>OX438864.1:16252442-18652442 GCA_949315895.1 Anania crocealis | reverse complement strand
ACATTTTGTTAACATTTAAATATTATTCTAGCACAGTTAGTAAGTAACTATAGATGATAATTTTAACTATCCTTTGAGATATATTAAAATTTAAAATATTTTGCTACATATACAGTGTGGTTTTGACAAATTAGTCATACAGGGTTACACAAAAATTTTATCTTATTAAATTTTGTTTTTGTGTTCTCTTGCTACTCTGAAATAATATAAGTACTAGCGGATTTTTTTTAAATATTGTTTTTATAACTAAAATACAGTTATAATTTATTTTGTGTGATATTTTTGAATATTTTGTTTTAACGGTAGTTTTGTATAACTGGATTGCGTTTACATTGTGCGGTCATTGTGATTAAGTATTTTATTTTGTTTGTTGCGGATTGTAATTCTATTCTGATTTTGTTGCGGATTTTAATTTAATTTTATTTTGGTTTTAATTTATAATCCATACGTTGTAATTCCGAGGGAGTCTACCACCAAATTTTTTTTTTAAAATGGATAATTTTTTAAACATTCACGCGTTGGTTAAGGACGAACTGGTTTACGAAGTTTTAATACGTTTAGAAACTCCAGTTTCAACCGTAGAAGGGTTGAAGAAACAGTTAAAAGGGTTGATTACTGACACACCTTCTGATCTGATCCTGACCACAGAGCTTGATCCAAAAGAAGAAATAGCGATTATTGCGCAGAAAGTTAGCGATCTAGCAGTTTTGGTTGACAAATTTTCCAAATTGTTAGATAAATATTCCGGTACAAGGGCTCGTGCCTTAAGCCACCACTTGTGTTATAGGCTGTTGCGAGTCCAGACTTCGGACAAGTCCGTCTTAGAAAAGAAGGCTGACTTAACTAAGCAGTTGGAAAGTTTTACTCAACGCATCGACAGGGTGGTAGGTATGTCTCAACAGAAGGAAAAGTTAGTAACATCGTTAGACCAGGAGCATAAATTGTCTAAACCAGACCTAGGAGACAAGAATGTTTCGAAGTGGAATGTAAAATTTGATGTAGGGATGGACCCTCGGACATTTTTGCAAAATGTTGAGGAGCTGCAGTCGGCGTACGGCATCTCAGACCAAGGTCTATTTAATTCCGCCTCTCTTTTGTTTTCCGGCCAGACGCTGCTGTGGTTTCGAGGCGTTCGATCGCAGGTTTCATCCTGGGTAGAGTTAAAAACTTTACTTTTAGACGAATTCGAACCCGTGGACCACAACTATCGGTTGTTAGGAGAGATCCGTGCACGCACTCAAGGGAGTGATGAGCCCGTGCATATTTATTTTTCTATTATGTGTTGCATGTTCGCTAGGTTAAAGACACCCTTATCGGAAGAGGAACAACTCGAGATCTTGTTGCACAACATTCGGCCAACTTTTTCACAGCAGCTGGCATTAGTTCCGGTCTCTTCAGTGGCTGAACTTAAAACTAAATGCAGACAGTTGGAGGCGGCAAGCCAGAGAGCAGCATTATTCACAGAACCGTCGAAGACAGCGTCCAGCGTGCTAGGTTCCGAGTTTGCTTATAACGGAAGGGTTAAGCAGGTGTCTGCGGTTGCACACAATTTTGATCAATCCAGAAAGGGTTCCGGTCCCAAAAATTTTTCGGGTAATTTTCAGAAAAATAAATATTCGGGTAGAAATACGGTTCAGTCCCCTAAAAATAGTAAAGGTTCTGATGTGTGTTACAAATGCGGTAAAGTTAACCACGATTTCGCCACATGCAAGGAAACACCTGACGTAATCCGTTGCTTTACTTGTGGCCAAGTAGGATATTTATCCCGAACTTGTCCCAGATGTAAATTAAATAAGTCAAAAAACTAAATTCAGACTGTAGTAATTTATTAAATATAAATAATTGTAATTCAGTTTCTAAACAAAAATTTTATGGATTCGGTTCAATTGCTACAGTCTTATTTTCTACTCAAATTGATGATATTCGGCCTTATTTAAAAGTTCAAGTAAGTAATATAGAAGTAATCGGATTACTGGATTCTGGTGCTTGTGTTTCCATTCTAGGCAACAATTCGCACAAACATTTTGAAAGTTTAGGTTACACGCTCCAAGAAGATAAAAATAATTCTTGCAGCGTGGCTAATGGCATTCATTTGGAATCCATTGGTTACATGTTTATTCCGGTAACATTTAAAGATAAGACTCATGTTGTCAAATTTTTCGTTATTCCGAGCATCGTTACAGATGTTATTTTTGGTTGTGACTTCATGAGGATTTTCGAGTTGGCTTTGGAGATTTTTGATAGCATCGACTATCGCAAACCTCCAGAACAATTTTATTCCGTTCATTCAGTTGATAATAAACAATTAGGTTCTATTACATCTTTTGATAATTTAACTTCCGATCAGCGAGAATTAGCAAATACTATTGTCGACAAATTTCATGAGATTTCGTTCGAAAGAGTAGGTTTAGGAAGGACCACTCTTATCAGTCACGCCATTGATACTGGTGATTCACCCCCTATCAAAGCTAGGCAGTATCCCCTATCTCCCGAGAAGAAACAAGCCTTGAACACAGAGTTAGACAAGATGCTTAAGCTTGACGTGGTCACGCCAAGTGAGAGCCCTTGGAATAACCCTGTCTTGCTCGTGGAGAAACCAAACGGAGATTGGAGATTTTGTCTGGATTGTAGGAAACTGAACTCGGTTACAGTGGGTGACTCCTATTCGATTCCTTATATTCCGCAAATTTTAGATAGCCTTAAGGAGGCAAAGTATTTGACATCGATTGATTTGTCGTCTTCGTTTTGGCAAATTCCGCTTAATTCTGAGGATAGTTCGCAAGATAAGACCACTTTCACCGTTCCGGGACGTGGTTCTTACAAATTTAAGGTAATGCCATTTGGACTTTGCGGAGCACCCGCAAGGCAACAGCGTCTTATGGACATGCTCTTCCACCAAAATTTCAGTAGCGATGTGGAGGGGGGACTAGTTTTTTGTTATATTGACGATATTGTCGTGGTTTCGAATGACTTCAGTAGCCATCTATTGCTTTTAAACAGAGTGCTTGATAAGCTACGCTCAGCAAACTTAACAGTCAATATGACAAAATGTAAGTTTTTCCGAAGTTCCCTCAAATATTTAGGTTATGTGGTGGACGAGTATGGCCTGAGAACTGATCCAGAAAAGGTGCAAGCAATTCTGAATTTCCGTACACCTACATCAGCACGTGATGTTAAGGTATTTTTAGGTACTTGTTCCTGGTATAGGCGTTTTATTAGAAGCTTTTCAACTATTGCGGCACCGCTCAATAAGTTGACCAGTAAAGGTAAAGACAATAACAAATTCGAATGGTCTGTTGAAGCGGAGGACGCTTTTAATAATTTGAAAAACGCTTTAGTTTCCGCTCCAATTTTGGCCTTACCTGATTTTTCAAAACCATTTACAGTTCACTGTGATGCCTCAGCTTACGGTTTAGGTGGAATGCTCACTCAGGAGATCGACGGAAGCGATCATCCTATAGCATACGTTAGCCGTACTTTAAGCAAGAATGAACGCAATTACAGTGTGACTGAGCGAGAAGCTCTTGCGGTAATTTTTTCGGTCGACAAGTTTCAGGCTTATTTAGGTTCTAGACATTTCACAGTCGTCACAGACCATGCATCTTTAAAGTGGTTCTTGAACCTTGAAAATCCTACCGGTAGACTGGCAAGATGGGGTTGCATTCTGTCCCAATATAACTTTACAGTCGAACATAGAAAGGGCACAGACAATGTGGTACCGGATTCCTTGTCCAGGCTACTGAAGGTAGAGGTTATTAACATCGCAAGCAATGGTGAAAAAGATGAATGGTATGATACGATTTTCAGTAGAATTCAGAAATTTCCTAAGAATTATCCAAATTTTTGTTTAAAAGATAATAAATTATTCCGGTTCAGCAAAAGTAAATACAGTTTGATTAGTGAATTTGAGTGGAAGGAAGTGGTTCACAAAAGTAAGAGGCTAAATCTAATTAGGGAATACCATGCTGAACCCACAGCTGGACATTTCGGTGTGTTCAAAACGCACAGACGTATGTGTCTGAGATACTTTTGGCCTGGAATGTTTTCGGACATCCAAAAGTTCATCAGGGACTGCGACATTTGCGCAGCATACAAACATTCCACCAAAGGTACTCCTGGACTCATGGGACGTCCGAAGCAGTGCAATAGGCCTTTTCAGGCGCTTTCAGCAGATTTAGTTGGACCACTACCGCGTTCACGTTCTGGTTATACTTTTCTTTTGGTTGTTACTTGTTGTTTTTCGAAGTACACACTTTTGTTTCCTCTTCGTCGTGCTACAAGTGCGGCAGTGGCTAAAAATTTCGAGAGTGTTATTCTTGTTCATGGTGTTCCGGAAACAGTGATTGTAGATAATGGAGTACAATTCACTGGATCTGAATTCCGTCAACTACTTAAGAAGTACAACATTCCGAAGCAGCATTACGGTCCGAGGTATACACCGCAGGTGAACTTGGTAGAACGCTACAACAAAACCGTGATGACGGCAGTCGCGTCTTATGTACAGGACAATCACAGAGCGTGGGATGAACACCTGCCTAAGATTCAGTTTGCGATTAACAGTGCAGTTAATGAATCCACAGGTTTCTCTCCGTTCTTCCTGGTGCATGCTAGAGAGCCCGTCATAAATGGTGACTTCTACCAAGATCCACGAGACTACGAAGCAGGTGTACCACGTGAAGATTATGCGGGGGAATTCGGCTGTTTAAGAGAAATCTTCGATCAGGTTCGTGAACAGTTGCTAAAGGCCCATGCGAAGAATGCCACGCACTATAACCTACGACGTAGAGATGCGAAGTTTTCCGTAGGAGATGTAGTTTGGAAGGCTACCTACACACAGAGTGACGCTGAGAAGTTTAAAATGGCGAAGCTAGCTCCAAAATATGTAAAGTGTAGAGTAACTAAAGTTCTGTCTCCCTTAGTTTACGAGTTAGAAAGACTCGATGGCCATCCTTTGGGTAAATGGCATATTAAAGACTTAAAGGCGTAGATGCGTGTTATTGCACGATACTAAGAGAGTAATCATTTGTACTGGTTTATTTCTGGATTATTTCCGTTGCTGCATTGGTGCAGTTTTTCCGACTCTTTGATCCCTTGTTATGGATCAAGAGTTTTTCCGTTAATTTAGAATGAACTAGAGTTACGTAAGATTAACTTCTCAAGGGCGTGTCAGTTCTAAGCATTATGCCAAGAAAGTAATATTTTTTTTTGGTTTTCCGTTATTTTTCCGTGTGATGTTTTGGTTAGCTTCTCGTAGGCCTAGATGCGTGATACACGATGCCAAGAGAGTTACCAACATCATTTATGTTTTAGTTTCGGTGTATTTTAAAGGTTGTCTTCTCGAAGGCTTTTGACGCTTTTATCCAAAATGCCAAGAGTAGTTCACCTACACTATTTTTCGTTTTATTCCGGTATTTTCTGTGTTGCCTTAGTATCGCTGAGGGCAGCGATTTTTCGTTGGGGGGGGTGTATTGTCACGTTGTGAATTCTGAGCTGCGCACTAATCTCTAAATACTCACGTTTAGTTAATACATTCATTGTTTCATTATTAAAACTCAATTAATTTCACTTCAATAATAGTCGAGTTTCGTTATTTTGGTTATTGATCTGTCAATGACAAGGAGCTGTCAGATGCGCATGCGACTGTCCGTATGCTCCGAATGACTAAAATAACGTTACGTTCGTTTGTCTACGTTTAGCAAACGCACGGAACACATACTCATTTTACAAAGGTCGAGAATGATTTATTTCAATAAATATAATAATATTTGTTTTCTATATTTTTACGATTTGTATGTTAAAGTCATAACTTATTTAATGAAACTTCACGCAGCCGAAGTAATTTTCATGAGCCTGGCAGAATGACGTTTTTGACCTTAGACAGATGTTTAAAAAAGTTAATAAAAATAGTAGTGTTGCAGGTTTACAAACATTGGGAATTTATTTGGGAAAAATATTTGTCTTACGGACTGGCTGGTAAAGAAAACAAATTAATTCAACGACCAGTCTGTAGTTTATAATTATAGTTAGAATATTAAAATAATGTAAATTAATAACCTAAAAAGTTTAAATGTTTTCTTGTTAGTTTAATATCTGTTTTACAAAGAAATAGTTCTTTGTGTTGTTTCGATTGTTTTGGGGAGATTTGAGTTAGTGAACTGAGCACTCGGAAATTCCTTCTTGACAATGATTTGCAAATTCGATTTCATTGGATTCGAGTTTCGACTTTTATTTGCAAGGATGTCGAGGAAGGGACTTGCTTGCTTGCTGTTGAAGAGGTCGGCCAGGAAGCCGAAGGAGAAGACGGTGGCCGTTACCTCGCCTTTTTGATACCGGCTTATAGTCGCCGTATATAATATTTTAAATTTTGTTCCGGTTGAGTGCCGTAAGTATATTTGCTGATTGGTAGGATTTCGTTTATTTGGTTGCTTCATGCAGTTCTGTAACATAAGTGGTTTCTTTCAGATCTTTTGATGGCCGCTTGGTTTGGCTACCAGGCTTAGCACATTACCTTTCCGTTTTACGCTGACTTTCCGCTGATCTAATGAACGACGCAAGAAGCTTGTCTCGATGAGATTCGGGTTGGTACCACGCCACGTGGATGCATAAGGTCACCCTACCCTATCTTTGTTGAAGTAAGTGGAAACATCTTCTTAATCCAGTTAGCAGTCTACAATTCCGGTTACCGTTTTTTAGTATTCCGTTCCTAATTAAATTCAGACTATTCAGTTTAGTATAATTTACATGATAAGTTTGGTGGTACAACTCGCTCAGAAGTAGGGGTAATTCAGAGCCTTACAAAGGACTCACGCCTGAGATTTCTGTGTAGCTTTTAAGAGGTGGTAAGCTTAGCCGGAGCAAATAAATATATTTTGTCAATTCATGCTCGCCTCTTTATTTACCACCTCATCCTGATCATCTACATCAACCCCCTACACACCCTCGCCAACCCCTAAACGTTGCAACAGTGTGGCATGTCTTAAATATTTAAAAAAAGTCAAATATTTTGAATCGGTGCATGACAAAATCCTCGATTCCTTGTGTGGCGCTGACTCACATTATTGTGGCTTCTATTTAATAGGTTGTTAGTAACTTGTATGAAGGGTTTAAACTAGGCCCGAGAGATTAATGTAACAAACGACCCGTGAATGATAACGGTCGGCGTAATACTTCACACTTCATAATGAGGGCTGGCACAGTAGAGGACAGTTTATGTTATTTCTATCAAGCTAGGTAGTCCAGAAAAGGCAGCGTTTTTGAGTTATTTTTGTACATTTTTGCTGCTAAATTCTAAAATGATACAATAGCAAAGCTCTTATATCCTTTAAAAAAGTTTATATTTAAAATACTAAATAGAAACAAAAACAAACATTCATCCAAAATTTTCCGTGTGAAGTTTTTTGTGACTTTTGTAAAATTTGATCTGATGGAGTTACGAGGTTTGACACTTTAGCCGACCATATAAGATCTATCATCTTGTCTATTAATAATCTTTACAGTCATGCAGCTGAGATATATGAATACCATAATAGTTATAATTTCCTACACAAAATCCTCGACAGATCTGTGTTACCATGCGAATACCAAACAGATAAGTAAAAATAAGAATATGATACAAAAATAAATATTGCTCAAACACCTTTTAACGTCTGTAATGAACCATTACAAAAAGCTCAAAGCACATTTACGTATATCACACATTCAGCTAGAGTGTGTTCAACAAATCATATCGAGTGCTTTAAATAGGTACTCACTTTGGAATCAGAACAATGTATGTGATGTTGTCCACATTTATTTATTTATTTTATTTTGTTATATACATCCAAACTTTTCCTTTGTGATATTACTAAGATAAGATAAAGAAGATTACGTTGGCATACCTATCGTTTGGATATTTCCGAACGTCGCATCACGTCGCTTTGAAACACGTTGCGTTTACGATCTAATACAATAAAGACTAAATACGGGAGGAGGGGGGAAGCTTAAAATCGCTTCTCTCAACCTGCAAATAACGTTTTCACGAGTGCCGTAAAATTGCTAATATACACGTGTCGTCTGTAGAGCTAAGAACGTTCTGAAGGATCGAAATTTGTATTTGTTTAAACTTTTAATTTGTAACTGATGCGGGGTTGGAAATGACAAATCAAAAGCTATTTTAAAAAGTAAAGTACAGTAACAACCCATTTTCGCTCACTGTTTAGCACGGGTCTCACTCCTTTTTAAGGAGAGGGGTTAAGGCCTTAGTACGCTGGCCTAGTGCGGGTTGGTAGACGGCAAGGGCGACGTTGTGGCAACATCACCCCGCCGTTGGACGTTTTTCAAGCCACCCGAAGGCCTCCAACAGGGCTTAACGACTGTTATCTCATGATAACAGCCGGGACCGACGGCTTAACGTGCCCTCTGAAGCACGGAAGCGCTCAAGGTAGGATGCCACAAACGGTCACCCATCTAATTAGTGACCTCTCCCATCGTTGCTTAACATTCGTGACAGTAACTGATCACGAAGAAGCATTGGGCTATGAGCCCATTATTAGCTATTTTGTTGTAACATAATACAAAAGTTTAAATGAATATTTTTTAATTAATTACTGCAAAAGGAGTGAACCGATAAAAAAGAAATTTGGCAAGGAGATAGAGTAAAGTCCGTAACAACAAATCTGCTACTTCTATTGCGGAAAATCGTCTGTTCGTTTGGGTTATTATAAATTAAATGCGTACAAAGTCGTGGGCAACAGCTCGTATATTACGTTATAGAAATTGAAATAATAAATTAGGAATTTATGCAGTACCTACCACGTACACGACAAAATTTTACAAAAATATTTTTTTTAATAAAATTAATAATGTGGTAACGTGTGTCAGTGGTCAGGATGTGAAGAAATTGACGTCTACATAATTTACATCGCTCGTCTTGTAACTGTAATGTAAAAAACAATTCTAATGCCTCGGATGGGATTCGTACCTACGAAGACGGAAGAAACAACACGACTGCTATTACTACTAAAACGTTGCTACTCGCTGTTTTTCTGAATTGTTTGCGTTGTAAGCTGATCTATGTAATTTATCTGTTACTTTGTTGGAATTGCTGTGAAAAGACAGTTAATCGTTTACCAATACTAAATTACCCATTTCAGAATGAATACTTACATTTTAAAATACATTGGCCTCAGCCAACTGCAAAAACTTATCGATACAACAGAAACACGTTCTCTAGAGAGGAATTATTAATTATAATTTATTCTTATTCAGTTGAAAATCTTTTCAAGTCCACCTCATTTCTTAATAATTATTAATCTACTTATTTTTTATTTATTTGATGGTCTCTAGTATTTTTTTAACTCTACGAAAGAGCCGATGTTGCCAAGAGTGGCTCGGAGACGGTTTTGTATCGACAAAGGAAGCACAATTTATATTTTTATTACTAAAGCTTTAGCTTACGTTTAATATTTTACTGGCTTAATAAAGGAGATACGATAAATAGATATTTAAATCAATCTTAATGATTCATTCTAAATAATAGTTAGGGTCATTTGCCTGATTTTGAAAAAGAGGATACCGTTTTAATTTTTGTTGAACAATTGCATAGTACCTACATTTTTTTTCTAAATAATGGGCTTGCTCTTGACTACATACTTAACTACACAGTTTAGAAAAAGTCTAAGATAGAGCGAGCATACATAAATTATCCAAATTATCCAAATTCCTTTACGCCCTTTCGCTATTAAAAGCTAACACCAACCTACAATGCGCGCTATCTACATACAATGCTTACGCGTATGCGTGGCTGCGATATGGAGTGCTCATGTGGGGCCACAGTACAGGTGCTAATGATCTGTTCATTTTGCAAAAAAAATGTATACGCATCCTTTTTAATCTACAGCCCAGAGACTCTTGTAAACCGTTCTTCATAAATAAGAAAATCTTGACTCTGCCATGTATCCACATATTAGAAACCGTAATGTTCGTAAGGAAACATATACATCTCTTTAGTTTCGTTAAGAGTGACCGTCGTAACACTAAGTTAATTTTGCCAACACCTAGAATAGAAATGTTCAGAGATAGCCCACTTTATAGAAGCGTTCTGATTTATAATAAGCTTCCAGATTCCCTAAAACTACTAGACTCAGACAAAACCTTTCAAGGCAAACTAAAAAACATTAATTAGTATCTCGGTGGCCTAATAGTATGGCGCCCGCCCGGCATGCGAGGAGATGCGGGTTCCAGTCCCGCCTGAGACAAAATTTTTCAAGTTTATATACTGATATTAGAGCAATTAAATTGCTCAAATATCATTAAAAGTAAGGTATCCTTATTTATATTATATTCATCCCGAGCATACTCCTTGCAAGCCTCTTCGGCAATAATCCCATACAAGCCGTCACTGACAGCACATAAGTGTGCAATAATACCAAGGTACCATATTGGATGTACGCTGTCTGAAGAGGGAATTAAGGTAAGGATCCTCTGAGAGGTAAACAAAGCACTCGACGCGATATTAAAGTAAAAATAAACTACGAAAATAACTTGTATGGAGAAAGTGATGAAATTGTAAAAGAATATTCCGTTTAGAGATATTACTTTTATTGCACAAAACAATCGTAACATAACTTGCTATTTTTTTTTCATTTATGTATTTTATTTATTATACGTGTTACAAATTGTTGGATCGTTTCTACATTTTGTTTTGTTTTAAGACATTTTCAAAACATTGGTATAGTTTTTTTGCGAATCCCAGGGTTGGTGGGCGTTCCACACGCACATAAACCTTAAAACACAATTTTCCCGAAATAAACGTATTTATTTTATTTATTCATTTTATTTAGTCTAGTGGTTTGAATAGCGGGCCAAGATCCGGGATCCCGGGTTCGATACCCAGGTCAGGCAACAAATACGAGTAGTTTAGAATTTTCGAACATTGTTTGTGATCACCAACTTACATTTGGCAAGCCTTTACTAATACATTGCTGTGGTAACTTGATTTAAATGATGGTGGCCTTTAGCCTGCAGTGGGATATTATGTTACTATTATTTGTGTCTCATAACCCAAAACTGTTAAGCGCGGTCTTATATAGCCATCAATACAAGACAACATGGAAACTGTTTGTTCGAGGCAATCATAGCGCGTCAGACACTTTGTGCAGATGACAGCCCGGCCGCGTATTCACTAAGTATGTCGCATGCAACCTTTTGTATTTTCAGACGGAGAAAAGCGAGAGTTTATCAATTAGACGTGTTCTTTTGTACGGTAAGTTTTTACAATGAAGACTGAATTCGATATTTTTTATTCGACACAGTAACGCTAAAAACAGTCCCTTTAAAAAAAAACACTCGTTTGGATGTAAAATAGAATATGTACGACGTTACAAACCCAAAACAGGTTAATAAGAATTAGGGGATCAGATTGGAATAAAATATTAATATTTAGTAGCTTTTACAATCTGATCCCCTACAGAGGGGACCAGATGGTAATAGAAAATAATAAAAAATAAAACCTATCCACCAGGGGATCGGTTGCAGGGTATCGAAAGGGGATAACTAACAATATTTGAGGACAAACCGACAAACATGAATTCCTCAAGAAAAATCAGCAATGGCTTATGGCATTTCAACGATCACTTTTTATTTAGAAACGGATTTTGTAAACATGACGTGACTTTTCGTATAATTAACATAATTCTTTCTTTTTTCAGGTTCAGGATTTTGTCTGTACCAGATTTCATCAAAAAAGTTTTTGCGGCTTTGTCGTGAAAGGCTTTGACAGAGTAGTTCTTATAGGATTATGTTTGCATTGGTTAACAAATTCTTAACAGATATGGTGGTATTTGTAGTGTAATCTTTCGATAACACAAAAATATTATTCACTAACTATATAGTTTTTTAAAACCATTCACTAATTACATAGTCTTTTCTAAAATAATTCGAAATATGACAAACCATAAACTTACAATTAAAGCCAGAAGATATTAATTGAAAACCAATTAAAATAAACCGCAGCCAATTGTGGACTGCTGAAATGCGGTCTGGTTTTGATTTAGAGCATTATTTACATATCAATTTACTAGTTTCCGATATTTATTGAAGAGTTACTCGTATTTTATAACAGCGATTCAAATACTTGTTTCTGTAACTGAGCCTCTTATAGTTACAGTCACAATGGGTTGGATGATTAATCATAAAGTATTAATTGAAATAAAAATATAAAAGGTATAATTTGTAAAAAAGTAAAAAAAATGATATGTCATGAATCTTTATTAATTTTTTTAGAAAGGAATAATTCAGTAATGTAAGTTGCGACCAGTTTTAACATTATTTATCACAGATTATCCACTCTTACTGCTCTTCCTCAAAAAACGCTATCAAATCAATTTGATACTTATTTGATAACTATGATAAATGAAACAGTCTATTACGTGACTTAAACTTGACTTGACTTCAATAAACTTAATATGTATATCCAGTATAAGATGAACTCACTTACATTTGATACAAGTTAAGCGTTCAGTACTGTAGAAAGTCTTCTTTAATTTAATTTATTTAATGCCTTTAAGCGTAGGTATTTATATTAGTCCATGTAGTTTAATCAAAAGGAATACTAAAACTAATTTATTATATTAACATGGCTAGACTGGCTGGCGTTAAATCTGCAGATACATGAATTATGAAAAGCTGCGGCATTTTCTATTACAGATAAATTATATTAGAGAGAAACAAATTACAATCGCTATGTGACTGTCAGCGATGCAACGGAAGTCTGCGCTGTATCCGATTTACGATTTACGCGCTTCAATAGGGTTGGCAACATAATATTACATGCGACCGAAACTTTCATGTCATACTTTGCTAAAGTGAATTTCGAAGGGGAACCATGCGCGAGTCCATTAATTCAAGATTTATTTTTTAAATTTAAAATAATTGCTGATATCATTCGTAACATTTAGCCCAGGAATAGTTTAAATTTACTTGTTTTTGTCTATATCTTGTTTGCACTCTAAATTTATAAAGAAAAATTAACATTACAAACATTGCTCGCTTTCTGAGCAATAATTACTAATCGTATTTTCTTGGCTATTGAAAACTGACAAGTAGCACGCACTCGTCTTGTACTGTATTGTTCAAACTTAGTTAAAAAGGTGATGAAAAGAGGACTTGACTAAACCCAGGTCAATTCCAGTCGATTACATTTGTACTTCTAACTCTTATTTTTCGAGTATATATTGAGTGTACTAAGTATGTTATCTCAATTAATATTAATATTGGTTGCTGTATTGCTGACGGAGTTTTTTATCATACGAAACTTGTCTGAACTTTGCTTCATCCAAAAGCCGATTCAGTATGAATAAGAATTTATAATAACAGGACAATGGCAACCCTATTTCTGAGGTGAGCACCGGAAATGAACGCCTGTTTGTCTTCCTTCACTGAAGTACGCTGAATTTCCTGTTTCTTTCAAATTGCAAAGCTCTCAGAGATGCGGTCTTGTATTTTATGAAAAGCTTAAAGATAAAGAGCTTTAATTAAAAAGAACCAAGAAGCGAAGAAGGATTCAAAGTCAAAGGTATGTTTTTAGTTTTAACGAGCCATCGGGGTCAACATGTTTGCTGTTATATATATTTATATTTGTTTCCAATAAAACTAATGTCATTTCAATTCAATTCAATTTAATTCAATTCGATTCATTTATTTCGTTTTTATATAAATTATTTTAACATAAATGGTCAAGATTAATTATTTGTTAATTGTTTGGTTTGGTATGATTGAATATTAAAGCTGTAACTCAAAAAAAAAAGTTTTATTGTGCCTCTATTGTTATACTTCCTAGGCTTTTTTTAATACTTTTGATTTGTGTCCTTTTATATCATTGATTATTTTTAAATCTATTTTCAAAATCCTTCCTCGTATTTATTTTAATATTAATCATAAATATACAAAACAATACGACAACTTTAAGTATCAAATAAAAATCCACCCTATTGCGATACTTTAAGGATGGTAGTCATTTGTTAACCAAAACAATACGACAGCGTTCACCATCAAACAAAAATCCACCCTATCTCGATCACGCAAGGATGGAAATCGTTTGTTAACTTGTTTACAATTTTACTTATAAACATAAAATCTAGCTATATGGAACTAAAAAATCCTAGACCATTTTTTCTATCGCAGCAAATTCAATGAACTATACAAATTGTTCAACGCAGTGTAAACACGATACGACATCATGGCACCGTAGGGGCTTAAGGGTCTTCCTGTGTCTGATTTTAATGGTAAAAGTAGATAAACGGGATTTATCTGCTATAAAAATAATAGGTTATCATGAAAGGTACAAAATGTATCAAAATACATAATATAGGTATAATTCTATAAAAATAGGCAATAAAAACAATTTAAATTATTTTCGGTTTATAATATTTGCTGTACCTAAACATCAGCATCTTAGGTATTTTTCTAGTTATGTTAAGTATGGGGGGGTCGTGGTAGTCGTCGGCGCGACAAGGTTCTCGACGAAGTAGGTTTGTATCAAGATGTCGTCCAAATAAACGCCAGTTTTTTTGATGGGCAAAAATTACTTTAATACCAAGGTAGGTAACAGTACAAAAAGTTTAGTACACTAGTCGCAGCCTCAAGTCCCACGCAATGTTCCAGTGTGGACGCAAAGGTAGGTACAGGAGCGTGACAAGTATTCGCTGCGTAGGATGTTCCAATGTGTGTTTCTGGTGCAGAAAGCACACTCGGACGCAAGCCTCCACTTTGAATGATTACAATCGGCTTATCCTAGGGGGGTCATTACTCAGAAAAATACTTACGCACCACAAGCCAAGTACCGCCAGCGCCATCTAGCGGAAAACGCCGGAATTTATCATGAGTTGCGGCCTACGGTTGCTTAGTATTGTTGTGTGCGACTATGGGTACTATTACAATGCAGGTGGCTGCCACAATGCGGCGCTAGTGGTATTTTGTAGACGATAAATTGTTATATTGTTACATCCTCCCCCTCAGATCACGAAGTCGTCCCGACGAGTAGATCTGTATTACTTTCTGGGACGTCCACGACCTCTGTGAAACGGTTGTTGGGTACTTGGTTCAACCATCTTCTTTTTGGGTCGCCCTCTCTTGCGTAAAGGTTGAACTGGCTGAGGTAGGGATACTTCATTATCGCTCCTAAAAGCAGTTAAAGCGGATGTATGGTGGACACCAATAGGTTTATCAGGTGAATTAGGTAACGCCACTTCAAAGGATGCAGGTCCATGTTGTCTGGTGATCATATAGGGTCCGTCACGTCTAGGGGCGAATTTAGCAGTGAAGCCTTGTGATGCTTTGCTTATAGGGTGCAGATTAACTAGAACCAGATCTCCCTTCTTATATCCTGGATGGCAACGTCGTTGTTTGTCAATTAATTCCTTTAAATGTTCATTGCTTTTCTCTTGTATGTCTCGTGCTTTAAGGAGATCTTCCGCGAGCAATTTAAGTTTCGGAGTAACTTCCGGTATGAAGTTCTCCGAGATGATAATTTGACGGAAGTCTACCTCATTATCACATGGTGATCTTAATTCTCTTCCAAACGTCAGATAAGCTGCAGAGTGATTGGTAGACAAACATGAGGCAGTGTTCATGGCAAATCTTATGGCTGGAAGTGAATCTGACCAATCGCTTCTCCCGTTTTGTACCAATATTGCCAATTGTGTTTTAAGGTCACGGTTCTTACGTTCTACTGGATTGGCTTCGGGGTGGTATAAGGGTGTAAAGCTATGCTTTATCTTGAGACAATAAGTAACCTGTTGCATGACAGCGCTTACAAATTGAGTCCCATTATCACTTGTTACTCTCCTGGGTACTCCATATCTGAGAAAAACCTCATTGATTAGTGTCATTGCACAGTTTTCAGCAGTAGCAACGTTCAATGCAAACAGTTCCACCCATCGGGAGGCCACATCCTCAACCACCAGTATCCATGTTTTACCGTCTCTGGTTGGGGGTAGAGGTCCAAACAAATCAAAGGCAATTACTTCGAACCGTTTGTTCATTATAGTAGTTTGGAGTAGGCCTGCAGGCTTTTGGTTACTTGGTTTGAATCGTTGGCAATCAACGCATTTTCTAACGTAGCTCTCAATGTACTTGCGCATACCACTCCAGTAATATCTCTTAGCTATCTTGTCGTGAGTTTTATCAGCACCGTAATGGCCGGCTAAAGGATCATCATGATATGCTACTAAAATGTTGGCCCACTCGTGTTCTGGCACTAACAACTGTGCATCATCTGTATTTGCATCAGGATGAAGTCTGTATAATAAGCCATTATTCATGCAATAACCCTTGTTACTCCAGTAAATGCCATTTTCAGCATTATCACCCTCGAGAGCCTCTATGATCCTCTGAAGGTTTTTATCTTTCATTTGTTCTTGTCGAATCTCACGTATACTTCGGATAGGCATATCTATCGATACTTCACATAACCCACAGTTATCCTCACTTATAGGCCTAGATAGGGCATCTGCGACTCTATTTAGCCTTCCAGGTTGGTATTGTATGGTGATATCGTAGGCTTGCAATAATAAGGCCCAGCGTGCGAGTCTTCCAGTAGGGGATCGCAAATTCATAAGCCATCTCAACGCTTGATGGTCGGTCACTACGGTAACCGGCAGTCCTTCGACATAACCTCTGAATCTATTCAAGGCCCACACTACCGCAAGTGCCTCCCTTTCAGTGGTAGTATAATTTCTCTCAGCGGAATTGAGCAAACGGCTTGCGTACTCAACAGGGTGCTCATCATCGCCCTCCCCCTGCTCAATTACTGCTCCCAAAGCGTAATTACTCGCATCTGTTTTCAGTGTATAAGGGAGTTTTTCATCTGCCTGTCGTAGCACAGGAGCCGTAGTCAGGCGGTGTTTTAGCTCTATGTAAGCGGCCTCTTGCTCTGGTTCCCACTTCCAAACGGCGTTCTTTTTTGTGAGTCTGCTCAGCGGTTCAGCAACTGCGGAAAAGTTATCAATGAATCGCCGATACCACGAACACATTTGTAGGAAAGATATGAGTTGCTTCAGGTTCTGTGGTGCTGGCTGATCAGCAATAGCTTTTGTTTTTTCTGGGTCCATCTGTAGGCCCTGAGGTGTTATCAAATGCCCCAAATATTTGATGGATGGTAAGCAGAACTTACACTTTTCTCGATTGGCTGTCATGTTAAACTCTTTCATCTTTTGTAAAACGTCTCTAAGGTCAGATAAGTGGCTCTCATATGAGGTAGAGAAAATGACTAAGTCATCTAAGTATGCCAGGAGTTTTATGTGTTGCAGGTTACTAACATGAAATCTGTCAATTAACCTTTGGAAAGTGGCAGGTGCGTTTCGCAATCCGAAAGGCATTCGTTTGAATTTATAGATTCCAAAGGGCGTTATGAACGCGGTTTTATCTTCATCTTCCTCGCGCATCTTTATTTGCCAATAGCCAGATTTTAAATCAAGTGTCGTCATGAATGGCGTAGGCTTGGCAGCATGTAATAAGTCATCTATACGTGGAATAGGATAAGTGTCTGGTACAGTGACAGCGTTCAATCGCCGATAATCAATGCATACTCTAACATCGCCATTAGGTTTAGGTACAAGAACAACTGGTGCAGCCCAAGGTGATGAGCAAGGTACTATTATGCCATCTGCTACCATAGTATCTATCTCTCTTTTTAGGAGGTCTCTCTTATTAGGGGAAAGCCTGTAGGGTGGTACTGAAATAGGATTATTGTTAGTTAGTACAATGGAGTGTTCTCCTAATGATGAGGGTTCTTTGTTATTAATGAAAACACTTTCATAATCTAAAATTAACTCTCTTATTTCATTAGGCATCTTACAGTCGACAGAGTCAATGTTAATAGTACGAGTATTTTTGCGATACACAGGTGGAAACAATTCTTGTGAATGTGGTGAGAGCGTAACCTCTGTTTCTCTTAGATTTATCATGGCGTCACTCATCATGTAATCAAGGTGTTCAGGTTTAAATCCATCGAACAAAGGTTTTACTTTCTTCTGTGGTGGTGAAAGGTCTATTGGTATAAGTTTGTAGCTAGAGATAGATGTTTGTGGGTCCCTCATCGGGTGGTCGGCTGTCTCTGAAATATTTATCACCTGCAGTGTGGCTAAAGCATCCCCACCTTGCCGTTGTGAAGGACTCGGGAAGTGTACAAAATCCTCCTGGAACAGCTCATAGTCCCTATCCTCGTCCATAAAACGGAAAGTGTACTGTGGCAGGTTCAGTATAATGTTGGCGTCCTGGATAAAACCAACACCCAACAAAGTCCGATTGTCGGTGGAGTCAGGAAGGACGATAAACGTCGTAGGCACCAACCTGCCTTCAAGACGAACAGTGGCTTTAGTCGTTAGTACTTTCTGCAGCTTCTCCACACCATCTGCCAGGGTGATACAGACCTCTTCGGGTCGAAATTTGTTGCCACATGCTAATAAGCTTTTATAGAGGCTGTGGGATGCGATACTGGCTTTGGCACATGTGTCTACGTATGCAGTACCCTTTACTCCTTCCACGTCAATAAAAACGATCGGTCTTGGTCTTGCGTCCGTGCGCACATTCACAGCACAAAAACTCACGTCGTGTTCAGCTGGTAGTGGCTTCATCTTTGCGCAGTTTAAACATTTGCTCCTTACGACGCCTGGTGCGCCACATCCGTAACATGAAAAGCGCGGAGTTGATGGAGACGGAGCCTGTGTAGCCTGTCCAACCGTAGTACTAGGCCGCTGGGCAGTTACGCTTTCCGTCTGGCTGGATTCTGCTTGTTTGCGTTTAAGTTTACGGCAATCCTGCATCGTGTGCCCAACGAAGTGGCAGTAACTGCATTTCCCGCGTCGTGGAGGTGGTTTAGGTAGGTTTGGCTCGGAAACTGCCTTAGCATCGTTCAGTAGCTCCTCAACTCCCCTTGCAACAGTAAGTAGTTCGTCGTAGGTTTTTACTGACGCTCTTTGGATCTTCTCACGGATTCGAATATTGAGTTGACCGAAGATCATGCTCAGTTGTTGTTCCTCTGTATGCTCTGGTGCTGGTAATTGCGCAAAAAGCATGCGTTTGTGAGCGATGAACCGTTCAGTTGGGACATCTGCCTCCTGCTTCTCACCAACGATCTCCTGGTACAAGATATAGGCCGGTTTTTTGGGTGCGAAGGCGTTACGTAACCGGGCCCCGAACTGATCCCAGGTCTCCACGTGTTTCTTGACGCCTTGCCACCAGATGGCAGCCTCGCCTCTTAGTAGCAGGGGAACGCCATCAAGGGCCTCCTTATCTGGGATGTTTTCGATGGACTTGTAGACGCTGGCTGCTGAGAGAAACGCCTCCACCGCTTCGGAATTCTTCTCGCCTTCAAAATGTGAGCTGCAGAAGGCGAAACTTCCTCGACGACTCGGTGAGAGCTTTGCAAGCAGCAGTTGAAATTGCTCATCTGTAAGGTTGACTGACATCTTGTTGCTTGGCTTCTTCTGCTTCGACGAGTAGCTCGAAGTGGTGACGCGGCCAAATTTGGTCACGTATTTCGGCTTGTTCTTGTCGGGCCCACCGTTGGTCGCCAGTGTTAAGTATGGGGGGGTCGTGGTAGTCGTCGGCGCGACAAGGTTCTCGACGAAGTAGGTTTGTATCAAGATGTCGTCCAAATAAACGCCAGTTTTTTTGATGGGCAAAAATTACTTTAATACCAAGGTAGGTAACAGTACAAAAAGTTTAGTACACTAGTCGCAGCCTCAAGTCCCACGCAATGTTCCAGTGTGGACGCAAAGGTAGGTACAGGAGCGTGACAAGTATTCGCTGCGTAGGATGTTCCAATGTGTGTTTCTGGTGCAGAAAGCACACTCGGACGCAAGCCTCCACTTTGAATGATTACAATCGGCTTATCCTAGGGGGGTCATTACTCAGAAAAATACTTACGCACCACAAGCCAAGTACCGCCAGCGCCATCTAGCGGAAAACGCCGGAATTTATCATGAGTTGCGGCCTACGGTTGCTTAGTATTGTTGTGTGCGACTATGGGTACTATTACAATGCAGGTGGCTGCCACAATGCGGCGCTAGTGGTATTTTGTAGACGATAAATTGTTATATTGTTACAGTTATAATTAATTTAATTTATTTATTTCTTCTCTCATATAGACATTATAAATCACAATAAATTGTATTTAACTTAATTGTGGTAATTAATACCTACGAAACTTTCTGTTGAATGTTGGGTTAGTGCCGATTCTTTAAAACTGTTGTAATTACTTTTTCTTGCTTGGAATCACAATATTTTATAAAGAGTAAGTTTATTCTGTTTAAAGTTACTTGCAGTTAGTGAAAACAAAAAAGCATCATTACAGTTTTTTTCTATGTTTCTCTTTTCTTCGTTGTATAAAAGCATCTGGATGTGTCCGGAAGACCCTTAAACAATAAAATATCCGCCATTACTCTATAATAACAAAAGGTGCGCTATATTTAGGTCCTTATTTAAATCCACTATGAACTGTACCATCAAATTGTTAGGAAAAAAAGGTGGTGTAGAGTGAAGTAGGGTTGCTACCCCTAAAATTTACTATTCACCCTACACAGCAGATGGACAACCAAATATAATCTTGTAACGTGTGTGACAAGAAAAATGGCAAATTAGATGTTGCAAGGAGTAAAAAAAGGTGATTCTTTTATTAAAATTTAGTTTTGGATTCAAGGTTTGAACCTTTTTGATATCGGGCTACGGTCTTATAACTGCGCTTCAGCTACAACAATGTCCATAATCCTCGGGGCCCACTGAAAACCAGGGTCATGGCTTACGTAGTTCCACGACTCAGGCTGTGTCCTTTAGCGATGGGCTGCGCAACGCACATATTTAGGCATTTTTAATGATCTATTTTTATTTATGTTCCTTTTTTATGTTCGTATCCTAAACTGTTTTGTTTTTTAATATATAAATATTTTTTTATTTATTGCAGTAACTACTTGTAACTTTTTTATACGTTTTGATGTGTTGTCGTGATGTCCATTACCAAAAAATGTTTTTGATTAATGTTTCTAAAAAGTTTGAATAGAATATAATTTATTTGCTTTAAAACATGGTACATTTATCAGGTCTTGCACAATAATTGTACGTCAACAGGAATGAAATGCGATTATACCATATTATGCGTGATTTTTCGATCGGGTAACACTAACCGTGGTCACAGGATGACTGGAACAGCGATGCACTCACTCCATGTGGAAGGCAGATTCACCTAAATCTACACACTGCACTAGCCATAAATTTGATTTGTGTAAAAAAAAACCAAGTCTTTTGCTTTTTGGGACAGCCTACTTTCGTCAATGGTTGGTTATGCTGTGGTTAGGTATGCCTAACGTGTCTACATTGTTCATAATCTCTGTGGTCGATTGGCTTAGGCTCCTGTTTTCAACGAGCCCATTATTTCTTTACTATATTTTCGTGGTACTTTCGTTTTTGATTTCCACATACACTGTGCTTAAAAGCTGCGTTGCTGCAAATCACTTTTAGGGTGAAAAAAGTAAAGTTAAATCAACTTAAAATTTAAATTCAACCGGTAGAAAAAGGAAGTCCTCAATAGGGTTGGCTAACTACAAAAGCTAAAAGCTAAAAAAAAGTAATTCGTTAAATTTTAATAGGTATTTCTGCCCAATAAAAAGTCCCCATTAATTGACATTGCACTCACTGGCAAAGAAGCTAGCTTAGTTTTTAGATATATTTTTTCTTAGAAAAGTTCGTTCACCCGAACCTAAAATAGGAAAGTGAGAACAGAAAATAAGGTTTCATAACTTTTTTATATCATCAATAAAGTGTAATACACCTGTAATCCTTACCTCAATAAGCGCCTGCGTTGCGGCGATAAGTCGAAGTAATTTTTCGCCGGTGGTATGAAGTTATCATAATATAAATATATACAGTAGTTCAGTAAATTAGTTTTTGAATCGGCAAGAAAATGGGAGGTTATAATTTTTTCACGTTCGTTTTTTTGGTTTCGTTTTATAGCTCTGTGTGACGAATTACTTTTGGTCCCATACTGTGGTAGGAACAATAACAAAGAAATTTTAATATCGAATTTAAGTTACAAAGAATAGTGATGCGTAAAAATACTTTCATAAATATTTTAAAAATAATATGGTTTCTCTAATTAAAAAGGAAGTTTTACTTTTTGCTGATTTTTTTTGGTGCTTTCTCTACATCTATACTAATATTATAAAATTGAAGAGTTTGTTTGTTTGTTTGTTTGTTTGTTTGAACGCGCTAATCTCTGGAAGTACTGGTTCAATTTGAAAAATTCTTTTTGTGTTGGATAGTCCATGTATCGAGGAAGGCTTTAGGCTATATAACACCACGCTGCGGCCAATAGGAGCGATGCATCAGTGAAAAATTTTAAAAAAATAATCGCGTTTTTAAAAAAAAATTCACGCGTACGAAGTCGCGGGGAACAGCTAGTGTAAGATAAATGGCGATGTTTTTTTTCTCGTCTGCCCCATGTGTATAGGTAGTTGGTGAAGTGTCAAATTTTGCCCGTGTTGTCGCACGGCACGCAGATCAACAATCCAACGGTATTTTAGCTCGGAGTCTCAAGCTGTGCCTAAGATTACTGGATTAATGATCGGCGCGATATAAAGTAAGTCGTATATGCAATTAATTTCCCTTGGTTTTCTCAAAAATCTGTGGTTGCTTTATGTCATTTAAATCAATACAAAGGTTGTATTTTTTTTATCTAAACTACTTGCTTCGGTTCTCTAAAAAAGTATTTTAAACTTCCACGCTAAAGCAGCAATATACCTACTGCTGAAAAAATCTCCAATAGAAGTATGCGTTGAACTCACTTCATTCTCCTACATTGCTGTTCAGCGCGATCCACCGTAAACCATAAAACTTTGCCTGAAGTATTTTCCTATTTAATAGTTTCCCACTTTTTACGCCCAGCGAATAGACTTGGTTTCTCTTATAATTTCTCTGAGACTGCAATTTTATAAGTGGATTTTGTAAATGCATTTTTCGAATTGAAACTGCTGAGTTTAAAAGAAATTGTTTTTTGTAACAGTTCAAGAACTGGTCTGAATTGACGATTGAGATTTTTGAGCTTTGTCTATTTTATTAAAATTATACCGTAAAATCATCATTATCTATCTTAGCCAAACTAAGGATTTACACAATAATAAGGCCCATGCTACATCTAGCGGCTACCTAATACCATCCCCAGACTGTCGGTCCACCTGGTGAGGGGATTATCCACAGATTACCATCCTTGTAAAAGCGCCTCCTGGGGCCTATTTGCAGAAATAAAACTGAGTTGAACTGATTTTCAGCCCCAATGGCTATTTTATTCTTACCATTAACAAGCGCAAAACAAATTAACAACCAGTTTGAAACTAAAAACGGGTATATATCGGATTGCCGAATTATTTGTACTCCTAATTGTCACTGGCACACAAACTTTAAGCCTAAATTTTTTTCGCACATTTTCACTCTTCCTAAACGTGCTTAGCCTATATTTAATACGCCTTACTGTGTATCGCCGTATTATAATTTGCCAAATTCGACATTTAGCCGAATATATCCTAATACCTACCATTTACAGTTCCAAATTTTTATTCGCAAAAAGTTAAAACTTTATCAATATTTTAAAGAAGTAAGAATGCATGCATGCATGCAAGCAAGCAAGCAAGCAAGCAAGCATGCAAGCAAGCAAGCATGCATGCAAGCAAGCAAGCATGCTTGCAAACAAACAAGCATGCATGCAAGCAAGCAGGCGTGCATGCAATCAAGCAAACATGCATGCAAACAAGCAATCATGCATGCATCCAAACAATCAGACTTCCGTGACGGCTTCGGTGCTGCGGGGCTCCGGCGGTCCCACGCGTGCTAATCGTCGCAGATGGCTTACACTCAGCACCGCAGCTTCGGCTTTCTGGCCATACAAAAATTAGGATTTTAAATTTTTAGACCAAACTATGATAGTGCGAAAACAACTGTTAGGCTAGACAATAATTATACGTTATAAGTTTAGGCCAATACGGTTCGGCCAAATGAAATTAGGACTTCAAATTTCAGGCGAACCGAAGGGCACCCACTAAAAACAGCAAGTTGATCTTTATGCTTGGTATTGCAATTGAGTACCTACTGCACTTTTTTTATAAAATAAATAAAGGTTTTTACGGACGTATTTGTATGAAGAACACCTAGAAACAGTTCCGTTGATATACCAGTTAATGGTTTTTCTACCCACCAACAGAACCCGCAGTATAACGCCTGTCATGTCACGCGTCATCGGCATTCAATTAGCCACGAACCCTCAGGATTCGTTTCCATTTTCTTCTACCGTCACTTATGGTAACGGTAAAACGATATTAAAATATTCCTTAATAACTTTGTTTGTTTTGGTTTTACTATGAAATTTAATTGTTTTACTGTAATTGCAATAGGGCTAGAATTCATGTACACTGCAATGACATGCTGACAGCAAAATTACAAAAAAGGGATGACATTTAAGCGATCTAGTGATATAGTTTTGCTACAGCTCCGTGATTAATACCGGAAGCGATCACCGACTTGTTCGAGGCTTTCTGAATATCGATTTTAAGGCTAAACGTGTCCGTCTGATGAAGTCAAGGCTCCGACCTACTTTGCTCCAAACCATGATAGGATCTGAAACGTTCCAGTCAAACATGGAAAACCGACTCGCTGCCGTGGAAACCACAACAGACGTAAACCAGAACCTCGAAAATGTGGTTCGGATCCTCAGGGAAGAAGGTACCAGATTTTGTGAAATGCAGCGTAAGGGCAGGAAGTCAAAGCTTTCGGAAGGAACTTTAGGGCTGATTAAGGAACGACGTGAAAACCCACCCGTTACTTCGTCAGGAAAGCGCGTTCTAAACCGAGAGATCAGTAAGCTCGTACGACACGACTTCCGTTGCTCCAATACTCTTGCGATTGAAAGAGCGATCGAGCAAAATCGGGGGTCGAAAGTGTTCGTACAATCTTTTGGAAGAAGCCACCTGACGAAACTGACCACAGCAAGTGGAGAAGTGGTTGCTTCGAAGCCAGCAGTCCTTTCCGAAGTAGAAAGCTTCTATGGCCGGTTATACGCTTCGCATGCATCTCGACCTGATCCTGAAAATCAGGACCCTAGAGCCGCGTTAACACGCCACTACACTCAAGACCTGCCAGAAGTCAGCATTGACGAAATAAGGATGGCTCTTAAACAGCTGAAAAATGGAAAAGCCCCTGGAGAGGGTGGCGTTACAACAGAGTTGCTAAAGGCTGGAAGTAAACCCGTACTGAGGGAGCTTCAAAAGCTTTTTAACGCTGTCCTGTTTGAAGGGAGAACTCCGGAGGCGTGGAGTAGGAGTGTTGTCGTCCTGTTTTTCAAAAAAGGAGATAAGACCCTGCTGAAGAACTATCGACCCATTTCCCTTCTAAGCCACGTCTATAAGCTGTTTTCAAGAGTCGTCATGAACCGCCTTGCGCGAAGACTTAACGAATTCCAACCACCGGAACAGGCTGGATTTCGGAGCGGATACGGCACCATAGACCACATCCACACAGTGCGGCACATTATACAGAAGACCGAAGAGTACAATCAGCCCTTGTGTCTAGCATTTGTGGACTATGAGAAAGCCTTCGACTCGATAGAGATCTGGTCCGTTCTGGAGTCCCTGCAGCGTTGCCAAGTAGATTGGCGGTACGTGCAAGTGATGAGATGTGTCTACGAAGCCGCCACCATGTCCGTCCAAGTACAGAATCAGCAAACAAAACCTATGCCGTTGCATCGAGGAGTGAGACAAGGGGACGTCATTTCCCCGAAATTGTTCACAAATGCAATGAAGGATATGTTCAAGACGCTGCACTGGAAAGGACGAGGCATCAACATCAATGGCGAATACATCTCTCACTTGCGATTTGCAGAGGACATTGTCATTATGGCAGAAACGCTGCAGGACCTACAACAGATGCTGAATGACCTGGCTGACTCTTCTGTGCGCATCGGCTTGCGAATGATCCTGGATAAAACCAAGGTTATGTTCAATGAACATGTACTACCGCAACCGATTGCGATGCACGGCGCCGTCCTTGAAGTTGTTCAGAAATACGTGTACCTCGGGCAGACATTGCAGTTAGGTAGAAACAACTTTGAGGATGAGGTGAACAGAATAATTCAGTTGGGTTGGGAAGCATTTGGAAAACTACGTTGAGTCTTCTCATCGTCGATCCCACAATACGTCAAGACGAAAGTCTTCAATCAGTGCGTCCTACCCGTCATGACATACGGAGCCGAAACGTGGACACTGACGGTACGGCTAGTCCACAAGTTCAAAGTCGCTCAGCGGGCTATGGAAAGAGCTATGCTCGGAGTTTCTCTTAGGGATAAAATCAGAAATGAGGTGATCCGGCAGAGAACTAAAGTTACCGACATAGCCCACCGGATTAGCAAGCTGAAGTGGCAGTGGGCTGGCCATATTAGCCGCAGAACCGACAACCGCTGGGGTAAACGAGTTCTTGAGTGGAGACCGCGTCTCGGCAAACGTAGTGTAGGACGCCCTCAGTCTAGGTGGAGTGATGATTTGCGCAAGGTGGCTGGCAGGAGCTGGATGCGAGAAGCCGAGGATCGACCTAAGTGGCGTGCAATTGGAGAGGCCTATGTCCAGCAGTGGACTGTGATAGGCTGATGAATCATCATCAGCTTATCACAGTCCACTGCTGGACATAGGACATCATCAGATGATGATGATGATAGCTTACATGGATAGTATTTTGCCCAAATCAACTAGAAAATAAGTTGAATATTATTATGTTCCAAATAGGAGCATACGATTGGTAGTATATTCACTGAATGATCATCGATACCTAACTTCATCTTTACATCACCACTAGGTAAGGTTTCATCAAAATACAAAAAGTTATCTGTGCATCGTTAAGCAATATAAGTACCATCGTTCTGTTGATAGAATTCCTTAGTTTTATAAATAGCAAGCATGCTAACTTAAAGCACAGAACATTAATAATCTGTATTGTGGTATAATAACAAACTCAACGTTATTATGTCTTCGTTTTACAGTTGCCGTAACAAATTAGATACCTACCATGTTAAGCTGAACAAAGGAATGTAAATTTGATAGAGGGATTTTAATTAGAGATGCGTTGCATTTTTTTTAAATTAAGACTAATTATATAAACGATTTCATATACCTACCTTAACATTAATGGGGTGTCTAATAACAATACACGACTCGTCATATTTTAGTCGTTGAACAATGGATACAAGTCCGCAAAAGGGTGAATATGGATCGTTATATCATGTCTGCCAATACTTGTTTTCAGGTGTACATAGGATAGACTGACAATCCTCATTTTAGAGAAACCTACGTCCTACAGAGGACAACTGAAGTTGATGATTTTGTAAGTACTATTTTGAATACGTTAAAAAAAAACAGTTCCTTTTTTGTGAGCTATCCATCTCCTACACTCACTAACATTGAAGAATAATACCATTGACTATGACTTAAATAGATTTTCAAGTATTCAATTAAAAACAGTTTTCCAAGTACGATACAGACATTGTAATTAAGTATATACCCGTTAACATAGAGGCAGTCAATACGCCAGTGCGGTACCCTACAATTAGGCGAAGTTCACAACTGTGCAATTAGATTAGGGCCTGAGCAAACACGGCTCACGCAGCTTTATTCGAATATCGAGAGATAGGGCTGGCTCTGTAAAGAAACAAAATATATAATTTGTATTTACACAAATCATTCAGCAGTGTTAAACGGGTATATATCGGAATGCCTAATTGTTTGTACTCCTAATTGTCATTGGCACACAAACTATTTGCCAAAAAAAATTACGCACATTTTTACATTTCCTAAACGTCTTTAGCCTATTTTTACTACGCCTTACTGAATATCGCCGTATTATAATTTCCCAAATGCGACATTTAGCCGAATATATCCTGACACATACCATTTACAGTTTCTAATTTTTATTTGAGGGTTAAAAAATCCCCAGGTTAAAAAAATTATGAATATTATTATTTGAAATAGCCATGCATGCATGCATGCTTGCAAAGAAGTAAGCATGCATGCATGCATGAATGCAATCAAGCAAACATGCATGCAAACAAGCAATCATGCATGCATCCAAACAATCAGACATCCGTGACGGCTTCGGCGCTGCAGGGCTCCAGCGGTTCCACGCGCGCTAATCGTCGCAGATGGCTTACACTCACCACCGCAGATTCGGCTTTCTCAGCCGAGCCAGCCTCAGCCGCGGCGCCTCGCTTACAGCCTCCTGCTCCTCAGCCCGCGAGCCCGCCTCGCCCCTCCGCGCCTACGCGCTTTTGAATTACACTCTAGGCGTAGGGTAGACAAGACCGCTTGGGGTCGGTTTGTGAGCGATTCGTTTCTTAAACTTTTTCGATTTAAAAAAAAACAGAGCTCACGATACGAAGTGTAATGCCAAAAAAAAGATACGAATACATTTTAGTGCATTCGATATTAGACATCCTGAAATTAGGGTTTTCAATTTTTAGACCAAACTATAATAGTGCGTAAACGACTGTTAGACTATACAATAATTAAACGTTATAAGTTTAGGCCAATACGGTTCGGCCAAATGAAATTAGGACTTTAAATTTTAGGCGAACCGAAGGGCACCCCCCTTCGGTTCGCCTAAAGTTTAAAGTCCTGTGTGTTAAACAAATAAGACCATTAATTATTGTGAAAAATTGTAACTTTAAATAAAACTATCGGACCCCTCGAACTTTGTATCGCTTTGGAAAAGTATTTGATTTTGACGTCTTAAATGTTATTGTCATCAAATATGGACAGGTTTGATAAAAGTATGTTGAAAAATATTAGTTTAGCAGAGTAATGTTTGATAGCAAAGAAATAGCAATAATGTCGAGAAATCGCGATGATATTATTAGTACTCTGTTGTTTCCTCTTATTTATAACATTAATCGAAACTACCTAAAATAACTTATCCCATTCGTGGTCTACCTGTAACTATACGTAAATTTATCTTTTATTACAAAGTAAAATGAAATTCTTAACAAACCATTTTTGTTTCGTGGCAACCCTTACAACTCTCTTGTTTGTATTAGTGTAGAATCAGCCTAATGTTTGCGCCAATTTAATTGTCGCGTTTTATTTGCGGCTTTGTAATTTGCGCTTAGCACTTCGAAACTAAATGTATAGTTTCTTGATTGTCTTGTTAGAGTTATTTGAATGGGTTACTTAATGTTTGATTGAGGATATAACTACAATAATGATTTAAAATTTCATGGTCACTTATCACTGGAGTACATTGATTCGGGGCTTATCCATGCATGTACCTTATTATTTATGAGTTTCTGTTATCTCAGCACTGGTAAAAGCGCCTTGATCATGAAATAACAGATATGAAACTGATATAAACTAGGTTTATGATAAAGTAACAGCCTATAATCATCCCATTTCCACTACAGGGAAAAGACCTCCATCATTGAATTCAAGTTACCACAGCAATGATGGGTGCTGGCATAATCATCACGCTTGCCAAATGCGAGTTGGTGATCACAAACCCGAGCAATATTCGAAAATTCGAACCTTTTTTTTGCCCGACCCGGGGATCGAACCTGGGACCCCAAGATCTTGGCCCGGTATTTAAACCACTAGACCAAGGGGAGGTTCATATGATATAAAAGGGCATTTCATTTCAGAGATTCCATTTCTTTCAATAATAACTTTTTATTTTGGGGTGAGACATGACAAGCATCCTTTAGTCCACCACGCGAACAAAGACGAGAGCATAGCTAGTGTTTTTAAATAACATCAACTACCTGTGAACGTCGTTGGTTTATTTACAAATTAATAAATATGCAACCTGCCTATCGTACCGAATAAACCACCTTATGTACAAGATAATAAGGCTTTCATCCCCATCCAAATATCAAGAGTAAAGCTTGGAGAACGAAATCTAATGCCTAACTTATAATAATGAAAAGAAAATTGCTAACCCAAAGATTTTTCTTCAAAACCTCTTTGCATAATGTTAACGCTGCGAAATAAGAGGTCCTAATAATAAAATACCTTCGTCTTTGTTAAAGTAAAAATGTCTGACTGAGGTTTTCTTTTTATGTTTCAATGTGACACATAAACTTGACATGCAGTTAGTTGCTTTTGGAGATCTGAAGCAAAATATAGGTTGTACAGACATCGGCAGGTCAACCTACCCAAAAAGTTAAAGGTAATTGAATTGATTTTCAGCTTTAAGTCCAACAAGTAGAGATCAATATCAATTGAGAAAATTTTATTGATACAACACCATGAAAAGGCTGCTTTACACACTATTTATAGTTAAGTACAGACAACAGCACGTCAACCTACCACAAAACGTAATTTTTTTTCAATTTATAGACTGTCTAATGAAAGCTGAACCTAGCAAAAGGCGGCAAATTCAAAAAAACTTAATATGGTCACATGAGTAAACATTATGGTATTACCAACTAAAGTAGGAATAAATAATTTTGATACATTTCCTATTTAATGTTTTTGATGTAGGGGAATATGCATATATTTTTATTTAGTCTTAAAATAAATAGTACATATAATTCATCATCATCATCAGCCTATCACAGTCCACTGCTGGATATGTCCGGCCTATGGGCCTCTCCAATTTCACGCCACTTAGGTCGATCCTCGGCTTCTCGCATCCAGCTCCTGCCAGCCACCTTGCGCAAATCATCACTCCACCTAGCCTGAGGGCGTCCTACACTACGTTTGCCGAGACGCGGTCTCCACTCAAGAACTCGTTTACCCCAGCGGTTGTCGGTTCTGCGGCTAATATGGTCAGCCCACTGCCACTTCAGCTTGCTAATCCGGTACATATAATTAAATACTTATTATTAAAACTATTTATTTTAAGACGAAATAAAAATATATGCATATTTCCCATCATCAAAATATTGATAAATAACCATTAAAGTCGCGTGCTAGACAAGGAGATTCGACATGTACTGTGACTTCACGGTTATAGTTTTTATAAATACAGTAAAACAATATTTCTTTTCATGCATATTCCCAATTATATACTAGTATTTACGTACGGGTTTTGGTTTAAAATTTTAAACAGTCAGTTTATTAATTATATCACACGGTTAAATTAGGATAAATCCATTGTAGTTACATGTTTATTTTAATAGTAGATATAAACGATCCCCCTAAAATCAAGTATCAACATCAATCAATCCTCAACAAATAACAGTTTGAATGACATTGTCATAATGTCATTATAGTTAATGTTGCTATTTCAAAAAACCCTGGGTTCAGCTTTTATTAGACAGAGTCTATTCACATCCACTTGTTGGTCTTAAAGTTAAAAATCAATTCAATTACCTTTAACTTTTTGGGTAGGTTGACATGCCGTTGTGTGTAAATCATAAATGTATCTTGATAACATCGTTTTGACTGTATTGTAATTATTATTAAAATGGCATTAATTGAGTAATTCGGAATTGAAAATTGAGAGCTTTCGCTAGATATTTGGTTTGACTCGTCCGCGTGCCCTATATTTATTTTGATTTATCATTGATTCATAGTGACGTAATTTGTGAATGTTAATTTTGGACATTGTAATAGGATGGTATTTTTTCCGAAAAATATTTTTTTGTTTACATGGTATAAGCACATGAATAAATATGTGGTATAAGCATACATTTACATCTGATAGGTCTATATGCTCTTGTATATGGCTATATGCTCTTGTACGTCCTGTATTTAAATGATTAAGTACCTATTTAGATACAAAGGACTAGATCCTTTCAAAATTGGCAGTCGGTATCGGTTTGGCCGTGTGGTACCTAAACTGAAATAGTACCTACCACCTCTTCTCGTGGTGTCGAAAGAGACAACTAAAAAGTACCGTCATCAGTAACGAGACCAATGGTCAAACTGCTTAATTTAATAAGCGTAGGGTTTGACTGGTATAGTTGATCTCCACAAATGTAAAATTTAGCAGTCACGTGGTCACAGTCTGTTTATGTGTCAACTTTTTAACTTGAGGTGTTTTTGTCTAGAAAACCTTATGGAAAAAAATAAGGCAGCATACAAAAAAGTAAAATCAATAATTTGATAGCAAATTTCATTAAAGATGATTTATTTTTTATTTCAAAACAAACTATCTACGACATTTTTATTTTGTCATGCATCAACTTAAAATTTTGTTACGTACCACCTATTGCTATGGCGACCATCAATTATTGACCATCAGTTACCATTTTCGTCTTTTATTTTTTAAATATTTAAGGGAAAGATTTACGATTTTTTTACGAGAAAGATAATAGAATTAGCTTACAGAGATCTTGAGTACTTCACTGAAGTATCCTGTTAAAGTTTATTCGTTATTGCGAGGATCCCTAACGGAGCGTTCCTTTATTATCAAACCGCGGCCAGGGGTCGTAAAGACATTGATTTTTAATATTTCTTGCGTAAAGTATAGACCTGCATTATGTTCTTAATATAAGAGCGATTTAATACATCTAATGAGCATTTTATCAGTCTGAACAAAGTTATTGAATTTGATTCTTAAACAATGAATATACAGGATGAAATTTAATCTCCTTCCAAATTTTAATACAACAATTTTCGAGACAAAAAACAAATGACTTTTTTTTCTTTTAGTACTTATAAACCAGTGCAAAAATATCAAGGAAAGGTAATTATAAAATGATTTAAAATTTTTAGAACGACCTTAACAGGCTTAAGATCGTAAAAATTTAAAATTATGTTGCGAGACATATATTCGGGTGAAAACTTGACCTACATTTTCTACTTCATAAATGTGCTATAAATACGACACTGAATGCCTATAAAAAACTCGAAGGTGGTGAAAGAGTCAAGCTGCACAATAATTAAAAATATCAAGTCTAAGTATACTTTGATTGACGACAGATTATATATGAATCATACATTTTTTTCTAGAATTATAGCACTCTCAAGTCTCATGTAATGTAGGCATGTCACACTCTGTGTTTATAGACATTGGCACTGAAAGATGTGGGCATCATACAAACAGGATTCACGATCAGGCCCATAATTCGCGTAACCGAATCGTATCACAATCGTAATTGAACGACAGGTTTTAGACAAGCATATTCTTAACGCTGTAAGCCAGCGTTGCTTCATCAAATGTTAGGAGTTTGCATGAAAAATTCACGCTGAATCGCAGCGTCTCGGTGGCTTAATGGTATACGGTTTTAGACAGTTCTAGTATGGGCTAAATATCAAAATCGTCCAATTCAATCACGATCGAACTGCGATTCGGTTACGCGAATTATGCCCCAGCCTCCTACTTAGTTACCACCTAGTCGGTATTCAAGGCGACGCGACGCCAGCTCAGATGTCTTAGGTTCGATCCGGACGGGTAATATTCGGTAAGGGTTATAACAAACCAGAGCCAGGCTATGTTAACATAAATGCATAAAAATATTATGGTGATGTCAGAAATTTGATATCATTTTATTTTTTTATATTTTCATACAAACAAAAATTTTGAGATTCCGATTTGTATGAATTTTTTTTTTAAATTATGATATCAAATATCTGACTTCACCATAGTATTTATATGCTTAAGTTAACACATACTAGTTCCAGCTTGTTATACCATTTACCTAACACCCTGTATAAAAATAAACCAATTAATTTAGAGATAATAACTTGTGATTAGAATAATACATTTGATATGTTGTTTACATCCACATTTTAATTTTTAATTGATTCTATCATTTAAGACATCACTAAAGTTTTGGTTAGTGAATAGTGGAGACAAAACGCTTTTTTCCGTCTTCCTTACTAGGAAGGTACTACTGTACCTACTCTTTTAGTCGCTTGTTATAACACTTTTAAGACGAGTAAAGCTAGAGCAATTCCACTTTTACTCGCCACAACAGTACTATTTAAAATGTCAGTCAGTTTGAAAGTCTCCAAGCAACTAATACCGACCTGACAAGACCAGTTTGCGTATCAAAAGCCAAAGTGGAAAATCAAAGGAAAAGCGAATGCCAATATACCTTTGAGTTAAAAATCAGAAGAGGTATATAAGTTTTTATCGGAGGGAAAATTAAGGCAGAACTCGTTGCAGGCGGATACAGTTGGGACTGGCGTGTTTCTGTGCTGTGTTTGAACGGTGTCCGAAGAACGGACAATTCAAAAAGTCTCTACTCAAAGCTATGTCATTAGAAAACATAATTTAAACCTAAAGATAGAAAGATTAAAATAATACTTACAAAATCTATTTTTTTCAGATAAAAACCAAATAATCAATAAAGATAAATGCTGATCATTGTATTGCAACCATTCAAAATTTGTATCTATTTCTATCAATCGAAAAATCAAACCATCGAGAAGGATATTGCAATCTATTTTCATGCAGCCATTGAAAATTAGTATTCATTTCTGTTCATCGATAAAAAGTTTTATTAAATCGATTATTATCATCTCAGTTATCCTATTTTCTTCACACAAAATACAACTGTTCATAAGAACTGCAGGGTATTTCTATTTATAACATCTTATTCTGATATTATCTAAGCTACATTACATGAAAGTTTAATCAAAACCAGTTTAGTTGTTTTTATGTGAAAAAGTAAGTAACATCCATCCATTAAGGTTCAAATAAACAAATTTGTTTAAAAAAAAAAAAGATAAACATGGAATATTAGGTCAGGCACTTAAGAGGAAACACTACGGGCGAGAAAATTGAAAAATAGGTATTTGTAAAATTTATTGCTGTCGCGCAGTGCCAAACGCCTTCACCGCAGTGTGATAAAGACAACTGATTCTTGGACCGAAAATACCTACTAAAAGCACACCAAATCAACGTTTCGTAGTCCCCCGATTACTTTTCCAAAACTAGACCGATTTAAATACTTTTTTCATTAAAAATTAAAAAAAGGCTTTGGCCGTGTTCGTATGTTTTATTTTTTTTCTAAAATTTAGCCAAATTTGTTGTCTGGATGTTTGAACACAGCGAAAAATCTGGCGATTTTTTTCGATTTTTGAGGGCTCATATCTTTTTTATTAATTAATTTATGAAAAAACAGAAAACATAGAAACATGCTAATAGTGGCCATAAATTATTGCTCTACTGGCTCTATCCAAGGAGGAAACAGGGGACCACGTTTGTATGGAAAAACGGCCCTTGTGTTTCCTCTTAAAGCTCTTATTGAACACATTGTATTTGTAGATTTTAAGTATAATTCTTGACTAAAGGTAAATAAATTTGATTTGACTTTCAGGTTTATAATATTTGTGAGTTAAGAAAAATTAGTAATGTAATTAGTAAGAAGATACATAAAATACATATTATTTATAGTACACTAACGGGTCGTTATCGCGTTAAATATTATGAAGTTATAAATAAATACCTATTTATTTACCCGACGTTTCGACTGGATTGCACCAAGCCGTGGTCTCGGGCCGACTGATGACAGCTCAACGACGTCATCGCGAAGAGCGGGGTTCAACACCTACCCCAATTGATCTTGATTATTTTTATTTTTCGCTATGAAATCGGTATGACACACAACACTGACAGTATCTTCACGACGGCAAAATGAGAGGTTTTTTGGCCTTGTACACTTGCTGATGACTAACTTTCGAACTTTTCGAACGTCGGGCAAATAAATAGGTATTTATACCTTCATAATATTTAACGCGATAACGACCCGTTAGTGTACTATAAATAATATGTGTTCAAATCGCGAAACTTTAAAATCATTTACATATGTAAAATACAATGCAATCGCTAATTAAAAATACGATGTTTTAAATGTTGTCATTTTCCGCGTAGCTACGAGTACTCGTACTAAAAGATGGAATGTTTTTATTCTTCCATTCAAGTGAACTTGCAAGCTTGAACGTTTTTTGAGTTAGTTCGATCAAATGGGGGCCCGTACAAAGGTACATCTCATCAGTTCCGTCCTTTGGCAACAAGGGCGTCCGATGCAGACTGATGGGACTTTGTATACTCACAAGTTAACTACCTGGGTTTATTACGACACTATCACTGATATACAGGTTGACTTTTTCGTTCAGTATCGTATTAAGAGCCCATTTATAAAGTTACAAATGTAGGTAAAATTTTCTAGCGAAAATATTTTCCGAAACATAGTTTTTAATTTTTACGGTTCTAAAGTATTGCTAGTGAAGGTATGAAGGGAAAATCAAAAACTTATGAATAATATCGTAATGAATGAATGAAACGCGCATCGCGTAAAAATGTTGCTAGGAGGCCGTATCGAAAAAAAATTGATTTTTGACGGACATTTTCTAAGTGCTTTATCTTGATATTTTTGTACTGGGCCATACATTTAGTGATGTACAAACCTCGAGGCGTCGAGTTCTGCTTTTTAAAGCCTCGAGGCGAATTGGCAGGACTCAGTGAGCTTGGTTGGCTCGTAGTCCCGAGCCTAGCCGAGACGCGAGTTCTCTGAGCCATGCTTCGAGGCTTTAAAAGAGTTCGAGTCTTGAAATGAACGCAATTCTTCACAATTAAAACTCAAATTTATGTTTCTGATTTTAATTATACGTAAGTAAATAATAAATTAAAACAGTGGTGTACATGATTCAAGTTATTACAAGTTACAGAGCTCGAATCTTTTAACGGATTGATCGACGACTGCGAGTTTACGTGAGCCTATGAGAGTAATATTAGAGCTCGAACCTATTTTAAAAAAGGCTCGAGTTCTGAAAAGGCTTCGAGATTGATCGAGCCCTTAAAAAGGCTCGAGTTTAAAAAGGCACGAGCCCTGAAAAGGACTCCCGAGTTGTCGAGCGTTATAAAAATGAGGCGAGCCCTGTAAACGGCACCGAGCTCTAGCCTAACGTACTCGGAGGCCTCGAGCCTTGAACATCACAAATACCAATAGAAATAATACGTCATTTGTTTTTTGTCTCGTAGTTTGTTGTATTAAAATTTGGAAGGTGATTGAAATTCATGGACTACCAGTTATTCAGGTCACTTTTTTGACGCTAATTGTGTATTTGTGTTGTTGTTACTTTTACATCAATGGAAACTATACATATTTGTTAATATTCTCATAAAATTATTTTATACTTGTACCAAATTTCATCCAAATCGGTTGGGTAGTTTATGTGTGAAGGTGTAACAAACAAACACACATTCAATATTAGAAGGGATTAGCAAGTAACACAACAATTAGGAAGAATCACACCTAAAAGGAAGTTGTCTAACGGAACACCTGCTTTCACTAATTTACTCAAACAAATCCTTACTTCCGAAACACCCATTTACAAGCGCGATAAAAACTTGGACATGTCTATTAAACGTGACAAACAAACGCTCACAAAACTCATCATAACTGGGATGGTAGACAGTTTATTACGAGAGCGGTAATGGCATCACGTACTGTGTAAAGAAAGTGTACGATTTGCTGTCAAACTTATTATCATTATCATAACCCATGCTGTATTAAATCTAAGTCATAACCAGTCTATACGGTGTAATAGGCCAATAGTATATCAAGCCAATACCAGCCTATATTGACATATATACTTTATTTGATATTTTAGCAATTAAATTGCAATTATAATATCAGTATATAAACTTGAAAAATTATGTCTCAGGCGGGACTCGAACCCGCATCTCCTCGCTACCGGTAGGGTGCTATACCATTAAGCCACCGAGACACTGTGACTCAACGCGAATTTTTCAAGCATATTCTTAACGCTGCAAGCCAGAGTTGCTTCATCAAATGTTAGGAGTTTGCACCCTTAACACCCGAAAGAAACATCTTTGCAGATGTTTTACAGTCAGTTGAGATGAAACAGCTATTTATATACTTTATTTGATATTTTAGCAATTAAATTGCAATTATAATATCAGTATATAAACTTGAAAAAAAAATTATGTCATAGGATGATCACCTGTGTGGGCGGTCTTCCTCGTGGCTCGTTCTTCAAGTTGAAGTTTCCATCACGAAAGCGTTTAAACCAAAATCGCACGGTACGTTCATTAGCAGATCTCTCTCCAAAAGCAACATTGATATTGCGGGCTGTTTCTGCCGCGTTACTTCCGCGTCGGAACTCGTATTCAAAAATCACTCGAATTTTCGCAGTATCCATCTTTCTTGTCTAAGTTAAATAACAAAAACAATTGAAAGTCGATATTCAAATATTTCAAATTTTTAAAAGAAGAACATCATAGAAACCATGTGATAAAAGTCTCATTCGAAAACCTCAAACCATGATGATTCTATGTCAATTCAAAGAACCTATTACAATAAAACGGCAATTTCATATTTTAACCCCTAATATTTATATATGTATGCATATGTCAATATAATATCAGTAGATAAACTTGAAAAATTATGCGTCAGGCGGGACTCGAACCCGCATCTCCTCGCTACCGGTCGGGCAGCGAGGAGATGCGGATTCGAGTCCCGCCTGAAACATAATTTTTCAAGTTTAAAAATTGATATTATAATTGCAATCAAGTTGCTAAAATATCATATAAAGTATTTACAAGGACTGATAAAAATATATCTTTGATTAAAACTAGAAAACACTTTTCACGCATGTGAGCTACGGGATACTCTTCAAAAATCTTAGGAACACCAGAAATATTAAGTTTAACACAAAAGAAAGGAGCAACCACACAAAATAATTTTTCAGGGTATATTAAGTAATGCGGATCACGTAGACCTGTCGCCACGTTGACGTGTCGCCGTCGTAAACACTGTTCAAAATTATTGGCATCTCAATCGTGAGGTTGCTTAGCAACTATCTTAAAAATCTTCCTAAATGATAACGATAATAGTTATTTACATACTTAATTGTTTACTCATTTACTCCTGAAGCTTGGTAGCATTAAGGTAGTAAATCAAAGTAACTAAAAATATTTCCGTACTTTTTTTTAGTAGACAAAGAGCCTTCATTCCACTGCAGGGCAAAGGCCTCCATCATTATACGCTCTCTATAGAGTCAAGAATGTGACTAACAGAGAGACAGCTATAACCACCTATCGCGCGTACGTAGAATCCATATTACGCTACGGACTGATAATATGGGGTAATAGCGTAGACAAAAACAAAGTATTTGTAGCGCAAAAAAAAATGCATCGGAGCTATATGTGGAATCTCACCAGACCAATCTTGTGAACCATTATTTAAGGGCTTTGGTTTGCTGCCACTACCTTCGCTGTATGTATACGAAATTTGTACTTTTGTTAAGAAAAACATGGAATTATTTAAAAAAGCTTGTGATGTTAACTCAAGAAATAAAAGAAATCCTTCTAGATTAGTACTAACTTGTATTCCTAGATCAAAAAAATACAGCAAAAGTTGTCTTGCTTTGTGTGTAAAAATATATAATAAGATTCCCAATGAAATAAAAGAATTGAACTTGAATTTATTTAAAAATAGGCTTTACATGTGGCTTGCAATGAAAAATTGTTATGATATACGACAGCTTATAGGATATGACTGATTTAAATTTGCATGCTATTGATAAATGGCAAAACATGAGGACTTTGTTAAAAATGTATGTGAAATCTTTGTATACCGTGTTTTATGCAAATAAATATATTATTATTATGTTGGTCATTTTCCAATCACGGGACTATGGAGTACCGGACCTTTGGAAGGCGTATGAGGGGCCGAAGCCAACTCGCAGAGGCCCGTTAGACAACATTTATCTAAATGATGTAATGTGACACCAACCGACGACTATCCCTGTGCGCACTATACAAGTACACCCAAGGATAACCCCCGGTTAGTGCAGGACTATTGCAGAAAGTGGATACAAAGGATACTGGGCTATGGGTTTAGGCGCTAGTGGACTGGGTAACTGGGACTATGGAAGGACTATGGCCCCTGCCTGACCTATGTTACTCACACGGATAAAATGGCAGGGGGTGACTCGCACACTCGTTTAATGGGCCCCCGAAAACGGCCGCTAGCACATAGTGACGTAGCGACAAGGGGGCAACATAGCCTGAGGTGCTTGAGGAATGGAGAGGTATTACACGGCTCTCAGGACAATCCCGGTAATCCGTTCAAGATCCCTACAAGCATCTTACTGCAATACTTCCTTCCTCCGAGCATTTCTGCTCTAGCGACTCTCCACTCAAGCCGGCCAATGAAGGCAAGCAAGAGGTGGGAGATATGTTCCTCGTCAGTGTTCACTCCGGACAACCAATGAAGGCAAGCCAGAGGTGAGGAACAGGGATACTCCCGGGAGCAATCAGGTTCGTGGGGTCGCTACTGCCCAACAGCTCGCCACAAGCTGCCCTGCGAGGTATTATTATTATTATTGAATTCAAGTTAATACAGCAATTATGAGTACAGGTATAATCAAAACGCTTGCCAAATGTGGGTTGGTTCGAAAATGTTAAATTCTTGTTACCCTGGGGATCGAACCCGGGATGCCGAGATCTTGACCCGGTGTCTAAACAACTAGACCAACGGGGTGTTATTGTACAAGTAGCTGGAAGATTATAAAGAGTTAATACCAATTGTAACACGCTAGATGTAGAATGAGATTTCTGCTTCTCATTGAATTGTGGCATAACAAAGCAAACTAACCATGAAATCGGTCCCGACATGTGTTAGTCGCAATAATCATCCTATGTTCTGATGCCCTTAGTGGGTGTGACGTTTCCACTATTTCAAGTGTACTTGTGCATATTTTGAAGCTTCTCTCATTTATGTACACTGTTTTAGTTGTTGTTTTTGTTGACCATAGAAACAGAGTCAACATGATTTTGACAAATAAACATATGAAAGTATATTTTATAACGGCCCAGACTAAAGGTTATTTCTTTCACTAGCTTAGACTAGCACAATAGCTCATAAAAATGCACTACCTAACAGGTTCACAGAGAACCGTAGCTTACTTTGTTATCCAAAAACTATAAGTAGTTTTATGATAACTGCAGATTATATTGATTTCATTATACGCAATCATGAGTGAGAATAGGATACCATTTAGACAAGGTGAAAGAATTAAAGATCAAACAAGTAAATTGAATTCATTCCGATAAAGCATGACGCTTAAATTACTTCATCATCTGTCATCTACATAATCAGTAAAGGTTATTTTTCATTCATCTTTATTACCTGCATCTCCTGACCTCCGAGTACGCCAAGAAACTAAACTCTTTCTCTTTGCTTCTTCAACATTACCTTTCTTTCATCGTGTCATGTCAATTGTACCAGCATCTTTTCTTTTCTAGTATCATAGATTTCTTTTTTTCTTCAAACAACTTCTCGGTTATCCTATTTTAATCCAATCTCCCATTTATCAGGTCCCAACACCATACATCTAAAGTTCCCAATATTTATCAGTTTCATTGGGTCATCATTGTCACTAATGTCATCAAAGTTATTATCATGCTTCACTGCTGTACAAAGCGATAGTTTAAAAGTACACTTTTACCAACCTTATCCGCACATCTATTATATAACCCAAAATCAAGCTTACCGCCCGTAAAACCTAAAAAGGTCTTATCCTGGATTCATACATGACTTGTTTCATAATTTTTTTATTTGAAAAAAGACATATTTCGCAAATACTTTTCTCCCACTATCCCTTACAATTATGGTAGGCTTTGCCGATAGGAAATCACGCACGGGTGTACAACAAAGTTGTGAATAAGTTGAATAAGGAGAAATAAGTCTAAAGGTAGTAGGGATAAGGATGTATTTGTAGTAAAAGTAAACATTGTTCATGTCTCGTCATTTAATGATGTCGTGGACGACATGCTTTGATCTTGTTTAAGAAGTTTGGTTCAAGTGATAAGAGAGTCATAATCAATATTTCTCAATTTAATTCGAAGTCCTACTTCTTATTATGTTTTTTAATCAGTTAAAATACCTAATTCTTTTGACAAGTTTCTAGATGGTGTACGTTGAATGTTAGACTAAACGTCGCATTTAAAAAAATTGTAGTGTTAATTCAATACCCATGAATGATTCTTGTATAAAAAGGTAAATTCTTGTACCTTGATTAGTTCTGGTTGATTTAATGACAGTAGACTTTAGAGTCCATGCAACACCAGACGCCATTATTGTAGAGTGTTTGCTGCAAAGGAATTGTCTTAACAAGTACTTTTTGGCCTAAAATCATCTGATGCCACATCGGGGGGCACGGCAGTGCCCCCGCCAAGTCGAGCGCGAAGCAAACACTACCGTACCATCCTTTACTGGAACCATTTCGCCGCATTTTCAGGCCCCTATTTGAGAACCTCTGGATAAGACCAGAACGCAGAAATTTTCGTCATCCAGTAAGCTATAATTACATACTTTAAATCCAAAATTTCAAGTCTGTAGGTCATTTAGTTCCGAAGTTAAGCGAAAGCAAAGTTTCGCATTTATGACACTCACTCACTCACTCATGATCAGCAAAATAGAACTAGTACTTCCCATAAACTCAGAGAGCTGAAATTTGGTACAGAGTTAGGGTTTAATGGCCACATAAAGAGAAAACTATAAAAACGAGGATAATCGAAGATCTGGAGTACATGGTGACCCTGATTAGAAAACACAAGAGCCCAACCAAACTATAAGAGATCGACATACCTCCTTTACAAAAAATATTCAACTTGGTGGGCCGCTTCATTTGGTGTCAAAAATCGAAGGTATGAAGTATCTGATGAAGAACCCTCAGCTGGTCTCAGCTGTATTAGAGATGTGGTAATGCCTCCTTCTACTATTGTTACATTAAAAAATCGACTGTCATTGCAAAAATCCAGCGTAGTGGGACACATCTTCTAATTTTATCTAGCCTACAGTAACAGCATCCCACTTCTGGGCGAATGCCTCCCCTTCTGCTTTTAATACGCATATAAAATTTAAGGAAAACTCTGGATAAGACTAGACTGGCTTTTATACTTATACTTACAAGTTTACAAGAAGAAATAGTCGAACGATTAACTTTATTCTACTCGAACATTACACAAATTGTTTATTAGCAGCGATAACAGATTGGTTTTCTTTCAATAAATAATCTGCATATTAATGTTGATAAGACACAATTAATACATTTCAGACTTGGTAATCAAGTTACGCCTCTATGTGTGAGTAATACTATTGACGATCTTGATTTAAGTGAACAAAATAAAGTAAACTTTTTCGGAATTGAATTAGGCAATAATGACAATTTCCAAACAGTTTTTGCCGTCCAGAGAAACAAAGACAGAAGTTGTTTTCTATATCCGATATGCCAAAACTGAAGATAGATAGGTTATTGGAAATGGCCGTTAGTTAACTTGGGCATCTCATATAAGTACAGCAACTTTCACAGAAACTTGGTGCAGCAACATATGCGATTAAGATAAAGAATTAGGAGGTATAAGAACAGCAAAAAACGTTTACCTCGCGTATTTCCATTCATTGATGTCGTATGGAGTGATGTTTTGGGGCATAGCAGCAGATGCTCATAAAATTTTTGTCTTGCAAAAAGAGCTGATAAATATATTTTAGGATTAAAATACAATGACACTTGCAGGGATAAATTTAGGCAATTAGGAATTACGAACATTATCTATAATAATAAAGAAATCGCAGTAAGGAACCTTAGACTTGGTACGACTTTGTCTAGATTTCATTACTTTTTAGAGATAAACAAGCTGCTCCATCGAGACTTGGCTAGTTTTTTACAAAATGTTTTTATTGGGATAGACTTTACTTGTCATTACAAAATTCCAAAAATGCGATGGAATCCTTTTGCGAGTCTGAGAAGAGAGCTTATCACATAACGAAACACAGGGACAGATACAATAGAGGGTTAATTGTTACATTTAGACAGGCAAAGTGTTCCCCGGAAAGTAGCAAGACTCTGTTATATTTCTTAATTTGGTTAATGATACACCTTATGCCATAAAACAAAAGTCCATTTTACTACTATTTTAAGAAATGCAAAAGTTAGGACGTTTGTTTCTCTATCACACCACAACGGATCAAGAAGATATTTAGTAGAGAAGTAGCTGGGCTGTAAACTTTTTATCCCTGAAAAATTGTTTCTGTGTTATAGTTTTGGGGTGGTGGGATCTACCTCCTAATAGTCCACCCTGGGCAACGGCATCTTTGGTTTTCTAACCAATGATGACGGCTAACAGATCCCTCTGCAGTGCTAGGCTTCGTAAGAGGCTGCCTGGATGCTACCACTCTCCTGCCAGATTCCAGCGCCAAACAGTTTTTCTGTGTTCCGCTGGTGTGTGGGAGAACCAGTGCCTTTGGGTAAGCTCGTTCCATCTTAGGCTTCTTCTTAACCGTAAAGTTAAGTATGTAGTCAAGAGCAAGCCTATTGATTATAAAAAAAAAGATTTTCCGCACGTTTCAGGTCGCGGGCAACAGCTAAATATTTTAAACTATAAAACATACCTCCTGTCACTTGCACCACGACCCAGCATCGTGAGACTCACCACATCCAATAGTTGCGGACTATCAAAGGAGGCTGCCAACTCTTGGCAACTTGCAACGGTTTCCACGGGCGACGAGATTTTTTCTCAACTAATATTAGTTTCCACTCGCGAACTAATTAGAGCTGAAAAGTTTTGTGTGAATAAAATTTCACTTCTTTTTACCATATTTATTGGTCCACGTCTTGCTATTTTGATTTATAATCATAATGTTTTGCTCTTTATCTTAGCCACTATTTGAAATACGACGATACTTGCGTTTCTGTAAATATAAAAGATTTATTTTATAATTTGCATCTACATTTAACAATAAGTACTTAGGCATAGAGAGACAAACTTCTTAGCGTTCCATGGATTCACCGTGCGGGTGCCGGGTCCATCGTGTGGCAGAAAGAGAAACTCTGAGTAGCTCCCGGGACTTGTGACACGGGTGTAGGTTTAAGGGGCCCCTTTCCGACGTACATCAACACTCACCTTCACTAATTGTGTTTCTCTCCCTGCCCAGCCAAATCTGGTATGAACCAGCTTTAGACACTCGCTCTAGTAAAGAACTTACTGCTGTTCTGGCCAAGCCAAGGTCTTTCAGAGAGATTTGGCTGGTATACCTCTCGCTCCTACTTCTACAGCATATAGACTAACTATATAACCGTTTTTCGTTAATTCATTTAGGAGATCATAGTATTTGTTTTCTTTCATTGCGTGGTCTTTTTGGTATATTAGTTTCCCACGGCACGGTAAGCTCTACAAGTACAATCCGTTTTGTAGCTCTAGAAAAAAGAAAAATGTTCGGTCTGGATGATGAAACACACACATCCTCTGGGATTTTATAATGCTTTTCATACGTGTCCATTAAAAATAACCAATTAGAAGAAGAAACTACATTAAAAGTCTATATTTCAGGCTTCCGATATTTTAAAACATTTAGTTATTAATTTACAACTCTTCTTCTTCCTTGTTATGGCGAAGAACTTGTGTTTTCCTCAGTGGGTACACTGTTCGGCCAGTATCAGCACTGAGCAAGTAATCACAACGTTAGTATCAGTATTTGTAATTTACAGCTCGATAACAAATTGCACTTTGCAATTGCATTATTGACTGACAGACAACTCAGGTGTGACATAATGTCTCAAAGAAAAACTTAAGAAATTATCGTATGTAGTAGGTAAAAAGGAATTAAGGAAACCTGTTATTGGCCTTACTTTAAGTACAAAATTGTCAATCAATACTTTAAAATACGCTGTTGGTTTCTGTAATAAATTTTAAAAAAAAGAAGGTTTTTTTTACATACATTTTGTCTTCAATATAGTTTTGATGTTGGTTACCCAAAGTTTTTGCACAGACATCAGTTTTAAAAGGTTTAGAATAGCTAAGATAATGTAAGTATTAAGATTTTAACCTTATCTTTATTTCGAAAAGTAATTGTTGTTTCATCATCGCCTATATCAGATCATTGCCAGACACGGGCCTCTCGAAAAAGTGTGTTTTGCCATAATCGCCACTCTTGGCAGGCGGGTTGACGTTCGTTGTTTGGTCATTGGTGGAGAGAAGACAATGTTGCCCGTCTTCTTCTAACAGTACTAATTTAGTGGGTACTTACGACATCAATAGTAAGGGAAGGGGTGAAGCTTTTATTTTCAAGTTTAAAATTTTATTGGTCCGTAAACAACAGTGTTTGTACCAATAAAATTTCCCCTTTTTCTCCTTGATAGCTGGGATTACCACTAAGTAATTCAACTCTCAAATACTGATGCATTATTTATTTAAATCCTAACATACTGTGCTGGCGGCCGTTGGATCATACCTTCATATTGCTCGAGGTAAGTACTTAATTAGTTAATTGGTATGCGGTTTTTAATAGGAATTAGCAATGTTCTTACTCGTAGTTGTTTTCCGTTATATTTTCTTTGTTGTTGATAAAAAGCAAGCAATCCTTAGAGTCCTGACTATTTTATAACTACTTCATACTTAACTTCACCTTTGTTTTTTTTATGAAAACGACTCGTAGTAACTAAAAATAATAGGGGTTAAAGTATGAAATTGCCGATTATTTACCCACTTTTTATTTTGTTTATAGCTCTTAAGTATAGTCATATTATTGCGTAATTCTTTTTGTATTGTATCAAAAACTAAATAAAGTTACATATGACTAAAAAAAATGCAATACTAGTGCCTATTACTTCAAAGGAAGTCGTTGAAAAGACCCCTTACAATGTGTCAGCTGACCTTCTTGCTTCAATTAAGTATATTTGTATTATATACTTTGATTTTCAGAAATTTAAATACTATAATGCGTAGTTTTATAACCATCTAACTTTCACCTTTAATTTCATCGAAAACGGTTCAGACGTTTTTAAAAAAACTAAAAATTTGTTAGTATGGAAAAATGACTTTTCTCGATTTCGTCCATACAAAACGGCAATTTCATACTTTAACCCCTAATATATGACTCGTGCTTAGAATTAGGAAATGCAAGATAAAAATAAAGTCCTTGATACGTTTGGAACGTCTCTTCAGCATTGAAAACCTTTTTGGATGATGAGTTCATGAGAATATTAATTATCATAGTGGAAAGCAAATAAATCATTTTGACTGGTCTATTGTTGATCTTTTTTAATGAAAGATGAAATCGTTTCTATGATACTTATATTTAAACACCGAAGTAAGTTAAAAATGAAGTACAATATAGTTATATAAATCATCAAATTAAATTTTAAATTAATAAAACACTCTCGCACTGTTTATTCGTCTAAATGCATATCACGTACCTAAAAACTAGTGCGATAAACACAAAAGGCTTTAGTATATCACAGAATATAACATGCAAACACGCGTATTAGGGTGTTAAATAGAATCCAGAGACTCTAACAAGACATTAAAATGCCGTAGCAGACCCTCGAGGAAGAGTGGAGATCGGGCTTGTCACCACAAGGGTCCCAGTGCAATCTATATGCAAATATGCGTTCCATCCAATTAGAAATGACACTTTCTGTACTCCCTCTGAGTGAGAAACGCGACAGGATTGTATTATTGGGAATGCAAATATTACTATGTTTAACTTCGCTTTTCCTTTATCTGTTTGTTTTTGTGTTGGAATAATATTAAAAATGGATTACAGAAAACTGTTACCTATAGCAGGGTATTTCTTTGTATTTTTTTTATAATTTTACTTTCAAGTGTTTTAAATGAGTTTAAGTTAAAGGTTTCCAGTATACAGTTCGTTTCCACGTCACATACCAGTACTTGGGTTTTGTTGTATTAGATTGCCACAAGTGTGTTCTTAATAGCTAGATTCTTGTATGTAACGTGTAGGTACACGTTTTTCAGAGTTTATTATACTTCTACATCGTGACACGAAAGAGTTTAAAGCTAAAAAATAAGGTGGTTGTATAAAGAAAACACTGTACTGAATATTTCATTATCACTGTTTTTATCATTTCAATATTTAAAATAAGCATAAGCTTGCAAAAAATGTGAATTCTAGTTAAATTTTTTTTTTTTTTTTTACATACACTAAGTGGCTTAATGGTTGATGATTCCTAATGCCTCATAAATATTCCTAATGAAGAGCAAATGAAACTTTTTAGTGTCAATTCGATGGAGTAATTTTGTGTTTTTCATATTTATTAGTGTTATTATTTGCAGAATAATCACAGCTTCCTAATTGCTTATCTCTTAGAATAAAACTATTAGTAACAGTAAAATAAGCGTACAAAACGTCACGCATCGTTTTTATCGCCCAGTGCGTGAACACAGACCGCGCCCCCTGGATAGATTATTGCATTGTGACGCCATTTGCATCTGTTATTGCCTATTTGCAATCGGAGACTGCGATTTCTTAATAAAGGTGAATATAGCTGGGGTTGATGCGGTCCTTCAGAGCTTTCAACCCCCGCGCTTAACCAAATCACAGCTTTTGGTTTGGTTATTTCGAGATTCATTACGTGGTTTTCTTTTATACTATTTTCGATTGATTTTAAGTAAAGATTAATGCGATCGTAATGAATAGAGTGCTCGTTTTTTAACAAGATTTTTTATTGGATATTATAGATAAATCCTCCTTCTGTATAGGCTTGAACTGATATATGATGATCATGATGACTGAAATAAGCGCAACCGCGCAATACATCCTCCATAATAATAATTTTTAGGGCTCTCCAAAAAAAAAAAATGTTTGCCAAATTAGTCAAGCTTGGCAAGTACCAACCTCTAGACAATCGCACTTTGGCCAGTGGTAAAAAGACGCTGCAGCCCGTCTCCTTCTGGTAGTACTCTTGACGAACACTTGGATCAGCGGTAGTAAACGCTGCTTCTGAGCCATTGGGGGTCGCGGGTTCGATTCCCGCACTGTACAAATATTTGTGTGCATGAACATGTCTGTTTGTACTAGTCTGGGTGTTTTCTATGTATTATAAGTATGTATTTACAAAAAAATTGTATATAAGTAAGTTTATCGGTTGTCTAGTACCCCATACGACAGGGTACTTAATAGTAGCTTAATTTGGGACTAGATGGCTCTGTGTGGCCCAGTGAGGCATGTCTTAAATATTATTAGTCGCCTCGTACGACACCTATAGTAAAAGAAGGATGATACTATTTTAGTATGCCGACGAAGGTATTTCAATCATTGCAGTGCAATGGATACGTGGGTCATTGCAATGACTCGTATACCTAGTTATGTTTTAATTTTAAAATTTTTTGTAACTGATGAGGATGATGAAATTATAGTTTTATTCTGAAATAAATATGAATTCTAAGTGTCTGACAAAATGGCGGCGTGTGCGAAGCAGAGCGTTGTTGCCAGCTCGCTGTATCTGCTACTACTATGAGTGCGCAAAGTGTCGAACGAATAATAACTAACGAACTGTAAGTTTTGAATACTGGGCCTTGTTCCCAGCCGAGCCTTTCAAGCCTGAACTACCTTACAAAAAAGTCAACTTCAAAGAGCAATACGTTCATCGAATAAAAGTAACTATGTTTGATTAGGATTTGTATTTTTACAACTAAACAAATGTACGAAACTTTTTATAACTCATAGCATCCTAATAAAACACTAAGCCGCAAACTCCAAACTCGAACCATAATTGCGGGCGCGTTTAAAAGTAAATTTAATTTATACGGAATTTAGGTTTCCACCCACTAATTCAGCGTTTCCCGAAGGCGGCCCGCAAATTGGATGTAGTCCTTTTTATGGACCGCTTCGGATGCGGCTCCGGGAAACCGGATTTTTCCATAAGGCACGCCGGATACGGCGCGTTTTTTTCGCTTTTCGTTGCGCGCAGTGAAAAAAGCTTGGCCTGGTTTGTTGTATAGGAATTTGTGAATGCTTCCAATAGTATAGCGAGCCAAAAGAACTGTGTAACATTTTTTAGGGCAAGAGCCATTGACTGAAATAGCACACTGAGCTAAGAAAGAGATGGAACATTTTTTCAGAACAAAATCTATGATAACACACTTCTTTTAAAAAATGCAGTCATAAAATTTGATCTAAAATTAGTTTTAAGACAGTTTTATATGCAAATAAATAATTAGTAAAAATTGAAAATAAAATTTCTAACAAAATTATATTTCGACTGTCATAATATGTAGGATACTCGCTCTTCCAAGACAGGCAAAAAATTGTTATTAAGGGAAATGTATTTCTAAGCTTACTATGAGTGTCAGTCAGGTTTAATTGTGTCCTCATCATCATCACAATAATAAAATTTAAAATACCCAGACAGACTTTTCCAGAAGGATTTTGCAGTAATCACCACGTTTAGCAGGCGCAATAACCAATGCAATGTCGCAGAAGAAACACAACTTAGTGGTTTCTTAAGGTACTCGAGGTTGAGACCCTAGCTGGGGTTTTATGAAAAAATACCTACCTACTCGAAAAAAAGCATAGTCTTTTGACGCGTACAGTCAAAAAACTATTATTTTTTTCGTAAAGAAGGAGAACGCAATCAGAAAACGCTACCTCCCATTTTCTAGCAGCACTCCTTTAGATGACTCTTACGGTTTGGGGATGAGATAAGATGAGATGAGATAAGGGATGATAATATGACTTGAACAACTATACGTTTTGTGAACCTCTATTTTAATCCTTCAAGTAGAAAAACTAGCTAACTACAGTTGTTTTGAAACTGCTTTTTAACATAACCAAACATTGGTGAAACGCTGCTTGCTTCCAGCGTTAAGACTTGACTAAATGCATACACACAAAAAAAAGAGTTGGCAGACTTAAATCAGTCGCCTAGTAAGCGAAATAGTGCGTACGGGTTCAAGTCCCAACTTGGGCAATCGAGATTTTATTGTTACAAGAAATTGCATTTTCAGTCTAGCAACAGTTTATAAAAATACACAGGTCTGCAATTAGCCTTAAGAAAATATTTACCTTTCTCTATTTGCGGGCAAATCAAATTCGTATAAACTAATTTAATTCGTATAAACTCATTTTTGGTAAATTTAACCCATCTTAAGCTGAAGCTTTTAAATTGTATCAACAAGAAATCATGTCATACATATTATGTAGGTTGGATACTTTTTAGACATAACAAGTATGTAAGTATGGTACAGGACCTACATAACTTTCTTCACTTTTCTGAAAAAAGAAATTACTCACAGCAATATTTAGAGCTTCACTAACTGGCCAAGCAAACCTCGTATATCCTCAGAATAAATAAAACTGAATTAAGTTGGTCTTGATAAACGAATACTTATTGGACAGCCTTAAGTAACTTTACCAGAGTGTTAAAACCCATCTGTCCACGGGTTTGATCTAAACAGAAAACCAGTGTGGCGATTTAAAAAGGGATTTTAATGCACACTCGGATTAATTTTAAACGCGCATGAAGATCCGGGAGACCATGCGAGGCGGAACAGTTTTAAACGTAATTCGTTTATGTCTTTAGAAGGTATGGTCCAATAATTCTAAGGGTTTAAATTAAACCCTTTTTCTTTGCTACAGCTGACAACAGCAGTAGAATACATTCTCTTAATATTACAAATGTTTGTTACGCTCTCACACCTAAACTACAGAACCGTATTTGGTTAATTATAAAATAATTCTTTGAAGTACAGATGAAAACAAAAACTATAAAAATCTTTTTCATATTAACCGATCGTTAAATATTTGTAAAAATATTTCTCTCGGGTGTTGAAGGTACTAACGAAAACATCGATGAAACACCGCTGGCTTACAGCGTAAAGTCTTGAATCAATTCGTCGACACACCTAATCTGCGTAGCTCGATACTTAGAGCAGTCGCTCGGTCAGCGGAAGGTTGTGGGTTGGAATTAAACTTCAGGCAGTCAAATTTTAATTTAAAGACTTGTATTTTTAATTGACACTAACATTTTTTTGATTAGAAAACAGTATACAAATTGATTTTGATAAAATATAATGCACAGTTAGTGTAGTTCTTGAGAAAAGACAAAGGCAAATAAGGACCTAATGTACTAACTTACCTAATACATAGTACAGTTAAACGTGTTCATAATAATGTATTGTGCGCGATATTGTTGTGCTATGAACTATACTTAATGCTATTATATTATAGCGTAGTCTGAAACTACCTTAATTCACGTGGGCAAAGCCGCGGGTAAATAAATTCAGTATAATAACTTCAGTTAGCATGGGCCTTTCTAGGTACTGCAGTTCTTCAATCATGTTCGCTGAAGCTGGTGTTGTAGATTTTTAGGGCATCATGAGAAATTAGATTTTTAGGTCTAGTACTTTTTGAGAAACGAGATACAGCTTTTTTCTCAGGGCGGCGGTGTGAGTGTTCCAGATAATTAACCGTAACTTTCTCTCCATACTTTTCACAATTTTTTTATCTTCACCATTGAATTTGCACATTTTTATCCTAAAACATTCGTGAATTTCGTAAACTTTTGAAAAAGAACACTCAATCCAGACGCACATATTTATAGACGTTGGATGCTATTACATATTTTATTATGGATGGAATAATCAAATTTCTAAAATTATTTTAATTACAAATAAAAAGATTTAGAGTTTTACCTTACGTTTGGTTACTCTATGGACGGTCAGGTAATTGATTTGTATCGTCCACGCACCTTATACTTATTTTTAGTTTCTGATTAATTTTAACCCTTTGACGATCGGATATTCCAGACACAAACTGGGGTTCGAATCGTTAAGTGACCATAAGTTGTTAATGTTATTTACTAATCTTTGACCTTTAATAACTTTGTGACGGTGTGGCATTTTTCGAAAATTAGGTCCTTACTTTCTCCCATAGCCTCAACTACTACATGTTCTACAGGGCAATACAAAGCAAAACTTGAAACGATCAGCCAAGCCTCATGAAGCAGAGGAATCTAAATCCGTACCGATACTCCTCTGGAACATGCGAACGACTTGATGCAGGCACTCGACGCCACAAACGTCGTTTAAGTGATTTCCGATCCGCCCTCAAGCAAGACATACCACCTTCAAATTCACTGGATGTGACAGTAAATGTTGATTTTAAGGTTAGTCAGAAACAAATATTAGGTTCCAAAGCAATTAAAATTAGAATCGTCGTCATACTCTAACCCCCGTATTTATAAACAAGTAAAAGTAATTACTTGACTAAAAGTAATTACTTGAGAGACAATTTTTATGCCTTAATCAAGAAATTACTAGAAATTACCTACTTCTTTATAAATACGGGGGTTAAACTATCTTTGTGTTTCATACCGACGAATCTTCTCAATATTTTGGAAAAAAAAATATTATCCCGACGTTTCGAAAACTTTACAGCATTTATGGTCACAGGTAGAATGAACTTTGTAAAGTCTTTGTTGTGAAACGTCAGGATTCGATACAATCTATAGTCTTTATAAGCACTTATAAGTAGTTAATTAAATAAATAAACCTATCAAAAACTGTAAACTATGTCACTAGTTATGTTCAGGCACGCATACATTTGTTTGCGGCAAAATAGGTTCCCGCTAAGATTAGAAATTACGCGCGAAACTATCATCAACACGTGCGGATCAAGGACGCTTGCGACGACAGCGCCTCATCAGGAGCGGGCGGACACAATAGGAAACCAGGCAGTCTCTCTCTGAAATCGGCCGGCCGGTGTGAACACGTTTTTACTTAAGTGATATTTGGTGTATAGTTGCACTAATTATCCGGATTATTAGCAAGCTGAAGGTTTTGTGGTGTGTGTTGAAACGGTGTGAACTTGTAAAGTGGACATCTTTATCGTTAGACTGCGTCGCCCCAATCTTGAAGTCTCGTCAGCCTCACGGGACTCCCAGGTACCTAACCGTCTCTTGTTGCTACTCCGACTTACTTAATTGCATTGTTGTGCCTGGGTTTAGGCTATCGAAGGAAGTATTGAACAAATTATAATGACCTCAATGGTGGACAGGTGTACACACTGGTTTTCATGTATCGCTTCGATTCACAGGCAAATAAATGAAAGGTACTGTTTCTTTTTTCTTTCAAAAAATCTACATTGACTCATTCAAGAGGCAGGTCACGGGTGTGGGTATTTTGTTACAAATTATGTAAAAAAAATTCAGACATGCCACACTGGGCCACACAGAGCCATCTAGTCCCAAATTAAGCTACTATTAAGTACCCTGTCGTATGGGGTACTAGACAACCGATAAACTTACTTACCAACTAACACCCAGACCAGTACAAACAGACATGTTCATGCACACAAATATTTGTACTGTGCGGGGATCGAACCCGCGACCCATGGCTCAGAAGCAGTGTTTACTACCGCTGATCCAAATGGTCGTCAAATGATTTAAACAAATGTTGTTTATGATTTAAACAAAACCAAGTACTTTATATACTGATACTTTAGTAACTTCTTCGGGATCAGAAAAAGTATATGGAGTTGCCCACTAATTGATTAATTTTGAGTTATTGCTGAACTACCAATCGGCGACACGATGAAAGAAAAGGAATCAATAGAAAGAAAAGAATTCAATAAATAAAATAAATAAGAGTTATAGGTACATTTTCAAAGCGCAAATTTTACCTCATCCAGTAAACCCTTAGTCCTTGGTAACTTTTGTCTCGTTTCGCTTTTTCGCTCCGCTTGATCGAGCGCTCATTCGCGATTGTGCTCGTTCGCTCACGCGCTGACTCAGTCACTATGACTTCGCGATTTTAAACTGTGCGACTATGAATGGTGGCGTAATATGTAATCACACGTTAGGAATCATAGTCTACAGGTTTTTGAAATGAGATTAAGTTGGTACTTAATTAGCTTTTGTGTTACTAGCTGTAAATTTAATTCGTCACTAGCTGTTCCCCGCGATTTCGTACGCGTCAATTCCTGTTTTTATGATCACGATTATTTTTGCAACATTTTTCACTGATGCTTCGCTCCTATTGGTCGCAGCGTGATGTTATATAGCCTAAAGCCTTCCTCGATACATGGACTATCCAACACAAAAAGTTTTTTTCAATTTGAACCAGTACTTCCAGAGATTAGCGCGTTCAAACAAACAAACAAACAAACAAACTCTTCAGCTTTATAATATTAAGTATAGATTCATCGTAATATGGCTAAAAATATTATGATTGTTTCTGAAAACTGTTTGATACCATGTACTGATTATAGATTTCCTTAACCCTGACTAAGCAATTTGCTCGTCAAAATATAAAAAAAAACTATAACTTTATTGGTTTCGTAATTCATTACTATATTGGACTTTTTATATTAATAGTAAAAATTTGTATGTTTCATGCATTAAAGTTATTAGTAAATTAGAATAATGACGAAAGAGCGTTTATGGCGCTTTTCTATATATGGCATCAGTTTTTCGAGTACGACCCTGGCAAGAAAGAAGTAGCCATTATTATCATCTTACCGTACATAAAATATGAACTATTAGGTGTATTTTTTTGAACAATATTAATTATACAAAAGGATAATGTTAAACGGTTATTAAACCAATCAAACTTAGGTAATAACTTGTCCTTCTTTGATGTTATTGTTTTAATTTGCTTTCGCAAAAAGGCAATCCCAAACTTTCTTATCTAAGTAACAGCCAACTCGAGCGTACAATTTACCAAACATTCATTTAAAGATGACTTTGAGTTATTTAAAACATTTGCTAATTAAATCGAATTTTCTATTAAGTCCACCGGATACTCTGAAACTTTTTAATTAAAGAAGTATTGACGTTCTCGAAACTTCTATCGGGGATGAAGATTGATTTCAATTAAGGCATCGGTAGGTAACCGATTTATTAGAAAATCACAATTTTTTCGGGAAGAAGGATTGGGGGGGAACTCTTTCCAGTTGAGTTATTTATCAAGAATGTCCGTTTAATAAAAAAAAAAGACGCGTGGCACTCGGAGACTGCCGCGGTAAAGCTATTGCATAGCATTTTTTATCAACTTATGCAATTATAAAACTAAAAAGTATCACCGCTGTGCCGGTCGGAGTGGGGGGTGTTAGGTTATTTTCGTTACGGAATTTCTGGATTCGGTCTCCACGCTCAAGGCCCGCGATAGAAGCTATGCAATAGTGTAACAAACCCCCCTTTTTAAGAGTTTTAGAACTTCAAAATTATCCCCATTGAATAAACAATTAAATAATTTGGCAGTGTGATCGTCTAGATATAATAGTAGGACCGTACGTTGTGTGAGAGTAGTAAGCCTGATTTTTTTTTTAGAGGTACGTAGATGTTCAATTAGATATTCTTCAAGAGTCTAATCTGAATTGTTATGCAACCCGGCATCGACTGAACCTACAGACATTTACCTAATATAATTATTTGATGTTATTTAATTTTACAACTTAATGAATAATCCACCAAAGTAGAAAACTACTAGATTAAGCTAAAATCCTTGCGATGGGCTACTTTGAAAATGTTTTAAACCATACTCCAACAGTAAAACAAACCTAATCCGAAAATACCGATTAATCCTTTAAATCAACCTAATCAGATGGGTTTAAATTAATTTAAATAAATTCAGTCTGAACGAACCGGAAAGAATTAATTAAACATTGTTTCAAATTCAAATCCTGTTTTGATTCAAACTAATCCAAAAATACCGAACACTCCTTTAAAGGTCCATAATGAAATCAGTGGTCGACCTTAAAAGCCCTCGGCATTATCACATCAGCTCGGATCAAGAAGACTTAATTAATTGAAACAAACTCAAAATCCTACAGTAATACAAACAAATCCGAAAATACCGAACACTCCTTTAAAGGTCCATAATGAAATCAGTGGTCGACCTTAAAAGCCCTCGGCATTATCACATCAGTCTGGATTAAGAGGATCTAATGAAACGGGAAAATTCAGGATCCTACAGTAATTTGAACTAATCTGAAAATACCGAACACTCCTTTAAAGGTCCATAATGAAAGCAGTGGTACGACCTTAAAAGCCCTCGGCATTATCACATCAACCCAGATTAAGAGGATATTAACAACTTGAACAAGTTCAGACTGAACCAATCAGAAGGAATTCCCATAAATATAACTATTTTAAAATTAGATCCTACAGTAATTCAAACTAATCCAAAAATACCGAACACTCCTTTAAAGGTCCATAATGAAATCAGTGGTCGACCTTAAAAGCCCTCGGCATTATCACATTAGCTCGGATTAGGAGGATTTTAATTAAATAATCAAATTTAGAAGGAACCTATCGGAAGTTATTTAAAGTACTATTCTAAACTTAGATCCTACAGTAATTCAAACTAATCTGAAAATACCGAACACTCCTTTAAAGGTCCATAATGAAATCAGTGGTCGACCTTAAAAGCCCTCGGCATTATCACATCAGCTCGGATTAGGAGGATTTTAATTAAATAATAAAATTTAGAAGGAACCCATCGGAAGTAATTTAAAAAAAAGTACTATTCTAAACTTAGATTCTACAGTAATTCAAACTAATCTAAAAATACCGAACACTCCTTTAAAGGTCCATAATGAAATCAGTGGTCGACCTTAAAAGCCCTCGGCATTATCACATCAGCTCGGATTAGGAGGATTTTAATTAAATAATAAAATTTAGAAGGAACCCATCGGAAGTAATTTAAAAAAAAGTACTATTCTAAACTTAGATTCTACAGTAATTCAAACTAATCTAAAAATACCGAACACTCCTTTAAAGGTCCATAATGAAATCAGTGGTCGACCTTAAAAGCCCTCGGCATTATCACATCAGCTCGGATTAGGAGGATTTTAATTAATTAATAATAAAATTAACAATAAAATTTACTTTGGTAGACTATTCAAAATTATCCGGCATGAAATTTAATAAGTATTTTATAAAATGTTAACATAATTAATAAACAAAATCACACTAAATTCCAGTCTGTCTTTTGATTAAATGGTATAATAAGATCTAATAACCTAATGATAGATGTCTAAAAATAGCTCAATTAATAACCTTTAATTAGGCCAATTTGACAAATTTAAATTAATGAAATAACTTTCAGAGTGAGGAAATCTATATACTTCTAGGATTCTATGAGCATGGTTCTCCATCTTATGCCCTAATAAATTCATTGAAAGTTATTAAAATTAAGAACCATTTAATTTTAATATAAAAATTAATTGCCGTTTGGCTCCCTTGACTACTCATATTCTGGTAAATTAGAGACAATCTTACATGAGTATGTAACCTGTTATTAAACTGTCAATCTACAAATTACAAACTACTCATAAAAAAATATAAAATAAATCATTTGAAATAGGTTTACATCTAGTACAAATTGGAATCATTGAATTTAACTATATAATTCATACAAAATATGATTAGCAGTCAAGCTATGTGTGCTTTATTTGTATTCTGGTTAAGCTAAAACAAGAAGGTATTTAATCTGAAATAAAATTCTTGGAAATTTTGAATAATTTAAAACTAATTAACAATTGAAATCAAATTACTATATTTCACATAAAATCTGAATAGCGGATAAGATAACTTTATTTGTATTTTGTTAAGTCTAAAACAGGCATCTATCTAATTTGTTATATTATATGCTATGTAATTCATGAATTATATAGATATTATAAGGAAGAGGCAAATTCAACCATGTGAATGCCCGGTCTGTAGTGTGACAGAAAGAGAAACTCCGAGTAGCCCCGAGACTTGTGACTCGGGTGTAGGTTTTAGAGCTCTTTACGTTAACAACACTCACCTTCACTACTCGTACCGTGTTTCTCTCTCTTCCCAATCAAATCTGGCTGCAAATGCAGATTTAGGTATTTGATGAGATTAGGTACACAACTTTCAGACCAAATCCTTTCAACAAGTTATAGATTAAATACATAACTATTTTATGTTAACTCATTTAGAAGATTATCATAATATTTGATTTGTTTCAAAAATATCAATATCAATTTTATCAGAAAATGACCTACCTACTTACCAATAAATTAACGATTGAGATCAATTAATGTTCTCATATAAGATATGAGTAGCGGTTAAGATAACTTTACTTGTAGTTTCCCAAGTCTAAAACAAATATGTAAGTATGTAATCTATTATACATCTCAGTCAAACTGCTAATTGCCTATTATCAGAAAATAACTCAAAATTCTTAAAACTCACTTATTGTTTTGCAATTAGAGATGCTTTAATTAGTAAGTATGTTCAAAGATAGTTGCTTTAAAGTTTGTGACAGTTCATTAACTGTTTATTGATAAGATTATGGCTTTTTTATCTGCAGTATAAAAAACACAAGTTAATAACTATAAATTAAGCCATAACTTAAAATATTATAAGATCAAACTTTATCTGTCTTCTTGATTCCGGCTATTACAAAATAAATAGAATGTTGAAGTAAATAGATAAAATTTAAATAATAGTCTTTCTAACTAAACAGGAATGGTAAGACAATTGCATATTATTTAGAGCCAGATAACATTTGTGTAAGTGATTTAATTGATATTAATTTTCTAAAAAAGGTTAAGGTTATTGACATTTGTTGGGTTCTATGGATTTTAATAGAAATAAGATAAACCCCACAGGTCTTGATTGAGAACAACTTTGCAAAAGTTTCATAGAAGTTGTTATAGATTGTTAAAATAGTTGGCATTGAATTGGTAATCTTACAATTGTACTAAAATCACTGGCCAAACACTCACCATTAACATCCTGGCATACCTTTTCCCTAAGCATCGCTGACTCTTATGTACTTTCTTACCAGGACTTCTTTTACACTTCCTAAACTAGGAAAGTACGCGAGGCTCTTCAATTTCTATGCTAGCTTGCATATAACAACTATAAAATTATAATTCAAGGTTGCTGAAACCTTTTAACTAGCCGTGTAATTGATAAAAATCATATCGCACTTATTATTACAATATCTCAAACAATTTATCCTGACTCAACAATCACATAGTTTTCTCACAAACTTCCACTTTTGGCGCAATTCCCAGCGCGTCCCTTTGAAGACGTCAAAACCAAAGAGTATGTAAGTCAAAGCTGTCAAACCGGCGCGGCGGTCCTTGGATTCGTCCATTGAGCCAAAAACCAAAATATACACACATTCGAAAAACTATTTCTGAATTTACTGTATTTTGATTTTATGTATTATTAGTACATTGTTTAGTTATTCTACTGCATTATTATTTTCTAAAATAGTATCTATTAGTGAACTTTGGCAAATGTACTAGATGTAGATGAAATTATTTATTACGTTGGTTATAAAAGAAAACATCTAAAGGTTTTTCTTTTTTTTTTTAAATCACCATTTCTCATATCAGAACAGGTTGGGTTGTTACAATAGCTTAAAATAAATAAATCGGTAGTTGATTATTTTGTGTTTTTTTAAAGTAAGTCGTAATCACCTGACAAAATCATACTCATGGCCAAATAATAAAGTATTAATGATTCACTTGGCAAGAAGTTTTGACACGGTATTCTGTCAAACAGACCTCCTAGAAAAGGAACCATTTACAGACACACAACAAAACACATAGCGTCAACATGTCAAATGACTTGAATATTTCGGCATTATTTTTATTAAAGATTAATTTCAATAACTTTGATTAGAATTAGATATAAACTGCTGTGGTAACTTGAATTGAATGATGGAGGCCTTTTCCCTATAGTGAAATAATTATGGTCTGTTGCTTTTTAGATAGAAACTGGATAACGTCATTAATAGTAGGTAGTATAAATAAATTGAAACAATGAACTAAATAAGAGGCACGCAGACTGACAGACAGACAAAGTAACCTTACTATTAAGAAAGTGTGAACATAGCACCAAAAAATATAAATAAAAGTGAAATTCAAAACATATTTCACGGAAAAAACCTCGTATATTTAACTCAGTATTCTTAGCGCGTTACGAAAATAATATCTGAAAGAGCAGAAAATGATGCATAAACGTTGTAAAAATGTATTTCTAAGAAATCCAATTTAGCAACGTGTCGCACTTATCACTCTGAGTGAATATCGCGAGTAACAGCGGCCCTACTACGCAACACGAAGCTCGTATTAACGGATATATCTGACTCTTTCAGTTCTATTTCTGCAAATAGGCCCCTAGAGGAACTTTTATACGTGCCAATATTTAAACCTACTACTGCTTCGGGACAAGAAACTCGGTCACTATGTTAGCCCCTTTTTAAATAAATATTTTTACATAAAATATATTATTAGGAAAACGTAAATCCACACGATCCTTTCATTTTGAATATATAATCATTTATATTATCATATCTTTATCATTTGAATTAATTTAACATAAGATTTAAGTATATGTACACTTTAAGACATCGGTATGAGTGAGAGAGAGAGATGAACTCGAACATAAAGACATTGTGTTGCAGAGTAAAGCCTCAGGGCCGGAGCTAAATGTGGGGCAAGTCAGTCTTGGGGCTCCAAGTCTTAGGCTCTGTAGGGACCCAAGACCCATCCCGCTAACCTCGCCTAATTTTAACTTTATTGACATTTTGTAAGTCAAAAATGTGCCTGAATTCATATCTGAAATAAATAATTACTATTAAGTACTACGACGCTTAAAAATAAAATAATAATAATGGTGGACATTATGTTTACATACACTCACATATGGTTTTAAAGCCAAAATAAGTATTAGCTGAAAATAATTATTGGTTTCGTGTCCAAAAGAATACTAAAAACTAAGGTATCTTAAATAGTCAGATACGAGATACTAGACAAATTTTTTTTTCACTTTGATCCATCGGAGGACGATCGTATTTTATCAGCAATTACATTTTAATAGTAATTCATTTACAAGCTACTTTCTAGCCAACATCTGACTGACAAATCTTAAATATTTTTTATGAGCTTCATTATTATCATAAGCAACATCAACATCAATCCACAGCTTAAAAAGAGGCTGACAATAGTGACCGAGTTTCTTGCGCTGCTTCTTCTCGGCACTAGCCCACATTTGTCCCGAAGCAGTGGTAGGTTAAATATTGGGACGTGTAAAAGCGCCTCCAGGGGCCTATTTGCAGAAATAAAACTGATTTTAACTGATTTTGATTTTAGCTGCACATAAATCTCTAAAAAGAGAACTTTGCTACAATATTCACGCTTGGCAGTAAAAGTGGAAAAGAATTTAGTCCTTTCGGGCCCCAGATTTACAAGTACAACCCTGGCAAGGAACATACAGTATGTTGTTAGGCGCGATTGTTGACAGTTTTCGTCACAGAGCAACGAAATTATGTCTATTTTAATATATTATAATAATAATTAATTGAGACCAATGGAACATAATGCTGTTATTTTATTCTGCAGTTTACACTTTTTAGATACACTTTTTAATAAAACTTTCACTTTCATAATACAGTTACAAGAGTTCATTGATTGGGGGTTTAAGCCACGTAACTAATTTTCTAGTTTTTTATTTAGTACATCCTCATTAAATAAAAAAAAAACGCTAACAAAGCTACATAATGAATTGGCGTTCATCCAATCTGCCCGATCATCGAGTAATAATAAAAATATACCTCTAAAGCTCAGATTACTATTCAGTAGAGGAAGGAAGAGATATCGAATAACACAAACTTTGATAATAAGTCTTCAAACTTTTGTTCATTCAATATCCTTTTCAAATAAATTTCAAAATTATTAATTTATACAGTTCCGTCGGTAAAGATATTAAGACAAAAAATATTTAAGTATTTTGTATTTTATCATGTGAACTCTAATAGCGGACTATACACAATAAAGCTTAAGGATTCGTCCGTTTGTAATTTTAAAAGACTATTTTGTCCGATTTTTCAATTTACTTAGTGTTGGCGTATATTAAATATTCATTGAAATTAAATATTTATTTACGGATTTAACTCGCGTTTTTTAGCGGGTACTGATAAATGGTAACTTGAATTCAATGATGGAGGCCTTTTCCCTGCAGTGGGATGATTATAGGCCGTTACTTTACTTTTTGCAATTTTATTAGCATTTTAAATTTACAGCTTACAGTATAAAGGGATTTTTGGTGTTAGATAAATGGTATAACAAGTCAAAACTAGCTTTTGTTTATATATTATGCATAAATACTATGGTTAAGTCTGAAGCTTGATAACACCCTGTATATCCGTCACCAAAGGATCGTCGGCATTATTCAAAACACGATGAAACCTTAAAAAACGCGAATTTTCTCGTGTCATTGTTTTTGGGATAATTGAGTTTTTTTTTTATTTACATAATAACAAATACTTCAATGTAAATTATTATTATTTATTTACAAAATACTCTAATTGAAGATACACCTGAAAATCTAATTAGATTATTTCCCTTATAAATTCTTCCCACTGCAAAAAGTCTGCCATGTTAACTGTCTTTTGTAATAAGATATCCATCTTACTCCCTGTTTCTTGTTCGACAGCTCGCAATCCTTTACCAGTGTCAGGACTGTTTTATTAATTGGCTAATTAAACCAAACGGCTATAAAGATAGAAAAATAATACCATGAAGGCAAAATAAGTTTAGTTTCTTCACGTTTTAACTATAACTACATCGTAATTATTATCATAGGCACGTTTCCGCCTTGTTTTGCTTTAAGGTGTCGCTTGCTCCGATGTCATCCAATGGAACTCGATTCCCGGACGAATCAATGTGGAAAAAAAGTGTTTTCCTATAGGTACATATTGTGTTAGGTGATGATAGATATTGTTTGTGACGACTTTGTGTCAATGTTGTACGCCTGTTATTGGCATGTGTATAAGAAAGTAGACTTAATGTAAGATGTTATTGTTTTTTGGATCTATACGTGTGCTGTTGGTGTACCTTATTAAATAAAATAAATAAATACATATATTTAGTATATTATTAGATTTTGACAATAAAGTTATAAGGAATGTAGTTATAATTAAGTATGTAATTTTTTTAGTTACGTTGAACATATCAAAAAGACTTATGAATGCAAAGAAGATCTAGGAGTGCTATCTGTGACCCGTATTTATAATTACTATAAAAAGTTTTTATAGTAAGGATATATATATATATATATATATATGTGTGTATTTGTATATGTATATATATATGTATTTGATGTTCTGTGGTAGGTTGACGTGGCTGTTGTCTGTACATTATTAACTCCTTGTATGCGGTAAGTACTTTGCATAAGATGCAATAAATCGAGATCCAACCTTAAGCAAACAACCAGTTATTAATAATAAATCAAAAATTAATATTATTACCTAAATCTGGAAACTTTTAACCAGACAATTATATGGATACAGTTGTTTTTGTTGTTTTCTTCACCCATTCTGGGTAGGCAAAGGGAACTATGCCCATACAGCCAAGTCTTCAGTCATCATCATCATCATCATCAGCCTATCACAGTCCACTGCTGGACATAGGCCTCTCCAATTGCACGCCACTTAGGTCGATCCTCGGCTTCTCGCATCCAGCTCCTGCCAGCCACCTTGCGCAAATCATCACTCCACCTAGCCTGAGGGCGTCCTACACTACGTTTGCCGAGACGCGGTCTCCACTCAAGAACTCGTTTACCCCAGCGGTTGTCGGTTCTGCGGCTAATATGGCCAGCCCACTGCCACTTCAGCTTGCTAATCCGGTGGGCTTTGTCGGTAACTTTAGTTCTCTGCCGGATCACCTCATTTCTGATTTTATCCCTAAGAGAAACTCCGAGCATAGCTCTTTCCATAGCCCGCTGAGCGACTTTGAACTTGTGGACTAGCCGTACCGTCAGTATCCACGTTTCGGCTCCGTATGTCATGACGGGTAGGACGCACTGATTGAAGACTTTCGTCTTTAGGCATTGTGGGATCGACGATGAGAAGACTCGACGTAGTTTCCCAAATGCTGCCCAACCCAACTGAATTCTTCTGTTCACCTCATCCTCAAAGTTGTTTCTACCTAACTGCAATGTCTGCCCGAGGTACACGTATTTCTGAACAACTTCGAGGACGGCGCCGTGCATCGAAATCGGTAGCGATAGTACATGTTCATTGAACATAACCTTGGTTTTATCCAGGTTCATTCGCAAGCCGATACGCACAGAAGAGTCAGCCAGGTCATTCAGCATCTGTTGTAGGTCCTGCAGCGTTTCTGCCATAATGACGATGTCGTCTGCAAATCGCAAGTGAGAGATGTATTCGCCATTGATGTTAATGCCTCGTCCTTTCCAGTGCAGCGTCTTGAACATATCCTCCATTGCATTTGTGAACAATTTCGGGGAAATGACGTCCCCTTGTCTCACTCCTCGATGCAATGGTATAGGTTTTGTTTGCTGATTCTGTACTTGGACGGACATGCTGGCGGCTTCGTAGAGACATCTCATCACTTGCACGTACCGCCAATCTACTTGGCAACGCTGCAGGGACTCCAGAACGGACCAGATCTCGATCGAGTCGAAGGCTTTCTCATAGTCCACGAATGCTAGACACAAGGGCTGATTGTACTCTTCGGTCTTCTGTATAATCTGCCGCAATGTGTGGATGTGGTCTATGGTGCCGTATCCGCTCCGAAATCCAGCCTGTTCCGGTGGTTGGAATTCGTCAAGTCTTCGCGCAAGGCGGTTCATGACGACTCTTGAAAACAGCTTATAGACGTGGCTTAGAAGGGAAATGGGTCGATAGTTCTTCAGCAGGGTCTTATCTCCTTTTTTGAAGAACAGGACGACAACACTCCTACTCCACGCCTCCGGAGTTCTCCCTTCAAACAAGACAGCGTTAAAAAGCTTTTGAAGCTCCCTCAGTACGGGTTTACCTCCAGCCTTTAGCAACTCTGTTGTAACGCCATCCTCTCCAGGGGCTTTTCCATTTTTCAACTGTTTAAGAGCCATCCTGATTTTGTCAATGCTGACTTCTGGCAGGTCTTGAGTGTAGTGGCGTGTTAACGCGGCTCTAGGGTCCTCATTTTCGGGATCAGGTCGAGATTCATGCGAAGCGTATAACCGGCCATAGAAGCGTTCTACTTCGGAAAGGACTGCTGGCTTCGAAGCAACGACTTCTCCACTTGCTGTGGTCAGTTTCGTCAGGTGGCTTCTTCCAAGAGATTGTACAAACACTTTCGACCCCCGATTTGGCTCGATCGCTCTTTCAATCTCAAGAGTATTGGAGCAACGGAGGTCGTGTCGTACGAGCTTACTGATCTCTCGGTTTAGAGCGCGCTTTCCTGACGAAGTGACGGGTGGGTTTTCACGTCGTTCCTTAATCAGCCCTAAAGTTCTTTCCGAAAGCTTTGACTTCCTGCCCTTACGCTGCATTTCACAAAATCTCGTACCTTCTTCCCTGAGGATCCGAACCACATTTTCGAGGTTCTGGTTTACGTCTGTTGTGGTTTCCACGGCAGCGAGTCGGTTTTCCAGGTTTGACTGGAACGTTTCAGATCCTATCATGGTTTGGAGCAAAGTAGGTCGGAGCCTTGACTTCATCAGACGGACACGTTCAGCCTTAAAATCAATATTCAGAGAGCCTCGAACGAGTCGGTGATCGCTACCGGTATTAAACCTGTTAATCACGGAGACGTCTCTGAATATATGCTTCTTGTTGGTCATGATGAAGTCAATCTCATTTTTCGTCATAATGTCGGGGCTTTGCCACGTCCACTTCCTTTGGGGCTGTTTCTTGAAGAAGGAGTTCATCAAGAAGAGCCCCTCCCGTTCGAGGAAGTTGACAAGCATTTGCCCCCTATGGTTTCTGCATCCAAATCCATGGGATCCTACTACCGATTCGTTGCAATTCTGTACTCCCACTTTAGCGTTGAAGTCTCCCATAACAACGCTGTAGTGAGTCTTAGTGGTGAAGTGGAGGGCCTTTGATATGTCATCAAACATATCCTCCACCTCTTCGTCCGAGTGTTTCGAGGTCGGTGCGTACGCTTGAACCACCTTGAGGCTATACCTCTCAGTGAGCTTAACAATAAGGTACGCTACCCTGTTCGACACACTGGACACTTCCACAACGTTGTCAGAAAGGGACTTATTTACCAGAAACCCAACGCCACCTTGGGATTGTTGGTCTCCCTCACGAAAGTACATTAGGTGGCCCGACTCGAGGGTTATGGTGTCCTCCCCCTCTCTTCGGACTTCACATAGCCCTAGGATATGCCACCTAATCTTCCCAAGTTCCACCTCAAGTTGAGCCAGATGCGAGTCTAGCCGTAGCGTGCGTCCGTTGTACGTCGCCAGGGTCAGTTGTTTTTGGTGGCCTCCCGTAACCCGGAGATTCTTCGCACCCCCCGTCCCGCCGTAACCGTGGTCGCCACCATGACCAGGAATAGCGGGACCGCCGGGAACTGGGGGCCGTGGCTTTTTGTGCGTCTGCATAGGAGGTTATGCCCATAATCGCCACGCTGGGCAGACGGGTTGGCGATCGCAGGGCGTTGCTTCTTGCACCGATGACGCTGCTTCCCGTCACCGGCCCGGTACACTTAACTACGCCTTCCGTTGGATGGTTATACCGCCATCGGTCGGTCAATCGCCAGAGCCTCGTTCGTCGTCCAGCAGGATGCACCGCGTGCAGGTGAGGTTGGCTTGGGGCGGAAGATGGTGGTTCGCCCCTCTTCAGTAGAATTTTTTTATTGATATGAAATGAAAATGAAATTAAATGAGATGAAATGAAATGAAACCTAACCTAAGTCTTGAAATGTATGGGTGGTATATACATTTCAATGATTTTACAGGAGTTTTATGCGAGTCAAATAGTCGCCATTCCTTGTTTCTCACTTTTATTTGATTTATCCTACTCACTGACACATTATTATAACAACGCCACCACTTTATCACTATAAATGCCGCTTAAGATAATTTCACAAAATTACGAAACAAAGTCCATCTTTCTCTTCTCGTTTCCCGCGCAAAACTCCCTTATATGGATACATAACAGTAAGTGCATGTCTGTCATAATTAATGTTTTCTATTTTCCACGAAACAAGTCGTGCTTTAAATAGTTTTTATATGGGATCTGATATTTTATTCATTGAAAATACAATTCCATATTTTTTTTTTCCCATTGTCTTCTTCCTAAATGTTTGTCCTAAACCCTTTTATTCAATGAATTGTATTATCTATTTGTACCAGTCATTTATTTGCTTCAAACAGTTTCAAAATAATGCATTTATTTATTTATCTTGATGATGTTATATGCCTAGTCATGTCCAGTAGTAAATTATGTTAATTATTTAAGTAATTTGAAATGAGAGATATTTCACGGATTTTAATTCGCCTATATGATAAATTTATTTAAGGTTAATGTATATTTGCATGCTATTGTGTTTAGCTGGATAAGTGAGACAAATTACCAAACCTGTAATCTTCATTGTACCTTATTCAAGGTCAAATAAAGAATTCTATTTTATTCTATTCTATATTTTGGTTACACCCGACGTATAACATATATATTTTTTCAATGTATAGTGTTGGCGTAAACTCAAGAAAACAGTTAGGTATTTAAGTACAACTTTTGCGTTTAGATAATAATTTTAGTAGGATAAAGCACAAAAACTTCAACCTAATGACACTACATAAGGCGAACAGCCAAAACTCCCAAGTCGTAATGGGCGCCACAAATTGTGCCAAATTCGGGACAACACCGATTCCAACTGTCAAACTGTAGATAGGACACATTCGGACTCCCTCTGGTGGGAATTAGTGGATTTACTACCTATTTACAAGGAGAAACAAACAATATGAAGATGATGTGTAACAAAAGTTTATCTTTATAGATACATACATCTTATATTTTTTGTCCCATAATAATACGATTGAGTAATGGGGGTACTATTATATACTATTGATGGATTATTTATTAATAAAAATGTTTTTTTTAATGTGCTTACCGATTATTATGTCGATTGTACAATTTGAGTTCGACTATAAAAACAACAATAAATAAAACTAAAAAAAAAGTAAACTGACTAAAAATTATTAAAAAGCAAAAAAAAAACATTGTGTTACCCTCTGGTCTGTTTGTTGGTGTTTATTGGTTCGGTCAGTACTGTAAATGTGATATAACTAAAGAGAGATAAGCATCGGCTTCAAGACATTAGAAACAAATCAAATTTCACCTAAAATGAAGATCGCATTACCAAGCGTAACATACCCGTTACACAAAACTTAGCTGGACAGTAATTAACTTCCAAAGGCTTAAAAAGACGTATGGTCCTGATAATATAATAGCCAAGCCAACTATCAATAGAAGCTAAAAGAGGTCCATAAAGTCTGGCCGGAAATCCTCTGAAAGTTCCCCTCAAAGAGTAGAATATAATTGAAGCCGAACTTCAGTGTCCACTGGCACAATATCAAAATCCTATTAAAAGGGCTTACGATGACGGTCTGTGGGGACAAACGATATTGCAACGATAAACGATATTAACGCGAAATACATATATTTTTTATCAATGACGATTATATTTTCGAAACTACACCAATCTTTTTCAAATACAATTTTTAATAACTTTAGGTGTTCTTGCTACATGCAACACAAATTATGAATATTTGTAAGTAAGTAATAACAAAATATCATTATTATTTTACTAGTAAAAATAAAAAATATAATTAAATTAATCGACAGCATCTATCGGTTTGTATTTTTAATTATCTTCAAGAAAGTCTTCAAAGCATGTTTTTTAGATCCATTGACGATCGGTTGTAGTGTTACGATGGTGCACTACCCAAGTGTTTTTGGGTTCAAACATCAGTTTAGATAGAAGATAGAAAACATTTTATTGCACAAAACACAAGATAACAAAATATTACAAACAAGAGAAATGTACAATTAGGCGGGTAGAGGAAATTTAGTTTTAGTTGAGTAGGGGTAGCACTGTGCAAGACAAGCTAAGTATAACAAATACAATAACATACATGTTACTAAAATACAATACACATATACCTACATATCAATACTTACCTAAGTCTGTCGGGAAACAATATTTCTATAGTTGGTTTTCCGAAGCACTCTAAGGCGTTGATTCCTGCTTCTCCCGCAAGAACAGGTCACATAAGATGCCTATAACCAATATAACAAGCAGCTTGGAAAACTGAGGAGACGAACCTATTACCTTTTCTAACATGTATTTTACATTGTAACAGGCAGTTAAAATAACAATCATTTTCTCAATTTGGTGCCTAACTTTCCCCATAAACCACAATTCTATGTTTAGTCCCACTGTTAGTTTTAGATTCAAAATAGGATTAACTTTTATTTTTGTTGTGCTTCAAACCCCAAGCGACAACCGGTTGTCGCGATAACAATTGATTTTAATTGTGTCTGGAATAACTCACGATCGAGGGATTAAACTAATTAAAATACGAAATTTCAAATCAGCTACCGAATTGAGAATACCCCTTGTAAAATAACCCTTTTGGAGAAATGCTCATAAATAATATTAGGTAGTCTTTCAAGTGAAATATAACTTCTGACACTATTTGATTTTACCGATAAATACGTTTTTCATCGTTCCTCATGATAAAACCTCACGCCACATTCAATCTAGCGTTTGAGGGATCCCCACAAAACACCTGATCCGTACCGAATGAAATTTGGAAAAATCCCCCAGAAGAGGCCTATTGGAGGGTTTTCAATATCGTGCTTACTCTGCTCAAGCGCCGGTCTAGACAGGCTTTATGATTGATAGAATATTGCTAGAACGCTGACGTGTGGTTATATTACTTTCAAAGGATTTGTAGAGGAAAAATGTTGTCAAGGTGAAATGAAATGCAAACCACACGAGAAAGTAGAGTACGTGACATTTGGCAATATAGACAAACTGTAAACACTTGATTGTTATATGATTTCTCTTCAAGAATAAATGATTTTTTGCTAGATTTTTCAAAGCCACCTTAAAAAGGTCGTAGTCGCGACTTGGTAGTTCTTACTTGCGACAGAAAACGGGACCAACGGCATAATGTAGCACGTGCTTTTCGAAGAATGACTTTGAAGAGTTTGCCTTTCATACTCAAGCAATATACATATTTACTACCTATAAATCTACGATTTCATAGTCTTTCATCATCATCAACTTCATATCACATCTCTAAAAGGAAGTAATTGGCAATAACAATTTGTCTTCTAAAGTAAACAGAAGATGCTGCTAACCGTCTTCTTCAGGCATTATTTCTTTAGTTGCCTCTTACGACTAAAGAAGGAAAAAAAGTGGTTTTGGCACTTTATTGTAGGTTGACACCACAAAAAAAATGCCAAAGTTAGAATATAAGTTTATTAAATAACTTAATTACGCCAGAACAGCTAAACGGGTTTAGATGGAACGTAAATACATAGATTGCACGCTAGAATAGTACTAACGGCCGGTCCTAATAACCTATCTATCTTAGTTTTGGCATATCGGAGATAGAAAACAACTTCTGTATTTGTTCCTCTGGATGGCAAAATCAGAGATAGAAACTGTTTCCTATCTCCGAAATGTCAAAACTGGCGATAGATAGATTATTGGGACTGGCCGTAAGACTACAATTATAATCCAAAAAGAATGTAGGTTCTTGCAAGATACATTAAATTTCAACATTTTACGCCGTATTTGTCTTTGTGGATAAAATAATGAATAATATTAAATCCAAGAAATTCGAACGAAATTATATAATTGCATTCACAGATTATTTTTTAAATCAACGTTCACAAAACCAATTATGCTGATCTCGCTTCAACTCCGTTCTCTATACTCCGTAGGGCTCAACTTGTCTCCTTTGTCAACGGTTAGATTAATCGCCTTACCTGTTCAAAACATCGTTTTCTGCGCCATTAAAAGCCAGTCTCCATCAAATTTATCTCACCATAGCTTGTTGTAGAATAAATCCTGTAATCTATTTAGTTTGAGGCATCTACATAGGCGTTTACAGGGAGTAGGCTTACGATGGTGGCTTTTAGAGTGTGCGATACGTTTGGAACGACTTGTATTGTCAGTTTTTTTTAGTTATGTTTTACCCAAGAATAATTTAACATTATCGGTCAACTGCTAGACATGATGAGGATGAAATGAGGATTTTAACATGGTCACAACACTTGATAAGCGGGTCAACAATTGTATTCTCCAATAGTGAAAAGTAAGCTCTTCCGCTCGTCTGCTAATGACAATACTTAATTATTCGCATCTTACGACAGAATACAGAAAAAATGGGATTGCGCCAATTATGGGCTTACAATACACGACACAGGCCTCTCCAGAAGATGGATTTTGACTTAATCGTCTCCCTTGCCAGGTCACCATCTCAACCTTTAGTGAAAGGAAGACTCTTTTGCCCGTCGTCTTCTGACACTTCTGTTTTATTCGTCTCTTACCACACCCATAGGAAGATAAAGTGTGATAATATGCTTTTCTTATTCTAGACCGGCATCATTCACTCGCTGCATGTGTTAACTATAGACCAATGCGTCAATAACCAGAATCGTATTGAAATCGTGTCGTGACCTATAAAGGTATTTTCGCTTAGATAAAGCCTCGCAACGAATGGGGCAGCGAGGGGCTGGTTTAATTGAAACTTAGTCGCACAGGGAGAGGTTTGTCGGCAGGTTATTTTGGGGATTAACGTACTTGCAACCCCCATGTTAGGTATTTTTACCACAGCGCTGCGGGTGATTCTAGTGGCCATTTTGTTTTGGTTACATTACACGATTAAATTAAGTAGTAGCACAGTAGGATAAGGACCAACCCGAATTTAGCAAGCGTGGTGATTTCTTATGCCTGTCACCCATCATTGTTATGGTAACGCGAATTCAATGACGCAGGCCTTAGCCCTGCAGACTTCTGGTTCGTTACTTTTTCAGTAGGATAAACGTAGCTTGCTTCTTTAACCAACGAAAGACAAAGATCATAGTGTGTACATTTCAAAATAATTTTTTATCCGTAAAGATAAAAACAGGACAAATGAGAGTCCAATGACGGTTCCTTACAAATTTGTAGGTACATAGGCATATAATGACCGCGTTACCAATGGGGGCTATCGCTAGTGAATTTGCCACTAGAGGCGCTAGTGTCGCGTGAGGTCCAATATCATTCACTTTACTGGTTTTAGCGGAATTTGTTGAATAAATTATAATTTCTTTAATTTACCTGCTGGAAAGTGATATCCGTCGTAAAATATCGCAAATATGGATTATTTGGCGATTAATGTGAACGCTTTAAAAGCGGAATTAAGAAAAAGCGCAAAAATAGGCGGCCTCAAGAGCAACTATTTCAGAAGTTAGTTTGTTGATATCAAGATAGTTATTTATAAACAATATAACCTTAATTAGATTCAACATATAACACATTGTTTCGGCGCCAATCGCCTTTGATAGTTATACCTCCGGACCTCAGTCTACAGTGGCGCCAACTGGTGAGCAAAGAAACGGTAGTCCCCATTGCTTTAGCTCGGTGATTGATTACGTACTTTAAATAACAACTTTTTAAAGTTTTAATTACAATCTTATTTTCACATTTTTCCATATTCTTGTAGTATCAGACGATATTACTTACCTGATTTCATAATTGAATACCCTAAAAATTTTAATTCTCTTGATAGCGTGGAAATACATACATAGTCAGGTCATAAGTTCTGTCACACAATAAAAACTTTTGAATTTAGAATGCTGGCCACAAAAAAGTTTAATAAATTGGAATTACGAATTTTTCATGAAAATAAAAATGTGTACTTTTTAGAATTTTCCTCATTTTTAAATATGGAGTGGACACTTAAAGAAGACCGTGTCGCGGTTATTGCGTTGCATCGTTGCGGTTACGCGCCAATTCAGATTTTCGACTTACTGAAAAATTTGAATATAGCCAAAAGATTCGTTTATCGTACCATAAAACGATACAATGAAGACTCTAGTATAGATGACAGGTCAAGAAGTGGTCGCCCTCGTTCTGTTAGGACTCCAGCAGTAATAAAAGCTGTGAAGGCGCGAATTTAAAGAAATCCCATACGTAAGCAGAAACTTTTGGCCCTTCAGATGGGGTTAAGCAGGAACACGGTGAAAAGAGTGTTAAATGAAGACTTAGGGCTTAGGGCATATCGAAGAAAAACAGGACATCGTTTGGACGCTCGTTTAATGGACCTGAGACTGAAGAGATGACGCGCTTTGTTGAAGTGGTACGCGGGAAAAAAGCATCGGGAAATTCTTTTTTCGGATGAAAAAATTTTCACCGTGGAAGAGAGCTACAACAAATAAAATGATAAGGTGTACGCACACAGCAGTGAAGAAGCGAGCAACCGTACTCCGCGTGTCCAACGAGTTAATTTTCCATCCTCGCTCATGGTTTGGTTGGGAGTCTCTTATTGGGGCTTAACTGAGGTACATTTTTGTGAGAAAGGCGTAAAAACGAATGCAGTTGTGTATCAAAATACAGTCCTCAAGAACCTTGTGGAACCTGTTTCTCATACCATGTTTAATAACAGGCACTGGGTATTCCAACAAGATTCTGCGACAGCTCATAGAGCGAAAAGCACACAAGACTGGCTGGCGGCGCGTGAAATCGACTTCATCCGGCACGAAGACTGGCCCTCCTCCAGTCCAGATTTGAGTCCGTTAGATTACAAGATATGGCAACACTTGGAGGAAAAGGCCTGCTCAAAGCCTCATCCTGATTTGGAGTCACTCAAGGCATCCTTGATTAAGGCAGCCGCCTATATTGACATGGACCTCGTTCGTGCTGCGATAGACGACTGGCCGCGAAGATTGAAGGCCTGTATTACAAAATCGCGGGGGTCATTTTGAATAAACTTTATTACCATGTGAATCTATGTTTTATTGAATTCATTTTGCTATATAAATGGTTACATAAATAATAAACATGTCTAAATTATTTCACATTACACATGTGACAGAACTTATGACCTGACTAGGTATTTTGGTGTCATAGTGTTTATGTTAACTGAAGTTTGATATTTTTCCTTTCAGGGACTTTACTGACAGACGGACGAGCGTACAGTCACCGCAAAGTGATTCCATAAGGGTTTTGTTTTTTTTTAAGTACGAAACCCTCCACAGTAACTATGACAAGTATTCAAATTACTTATCTTTTTTAAAATGCAAAACAATAGACGAATAACCCGAAATGAGGTAAGTTTGAAAGAAAAAACACGCACCGAATCAAAATCGGAAGTTTGTTTTTTTCGTCTAAAGCTTTAAGCTTAATAGGAATTTTCATTCATAGTCAGCAGGTTCTTAACTGTTCACTGATAGTTCGTATGTTAAATTTAAATCATTTATAAGTATAACAGCAGCATATAAGAGTTCTATTCTTCTATTTGACATAATCAATCAAAGTGTCCAAAACAAGTGTGTCATATTATTTATAACTCAACCCGTCAGACGATAGGGGAAAATATGTGGTAGACTTTGAGACCGGTTTTAAACAGGGTATTTGGGATCCTATACGCGCATACTGGTAAAAATATTTTCTTTAACATATTTCGTGGCATTTCTAATGGCCTTAAAGCTTTTGTGGAAGCAACAAAAGTAGGTACACAATATACCCATATCTTTTTTCTACATTACCCCGACCAGGGATCGAACCTGGGACTAGTAGCTTGTAAGTTGTATGTATCACGATTTTAATCAGTTTTTTGTTCTTTTGATTTTTTGAATATTTTTTTTTCAATTCTTTACGGAGATAATAAAGAGACAGAGGTTATTAGACATCTCATTATTTTTCCCCGGTTAAATACATGTAACACGTCACAAACACGTAAGTCCTATTAAAACGTTGTTACAAAACTTTGCTTAATCTATTAGCGAATTATTAATTTGTATCAAACATACATACCTAGGTACTATCAACATAGTCTGAGTTTGAAGATTTATCACAAGATCCGTCTTTAACCTGGTATCATCGATTTTATTCGAAATGGAACCTTATGTCGTAGACAGGAAAGACGGCAGGATGTAATTGAGTCTTGCTGTGTACAAACTTCTGAATTTAGTCGACAAATACCTATTTGCCGACGCTTTCGAAGTTTGTCATTTCGCAAGCATGAGGGTGGGTTTGTTCCACTATAGGCTAAGTTGATGGAACCCGGCTTAGGTTTTTTAAAGTAGAACTAAGATTTCTTCATCATCATCATCAGCAAATATTAGAGGTTAAAGTATGAAATTGCCGTTTTGTATGGACGAAATCGAGAAAAGTCATTTTTCCATACTAAAAATTTTTTAGTTTTTTTAAAAACGCCTTAACCGTTTTCGATGCAATTAGAGGTGAAAGTTAGATGGTTATAAAGCTACGCATTATAGTATTTAAATTTCTGAAAATCAAAGTATATAGTACAAATATACTTAATTGAAGCAAGAAGGTCAGCTGACACATTGTAAGGGGTCTTTTCAACGACTTCCTTTGAAGTAATAGGCACTAGTATTGCATTTTTTTTTAATCAAAAGTTACTTCATTTAGTTTTTGATACAATACCTACAAAAAGAATTACGCAATAATATGATTATATTTAAGAGCTATAAACAAAATAAAAAATGGGAAAATAATCGGCAATTTCATACTTCCTATACCCTATTATTGCCCCAAAAGAAATGTCCTACTAATAACGTAAATAATGCCCCGTGGTCTAGTGGTTTAAATACCGGACCAAGATCTCGGGTTCAATCCGGGACGGGCAACCAAAAGTTTCGAATTTTCGAACATTGCTCGGGTTTGTGATCACCAACCTGCATTTGGCCAGCGTGGTGATTATGACAGCACCCATCATTGCTGTGGTAACTTGAATTTAATGATGGAGGCCTTTTCCCTGCAGTGTGATGATTTAGAGGCTGTCACTTACTTATGCCAAACTTTGTGAGTATGTATGGATGGATTGATACATGTTCAGCTGAACGCATGGAGATAAAATTTGGCAAGCGTATAGATTATTGACTGAAACAGCATAAAGGTTACTTTTTATTCCCGAAAAAAGTACGGTTCTCGTGTGATAACATTCTCAGCGAAACACTTTTAAACGGCATCAGAATATAAACCTGAAAATGTATGTCTCAGGGGGGACTCGAAACCGCATTTCCTCGCATACCGGACGTGGCGTTTTACCATTTAGCCTCCGAGACACTACGTCACAGGCGTCAATTTTTCAAGCATGTTCTCATCGCTGTAAGCCAGCGTTGTTTCATCAAATGTTAGGAGTTTTGCACTCTTAACATCCGAAAGCAACATGGCTAAATGGTATATAGAAGTTTCAAATCATAGACTAGTAACAATTGAATCAGACCCAGATTTACCTTTTCTGATTTGGTATCCTAGAACAAATCTTAAAAGTAATTAAAACGAAATAAATTAGAAGTTCCATATCATAATCGCAAGTGGAACGGACCTAAAGAGGCGTACAGCTTCGGAACGCGACAAACTCTCTATTAATTATATCACACGGCTGCTACAGCGAGTTTGAGGGAACATAACTTTACGTGGTACTTCGAAGACTTAGTTTTTCACAATGTTACTTATTGTCGCGAATATCGTTATGGAACTTTATGAAGTCGTCAAATGATTGAAGAAATACTTATACATTGCCGTTAGATAAAAACGTGATTCCTAACTTTTCAGGGGGCTATTGTATGATTCTCATATAGCTGTAAAAGGAAAAAAATACACCTACTGATATAGGAATTATAGTTTATAAAACTAAAAAACCACGCTTTTAAAACAGATTGAACTAAAAAATTAAAAATAAAACTGTAGTTATCAATTGAAAAATTCTTATTATTGTACAAAAAGCGTGGGGTGCTTGTTATGATATCCACAGATATAGTAAATTATTGATAAAATATTTACAACAATCTAAATCAGGCCCTCACGCTTTTTGTACAATAATATAAATTTTTCAAATGATTACTACAGTTTTATTTTTAATTTTTTAGTTAAATCTGTTTTAAAAGCGTGTTTTTTTAGTTTTTTAAACTATAATTTATTTTTTACTTTTTAGATTAGTTTATAAGATTTGATTCCTTCTTTATCGACTGTAAGTCCAAAGCTATGCAGGAATCGTAATTGATACAGATCGCGCGCTAGCTCTATCTCTTTTACTCCCTCTTACAGAGGAAAACTGGGAAACTGTTATTAAATTATTGCATTGTCATCGGTCCTTGATACGTGTGCAAAGTTTCAAATTAATCAAACTTCTAGAAATTGGTAATAAATATGCTCAAAGATTCCATTACATACATACATTTATACATAGATACAACCCAAGCTAATAAAAGCGTGGTAAAAATAGGACGTAACCTACGTATACAAAACGACGTACTTACCTTTTGTATTAGATCGATGATTAGAAATAAATAACAAACATTGAATGGGTGCCAAATATGCATTATATTATTATAAGTTTTATACATTTACTATTTTCCTTTTGTAAGACGAATAACACCTTAGTCTACTCGTAATCACGATATCAAAATAATATAAATATAAATAAATATTTTAAGACATGCCTCACTGGGCCACACAAAGCCATCTAGTCCCAAATTAAGCTACTATTAAGTACCCTGTCGTATGGGATACTAGACAACCGATAAACTTACTTATATCCTTTTTTTTGTAAATACATTCTTATAATACATAGAAAACACCCAGACGATATTACAAATAACAAAAATCAACGCCGAAAAATCAACTCAAAATTAGTTAACTGCTTCATGCTATTACCAGGCAAAAGAGTAGTATTAAATTTTTACATTGTCATTCACATACTATCTTTTTCCCATAGTGATAAAAAATGGAAACATAACTAAAGTGGCATACAATGGCCTGCACTGGCTATACATTTTTATTGCAAACTCGCACTTATGTCAATAACGTTAAAGTGCCCCAGTCTATCCTAATGTGCTGTTGTGTGAATTATACAAAACCACAGATAATATAATACTAACAAAACTCAGCATACGTCTATCTATACAGGATGAAATTTTAACCACTTTCCAAAATTTTTATATGCGTTCAGTATCGTATTTAGAGCCTATTTATGAAGTAAATAATGTAAATTAAGTTGTCACCCGAAAATATTTTTCGCGATATAGTTTTTAATGTTTACGGTCCCAGACCTGTTAAGGTATAAAGGGAAACACAAAAACTTATGGATAGTATTGTAATGAATAAATGAGATGCACGTCGCGTAAAAAAAGTGCTACTAGGATGCATTATCAATTTTTTTGGATTTTTGGCGGACATTTCCAAACTGCTTTCTTTATTTTCACATTTTTCTACCAAAAGAAAAAATACGTCATTTGTTTTTTGCCTCGTAGATTGCTACGAGTATATTAAAATTTGGAAAGTGGTTAAAATTTCACCCTGTATAATACTACATTCGTACAAGCGGCTGCAAGTTTCAGAATAATAACTTATTACTTCTGCCACATGGCGGCAACTAGATATTATCTAGGGAACTGAGAGTATATTTAGATTTGTAGCGGTAACTGTTTGGAATTCACCTATGAAATTTTGAATTCGAAATCTACTATGTTTTGGAGTTTCGTCAATAGATGGCGAAGAACAGTTTTGGATCGCGATGGAATTAGGATTTTTTTTTAATAATTGGTATTTATCAAAATTTAAGGCAACTTCCTTCTCCTTTACGAAATTCTGTCTATACAAATGAATTCATAATATGTACAGTTCTTTTGTCACACATTATTATATAAATAAATAAATATTTTAAGACATGCCTCACTGGGCCACACAGAGTTATTTAATTTACTATTAAGTATTAAGTACCCTGTTCCCTTAATTAAGTTACTATTAAGTACCCTGTCGTATGGGGTACTAGACAACCGATAAACTTACTTATATACTTTTTTTTTGTAAATACATACACCGTTATCAATGATGTTACATTATAATACATAGAAAACTCCCAGACCAGTACAAACAGATATGTTCATGCACACAAATATTTGTACTGTGCGGGGATCGAACCCGCGACCCATGGCTCAGAAGCAGCGTTAACTACCGCTGATCCAAATGGTCGTCGAAATTTCTATTTGTTAAAAATATTATTATGATGCATGTTATCGTATTGTTACTTTAACAACGTTCTGTTCATGCGTTTCACTGAGGAAGAAGTGATTATTCTCAAACTCAAGTCTCCTAAAAACAGGACTACCTAGTTTTGGGACTACTGGTAATTCTAAATGTATTATTCCTATGTCCTGACAAAAATTATGTAATAATTAATTGTTGTAAATCACTATAAATAAAGAATTTTATTGTTTTATTCTTACTTAACTTGCTAAAGTTATAAATGTGATAGTTTGGACCAGTTTTGACAGAAATTTGTGACTCAATCTCGATAAAACTGCCGCACGGAACGGTAATAAATAAAATTTGCTATACATATAGATTATTTATAGTGATTTAAAAACACCCCGTTGGTCTAGTAGCTTAAATACCGGGCCAAGATCTTGGCGTCCCAGGTTCGATCCCCGGGTCGGGCAACAAATAGTTTCGAATTTTCGAACGTTGCTCGGGTTTGTGAACACCAACCCGCATTTGGCAAGCGTGGTGATTATGCCAGTTCCCATCATTGCTGTGGTAACTTGAATTCAATGATGGAGGCTTTTTCCCTGGAGTGGGATGATTATAGGCTGTTACTTTATATGTATAGATTAAAAGCCGGAATAGCATGGAGGCTACTACATATACAGGGTGAAATTTTAACCACCTTCCAATTTTAATATATCAATCTATGAGACAAAAAACAAATGACGTATTTTTTCTTTTGGTATAGCCCAGTAAAAAAAATGACAAGATAAAGCACTTAGAAAATGTCCGCGAAAAGTCAAAAATTTTTGATTCGTCTGCCTAGCAACACTTTTTTGACGCGAATCGCATCTCATTCATTCACTGCGATACTATTCATATGTTTTTTATTTTCCCTTTATACCTTTTCAGGCCTAGGACCGTAAAAATTGAAAACTATATTGCGAAAAATATTTTCGGGTGAAAGCTTGATTTACATTTTTCACTTCATAAATGGGCTCTAAATACGATACTGAACACCTATAAAATTTTTGGACCTGTATATTAAAATAATGCCCTATGAAAGTTACAAATATTCAACATTTCACGCGCACGAAGTCGCGGTCAACAGCTAGAATTAGTACTCGTACTAATGTGAGCTTGCATGATTTTAAACCCCCAAAGTGCAACTGAACTATTTAATGTTTTTTTTATTTATAATTTGATTACCTTAAATAAAATTAAAAAAAACATGTCATAAATAAAAATGTTAGCAGAAAACGGATTTAAAAGGCTTCATTCATTACTTATTAGTCAAGTCCTAATTTTAACAAGTCCGGCTTCTTATAATATATATCACAGACCTTTGCTTTACAATCGTAATTTTTTTGCAATCATCATTATATCAGCCGAACGACGCATAGGCCTCCCCCAATTAGTTCATAAAGAAAGATTCCAATTTGATGAGGCAGGACATTGGAAGATTTTGTACCAGCGAGCGAAAACTACCACTGCCTACAATCCAAATTTTACCGTATTATTAACGTCGAGTTCTGAAACAAAAGGAAATAACGCTAATGCCTAACGTTATTATTAAGAACCACGCCCCAGTAATGGGCCCCACAATGCACCAAACACTCGTTCGCAAACATTTTTCTCACAGCTCAGAAATCGTTGAAAACACTCCGGAGGGAAAATAACAATAAATAGTGGACGTCTGAGGGAAGGTAAACCTCAAATGTTATATGGTATTGGTTTCTTTCTTAATGCTACTAAAACCGATTTTTTCTATGGCCATTTCATAAATAAATAAGGTCAATAACTTTACTGAAATTAGAAATAGCAAGAAAAATGAGGATAAAAGAAAGTTGTTCGTTTAAAAAATTGATTTCAAAACCTAAGGTAAGGTCGTCAAGGTCGTATTCAAAATTCAAACTGAAACCCGAATACCAACAGACTGTCGGGACTAAAAATAAATTAAAAGATTAATATAGTTATCTTTTACAAGGGGAACAATAACGCAATGTTATGCTCGATAACGATACTTGGATGGTATTTAAACGGTACACTAACTTACCGTTATCAATGATGTTATCAGTAAATCTAACTTTATCTTGGCCTGGTGGATTTACAACTAAATAATGAGACTAATTTTATACTAAAGGCAATTTTCAGTATTATATATTTTTTTTGTTTCTTTATTTTTTTACAATGTGCCTACTTGGGGTGATGGGATCTGCGCATCGGCATATTTGGTTTTCTAACCAATGATGACGGTTAACAGATACCTCTGTGGTGGTAGGCTTTGTAAGAGGCCGCCTGGACGCTACTACCCTCCTGCCGGAGTCCAGCGACAAACAGTTTTTCTGTGTTCCGCTGGTGTGTGGGAGAACCAGTGCCTCTGGGTAAGCTCGCTCCATCTTCGGCTTTTTCTTAACCGTAGATTTAAGTATGTAGTCAAGACCAAGCCCATTGATTATAAAAAAAACTTAAGTCAGCAGTAATGGCGACTGCTACAGCTTAAGCGACCCGCAATAAGCATGCTTCTAGAATGGTAAGAAGTAACCTAAGTAACTTAAGTAATAAAATTTTGAGTAACGGAAAAAAGACGATACTTTTATTTATATTTACTTCTATTACGGTGTTAAGCAACAGTAAGGGTCTGTTTCACAATCATTAGGTAAAGGCTTAGGTAGTTACTCAACGAGTTAATTACATAGAGGTTAAATCCTTTCGTTAACTTTCTTTGCGTTTTACAATCATCCAATCAGTAAATTAAAGTGAAGATTATATAATTAATACTTACTTACAAGTTACGTTTCGTTTCAAGGTAAGAATAATTTATGTGTTTCTATAAAGTATAGTAATCACAGAATTATTATTAAAAATATTTTTTGTTATGATTATAAGTAATAAAAACAATAAATTCGTACAAAAAATGTTAACACTGTAATGTAAATGAGTCATTTCACCTTTTCTAAAATCAATGTTTCTGTAAGAATGGAACGCAGCGAGGTTTCAACAAAATGTCTATGTCGAGTCAACGTCAGTTAGTCAGTAAATGAGAAATGTCAAATTTGCCGACGTTTGGTACTTTTTGTGTGGTGATTTTGTTTGCATTGAATTTACCATTACGAACATTGTGTTATTTTACAATAACTGCAAAACTGTCCATTTAAATAATAAAATAACTTGTTGTTGATGAACATTTGGAAATGACGTATTTGAGGTTATCTTTTCTTAAATTTACTTGTCAAGTAAAAGGCTACTTGGCAGTGTATCTGCTGATTAACTTAACGAGCAGATAAAGTGGTGATTAACCCTACTCAGGGATTGTGAAACGTGAAAAATAGTTTACTGAGCAGATAGGGTCGAAGTAGCTTACCTAGAACTTTACTCAGTGATTGTGAAACAGGCCCTTAACAATATTTTCATAAAATTATTACTAATTTTCCTGTTAAGTTATTACTAATTGCCATACTAGTTATTACTAATTAAGTAAAGGTATTAAACTCTGCCCCAATTTATACAGCGTTGCTAACCGAAAATTGAGTGTTGGAATCTTTTTTTTTCTCTACAAGTCGATACCAGATAGGTCCAATCACTAACAACCCCGTCACGGGTCAATTGTTTACTCGCCCCACGGAACCCCGAATTAATATCGGTTCCGTCGAACCATCTGACGTTTGGGGTAAAAACGACAATTACCAGGGATCGTCGTGTCTGAGGCCCTACTATGGAAAACGAAGCTCGTATTTACGGATATGTCTATCTCTTTCAGATACTTTAAGATATCGGGTTGAATGATAAAGAGAGATGGATTCGATTATTCGGACATTACGATTCGGAGTAAGACCTCTGGCCCGCGCTCTGCGAAAATGTTGGGCCAATAACTTAACCCTTTGGTATGGCCGAAGGTTTTGTAAGTACGATTGGGAAAATAATTTACTTCTGCGATTGAAATATTTGTATCTTTATGTTATGTATTGTTTTGAAATTTTTTTTTTTTTTTTGTTGTGACTTCAATATTTTTAATGCCAAGATTGTTTACAGAAACTGAATTTTGCCGGCCGTCTCGTTTAACTACTCTTCATAAGATCGTATTAATTATTTTAGGATTTCATTTAATTTCAAAACTGTAGTTTAACAATTAAAAAAAAATTTTGTATTTGAAAAATAGTACAACACCATTTTTCAAATACGAAATGGCATTGAACTATGATGATGACATCATTAATTATAATCTCCTCACATTAAAACAAAATATTTGTGATACTGCTAAAAGAAATTAGGTACAAGTAATTTTAAATATAATTATATTGTTGATAATCTATACTAATATTATAAAGCTGAAGAGTTTGTTTGTCTCAGGAATCTCAGGAAGTACTGGTACGAATTGAAAAAATATTTTTCTGTTGGATATTCCATTTATCGAGGAAGGCTTTAGGCTATCACGCTGCGACCAATAGGAGCAAAGCATCAGTGAAAAATGTTGCAAAACTAATCGCGATCATAGTAACAGAAATTGACGCGGACGAAGTCGCGGGCAACAGCTAGTGTTGTTATAAATTCCGTGTCCAATTCGACATTATAGTCCATAAAATATAGCTTGATTAGAATGACACCTGTCAAACTGAGATGACTAGTGATGGGACTGACTCGACTGATCACACGAAATAAACAGTAATGGCGAATGAAATAAAACGAAAATCAGATATATTAAGATTTAACAGTGAGTCAGTATCGTAATCATAATAAAAATAATTGGAACAATCATGAAAATCAATTAGAAATTTTTTATAGCATATTATATCTAATAAATTTGAAAATTTTTCGTAAACTATTAATAATTGCAATTTGATGTTCTTAGCATCAACCAATTCTCATCAAATCATTTGTAACATTTATGTTACATTACTTCGATTTTGAAATATTGTTAATCTGTCGATTTTGATTTGTCGATTTTACGTCATCACAAGTGATTATGAAAAATGACATAACCTTGTAAAGACGTCTCTTAAATACTTTATTTGATATTTTAGCAACTTAATTGCACTTATAATATCAGTATATAAACTTGAAAAATTTTTTTTTGTCTCAGGCGGTTAGCTGTATAGCTGTTTCATCTTAACTGACTGTCAAACATCTGCAAAGATGTTTCTTTCGGGTGTTAAGGGTGCAAACTCCTAACATTTGATGAAGCAACGCTGGCTCACAGCGTAAGAATATGCTTGAAAAATTCGCGCCGTGTCGCAGTGTCTCGGTGGCCTAATGGTATGGCGCCCGCCCGGCATGCGAGGAGATGCGGGTTCGAGTCCCGCCTGAGACAAAATTTTTCAAGTTTATATACTGATATTATAAGTGCAATTAAGTTGCTAAAATATCAAATAAAGTATATAAATAGCTGTTTCATCTTAACTGACTGTCAAACATCTGCAAAGATGTTTCTTTCGGGTGTTAAGGGTGCAAACTCCTAACATTTGATGAAGCAACGCTGGCTCACAGCGTAAGAATATGCTTGAAAAATTCGCGCCGTGTCGCAGTGTCTCGGTGGCCTAATGGTATGGCGCCCGCCCGGCATGCGAGGAGATGCGGGTTCGAGTCCCGCCTGAGACAAAATTTTTCAAGTTTATATACTGACGTCTCTTAAAGTTAAGTGTAATTTTTGTGACTGGATTATTTTAATGTTTTTAACTTTAAATCTCTATTTTATATAATTAAATTGATTACTATGTACAGCAAAGTATAATAAAATATTTTCAACATGCCAGTTACCAATATTTTTTCGTGTGAAAATGTGTTTCACTTGTGTGACGCTGGTACAAAGTTACGTCGTCTGTTTTAGTGACACCTGTCATTCTAATCAAGCTATATTTTAAGGACTATAGTCCGTTCCATCAGTTCCTTTTATGATATATTTCAAAGGAACTTACACTTTAATATATTCGGTGTCACAAAATCTGTCAGGTTCACACGTCACGTCGACTTCTAGACCGTGAAATAAACCCGAGATCAGCCGCCATTTTTAAAGCGAATGCGCGATTTTCAAGGAACCCCCTACATTAAATCGGTATTTCAAACATGTCAGGTGATAAACTTGAGTCTCGCCCCGCACTTCACACGTAGATACATAAACTGTTTAGAACGGCCGGCAAAATAAAGATACAAAGAAGACCCGCTTGACAAAGGTTACACCGCACCTGAGACCTCTAAATCTATCTATATCTTTCACCTAAAAGTGAGAAAAGTAACGGCTCATAATCATCCCATACGAGAAATGCAGGGCAAAGGCTGCAGTATACTGCAAGCTTTGCCCTGCATTTCTAGACGTGGATATTGGCTAGTAAAAAAATGGTTTCTTTGTTTATAAAGCCTAATTTAAGCACGGTTTTTTAAGCCCAAAACTCTTAACCTGTAACCAAAGAAGAACAAGCATTTGCTTGTGGCGATGTATTTTTTTGTCCTAGTGTATTTACTTTAGCACCAAATGAATAAATACGTCTTGTACATAAAGCACAGCAAACATACTAAAACCTGTTCAATTTAAGCAACTGCAACGCCAGAAGCAATGTCTCATCGACAACCTAATTCATACCTACACTATTTTGTAAACATAGGCAATTACGCACTAACAACAAAGTGGGGTTACTGTTACTAGTCATATGTGTTGTGGTTTCCCATTGGGTCACGAGGCCTGACTGGATAGTTTACTCTGATTTAGTGTTAGTCGATACAATGTCATTCCGTGTGTCGTAAAACGGTACGTTGTTTTAACGAAAATGGAAGAATTGTTAGCACCTAAATAACCTTGTACAAAAAACTTATGTAGCGGCCTATAATATTCTCACTGCAAAGGCCTCCATCATTGAATTCAAGTTAGCATAGCAATAATGGGTAAAGGCATAATCACCACGCTGACCAAATGAGGGTCGGATCACAAACCCGATCAATGTTTGAATATTCGAAACTCTTGTTGCCTGATTCGAAGATCAAATTTTTTTTAATCAAAAACATTATACGGAAGGCTTTATACAGTTCAAGAGAATTTGGCGAGCGCTCAAGGCGCGGGCGTGATCGGGCCAGTGTGGGGTGCTAAAGGCACCCTATCAAATGGCGAACCCATCAGTGGTAGCCGCCGGAACCGGAGATGCCGTGGCATGCCGGATCACGGTCGGTCGGGCTCTATGCTGGCGGGCTCGATCTGGGAAGGGGGATCGGACAGCGACCTCAAGGGCGCCTCTGTAGGCTCGGACCTCGGCTTGGGTCGCCGTCGGTCGATTGATATAAATATACGGACATTGTGTACCGGAGTATGGCCCCAGGACCTCGAGGGATCTTGACCTTTAACAAAAATTACTATATCAACGAGGCGGTAACGTCTGTAGTATAGGTTCAAAATATATTAGGACAATTTCTAAAAGACACTTCAAAAGAATTTTCATTGATTTGAAATGTCATGGTTTATTTTTTAATAATGTGTTGATGAGCGTATTATTCTTATCAAATTCAAACGTAGCCAATTTTTAGTTATCCCTTAATATCCTTACTATTACATTGGCCAAATCTGCAACCATCAGGTCTTACATTACAGGTAATTATTAAAGTTAAATGATAAAGGTAAAGGTGGGTAAAATGTATGCACCATTCTGTTCTGTCTTTCGCTTCCTCAGTCTACATTCCCCCGACTCTCACCTGTCCGGAATCCAACAATATTTCCGCGGCAAGTGAAATGTAATTAATCAAAAAGTTTCAGACCCCCCACCCCTGGTGTCAAGAATGACGTCACTCGCGAATTCTTCGTGTTTTTCTCGCATTATTACGGTGTTATGACGTTATTCCGGGTCGCGGTTACTTTGTTGGTTATACTTTTGTTATGTGACAGTTTCCGTAATTATCATTTGTGGAGATTCATGTTTTTTTCTGGTTTGAAAGAGGATGTTGATGATGACCTGGCTGATGTAGTGGGGCGGTAATCCGCCTAGTGCTCGTGAATCTCGGGTTCGTTTGCCTGTCGGGTCAACTTAAAAAGGAGTTTTTATAAATTGGCTCTGTTTGTTTTTTTATAAAGTTATCATGACCTTATTTTTCTTATTAAATTCAAACTTCAAGTATAAAAAAAACTGTCTTTCGCACGATGGGAGGCGTAAAAATGAACTGGAAAACTCTGACACAAGGCAATCCTTAAAGAAATAGTAACATGCAAAGATAAAAAATGTCATCAATAGTTATTATTAGGGTAACAATATAACTTGACATGTCTTGGTACTTCCGATCGTAAAAACAATGAGTTTTAGACAATTTGAATATGTTTTTTTTCTTGCTCTGACTCATTTGATCATCAACAGCTTATTTGAGAGGATTGTGTATAATCCTCAGTATAATCCTTGTGGAGAGAAGACGCTGCTTGTCTTCTTCTGAAAGTACTCTTTTAGTCGCCTCTTACGATGGGCTTCGTAAGAGGCGACTAAAAGAGTACTTTCAGAAGAGACTGGCCAGAGTGGCCAGTACCATTTTTTACGTGTCGACACCACAAGACACCAAACTTATTTAAAAACAAAGTTTATTATTAGAATATAATTTGTATCCGTTATTTAGATTCCTTGTAATTTGTTGATAACAAAGTGAGCTGTGTGAAGGCACGTGACGCTTCAGGAGTGACAGACAAATTTTAAAGTCGTCAAAATTACAAAAGTTTGCACAAGCTGCGACATCGGTGCTATTCTGAATTTGTTATGCGATGTTGTTACTATATCGCTTGTTACATACAAGCTTTATTGTTAAGCGCCGCGCCCGGTATGCGAGGAGATGCATGTTCGAGTCCCGCCTGAGACATTATTTTTCAAGTTTATATACTGATATTTTAATTGCAATTAAATTTCTAAAATATCATAATTATAAAGTATATTAATATCATTTGTTTACAGTATTTACATTACCTTTTTAATTTTTAATTTCTAGAAACCTGCTACGACATTTGCAGGGCAGGGAGACCTTTTTGGCGTTTTTGAGTATACCTATCTACATTTTATCATCTTTTTTTTCTCGCTCTCACTAAATTTATATGTCAATATGTCATCAACCTATTTTGATCTGTATTTTCTTTTCTTTCTTTCTAAACTACGAATAAACTTACTCAAGAATTTTTGTTTCCAATCCAGAATACGGCTCTTGGCTAACTTCCAAAGGTATCCAAGTGATCTCCAGCTGAAGTTCGCGGGCACCTGCGGACCGGGAAGGAATTTTAACAACCTGCCTTCTTGTCTAACGCGTCCTGTTTTAAGTATTGGGGGGATTAGGGATAGCTTAGGTTAGGTACTATACAACAAAGAACACTTCTGGTATTATATTTAGTTTATTTTCAAAAACTCTGCATGGTTTTTTTAAAAGAGTTTTGAAAGTTTGCCATCAAAAGAGGCAAATTTTTGCTTTGTTTGCGTTTTGCCACATAAAATCAACTGTCGTCTTAATAAGAATGGTAATCTTCTTCTTATTGTGTTTGTCCTTTTAGTAGGACGATCTGGTGAGATGTTCAGTCTCTTAATAAAGGCCTCTGTCGTGACTTGCTTTTAAATATTGCAAGAGAAGCCGAGAGAAACAGCGTAGAGTGCACTCTAAAGCAGTATAAAATAGTAAACAAATGTAACTGATTTCCGGAAATTCAGTGCTGAAAAATTCTAAAATTTACTGGATTAGTACTTTTTTACAGTTATTTTTGGTCTGTGAGTTCAAGCAAAAATAACTCTTAAACGCTTCTCTAGTATACAGTTCCATTCTTAACCCAGTTCAATGCGAATAAACTCCAAAACGAATTGAAATCGTCCTCCAGACGACTCTAACGCCACAGTCCTGAGGTCTTACTCCGCAACACAATGTCCTTATATTCGACTCCGTCTCTCTTACTCATGCTAATGTCTTAAAGTATGTGACAGAGACAGGTAGACCCGTCTTTACGGTTATTCTTTCCGTAGTGGGAACTCTGGCTCGGCGCCAAACGGTTACGTGGAGCAAGTGTCAAGCTATCACTGCCCCCTGTGGGTAACTTGACGGAATTAAAATATCAATGCAATCTTAAAATTTGTCCAATGTTACTTTGCAAACAAATAAATAATGAATGAATGATGATGAAAAGTAATCTACCGATCTTAATAAACCGATTCGACGACCATTTGGATCAGCGGTAGTTAACGCTGCTTCTGAGCCATGGGTCGCGGGTTCGATCCCCGCACAGTACAAATATTTGTGTGCATGAACATGTCTGTTTGTACTGGTCTGGGTGTTTTCTATGTATTATAAGTATGTATTTACAAAAAAAAAGTATATAAGTAAGATTATCGGTTGTCTAGTATCCCATACGACAGGGTACTTAATACTACCTTAATTTGGGACTAGATGGCTCTGTGTGGCCCAGTGAGGCATGTCTTAAAATATTTATTTATTATTTATTTATTTATATAAAAAGTTGTGGGCGGATGATTTACTTTAATTTTTCTCTGCAATTCCCTGCAAATATAACGCCATTTGTGACATTAGTCAATTAGTCATCATCATTCTATTAAAAAAATAATATTGTGGTTGGGCATCAAAATGGACATTTACAGCTCTTTATCCGTCGAAAATCTGGACCATCTCCATTATCATCATAATCTTAGCCAAACTACGTCCACTGCTGGACATAGACCTCCTTTCAGGATCTTCACAACGACCGGTCTCACGCCAACCGGATCCAGCTACCATCACCAGATAGTCAGTCCACGTGGTGGAGGGCCTACCCTCTGATCGTCCTCCAGTGCGCAATTGCCATTACATAAACTTTATGCACCAACGGCAATCAGTTCTTCCTACTATGTGTTTGTGCTCTGCAATTCTTCAAACGATGACGGATATCAGTTATCCAAAGGATTTTCTCCATCTGATATTCTATCACGTAGGGAAATACCAAGCATTGCCGTCTCCATTGTCCGCTATGCGACTCTGCGTCTTCTTATGATACTCAAAGAAGTCACAGTCTACATTAAAAAATCTTCCCTCCGTATTTTATTTGTACTTCCCACCCGTATTTTATTTCAAAGAAGATGTTACCAAATGTTTAGATAATGGCAGATATATGAAATCAAAACAATTTTGAGACCCACACCAAATTGCTGGCGCGCGGCCAGCCAGTGTAACGTCGTGCACAATCACTGCCTTCTGTGGGACATTTAGATAACTTTTGCTATCACGATGGTACATGTCCTGAGGCGACTGACTATATAATATAGCTCAGTGTTATAAGAAGGGGTGTATATTTTTAATAATTACTTTTTGTTGAAGACTATTATATACATTTTATTCTTTCAAATACTTAATTTTATTCTAAGTCCCAATCGCGACATTTTGCGAAAAAGATATTCTGTGAAAGAAACCATTTGCGACTGGCAGACATTCTTCGAATTAGACATTTTGCGGTATTCGTTTTTGTGAATCATGCAAAAAATTTTGTGGTTTTGGAAGATAACAAGGATTTCCTTCCATTTGGGTCATTAGACGAATCTTCAATGATGAATTTTTATTAATTTATTTTATTTTATTTGCTAAGGACAACCAACAAAGCATACACCACACATTAACATACTTAATATTAAAACACAATTTTACAGTGTTGCCTTACTTATAGGCTGCCACGACATTCACAAAAATACTGCTTAAAAACAGATATATAGATTAAGTTTATTTGAAAAAAGTAAACAAAATGGCTTGACAAGTTTAACAAATTTACCACTTTTCAATTTTAAATGAATTCATGAGTGAGGACTCAAATTTACGTAGCGAATAAGACATATCAACAACAATTTAAAGAAGTCCCATTAAATTGGCGGAATAATTAGATAGTAAATATTTTTTTTTATTGATTTCTACGTAGGTAAGGGTATAGGGTACCTAATAGTAGTATGTACCTTAGTAACCCGAGCAAAGTTCGAAAATTCGAAACTATTTTAGCCTGACCCGAGGATCTAAACCAGGAAGAACCCCAAGATATTGGCCCAGTATTTAAACCACTACCTAGACCAATAGGAGAATTATAGTACCGCTACACTCGCAGATACAAACGTTGTAAGTAGCCATCAAAGGTAGGACCCTCAGCCATCGACTAAAGAGCCAGACAGTCCGGAGTCCGATTAATTTGGTGATCAAACGGAATTCCGGTCACCGGTTATTTCGGTTGTGAAGTCCCCTGTGGCACCCGCGGTAATAACGTTATGCGTCGGACATAGGAGCACTAGAAGCGACACGCGATGTGACAGTTAGCAGATATTACAACATTATTGAAATAAAGATTTAAGATAAAAACTACATACACAAAAAGTAGCAGGAAAACATTGCCAATAAAAGAGCGCCCGTTGAACATATTTTGAGTACTCTTTCAACTAATTATCATTCAACTTTATCCCATATACGCAAGGTTTAATTTCTTATGTACTCTTTCTATTCCGTTGGGTGTCGTGATTTCATTCCGGTCCACGTCCACTTTGGACGAAGGTCATTTTAAATTCACATTAGGCTGACATTCCTTCAGAATGCCGGCCTCCTTCAGTGCGCACTTCAACTAGGTGAGTGACACCCTGCGCCACCGCTCTCCAGGGGGTGTTGTCGCCTCAAATACGCTATAGCACCTATGATAGCGAATGCAGGTAGTGTTTAGTGAGTAAAAGTCTGACATAACCTGACAGCCGGCTGTGAGGTATCCATGAGAATTCACCACCTACTTCCCCCGTGGGAGAGTTGCCGGATGAGCGATCATTTCAATAGGAAATGACCGATCGTCTGTGCGAATAAAAATAATAATAAATGGGTGTCGTGAGAGGCGACTAAAGGAGTACTGCCAAGAGGATAATACGCAGCAGTGTTTTTTCTCCACCTCCAACTCGAATGCTGAGCGTGACTATTATGAAAAAAATATTTTTTGGAGAAGTCTACGTACAGCCGTTGACTATCGAGACTGATAATAATGATGAACTACTCGTATGTACAGGTAATATAATATTAGCTTACATAGCCTTTACTGATTACATCAAAGTTATACACACCTTTCCATAAATAAAGATGTAAATGTTTTTGAAAATATGTCTCTTATAATATGACCTATCTAAAATGTGTGTATTTTTTTAAAATTTTCAATGTGTATCTTTCTTTAGGTATAACGTGTAAATTTGATAGTTTTAAGTACCTAATAGTAATGTTAATTTTCCTTTCATCTAAGGCGAAAATATACTGTTAATTAAAAAACACAATTAGTTTTTCCGAACTTCTGAAAGAATAACATTTTAATAAACTTATAATAACAAGTGCTTAATATCAAGTTAATAGAGCAGAATTACTACCATTAAAAGTATTACAAACAAAACCACTTCCAGTGAACCTATGCCCGTGTAAATCGAGGGAAAGTTATTTCAATTATAATGCAATTAAAGCCCAATTCAGGGGCTGATTTTGTACGACGGGTTTTAATTATTTTATTATTAATACTCGTACCTGTCTGTGTGCAATCGAAATTATTTTTGTTTGTTCTGTCTGTGATTTTCATTTGCTACAAATTAATACGAAATTATTAAAATAAGGGCTTATTGTTGTTCATTTTATTCATGATACAAAATTCAGAACATAAGCATCATGGAGCTAAGTTTTTTATAAAATTTGATTTATGTAACTCTTACAGAATATCAATTAAAAATTACTTTGCTAAAAACTTCGGCTCATTAACGGCCTAGGTGTTAGGTACCTTCACCACACTTGCCAGTTAATTAAAACATTGCCGTTAAATGAAATGTTCCTTTTTTGTCAGTTACAAAAACATAGTCACTTTACAACAGATACCATAATAAACTATAATAATACAGAAATCGCAGTAAGGAACCTTAGACTTGGCACGACTTTGTCTAGATTTCATTACTTTTTAGAGATAAACAAGCAGCTCCATCGAGACTTGGCTAGTTTTTTACAGAATGTTTTTTGTGGGATTTCACTTCTTTTTGTAGAAACGTGCCATATTGATTTATTTTATTAGATTTTCTTATTTAACACTTTTTTTTTCTTTTTAGGAGTAGTTTATTTATTATTACAAATCTTTTAAAATACAGTCAGCGCCATCTAGCGACGTGTGCGGTTATCACCGCCACTCTTAGTCCAATGCATTATATTTTGACAAAATTTTGAGCGATATTAATTAATATTTTAGTATAGGTAATTTGTTTCTTAATTTGTATAATGTTCAAGTAGAATAAAGTTAATCGTTCGACTATTTCTTCTTGTAAACTTGTAAGTATAAGTATAAAAGCCAGTCTAGTCTTATCCAGAGTTTTCCTTTAATTTTATTTATATGCGTATTAAAAGCAGAAGGGGAGGTATTCGCCCAGCAGTGGGACGCTATAGGCTAGATTAAATTAGAAGATGTCATTTTGTCCCACTACGCTGGATTTGTGCAATGACAGTCGATTTTTTTATGTACCAATAGTAGAAGGGGGCATTACTATATCTCTAATACTGCTGAGACCAGTTGAATCAGATACTTCAGACCTTCGATTTTTGACATCAAATGTAGCGGCCTACCAAGTTGAATATTTTTTGTAAAGGTGGTATGTCGATCTCTAATAGTTTGGTTGGGCTCTTGTATTTTCTAATCAGGGTCACCAGGTACTCCAGATCTTCGATTATTCTAGTTTTTATAGTTTTCCCTTTATGTGGCCATTAAACCCTAACTCTCTACCAAATTTCAGCTCTCTGAGTATTTGGGAAGTACTAGTTCTATTTTGATGATCATGAGTGAGTGAGTGAGTGAGTGTCATAAATGCGAAACTTTGCTTTCGCTTAACTTCGCAACTAAATGACCTACAGACTTGAAATTTTGGATTTAAAGTATGTGCTTACTGTAAAATAAAATAAATAAAATATATAGCTTATTGGATGACGAAAATTTCCGCGTTCTGATCTTATCCAGAAGTTCTCAAATAGGGGCCTGAAAATGTGGCGAAATGGTTCCAGTAAAGGATGGTACGGCAGTGTATGCTTCGTGGTCTACTTGGCGGGGGCACTGCCGTGCCCCCTGATTTAATGATGGACGCATTTAGGAGGAATAAGGGCTGTTACTTTACTTTACTACCTCACCCTGATAAAATAAAATACAATAAAATGCACCACCATCACTTACGTTCCAGTAACTTATTACGTTTAAAGTAAATAAAGCAAAAAAAGCTGAGCAAGCTAAAGAATCCGCTTAATCCACGAGCTGTGTTAAATTGCCGACATCAATCCGAGCAATTACAGTTGTTTTTTAGCTAAAGTGTATTAAGTCGACATAGCAAGTGCTCAGCGCTAGATTTTTTGCTGTCTTGCTTTTTGAAAGTCGTCGTTTTTTTACTGGCCAGTGTCATTTGAATGTGGAGGAATGCAAGTTTATGGAAAATTTTAATGTTTTGAAAATAGAAAAACAGCAATCTTCTTTTCGCTTAAATAGTATAACCACTGTTAATAGCTTTGTTACTATTTGATGCTGTCATATTTGTCAGTGTTGCGTTCAGATTATACTTAGAAATAGATATATAAGTTATACAGTGACATTATGACATATAGATAGGTACCTACAGAAACAAACTGAAATTTGAAGGTCTTAAATGTTTCATTCAAAATGGTTTTGTAAAAATCATAAGTTTTTGGCACACATTGAAACATAGGTTTGCAAAAAAAATATTTAATTTGATAATTTTTGCATCGAGTTTTTCTGTTTTTAAATAATTTTGTGCTCAATTTTGACATAATTTATATACCTAGTCATTAACTTTGCCTATTGAAAACAAGAAGAAACCGTAACAAATACTATTGTAATTTGCAAAACTACATAACTTTAACAAAACAACAGATAACTCGCATATTTCAGTTAGTACTCGACCAAAACCTAACAAGGTACATTAATACAACAAATCTCGACCTTATAACTATTTTTATAAAGACTAATCGAGTTTATAGCTTCAGTAGCAGTTATAATAACAAGAGGGAACCCCAAAAAGGGTAAAGAGTACGGAACTCGACACGTAAAGTTTTCCCCTGTGCGCTGTAAAACTACCCTCTCTTAGCTAAGCCACCATTGTGGATGGAATATGTAGCTTAGGGGAAGTCTGGCAAAGATTATGAAATCCAGCTTTCTACCTACACTTGTCGATCGATATTCGAATAGAAAATAATTTAAATTTTATAAAATTTTAAAATATCCTATTGCATTTTTAATATTAAAATTATGATAAATGAAAATTGCTATAGAGGCAGTTTCAGACTGAAAATATTTTAAAATAGTTTTTGTTTTTGAAAGTATACCTTAAAAAGGTTGAAACGTAGAAATGTGTAAGGTGATAAAACATTGTTCCTTTGTACTTGATTCTAAATTGCATGTCATGCCAACCATAATGCAAAAGCACCAAAATGTTCAATAGGTGCTCATTTGGTAAAGACGTCTGCTAATTGTGAATCTAGTATGTTTTAATTGAAATCAATGCTTTCTAGATCATTTAGTGACGGCAGTCTTACATATCATCATCGATATTTTCATCAGCAAAAATTGTTCACGGCGGGACGAAGGTACACAAAAGGATGAGAGACATGCCGACAGACAAAAGACAAAGACAATACGACAATACAGAACAAGAGCTATAATCAACCCACTGCAGGGAATAGGCCTCCATCAAAATTCAATTTACCACAGCAATGAATTACCACAGTACGCGGTTACTGGCATAATCAATAAGGTTGCCAACTACGAGTATGTTTGTGATCACAAACCCGAGCAATGATCGGAAATTCCAAACTTTTTGTTTCCCTACTCGGGTATCGATCTCGGAACCCCGAGAAAAAAAAAGAGGAATTTGATAAAAACTTTTTTCAGCGTCTTTGGAGCTACACATTTATATAATAAACATTATATAATAAGCTAAACAATCAAACTAATTAGACCATTGATTAGTTACGCAGTAAGATCAAAGGACGCATTATTATATGCCAGGATGATATGAGACATCATTATTGAATGTTATCCTGTATTAATTAATGCTATTGTTAATAATACTGTATTGTTGTGTAATGTCTTTGTTGATAAATTTGAATTAACATGACGTCTCTTGCTAATTGATCAATTCGCAGTATTCGTACTTTGTAAGACTAAATGTTTTTATCCAAGAACCTCTCAGAGTCAAATCATTTTTATCTAAAAAAACTTTACCCGCATTTACTTTATTAACACGTTTGTGTCCAAAGCATCCGGTATTCTTTACGGCCTATTTGAAACGAAGGAGTTTTACAACCTGCATCCGGTATACTCGGTTATTTCCACCTCTTTTTAAGGTTCAGTGGCAAACGACATGACAGAAGTCATAATTCTGTTGGTTGGTCACAAAATGGTTAATGTTTTAGTATTAAACTGAATTTTAATGATAGCTTGCAACAGATTTGCGATTTGTGAGTTAAAAACTCAGCTTTTATCAATTATAAACTTATCATGGGTAGAGTCAATCAAGTTAATTTATTTTTTATCGTTGCAAATGTTTGTGTTTATCATTAAACTGACCTTTATCTTGAGAACTTGATTTGCGACTACTACATAGAGCATGAACTAGGTTAACAAAACTATATTATTGTAAACTGTCACTGTCATCATCATATCAGCCCAAAATGCCTAGAAGTGGCCTCCACAAATGATTTTCACAATGATAAGTCCCACGCGTAATTAGTAGTTAATAATTTTTGTATACGCTAAATGCTGATTTATCTTATTTAGGTTTTTTCTTAGCATATTATTTTTATGTAACTAAAAATGTACGAACAAAAATATTAATAATTTATTTAATTAGAGGCCTCAAATTTCTTTAGTCCTTTTAAAATACAATAGCATCTTCAGCACGTGAGTCCGACTCGTGCTTGCCTGATTTTTTATTTTATCCGTCAAATATTCATCAAATATTCAGCCAAGTCGAGACGTGTTTACTACTCGTATTGTCAAACTTTTTCCTACTGCGCGGAAATTACTTTTGTTTGCGCCGGAGGTGTTAAGAGCTGGGGTTACGATGATCGGACGATAAATAACTTTGTGCGAAAGAATTCGGAGATACTTCATTCAACAAAAAAAAGGAATATTTTCTCTTCCTATGAATAGCTATTCATAGGAAAAGAAGGGGCTTTTAAGCTTAAAAGGCAACTAAAGAAGAACTGCCAGAAGGAGATGGACAGCAGCGTCTTCCGTCATCATTGGCCAACCAGCCAGCAAGTCCTTTAGTAGTAGTAGCCTTTGTCCAGGAGTGGACTAACATAGGCAAGTGTTGATAATGATACCTCTCAGTGATGCCAGCCAAAAAAAGAATAAGTCTTACATTAACTAAATTCTCGTCCTGTAGGTGTTCGACAAGGCGACTAAAGGTGCAAAGAAGAAAACGGGCAGGCAGCAGCGTGTTCTCCCTACCAACGATCAATAAATACGCCAGTCAATATCAGTACAGACTGATTCTGATGTCGGAATTGGACATATTTATATTAAGACAATAGTGTCTTAAAATGTGTATATAATGAATAATCAATTCCGACATCAGAATAGTCTTCATTGTCTCAAACATGTTTTCAGACTGTATACAAGATGTTCAATCAAATGCATTTGTAATTACCTGATATTCGCTTCTAGATAGGGGAGTAGGAAGTTATTGAACAATACAGACGCGAGACAAAGATCAATTACGGAACGCAACACGTAGCCGGCCCATTCATGCAAGAAGTTGTTACACGCTCGTCTGTGGCGGCACGGCGGGGTTAAGGTATGGTTGCACTGAGAAGACTTTTGAATAACCAGGAAATAAATGCGATGAAGCCTTGTGATCTGTGCCAGTGTGTAACCAGCATAAAATATATTAGTCAAAGACATAGATAGGGCTCTATCCGAACCACTGCCACTAGCATATATCAGTGAAAGACAGGGTTCTCCGAAAGAAAAGTTTTTTTTGGCAAATGTTTGATGAAGAAGATGATGCCAATCTTTTTGTAGGCGCCTTTTCCGACAGTTAAAGGACGTATTGGTAGTGGGTTCCTTTCTCCGCCTTCAGGCTCCAATTAGCCCTTTATGCGTAGGAGAGATTAAGGTGGTTAGTCCAACCATCCCACTACTTGCAGAAGCACAGAAGTCTTTCGGGAAGTTCGTAGGCTTCTGAAAGGGACCTCGGTGTGCCTCTACATAGAAGGCTGTGGCATTGATATTGAAGAGATTTTTACTCAGGGGGATGTGTCCAGTCAGTGATCATCAAGGTCGTTTCTGTTTAGGGTGATTGAATTGCGGGTGAAAAAGAGTTATAGGACGTAGATGAAAGCCCCTTCCTTCTTCAGCTGATTTATTTAGGCCAGTAAGTATCTATGAGTACCTACTGTTAAAAGCTTTAGACCGTTCAATTAGTTTGTTCGAACGTTCAAAATGCAATTGTGACAGCAAAATAAGTAAGTATATCTGAAAAATGTTTCTTTTTTATTGTACTAGCTGTTGCCCGCGACTTCGTCCGCGTCAATTTCTATTTTTTCACTGATGCTTCGCTCCTATTGGTCGCAGCGTAATGTTATATAGCCTAAAGCCTTCCTCGATAAATGGACTATCTAACACAAAAAGAATTTTTGAATTCGAACCAGTACTTCCAGAGATTAGCGCGTTCAAACAAACAAACAAACTCTTCAGCTTTATAATATTATAAGTATAGATATGTCCGTTTCCGAGTCAGTAAGAAAAGGACCAAAGGAAATACGCCTATTTTGCTTATGAGTTTAATTATTTTGAATAGAAAGGAACCTCGGATACCTATTTCTATGACTCCAAAAGATCAAAACTCTACTTTTGCTGTAACTAAATAAGACGTTTAAGTTTATACACCGTGTACTTTATTTGATATTTTAGCAACTTAATTGCACTTATAATATCAGTATATAAACTTGAAAATTTTTTATTTTTTTTTGTCTCAGGCGGGACTCGAACCCGCATCTCCTCGCACCGTGCTTTATACACCGTTATACACCGTGCTTTTTGAACCACCTGGAAAACGAAACCCACGTTATTGGACCATTATGTATAACATCATGGCAGTGTTTTTTTTAATAAAAATAATTTCTAAAAAATTTAAAATTTTGATTCAGACTTTTAATTTTGTAACACGCTGACGCGCCCAGACGTATTATTTTGCTGCGGCGGGGTCTTGTTTGAATGAAACTTACACAGCTATATTTGTGTGCGTCACAGCGTGTTTCAAAATAAATAGCTGAACCGATATTTATTATTTAAAAAAATATATTTGCTAAAAAAGTTAAAATAACACTGCCAAGATGTTACACATAATGGTTACATAGCGTGGGCTTCGTTTTACAGCTGGTTCAAATTGCACGGTGTATACCTTCGCCTTATCAGTAGGTTCTCCTTAAGACGCTGACATGAGCCAAATTGAGCTCAATGAAGATTGTTTTGCTTTAAACCTATGGGTCGTATTGTTTCCAAATTCTATGTAGTTGTAATTGATCATATTTTCGACCAGGTGGCTGTTTCCAAAACACGATTCTAAAAACTTTTCTCCATAGAAAAAAATCTCAAAGTAGCCTCTGAAAATACATAAATTACCATTTTTCTCAGCAGTCCGTATAACAATGATAATAAAATTTTGCTATATTGTATATTACATGTTGCTTAAGCAAATGGCTGATTTAGATTTTTAATAAAATGGCAATTTTAAATTGCACAACGAATTTTGTTGTTTGGCACTTAGGCCCTTCTATTCCATGCGCTTTTTCTCTGTCACTCCTACGAGAATCGACAGTGATAGCTGTGGCGCGTTCCAAAGAAATTCAAAAACGAATAAATTTGTGGGCGTGTTCATTGCTCAAGGTCATCGGCTGCAGTCAGCGTCTTAATAAAAGGCATGCCCCGTTGGTCTAGTACTTTGAATACTGGGCCAAGATCTCGGGTTCTCGGACTCGATTCAAGGGTCGGGCCACATAGGTTTTAGAATTTTCGAACACGCTCATTGTTCTTTTTGTGATCATTGTGGTGATCACCAACCCGCATTTGGCAAGCGTGGTGATTATGCCTGTACCCATCATTGCTTTCTGGTAACTTTAATTCGATGATGGGGCTTTTCCCTGTGGTGGTATGATAAAAAGCCGTTACTTTTTTTTCTTCTTTTTTGTATAATTTGAAAGGGGTACCATAGCCATTCACAACGCTTATTATTGAAGACAAATCGCGTCAACCACACCGTACCTTGAGCTAGGGCGAGAGAGGGGGGAACACCTGGGCAGGGGGGCGGCCAGACGTCAGCTATCGATTATTCGAGAACGAATACACGGTACTCGTTCGAGTCCCGGGTCTGCGCTTCCTTCATAAATATTAACAGCGACAATTTGCGTCTTACATCCAATGCGTCAAAGCTCAATTTCGTTTAACACACTCGTAAATCACTCATATTCCCAACCCTCAAAGGCTTTGCGAATCTAGGCTTTACGGTTTTTGCGTTTCAGTTGGAAATCGCTTGGGGTTGTGGCAGTTGTGATATGACGGAATCAATTTAGGTGTATGTAAATTTTTCGATGAGAGATTTCAGAGTGTTATGGCTGAGTAAACAAGTTCTGAGGATAAGTGTTCATATGGTTACTTGTGTTTGTACCGACTTACAATGGTTGAGGAGCTTGGATAAACCAAAGGAAAATGTGATTTCTGGATGTTGGAGTTGGCTTGCAGAGATTTTTCTAGCAAAGTCCGTATGATAAAAGGATGTTAGTACTCTTACATAAAATATTATTTAAATGTCAGGAGCACATTGACCTTCCTATTCTATATTTCCTCAAAGAAATGCTGACAAAGTTGAGTATATTTTTGTACCGTTTCTTCTCATCGACATCCAATAATAATATATCATCATTATTATCCCATATTGCTCCACAATTTGACACAAGCCCCTCCATAATGAGGATTTTAAAGCTCGACAGGCAGGTTGGCGATCGTGGTTAGGCCAATGGGGAAAGAAGATGTTGCTGTCCGTTTTCTAGCAGTACTCCTTTAGTTGCCTTTTACTAGCTATAGAAAGAGAAGAAGTAGTTTTATTACATTTTTGTGCCGGCAGCACACGACTGCTAATAGAAGTCCTATAGTACGTACAGTATCCTTTAGGTATTTTTGAGCCGTGTTTATAGAGTCGTGAAGATCATTAGGGAAGGCTTATGTCCAGCTGAGAGTCTAGTAAGAGTCTTTTTAAGGGAGTTTAAGAGTCAAGAGTGATGATGGTATGTTAAACAGTTGATGTGGATCATCTGATTTAAGTCAATAAAGAAGTTTAATGGGGTTCAAATTTTTTAGGAGTTTTACTATAATTATAAGCGATTTGGCGTTTGGCGGCTTGTTTTTTTATCCTCTTAAATTTATATGTTGTGTGTAACTTGTTCATCAAATGTGTGTCAAATAAATGTTTTTGTTTTTTGCTTTCTTTCTTACTTTTTTTGCAAAATCGCACCTATGCTTAGCTTGGAGCTACCGTCTGTACTTCGTGAGGTAACTACTCTAACGATTCACCTTAAGCTGGTTTTCGCGGAACTTAATGAAGGCGTCTAGCACAAAGCGCCTTAGTGGGTATTAATGTAATTTCACAGCGAGACGAACCGCGGATTACGCTCGTCTTATTGCAGAAGCTTTGTTTATTAATTAACCTTATATTTGTATACGGTTTGGGAATAACTGGTAAATTTGCAACGTTTAGGTGGGGACTATATTATTATGTATTATCATTATCATCATAATCATCTCAGCTGATGATGTCCGAACGGATCTCCACGTCAATCGGTACGCCGCTATCAGCGTCAGTGACCTTCCGCGACCTTCAACAGATCATCGATCCACCGAATAGAGAGCATTCGGTCCGTGGTCACTATTTCAGAACCATTCCGCCCCAACGGCCATTGGTTATTCTTACTATGTGTCCCAGCTACTGCCACTTCAGCTTCTCAATTCTTCGAGCGATATAGTTATCTTAGTTCGCCTATGCATATCCTCATTACTGATTCTGTCTCGTAGGGATACACCAAGCATCGGTTTCACTATTGCCGGCTGTGTAACCTTGAGCCTTCTGAATGATTTAGCCCCATACATACATACATACATACATAGTATAATCATTATCATTATCAGCCCACACACAGTCACACAGACCTCTCCAAACAGTTGATTTTGCTCTTTGTGCTTCATCACCGCTTGGTGCTGACGATCCCGCTCGGGGTTGACGATCGCAGATTGACCAATGGTAGAGAGTAGACGCTACTGACCTTCTGCTTCTGGTGGTACTCCTTAAGTCGCCTCTTATGATACCCATAGGAAGAGAAGAGGTAGTTCTATTATCGAGGTAACAATTTTCGAACATTGCTCGGGCTTGTGATCACCAACCCGCATTTGGTAAACACGGTGATTATGACACCCATCATTGCTGTGGTAACTTGAATTGAATTGAGGCCTGCATTATCTTACTTTACTTTTAAGCTAAAATAACTGATTTGAAACATTTTTTACGGTCTAAAGAATACGGGATGTCCTTTTAAGGGTGGACACAGATTAGACAATGGGTGGCGAATTTCTGCAAAGGCAATTAATTATAAGGACAATGGCCACACATCAACCCCGGTTTTTGTACAGAAGGCTTTTGCAGTTCTTTTTTATTTTGGCCGCCATTTTGCGGAGAGTAATATTATTATTAACGTTTGCAGGGGTAACTGGCGTTTTAGGTTTATGGATTTAAAACCTTATGAGATCTTTTTAGTTGTGATAAAGAAAAGCAGTCAGTCTGTGACAATGTAAGAAATACTTTTTTTACATTGTTTATTAAATTATTACCATAAGCCCTACCTAAAAGACGCTAATTGGTAAAGCGCCGCGCCCGGCATGCGAGGAGATGCGGGTTCGAGTCCCGCCTGCGACATAATAATAATAAAACATAATAAATTTTCAAGTTTAAATAGGTACTGATGGTTTTTTACTTACCTTTCAAGCATTTTATAAGAGAAGATTTTAAAAGAAATACTCAGCCCCTTTTCACGGATATTCTTAAAGGATGATTTTTATAATTAAAACTAAATGTCCTTTCGTGGGGCTCAATCAATTTACGACCTCCGTGGCGGAGTTGCATACACACGCAAGCACGGTTTTCAATGTGTTGCCTGCTCCGAGGTACCGGGTTCGATTCCCGGACGGGTCAATGTAGAAAAAAAACTGTATTTCTAAATTTTCTTCGGTCTGGGTGTTTGGTACCTTTGTTGTTTCTGGTTTCCAAAATACGAGTGCTTTAAATAGTTATTCGAATTGGGATCAGAACAATGTATGAGATGTTGTCCACATTTAAAAAAAAACAATCTGAATACAAAAAATCATCCAAATTTGTTTAACTGTTTAAGCGTAAAGAGGTAACAGACATTCATTCACAGATATAATATAATATTAGTACAAAGGCCATACGTAAGTATTTTTCATTCCAAATCTTTTAACATCCCGTCTCTTTTATTCAGAAAAACCTATTTTAAAAAACAATTTTAGGAATGGGACAGATAACGTCACACTCAAAGACAGCACAGACCATCTCAGGGTTAACCACGTGGAAACGTCACGATAGTCGCTTCAAACATAAAACTGGAAAAGCGTGAGTTGGACTCGCCCACCGAAGGTTCCGTACCAATTTGTATATACTGTCAAGGTCTTTGGCACCTGACCACCTTAAGAGCAAAATCGCTTGCAGCTCGCGTCATCTCTTGTTTGAAATGACGTAAATTTTTATGTAGTACTGCAAGCTTTTTCCGTTTGAAAGTGGTTATGCAACAGAGACCACGACCATAAATATAACTGCGCATACTAGTACTTCTAACAGCCTATAATCATCCCACTGCAGGCAAATGGCCTCCATCATTGAATTCAAGTTACCTCAGCAATGATGGGTACTGGCACAATCACCACGCTTGTCAGAAACGGGTTGGTGATCTGCGCATACTGATTACGTACTCTAAATAGGCTATATTTTTAACGTGTGGTGCCAGCACATTTCTATGGGTGTCGTAAGAGATGACAAAAGGAGTACTGCCGGTAGAAGACCGACATCAGCGTCTTTTCTCTCTACCATTGGCTAACTGCGATAGCCAACCCTTGCCTAGTGTGGGAATTATGGCAATTATCCTTTATCCTCCAGCAACCCGCCTTTAATGGGATAGACTATTGATGAGGATATTTCATTTAATTAAATTTAATTACAAATGTATAGTTTTTAGATTTTGACCCATACTGTTAGTATAAAACCACATATAAAACTATATTTCTATAGTTCTAGGTCAACAGGAATACCCTATAAATTTTGATTCCCTTATGAGACTTGAAACACACGCCATTTGCGGCAATAATGGCAGTTAATTCTTTGTTTTATATTAACTTAGAAGTTTATGTCTTTTTACTCTTTCAAGTTAATTTGGCTTGAGTATAATATGGTTTTAATATCATCGATAGGTATCTCGCGTTTCTAAGATAAGCGGTCTAAACAGACAGGTGGGCGTCGGATCATGGACGGAAAGATGTACGGACGGACAACAAAGTGATCGTTGAGAGAATGGTTCGTTTTTTCCTTTTACCTCAAAAGGAACCCTAAAATTTTTCTTTTTATGTTTTATTTTTCTCTTAATTTTATAGGGTGGCAGTTAATGGTATCAATGGCTAGTAACAGAAATAAACAAGGTTGAATAGATTATAAATTTTTTTTGCGTTACTTAACGTAACGATCAAATTTTAAGAAAAATGGTTGTCTGTCAGTTTGCAATATACGAACAAAGTTAAATACAAAAATTGACAATTAAAAATTCTTCGTGTGCATTTGTCTTAGTATTAAATTTTAAAGTTACTTCATAAATTAAAAGAATAAATACTGTCTGTCTGCAAGTCTACAATCAAAGTCAAGTTTTTTTCTTGTAAACCGAAAAATAAAGAGAATGTATTTAATATGCGACGCCTAAAACATCGATTAATTTCGTAACAGTTAGTTACTTCGAGATTTCTACCATATACCTTGATTTTTATGAGTTTCCGATATTTCATCACTGTTGCAAGCGCCATGATCGCGGAAGAACTTTAGTAGAGTTCGTCCGCGATCATAGCATAACTAACTCTTACGATAGTGACCATGAAAGTTTAAATCAGTATATCTATTAATTTTGCTTAAAGGGTAACAAAGCATTTGTTTATATTTGAGCAGTAAACCAAAATGCAAAATACTAACCATATTTTAAGCTACTGCATAGCTTCTATCGCGGGCCTTGAGCGTGGAGACCGAATCCAGAAATTCCGTAAGGAAAATAACCTAACACCCCCCACTCCGATCGGCACAGCGGTGATACTTTTTAGTTTTTCCATCTATCGATGAATAGCAGAACTTTTAATGACTTTTTGAAATATCACGGTTGTCTCTTTAGTTCAGCAACCCGCCTTTAGGTGGCATTTGTTGTATCAGCATAAGTTAATAAAAAAAGCTATGCAATAGCTTTACCGCGGCCAGTCTTCGAGTGCCACACGTCTTTTTAATTCATTGCCTACAGTAAATATCATCCACCATCTACTCTACCATCTATCTAGTTATACGTGCAATTTGAACCACCTGTAAAGTACGTTATTTAACCATTAGGTATAACATTTTGGCAGTGTAGTTTAATTTTTTTTTTTTATAAAAATATAAAATGTTGGTTTAGCTATTTAATTTTCAAACATACTGTGACGCGCACGGCTGTAGTTGTTTAAGGTTCATTCATCCGGAATACTGCCGCAGCAAAATAATACGACTGTGCGCATCACAGCGTGTTACAAAATTAAAATTCTGATTACTGATGGGCCGAATGTGGTTTGAACCGAATACGAACTTCGGCCGAATATTCGGTAAAAATGAAAAATTCGGTTCAGTATTTTTTTATTAAGTAATTCAGTATTTTTATTTAAGTACCTACCTACCTATGTAAAGAATTCTATGACTGGTTATTAAGAATATCAATTTCACTGTGTTTTACTAGGTACGAAAGAATCTTAAGACTTGTTGAGAAAAGCAGTTTAATTAAGTAAGAAAGATATCTAAGGCTGATGATAAGTTAATTTTGTGATTGTTTGAGTTTTTAAAACATTTAAATGACAACTTTTCCTTTTTTATTCCAATAAATGACTACGCGTACCTACTATCGTATCAGACTACTTTTATTTCACTGTTATTATTACAAATATGTTTTTTTAATTTAAATGCAAGTGTAATAAAAAATCTGCTGTTTTGCACCGAATGTTTGGCATATGAACCGAAATTCGGCCGAATGACGAAGTTCGGTTTAAGCTGCCGAAGTTCGGTTAAACCGAATGTGAAACGAATTTCGGCCCATCCCTTCTGATTCAATATAAAATATTTTTCAAAAAATAATTGTAAAACGAAGCCCAAGTTATGTAACCATTATGTATAACATCTTGGCAGTGTTATTAAATTTTTTTATCAATATTTTTTTTTATTAAAATATTAAATATCGGTTCAGCTATTTATTTTGAATACGCTGTGACGCACACAGATGTAACTGTGTAAGGTCCATTCAACCGAGACCCCGCCGCAGCAAAATAATACGTCCGGGCGCGTCACAGCGTGAAACAAAATTATAAATTAAATTAAAATTCATTTATTTCAGGACATGGCCCCATCAGTTTTTTAAATACAATAATATTATAATAAAATAGAATTTCGCTAATCAAAAAAAATAAAAATAAAATAATAATAATAAATTGAAATTAATTAAGTCTGAATAGAAAATTAAAATTTTTCAAAATTTTTTATAATAAAAAAATAAATAACACTGCCATGATGTTATACATAATGGTCCAATAACGTCGGCTTCGTTTTCCAGGTGGTTCAAAAAGCACGGTGTATACATGTCTCTCTCTCTTTAGTTTTTGTCGATATAAAGTTATCGTTATTGTATGCATAAAGTACTTTTAATATGCCCTTAACATCGGCCTTAACGATGCAACTTTTCATTTCAAAGTCTGATTCTACATAACCATTACCGAAATGTTTCGCGCCATTAGCGAAAAGAATAATTTACAATATTAAAACAAATAATTTAATTAAGTCCCCCTTCCTGAACTTTAATAAAGACACAAGTTAGATATACAGTAGGGCCACAGTCATGATTAAATTCCAAATTTTGTAAAAATACTAGAGGACCTTACAGACGTTGTCTTGTAATGAAAGATAAGTTTACGGATTTAGAACGCGTTTATTTTTGATTTAACCCGTTCAAGCGTTCATGCTCACGAGTAGACCGTAACCATGAACGCTGTAAAGGGTTCGAAACGTCGGGTTAAATCAAAAATAAACGCGTTCAAATCCGTAAACTTATCTTTCATTTCAATGTATAGTGTTCGCGTAAACTCAAGGAGACGTTGTCTTGCTTAGAAAAGCAGCGCCACCTATCAGTTCAATTCTCTTTTCAAACTATTCAGGAACCAATGGAAATATCCACACAAAATTTCATCCAAATCAGTCTAGGTGGAGTTAGGTTACAATAACACAGATAAGATAATGGTAAAAAACACATGAAGGATTGTATTTTAAATATTCAAAAATCTTTTTATTTGGGATGCTGATGTTCTCATTGTTTATCAAAACTTGATTAGAAAACCACTATAGGAAATAAATCAGAAGTCAGTGAAAAACAACAGTCAATTACTATAGTTTTTCGTACATGAAATTACTATCTTACGATTTTTGCTAAAACATCACTTTTATTGTGTCAAAAATCTACATAATCCATCAACTCCCTACTTGGTCGTTTCTCTTTGATCAGGATCAGGACTCTTGCACCATTGCATTACAAGCGGACCAACGCATCGCTACAAACACCGGATCGTCATTCGATTGCTAAAAAATATTTTATAACCTAGAAAAAACAGTACCTAATTCAAAAGCAACGAGATAACTGAATCTCCACTCTATTGTGGCTTAGACCTCTTGGAGGTAGGCAAAGTATTTTGCACTAAATAATGGAATAAGTATTTAGCTTTAGGTAGATACGGGTAAAACATTTTGAAGGGCTGTATTATTATAAAAGTTTTATCAAAGGTAATAAGGAATGATGGTCTATTAAAAAGTTATTATTAAAAGGTAAGAAAGTACATTGAATGGAATCAACTTACAAATCTTACCATAAGCGTTTTCTTTTTTTTAGTAATTATAATTTAAACTTATCAAAATATTTTTAAATTGAGGCTCTAAAAGCGGCCTCAATAGAGAGATAAAATAACAATGAGATTCACATGCATAATATGTCAATCACATCAAATGTAGAATTTGATTTAACAAAAAAAAAACTCTAAAATATAAAAGCGCTTATAAAAGTTAGAATTAAATTAAAAATAAAATAAATGTGGACAACATCACATACATTGTTCTGATCCCAATTTGAATAACTATTTAAAGTATTCGTATTTTGGAAACCAGAAACAACGAAGGTACCACAAACACTCAGACCCGAGAAAATGTAGAAAAACTCATTTTTTCTACATTACCCGTCCGGGAATCGAACCCGGGACCTCGGAGCAGGCGACACCTTGAAAACCGGTGTGTACGCCACTCCGCCACGGAGCGAGGTCGTCAAAAGAATTGGCTCTTAAGTACGACTAATCTGCAGGATTCGAACGTACAAATTCTAGGTTTATTAGTGCTACGATCATAATATAACAGCAGACGTGCTCCAATTATTTGTACCAAAATATAGTAGTAAAGCGACATCTATCAACAATTCTATGAACCTCTGGTAACTTGGTGATAGTGCTTTTAACAGCAAATATGCACTGCAGCTAAAGGAAAACAGTACGTATTAAACACAGTAGATGGCGTTACACACAATACACATATTTTTCACTGCAAAAAGAGTTTGATGCACCTTTGCAAGTGACTTCAAAAAGGAGGAGGTTATAAACAACGAAATCTTATAAGTGTTTTACTACTTTTATTACTTTTAAATTGTTAATTAATAACAGCCCTATGTCAATTACTTTTATTTATTATAATTTCTGAACAATTTCTAAGTTCACAATAAAACATTTAACAAGGTTTATTAAGCCGGAGTAACATCTTCTATTTCGTGCAAAAATTTTATACTAAGGCAGACTAAAACCCTTTTTAAAAACTTTTTACATGTATAAAAAATATCTCCGGCTATTTGTCATGCGTCATCAGCACCAGCAGGTCATATTATTCCATTATTTTGGACGCATGCCTTTCTTGGCTGTTGGCTGTTGGGCGGCTTCAGAAACGTCCAACGTCGCGGGGCTCGGGGTGATGTTGCCACATCGTCGCCCTCGCCATACACCAACCCGCACTAGGCCAGCGTGGTGGTGGAACTAAGGCCTTAAAGAGGAGAGAGACCCGTGCTCAACAGTGAGCGAAATGGGTTGTTACTTACTTTACTGTATGCCTTTCTTTGGGCATGCGGGTTTCACATTTTACCCCATATTGAAGAGACGACTCGGCGACGCTCTGCCCGTAATCTTCTTGAGAGTCCTTTAGTCACATAGAAAGGAGCTATTTTGCTTCAGTTTTGGCACACACAGTATCTTGCGCCGCGCCGTCTCTTAAGAGGAAACACAAGGGTCGTTTTTCCATACAAACGTAGTCCCCTGTTTCCTCCCTGTATAATGAAAAAAGTATTTAAAACCATCTAGTTTTGGAAAAGGAATCGGGGGACTACGAAACGTTGATTTTGTGTGCTTTTGTAGGTATTTTCGGTCCAAGATGCAGTTGTCTCTATCGCGCTTTGCGGGGGAGGCGTTAGGGATTGCGCGACAGCAATAGATTTTACAAATACCTATTTTTCAATTCTCTCGACCTTAGTGTTTCCTCTTAAAGGGGATTACTAGAGCTATGTGCTGCCACCAATTGATTTAATTTTATTACGTCTAAACAAAATCAAATCTCAAAAAACTAGAACACTATTACCTTAGTCAATTACCTCTGGTATTTATTGAATCACTGTTAACTGCTTTTCATTCTGGCTTTTTTTCGTATTGAACATTGTTGCTAAATGCGGCCGCTTTTGGCGTTAGCAACAAATTCGAATATGATCCTCTAAATGAAAAGTTTACTGTCAATAAATGCTGGAGGTAATTTGCTAAGGTAATAGTGTTCTAGTTTATAGAGAACTAGTTTTGTTTAGAAGTAATAAAATTAAATCAATTTTATTGGAGGCAGCACATAGCTCTAGAGTCCCGCCTTTACGTGTATTTTTACAGAACGGTTGTTAGTAATTACGAATATATGAAGACTCGTAGCTACAGGGGCATTTAAATATTTATATTAACATAAACATATAAAAATATAATATTTACAACTTATAAATAAAAATAGCATGAAAAAGAAACAAAATTAAATACTTAGATAGACTAGTTAAAAAGGGAAAAATAACTATAAAAATGGTCCTCGTGGTGAGGTGCGATACTGGCAGCATTACCTCGCTGGATTGCGATGCTCAGTCGCTGTGCTAGGTAAGATAGTAAGCTACATGGTAAGATTTAATGTCAAAAATAGGTGTCACTTAAAAAGTGGAGTAGTAACTAACTTAAAAATCGGTCACGCATGAAACCCATAAATATAATTAACTAAAAGTCACATATTTTTTTTGCTTCATAATAAACTATGACCAACATTCCACAAAAACTAATAAAAATTCAGAAAGTTAGCATCGGATAAAGTCTAGAAAGTAATCTCTTGGCGATTATGCCGTACATGTCTCTTAGACAATGTCGAATGCTAAGCAGGCATGTGTTAGGTACTTACTTATTTATTGGTCGCTTGTAGCCTCTTGTACCACATTGGACTTTGGTGCCAGCGTTAAAAAGATTGGCACCTCTTACCATCTTATGGGTGTCGTAAAAAAAAGAATACAACATCAATGATATTTAAAAAGTAATAGATATGTTACATGCGCTCTCAATATGCGTCCCTAAAACGTCACAATTGTGACGTCTTTTCAAATCCATGAAAGAGAAAGTAATTGTTCTTTTCACGAGCATGACAAGGACAAAATAAGAATTACGCATGTGTGCAGTTGTTCGCAAGCGGCACATATATTTTGATAGTTTTGTAAGGGCATAACCTATCTATACTTTTTAAATATCATTGTACAACATCAAATGTTTTAATCCCAAATAGCTATATTTAAGCTCTTGTATTTGTGGAAATCAGAAACAAAGAATGTACCATAAAAACACCTTTATTTTTTAACAAAAACATGTTTACAATTACAAGTCACTGGTTCCCACACTAGGATTCCCTGTGTTGTGAGATTCAGTCTCTTTCGTCTTATTTGGAATGCTATTTTAAGAAAATTAAATTAAATTAATCTCCATGTTTCACAAAAATATCCACTCAAGGCAGGAAATCAGCCAAAATGTGCTAAAAAACGTACAACAACATAATTTGGCTTCTGTTTTTTTTAAAATCAATGTGCTTGCCCTTGACTACATATTTAACTCTACGGTTAAGAAGAAGCCTAAGATGGAGCGAGCTTACCCAGAAAGTGTCACTGGTTCTCCAACACAACAGCAGAACTCAGAAAAACTTTTTGGCGTTTGACTCCGGCAGAAGTGTGGTAGCATCCAGGCAGCCTCTTACGAAGCCTACCACCGCAGAGGAATCTGTTAGCCGTAATCATTGGTTAGGAAACCAAAGATGCCGTTGCCCAGGGTGGACTACTAGGAGGTAGATCTAACCACCCCAAACAAGCTTAGTTTCTACATCATCATCATGAATCCATATTAGGCCTCTTCATAGAAGGATTTTGCCATATTCGCCACACATGGCAGGCGGATTGACGCAGTTTGGATAGTGGTGAAAAAAGAAGCTACTTCTTTTACAACACATAAATAAATAAATAAATATTTAAGAAATGAACGATAGTTTACGGATTTAGAACGCGTTTATTTTTGATTTAACCCGACGTTTCGAACCCTTTACAGCGTTCATGGTCACGGGTAGACTCGTTCATGGTCACGGGTAGATTAGTCTACCCGTGACCATGAACGCTGTAAAGGGTTCGAAACGTCGGGTTAAATCAAAAATAAACGCGTTCTAAATCCGTAAACTATCTTTCATTTCAATGTATAGTGTTCGCGTAAACTCAAGAAAACAGTAAATATTTAAGACATGCCTCACTGGGCCACACAAAGCCATCTAGTCCCAAATTAAGCTACTATTACTAATTAAGTACCCTAACGTATAGGGTACTTGACAACCGATAAACTTACTTATACTTTTTTTTGTAAATACATACTTATAGTACATAATCTAAATATATAAAAATGAAAACTGATTTAATGACTGACTGACTGACTGACAGACATATCAACGCACAGCCCAAACTACTGGGATTTAAAATCTGAAAATTTTCACCGTGCTTCCTTTTATAGTGTAGGTGAGCACTAAGAAAGGAATTTTAGAAATTCCGCCTCCAAGGGGGTAAAAAGGGCCCCATAAGTTTGTATGAAACTCCGTCAGTTTTGAAGCTAAGTCGATGAAAATTGGTATTCAGCTACCTAATTAAAAATTAAGAATGACGTCTTTCAGGATTTTTGAAAATTTAATCTTTAAGGGGATAAAAAATGGGGGCAAAGTTTGTTCGGTTCCGCGTCATATCCATACTCTTTACATATTTGTACTCTCTGACTTTACTTAGTTTGTTATGACATTCAATGTGTCAATCAGAAAATAAATAGGTAATTTCTTACAAACAGAATGGCATTATTTTAGAATTAAATAATTGGCGCCGAAATGGACGAATTAACTGAATTAAAACGTGTAGAACTTTAATTAAAGGCTGCATTACAAAATTCGGCAGCCAGATACAAAACCTATGAGAAATTTCTGATTATGATTTAAAATTAGTAAGTGATCAGCTGGTGAAGTGACAAATGAACAAATTTACCAAGAATAATTTGGAAGAGATACGACTACAAATAATATTACTGATGACCCACAGTTGGAAACTGAGATTGAAGATAAAAATAACCTTCAGGGTATTACAACACAGCTTAAACTAAAACTGCAGAGTTTGAATTCGATAGCACGAAACAATTCCATGAATGCAGAAGGTACTGAGGAGCAAAGGTCGGTCACAAACAAATCTTAGGACATCTAAATTGAACTCAGTACCATTAGACAAGGACGAAACATTCAAAAACATCATTAAACGGTTGGATACGTACTTAAAACTGAACAGATGTGATGATATCGATACAAGGAAATACACGTCAATCATACTTTGAGCCCAGAATTACATCAGAAAACGTATTATATTATATTTTTGTGCTCCACGGGATCCTTGTGAGTTAGAATTTGAAGAGTTGGATAAAATTCAGTTAGTAAATTATCAACAACTCAAAATTGGACAGATTACTAGAAGATTTAACAATGGTGTTTGACGGAACTCTTGTTTGAATATCAAACTACAAAGCTCAATTAGTGCTTCAAGAAAATGTGACACCAATTTTCATCTAGCCGCGACGTATTCCATATGCCCTGAAGGACAAAGTTGACGAAGAAATAAGGAAGCTATGTAACGAAAAGACAAAACTTGAAAATTCCTATTGGATGTCTTATCTATATGTATATTGGTACATATTCAGAAAATAAATATCGGTACTTACCATAAGAATGGTATTATTTAGAACTTAATCATTTTTAGGGTTCCGTACCCAAAGGGTAAAAACGGAACCCTATTACTAAGACTTCGCTGTCTGTCCGTCTGTCCGTCTGCCTGTCACCAGGCTGTATCTCAAGAGCCGCGATAGCTAGACAGTTGAAACTTTCACAAATTATGTATTTTTGCTACCGCAATAACAACAAATACTAAAAACAAAATAAAACAAATATTGAAGGTACAAAAAGAGTTTTTTGTCCTTTTTTGTTTGATATTAATAATGGCAACAGGCCTACCTGTTTGAGGTTGCTTTCGAGTTTCGTTTATCACAATCGTGAAACTACTATTTTTTTTATTTGAATAAAAAAAAACTGCACAAATCTATTGTACTACTAAGATAGAATCATTTTACTGCGGGAAAACAACCACTAAAATTTCACGGTGTATTTACAAAACACTCAGTTATATTTCTAACTTTAATAATCAATAATTAAATTAATATTTAAGGGAGGTTCCCACACAAAAAAATCTAGTTTTTGCTTATTTTTGCTTGATATCAATAAATGGCAACAGGTATGCACTACATTAACTAAATTAATGTAGGTACCTACTGTTGTTTTCATAGTCAATGGTACGGAACCCTTCGTGCGCGAGTCCGACTTGCACTTGGCCGATTTTTGTTTATACGGTAGAGATGAATGTTGGGAAATCGAAAAAAGTGTATAGAATTACACTGTTGTACCTTATGACATTATCAACTATATTAAGCAGTACAAAAATAATTCCTAAACTGGGCATAGACCCGTATCTCAGGCAGAAAAAGGTAACAGGTGTGTTGCAACAACACTAAGCAGCTGACTGGTGGGTTAAATCAATATAGACAAGCTTCCATTTAGAAGATAATTTGAAAAACTTCCATTTAGTAACGATTTATTTTTTCTAGGACGCACAGCTTTTGGGGGCCTGGCAAAGTTTGTTTAGTGAAACTGCATTTCTAACGCATCCAAATTATCTTTTTATTTAATATCCTCCATATTTAAAAAAATACACTTTTAAAACATGAAAATAAAACGTTGAAAAAAAAATCACCTCACTTCATAATTCCGTGTTGTTTAACTTAGGAATAGCTACCACCACACACCCACTACTGACCAAGCAGCAGTAATTAATGATGTTTTGCTGACATCATTTGAAGCTGAACAAATATAAAAATTTATAGACACAGTGGTCAGTACAGTCGAATCAGTTCTCTATCCTGTCAAGTTTCTGAACACTTTTTATCTTACTGATCATCCTCTACCATTCATGCCTCGAATCCACATCCCACATGAAAGTTTTGTGAAACTACGTCAGCTTTTTGTATAAATTTTGTTATGTTGTTTATAAGGATTTTTTTATAATTAAATTTTTGACTGGGTGAAAAACGGTTGAAAATTTTGTGGGTGATTATTTGTGTTTAACATCATGTTGAGGTACTTGAAACTTCGTTTATCGATCATGAAGGGAGAATGACATAAGACTGGCTTTTTCAGAGCTCTACACCGATGCTGGTACTACACCGGTCTTCTATCCAAACGTAGTATGCAAGCAAATTGTCTTTGTAAAATCGCCTTTTTAACGCTTATGGATCGAGAAAAATGGTAACCTACTTGGTTGGAAATTAAGAATGAGGTTTTTTACACAGGGCCACTTCTTCCAGGGCTCTACGCCAGTGTTGATCATATTCGAATATTATCAACACTGGCGAAGCAAGCAAGCTGCTTTGAATGGTTTGTTGTACTACAGCGTTGACAGTTTTGAAAGTTTCAAATGATATTGTACTTCAGATTTCATGTAAATGCAAACAGATGTGGTGCGAGCTCGCTTGGACCACGGTTCGCTAGGAGAACTAACACCGGATCCCTAAATAGTTTAAATCGGCCCCTTTCATCCAACTATTATATCAACGGGCCCCGGTAAGCTGGCAACGACGTATCGGCTCCTACTAAGTGCCCACCATCGCCTCGCCCGAGATGGGCACCTTCGGCACCGTAGGCAAAGGAAGTGGAGGAAAAGAGTGGAGGAGAGGGGGGTGAGTCGTGACGAAAACTTTGTAACAGATCAAAACCCACGCGTGCGTAGCCGCGGGCATCAGCTAGTATAATATAAAACACCCAGACCAGTACAAACAGACATGTACATGTACACAAATATTTGTACTGTGCGGGGATCGAACCCGCGACCCATGGCTCAGAAGCAGCGTTTACTACCGCTGATCCAAATAAACATCTAGGAAGAGAAGGGGCGGAGCTATTCATTTCTACATCATTTAATATAATTGTTTTTATGTGTATTTACAAGTGTTTTTCTTGAATTATTTACAACAAAATGAAAGCCAATCCAACATTTTAATAACAGACATTTAAATTTACTCTCACATAGTTGAACTACTAATTAATATCGCATCAAATGAAAACGAAATTCGCAAAAAACGTATAAAACAATGAATTTGTTCCCACAAACAGTGACACATTCCCATGATATGGTTGGTATAAAAATAACAGCGAACATTAAATATGTATCAGTAGTCCCAATCCACTGAAGTCTTTGATCCTATAGCATTAAGCAGAATGATCATCATCAACTCACATTGTGTAATTGAATAGCTACTAGTTACATTTTGATTATGGAGTTATCACACGGTAACTGCGTTTTTTATTCGGGATAAAAAGTAACTTGACGCTTAGAATAATTCCAACCATTAATATGGATGTTTGTGACTTAATCACGCCAGAACAGCTCAACAGGTCTCGATGAAATATTGCAGGCAGAGGTTATAGGCTGAAATAGCACATAGGCTACATTTTGATCCAAAAATATTTACGGTTCCTGTTCGATAGTTTCAAATTAAAAAATTCATGCGTACGAAGTCCCGGGCAACATCTAGTAGCATTACATCATGTCCGGCAGAAGGATTCACCAAATGCACTTCAAATAAGTATTAGGGGTTAAAGTATGAAATTGCCGTTTTGTATGGACGAAATCGAGAAAATTCATTTTTCCATTCAAACAATTTTTTTGTTTTTTTAAAAACGCCTGAACCGTTTTCGATGCAATTAAAGGTGAAAGTTAGATGGTTATAAAGCTACGCATTATAGTATTTAAATTTCTGAAAATCAAAGTATATAATACAAATATACTTAATTGAAGCAAGAAGGTCAGCGGACACATTGTAAGGGGTCTTTTCGACGACTTCCTTTGAAGTAATAGGCACTAGTATTGCATTTTTTTTTTAGTCAAAAGTTACTTTATTTAGTTTTTGATACAATACAAAAAGAATTACGCAATAATACGACTATACTTAAGAGCTATAAACAAAATAAAAAGTGGGAAAATAATCGGCAATTTCATACTTTAACCCCTATTATTAAAATGGAAAACACAAAAAACAATAGAAACGGGAACCTTTTTTTTAATGTTAGTGCTTGTGTTTGTCGTTGTTGTGCCAAATAAATATTTCTTTCTTTCTTTCTTCTTTCTAGATTACCAAGGACAGTGAATTAAAAATAAGGTAGATAAGGTTTCTTCTAACGTAAAATTACAAATCGCCATTTTGATTTATTTTGGTACTACCGTTAATATTTAAATGCGACTAAGTTGTATTCTCTCTATAATCTACCTCTTTTTATCTTTGCAGGGAACAGATTTTCCAGATCCAAGTGATAAAATTGTATATAAAAAAGCACCTACGGCATCTACCTCCATTATGCCATCCTCAACAAACATAGTAGTTTGGTTCCCACATTAAACACTTCTTGCGAATAATAAATCGGCGGTAACAGGATAATTACAGGGCAATTAATTTAATAAAACGAAAGATGTTATGTAAGTTGGTATTTTAAAACCAGTAGGTATGATGAACTTTACTTTAGATGCTTTACCGCGGATCCGTGAAGAAATTCATTAGGAACCGGCTGCCAAATTTACATAGTATAAATCCCAAATCAATTAACATTTGTGTTGCCCATGACAAAGTTTGGTGATCAAATTCTTGATAAAAGTTAACTTACACGGAAAATCTAGTAGACACTTTTTAACTGACTTAAAAAAAGGAGGAGGTTCTATGCTGGTCAGTAAATATATTTTAAAACAAATGGAACGCCTGAATTTAATTCGCGTTTTTTAAGAATTTTGGATATTTCGGCACTGTTTCGATGCCCATGATCACGACATAACTGCTTGTTTGGGTGTTTCGTTGCAGTGCGAGTTAATAGATTGAACATTTTTTTTTAGTATTAAAGTAACACTAACCCAATGATTTATACTGTCCGAAATAGTAATTTTTAATTGGAATTTGGATAACAAAGAACCGAATAAAGTATAATAGCAGTTGCTCGCGACTTTGCAAAACTATACTACGGGAACTGTCCTTTTTTCGGGACAAAAAATGTATGTGCTATTCCAACTTACAATCTATATACGTGCTAAATTGCTCGCAAATTTCTGGTGTGATTGACTAATTAACAAATAACAAATAACTTTTGCATTTATGTAAACGTTAGATGAGATAATAATAATAAAATCTGAAAATGTAATCAAAGTTGGAACATACCAATTTTTACAGGAAATCATGACTTACTCCTTTGGAGACTGAGTTTCTCAAAATTATCTATAACTAGACGACCCGGTGTACTTCGTATCACCTATTTGAGTGAGGGTGAGTTTTAATGTCGTTTAAAACTCACCCTTCGTATAAAAGTTTGTATAGATTTTTATTTTATTTTTATCATCACTCATAATTCTTTCGTAATTTCTCACCGTTTAAACCTTCCCTGAACAACTACAAATATTTCAAGACCAAAATTTATAATAATAATAATCCGGCCCATTCTTGAGATTTAGCGAGACTAACGAACTAACTACAGGATGAAATTTTAACCACCTTCCAAATTTTAATGTATCAATCTACGAGTCAAAAAACAAATGACGTATTTTTTCTTTTGGTATAGTTCGGTACAAAAATGTCAAGATAAAGCATTTACAAAATGACCGCCAAAAATCTAATATTTTTGATACGGTCGCCTAGCAACACATTTTTTACGCGATGTGCATCTCATTCAATACTATTCATTAGTTTTTGTTCTTCCTTTGATATCTTAAGCGGCCTAGGACCGTAAAAATTGAAAACTATATTGCGAAAAATTTTTTCGGGTGAAAATTTGATTCACATTTTTTACTTCATAAATGGTCTCTAAATACGATACTGAACGCCTATAAACATTTTGGAAAGTAGTTAATATTTCAACCTGTATAAGATACTCGTATGTTTATGTGAACGTTTATGACATCATAATTATCCAATACATTATAGCAAAAAAGTCCGCACCGTCCTGTGGTTTGCGGTGCTAGTTAAAACATCAGTCAGTCACGTGTTACTGCTATATTTAGAAAATTAGAAAATCTCTGGTTTTAAATAAGTAAGTGCCTACCTAAATGCTCGTCAACCTATGTTATCTTACTAATATTACAAATGCGAATGTCTGGGCGTATTTTTGTTACGGAATCAAGACAAAACGATTGAACAAATTTAAATGAAGTTTGGCGGCGAGGTAGTATATGATCAGAAATAGCAATGAGCTACTTAAAGTCCAGGACGAATGTCCGGCACCCGTTTCCACGAGATAACTAGGTTTGTTTTTCATTTTCAAAGGGACCGTCGTGAGTTTTTGTTCAGTGGTCATCTAGGGGTCAAAAAATAAAATGTAAAGTAACATAATAATATAAAATAATTATTTTTATGAATCGGTAAAACTTAAGGCGAAAGTAGTCGCTGGTAACAACTGGTAATAATATAAATTAAGCGTAGTTAAACGTAGAATTTTCATGTTTTCATCGGAATATTTCCGTTCTTTAAAAAGCCGCTGTCCCGTATATCGAGAGTTTCAATAACTTGAGGAATTCAAAAGGTTAATTAATTATACTTTTGCAAAATAATTACTGATGATGATGATGATGATGAGCCAAATCAAACAAAACACACTTGCTTGAAATACACATTTTTTGTATAACCAGTATCAGATGTTAAATAAAACTTATTAAAAAAAAGCTCATTAAGCGTCCTTTAAAACAATCACACGATTTTAAGACAGCCCGTTATTAATTTCAATAGCACGAGCGTAATTATTTATTCGATACAACAATAGGGCTTTTATAATCCGTATCGGACCTTCGTCATTGCAATCAAAACATAGCGAAAGAAAACTTCACTTTTACCGAGTCTCGTGAGATAAACCATCTTTGACATTCAAACCTTATAACCTACAGTTAAGAGTCAATTCAGAATGAACAATTACAGTGTACTGCAAGCCAATTCTCAACAGTGTATCATAGCAATATCAACAACGCGACTGTACGGTCGTCGCTTGTGTTTAGCAAAAAAAGTTTTTGGTGTTAGTGCAAGTGATTTATTTGTTTTGTTTTTGGACGTATCAATAATGTAAGTATTATTAGTTACGACCGTTTTACTTATTAGCGCTAATTGGTTATTGGTACGACTAGGTTGCAAAATAAATATCGTTCCGGGATTTCATATTTTTTTAGTAATCTTTGATGTTTAGGTACATAAAAAAATTACAGTAGTAAGTAATTAGATATATACATAGTTCGTTGTTTTGATTTCCACTAAAACAAGTTAAAAGCCGCTTATTTGCGATCATAACAATTTATGGGATGATGTCGTGTAAAAAAATAATAAAAAAATCAGACTGACTATTAATGGCATTATGTGAAATGAAATAAATTATTTCTTAATAATTTGCTTATTTATCTAGAATTTTCAACGGATCCTTGAACTGTGATAGAAAATAAAAACCGACGAATATGTTGAAAAATGAATCATAGCAAATTTTTAAATGATGTTGTTTATTAGTCTTGACCGAATTAAAATATTTCATATAAATTAATCATGCAAAAATTTAATATTTACAATTTAAAGCAATATTTTCATTGCTTAAAAAGATTAAAATTACATAAATATAATGTGGTAAGGAACAGTTTAAAATCTAATTGTTTTTTTAATTCAGCTTCAGTAGAGAAAAATATCGTCTTAGCAAAACCCGGATGGAGGTTTATTTGTACGAGTATGTTAGTGTTAATAAATAAAAGCCATTCAGCGAATAATAAACGTATTTCATACAAAAGTATAAAATGCGAAGAATAATATTTATTGATTTTATAAAAAAAAAAAAACATAAACACAAGTTAGGCATAATAACTTATACTTGTGACGGAATCGTTATCTTCCGTTCTGGTTTCATACATTATTATGTCGTAGTATATGTTGGTATCATGTGGAATAAAAAGAAATCATATTCTAATAAGGTTAACATGAACAAGATTTTTTTTGCCATAAATTCCATCCTTACTAATACTTTAAATAAGAAAGCAAATCTGTCTGTTTGTCTGTTACTTCTCAGGCTTAAACTACTGTACCGAATAATCTTATAATAGGGGTTAAAGTATGAAATTGCCGATTATTTTCCCACTTTTTATCTTGTTTATAGCTCTGAAGTATAGTCATATTATTGCGTAATTCTTTTTGTATTGTATCAAAAACTAAATAAAGTAAATTTTGACTAAAAAAAAATGCAATACTAGTGCCTACTACTTCAAAGGAAGTCGTCGAAAAGACCCCTTACAATGTGTCAGCTGACCTTCTTACTTCAATTAAGTATATTTGTATTATATACTTTGATTTTCAGAAATTTAAATACTATAATGCGTAGCTTTATAACCATCTAACTATCACCTTTAATTGCATCGAAAACGGTTAAGATGTTCTTAAAAAAACAAATAAATTGTTAGTATGGAAAAATTACTTTTCTCGATTTCGTCCATATTAAACGGCAATTTCATATTTTAACACCTAATATTTTATACGATTTCCTACAACGCTACCAAAACATAGGTACCATCAACTTTCTTCTAGTACACAGTGAATGCAAATATGGAGGCATTGTACTATCAATGCAATGGTCCAAATCTACAATTTAAATCGGTTTCCATCTAAAACTGGTTGATTTCACTTATGTGAACAAGTGTATTTTGCAATCAAGTAGAAAAAAACATGATGTTTTTAAAGTATTTCACAATGAAATAAAAAAAAAAAGTTTTCTTTTTAATTATTATCAATGGGCTTGCTTTTGACTACATAGTTAACTCGGTTAAGAAGAAACCTATATGGAGCGAGCTTAGCTAAAAGCAGCCTATTCACTCTTGCTTTAAAAATCTCAGGATTATAATTTAATTTAATAAATTATTATCAATGGGCTTGCTCTTGACTACATAGTTATAAAGTCGGTTAAGAAGAAGCCTATATGGAGCGAGCTTACCTAAAAGCAGCCTATTCACTCTTGCTTTAAAAATATTAGGATTATAATTTTTCGGGAAAACAGTCGCAGGCAGATTCAACTCGGGTTTATTAACATTTTACATTTTCAAATAAATGTTATAATTTATTTGATATTTTGGCAATTAAATTGCAAGCCGGGCGGGGCGAAGAGATGCGGGTTCAAGTCCCGCCTGAGAAATAATTTTTCATGTTTATATACAAATGTTATAATTGACCAAAATGTTACTTTAATTTATTAACACGTATCGGGATCTTAAACAAGCCACAGATGTTTTATTATTAACACTGACAGTCATGAAAGTGTACAAGAATATTGTAGTTATAAAATAACAAAGTTCTACTTACAAACAGCACATCAACCTACCGCAAAACGTCAAATTTTCTCAATTGATATCGATCTCTACTTCTTGGACTTAAAGTTGAAAATCAATTCAACGACCTTTAACTTTTTGGGTATGTTGATCTGAAAAGTATTTAAAACAGCCCTTTAATGTAATTGTAAAGTACCTTAGCTTAAATCTTTCGCACAATAAAACCCAAAATTTTTGTTCGCATGAAGATAAAAAATAAAAAAGTGCGAGTCGGACTCGCGCACTGAGGGTTCCGTACCAACTTTAATTAAAATACCACAATATTTTGTTGGCTGCAAAAATAACTCTGTTTTTCATAGTATTTGTATGAAGGACAAAGTCATATTTGTGTTAGATCTCCAAAACTACCAGTATGATCTCGTTCAAACCAATTTTCGTTGAAAGTCTACATTATGTTTTTTTTTAAATTTTTACTTGCTTAGTATAGAAGTTAGAGGGACACTAATTTTACCACTTTGGAAGCGTCTATCTTCCAAATGTTAGACTTTTGGAAAAAATGGTTCTAAGAACCTCTATGTCATTTTAAAAAACCTGTCTATAGATACCCCATACGCATAGGTAGAAGTAAAAAAAAAAATTTTGTTTTAGTTGTATGTATGGGAAGCCCCCCTTAAATATCATTATTTTTAATTTTTTGTATTAGAATCGTAAAGCGGTTAACAGGATACACCTACCTACGATGTTTCAGCTATGAAATATTTATACTTTCAGAATAAAGTGACATACGGACGGACAGACAGACAGACAGACTGACTTGACGAATCTATAAGGGTTCCGTTTTTTGCCATTCGGCAACGGAACCCTAAAAAGGATGGTATCAAATTTCTGACTTTGCCATAGTATTTATTATATGCTTAATGTTAATATAGGCTTGTTTCTGCTTGTATACCTACTACTAACCTAACACCCTATTTTACAATATACAACATCAAATCACAACCTTCCTTAAAACGCCTTTTTCATTCTGACAATAAAGTCAAAGGGTTATTAGTCCGTGATGTCATAGTCTTGGTTGACCAACGAAAAAGTTGAGTTTCTAAATTCAAAGAGCTTTTTCTCTTATTTTTTAGACGTAACATGCGTGGTTTTTCGCCGACTGATTGTGCAATGCCGTAGAGTTGCTCTTATTTAGACATATTATCTAAATAGTTTGAAAACTGTAACCCGACGATGAAGATACAATAATTGCAAAGTTACCCTGTATATTTATTGTATTGTTTAACCATTTTTGTACTCAGAATTTTGTCTTCTTTCATCTGATACCCCACTCGTTATGACAGCAACATTTTTTGTAACGTAGGTACCCCAATATACTGTCGCAGCTTTCACCATGGTAGCTAATTTTTAACAAAAGGTAGGCTATGTTACCCGGACTATAATAAGTAATCGATTGATTCCTCAGTAGCTCAGTAGTTTCGTCGCAAAAGTGGAACCCACATAAATAATTACATTCATGTATACATAGTCTAATGCCTTGGTCTAGTGGTTTAAATACCGGGTCAAGATCTCAGGGTCCCAGGTTCGATTCCCGGGTCGGGCAACAAATAGTTACGAATTTCCGAACGTTGCTCGGGTTTGTGATCACCAACCCGCATTTGGCAAGCGTGGTGATTATGCCTGTTCCCATCATTGCAGTGGTAAATTGAATTCAATTTTGGAGGCCTTGGGAGTGGGATGATTATAGGCTGTTAATTAGTTATGCACAGTCTGCTAAAATCATTAGCCGTCCTCTTGGCTTTGCAAGGTAAGACTACGGACCCGACTACGGAGTCGGGTAAAAGAAATGCATCAATGCACGTTGGGATAACAGGGTTGACAGGTTAGAAAACAAAAAGGTTTAATTATATTGAGAAATGACAAAAGTAACCAATTACGAGTATCAGACCATACCTTAGAGCATTGCTCTAAAGACCAAACGGCAAACCTTTGTTTTGTGAATTGACATCATATTTTAACGAATCTTGAATGTAAAGTATCGTTAAATCTATACTAATATATAAAGCTGAAGAGTTTGTTTGTTTGTTTGTTTGAACGCGCTAATCTCAGGATCTACTGGTCCGAATTGAAAAATTATTTTTGTGTTGGATAGTCCATTTATCGAGGAAGGCTTTAGGCTATAGAACATCACGTTGCGACCAATAAGAGCGAAGCATGAGTGAAAAATGTTGCAAAAATAGTCGCGATCATAATAACAGTAATTGACGCGAACGAAGTCGCGGGCAACAGCTAGTTTTTAATAAATTAGTAAATTTGTTGTCAAAACCTTGAAGTTTTTATAAAAAACTGGCAAAAAACCCTAGTTTATTCCTATATCCCTACAAAGTAGTTCATATGGAACTTATGGGTACCATAAAGGCAAACGTTTCGTGTTTGATTTAGGTACGTAGTTTTTTTTTTTTTAAATTGACTTGGTATTCTAAGTGACTTGTTAAAACAGGCCTCTTACATCACTTGTTGTAATGTTATTGCTGAATACCGCAAAAAAAAAAACAATTTTGGTTTTGTTAGTGACTTGTCAAAACAGGTCTGCAAAATATTCCTAAAAAAATAATTTTATCGAATCTACTTCTTTCATGACCTCTACCCAAAGAAAAGTGCATAGGTAAGGTAGCAGTTACAAAAACGATATAATTATTGTAATCTCAATACCAGAACTCGCCCCTACCATGAACGCAAAACAGTATGGAACTGGACTTTAAGAATTAGATCTTCTCATACAGTTGCCTAGTTTTAACCGAACAAAAAGAGAATGACGTAATCTTCTTCCTTCAAAGTGTATTTTACATGCATTATTATTGGCCAGGTAGATTTAGATAATTTTGTTTTGGTAAATTATAATTTTGGTAATATTATAAATGTAAAAGTTACTTTGTCTGTTTGTTGCGCTTTCACGAATAAACTACGGAACCGATCAGATAAAATTTTATGCAAAGATGATTTGATCTTTAGAAATAACTCTATTGTATTACACTGATGGGCACAGCTTTTTGACCGCGCGATATAACGTGTTATTAATTAATTGTATGGGATTTGTGTTATCTTCATCATCAAAACAGGCTTCAAGTCCCCTGCTGGACACAGACCTCTCCAAAACGCTTGACAGGCGGATTAGCAGTTTGACCACTGTTAAAGAAAAGACGTGAATGCCCGTCTTCTCAGTACTCAGAACAGTAGTAAGCGCTAATAGCCCCATGCTTCTTAGTAATCAATCTCTGTCACTAATGTAAAGCAACGCTAGGAGCGGTCACTAGTTGGATGGGTGACCGTTTGTAGCATCATACCATGAGCGCTTCCGTACTTCGGAGGGCACGTTGAGCCGTGTCGGTCCCAGCTGTTGTCATGAGATAACAGTCGTTAAGCCCTGTTGGAGGCCTTCGGGTGGCTTGAGAAACGTCCAACGGCGGGTCGAATGTTGCCACAGCATCGCCCTTGCCGTCCACTAACCCGCACTAGGTCAGCATGGTGGAACTAAGACCTTAACCCCTCTCCGTAAAAAAAGGGAGAGACCCGTGCTCCACAGTGAGCGAAATGGGTTGTTACTCTCAGTACTCCTTTAGTTGCCCCTAACGACATCCCTAAAAGAGCAAGAGTGCTATTTACTAACACCACACGCCTGGAACTGTGTCTCCAGTTCTTTTTTGAGTTTTTGACGAGTTTCATGAGAGACCGTAGTAGGGGTCTCAAAGCAAAAGTGCATGTTGGTGGCTGTTGTCTCCGAGCCACTGCACTGATGCTATCGCGTATAATGACGGCAAGCGAGCTAGATAATTGCCGCCTCGGTTTACCGCCCCACTTTATACTGGGGCGATCTTCACTCTGTTTTAGAAAATTGTCTATTATTGTTACTTTACTTTGGGTGAAGTAAAACGGTTTTTAAAGTATATTTTTAAAACCTCAACTAATCAAAAATAAGCATTAAAATGGGATAATTTTGATAATTGAACTTTAGAAAAATTGTAATGCTCTGAGTAGGTATAATGTTAGATGGTCTATGATTGATATGGCAAACACAAAAAAAAATTTTTTGAGAAAATTTGACTTTTTGTGGTAGGTCATTTCACTCTTCTCGGCGTTTGATAAATAATCTTTCATCCAATACTAGCACCAAGATCAAAATTGATGCAACTCATAAAGTATTCAGAATTGTTAAACTTTTCTCTCGGGAAAAACATCTCCCTCGGTGAACAATAATCATTAATGCAATTTTATGTGTTCTGAGTTTTTGTCCTGAAACAACAAAATATGGCACAAAGATAGCAGTAACTGGGCATAACATAAACTAGGGTGGATTATAGTTACTCCACCCGTACGACATCGCAGGTAAAAGCTGGGGCTGTATAATTCAAATATATTTTTTTTATAGATGTTATATATTCTATGTTATAAACAACATCATCTATGTCTAGTAAAAAAATATTACCTGCAAACTATATCTACCTAATTCCAAATCTAATAACGTTCATTTCTGAACAATAACCACAGAAAGCAGAGTTTAATAACACAAAAGGTCAAGAAAATGGCAATGTCAATTTCATAGTATTCAAGTATAACGAACCCCTGCTGAGAAAGCGATTGTTAAATAGAAACCGTCGAATTTGACGGATCTAAGACGTAAAAATAATATTTTTTGTGTAATTTCAAATGCTTTATATTTAAGTTTTATATACCTAGTAAGATTAAAAAATGATTATTTTTCAATGGTGAAGAATTATACACTTTTTTTTTAATAATGTACACGAACAGCAAAACATATAATTCATTTACATATATCATCACAATTTACATACACACTATGTCCACCTATAGGTATACACAACATTCGTAGATTCTAAAAATTATGAAACACTGAAAATATAGTCCCATTGGTCGAGTGGTTCAAGTACCAGACCAAGGTCCCGGGGTCCCAGGGAACCAAACTTCAGCTAACCAAATCGTATCACAATCGTAATTGAATAGCAGGTTTTTTACGGTTCTAGTATGGGCTAAATTGTCAAAATCACCCAATTCGATCACGATTGACATGCAATTGAAATAGCAGAATAAGGGCCCTGGGATCGATCTTCGGATTCTCCGGATTGGACAATAACGGCCGGATCCCATAACCTATCTATCTTCAGTTTTGGCATATCGAAGAGAGAAAACAACTTCTGTCTTTGTTTCTCTGGACGGCAAAAACAGAGATAGAAACTGTTTCCTATCTCCGATATGCCAAAGCTGAAGATAGATAGGTTAGTGGAAATGTCCGTAAGAGTTCCGATTTTTTGAACAGTTCGGATTTGTGGTCAGTGATCACCAACCCGCATTTGGTAAAGTGATTATGCCTATACCCATCATTGCTGTGGTAACTTGACTTCAATGATGGAGGCCTTGGCCTACAGTAAGATGATATAGTAAGTTACTTTACTTTATACATATAGCTAGGTACTAAATTTTTTTTGGATGGAGCTTTAACAGAAAGTTAATGACATCGATCAAAAAACTGCAAATAAATCACATTCGGTGTTATAGCGACAACATAAAGACATTTTCTGTGAAATTTTAACTGTATATCTAATACGGTGCATTATTTGCATATATTGCATAATTATGTACGGTGACAGACAGACAAACGGACAGTTTTTAAACTTTGGGTACGGAATCTTTTTTCAATTTGTTTCAATAGAAAAAAACATGCTGTTTTTAAGGAACAGAATTGGGTCCTTAAGTAATAGACATGATGAGTTACCCCCGTATTTATAAACAAGTAAAAGTAATTACTTGACTTCAAGTAATTACTTGGGAGACAATTTGTATGCCTTAATCAAGAAATTACTAGAAGTTATAACTACCAAAAGTTAGCATTTTCAGCCAAATAATGTGACTATAAATGGTGACCAATTTCTTTCACTTAAGCACTAGGTATGAACACTTTAAGTTATGACTTTCTTAAGCAATAAGTAATTACTTCTTTATAAATATTGGGGGTAAAAAAACCAAGGAAAGTAACAGTCTATAATCATCCTACTGCAGGGCAAAGACCTCCATCATTGAGTTTGTTACCACAGCAATGGTGGGTACAGGCTCAACGCTTGCCAAATGCGGGTTTGATATCACAATCTTCGCATTTTGAAATATGTATAATCTAATATATTATAAAATTCTCGTGTCACAGTTTTCGTTGCCATACTCCTCCGAAACGGCTTGACCGATTTTGATGAAATTTTTTGTGCTTATCCGGTATCTATGAGAATCGGCCAACATCTATTTTTCATCCCCCTAAATGTTAGGGGTAGTCCACCCCTAAATTTTTTATTTTATTTTTTAGACAAAATTTTTAATTTCTATTTTTTTATGATACAACATACAAAAAAAAAACATACAATCCTAAATTTTTACCCTTTTATCACCAACCCCTATTTTTTAATAGCCATTTTAGTAATTTAATCATTTTTCATCCCGCTCGATAACTGATCAATTATCGTCTTTTTTGTAAGGGTAGGGTAGGGGTAGGGAAGGGTTTAGGGTAGGGGTGGGGATAGGGTAGGGGTAGGGTATGTGTAGGGTAGGGTAGGGTAGGTTAGGGGTAGGGTAGGTGTAGGGTAGGGGTAGGGTAGGGGTAGAGTAGGGGTAGGGTAGGGTAGGGGTAGGGTAGGGGTAGGGTAGGGGTAGGGTAGGGGTAGGGTAGGGGTAGGGTAGGGGTAGGGTAGTAAAATATTAAATTTTATAAAATATATACAACCCTAAATTTTTACCCTTTTACCACCAACCCCTAATTTTGTTAGCCATTTTAGTAATTTAATCATTTTTATGGCAAAACATCGTTTGCCGGGTCAGCTAGTAATATGTATGTTTATGTAGAAATTAAGTTTTTAAGTTAATTTGTTTTGTTATGTTTGATTATTTTTACATAAAGTACTCTGTGCACCTTCCCCTTTCATTGTAGTATCCTGCACCCAAAGGTTGTCCGGAAGAAATCGCTACAGGCGATAAGACCGCCCAAGTTGTACATCTTTCTGCAACATTTCCTGTAATTTTATTTCTTCTGTGGTGTGCAATAAAGAGTATTCTAATCTAATCTAAACCTGAGCAATGTTCGAAAATTTGTGACTTTTGTTTTCCGACCCGGGAGTCAAACCAAAACCCCGAGGTCTTAGCTCGATACCTAAACCACTGCACCAATGGGGCGTTATTTAATAGACATATTAATATGAAAATATCTTAGTCATAAAAGTCTCATGTTTGTAAAAAAAAAGTAACAACCCATTTACGCACAGTGTTGAGCACGGGTCTCTCTCCTTTATAAGGAGAGGGGTTAAGGCCTTAGTTCCACCACGCTGGCCTAGTGCGGGTTGGTGGACGGCAAGGGCGACGCTGTGGCAACATCAGCCCGCCGTTGGACGTTTATCAAGCCGCCCGAAGGCCTCCAACAGGACTTAACGAAGGTTATCTTGTGACAATAGCCGGGACCGACAGCTTAATGTGCCCTCCGAAGTTCTAATATCAGCACGTAATTATACTTAGATAATATTATATCAACAATGTACTTAACAAGAATGATTTAAGTCAGATCTTTTATAGCTATATGCATAAATCCCATTTCTCTTCCACATTCCACTAGATTACAAGCATCGCGATTTACAAGATAAACGCTAACTATATTACATGCCTTGTAATTACTTATTAATCATCATCTAAGAATCATGTTTATGTAAATTCTTTCATTAACATTTCAAAGCGATTCTGGATTTTATTACTTTGGAAACAAGGATAATATTGCCTTGCCTCCAATTATGATGCACAACAGATTGAGTAGCCATATCAGAATCTGATTTAAAACGCGATTAGTTTGCTTATTGGGGTGCTACTTCATGTTTTGGGTTCAGTATACAGAAAATAAAAGAAACAAAACCTTAAACAACGTATTGACTTCGCACTTTTGGTAAAACAACGTCATAACTGTAATTTTGTATTTTTAACAGGAAAGTGTTTTTAAGTATTAACAATCTTTGAATTTCGATTATTACTAACTTAAATATATTATGGTGCACCGCAAGCAAGCTTAATGTTTTAGATTCTTATAATAAAAAGAAGTGCTTTGTAGCCAATTGCAAGAAAGGAGGTATGGAATATTGGAAACCCCACATATTTGACTTAGAGAACGTTGATGAAATCAGTTAAAATTCAGTTAAAATCAGTTTTATTTCTGCAAATAGGCCCCTGGAGGCGCTTTTACACGTCCCAAGATGCTCCAAGATGCTGCCCAAGATGCTCCGATATGACACCTTTTTTGTAAAAATTCTAAACACAATAGTGCACAAACTATAAGAACGTTTTGAGAGTATCATAAGGGACATGTTTTGAGACATTTTGGCATAGTGACCTGAATTCAGTCTTTTTATTTCTGGAGGTGCACATTACTTGTGTCGCGTCGCATGGTGGCGATCGACACATTCAAGGAAAAGCACCTTTTTTCTACGGATGTCGTAAAAGGCGACTAAAAGGAATACTGATAGAAAAAGTTGGTCTGCAGCGTCTCTTTTAGGGGTTTCGTAAGAGGCGACTAAAGGACTTTTATTTTAGTTAGTAATGTTTGTCCACACAGTTAATCTTTTGTATTGTAATGTTCACATTTCTGAAATCCTTTGCCACCTTCCCCTCTCTATCTATTTTCAAGTATTCTCTACCTGAAGGTTGTCTGGAAGAGATCGCTAACAGCGATAAGACCGCCTGAATTGTACAGTCCTTAATGTATTTTTTAAGTTAAACATTATTTTTGTATGGTTTGCAATAAAGAGTACCTATCTATCTATCTATCTACCGTCTAAAGAAGACAGGCAGCTCTGCGTCTTCTGTCTACCATTAGCCAAACTGCGATCGCCAACCAGCCTGCCAAATGTGGCGATTATGGCAAAGTCCTCCCTTTTGTGAGGCCTATGACCAGCCATGGACTGAAATTTTTTTTACATTACTTATGATAGTTATAATTACATAATATTAACTTAAAAATTAATTGTTATATGGTAATTTTATTGATATTGGTTTTTATAACATTATTAATTCAAAGAAAAGGGTTTTGTCTGCAAAATCATTACAATTAATATATTTTATTTGCTCTTGAAGACTTGTTACTTTATTAAGAATTGTAAACATTATGATAAATCTTGAAAAATTTCAATCATTCCATGCCAAAATTTCAATTCACGATGTACTAAAGAAAATATATATCGAGTACTACAACTGAACTAACTCTTGACGATATTTTTTCACATAGCTTCATAAAACTGTTTTGTGTCAGGTTCACACAGAATAACTGCATATGCAATTTTGCAGTATATTCACCTCAATTATCTTGTACTAACACCAGCCCGCGGCATCTTTTGCGTTAGATTGGATTGACATAGAAATTTTAGTAATTATGTCTCTTAGAGTTGTGCGGTTTCTGCAATGTTAACTGCCTAAGCAGGCCGGTTACTCAGTTTTTTTTAAATATATATTTATTCAAAAAGAGGCACACGAATATACATAGTCGGTCAGAGACAGAGACACTCCACACTTACTACCAAAAAACTCATACAATATCATAAATGAGCGTGTTTTGGCATAATTATTTAGTGTCGCCATAATATCCATCTGCCTGTTTATCTGTCTGTCTCAGAGATTTTTAATCTTAGCTAAGTGTGTCAAACAATAAGACATTTAAATAATAAATCGTTTACAAATGTAATATGTACAGAACAACTCGTAAAAAACTAATAGATACATAAATTAAACTGATTTACCAGTTAATTACGCCGAGAAAGTCAGGAAAGAGCCCCCATAAATTCATTAGCTACTCAAACGATGCAAAAATTTAATTGTATTTATCATTAAAATGCCTCAGATACTGCTTAAAAGAGTCTGATACGAAATTTCAATTAGCATTATCTTCTTTATAACCCATAAAAGTTTTCTCCGTAAGCAATGAAGTTTAAGTAATTGAACAAACTTAGATATATAACTTAAGTTATGACGATACTCAATTGCTGGGCAGACGTTTATCTCATAATTGAGTTATTATTTTTATAATAATATTTAATATTTTTTATGTATGCAGAAAAGAGTATGACGTCTTATTATAATTCAATTTCGAATGAGAAATTAAAGCTATTAATTTTGAATAACTTCGTAAATTTTGAGCGTGTGACAATTCTGATAACAAAAATATCTAATAAACAAACATACAAAAATTCTGATCTATTTAACTAATAATCAGTTCAAATGTATGCTGCTAGAAACTGTTTTGCATTAAATTCTTAGCAAGCATTGCAGTAAATTTACTTCATGAAAAACGAATTAGCATGAACGAACATACTTATACTAAAAACAAATACATGTTGGTGTATATGTAGATTCTTCAAAACTTTCTCTTTGCATAATTATTGAAATTTATTACGAAAATTCAAAGCATTGAGTTTGTTTGTGACGTTGCTACCCGATCGAAACTTCAGATAAAAGAAAAGGCATGGTTGCGTTTCATTTTCATAAAAAGTTTAAAGAAATACATTTACTGCCATTTTACATATTTGTAAGATCAATTTATTGTTGCCAAGCAGGACAAAAAAGTAATGTTAGACTTTGTAGACAAACTATGTTTTAAATATTGAAATAGTACTATCATAAATATACGGGTTTAATACTAATTTTAGTTTATAAAGATGACTCCTGAATATTTTTTTATTTATCTATTTTGTCCTCCATCTACATCTACATTTACACTCATCTACTTAACATATAAAGAGAAAAGATATGTATTTTTGTGTGTGTGTATGTTTGTAATGAATAAACTCAACAGCTACTGTGCTGATTTCAAAAATTCTTTCACCATTAGTAAGCTTCATTCACCTGATTGATAAAAGCTAATTTTATTGCTAAAAAAGATTAGAGATCTGTACTAAAACTAAAAAAAAATATGAAAAACATTTAAAAAATCTTATGTCCACACCCGTTCGAAGCCGGGACGGGCCGCTAGTATTTTTATAAAAAGAAGTAAAGTACCACTGCGGGGAAAACGCCTCCATTATTGAGTTCAAGTTATCACAGCAGGGCTGATCACCAACACCACCACCAACCCTCATCATATCACAATAAGTATGTTACCTACTAATTTGTGCGGAAGCTTTGGTGGTGGAGTCTTGCACTTGTCCGGTTATTTTAGTTAATCTTTCGTATTTGCCCCAGAAGACTTTATAGACGGCGAAACTTGCCTTTTCTTAAGATTTTTATGAAAGATGATTAACAGTAAAAAAATCAAATACTTCTGAGCACATGAATAAATATAGGAATATGTACTCATGTGCTTCTGAGTGTCTGTCTATTGCCTAGAATAACAACTTCAATTGCGAAATTAAAAATAAAGCAAAATAACAATCTCATACAGCTGTCAATAAACGTCGTAAATAAACATATAGTTACATTTGAAGAGACCATCAACCCAAACAGAATGGCACATTGTGTCCCTAGAAAGCTGTTCGAAGTGGGCCATTGCACTTCGAAGTGCACCAGCAGTGAATATTAAGTTTGTTACCATAACGTTCAGTGAAAGGACCGGAGATCAAGTTATTTAGACAGGTATAGATCTTTTTAGCGAAACCGAAAGGGCAGGCACTTGGCTTTCGTTGGAAATGCTAGTCTTTAAATCAAGGAACTAAGACTGAAAGTAAATATAAGTTAGTAATGTATCTCAATTTACGTAGGTACGTAGTTTACTTATTTATTGTTAGGAGACGGTAGTATATTTACTCATGTGGTAGTACGCTGTTTGAATGTTCACTACGATTTGCATTCAATCTCGCCCATCTAATGATATAGCATCATAAAAATTTGCAGGCATTGCAGAGTTGATTTCGTTATATAACTGTGTATGAATTCAGAAATAATCGTTTAGTTGTTCAATAGGACTTGGATCTACTAGAATAAAAATTTCAAACTTAAAAATTCACAAATATGGTACGAGTAGATATTGATTCGTCAAATGGTTTTAACACATCCACAATATTTTCAGAGATCTATCTTACGACAACCTACATAGTAAATTAGAAGAAAAAACATCCAAGTAAGGAAGACAGGTAACCTATTGTAACAGATTTTACAAGATTTTATTTTACCAATTTGCCTACGCGATTAGTATTAAATCTATGTCAAATTACTGTTTTCTTGCACTAACGGCCGGTCCCAATAATCTATCTATCTTCAGTTTTGGCATATCGGAGACAGAAAACATCTTCTGTCTCTGATTTTGCCGTCCAGCGAAACAAAGACAAAAGTTGTTTTCTATCTCCAATATGTCAAAACTGAAGATAGATAGATTATTGGGACCGGCCGTAAAAGTGTCTAATATTAACCACAGATAGACAGACAGACAGAGGGACATGGTTAAACTTTAGAGGTGACAAAACCTTAAAAAAGGATCCAATTAAAAACGTCTGTCTACAGTTTTTTGTCGGTTAGAAATTACTTTGGCATCACCATAAACATGAAAGTTTGTATTTGTTCCTTTAAATTGGTATAAAATATAGAGAAACATATCAATGGCATTGATCCTACGAAACATTATAATAACACATAAAACCAAATGATGTATTAACTGTTTTGACATCTTAATCAAAAGTTTTTTGCAATCTGTCAATCAGGTCATTGGGTGTAAGCTATCTTAAAATAGCGTCTTATGTTTCATCTAGTAACTATCATGTTTTTATCACTTCAACCTTTTTGCAAGCAAGCCTTAATCGATCGTCGTGACTTAAAACACCACAGTAGATTTGATTTCTTTTACAAGTGATTATTTTTGGCCTAAATTTTAGGTAAGTCGTGCGTTCATTGACCCAGATGCTAATACGTATATGACAATGCAACCAGATGGCAAATTCAAAACAAGACTAATTTATGGAATGATATTCTGATTTGTAATGTCACTATCATTAATGCTTCAAGAGAAATAGAAAATATGATTGAAATGTTAATGTCAACGCAATCAAGTCATTTTCCAAAATGTTTGATGATTATCATCATTATCTGGTTTATTAGATAAAGCAGGTTGAACATTATAATTACAGTGATTATTCCACTAAGTGTTTGTAGGGGAGATAACAATGTTAACTTTAAATACCTAGCTAAGTTATAAATAACTGTGTTGCTTTTAGTCGGTACGCACTTAATTATGATTTAAAATTGAGTAAACAACGAACAAAACACACAAATTTAAAAACCTAAAACCTAGATTTCTATATTTTGTTTATTTATCTAAGTGTTATAAGTTTATCAATACAAAAATAAATAGATATGTTCCGAAAACAAAAAAAACTGTAGTATTTTAAAATTTCTTTAAGATATATTTATTATTTCATTTGACCCATTTAAAGATAATAAATATTCCCACATTTATAATAATATAATGCTGTAGAAAATAACTTAAAGCAAAAATGTTTATAAATTACTCTTATTTTGAATACAACACCGGTGCAGACAGATGTGTTTCTTATAGAAACTGCGGAGGCCATTATCTTGATAATGGTGGTAATCATCACGAAACAAGTTAATCTTTTGACTTTGAAAGTTGAAAACGCTTGTTTACGTTTCGTTCTTGGAACCAAACTGATTTCATATTTTATTTTGTACTTGTGTTTTCTTGTTTTACGAAAAACCGTCATTACGAAAAATAATGTTGCTTTTCGAAAGACCCTGAGATCGCAAACTTTGAGCAACATTTTTCAATTGCTATTAATAGAAAATACTAATTTAAAACAGACTATAAATCAAAATTTATTTTTCACAAACAAGAAGTATTTACTGATGTATCATAAGATTACATTTTATTGAGTAATAAATTTCTTTCTCTATTATTTCTCACTTTACTTTAATTTTAACAACCAAATGAATACATACGTTAAAAAGAAAGTACAATTGACTAATCACATGTAATTCTTTTATTACAGCCTGGCCAATACATCACCGGAGACAGTTAAAGTGGAAAGTAGAAACATAACAAATAGCAAAAGGAAATTATATAAATTACACGGATGTTTTACTGTAGTTTCATTATATGAGGCGTTTAAAGAAGCTCGTTAAGATGGGAACGATAATTTGGACGAGTTTATGACAAATTTGAAGTAATAAGCATGACAATCAACATAAAATATTTCAATAAAAAATTCTTACACGGATATATCTGATAGAGATATCAGCAGAAATGCTGTAAGTGAAAATCCAATACAAGCAATTATTCTTCAACGAACAGATACTAGAAAAAAACCACACTAACATTAATATCCATACAAAATCATAAACGAACCTTGAAAAAGACCACCAGTCATTTTAACAAATTGGATATGCGAAGGTGTCAATTATCTCTTATAAAATTGAGTGTTACGTATCAAGTACCACCGGCCATCAGAACTATACTGGCATTAGAAGAAAGGAAAAGTGAATTGTGCGCAAAGAATCTCAGAATTATCAGGGTAAGGTTACGCAATCGAAGAAACTTTACCATCAAACTGATGTAAGACAGTTAAAGATGTTTAAGAATTAAACTACATCGATGTTTTTGTAACGGCAGTTGTAATTTTAGGAGATGTAACCTTTGGAAAGGTTAAAGCATGAGATGCGGAAATTAAATGTGGTGTTGCTGTAATTTGATTTGAGCACTCATACCAGGAACGTGACCATGAAAGAGATTAAGGCTTTGAACATAGTTCATGATTTAATGATGATACAGTCTAAGGAAGAAAGAGCTGTATTCGTCACGAGCTGCTGCTAAAGGCTGGACAGATGATTCTGACTGGTAAGTGTTTTTTACATTAATCAACTGATTTTAATTTTGTGGTTGAGACTATCCAAAGCAATTTAATTAAAGTTTAACCTAGTAACTGTATTAGAATAGGAAAAGCACTGATACTTTTGCATTGTATGTTATGTAGAATTTTTGCATGGGTTGATGGATGATGAACTAGATTATCAGTCGTCTGGAATGCACTGCTTTTATCTATTGTTATTTGTTCACGTTACTCGTTTTATACACCTATGGCAACGATTATTTCCTTGTTTCTATATGTAAAAACGATGACTATCTGATTACTTTAAAACCCTAACATAGCATAAACTTTTTATGGGAATGTACAATTTAGAGAATTTATAAAGTTTCCCAAAGAAATTACATTTTTTTTACGGATTTTCAATTTTGAAATTGAAATTTCTTTGGGTTTTCAAACAATGCAAGTATAAAAATAGAATCAGTAATTTTTCAGTCTTAATGTTTAAGCAGACTTTGGACTGTAATAACTAGTAACTATCTTTACTGTCCCGGGGACAAAAACCAGTAACATTTTATTAGCAATAATATTTTCTAGCAATGTGCATATGGTGACACTTTCTACAAATTCTTATATTGCCAGATTGAACACACTTATAATTCTATTGTGCCTATAGTTAGCAAAAGGCGACGTCTTACGCTTTCATTATAATCATGTAACAAGTTTTAAAATTTTTTGCAAATCATACTTAGTAGCAGTACACGTATTGTTGCTATGTTATTACAGTGTTTGTCAGCTGCTTAAATAAGAATTCCAAATTCACAAGTACTTTCAAAAGCTTAACTTTCGAGAAAGCCAGAGATATAATCAGTTTTTTTTAAGTACCCTTCTTATCATATAATCTTGCACTGAGATTGAGATAATACTTTACCTGGAAAGTAAAAAAATGCATCCTGAATTTTGCAGAAAGTCATAATGATTGACTTAAATGGTTTGAAAGAAAAGGATGAAGTGATTATTTATTGGTTCTTTGATTTTACGTGAACATTAGGCATTGTTTAAGAAGTAACCTGCTTTTTAAGATATTGAAATTTTATGTTTAATACAGACATTTCTTCCTACAAAAAGCAATTTCTATGTTTAAAAATTACCTCTTATTATAAATTATCGTCCGTTATGTACTCATTCATGCCCACAAAATATGCAAAATTGATGAGTTTTTGTATAATTGCCCTAGTCTATGAAAATAATACTTACACCATATGAAAATCTTCCATTTCAAAGTCATTATTATTTGAAAAACGACCGTTGAAATGTATCATTAGATTAGAATCTGTCAATCTTTTAATGTGTTTCAAAAACAATATTGATTATCTTCATAAAAAAGAATATTTCTTCGGTCTGTCGCTATGTTAATTTTCTTTTGATAATAAAATTAACATTATTTTTATTCCATTTGAAATCATCACGATTACCAGACAATTATTTAAGAACTAGCTGTTTCCCGCGACTTCGTTCGCGTCAATTTCTGTTATTATGATCGTGACTATTTTTGCAACATTTTTCACTCATGCTTCGCTCCTATTGGTCGCAGCGTGATGTTCTATAGCCTAAAGCCTTCCTTGATAAATGGACTATCCAACACAAAAAGAATTTTTCCAATCGGACCAGTACTTCATGAGATTAGCGCGTTCAAACAAACAAACAAACAAACAAACTCTTCAGCTTTATATATTAGTATAGATAATTGTAACTAATCCTGCTTATTTATTAGCCCGAAAGTTGATAAGGATGTTATTGATGATATTTCCGCAAAAAATAACAGTTAGGTACCGTGGTATAGATTTGAACTCAAAATAATGTTACTTATACGAAATCGTGGGCACCTGCTGTTACTGTCTTTCGATACTTGACGTACTCAGTCCTCTAATTAAAATTTCACCTTGACAACAAAATGAGTAACAAAAATTACATTGTTACAATCAGTTACACAATCTCGAAGGGTCTAAAAACTGATGACAACTTTTTCTACTGTTGTACTAGCAAAAAGTGCCCAAATCGAACATAGGCATAGTTTGGCGCTCGGTAGCTTTCTACGTGAGCAACTAATTAAAAAACAAAACCTACCTGACACTTAGTTGTTTTGTATGATTCTGTTTCGTAGTAAATTTCAGTGTAATTATGATTAAATGTTTTTCAATTAATTTTACTCTACCTGTGATTTTATTATTATTTCCACGAATTCCATCTTATGGCAAAATCTATTACCAATGTTAAGCCTTCCGAAGCACAGCTATTTTTCCCATCCCTTCGAGATCCGAGCCAATTTAGAAAAGAGTTATTTTGACCGGAAATCGAAGGTTGCTTAGTAGATGGACTTCTAGTGCGGGGCACTTTACACCAATCGAGTTACTGTTGTTGATTATGCTGTAGTCGTCACACTTGGCAATCGCTGTTTGGCGAATGTTAAAGAGATGATGCCGTTTCCCGTCTTTCATATTTTGACACTACTTACTAATTTGTCGAATTACAACACCCATTGCGCGCTTGCACAGGACAAGAAAGCGTGGTGCTAATTAATTTAATCCCTCGATCGTGAGTTATTCCAGACACAATTGAAATCAATTGTTATCGCGGCACGCGCGTGCCTCCTGGGGGTTGAGGGATTAATGCCGAAATCATCAATTCCCTGTTGGTCTAATGGTTTATGTACCGGGCGACGATCTCGGGGTCTTAGGACGGGGATGAAGGGTTTCGAATTTCCGAACATTGCTCGGGTTTGTGATCACCAATCCGTATTTGGCAAGCGTGGTGATTTTGCCTGTACCCATCATTGCTGTGGAAACTTGAGTTCGATGAAGGAGGTCTTTTCCCAGCTCTGGGACTAATAAAGAAACTAACATTTCTTTTTTACAAAACACAAATAAAATTAAAGACAAAAGCGTTATTATGTAACCAATATAAAAGATGGGATACCAAATAGCAGAAGCTTCTTAAAGCTATACAATAATTCCTAATTACAAATTTAGGTTACCTTACCATAACTTAAGATTTTCTTTGTTGTTTTGAAGTCTGATGTTTGTTTTGCCGCGATTCATTGCATGCAAGTCATAGGTCAAAACTCAGTCATGCGCGACGGTTTCTCTGCCTGAGTTATACTTTACCGTTTTGATTTATAAACACAAAACTAGTATCAGAACATTGGGTTATATGCATCGATAAATTTTAATAACATAGATTTAATATACAGAATGAAATTTTAACCACTTTCCAAATTTTTTAGGCGTTCAGTATCGTATTTAGATCCCATTTATGAAGTAAAAAATGTAAATAAAGTTTTCACCCGAAATATTTTTCGCAATATAGTTTTCAATTTTTACGGTCCTAAGCCTGTTAAGGTATAAAGGGAAATCAAAAACTTATGATTAGTATCGTAATGAATGAATGAGATGCATATCGCGTAAAAAATGTGTTGCTAGGCGGCTGTATCGAACATTTTAGATTTTTTGAGGGACATTTTCAAAGTGCTTTATCTTGAAATTTTTGTACTGGGCTATAACAAAAGAAAAAATACGTTATTCGTTTTTTGTCTTGTAGATTGATAATATATTAAAATTTGGAAGGTGGTTAAAATTTCATCGTGTATAATAAGAACTAGATGCACAGTCCGACAGAAATAACTCTTAAACTGTCATCGATTGAATGATTGACGTTGACTAGGAATATGTCAAAGTTACCCTAATAAAGTAACAACCCATTTTCTTTCACTGTTGAGCACGGGTCTCTCTCCTGTTTTAAGGAGAGGGATAAAGGCGTTAGTACCACCACGCTGGCCTAGTGCGGGTTGGTGGACGGCGAGGGCGACGCTGTGGCAACATCACCCCGCCGCTGGACGTTTCTCAAGCCGCCCGATGGCCTCCAACAGGGCTTAACGACTGTTATCTTGTGACAACAGCCGGGACCGGCGGCTTAAACTGCCCTCCGAAGCACGGAAGCGCTCAAGGTATGATGCCAAACGGTCACCCATCCAATTAGTGACCTCTCCCATCTGACTGATTTTAACTGATTTTAACATAGTTTCTTAACATTCGTGACAGAAACTGATCACGAAGCATTGGGATATGAGCGCTTTTCCCTAAGTTACCCTAATAACCCGGCAAAATTATGTCGACATTATATAGTATGGATATTTATGTCATGTTTTGTCTATTCGACTGATACCCGTAAGTTAAACTTAAAGTAGGTAGTTTTCACGAATTCCGTGGCGGAGTGGCGTACCGGTTTTCAAGGTGTTGCCTGCTCAGAGGTCACGAGCTCGATTCCCGGACGGGCCGATGCAGAAAAAAGTGTTTTTCTAAAAAATATTTTGGGTTTCTTGAAATAAACAGAGCAGATTTTGATGTTTTTCATTCAGATTTCATATTTAGATGCATTCAACTTAAAATATAGTGATATAAAATTTTCGTGGTCACTATTTAGTTTAGTTAGACTAAGTTAGTTTAGACTTAGTTATTTCGAGATACTATCGGAAATTAATAAAACACAAGGTGTATAGTAGAAATCTTGAAATTACTAACTCTTAATAATAGGGGTTAAAGTATGAAATTGCCGATTATTTTCCCACTTTTTATTTTGTTTATAGCTCTTAAGTATAGTCGTATTATTGCGTAATTCTTTTTGTATTGTATCAAAAACTAAATAAAGTAACTTTTGACTAAAAAAAAAAATGCAATACTAGTGCCTATTACTTCAAAGGAAGTCATTGAAAAGACCCCTTACAATGTGTCAGCTGACCTTCTTGCTTCAATTAAGTATATTTGTATTATATACTTTGATTTTCAGAAATTTAAATACTATAATGAGTAGCTTTATAACCATCAAACTTTCACCTTTAATTGCATCGAAAACGGTACAGGCGTTTTTAAAAAAACTAAAAAAATGTTAGTATGGAAAAATGACTTTTCTCGATTTCGTCCATACAAAACGGCAATTTCATACTTTAACCCCTAATATATTCAAAAGCCCGAAAGGTATGGATTGTAAATGAGAGCTAGTAATTATCTTATCTAACGCCTAATCGGAGATACTCCCAGTATTATTATTAGTATACTTACATGTATAACTGGTTTATGACATTACAAAAGTCTCTCTTTTTTTTGTTAGCTCAAATCGCGTACACTAATGCTAACCGGTCCCATGGAAAGTGCGGGTTGCATTCTATTCGCTTTCATGGCGGACCGTGATTTACTTTTTATTGTATCAAGATCGCTATTATCGGGGAAACATTTCGTTATATGTGGTCATTAAGTAGATCGAATATGAATGGATCAGCGGTGAGCTATTTGCTGATAGCAATATCCATATTTTGGGGCGGTGGGATCTACCTACTAGTGGTTCACCCTGGGCAACGGCATCTTTGGTTTTCTAACCAACGATGACGGCTAACAGATCCCTCTGCGGTGGTAGGCTTCGTAAGAGGCTGCCTGTATGCTACCCTCCTGCCGAAGTCCAGCGCCAAACAGTTTTTCTGAGTTCCGTTGGTGTGTGGGAGAACCAGTGCCACTATCTGGGTAAGCTCGCTCCAAGTTAGGCTTCTTCTTAACCGTAGAGTTAAGTATGTAGTCAAGAGCAAGCCCATTGATTATAGAAAAAAAAAACAGCTAACGAGTATAGTAACAAGACGAGCTGCAGGCTTATTCCGCCGTTGCCCAAACTGATTGGCAACGCGCCTACCAAGAGCTTGCCGTAACAATTATATGGTAAAATTCTTTTGAAGACTATGTCCAGCTGTGGGCTGATATAGGCTGGTAACTGGTTAGGATGATAAATCTTCAGTTCCAGGTTTCAAATTACACTGGCCGAAAATAAGCACCATCTCTTCTCGTACTCATGTCGTAAGAGGCGATTAAAAAACTTTTTTTAAACGTCGACAACATTACGTAGGTACATTGTTCTGATCCCAATGTGTGTAACTATTTAAAGCACTCGTTTTGTGGAAATCGAAAACAACGAAGGTACCACAAACACCCAGACCCGAGAAAATGCAGAACGAAACCGTCCGGGAAGCCGGGACGACGGAGCAAGCGCTACCTCGAACACCTTTGCCACGGCCATAAGTATTGTCAAAGTTACTAAGTACTGACAGTAGACGGGCAGCTTCTTTCCACTATTGGCTAAGATGTGATCGATTAACCTGACGAAAGTTGAGTGGCTTTTTTCTAATGCATGCAAAATAATTAGTAACATATTTTACGATTTCTGTTGGTTCAAATATTTATTGTCAGGTTTTGTTCTAACTATCTCTATCAGATCTATAGTAAGGCGTAAGGGCCGGTTTAGCAGTGAAAGCCTCCATACTGTTCCAGGCGACTCTATGGGCCGTGCCACACGACGCCGCACCGCAAGCATTTTGTATGCCAGCGGCACCGCTCCGGCGCCTCTCACCATACAAAATGCTTGCGGTGCGGCGTCGTGTGGCACGGCTCTATCTTTCGCTAATCAGTGCCATAAGTTTCCAGCAGTATAACATCTACTTACCAAGTTACCAACTACGTTTCTTTACCATCTTATAGGTATCCGATGAAAAAGACTCTATTTCTAAAATTAAGTTTGCCCTATTGAACTTATGATTAGTTATGATGCACAATGCCTTTGTAGACATTTATACTGTTGCACAAACATTTCAAAGTACTAAACAGCAATACAGTCGTATTCACCAATTTTATTATTAAGTGTACAGCGACATCTATCGGAGCATGGGAGAACGTTTGAACGCCATCTAGCTACTAATAAACTTCTTCATATATTTAGTTAGCATGCTGTGCCTAGTACTATCATAGGGAAAGTTTTACTATGGTACTATTCACGTGGTACTTTGTGGTGAAGCTAGATGGCATTTTAAAGAATTTTTGATTTTAACAATGTCCAATGAAATCACGAAATTTTATTAAGACATGGCCTGTACCTTTATTTAATTCATTAAATATTGTCATGATTTTTGACTGCATAAGTTTTGATAAAAAGTTTTAGTAGCGTTAGAACAATATACAAAACAATAAAATATTATTTGAAATATAGTGCAGCTTCACTAATCTTTTGCCGGCGGCTTCGATCGCTTTAAGTTCGAGGTAAAAATAAAATTTCACCGCCTCTTTTAGGAGGTTGGAGACGAATTTACAAAAAAAAAATTGTCACAAATAGTCCGAATAACAAATTTTTAGCTTTCTACTTTGAACATTTCGGAATGCTCCATACAAACTTGCTCCCCCCTTAGGGAAGTGGGGTGTTAGAAAGAGACAAAAAGTTGCTTTTGTCACTCTCCATCCATTCAACTATCTCCACTTAAAAAATCATGTCAATTCGTCGCTCCGTTTTGCCGTTAAAGACGGACAAACAAACAGACACACACACTTTCCCATTTATAATGTTAAGTTTATATGGATAATTTAAGCTTAACTTGCAAATAACATAAGCTACCGAATAGTTCGGTACCTACATGACGATAATCAGTGTTAGATACCTAAGAAAGGTATTGTTTTAAGTCATATTTATCGATCCTTATTACAATTACAAATAATGTATAGTTTACAGATTTTTCCCCATGATTAGAATGATTTTTACAACTACATTAAAATATACAATAAACAGGTATACAGGATGAAATTTTAACCACCTTCTAAATTTTAATATATCGATCTACGAGACAAAAAACAAATGACGTATTTTTTCTTTTGGTATAGCCCGTACAAAAATGTCAAGATGAAATGTCCGCCAAAAATCAAAACAATTTTGATACGGCCGCCTAGCAACACTTTTTTTAGGCGATGCGCATCTCATTCATTCATTACGAATTTACGATACTAGTCATAAGTTTTTGATTTTCCCTGTACCGTAAAATTGAAAACTATCTTGCGAAAAATATTTTCGGGTGAAAATTTGATTTACACTTTTTACTTCATAAATGGGCTCTAAATACGATGCTGAGCGCCTACAAAAACTTTGGAAAGTGGTTAAAATTTCATCCTGAACGTATACGTAAAAGTCATGGCGTGTGGTATTGACCTAAAAGGCTTTCTACCACCTCTTCTCGTTTATTGTATCTTGTAATAGGTGGATACAGGCACAGATAAGATAATACTAAAGTATACAGGACAGGAGTACTACCAGAAGAAGACGGGCAGCAGCATGTTAACTACATTGGCCTAACAGCGATCGCCAAACCGCACGCTATGCGACAGAATTGGCAAAATCCTCCTTGGCGTGACCCCAGTCAAGCTGTGATCTGATACAACCTGATGTTGTAGTTCTCTCTCTTCCCGGCTATGTATCCCATATGGTGGTGGGGTCAGCCTTCCTTAACTTTCTTCTCCACTTCGCTCTATCCTTGACATCCTCCTCGGATATCTGGCACTCAACCATGTCTCTGAGCACCACATCTCTTTATCTTACTCTAGGCCTGTCTCTGGATCTTCGGCCTGGGATAGAAAGATTTAGCGCCAAATTCCCTACGTAGTCTGGAGGTCTCCTCTTCACATGACCATACCATCGCAGCCTACTCTCCTCCATCTTGTCAGCGATGTCAAGCACACCGAGGCTTCCTCGCACGTACTCGTTGCGGATTTTATCGAGCCTGGTGACGCCGCACATCCACCTCAGCATCTTCATTTCGGCGACTTGAATGGTGTGGACATTTTTTCGGGTGACTGCCCACGTCTCACTGCCATACATTAGGACTGGTCTTATTATGGTCTTAAAGATCAAGCCTTTGAGTTTCACAGGCATTCAAACAAAGGAACCTGATTATGTAGTTATATTTAATAATTTATTACAATGGCATAATAAATATTATATTACCACCAGAAGAACAAAAGATACGTAAGTCGCCTCAGCCGCTCGACTTTAGTTACTGAAGACTGCTAATGTATGGCTAATAGAAGAATGCTCTGTTACTTCCTTAGTTATTAAGAATTTTGTTGAACACAACACAAGTTAATTAATAATTAAAGTCGAGCGCCGACTTACGAATCTTTGGTTCTTCTGGTGATAACATATAAAAAATTATGCCATCGTATTATATTGCTACAAATAATATTCACACCAGGTGGACGGATAGTCTTGGGGCAGGAAACCACTGGAGTCGGGCAGCCCGAGGCCGGTAGCCCTAGAGATCCTTAGGGAAGGCCTATGTCCAGCATTAGACGTCATTCAGCTAAGATTGGTGATGATGACTATTCAAAAACAAATATACAGATAAAAATAGAACCTCTTCCTTTTTTTAAAGCCGGTTAAAAACCATTCACAACAAAAACAAACAAATATTCTCACACAATCTACGTCCGTCACTTAATTAGAAACGATTTTACTCATTTGTTTGCAATTTATAAATAAATACCGCATTCCGGAAACATCCCAAATACATCCTGATTAGATCGAACCTGACTGCGACCACAGACTCTACTAGTGAAGAAAAATGAGCGTCAACTTTGAGTACGTGCGCTACAGTATAGTGAAGGTCAGTAGGTGTAGTGCTACATATAGATGCCTTTCTCGACGAGCTATTTCTGCTTTGGTTTTCACCTCGTCCGATTTTGAAGAAACGTCACAGTTCAGCTTCAATGATTTAGTGAGTTTTTTTTTTCGTTCAAAATATAAACGGTTTATGCATTAGATACATATTGTATTTTCGTGATAGGTAATCGATTTATTAAAGTTTATATCAATAAAATTCACAAAAACGTTAATTAAGCTTACGAGATAAAAATGCGATATAAAAACTGTAATTAAAAAACAAAGCCAAAAGAGTTAAAAAAAGTTGAACATATTATTATTAACTGAAATAAAGGTGAGATGAATTTCCGAGACAGGAAACGGCTGTTTCATTTCAATAACAATTATTAAGGGATGGATAATCGTAAATACAAAATTTGGGGTGGAATTTACTGAAATCTAACGATTAATAATTATAGTTTATCCCGTTCTATATGTTTAGCTTATTTTGGAACGGTTTTTGATTTCTATTTTACCATCAAAAATAACACAGATCTATCATAATCCTAGACCTTTTTTGCAATTCAAACTGTATACGTAATAAGGACCTATTTTAATATTATCTAATTTAGGATATTCGCATTGAATTCGCAAGGTTGAAGAACAACGTTTATCTAGTATATTTCTATAAAAAAATCTTAATTTACGTATTCTTGAAATGCATAGACACGCTTCACATTAGCTGTGTCCAATATTTTAGTTCTTGCGTGCACGTGCATAATTTTAGGTACCAAATAATAACAAAGAAATTTATAGTTGCAATTTCCAACTAATTGCATAAGTTTGACATTTATTTTTATTATACAGGCTATACGTAAGATTGCCAAAACAAAAAGAAAAGTTGACCTTATTTCAAATTCAATAAATACTTGTCAACTGAAGCAAACTAGTTACAGGTAGTTTTTTTTATGGTTGATATTAATTTGCCTAATTACTGACTTTGGTGCAAATGTTACAATTATATTTTAATATAAATGTTTAACATTATTTATCACGATCGCTGTAAATGATTCAAAACTTGAGATTTAAAATAAAATGTAAAGAGATAATAATAGGGGTTAAAGTATGAAATTGCCGATTATTTTCCCACTTTTTATTTTGTTTATAGCTCTTAAGTATAGTCATATTATTGCGTAATTATTTTTGTATTGTATCAAAAACTAAATAAAGTAACTTTTGACTAAAAAAATGCAATACTAGTGCCTATTACTTCAAAGGAAGTCGTTGAAAAGACCCCTTACAATGTGTCAGCTGACCTTCTTGCTTCAATTAAGTATATTTGTATTATATACTTTGATTTTCAGAAATTTAAATACTATAATGCGTAGCTTTATAACCATCTAACTTTCACCTTTAATTGCATCGAAAACGGAAAAAATATATTACAGAGTAGACACGAAAAATATTTCAAAAATAGAATTAGGGATTTACGAGAAATTCAATGGCAGATTACGCATTTTGAGGTTATGTTTTGTGATGTATCTCACCAAGTTTTTATAGCTAGCTATCGTTTTAAGGCATACCAAATGATGACCAGGATGACGTATGGACCATTAAGGCGAAATTATGAGGCACATAAAAATTAAGTCTGTTCTAAGCCCGATTTTTGGAGCCAGATTTTATTATAGGTACATACATTTCTTTAAGTTGGACTCACAGTCCTAACTATGTTATGCGAATGTAGAACTTTAACCAACTGACACCAAAATCAAGCTATACTTTACAATGTGACAGGAGAAGTAAAACAAATAGGTACCTAGTTATTCAAAATATATTTATTAGTCTCTTACTCTTTAGTATGTCTTACATTTTTATTATTTGATAACATTATATTGCCTGGATGTCATTAAAGCGACCCCAGCTCAGGTACTAAACCAGATGTCATAATAACAGAAATGCTTTGCTCGACTGATAGTGACTGATAAATACAATATGACAATTATTACAAATCGAGATGAATGGCGCTCCGTTCCGAATTTAACCGATATCGATTTTGACGTACTTAAAATAGTTTCCAAATTCAAAGTTCCTTGTCTTTTAACCCGTGTGTGCACGATAATATCGATTTTGGCTCTTTTCGGAATACTACACCGGAAATGCATTAATTTGCTTAAACTTGAATATAAGATGCTATCAGCAACTATTTAGGTATGTGTTTCTTTTAAACCCCTATTTATTTGATATTAACAAAAATACCTGTACAATTATAATTTGAAAAAAGATTTTTGAAATATAAATTACAAAGAAGCAATCTGGGTCTGGTATTGGTCATTATCTTTTAAAACATTATCGAACTATTAAATCATTGTATTGTAACTTGTAACTTGTAATGTCCTACAAACAACTGCCCTTTAGTATGCAGCGTCGCGTTGACATATTCACTGTCAATCAGCCGCGTTACTGGTTGCGCCTGCACTGTGTACGTATGTATACCAACAAGAAAACAGTCGCGGAAGTAGACCAACGTCCCGTTACGCCGTTCGGTCCGTCAGTCTGTCCGTGTGTTTAGTGTGAGACGCGCGACTCTGTCCGAGTTATCGTTATTGTTTTAGAAGGTGTTGTGTGTTTTATTTTTATCGGTGAGTTACAATTTCATTATCATTTTTATTAATTCGATTTTTTTAATATAAAGCTACAATATAATACGTAGTTCTCAAAACGTTTATAATAGCTTTTTTGTTGAAATAAAGTACTATCTAACATCGTTAAAATGACTAAAAATAAATTGCGTCAAATTTGAAAATTGTTTTAAATATAAAACGCACCGATACATTTGTGAGCTTTCATATCGAACGAAAGCTCCACTTAAACAAGAACTTACCGGTTGGGACCGGTTGTGTTTATACAAACAAAACCAAATCCGATGCTCTAGGTTAAACTTTTACCTTTCTCTACCAGTGCACTCGAATTATCTTTTATGAACACTTTTTTAATAGAATGTACCATTCGATTTTAGATAATTGATTGACCTGTAAAATATATTTAATTTTATTTAGTTTATCAATCGTTATCATAGTTTTCAATCCACCTACGGCCGGTTCAAATAATCTATCTAACGCTAGTTTTGACATATCGGAGATAGGAAACAGTTTCTATCTCTGATTTTGCCGTACAGAAAAACAAAGACAGAAGTTATTTTCTATCTCTGATATGCCAAAACTGAAGATAGATAGGTTATTGGAAATGGCATTTACGGTCAATTCCAATAACTTCTGTCTTTGTTTTTCTGTACGGCAAAATCAGAGATAGAAACTGTTTCCTATCTCCGATATGTCAAACCTAGCGATAGATAGATTATTGGAACCGGCCGTTAACAAACTTAGCATCATTCGTAGTCAAACTTAATCATGTTTGGGTATACGTAGTCAAAAGGTTGGAAAATTTATTTAGTTAAAATTACGATTTTATATACTGATTTCAACTTTTATGGTCACTATCACTAGAGTTAATTGATACGGAGTTTATACCATGTAGGTACATTAGTTTTTATGAGTTTTAGATATTTCGTCACTGTTGCAAGCGCCATGCTCAAGAAAGGACGATTTTAATGAGCACGTATATTTATTTGATCATCATCATCACAAGCCTATACTAGTCCACTGCTGGCCAGTCTTTTCCGAGAATTTTCCATAACCGCCTCGCTTGCCTTGGTTTCGGGATTTGATCAATGATTGAAAGAAGACGGTACTGTATCTCTTCATTTGGCAGTCTCTTACGACATCCATAGAAATAATGATTTTTTTAGCCACCAATCCACGAGTTATGAATAAGATTATGGGTCGAATTTCTTTTTGTAGATAATAGGGGGGATGAATTAACATGATGAGTTGTGAATTATTCGTGATTAACTTACCTGAAGGACAAAGATTATCCTTACGCCCTAAAGTTTATATACCATGTATGATCATCATACACAACTGTTTTCGCAGTTGGCCAAATCTATATAATTGTATTTATTGGAAACGATATAGCTCAAAGTCGACCCCAAACGGATTCGATATGAAAGTTTTACCCCTAAGATAGATAAAGTACATAAACAGGGATGAATATCAAAAAAACATTCTCAAGACGCTTATAAATTAACACATTTTTACTCAAAAAATTGACGTCAATTGTCCCATCAAGGTCGCTGACTCAAAATTCCAACCAATGATTTCCGTTATGCAAATTTTATCGTTAAACAAATTCAACAGTTTTCTATTGACAAATATCTGTAACGATTGGAAACTCATGTGTTGTCATTGTCATGTTTGGATGCATTTATCCAACTTCCTGCACCTGTTGAGGCAACACCATAACAACCATAGGTCCTAAGCTGTCATTGAGGTAACGGAGCGTCTCTAACGGTTCTTGCGTCAGTGTTCATGGTTGTTCCATTTCACGTGGCGACGACGTATATTTAAATTGAAAAACATGTGTTTAGCAAAATCACTGTTCGCAGTTATGTAGGCTTAAACTGTTATGAGATATAAAAATCCTAGTTTCTGTTCTAGTTGCTGTTTAGACTTGTATACTTTTGTTATGTAAGATGGAAGGCATTGTATATATTTTAACAAATGCTGATAAAAGTTGCAGAGACAATTCTTCGTAACACTTTGCAGGAATCTAAGGTCGATTCTCCATATCACTGTCCAAAAATCTTTTGCCGATTCTCCATAACAATGTCTAAAAATCTTGTGCCAATTCCTCGAAACATCATGCAATACTCGCATATAGTCCCTGAATTAACTTAATAACTTAATGAAGGTCTTTGATGTTCTTTGAAGTATCAAAATATCATCATATCATTAGCTAATCAAAAAAGTCCACTGATATACGATAGGCCACTTTATACGAAGTTTTGCTATAATCGTCAAGCATAACAGCCGGATTAGCGATCGTAGTTCAATCAGTCAATGGTAGAGAAAAAACGCTTCTGCTCGCCCTCTTCTGATAGTGCTCCTAAGTCGCCTCATACAACACCCATAGGATCAGGACTGGTGCTATCCTATTTGAGGGCATTCGATGACTACAATAGAACATGTCAATCGTAAATTATAGACTAAAAATCGGTCTTATTAACAACAACAATTGCTTCATTTACCTAATTTTAATTAACAACCAGAGGTGGTATATGAGTACAGGGTACGCCTCTTTTGTTATATTGGTACTGGACTATCTCGGGGTCTTGCGTTCGATCCAAGTCGAAAAACAATAATTTCGAACATTTGCTCAGTTATTATGCCTGTACCTATCATTTTGGTGGTTAGGTTATGATAGAACTGGCATGTCATTGATCGACAAAAGTACTGTAAATAATAAAGAATTAAAAAAATAAAAATATGGTAACTTGAAACCAATAGTAGAGGTATTTTATTTTCCCTTAGCGGGATGATTATAGGCCGTTACTGTACTTTTGCTCAATCTTAGTAATGATGTTATAAAAGAAAAAATTAAAGGAAAGTTGGTATAATTCAATCCTAAAGCCAAAACACTCAAAATTACTGTAATCAAAATTGCGTTACATCCGATTAAATCGTCTCATTCACGTCTAGAAACGAACAGAACATTACGGTTTTCTTGCGTGTGCGCATCAAGCACGCACAGAATTCTTGACATTGTACCGGTTCGAAACAGACTTTAGTATACCTAGAACTGTCATACACTTTAAAATGATATGTTCATGATTATTTTGAAAATAATTTAGTGAGTTATAGAAAATAACATATTAATTTTCTACGTCACACTAAATTATTTTCAATGGTTAAAAATTAAGTACGATTGGCTTCAATAATTATCAAGTGATGATGGTGCAAACATTTTTCTATTTTCTTTTTATAGGCTTCTCACGTGACTTTGTGCTTACAATATAAACCCGAATCACTGGATTCAAGTTTTAAGGTACCCCATGAAAGACCCGTCCCAATTTAAAAATGATTGCTTCTTTAATTGAACCGTCGGGGTATCAAACTCGGATTTTTATTGTGTGCTACACGTATGTAGTACCGTACCAACACACCAACGTATCATCCGTTTAAAACGCAAAGCACTGTGCTGAATTTTGGCCAGCCTTAGTTAAAAATTGATGAACCTATATTTTAAGATTAAGCACTACCTAGAATGTAGATTGAAAAAGGTAATATTGCTTTGCTTGCCATAAAAAAAAGCCCTATCAATTGTTATTATTATAAGTGTTTAAGGATTTTAATTTCTTTTTACCGTTTTTTTCCAATCCAAGTTAGGGTAACCTTACCAATTACTAGATATTATTATGATAATCCTAGATAAAACATTTGACGTGAAACATCTACAACAACACCTCTTTCAGCCCTAGACACTTATCTTCATCTTAGCCAGATTTATGTTCAGCTTATACATAAAAAAACTTATCAGTTTTTAATTTTATAATTTTTGTTTTTATTTGGGGTTAAAGTATGAAATTGCCGTTTTGTATGGACGAAATCGAGAAAAGTCATTTTTCCATACTAACAATTGTTTAGTTTTTTTAAAAACTCCTGAACCGTTTTCGATGCAATTGAAGGTGAAAGTTAGATGGTTATAAAGCTACGCATTATAGTATTTAAATTTCTGAAAATCAAAGTATATAATACAAATATACTTAATTGAAGCAAGAAGGTCAACTGACACATTGTAAGGGGTCTTTTCAACGACTTCCTTTGAAGTAATAGGCACTAGTATTGCATTTTTTTTTTAGTTAAAAGTTACTTTATTTAGTTTTTGATACAATACAAAAATAATTACGCAATAATATGACTATACTTAAGAGCTATAAATAAAATAAAAAGTGGGAAAATAATCGGCAATTTCTTACTTTAACCTCTATTATTATTATATCAATGTACAGGCAACGGCAGTTCAACCTAACCAAAAAATTAAAGGTCAATGAATTGATTATCAACTTTAAATCCAACAAGTAGAGATCAATATCAATTGTAAAAATTTGACGTTTTGTCGTAGGTTGACTTGCTGTTGTCTATACTTCGATGTGAATATTAAAACACAACACCTCATCTTTGCAATCAGTAAGCAGAAGTACCATAAATGACGGCGTTGATTGTAAGATCTATAATATTGTTAGCTCTATGGTATTGTGTCATCGACTTTTCCGGAAGAATTGGCATCTAATTAACAAATATATGTTAGGTATTTTTATATTGAGGTAAATTGAACGTGTTATCCATGCTTTCTTTAGTTGATGTTTAATCATGTAAAAACTAATAATTATCTTTTTAAATTTAATTGGGATCAACTATGCAACTTCTTTTTTTAAGGTAGAAATAAAACAATGTAAGTTTATCTTGATTTATTATTTCCAAAGATACAAAATGAAAATTAGATACATATAGGTACAGTGACAGGGAAATGTCCACTTCAAATGAGCACCCACTAAACTTTCGGGTGCTCTTTCAAGTTTAAGGAGTCATCCATAAATTACGTTACACGATTTTCGAGATTTCCAGACCCTGTCAAATTCACATACTATTTTGCCCAATGTCACCAAAAGTAAGACCCCCCCCCCCTTGTGTTTATTACTGTAGCACAGTAAAGTGTATAATTTTTCGTTTACGTTGCATTTTTTAAATGAAAACGTACGTCGGGTAATATATTGTGAAATTCATATAAAACATGGAGGTAGAAAATAATACGAGTTTTTACTAGAAATTTAAGACGAAATTTACGGAAAGGTGAATGTTCATATATGGCCTAGCGTGAACATGTCGCTACCAAAAAAATAATTTAACCAATAATTAATTTATAATTAAACAGGCATTCCTTCTTTTTATTTTTGTGTCAATCATCCTCAAAGAAAATCAAATAATTATAGTAAACACGTTGACTATCCCAGCATCCGGTTTGTAATTCAAGATTTAGTGCTGCCAAAACATAGTTTACCAACAGTTCATTCCATAAAATCGATTCAAATCGATATATGTGTGTCCCGCACGAATGAAGAGTATTACTCAATGTTTATTTGTTCTAATGATATAAAAAATATGGTTTATTTACTGTGGCCAGCTAACATTACATTAAAGTGTTCATAAACTAGCATTTTGCTAAAAAATATTAAAAATAAGATTATGCAATCGATTCTTCATCGTTCATTCTCTGTTTTATGAATATGTGTGTGGACAGCACAAAGAAAAAAAAAGTTAAATGTCAAACTGTGATCGCTTTGTATTTTTATATCGTGAGTGTTGTTTTTGTAAATTCTGTATCGATTCTCAGTACGGGCTCTGATATTTCTACTTCCAACGACTGACGCACTTTCAGATATTGAACTCGCATTTTGTTAACAAATCTCGCTAAAACGTTGACCGAGGCTCACCTTTGTTATTGTAAGTAACCTTCTTTTAGCAAATGTTAAAAAAACAGTTTTTAATGATTCTGATACAAAATAAAGTTTATATTTTGTATCTTCTTATTATAACCTCACAATATAACTACAACAAAAATGCTCAATTGCTTGTCTACGCTAGGCCAAAGCCACTATGGTAAGTGAGCAATGTCCTTTACGGAATGATAAACTTGAACGTTAAGATTGGTTTACTGTTGTTATTAATCACGTTATGCGTTTCATAGACGTTTACTTTGTTTCGCGTTATTGTCAAAATAACTCATAGTAAACTAGTGTTATATTTTATCAATGATCATAGTTCAATAACTAAACGTTGGTGTAGAACCATTTCATTGTTGATTGTTATGATTTGTTCGTTACTATGTTTATTTACAATTAAAAGAAACAAACAATGCATTGTTGGTTATAGTGGACGTTGTCTTTTCATTAAATACCAGCGAAAAATAGACTACTATCAAAACAAACAATAAACAATAAAGGTTCGAGTTCCGCCTGAGACAAAATTTTTCAAGTTTATATACTGATACTATGAGTGCAATTAAGTTGCTAAAATATCAAATAAAGTAAATAAACAATAAAGTTTAGTATCAAGCCTTTTTTAAGGAACAAAATCGGTCAAATCTGTAGAACAACCTTTTTGGTGCTGTATTATTTCTTTACCTTTTGTAAAAGGTTGATACAACCACTGTTGCAAAATTTTTGATAATTTTCATTGGTTCCTAAACCCTTTAAAGTCGACGAAAATTTATTAAATTAATCGAAAAAACCTGACTGCTAAAACAGTTAAATATTTAAAAGAAAAAACAAGGTCTATTATCCCAGGGAGTACGGGGACTACCAAGCGGCGTATCCCCATTTAATAATTTCATAATTTAAGTTAATCACGGTGGATACAGCGGTACCAGCACACCTATTTCATAGACTCGGATAAAAGCCCTCCAACATTTTCTCGTTTCCACTTTCTGGATTATTTTATATGTATTTTATAGCCTATGTCATTACCACAGACAAAACCATCCTAACAAAACGGGCTATAAGAAGTGCCAAACAATTATACATACATACATGCCTAAATACAAACATAGATACATACATATATACATAGATGCATACATAGATGTACATACTCTTGAAAAACATAACCCTCCTTCTGAAGCATTCGGATAAAAACAAAGGAGGTTCTAAATTTGAAACACCTGATAGTTTGCAGCGTTAGAAATTTCCCTCAAACATCGAAAGCCCTTAGTGCTTGTTCTGATAAATTAAGGTCACTCTCACTGGAAACCTCCTGCGCCATTCTAAGGGCACTTTCATTCGTACGCAGATGTGTATCGATTTCTTAGAGATCGAATTTCAGTTGTGTTTATAGGTTGTTAACTTTAATAACGCTATAAATAACGTTAAGGCCAGAAGGTACTAAGGTATTAAGGCCAAATCATAACCATTTTGGCTGTCTGATTTCATTCTTTCGACAATTTTAAAGAAATAAAAAGAGGGATTCTTGATTCAGCTCTTATTTATTTATTACTGCGCCTTTTTATAAATACCGTTGCCTTTATTCTCCTTTACTGTATATTTTTTAGGTTTTATAAACTTTAATGTAAATGTTTAAAAATTCTGGAACTCTGCAATCAGAGTTACGAGTTGCATAACCAGGTCACATTAGGTTATTGTGCAATAATCTTTTTTATTACACTATCCTATTATCCCATACACTACTGACAATACAACTATCATCGTTAAATTCAAAACAAGCGCTTAAAGATTTGTAAACAGTTTTAAGTCAATGACATTCGTGACATCTGGTATTTAGCAAGTTTTGCTTTCACTGTGACGTGTGAATTAATGTTAACTTTAATAACGCTATAAACAACGTTACAGCCAGAAGGTACTAAGGTATTAAGGCTAACCCATATCCATTTGGCTGAGTTCGGAATGATTTATAGAATTACCCTTGAACGATAAAATTGTACATAGCAAATAAAGAATTTGATTTGATTAGATTTTAGAAATCACTGTTCACTGATCATCGGTACAAAGAAAAAAATTACGCCGCTTCCTTTTCTTACCGACAGCTGTCTGTTTTAATAGTATAGTTTCTTTTTAACAAATAAAGAAAGGGATTTTTTATTTTTTTTGTTTTTAAATTTATTATAACGCTTATTATTTTACAGATACATTTATTCTTATTTACTTTATATTGTTTCGGTTATTTTAACTTTGATACAAGTGATAGGGAATTCTGGAACACTGCAACTAAAGTTATATTACCAAGTAGTGTCAGGACATCCCTAAATATTTTTTTTCATGTAGGTATCTATTACCTACACTACTGCCAACTAAATTATCATCGTCAAATTCTATATTCTACAATTGTAAACACTTGAGTCAATGACATTCGTGACATCTGGCATTTAGCGAGTTTTGCTTTTACTCTGACGTGTAGAGACTCTAACCCACATCTTTCAAACAATAGTTCGTACTGTCCTTTCAAGAACAGTGGGACAAACAACACTGTGTCCCATTAAACTGAATACCAATCACAAATCAGCAACGGGACTTAATAGGTACAATTGTGACATAGTTTTGCTGTTAGAAATAATAGATGACGGGTTTTTATGAGCGACCAAAAAGAAGGTAGACAATAAAATTTTCTACGTATCTTTTTTCATACTCTTAACTATTAGTACTTATCAGTTATAGAGTTTTGATGATTACGTTGCCATTAGGCCCGGATTCAGAAAAATAGGGTGTTATAAGATTAACCGCTATGTGTGTCTGTCTGTGGCACAATAAGATATCCGGAATACTCCTGACAATTCTTATAAACTACAAAAATGTTAAGATGTTTAATACAAACTATTCACCTGTACCTATTTTAAAAAATGAATTTCCAATAGGAATAAATAGTTTTCTCTTTAAGTTTAATAAAAAAATTATAAATGAATCAAACATTTTAAAAAGCCAAATTTTTTAAAGTCAAAAATAATATCTATCATTGAGATATTAAATTCAATTAATCCTAGTTTTCATAGGGTTTAGTTTATGACTTAATTAATTAATTTTACAAAAAATAACGAATATTAGCAAAAACCCAAGAAGTGTGAAGAAGGACACGGAACGAAAAAGATTTCTGATAGAAAATGGGCATCTGCGGTGGAAAAGTCTCTGCTATACGGCTGAATGTGGCCAGGTATGAATTCGTGGGCAAAAAATGTATAATTAATTCAAATTGAAAACACATGACAAAACAATATATTAAGATATTTTAAATAAAATACAGCAAACCCTAATACCGGCTAGTTTTACATACCAGAAGTGTTCCATTATCCATACAGTACAACAAGAAGTTAACACTTTTGCGATTGCATAGGAAAAGAACCTCCCACAAAATTACATGTCAAAGCAAATTGCTGTCACACACACCCCAACACTTTGTTTATTGCAAAAAAATGGATTATGGCCAATATTGGCCCAAATATGTCAACCGCGTCCATGGTAATAAAGTATTTTTCATGGTCGAATGCTTGCAAAAATGACACGAAGAAAGCGTTTCCTATTACGAGGATGTGTTGCGCATACGCAGTTATTTGTTGTGACCAGACTATTATGACGATGCGGCTCTACTATATGATAGGCTACTTGGAATTCGTCGTTACGTCATTATATTTATTGCTCTAGTCTGTTATTTGGTCGTTCATTAGCTTGACGCTTGAGGCATATGAACAGGTATACATATTTATATTTTTTATAACTTAACAAATCGAAAAAGTAGAGTAAGATCATATTGTATGTCGTGAAATCTTTGTTTGACTGACTTAAAAGTGATTAAGTACTGTTTTTTGTCGGAGTATTTTTGTTGTTTATGGTAATTAAAACTTCTATAGGGTCTATTAGAAAAAACCTCTTGCTTTCAATAGAAGAGAGTTTGAGACTCTGTAATAGCAATGTAGTCTATTTAAAACAATAACAAACTCTGCAAGAACTCAAGATACAGCTAGCTCTTATTTTAGGTACAGGACCATCATTATTTGAATGAATAAGAGCAATCATTGTTATAGCTATTACCTTTTTTCTGATCTTGTGACATCCTTAACATTACATACCTCTAACAACAAATGCTATAAGAAATTTATAACTTAGGAATGAATAAACGACACTTAAATTTGCAAAAAAAACTATTATTTGAACATAAACAAAACAAGAGGCTGATCCAACCATCGGTACCCAACGATATATTATAAGAACAAACTTAACCAGTCCATTTCTCCCTGCTCTTCGGCTAGAAACGAGACCACATACCAATGCGCACGCGCCGCAGTTATAGCATTAACATAATCGAGCTGGTCTATCTGCAAGTGATGGGCGAAAGCGGTGTTCTATCATAAGTAAATATATTTGTAGATACATGACACGTTTCACCTAATATTGATGATAATTTGTGCTCCGTTACCTGAAAACTTCAAACACGTCATATCCAACGTTTAACTCTAATAACTCTAACGCTTTTAATTTCTAAACAAATTATTTGCGCTTCCATACTAAACAGCCCATAATATTGGAGTATTTAAACTGAACGTAAAACTATAATAATTGAGAATATTTATAGTAAATTATTTATTTTTGGGCCTTATTTTTAGCGGTTATTTTTGATATATCAGTTTTTTTTAGCCTTGATACTAATGTTTTTTTTTCTCAGTCTGATACATCCGGATCAGAAGCCGTGGTCAATCGTCAATAGCAACACGACCCCTATATTGGCGGCTCCATCTTACTCATGTATAATGTGTAGACTCATTGTACCATAGCAAACAAACACTCAATCAGTAGCAAGAAGACACTTCTGCATGTCTTTTTATAGTTATATTCTTTTAGCTGCCTCTAACGATATCCATGGAATAATTCAAATGAAGGATGAGAAGGGATAATTTTCCTATTAAGACCGGCAATATGCAGCACTATAAGATACACATTCTATGGTAGAATTAAAAATGAGAGATATACCAAAAAAAGCAACTACTGTGGTTTATATTTTCCAAGATCTCAATTATTCCTCTTTTTAAACGAATGTCTAAGCGACTTTAGTAGGATTATAGGAAATCTTCAAAACGGCAACCTTTCTAAGCCTATAGTCAAAAAAAGTCAAAAAGTACAGACATCAGCACGTCAACCTACCACAAAACGTAAAATTTTCTCAATTGATATTGATCTCTACTTGTTGGACTTAAAGTTGAAAATCAATTCAGTGACCTTTAACTTTTTGGGTAGGTTGACCTGCCGTTGTCTGTACAATCAGCTTGAATATTATTACATTAGGCAAATGCCTAAGGACCACATTCTAAGCACTGAGCTAAAGATTTCACTAATTAAAAAAATTACATTCAATAAGTGAGAAATAAGTACAGGAGCATTGTGTTGCTGTGTAGGGCCTCGGATGTTTCTCTAACAAGTTCTATAAATTTCTTCTGAGAACTTGTTTTGTCCCAGAATTTTTTCTAGTTAAGCTTACATGACTTTGGAATTGATCTGCCAGAAAATACTAATATATATGTCTAATCATACCTATGAGACAAATTCTTAGAGCTAGCTAATTATGAACCGTTTATATTAATTTAGTCTATTAATTGTAGATGATCCATAGATTAGCCGTTAGGGGATTTTCTTGAACTAAAATTTCTACCGCCTCAGATAACTTTTGTAGCCACAATTTTTCGGTGTCCATTCAAAATATTGCTTTTATGTCTGGATTTTTAAAACTAACGCTTATTAGTTCTAAAAAACCTGCATAGCAGCGTGCTAAAAAAGATTTACAAAATTAACAAGCCAGTTTGTCAGTCACTTAGCACACACTAAGTATTCATTATCTCGTCACTTAGAACATGGTGTGAATGCACCTTGCACGCTATAATTAAGTTAAATGTTACGGTCAAGTTGTAGGAAATAGGAGGATAAATATTTACTGGGGAAATTGCTATGGAAACAGCGAAATGAGGCGAAATGGCTTTCCAACGGTGTTTGATCTTGATAGAGACTCTTTAAGAATATATTTACATGTACCTTATTACGTTAAAAGTGACATCAGTAAAGAATATGTGGTCAATAGGTCAATAAATACAAAACTAAAAAAAATGCTGAGGAAAATTGGGATAGAATTTGTGTTGGCGCAGAAGTATGGTTACCTAGTTATATTGCATGTTTGTTTAAACCAGCTTAAAATATTTTCCTTATTTCAAGCTTTTGTGCATATTTTTTCTATCTAAAAAAAAAAACGTAGAGTTTAATCATACTCGTAACTTATGAAGTGAAATTTTGAAAGTGTGGGTGAAAATATTTTTTTATTAGAACATTGTAGAAAATAATCATAGAGTGGTTAAGTACGAGGAATTGCACATTTTTGACAGTATATCAAAACTCATATATGTTTTTTCCTGGTTGTTTCATCATACATACACGTATAAACAATGAATCATCGTCAAGGACCGCAAACGAAAGTCCGAGGACTTTCTTCACCATTCCGCAAAACAATAACGATTAACGGAGTTTAACGTAACGGAATGAGAGTCTAAAAGCCAGTTTTGGGTAACTGTGTCAGTGCTGCGAGGACTCAAATGGTGGGTGACGGTCAGGGCCGCGAGGTCGTTAACCTTTCGAGATCAGAGCCTGTTTTTTTTCGTGTTGCGTTAAGTTTTTAGTTAAGTAACGTTGGAGATTATTGGATTACAGTGTGTCCGGTCAGCGATGTCGGATTCGATAAGGCTAAGCTATACTATCATTTTTATCGACAAATCCACCATATTAAAGCTTGCAGAGCTTACCGTGCCGTGGGAAACTAACATACCTAAAGCCACGCAATGAAAGAAAACAAATACTATAATCTCCTAAATAAATTAACGAAAAACGGTTGTATAGCTGTTAGTCTATATGCTGTAGAAGTAGGAGCGGGAGGTGTACCAGCCAAATCTCTCTTTAACTTGTTGAAAGACCTTGGCTTGGCCAGAACTGCAGTAAGTTCTGTACTAGAGCGAGTGTCTAAACCTGCATTAGTAGGTTCGTACCAGATTTGGCTGGGCAGGGAGAGAAACACGAGTAGTGAAGGTGAGTGTTGATGTACGTCGAAAAGGGGCCCCTTAAACCTACACCCGTGTCACAAGTCCCGGAAGCTACTCGGAGTTTCTCTTTCTGCCACGAGATGGACCCAGCACCCGCACGGTGAATCCATGGATCGCTAAAAAGTTTGTTTCATATCCAAAAATAATAAAAAAAACACTTTTTAAGTGATTTTTTAAGGATGTAGTGGAAATTTTGATATTTTTTGTATGCCAGCTTATTGATCTTGTAGCTCTTGAATAAAACTAATATAATTCATACCTCGCATAGGTGACATGAAAAAAAATTGCCCTTTGAAAGAAGTAGCAGAAAATATTCTATCGTTGTTGGTCTGACAGTAAAATTGATAGCAGTAGCCTTAACGGGTCCGATATTGCTGACCAAGTACCCTGTATAACAATAATTATTATCTGCATAATTTAGTCTTAATAAAGAAATCATCGATGTATACAAATTAGAACTAGGAACACTTAAACCTTGAAGCATCCGTGTTGAATCAGTCATGTGCGTAACATACAGTCCAACTGATGTGCAATCAATGAGCTATCATTAATAACGAAAGTCACACCAACGTTTAATTAGTCGCAACTTGTAAGCGGCTATATTTAGGAATACATCGGTCATGTCGTCTACATTTTACTTGGTCACGTCACATAGTCAGTTTTTAAATTTTATTTTAGGTATTTATTGGTTTTTTCTGGTGAAATAATTGCAATAGTGTAATAATTATGGAACTAACACCTTGTTTGATTGACAAAAAAAAACCAAAGTGTACCAATTTAAATAGGACCTTAAGGATTAATAAACTTAAATAAAATGTCTTGCCTGTAACTAATAAGTGCGTAAATCATAAATTAATCAAAGAATAAATCTGTGGCCAGTGACTTTGTACGCGTTAAAATTTTGAATTTGATATTATCGGAATCTGTACAATTTCTCGGAGTCAAAAAATAGCAATGGGCCTGTAATTTTTATCCATGCAAAATTTCATTCAGAACCGTTGACACTTTCTGGTGGAGTCGAGGACTGGCGCGCGTTATAAGGAGGCTTAAATACTAAATGCAATCTAGTATGTCCTAAGGCTTGCCAGCGTGCGACTCAATGCCCAGGCAATGGCCGTGAATACGTGGACTCTATATAATCAGTTCCGTTTGGTATCATATTGTAAAAAGATAAATAGTTTATAAAACTATAACCCGTCTACAAAAATGCATTGATTTCAAAGTCATCCTGTATATTGGCTGTATTGTTTAAAACATTCTCTCAAGAACTCAGAATTTTGTCTTCTGTCATTTGATATGACTGTAAACTATTTTTCTTTCAGTAGACTCCAATATAAATAAAAATCATTTATTTCTATAATCTGTTTTACATTAGTTGTTGAGTCCTCCCAGTAAGTTGTCATAGACTGGCACTCGTATTGGGAATAACTCGCTACTTCACCTTAAGGATGACTAAGATTATAGATAGGATGAAACTTACTGCACAATAACCTAAATAACATCTTTAGGTATGTAAGTAAGTGCAAGTTAGCGAATTTTTAAAATAAAGCATGCACTTGAAATCAAACAACATAAAATATATAATCAGAAGAAAGTACCATATTAAAAAGCGGCGTTGTGTGTGTGTATGTGTGTGGATATATTGTCGTAGCATCAACCATGTAGCTTTTTTAGCCTTTATTATATTCTGGACTGTAATAAAGAATCGATTGGTTCCTTATTCACCAAAAATCGGATCAGTACCTAGTTAAGCCGCATATGTGGAACTCAAATAAATACCCACATACATTAAGACTGCTGAAATCATTACCCTTTCTATTTACTTTGCCGTAGTAGGGAAAAAGTTTGCGTAAACATTTTATTTACTGGCTCTAATCTCACAATCAATTTATGCAATTTTTAAAGCCGAGTATAGTTGCCAAAAAGTTTTAACCACAAACATAAGTCACTGATCGGGATAGAATCTCTTTGATTCGTAAAGTTATTTACATACGTAAACCCTTCTTTGTTCTTTTGTTTTATAGTTGTAATACCGTAGCATTAGAGCTAACTTTTATATGACTTTGTTCTTCTAATTAAGGTGGCATAGTTTATAATTGACTAGCTGTTGCCCGCGACTTCACCAGCGTCAATTTCTGTTATTATGATCGTGATTAGTTTTACAACATTTTTCACTGATGCTTCGCTCCTATTAGTCGCAGCATGATGCTATATAGCCTAAAACCTTCCTTGATAAATGGACAATCCAACACAAAATATTTTTTCAATTCGAACTAGTACTTCTCGAGATTAGCGCGTTCAAACAAACAAACTCTTCAGCTTTATAATATTAGTATAGATTTACAGTTGCATATAATGTATCATTTCATTGCGCTTTAGAAAGCCCTAACAAGCACAAATACACATCGAAGCTTAATTTACACTGTAATAATTACTGATAAATCATTTTAAATTATATCACTTTACTGATTATTAAACTATCATCGGCATATGAGTTAGTTGTTTAAACATTGCTACCATATACTTTGTTTTTTTATTAGATTTCGATATTTTACGATTATTTATCAATCACTTCCAAACATCAGTGTTAGTTTTCAGCTAAGTTATGCTATTTTAACTTTTCCCTGATTTCTTAATATTTTTTCACATATGTCTATTTGTATAACAGTAGGTTTAGTATAACCGTGCTTTCATATAAATATTATAACGGGTAGCTCACCTCATATCTGAGGTTAACGATATTTTAACGGAATATCTCTTTTAATATTTTTACCGGTTTTCGTGGGTTTTTTATTTCTTGGTCTTGCCATAATCATGTTGACCTAGTCTGGATTGTCATAAATCGCACAATAGACAATTAAGGTTTAATAAAAAAAACTTGGTTGAAATTCGAAAAGGTGATAATGGAATATTATGGGATGAAATAATTTCTAGCTTAGTATTATTTTGATGGTTTATAATGCAGTTTATTTTTCATTATTTATGTTTAGAATAAATGTTTTGTATTCTTGACTTATAAATTGTTTATTAGTTAGCTAGTCAGCGTTGTATTAATTAAAATTTTCAGTCTTCAGAAAATAAATTGAAAAAAAAAATTTATCCCTTTTTGACGACTACGTAATTTTACTTCATAATAGTTGTGTTCAATTGTCATTTTCAGCTCATGAGTACAAATAAAAAAAATTTTTTTCTTGTTACAGGTAGTGAACGCGTTCTCCACGATGAGGCGAAAAAGTGTTATTTCAAAGTGGACTTTAGTTTTAACAGTAGTTTTATTGTGTCCGTATGTATGCTCGCGTCCTCAAGATGCATCACCCACCAGTATAACTGATAGTGCACATGTAGATAAGCCAACAGAAACCCCAATAAGGTATAAATATAGGAATGATAGTATTAATACTAGATATAAGTTACCTGTAGTCACTCATGTATTTGCATCTCAATCAGAATATACACAATCAAGTTCAAACAATACACAAAAAATAAAACCTCCATCCAATATTTTTATCAATCGAGATAATGGTCGAAGTAAAACAAATAGGAGAAGTCGTTTAATAACTAAAAAAATTGTCACCAACACAAAAAATAATAAAAATAAAAATTCATCTCAAACCAACCAACCTATTAAAAGAGTACCTGTAGGTTTCAATCATAAGAAACCAGAAATTAAAAAGGTTATCACAAAATGGACCGATCATACCAAATACGAAGATTTAGACTTTACTTACGAAACAACACTATCAAACGAGGTTGGTAGCAATAGGTTTACAATTGATAGTACCGAGAGTTCTACAGAGCTTAGTAGTACTGAAAGTTTAAACGAATTTTCAACGGAACCATTAAAAAAGTATGGTCACCGTAAACCAATAAAACAATTGCTTAATAAAATTAAAAATAAATTGCACCACAGACCAAACCCTCAATATTCTGACGAACATGACCGGCCTGATAATTTTTATGCGACTGCTGAATACTCCTATCCCACTACGAGGCCTATTTATATTTTTAACACTCCTAAACCAACACCAATTATCACTAACGTTGGAAATCCTAGGCCTTGGTCTAAGCCACCGAACTTTCAAGTTGTTTACCAAAATCCCACAACACCAAGGCCAATATTAGTAACAAAACCATTAAAAGATCATTATAACTACCACAATCCTGTCCATAACTACCCACAGTACCCAGGTCATGAATATGAGGTCACCACTTTCCAACCAGCTAATGCGTACACCGACAGAATAGTAATAAGACCGGAAGAATACGCCGCTTCGCCCGATGAATGTCCCACAATCTTTCTCACGTTAAACAATACTTTTCAAGGACAAGGTAAAGAAGCTTGTCCCGATTTAAATATTGCCGTCAACACAAATGTTGTAAACAAAAATGTTGTAGTTGAATCGGAGGAAGAAGACACAGACGGCATATTCTCTGACCCATTTGGTATACCATTTGGTGATGAATCTGGTGACGAAACGGGGATTAATAATCATAGTTATGACTCTGAAGAGAATGAAGAGCAGGTTGAAAGTGCGTCGGTTGAAGGCCTCTCGTTGACTAACTATAATGCTGCTTCTGATGGAGAATCGGAAGAGCCTGGGGGTCTTGGATCTCCTAGTTCAGTATTATCATCACTATCTAGGCCTGGTCGTCCGCATGATGATGACGACGATACATTTAGCTTCTCATCTATAGTACAATTCTTCAAACCAGCCATAAATGCATTGGGTTGGTTGGCTACAGTAAATCCTCTTAGTTTCGGACTATTTTCAATGTTGTTAGCTCCTATAGTATTTCTTTTTACTGGTACTTCTGGAGTAGCTGCATTATTTGCTCCATGGGCGTTCTCAGCAAGAGAAGCACCAAAAATAGTGCACGTGTATCGTCCTTACTGGCATTGGGATAATGAGATGAAAACGTGGCATTTACACTCTTTTCCTCAAAATAGAAGATGGAGTCCTAATCTGCCAAGGAGCAGTAGTGAGGTGGAAAGTACAAATTTGAAATCTATAAAGCCTACCTTATTCTACAAACTTAAAGAATGGATGAAATCCACAACACAAAAGCTAAGACAGAGTAATAAGAGTTTTATTTCCAATAATCGCAATCGTAAGAAGAAAAGAAAGAAACGAGATACGTGGACGATTCGCATTAAATAGTTTTCTGGGTTGTAACTTAAAAGTGGTTTTAAAGGTTTGTAATTCGTGGTTCGAAAAAACTACAAAATCAAAGAGTTTCATATGAATCAAAATGTTTTTAATTCTGACAGATGAGAGTTTTAATTTTTTGTACATATTGGTTTTACTTCATCTATTAACGTTTACGTAACCTAAAAAAAAAAAAAAACAAAAGTGTCCTGGCTTTTAAAGATCCACATTTTATTACTGTTTTTAAAAATCATAAATAAATAAATGTGGACAACATTACATACAGTCATTGTTATGATCCCAATTTGAATAAATTTTTAAAGCACCCGTATTTTGGAAACCAGAGACAACGAAGGTACCTCAAACACCAGAAAAACACTTTTTTCCTACATTGACTCGCCCGGTAAGCGAACCCGGGACCTCGGAGCAGGCGACACCTTGAAAACCGGTGTATACGCCACTCCGCCACGGAGGTCGTCAATCATAATAATTATAAACTTTCTTCAAAATAGTTGCTAATGATGTTTTTTACATTTTTTACAGTTTGGGGATATTTATAACGTAGGTTCAAACTTATCATATTATTATAAAGAAGTTTGATAAATTACAACATAATTATTTAAAAACAAATGTAAATTTTTGGCCACAATTTATATTATTAGGACTAAGATACAAGAGTATATTAGACATTAAAATTTCGAAAAACTTTATTACTTTAAGTTTGTTATATTGTAAATACATATTTTACGTGTAATTTATTTTATTATTTTATCTAATTTGTATAAACATGACACTTTCAAAGATGTATGTTCAACGTTATACTAATAAAATATAAGCTTTTATTTATTGTTTTGCGTTTTATTGATTGATATCTTAAATAATTCTGCAATTTTATATGTTACCCGTGTACGGTTATCTTTTGTATTTTACCACTGTTCCTATAACCACGGTGCTACACGAAATTACCTACGAAGAACGTTAAGTAAGCCACCAATTTTGAATCGGTGGTCGATAATTTTGTAAATGATTTCATGTTTGATCCTGACTCAAAGTTGATGGCCTATTTTACGACAAATTTAAAAAACGTTTCTTTTTTCGTCATCGATAATCCAGTCTCCAGTGTAAATGATTATTAGATTTAAAAAGTTTGTAGCTTTGATTGTCATTTTTATTATAGGTATACAACGTGTTCCTTTTGATATCCAATAAAACGAGGGTATTAAACAGACCATGGTAAAGAATCAAATTGCATAATATGAATTATTTTTCAATTATATTTTTTTTTATGTTTAACTTTTTCATACAAAATAATTCTTAAAAGTCACGAGACTGTTTATTTAAAACACCCTTACCTTGTTATGAATGAACTTTTGAATGAAAACGATTTACTCGTACCTACTTATCAGTGAAACACACAATCAATCAGTCAATGTTTTTTACAAGTTACGCTCTCCCGCTACTTTACTACTAAACTTTAGTGTAAGTTTGCCAACGTCTCGCAAAACTAAGGATTCGCCATACTGGTTACATTTTTTAACAAATTTAACTAAAGTTGATATTATATTCGAAACTATTGATTTTTGAACCACATGTTCTAGGGCATTTTATATTATTTTTACCTATAGAACATAACTTTAGAGTTGTAGGATATCAAAAGAAACGTTGTATATTTTGTAGGTAAACAAATCAATGTAAAAGTCATTGTTAGACAGGTGTACAAGGGTATGGAACAGAACATCGAAAATGTAACCTAATCTAATCATGATATCGTTTTTACTATTTCTAATTGTTTGTAGTAATTTGGAATAAAAAGCTCGAGAGCTTTTGAGCTCTTGACGTTTAGTTACTTTATGATCGGTCGGATAATTGATTCGAATCGAAATTAACGTAATTTTTAAATGTTATTGAACTACAAATCTTGTAATGGAATGGTTTTTCTGTGTCAAATTATGTGATGATGATGTTAACATGGTGTAAGCCTATACTTTCGTCTATAGCTCAGCTGCTCTAGTCTCTGTTATACCTTGTATTTACCTTATTAGTTCTTTAAATGTAAAAATTCATGATTGTAAAATTAAACTGTGTTGTTTTTTCAAATTAATATACTCATTTATACCTTTTCTTATTTCCAGAAGCAGTAGTTCAACATCAAAAGAGATAGACGGCAAAAAAAGCGACGCACCTAAGCCTATAGAGATTTCTACTACCGCTTCGGTAACATCAGAAACCTCTCGAGATGTCAAAACTAAAGGACCTGTCATACGAGATTCAATCAAGATGGTTGCGAACCAACTACTTGATAAACCCACAAACGCTTCAGTGGAAACACCTATTGTACCTGACACAAGAATACCACCAAAACTAAAGAATCAATTGGCAAACAAACACAAGATAAAAACGAGAAATGAAGATGAAGAATCAGTAGAAAATGCTCATATTGGCGTTGCTGTTCCAATGACCATGGAAGAATTAGAAACAGAAAACAAAATTACCGAATCATCAACCACAAATGACGGCATTTCCACTTGGATACTTCTAAGTAATCCTTCAAACAAAGAAAATGATACAGTCTCTACGGAACCAACCAAAGTCGACGATAGTCAAAAGAAGCAAAAACCTGTTGTGTTTAAAAATAAAACGAAAAGACCGCAGAACAATAAATTAAATACAGGAAAACGGCCCATTATTGGAAGTACTAATAAATCTGATTTGATCGCTGGTGGCTCGGCTATAAATGAGAATGTATTTAACAAAATAAAAGATACAGTATTACTAAATGTGCAGAAAAACAAAAATACTCCTACGCAGCGTCCAACTACAACTACTACTACTACATCAACGACAACAACTGAAGCCCCAGTAACTAAAAAAGAATCTGTTACTAAAGCTCCAGCGGCTATTGTCCCAGTAATAAAAGTCACTTCCAAACCATCAAAGAAGAAAAATAAGAATAAACAAAAGACAACTACAACAGAAACTCCTGTTATTCAAGAGTCAGCTTTACTACCAATGGAACCAAAGGAACAAGAAATCGAACTTGAAGTTAGTACACCAGCTACTACAACCAAGAAACCGAAACGCAGTTCCACAAGAAAGAAGAATAAGACGAAAAAACGTAAGACTTCCAAGCCCAAGCCCGAAACTGAAACAGCTGTAAGTGAAATTAAAACACCTTCAAACAAAACAAAATCAGCAAAACCAGCAAAAAAACCTACCACTCAAAATGGACCACTGACGACGCAACTGTATAATTATTTTTCTAGAGAAGTAATGCCTTCTGTTGGTGTTGGAGTTATCGGTCTAGCAAGTTTAGTAGGGTTGGCTAGTTATTTCCTTTATCCTTTCTCAACACCCGTTAGGCGCACTTTTGAAGTCGACAAGAAAGATGACATATACAGAAATAATGCAGAAGAGTATGCAAATGAAGGCAACGGTCAAGCAGAAGAAGAGATGCTAGGAACAGTTCTTGCTGGAATGCCTGCTCATTCAAAGCAAAAATTAAACCCTTACGCTGGCCAAACCCAAGTCAGTGTTAGCAGATATCCTGTCAAGAAGGAACAAGACATTAGATACCGACATGTCTCCACTGCAAGTTACGAACCAAATTATAATGTACATTACCCTCAGCAAAAGACAGGTTTGGCTCATGGCGCTGTCTATTCAAAGCCAATAAGCTATGGTCCCCAGCAATATGAGACAAGAAACGTTTACACTACTGAAAGTAAATATGTTTACGATAAAAGTCAAAACGCGTACACGCCCTATCCTGCTGTAGAACCAATTTACGCAGCTCCTCAAACTGGCCCATCAGCTATTTCATCATATGACAGTGATGCATCTAATTCTGTTGTTTACGGAGTGAAACCATCAGCTGATACTGATTTTAGACCTGTCTACCCTTTTGAAGGAAAAATTTTGAGTGAAACCACCAGCAATCCTATAACGTATCCCCCTACGTCTATGTATTTGGGATCAAATAATGAAGATGAACCAGAAGAGATAAAATACGAAGAAAATGAAAACACAAATCAAGATGCCGTTGACAATAAGTTTGTTGTTGGTAATGTTCCCAAAGAGTTATCTGAATCAGCTACTCCTGCTGTAGTTCCAGAACATGGTCCAAGAAATTTAAGGAAAAGGAGACACGCTGTGTTTCGGAAACGTTCTATTACAGGGTCTATAGAAGAAATGTTGAAAGAAGCCAATAAAGATGTTTTCATCAGCAATGAAATTGATGAAAATCCTGGTTTACTTGTGAGAAACATGGCACCAGCAACTGATTCGGCACCGATAAAAAGTGATATTCCTAAAACACCAGAAAACAAAGAAGTATACACCGTCTATGCAACATCTGTAGATCCTAAAAAAGATGAAAAATCCACAACTGAGGGAAGTCTAGCACAAGATGTTATCATTGAAAACGTATCAACGTTACCGATAAACAGTGATAAAACAACCGAAACTGAAATATCCAATGATTTAGACGTAACAACTAAAGCTTTTAGAGTGTATGAAGTTTTCACTAATAGCCCAACTGAAAGCGAAAAACTACAAACTGAGAAAGACGGATCGGACAAAGTTGATACGACGACGCAATTCAAAAACATGATGACAGAAACGACAACTGAATTTAAATCAGAGACAACATCGACTATGCCTCCTTCACCTTCACCCATTTCGGAGACCAAACTGCCTTCTTCGCCTCCTAATAGACCTAGACCTACTATGCACCCTGAAGTTATAACGTATCCGCCTTTGAACCAAGAAGGTGGATTCTTCTCATTTTTGAAGCGTTTAGTAGAATTCAAATACAGACTTGGTCTGAGTATTTTGCAAACAACGTCTGACAATTTGAATAGGTACCTACGTAGTATGGAAAATTCTGTGCAGAAGGTAGGTAAGGCATCGCATTAATTTAAGATATAGGTTTAAGTTTGTATTGATACTCACCGACAATTTCTCAATAATTTCTAAAGCTCTTTAAATCAAGTATTATCAATGTATCGTCTCTGAATCTAAATGTATCAAATTCTCCTCGCAAATATAGCTTTTGATTAGAACGTACATTTATTGAATCAAAGATAAATAAGCATTCAGAAAATACATCATGTAGCGGCTGATTTACTTATTATGGCTATATATAATGTGTATTATGAATATCTATAAATAGATATTATATTTTCAGAACGTTATCCTCGGTAATATATTGAGGGAAGCCTACTGAATTTATATTGTGATAATTTTAATAAATTTAGAATATAATAAATAAGCAGTTCCCACAGTAACTATTGTGTACTATTTTATTGGTCAATCCTGATAACAAGTGAGGTGCTTTTTTATGAAATTATCTGTCACATTTTATACGTTTTGTAAATACAGAAATAAAAGTATTTTTTCAAGTGTTTTTATTTATTTATTTATGTCTATGATAAAAATGTAGATACATTTCTAACCGTTTGTATTAGTGAGAATTTCAACTTCAATATTTCACTAACTAACCGGAGGGTTCGATACTTTCATATTCAAATGGACGCCTTAATTCAAAAGGTGTAAAAGATTTGAAGTTGTCTGAACACTAGGCTTAGAATTATGGTAAAAGAAAATAATATTTTTAAAATGGCATTAATATGAATGGTATAAATATATAAACTCAGTGCCTAATAGACCTTTTGAGAAGTCATGTAAGAAGATAGTTTTAGGTCACTAGTGGATGGCGCTTAATTTGTTGTTCGCTTAGAAAGTTGTTTTATTGCTCGTTTAGATTCGGGAATAAAGTATCAGAACAAACATAAGTTGCGTTATGCTAATCATGTAACTGTTTGGATAAATCACTACGTTATCATCATTTTACGAAACGAGCTACTGAACTAGAAATTTTACACATTGCGCATTCTGTTTTTTTATATGTTTAACTAGCTGTTGCCCGCGACTTCGCCCGCGTCAATTTCTGTTATTATGATCGCGATTAATATCAATATTTTTTCCCGTTTTTGCAACATTTTTTACTGATACCCCGCTCTTATTGGTCGTAGCGTGATGTAATATTGCCTAAACCCTTCCTCGATAAATGGACTATCCAAAACAAAAATAATTTTTCAATTCGAAACAGTACCTTCTGAGATTAGCGCGTTCAAACAAACGAACAAACTCTTCAGCTTTATAATATTACTAGCTGTTGCCCGCGACTTCGTCCGCGTCAATTTCTGTTATTATGATCGCGATTAATATCAATATTTTTTCCCGTTTTTGCAACATTTTTCACTGATGCCTCGCTCTTATTGGTCGTAGCGTGATGTAATATAGCCTAAACCCTTCCTCGATAAATGGACTTCGTATCCAAAACAAAAATATTTTTTCAATTCGAACAGTATCTTCTGAGATTAGCGCGTTCAAACCAACAAACAAATTATTCAGCTTTATAATATTAAGTATAGATATGCAAAAGTGTGTCTGTCTGTTACGCCTTCAAGCTTGAATCGCTAAACAAATTTAGATAAAATTTTGTACAGAAAAAGTTTGTGACCCCAAAAAGGATAATTTTTGTACCGGAAAGGGTGAAAAGGGTGATAGGAAGATGTAAAAAATCAATAATTTCTAAACCTTTATAAGATAAAACCTGGTATGGTAAAGTATGGTGACAATTTGAAACCTAGAAAATTGTAATTACGATGGTATTTGTTCTTAAAAAGATTTGTTACCACATAAAGCGCCCAGGCACCACAAATAAATAAATAAATAATAAATAAAACTATTTATTTGTCTCAACAGCATAATTACAATTAGGTAATTTAAGCTAAGCAGCAAATAAGTCACAAATAAGCTAATAGCCAATGAGACAAAAGGGTCTACGACTCAGCAAGTGAAGCCAGGAATATAAATGTGGGAATAGCAATTGTTTTAAAACAACTTCCAGTTAAGCCAGGAGTTAAAAATAACATCCAACTAATATAAGTATTTAAACTTAAAAAAATATGTCTGAGGCGGGATAATTTTTCAAGTTTCAATACTGCTATTATAATAGCAATTAAATTGCTAAAATATAATATAAAGTAAAATCCTACTAACTTTACAAATTGTAGGTAAGTAAGTAATCACATTCTCTTATGATAGATGAATATTAGAAATGTAGCGTAAAGCATAATATTAGTTATAGTCTAAGATCCCACCATACAACGACCTTCACCGAGCTGTTTATTGAATGAAAATTATTTTATATTCAATTAAATATGCCAAAAAATATATTGCAAATAGGTTGCCTAAAAAATGTTAGTCCAGAGGAAAAACAATGTAATGTGATACAGTTTCAAGAACGGTTTATATTTAAGTAATCTGCCCTGATATGAAAGAAGGCGGCTAAGTGACTTTAGCGGCTTTTTAAGTTTTCGTTACCTCTGAACTAAGCAGACGTTATCTACCAAATAAATGAAAACCATACCAATTTTGTGCTAATCCAATGCTAATCTAAACAAACCTAGTAAAATATTAAAAGTAAGCAAAGAAAATATTTGTTTGTTATGGCCTCTGAACAATGGCTGCAGATGTAGATTTAAGTCCAATTTTTTCACTCAATTTTATTTTATTAATAAAAAATAAAAACACAGTGCTGACATCTAGGTAGCTTTAAGGTAAACTACAACACTTCTGAGAGAGCTACGCGCGAGAGGGTTCTATCGTTCTATGCTGTTAGTCTGTTGATATAGTGATTTGTCTAAACGCTACTAGATGGCTCTGTTAAGGTTCATCCTCATTGTTTCGCAACTTATATAAGCACTGAATTCAAAATGAGTTGATTATGTAACACATATTATTCAAAATTCTGCGTTAGAAAAAATTTATTGGTTCAATTTTGCTTAGCTTGTCAGTCAACCTTGTTGTTTATCTTTATGGGATGAAAAATTCTCTATTGAAATTGAAATGGGACATGAGATGATTATGTATTTATTTGCTACAATTGTCATGATTGGCAGGCGGGTTTGACGACCGCTGATGGAGAGAAGACGCTGCTTCTCTTCTCGAATTTGCTAGTAGAAATAGAAAGCCTGGAGCTATTTTTTATGTGTTTTATTTGTTTCATCAGAAAAAAAAAACAATATTGTGTAATGCTCTTACATAAAATGATTAGCATCACCTCAGCTTTTATGACATGAAAAAGATCTGAAATTTGTTAATTTTACACCTAAGTCAAAATATTTGACTAGGCCGTGTAAGATTTTCCGATCCGTCTGTACCTATAACATGTATAACTCTGTGTCAATAGGAGGCCAGGGATTATTATGATTTAATAAAAACACTCCCATAAATAATTCCGTTCGAGCTATGAACATAATCAGACCTTTTTCGATTCCAGTCTTTGATGAGCCATGACTAAATAAACACATTTCGATGCCTTTTTCCAATAATATTTACAGATAAATGAAATTAAACGCGATCATACCTTTTAACGAAACGTCAGACAGAATAATAAGGTGCGATACCGTTTGATTGATTCGCGTTATCGTTATAATAATTACGCTTAAAAAAAGGATTGTTAAAAGCAGTTAAGCAAAAAAATATTTTTAGTTTATCGTAACACAAAAGTAAGAAACAAAACCCTATTAATAGGATCGCTATGTTGTCCGTCGGTCCGTCCGTCTGTCTGACCGTCTGTTTGTATGTCTGTCTGTCTGTCAAGACCGTTATTCACGGGAACGCGTGAAGAGATCGTGTTTAACCTTAAACATGGGTCTACTCTCCCTGAAAGTTGTGAAAAATCAAACTTCTAAGATGACCTGTAAGATATGGCGATAACGCGACAATTAACTTATATTTTGACACGCTCAAGGAAATCAAAGTACATTGGATCCCTATACATCGGGTGTTTATATAATATAATAATAATAATAATGTAATAATAATAATAATGCGTTTATTTGCCAGAACACAAGTTTTAAAGGAGTGAACAAAAACTAAATAGTTATAAGTATTCAACCTGCATGCAGGTATGCAAATTTTATTTATATCATCAATAATTAACAATGTTTTGTTGATTTAAGGTAGGTACCGAGGGTGTCATTGTGTAAATTTTTCAAGTCTGTTTTTGCGTTGCAAGCCAACGTAGTTGTAATATTTTCAAGTTTTTTAATACCTATTAATATTATTCAAAATTCAGATTCAAATTTAAACTGGTGCTTAAACTAAGCATATAAATGCCTGTTCATCAACCTGGTGTCCTGATGAACAGGCATTATATGCTTAGTTTAGGCACCAATCTTCCACAAAGTGAATTATTTTACCTTGTTAACACGATTATATATCCATGTACTTGTATACTTTGTGGTAAGAAATAAAGCTTTTTTATTAATAGGGGTTAAAGTATGAAATTGCCGATTATTTTCCCACTTTTTATTTTGATTATAGCTCTTAAATATAGTCATATTTTTGCGTAATTCTTTTTGTGTTGTATCAAAAACTAAATAAAGTAACTTTTGACTAAAAAAAAAATGTAATACTAGTGCCTATTACTTCAAAGGAAGTCGTTGACAAGACCCGTTAGGTACAATGTGTCAGCTGACCTTCTTGCTTGAATTAAGTATATTTGTATTATATACTTTGATTTTCAGAAATTTTAATACTACAATGCGTAGCTTTATAACCATCTAACTTTCACCTTTAATTGCATCGAAAACGGTTCAGGCGTTTTTAAAAAAATATAAAAAATAGTTAGTATGGAAAAATGACTTTTCCCGATTTCGTCCATACAAAACGGCAATTTCATACTTTAACCCCAAATATTTATTATTATTAAACTATTTTTTTGCATTTAAATAGAGTAGTAACAAAAATGATTTGAAAATATATAATAAAGTATTTAAATTGCTGTATTATCTTAAGGGGACTACTAGAGCTAAGTGGTGTCCCCAATTGATTTAATTTTACTACTTCTAAACAAAATCAATTCTAAAAGAACTAGAACAGTATCATTTTAGCAAATTACCTCTAGTATTTATTGAATCACTGTTAACTGCTTGCTTGTATTGTGTGTGTACATTATTGCCAAAAGCGGCCACTCTTGGCGTTAGATAGATAGATAGATAGATGGATAGATAGATAGATAACACTTTATTGCACAAAATACAAGAAAACAAATAAATTTAGTTAGTTAGCTACAAATTCGACTTCATAAACAGTTGTTTAATTAATGATTGTCAAACATTTGTAAAATGATTCTTTCGGGTGATAAGAGTGTAAACTCCTAACATCCTTTAAAAATTGACGCAATGACGTAATGTCTCGGTAGCTTAACTGAACAAAGCCCCGCGCCCGGTTTGTACGTGAATACGGGTTCGATTCCCGTCCGGGACAAACTTTATCAAGTTTAAATACTGAAGCTATACATTTGTAATCATATCTCAAAATAAATAGGAAGAACGTAACACACGTGTATCACACGTGTGTTACACATTATATATAATACACATGTTATGTACAGTATTGTTGGATCACCGTCTAGTCTGTAACTTAGAACTCTAAATATGTATTAGCATTGACTGTGATCTGTTTGTGTACTTATACAAATAAATAAATAAATAAATAAATAAAATTTAAAATTAAAATCGGACGAATTCGATTTCCAGAAAAAATACTGGCAAGAACAGTATTGTCAGTATTTTTTTTTAAATATAGAATCTAATAAGGTTTGACCTAACCTAATCATGCTAGATTCAGTAAACTGTGAAGTGCCACAATGGCGAGTAACATTGACCGCACCGTGTAGTGCCGGCACATAAAAAGAATAGCACTACCCCCTCTCTTCCCGTGGGTGTCGTAAGAGCCGACAGAGGGAAAACTGCCATCAGGAGATGGGCAGCACCGTCTCCTAGAAGCAACAGGCCATACTGCGATCGCCAACCCGCCTGACAAGCGTGGCGATTATGGCAAACCCCCCCCCAAATATGAATACACCGCTAAGAATTCGGCCCCCAGTCCCCGGCGGCCCCGCTAGTCCTAGCTATGGCAGCAGCTATGGTAACGGCGGGGCAGGGGGTGCTAAGAATCCCCGGGTAAGATCCGGCTGCCAACAACGACGACTCGACCTGGCAACATATAACACGCGCACACTGAGGCTTGACGCGAAGCTCGTAGAGTTGGAAGAGGCAATTGGTAAGTTACATTGGGATATCATTGGGCTATCTGAAGTCCGAAGAGAGGGGGAGGACTCGATAACCTTAAAATCCGGTAACTTACTATACTACCGGGAGGGCGACCAACAGTCCCTAGGTGGTGTCGGGTTCATCGTCCACAAGTCCCTTGTCAACAACGTGATTACTATCGGAAGTGTTTCGAGCAGGGTAGCGTACCTGATACTCAGAATATCGAAACGATATTCGCTGAATGTCATTCAGGTTTACGCTCCGACCTCAAAACACGACGATGTCGAAGTGGAGGCTATGTATGAGGAGATCTCTAAAGCCATGCATAGCTTTAAAACCTACTACACGGTTGTGATGGGGGATTTCAATGCGAAGTTGGGGCAACGTTGCGGTAATGAGTTGAGAATGGGGAAATTTGGATTTGGGCAACGGAACAAAAGGGGTCAGATGCTGGCAGACTTCATGGAGAGGGAGAACCTCTTTATGATGAACTCCTTCTTCAAGAAGCCCGTAAGCCGCAAATGGACCTGGATCAGCCCGGACGGTAAAGTCAAAAACGAGATCGATTTTATCATGTCAACGAAGAAGCACATATTCGATGATGTCGCTGTGATCAACGCTGTTAAGACAGGAAGCGATCACCGCATGGTCAGAGGCACATTGAATATCGACGTAAAGCTTGAAAGAGCGCGACTGATAAAATCCACGCTCCGACCAATACCGGCTCAAATTCAAAACCCCGAGTGCTTTCAGCTCGAGCTTCAAAACCGTTTCGAAGCCCTTGAGAACAGCATCGATGTGGACGATCTATACAACATGGTGGTGGATACTGTCCGTACGGTAGGGTCTAAGTACTTTAAAACCCGCCGTCCCAAATCAAAGAAACTCTCCAGTCAGACTCTCCTACTCATGGATCAGAGAAACGAAATGAGGCTACAGAACTCAGCGGATGCCATCGCTATCGGCAACTCAATAGACAGATATCTAAGTCTTTGAAGAGCGACCTTCGTCAATTTAATACCAGACGTATTAAAGAGACCATTGAGCGGAACAAAGGCTCCAAAGTGTTCGCCAGAGATCTGTCTATTGGGCAAAGCCAATTAACGAGGCTGAAAACTGAGACAGGTAGCATCATTGCGTCAACACCTGAAATCCTGAGGGAGATTGAGAGTTTCTATGGACAGTTATACTCCACGAAAACACCTGTTGAAAGCAAGGCTAAAGACCCTAGAGCCAAGCTTACCCGATACTATTCTGAAGATATCCCGGACGTCAGCCTGTGCGAGATTAGAATGGCTCTCAAGCAGCTTAAAAACAACAAGGCGGTGGGTGATGACGGAATCACAACAGAGCTCCTTAGAGCGGGCGGTAAGCCGATACTTAAGGTCCTCCAGAAGCTCTTTAATTCTGTCATCCTCGAGGGCAAAACGCCAAAGGCATGGGGCAGAGGCGATGTGATGCTGTTCTTCAAGAAGGGTGACAAAACTCTCTTGAAGAACTACAGACCCATTTCGCTTCTGAGCCAAATCTATAAGTTGTTTTCGAGAGTCATTACGAATCGTCTCACTCACAGGTTCGACGACTTCCAAACTCCCGAACAAGCCGGGTTCCGAAAAGGCTATAGTACCATAGACCACATTCATACGCTGCGGCAAGTTATACAGAAGACCGAAGAGTATAACTTGCCACTTTGCTTAGCGTTCGTGGACTATGAGAAAGCCTTTGATTCGATTGAGACATGGGCAGTGCTGCAGTCTCTCCAAAGGTGCCAAATAGACTACAGGTACATCGAAGTACTAAAGTACTTATACCAAAACGCCACCATGTCGGTCCGATTACAGAACCAGAGCTCTAATCCGATCCAACTACAGCGAGGTGTGAGACAGGGAGACGTTATTTCTCCGAAACTGTTCACAGCTGCGTTGGAGGATATTTTCAAGCTTCTGGACTGGAAAGGACGCGGCATCAACATCAATGGCGAATACCTAACACATCTGCGATTTGCCGATGATGTAGTTCTTATGGCTGAGACCTTGGAAGACCTGAACATTATGCTCGAAGATCTCAGTAATGCTTCTCAAAGAATGGGTCTTAGGATGAACATGGACAAGACGAAAATCATGTTAAATGCCCATGTTGCACCCGCTCCAGTTAACGTTGGGAACATTGCACTCGAAGTTGGTGACCACTATGTTTACCTGGGACAGATAGTCCAGTTAGGTAAGTCCAACTTCGAGAAAGAGATCTCTCGTCGAATCCAGCTCGGATGGGCAGCGTTCGGGAAGCTCCGGCATATTTTCGCGTCCGAAATACCTCAGTGTCTCAAGACGAAAGTCTTTGACCAGTGTGTGTTGCCAGTAATGACCTATGGGAGTGAGACGTGGTCGTTTACTATGGGTCTCATAAGAAGGCTCAAGATCACCCAGCGAGCAATGGAGAGAGCAATGCTTGGTATTTCCCTACTCGATCGAATCAGAAATGATGAGATCCGCAGGAGAACTAAAACAACCGACATCGCTCGAAGGATTGCATCGTTGAAGTGGCAGTGGGCGGGACACATAGCGCGGAGAACCGATGGCCGTTGGGGCGGAAAGGTTCTCGAATGGCGACCACGTACCGGACGACGTTCCGTGGGCAGGCCCCCCACAAGGTGGACCGACGATCTGATCAAGGTCGCGGGAAGCCGCTGGATGCGGACAGCACAGGACCGATCGTTGTGGAGATCCTTGGGGGAGGCCTATGCCCAGCAGTGGGCGTCGTTCGGCTGATATGATGATGATGATGATGATTAACCGCACGTCATCAAGTGGACGCGGGTGCGGGCAGCCGCAGCGGTGTGTCCGCGACACCTGGCCGGGGTTTATCAGACCACTGCGGACAGACGCGGTTTTAACTAGCGCTTGTTGAGCTTCATTCGTTCAGCAGTCATTAAAGTAAAAAAAAAAAACATGCTGTTATTAAGATAATGGTTCCGTACCATGAAAGAAAAAAACGGCAAAAAATTCGTGTCCGTTGTGAGGGAGCCCCGAAAAGTCTTTATTTTATTATGTTTTTTTCCAGACGTTAGCTCATTTGGCTATACAATTGGGCACCTAAACGACACTGACATAGGTGCGACGTTTCAAAATGTAAATCCTAATGCGCATACCACTACGAATTTGAACAAAACCTTCGGTGTTCAACTGTAACTCGAACTCGTCCGATTTAAATACACATTGTATGAAATAAAATCGGATGAGTTAAAGTTCTAGAAAAAATACTGGCACGTGTTTTTTTAAATGTAAAATCATTTTAGATTTACTAACCTAAACAAGCTAGATTTAGTCAACTGTGAAGTGCCACAATGGCGAGTAACATTAACCGCACGTCATCAAGTGGACGCGGGTGCGGGCAGCCGCAGCGGTGTGTCCGCGACACCTGGCCGGGGTTAATCAGACCACTGCGGACAGACGCGGTTTTACTAGCACTTGTTATTAGCTTCATTCGTTCAGAAGTCAAATAAACCCTCAGTATGCGAGTCTGACTTGCACTAGTTTTAATTCATGTACTTGCCAGTTTTTTTAAATTTTATTAAAATATGGAACTAAATTATGTTTGACCTAGTAATTATTCTAGTCAACTGTGAAGTACCTCAATAGCGAGTAATACTAACCGCACGTCATCAAGTGGACGCGGGTGCGGGCAGCCGCAGCGGCCGGCGCCGCTGTCCGCGACACCTGGCCGGGGTTTATCAGACCACTGCGGACAGACGCGGTTTGGACTAGCACTGATTATGAGTTTCATTGAAGTAACCTGTTTCCGTTATTTATAAAATATGTATAGATCACAAAACGGCAAAAAAAAAACGTTTTTTTCTAAGGGAGCCCCCGTAAAATATTTATATTATAATTTGTTTTATAATAATTATTTTTAAGTGAATGTACAATTTTATTTCAGAAATCAGAAATAATCCATTGGCAGTTCTCTGAATATTTTAAACGTCTTCCCTGTGCCGTTAAAGTAACGTTAGTAGTATGGGAATCCCCTTCAATATTTATTTTATTGTTTTTAACTATTTGTTGTTAATGCAACAAAAATACACTATTCCAAACAGTAATACAAATCTCAAAATTTTAACTGCATCTGAATGTTCATGAGTGACAGTCTGGTGAGAGACGGACAGACAAATAGACAGACGGATAATGGAGTTTTAGTATTAAGTTCCCGTTTCATCCTTTGGGTATGAAATCCCAAAACTAGGTACGTAATTAGTAACAAAAAATTGAACATTGGGTTTTCTTTTGTCGTAGTTGCGATCAACTTTATGTTATGTTTGAAAAGGCGAATTATTCCTAAGGCGGGTATGATACGATGAAACAAACAGTTGAATTTTCAAGAAAGTTGAATTATTTAAATAATTTGTATTGGTAAAAGTACCAACCTATAGTCATCTTACTGCAGGGAAAAGGCATGCATCATTGAACTCAAGTTACTACGGCAATGATGGGTATGTACAGGCATAATAAACACGCTTGCCAAATGAATGATGGTCATATTATTATGATCTCAAAGTAGAGTTAACTTCGAAAATTCATAAATTTTGTTGCCCGACCCAGGGATCAAATCCGGGACCCATTAAACTTGGCCGGTATTCAAACCACTAGGAGTTTTTAAAACCACCAATAATATGTATTTTAACATTATATCAACATAATAATTAAAATCATATCAAGTATTTATATTTTCAGGGTGGCTTCAGTAGAACGTTGACTACACTGATACAGACCACTAACGAGACTCGTTTAACCAAACAAAAACCTCGTGCGAGACAAGCTACAGGCAGTGCCATCTATGTATATTTTGGAGAACTAGCACGTTACACAAAATTATGGTTGCTGTACCTAGTTTTTAAAAACGTTGACCCGTGACCACAATTTCAATTTATAGCTAACGCGTAACATCAAGAAATTTTTTTTTAATGTGTTTTGTTTTGACATTTACTCAAAACTAAATAAAGTATCAGCTTATTTGAACATGACATACAATTGGATCACAGTTTATTTAACAAAAAGTTTACTGTAATTTTTCCGCACTCGCGGTCGGGACGGTCCGTTTAACCCCCAAATATCACTTAGCCTCCTGTCACTGAAACTAAAAGGGTTAATGTTTCCTTCCCATCACAAAAGACTATTCATATTTGTACCGGACCGTATCTTTTTCTATTTTTTAGGGTTCCCAAAACTGTTATAATAATAGGTATGTAAGTAATAAAAAAGTTGTGAAAGAAATGTCACTGGTAATAATAATAGTGACATTGTAAGTATATTAGATTTTAGTTAGATACTAGCTGTTGCCCGCGACTTCGTCCGCGTCAATTTCTGTTATTATGAACGCGATTATTTTTGCAACATTTTTCACTGATGCTTCGCTCCTATTAGTCGCAGCGTGATGCTATATAGCCTAAAGCCTTCCTCAATAAATGGACTATACAACACAATAAGAATTTTTCAATTCGGACCAGTACTTACTGAGATTAGCGCGTTCAAACAAACAAACAAAGAAACAAACTCTTCAGCTTTATAATATTAGTATAGATATTGTACTAAAAAGGTAAGTTTACAGAATTAAAATAGATTTTGTGTTGTGTGTCGAGAACAGGGGCGAGTGAGAAGTGAGTTTACAAATAGTGGGAACAATGGTCGAGTGCAACAAAAGACTAGGGCAAAAGGTAAATAGTTTGTATCGGAAACGCATAAAAAATAAGGTACAGGCAACAGCACGTCAACCTACCACAAAACGTCAAATTTTCTCAATTGATATTGATCTCTACTTGTTGGACTTAAAGTTTAAAATCAATTCAATTTACTTTTTGAGTAGGTTGACCTGCCGTTTGTCTCTCGTAACACTAAATCCTGATTTATACGCTCATAGACATATACCTACCAAATTAAACCTTTTTGGTAAAAAAAATAAATTAAAGTTCTTTTATATTAACCACAGATAGATAAACAGACATACGGAATTATAACAGTTCCTTGTTGACAAAGGAACCCTAAAAAGGATCAATGTTATAAAAATATCCCCGATAGAGTGCACTGAATAAATAAAAGTCAAAGGTTGCTCTTTAAAATGTATTATTTTTGTTAGGAAAACTTAAACAAAAAACGAAGGTTCAGTTTCTAAAAGCCCACGCAATATGTGTTATATGGCTTGATTAATACGATATAATGGAGGCTATCGCTAATTAATTTGCCACTAGAGGCGCTTGTGTCGCGTTAGGTCCAATATCAATCACTTTTCACTGGTTTTAGCGGAATTTGTTGCATAAATTAAAATTTCTTTAATTTACCTGCTGGAAAGTGATCTCCTTCGTAAAATATCGCCAAATATGGATTATTTGGCGATTAATGTGAACGCTTTAAAAGCGGAATTAAGAAAAAGCGCAAAAATAGGCGGCCTCAAGAGCAACTATTTCAGAAGTTAGTTTGTTGATATCAAGGTAGTTATTTATCAACAATATAACCTTAATTGGATTTAAGATATAACACTTTGATTCGGCGCCAATCGCCTTTTACAGCTATACTTCCGGACCTCAGTCTACAGTGGCGCCAACTGGTGAGCAAAGAAACGGTAGTCCCCATTAGATGCTCTGATAAAATATTTGTACTCACTAAAATGTGTATTAAAGTAAATAGGTGAACAACAATACATACATATTGACTGAAAGAGTATGTAGGTAAGTATGATGAAATAATTTTCCTAAAAAAGGAATACGCGTGATGCCTGCTTAAAACAGAGAAGCGCCACCTTTTCTCATATTGTAGGTGAGGTAAGAAGCAAGCAGTGCAAGTGTAAAGAAAGCCAGTGTAAATTCTTCAAGTATTATTGAATAAAAAGATCGAATAGGAATCGAACTCTAAGGAGTAATTACCGCTAGAAGAAGACGAGCAGTAATATTGGAGAGGGTAATATTTAGTGTTGTTATTTTAATAAAAATAAAAAAAAGTAAACTAGAGAAAAAAGTCTATACAAAAAGGCTCACAAAGATCCACAATATCAAGCAAGTGTTAAAATGCTAACTACTGTATTTGTGTAAAAAGGGTAAAAACTACAGATATGTTTGAAGACGGTGCCAGTCAATGGGGACTACCGTTTCTTTGCTCACCAGTTGGCGCCACTGTAGACTGAGGTCCGGAGGTGTAGCTGTCAAAGGCGATTGGCGCCGAAACAAAGTGTTATACTCGAATCTTGAATCTAATTAAGGGTATATTGTTTATAAATAACTATCTTGATATCAACAAACTAACTTCTGAAATAGTTGCTCTTGAGGCCGCCTATTATTGCGCTTTTTCTTAATCCCGCTTTTAAAGCGTTCACATTAATCGCCAAATAATCCATATTTGCGATATTTTACGAAGGAGATCACTTTCCAGCAGGTAAATTAAAGAAATTATAATTTATGCAACAAATTCCGCTAAAACCAGTACAAAGTGAATGATATTGGACCTCACGCGACACTAGCGCCTCTAGTGGCAAATTCACTAGCGATAGCCCCCATTTGATCAGTATCGGTATAACGTTGTTGCGTTGTAATACTTGTAATGTAACGTACGTGGAAAATATTCGAAATTAAGTTATGTGCTAACTATCAACTCAGATAAATAGCTTGTACCCATTTATCGTCTCTATGTTTTTTTATTTGAAATAAAAAAAACGGTTTACCTAAATTGACCTAATTGTGGTTACTGTCCATTCGAAAGCGCCCGGACATATTCGGACTTCTGGCCTTCTGTCCGGAATTTGTCAGAGTTAATTAGCAAAATTTTTGATTGTTTGATTTGTAACATAATTAAAATTTTATTTTTAGTCTTTATCTAAATACTCGTACTATGATGACTTTTGAAGTTCTTGTATTTTTATTTTGGTTGCTTCATCTTATTTAGTGTGATTTCTAACAAATCAATAGAAGCTACAATCACAAACCCGAGCAAGGTTCGAAATCGACCGGGAATCCAACCCATGACTATGATATCTTGGCCCAGTATTTAAACCTCTAGACCAATGGGACACCCAATAAAGAAGGTTAAATAAATTAAGGTCTAGACGAACTTACCACGATCAAATCGGGGATGTTCTGAAGAAAGGTCAGGTCAAGAGTACTCTAAACCGACGAGCATGCATGAAGAGATTGATGAATGTGGAAGAAGCGAAAGTTGTATGCCAGGATCGTATTAAGTGGAAGGCCTTGGGCTCTGTCTACCCCGTTGGGAAGGAGGCGTGATAATATGTATGTATGTATGTATGTAAATAAATTAAAACTTATGCCTTCCGTCCAACCAACTGTCTTGCAAAATCTTCTTTTGGAGGCGTATGCATGTTACTAATAAATAACAGAAGATTTAACGGTGACTGTTAGGACTTTTCCAAAGCCGTGAAATGGTTAATTAGAAAGAAATACAGAATAACTAACATTGTTATCTATGCGCGTCAGTTATGCGTTCGTTGCGAGCCCTTTGTGTTCAAATCGCGGTAAAATCGTTCCGTGGCGTCAGTACAATAGACTTTAATTTATTCAAGGGGTAATTTAGTATACAACTTTGTTAGCTGCTAACATTAGGAAACAGCCAGTCCATTCATAAAAGTTCTAAGTAATATCAATTATAAACAAAAAATTTTTTTTTTTGCCCGCCCGTCATGCTAGGAGATGCGGGTTCGAGTCCCGCCCGAGACAAAATTTTTAAAGTTTATATACTGATATTATAAGTGCAATTAAGTTGCTAAAATATCAAATAAAGTATATAAATAGCTGTTTCATCTTAACTGACTGTCGAATATCTGCAAAGATGTTTCTTTCGGGTGTTAAGGGTGCAAACTTCTAACATTTGATGAAACAACGCTGGCTCACAGCGTAAGAATATGCTTGAAAAATTCGCGCCGTGTCGCAGTGTCTCAGTGGCTTAATGGTATGGCGCCCGCCCGGCATGCGAGGAGATGCGGGTTCAAGTCCCGCCTGAGACAAAATTTTTCAAGCTTATATACTGATATTATAAGTGCAATTAAGTTGCTAAAATATCAAATAAAGTATAAATTTTTAAGTAATTTATAACCCCAACCAGGTGGACCGACGGTCTTATGAAGGTCACGGGAAGACGGTGGATGCGGATGGCGCGGGACCGATCGTTGTGGGGATCCTTAAGGGGACTACTAGAGCTAAGTGCTGCCCCAATTGATTTAATTTTATTACTTCTAAACAATATCAATTCTCAAAAAACTAGAACTGTATAATTTTAGCAAATTACCTCTAGTATTTATTGAATCTCAATAAACTTTTCAAGATTCAAGATTCAAGATACATTTATTTGCATTAAATATGGTACATACAAGATCTTTGATCAAAAAAGTTTCACATATTTAGTCATCTACATATAGCATGCAAATTTAAAATGGGTACAATTAATCAATACACTTAGAAGTCAAATACAATTAACCTACAAATAAACAATACAAATTCCAATCATAGTCAAGTTACTCAATACACAATTTATTATTAATGTCAATTTTGCACTCAAGAAATTCCTTGACTGAGTAAAAACGTTTGTCCCTAAGCCAGTCATATAATTTATTTATGAAAATATTTAAAGGAAGCCTAGTCAATGAGTGTGGTAGTTTGGTTAAAATTCTAATGCATCTTGGATAACAATTTCGTTTAAAATATTGCGTTTGTATTTTGGGCAGCAATAGTTTCTCCCGATGTCTTGTAGATTTAATGACATAGTCATCCTTATGTACAGACAAATGTGGATGAGTTTTTACAAAGACGCAACACTCCAACAAATACATTGACGGAACAGAGAGAAAATTTAGTATTGGAAAAAGTTGTTTACACGAGGTCAGAGGCGGAGCGTTACATAAAGCACGAACACACCTTTTCTGTGAGATGAAGGCTTTTTGTGCATCTACAGAATTGCCCCAAAGTAATAAGCCGTATTTAAGGTTGGACGCTACATACCCATGATATTCCATCAAGGAAGTCCCTTGACCGACTTGGGTTGCTAGTCCTCAAAGAGCGTAGTAAAATCGGTTTATCTTTTTGCATACCTTTTCTATGTGTTGTTTCCACGAACACTGATTGTCTATAACAAAGCCCAAGAAAGTAACTGTTTTCGATTCTGTTACAGATCTGTCATTAATTTGAATATTTAGATTATTGTCTTTAGGTTTACGGTTAAAAAAGTTTATGTGCTTAGTCTTATCGATATTAATAATAAACGCGTAAAAAAAGTGTTGCTATGCGGCCGTATCAAAAATTTTAGATTTTTGGCTGACATTTTCTAAGTGCTTTATCTTGACATTTTTGTACTGGGCTTTACCAAAAGAAAAAATACGATATATTAATATAATTTGAAAGGTGGTTATTGTATTTTCCCTTTATACCTAAACAGGCCTAAAACTGTAAAAATTTAACTCTGCTTCGAGGTCCCGGGTTCAATTCCCGGACGGGTCAATGGAGAAAAAAAGGCCAAGGGCGAGTCGGACTCACGAACTGAGGGATCCGTACCAACTTTAACTGAATTACGGGTCCACTTACTTCTACTTAGCCAAAATATCACAATATTTAATTGACTATTATTTATATTTGCGGTTGTTAAAAATGTGCTATCTCTCATAAACTACCAGTTTGATCTTGTTCAAACTAATTTTCGTTGAAAGTATTTGTTAAGATCTACATTCGGTATCTTTTTTAAAAAATTTCATTTGCTTAGTTTAAAAGTTAGAGGGGGGGAGACCCATTTTACCACTTTGGAAGCGTCTATCTTCAAATTTTAGACTTTTGGAAAAAATAAAGTTATAGGAACCTTTATGTCATTTTAAAAGACCTATGTCATTTTAAAAGACCTATCCATAGATACTCCATACGCATAGGTTTGAGTCTAACTGTGTAATGTTAATACTTTCAGAATAAAGTGGTTGTGACATACGGACGGACAGACAGACAGACAGACATACTTGACGAAACTAAAAGACGAGTATTTGGCCATTCAGCTACGGAACCCTAAAAAGTGTTTTTTCTACATTTTCTTGGGTCTGGGTGTTTGTGGTACCTTCGTTGTTTCTGGTTTCCAAAATGCGAGTGCTTTATATAGTTATTCAAATTTGGATCAGAACAATGTATGTAATGTTGTCATATCGCTTTAATTCTTTTGACGAATGAATGAACATTATTAAAGTTTCATTCGTCTCGCATGTGAACGAATTTTATTAATACGAGTCAGCCAGTGCAGGGTTAATGTACTGTGTTATATGACAAAGGGATGTCGGAAATTCAATGAACATCCTAAATTAATTGGAGTTAGTTATGGTTATTTGTTTTTCACCATCATTAAGTAACATTTTGTGGGTTTTTAACGAGGTTTATAAAAAGGGTTTCTGTAATATACTCGTCGATTTTGCGTTTAATTAACAACGGGATAATGAAACGGGTCGATGACATGACATGGATAATGGAGACAATGTTTCGCATATTATAATAGTATAAGTTAAATAGAATTATAATCAGTATATCCTAGATATTATCAATTCAATTAAGGTAGTTAGCAGTGATTGAAATAGTTTATTTCAGACTCCATAGCCTGAAATAAACTTGTTAATCATAGCTAATCGGGGCTAATCATAGACAGATATTAAGTTTGATACCATTATCAAACTTAATATCTGTCTATGATTAGCCCCGGGGTTTTGGGATTATAAAATTTCAATTTTTTTTTCATATTAACAAATTCCAATTAGTTGGTAACTTATACTGAACTGATTTTTCTGGAAAATACGTATTTATTATATTTGGCAAGTACCGAATAAAAGATCTTGGCTTCCAAGAACCATAATTCATCGTTATAAGCCTAAACCAGTCCAATAATATATAACAGCCTCCAAAACAAGATTCCGTCAAAATTGCCGGTTTCTTCTGGCAATAATCTTTTAGTTGCTTCTTACGACACCAACAGGAAAAGAAAAGGTGGTGCAGTTTAAAATCAGAAATCAGTTTAAAATCAAATGTATAACAACATGGCAGCGTTATTTAATTTACCAATAAAAGTATTTTTTGAAAAATATTACCTATTGATTCAGACTTTTAATTTTGTTACACACTGTGATGCACACAGACGTATTATTTTGCTGCGGTGGGGTCCCGGATAAAATAAACTTTCATAGCTACATCCGTAGGCGTAACAGCGTGTTTCAAAATAAATAGCTAAACCAATATTTTATATTTTCATTAAAAAAATGTTGATAAAAAAGCCCAGATGTTATACATAATGGTCACGTCATAACGTGGCCTTCGTTTTCTAGGTGGTTTTTTAATGCACCGTGTAGACAGGATGAAATTTTAATCACTTTCCAAAATTTTTATAGGCGCTCTGTATCGTGTTTAGAGCCTATTTATGAAGTTAAAAATGTAAATCAAGTTGTCACCCGAAAATATTTTTCGCGATATAGTTTTAAATTTTTACGGTCCTAACCCTGTTAAGGTATAAAGGGAAAATCAAAAACATATGAATAGTATCGTAATGAATGAATGAGATGCGCGACGCGTAAAAAAAGTGTTGCTAGGCGGCCGTATCAAAAATTTTAGATTTTTGGCGGACATTTTCTAAGTGCTTTATCTTGACATTTTTGTACTGGGCTATATCAAAAGAAAAAATACGTCATTTGTTTTTTGTCTTTGAAGATTGATATATTACAATTTGGAAGGTGGTTAAAAATCATCCTGTATATAACGATTTAATAATTTAATATGACTGGCCGTTGGTCCTATGTGAATCACGATTGTAATTTTACTTCCCTACATTCAAACCAATTTAATGTTGCGAATACCAAAAGGCATTATTGCCTAATGAATTTTCAGACATTTGTGAAATCGAAGTTATTTGTGCGATGCTCGGAAGTTAATGTGTGCCTAATTTGAACAATGCTAATATTGTGCTGCTTTCAGTTACGCTATTATGTAAATATTTGAGATTCTTCTGGAATTATTAATCGTTTTCAGCTGGCGATTAAATAGAATTCAACGTTGGTATGACGTACTGACAGCCCGATAATGCGTGACCAGTTTTGATATGTCAATGTGTGTGTCAACTACTGACGTACCTTTAACATTTTTAGACTATCGATAAGAATTGCAGTTCGTCGTTTGGAAAGTAATGTTTACTGTCACACTGTTTTTATCTCGATATTATGCACCTACTTTGCGGCATACCTCACCGCCCTCACTACTTACACTGGACGTACTTACTTGCCACTCTGTCAATTAAGACTGATCGCAAAACGAAAAGATTAGTTTTCTTTTTCTATCTTGCTAGATTTCCATAAGAGGTTTTCTTCTATCTCGCAGGCTTTGTCCGTCTATTATATTCTACGTTTATGCTATAAACTATATTCGTACCAAATATCATTAGAAACGATCAGTTCTTTTGGTGTTATTGAGCAACAAACATACATACAAACTTTCAGAATTTTAGTTTTACTAGGTTGTGCCCGCGACTTCTTACGTTTAGAGAAGTTATTCCATGGGAGTCGCACTTTTTTTGTGGTGAAAAGTCGAATATGTATTATTCTAGTCTGTATTTTAGCCTAGCCTAGCCCAGCCTGGCCTAGCCTAGCTTAGCCTAGCTTAGCTTAGCCTAGCCGTTCTGTCGTGATTGAGTAAAAAACATCCATCCCAATTTGTGCATTCATGAAAATAGTAAGATTAATAAGTAGGTTAATATTTTTTACTAAACACCAAATCAGCATATAAATGATGTTATTTGCTTTCTCATCATGATAGAGAAAAACAAATCATTTGATTGACTAATAGAATAAACTCAAGTCACGTTCCCGCCATTCGTCTGCTCCTTCTCAACAAAACAATTTGCTTTCTTTTGACAGATATAGGTCAACCTTTAAAGGAGCAGAATAGAAAAAAATAAAGATTGCACAATCACATAACATGAAACTTTTAGAACTCTTGGTTTGGTCTACTGTGAAATTTATTCTGACGGTCTCTGAATCTAATTTTTTTTAATGTAATAAACTCTTGATGGCGTTGACTGTTTTCTTTATCCTTAAAGGGCCGAGCTCAATTATTCCAATAATAAAAAAAAAGGATTAGGTCAACACAAATGGAAAATAATAAAGCGAGAAGAGTTAAGGTATACAAAACAAATTATGATTTTTTTATAATTGCAAACGATAAAAACAATCTAATGAGACTTATTTTTTTCATTTAAATCACAAAGATTTTTTAAATTGTATAACATTTTCTAATTAATATGTTGTAAACTATCAATTATAGAGTTCTGGTAAAACTACGAGTACAACCTATAAAAAAAAACATTTGGTTTACGCCGTATTATGCATTGGTTTAAAAACGATGGAGAAGCATTCTCAACATCGTTTTAATACAGCGGTCCTACCGTATCTTTGGGACAAAAACTCCCACAACTACCAGTGTATACAGTCTATAGTTCATTAAATCAACAAATTATGTGTCAAAATTTCAAATAGAATTCGCCACGAGCGGTAGGGTGGGCTCTTAAATAAAATAAAACGAGAATATTATCGAACAGTACCCGCTGGGGTAATGTGCCGTGCGAAGGGTGCCGCACAGGGCATACTGTAGAGTGGTCAATAGGACTTTTTTTATAACAACGTTACTATGTTTCGAATCGACTAGGTAACCAATAATTTTAACTTTAAATATGAAAGGATTTTAAACTTTCTTCTTGCATTTTATATACTTAAAACTTAACTTTTCATGAGGTTTACTGCAACCGAATTCTAAATATAGCTTAAAAAAAAGTTGCTAATGACGTGTGGTGTCACACGTCATTAGCAACTTTTTTTTAAGCTTGGACGTTTCGAAGTAACATTTTGTATGAGATTATGTATCTAGTTGTACTTTGTTAATGTGTAATATAATTTCATTCCCTCCCAATGAAACTGGACTAATTCAACATATCTAAAATTATGGGCATGTAAACAGACCTAAATTTATCTCTAGAAATATATAAGATGTTGCCAGATCAACCACTAGAAAAAAAAATTTGTAGAGTCGTCTCCATTTGTCTCGACGTCCAACCGCAAAAATCCTAATGTTGCGCCTATAAATGTATCCACCGATACTCCACAAAAATTTCATTGACTTCGTTCGTTCAACGCATTGTGGCCAATTCGAGTCCCGTTACGGACAATGAGATATATGGGCCGTTAACTGATCGTGTTGACAGATTGGTTTTAATTTATGTCTGCGATGTTCTTTCGGAGTTAAATGTGGGTTCATTTGCATTTTAATGGCTAGTGACTATAAGATAGAGTGGTATATTGAATGGCAGATGGACAAGGAGATAACGAGTTTACTGTGTAATAAGCATGATATTTAACCAATACTAAAAAAAGAGTCGACGCTTATAAATACTGTCTCACTGTCTTTTTTTTTTCGTAATCAATGTGCTTGCTCTTGACTACATAGTAACGTAACTCTACGGTTAAGAAGACGCCTAAGATAGAGCGAGCTTACCCAGAAAGTGGGACTGGTTCTCCCACACATCAGCAGAACACAGAAAAACTGTTTGGCGCTGGACTCCGGCAGGAGGGTGGTAGCATCCAGGCAGCCTCTTACGAAGCCTACCACCGCAGAGGGATCTGTTAGCCTTCATCATTGGTTGGAAACCCAAAGATGCCGTTGCCCAGGGTGAACCACTAGGAGGTAGATCCCACTACCCCAAAAGACATTATATAAAGTTATATTGTTTATGTGAAAATAAAAAGTAAAACACCATCATTATAATAGGGGTTTAAAGTATGAAATTGCCGATTATTTTCCCACTTTTTATTTTGTTTATAGCTCTTAAGTATAGTCATATTATTGCGTAACTCTTTTTGTATTGTATCAAAAACTAAATAAAGTAACTTTTGACTAAAAAAAAAATGCAATACTAGTGCCTATTACTTCAAAGGAAGTCGTTGAAAAGACCCCTTACAATGTGTCAGCTGACCTACTTGCTTCAATTAAGTATATTTGTATTATATACTTTGATTTTCAGAAATTTAAATACTATAATGCGTAGCTTTATAACCATCTAACTTTCACCTTTAATTGCATCGAAAACGGTTCAGGCGTTTTTAAAAAAACTAACAAATTGTTAGTATGGAAAAATGACTTTTCTCGATTTCGTCCATACAAAACGGCAATTTCATATTTTAACACCTAATACCTGTATTATCTTACCAATATTATAAATGCATAAGGCGACTACTAGAACTTAGTGCTCCCCTCAATTGATTTAATTTTATTGCTTCTAAACAAAATCAATTCTCAAAAAACTAGAACAGTATCATTTTAGTAAATTACCTCTAGTATTTATTGAATTACCGTTAACTGCTTTTCATTCTGGCATTCTTTCTAAATTCGACTTTATGAACAACTAAATGAAAATCAGTATATATTTCTTCAATCACTCTATCTATTAAAAAAACCGCATCGAAATGCGTTGCGTAGTTTTAAAGATTTAAGCATACATAGGGATATAGGGACAGAGAAAGCGACTTTGTTTTATACAATGTAGTGATTATTTTACCTAACAAAGTCAGACACATTAGATTACATAAAACCTAATTGGAGTAATGTTGAAAGATATTTGGCATGCGTACAGGCGATGCTTGCCAAAGGTTTTTATTCAGCTTTTCTGTTAGAATCTACTCGTAATTTGGTTAACTAAAATATCATCCAGGTATAATCTGGCTCGTAATAATAGGGGTTTAAAGTATGAAATTGCCGATTATTTTCCCACTTTTTATTTTGTTTATAGCTCTTAAGTATAGTCATATTATTGCGTAATTCTTTTTGTATTGTATCAAAAACTAAATAAAGTAACTTTTGACTAAACAAAAAATGCAATACTAGTGCCTATTACTTCAAAGGAAGTCATTGAAAAGACCCCTTACAATGTGTCAGCTGACCTACTTGCTTCAATTAAGTATATTTGTATTATATACTTTGATTTTCAGAAATTTAAATACTATAATGCGTAGCTTTATAACCATCTAACTTTCACCTTTAATTGCATCGAAAACGGTTCAGGCGTTTTTAAATAAACTTAAAAATTGTTAGTATGGAAAAATGACTTTTCTTGATTTCGTCCATACAAAATGCAATTTCATACTTTAACTCCTAATATATAAATGACGTGTAGCACTCGGAGACTGCTACGGTAAAGCTATTGCATAGCATTTTTTAACAACTTATGCAATTATAAAACTAAAAAGAATATCCGCTGTGCCGGTCGGAGTGGGGGGTGTTAGGTTATTTTCGTTACGGAATTTCTGTATTCGGTCTCCACGCTCAAGGTCCGCGATAAAAGCTATGCAATAGCTTAATTTTCTAATTTTATGTATTTTCTAATTTTGACTTTTGTAATTAAATTTTTCTGTTATTTTGGCAGATATGGTTACCATAGGCAATCATACTGTCAAAATCCTTATTTTCTTCTAAATTCTTTTAAATTTCTAGTTTTCATATTGAGTGTTTTAGCCCAAACTCTATTATTCTTATAAAGTATGTTGTTTTGCTCGTGTCACGGTCAAATTAATTTAGGTAGTTAATGGATTTGGACACTAACAGTCAATCAAGCGTCATTAATTGGAGTTAAAAAGAATTGTAGAGACACTTTTTGTTTGCAGTTTTTAAACGTACGTTTCTAACAATAGAACTATTTACTATCATGGTATGGTACTTAGTAAAGTAAATAAAAGTAAGGGCCTATAATCATCCCACTGCAGGGCAAAGGCCTACATCATTGAATTCAAGTTACCACAGCAATGATGGGTGTAATCACCACGCTTGCCAAATGCGGGTTGGTGATCACAAACCCGAGCAACGTTCGAAAATTCGAAACTTTTTGTTGCCCGACCCGGGATTCGAACCTGGGACCCCGAGATCTTGGCCCTGTTGGTGTAAACTAAACGTCATAAACAAATATTGTATCTAGTAAAAATGAAACGCATTTTGAGGTTGCCATTGCATTCTTTATTCCTTTCGGTCTGTCTTATCATCTGAATGTATATCTGTCTGTGCTACGTACAATACATTTAATTATCCGATTATATTAACGATCTTTTCTTTTTCTGCCTATAACCCTTCAGGCCCGGTATTTAAACTAGTAGACCAACGGGGCGTTAAGCATAATAATAATAATCAATTGGTAATTTCTTTTTATTATAACATTTCGTAGTCAATATTATAGTTAAGATAGGACAACGTCTGTCGGGTCCACTAGTTAAAATATAAAAGTAAAAATAACGGATAATATTTCTGTATTCAAAATCTGTCATCTTCTCCCAACTAACCGTAACGATCTTTATAATTAAAACGAAAGTCATTGAACCAAGGAAACTCGTGTTGAATCATCTAAATTCTTCCCAAGAAACCCCATTTTTGTAACATTTACATAATTCGTTTGTGAACAATGGTGGTTTAGCGACTTTATTTCTTTACAGGAGAACAATGGGTCAATTTTGTATTGAAGGGTGGATTAAACGAAAACCTCGTTTTGTCCCATTGTGCGGAATCATTGAGATTTTTTGTTGTTGTTTTGTTTTGGTGCCGCATTCGTTCTTTTCCAGCTTGCAACGGTTTGTATTTTGTTTTGATAGACTTTAGATTATGCGGTTTGATTTCAATTTGGATTGTTTGTAGAAATATATTTTTTTTATATATTTTAATCTGGATTAAATATTAAAATGGTAAAAAAATTGGACATTTTATGATAACATAACTTTAATAAATAGATAAGTTTAAAATAAGAAGAACTTATGAACACGTTCTTAGCATATTCATTAGTAAATTTCACATATATTGGGTTTAGCAAACAAAACTATTTATTGTTTAGAATTGAGATGTAAAAATAAAGTAAAGTAAGTAACAGCCTATAATCATCCCACTGCAGGGAAAAGGCCTCCATCATTGAAATCAAGTTACCACTGCAATGATGGGTACAGGCATAATCACCACGCTTGCCAAATGCGGGTTGGTGATCACAAGCCCAAGCAAAGTTCGAAAATTCGAAACTTTTGGTTGCCCGACCCGGGGATCGAACCCGGGACCCCAAGATCTTGGTCTGGTATTTAAACCACTAGACCAACGGGGTGTTATGTAAAACTAATTCAATGATAACTACCTATTTATACACATAGTACAAGTATTATTTATTTCAGAGTCCTATGACTATTTGGCCTTTGATATACCTTAATTATAAATTATCTTTTTAATTTGCATTCATAATTAAATAGCCTAGAAACCTTAAAACGTATGTAATGGGCCCCTTGATGTAAACTAACTACGAAGTTTCACTAAAAATTTTAAACTATCTTTTACGGCATCACGCATGTACGGCTGGACCAATTTCGCTAATTCTTTTTTTGTTTTGTTTGTCATTGATTGATAAGAGAAAAAAATTAGGAAATTGCGCAGAAAATAAGAAAATTTAAGAAAACTTATTCACCATATTTAATTATTTGTAATTTAACTTTATCGCTCTTGACAATTTAAACTCTACTTTATTTGATATTTTAGCAACTTAATTGCACTTATAATATCAGTATATAAACTTGAAAAATTTTGTCTCAGGCGGGACTCGAACCCGCATCTCCTCGCATGCCGGGCGGGCGCCATACCATTAGGCCACCGAGACACTGCGACACGGCGCGAATTTTTCAAGCATATTCTTACGCTGTAAGCCAGCGTTGTTTCATCAAATGTTAGGAGTTTGCACCCTTAACACCCGAAAGAAACATCTTTGCAGATGTTTGACAGTCAGTTAAGATGAAACAGCTATTTATATACTTTATTTGATATTTAAGCAACTTAATTGCACTTATAAAATCAGTATATAAACTTCAAAAATTTAAACTTTTTTAATGTATGGCGTTTGACATAACATTGACGCATTCTGCGTGCTGCAGTATCAAATAGGAGGTAAAAAACTTAGAATCAAAGGTAAAAAACAACTTAATTTTGTACATGGCCAGTAAAACCTATGTCGCCTGTTCCCGTGTCGGAATACCAACAAATTTAAAACTATTTACATACCCGCTAGATAAAAAAACCAAGAATGTTGTAACATCATAAACAATTGAATTTATTTAATCCATATCTTAATTAATTTTCAAACTTAAGACAGGACAACGTCTGTCGGGTCCGCTAGTAATTTTATGAAAATAAATTCACGACTTTATTACTGTTTATGTATAAAACGTCATCATCATCAAACCACATCAGTCCACAGTTGGACATAAACCCACTAAATAAAGGATTTTTCTACTATCACCACGCTTGCCATTTGGATTGGATATCGCAGTTTAACCAATTGTAATCAGAAGACGCTGCTTCCCATCATCATGTGGCTATACTTTTTTAGTTACCCCCATGACTTCCAAAGGAAGAAATGAGATATTTTGATTCTAAGCCATTACTATACTTGTCAACTTTTTTTTTATTTACACTTTAATGCACATACAAAGCTGTACAAATGGCGTACTTAATGCTTAAAGCATTCTCTACCAATCAACCATAAGGCCAAGCAGAGAAGTTACAGGCGGTGCGAAGTACTTAGTGAAAATAACAAATAAACGAGTAAGATATTAATTATTATATCTTATTAGAGTGCTTACAAAGCACCGGCAGAAAATTTCATATTTAAAGTTGTATACATACGAACTAGTTACATACATAAAATTATAACAATAAATATATATATACAATAACATACAATAATACATACACATAATATGAGTATATACAGAAATTATGTCATTCAAAACTTTCTGGTACTGAAAGTAAATACAGATGGACAGACAGAAATGGTGAAAATATGCAACCATAAAAAGCCATTTTCCAATGTGACCTTTATTGGGAAACGAACCTTAGATATACCAAGACAAACCACCGCGACACAGGCGATAACTAAGTCTTTAATCATCCAAATAGCAACTAAATTAACTAGCATTAAAGTATTTCTTAAATATTATATTAAATTATTAATAGTACAAAAAAAAAGAAAACAGAAAACAAACACATTACATTTTATTATTTTGTTGAGTTTTACTATATTATTTTTCGTCGCTTGACAAATTATTACTGAGTTATTAACAAATAAATATTTACTACCGTTGTCGGGGGGGCGTTACAAAATCCTCCCTTAGTGGTTTAATTAAATTATTTACTTTGGCGTCTCAGGGAGAGAAACCGATATCTTAAGGTGATCACAGATGAGGGCATTCGCTTGTAACAATATTATGAACAGGTTTTACAGTAAAATAAAGTTTTTTTAACATATTGATGTCGGATATTTACGAAAACACTTGAAAGATTTATTTACGGATTAAACTCACGCTTATAAGGATTTTACTTTTTTATTCCACCCGCCACGACTGCGAACTTTTTGAAAAAAAATCATTATTAATAAATAAAACTCTGTAAAGGTTTTAGAAATAGAACTGATTTGGGTCCCATTTATTACGATTTAATATTCATACTTTATTTGATATTTTATTGCAAATTGCAATTATAATATCAGTATATAAACTTGAAAAATTTTGTCTCAGGCGGGACTCGAACCCGCATCTCCTCCCGCGAGGAGATGCGGGTTCGAGTCCCGCCTGAGACAAAATTTTTCAAGTTTATATACTGATTTAATATTTTCTTTTATTTTTCTCGACATTTCGAATTTAGTTTCTTTAGTAAGCGAAACTAAAGTAAAATGCTAAATGTAAAGCCTCGTTTGACGTGTCAGTCTATCTGTCTGTCTGTGTGCTTGTGTGCCTGTCCGTGGCATTGTAGCTTCTATGAATAAACCGATTTTCTACGTCTACTAGAACCTACTGTTATACGTTACAAAAAAAAGTACAATATCTAAATTTCGTTAGGCTGATCTTTGCCAAATTATATGAATACTTAGCTCTGATCAGCACCCACCTTTATAGTCATAATTAGTTTGAAATTCGGCCGTTCATTAACTGAGCGACTGCGACCCAGGCATTACTTCAGCCAATTTTACTCTCCTATAATTTCAGACTAGCTAGACATTACAGAACAGGCTTTGGTTAGATTTTCGGTGTCATAACCCACATTGTTGGCTATGATGACTTTGAATAACTTAACGATACAAATAAATTATAATTGAGGTTGGTAAAATACTTCGTATTTTGCGTTAAAGACAGAAGAAAGTTTCAGTGTAGAAATAAAAATGGAATTTTACATTTTCTCGGGTTTGGGTGATTGTGGTACCAGCGGTTTAAATAGTTAATAGCTATGGGATTAAAACAATTGTACGTGATGTTGTCCACATTTCATAAATAAATAAATAAATATTTTAAGACACGCCTCACTGGGCCACACAGAGCCATCTAGTCCCAAATTAAGCTACTATTAAGTACCCTGTCGTATGGGGTACTAGACAACCGATAAACTTACATATATACTTTTTTTTGTAAATATATATACTATATAGAAAACACCCAGACCAGTACAAACAGACATGTTCATGCATACAAATATTTGTACTGTGCGGGGATCGAATCCGCAACCCATGGCTCAGAAGCAGCGTTTACTACCGCTGATCCAAATGGTCGTAATTAAATTAACGTTACTTAATATCATAACATAATTAGAACGTTAAACAAATCGATAATAATTTTTAGACACCTTTACCGTCGACGGACGAACGGTCAATTATAACAGGTGTAAAAAAAACAAATGCAGATCTTAAAACCACGTACTGTTCCCATCCCTAGCATATATTTTTTTTCTTCAGAATCATACCTGGGAAACTGCTGGTTCCGAAGATAGGGTCAAATTCACAATTTCGTTTTCCATTTTATTACAGTTTTGTAATAAAATGGAAAACGAAATGTGAAAACGTTGCAAAAGGTTACTTAAAAAACATTCCTTCTTACAAACATACAAAAAATAATATTGTCATTACTTCGTTCATAATAAGGCTTTTTTAATTACAATACGAAATGTACGGCTTAGCGCGGATGTATTTTGAACTTAGCAGCCATAACCAGCGCAGCAGCGCGTCGTCCTAGCTGCTATACATTGCGCGCTATGAATTAAAAGTTTTTAAGATACAGAAATCATTTCCCAGCGATAATATTTTGTAATATAACTTTGTTTGTTGTTCAGATTGCGTAGCTTCCTGAAGCTACGCAATCTGAAAATCTGAAAACAACCAAACACCGACCCTGGTCGGTGTTTGGTTATTTTGCACCCTGTATAGGATCTGGAAGAGGTATTACCTTGAGTCTGGAAGCGGACATACTTCTTAAGGCACGTTTAACCGTGCGTTGGTTCCAGCACTTCTAGCTTCTGTCACTAGGTGAAAGTCGTAATAACAAGTCGCACGAGTCTTGGTTAACTCTGACATAAAATCATGCCGAGTTTCTGAATTGATTTATGTAAAACTTTATTGTACAAATGGACAAAGGGTTAACTTATTGCCATATGACATTCCCTACCTGTCAACGAATGGGCTAAGCTTTGACGTTTTGCAGGCGTTGCTACAAAAAAAAACAGAAATCAAAAGTCATAGGGCACGCAGACGAATCTATTATCTCACCGACAATAATGTAATCAAACGTCAAGGGAAAGCCCTGAATCTTTATATTCCGAAATACTACAATTTCAATGATAATTTGATCAGTGTTAAAATGACATTATGAAAATGTGACATTTTCAAATTACTATAGCCTCGTAAAACAGCTGTTCCATGCTCTTGTAAAATTTAACCTCACAGTGGTTTCTCGGCTGCACAACGCGAAATGTTTAAACATTGGACCAAACTTTTACGCCAAAGATTTCACACTCCGCGGTCGCCGAACGGCTCACTGCCCATGGATGTTCAATTAATAGAACGCCATCATTTGCGGCGGCCACTCGTCCGAGGCCATCCATTAGCCGTGCTTTGGGACTATTTGGTTCGGATCCAAGTTGGTAGCATGTGCTTCTAATTCATGCGTGCGAGCGAGCCGTCGATAAGTGTTTGCGCCTCGATCTATGGCAATTGTGTTTGATGGTAGACAGGCGTTTGAATTAATATTCTTGAAATTGTGCAATAATGTTAGGTATTTCTCTGTGAAAATCCATATGAGAACTATGGTTAACCGACATCGCTGGAAGGATTGTGGAGCTGAAATAGTAGTAGGCAGGACACATCGTAAGAAAAATCGATGGTCGTTGGGGCAGAAAGGTTCTTGAATAAGCTACTGTGGCTTGGGACAGATCTATGTGGTGTTCCTCAGGGGGAGCCTATTTACGGCAATGGGCCTCGTTTGGCTAAGGTAATGTTTATGATGTTGATGAATAGTTTTCCAGTTATGGAACATGTTATTTTGTCTATTGATAAGGTTTTTCTTCGTCTCGCATGCCAATGTGTCCTTGAGTGGTGACAAGGACAATTTGTGAAAAAACGCAGGTAGAAGCTGTTTGCAATAAACCGAAGATAGGGTACAAGGGGGTGATTTAAGGGAAGTCCTATCCACTGCAATGCAGTGCGTCTAGCAATGCACTGACGGGACTGACGAGATAAAAGAACCTTGAAAACATTTTTTCATGAGTTTATTTCATCATTTAGATGAATAGCCCTCCACTTGGTGGACCGACAAACGAGTGAAGGGCACAGGCTGGATAAGGGTGTTACGAAACCGTTCAGTATCAAGATTTGTAGGGAAGGCCTATGGCCAGGAGTAAACGGTTGTTTTGCTAAAGGTAGACTTCGGAGCAATGTGGCTTGCGGCTTGCGTCGTGCGTCATGCGTCACTTGCGGCCCACGCGGCCATGCGCCTGTACTTTGAACTAAAGGAGTGTATGAAACCCTTTCCGAGCGAAGCATCGCGGCCGCATTGCTCCGAAGTCTACCTTTAGACGAAGATAATGGTGTCAGTGTTAATAAATCATGTTTCCATGTCGTTTCGTCGTCGGGCACTTGGCAAACTATTAATAATAAATTTCATAACACTAACAAAACATAACACCCTAACATAGTAATCTCGTAAACATTTTCCCACGTTAGCCATAAAATAAAGATAATGACGTCACTGAGTCGGCGTATCGACGATTCATTTATTAGAACCGACCCTTATCTAGCTTGACATGTCCCTAAGTAGGTCCTGAATTGGCCTTTTGAGACGAGCGATCGCATGTTGCGATATTAGGCTGCGCGGTTAGGCTTGCGTAGTGACCGCTGCGAGATGATTAGTAACATTTAGGGTACTTTAGTGTTATGAGCTTGTATTTTACCGATTGACTACAAAAGTTAGTGGTAGTTTTTGCAGAGTTGACCGGTTTTGAGGACTTTTAGAGTAATTATTTATTAGTGATCTGTTATTTTAGGGTTTCGCACCAAAAAGGAAAAATGATAATTAAATGATAATTTTCTTGTCCATCGGTCCGTCTGTCAGTCAAGACTGTTTATTTACGACAATTTGATTTAGAGATATCGAGTTGTAATTAAAACCATATAAAGAACACACCGTCATTTATGCCGCAGAAAACACTCACACACACACACACTACATTTCGACACTCTCGAGGGAATTAAAATCAAAATGTTAGTAAATCAGAAAAAAAACAGGAAAACATTGGTATAAACTGAGATCTCATAGATCTTACACTTTTCTTAACTCTTCCGATCGAGTCCCAGTGGATATCCAAATGATCATTGTATTTTTTGTACAGTTTGCAGAGACGTGGAATAGGCGAGCAGGCACCAAAAAGTGTTTTACGCTGTGGCGGGCATAAATATTGTGATATTTTTTTTGCGAGGATAATGTAATGGTACTTTAAATTTAATTTAACTTAGAAGCTGTGGACAGTCGATCATATTTCTGAGAAATTTAAATTTAAATGTCAAGTCTAGTACATCTCTACCCTCGTCCAAGCTGGTGGATTTTTGTGGATATCGCTATTTAAACAGTTTTTTTAAGCTATTGCATAGCTTCTATCGCGGGCCTTGAGCGTGGAGACCGAATCCAGAAATTCCATAACGAAAATAACCTAACACCCCCACTCCGACCGGCACAGCGGTGATACTTTTTAGTGTTTCCATCTATCGATGAATAGCAGACCTTTTAATGACTTTTTGAAATATCACGTTGTCTCTTCAGTTCAGCAACCCGCCTTTAGGTGGCATTTGTTGTATCGGCATAAGTTGATAAAAAGACGTGTGGCACTCGGAGACTAACGCGGTAAAGCTATTGCATAGCTTGCGTGCGTCCAGCAACACACAGCACCCACCTCGTTAAACAGCACCCCGCTCGTCGAACAGCACCTACCTCGTTAAACAGCACCCCACCCGTCAAACAGCACCCCACCCGTCAAACAGCACCCACCTAGTTAAACAGCACCCCGCTCGTCAAACAGCATCCACCTAGTTAAACAGCACCCCGCTCGTCAAACAGCACCTACCTCGTTAAACAGCACCCCGCTCGTCGAACAGCACCCATCTCGTTAAACAGCTCGTTGAACAGCACTTACCTCGTTAAACAGCGTACCCGCCAAACAGCACCCCTCTCGTCAAACAGCACCCACCTCGAAAAACAGCACCCCTCTCGTCAAACAGCACCCACCTCGTTAAACAGCACCCCACCCGTCAAACGGCATCCACCTCGTCGAACGGCACCCACCTCGTCGAACAGCACCCACCTCATCAAACAGCACCCCACTCGTCAAACAGCACCCAACCTGTCGAACGGCACCTGCCTCGTCGAACGGCACCCACTTTGTCGAACGGCACCCACTTAGTTAAACGGCACCCACTTCGTCGAATGGCAAACGCATCGTCAAACCGCACGCACCTCGTCGAACAGCCGTATCACCGCTGTGCCGGTCGAAGTGGGGAGCGTGAGGTTTTTTCGTTACGGAATTTCTAGATTCGGTCCCCGCGCTCAAGGCCCGCGATAGAAGCTATGCATAAGCTTAAAAATGCTGTGCAAAGCTTTACCGCGGCAGTCTCCGAGTGCCACACGTCTTTTTTTTATACTACTTATTTGAAACATTTCCTTGCGAGCCTCTTCATTTGTTTTTGGCTGTTGGGTTGTATACCCTTCTCCTGACTATTACAAACATACTAAAAAATTATTATCCAATTTGGTGCAGTTGATCGGAACTTATGCGAGTACATCTATACCTACATATCTCGGTGATTCATTTTTAGGGCTCCGTACGCAAAGGGTAAAAACGGGACCCTATTACCAAGACTTCGCTGTCTGTCCGTCTGTCCGTCTGTCCGTCGCTCTGTCACCAGGCCGTATCTCAAGAGCCGCGATAGCTAGACAGTTGAAATTTTCACAAGTTATGTATTTATGTTACCGCAATACCAACAAATACTAAAAACAAAATATAATAAATATTTAAGGGGGCCCCCATAAAAAAAAAAGGTTTTTTTTGCCGTTTTGGTACGGAACCCTTCGTGCGCGAGTCCGACTCGCACTTGGCCGGTTTTATTACACATACAGGATGTTAAGTAAATAGTATAATAAGGCGAAACCAGCCTATGTTACAAAATGCATATAAATACTATGGTGAAGTCAGAAATTTGATAACAACATTTTTGAAAAAAATGTCCTCATAAAAATCAGAATCGCAAAATTTTTCTTTGTATGAAAAAAAATAAATATGATGATATCAAAGGAGATGTCCCAAATTGTATAGAGGCTAGGCCCAGAACCTGTACACATTGCCAAAAGATTGGGCAATATACCTACAACTCTTTGTTATCATCCAAATTCTTTAAAATGGCTTTGTTTAATGGCTTAAACAATTAGAAACTTATTAGAATAGCAATACTAAACAACAAAAACTATTATGGCGGAAGATGACACTTTGATGACATCTGTCGGTTTTGACAAGTTCGATTCGAAGAAGTGATATTTTTTTGCGTAATTGTATTTGTTGTAATAACACCAATCAAAACAAAGATTTTTAACTTATGTATTGCTCAAAGGATATTTGCGATTATTTCAATTAGCTTTTAATTCACGTGAGAGTAAGACGAGTGGCAAAAACTTGAAAATAAAGGTTATGTCAAATATTGACAAAGGAAATCTGACAGCTACAGACATTTAGAGTTTCTGGTTTATTTTTTTTTTTCGTCAAACGCCATCTTGTATGATTGATTGAGAGGGATATTTCTTAGATTGTTTTTATTTTTGAGCCGCCAAATTATACGTCAGTAGATTTTCCTTGATTTTTTTAGAGTGCTGTACAATGTCTGGGCCTGTTATGGGACATCTCTTTTCTGACTTCACCATCGTATTTAAATGCAAATGTTAACATAGCCTGGTTTCGTCTTGTTACATCCTTTATCTAACACCCTGCAGTACAGCTAAAGCAGTAACAAGTGTCATTCTAGTTACACAAGTTAATGTATAAGATTTCTTGTCTGATATAAATGTAGGATACATAATATGAAAACAACAAAACATTTAAATAACATGGATTAAACTTCGGAGGATAGGGAGTTTGCTTATGATACATGTTTTGTACAAACACGAGATAAATTAGGAAAGTTTTTATTAAAAGACGTCTGGAATGAAATTTGATATTGTGTAAAATTATTTCGTTAATTACTTAATGACTAAAATTATTTATTCGCTTGCTTACTTGTTTTTTAGAAGTATTTTGTAAACACAATGACACAATGCTAGACACAATTGATGATGATGAAACGAGTTCATATTTAAAGATAAAATTTATTGGAACGTCATACTTAGCTTTAACAGATTTTTTTAATTAAATGTTTATTGATAAATTATAGGTGGTCTCTATAATATTTGATAAGAAAAGTATACCCCTAGGAGTAGAAAAGTACAGTCGGTACAAATATATTTTAATTTTAAATATTAAAAAAATTCCCGGAATAAAAGATGACATAATGAAACTGATTATAATAAGTTGGCACCAAACAGGTTCTTATTGACGGAAATCATGTTTTAACAAAAAGTTAATTGTCATATCAAAATTGAATTCCATTGTCATTTGTAGCTTAGCATTGGTGTCACCGAAACAATAACAGTTAATCGCATTCACAACTGTTCCGCACTGCGAGGCGCGATAACGACAGATCACTAATAATATCGCTCCGGCTTCAAATCACCTAGCAGTTATGCACCACTGCGATGGACCGCCTCGATTCGAAGAGAATAGCGTGGTCCATTCATTTTGCTTAAGATATGTGTAAAATTATTGATTGAAAAATAGGTATTTTCAAAATCTATTGCTGTCGCGCAGTGCCAAACGCATTCACCGCAGAGTGTGATAGAGACAACTGCTTCTTGGACCGAAAATACCTACTAAAAACACACCAAATCAACGTTTCGTAGTCCCCGATTACTTTTCCAAAACTTGACCGATTTAAATACTTTTTTCATTAAAAATTAAAGAAAGGTTTTGGCCGTGTTCGTATGTTCCTTTTTTTCTAAAATTATGCCAAATTTGTTTTTTGGATGTTTGAACACAGCGGAATTTTTTTGTTCGATTTTTGAGGGCTCATATCTTTTTTATTAATTAATTTATGAAAAAACAGAAAACATAGAAACATGCTCATAGTGGCCATAGATTTATATGATAAAATATATTGCTCTACTGGCATTATCCAGGGAGGGAACAGGGGACTACGATTGTATGGAAAAACGGCCGTGGTGTTTCCTCTTAAGCGTATGCGCTGAAGTAGTCACTTTGACATGAAAATACTATATTTATTTTAATGTTTTTTGATGTAATTTGATAAATAACTAAATAAAATCTACTATTTAGCCTGAAAAATGTACCATTTCAGTAGAATTGTTTTTAAATAAAATCTGCGCACGTATTTGTAAAGATACGTTTAAAAATACAGGACGATAAAGAGTCGGACTCGCCTAGCGAGGGAACTATACACATTTAAAGTTACATATTTAATAAAAACACATAGTGCAGCAAAGTCTTGTTTTTTTAAGTATGAAAAATAACAACAAATCACTATTAACAATATTACTTTAGTATTATCTTATCTGCTATTAATCATCACCTAGCAGTTATGTACCTAGCATGGTCCATTTGTTTTGCTTAGGCGTATGCGCTAAAGTAGTCACTTTGACATGAAAAAAATTTTTTTTTTTAAATATTTCATGAAATTTGGCACAGTGTTAGATATAGGATTAAAAAGGTAAAAGGCGTTACGAAAAAATAAAGTACGCCTACACTTTTTTGGCTTTTGAAAAATAATACTGTGGTCAGATTTTAGGATTCGGAATTCCTTGAAATTGTAAATATTATCATTTCCAAATTTGTGATTGTGACTGTCAAAATTAGGTTTTTGTATTGAGTTAAGTACTTAATTGAATAAGATAAATATAAATGTTAAAATGTAGCAACAAAATTTAAAATCCCAACAACATTATGATTAATTTGCAATATAAATCAAGACGCCCAGTTTTCGCACGCTATTCAGCAGGCGAAAAAAAAAAACCACTCTGTTTTCCTGTAAATCATCGGTACGTAGCCTAAAGAGGCCCGCGTGTCAAGCGTAGCCTGAACGAAGCTACGAGCGCAAAACGGCCCACCACCCGACGCATTCCGCATCGTGAAGCGCGATAATTTATTCAAAATTTTAATTTGATGCTCCGCGGGATGTGCCCGATGAGAGAAATAACAACCGAGAATCTACCGTTCAATGTTATTTAGCGAAAATTGCTGGGAAAAGGTGGGGGTGACACTAAGTTGGCCATTTACCGGGATAAATTCAACTCATTTTTATAAAAAAACAAGTAATAAATTACACAATTTATTGATAACTCATTGAGCGCCATAACAGTTTCTACTGTGTCAAGTTTTTTAATAAAATCATTATCTTATATACCTAATAGTAAATCGTCTGCTTGAGTCCTCCCAAATAATGTCAATGTGTGATTGGAAAAACCAATCCGTTGCAGCCAGACTATTCCACTAAAAAAACGACAGAGGGGTGTGCTATATGCAACTTTGTCTGGCTTGAAGCTCCACAATCACAATCCAGCGCATCTTTAAGACCCCAAAATATAAAATGAGTCACTGATTTAAATTTTGTGTGACTAAAAATTTCAGATAAGATAATACAAATCTAAAAAAAAATGTTTGCCCATTCCAATTTTTGCTCATAAAAATATTTTTTAGCTTTAAATAAGTTCAAGTAAAAATAGATGCACCTACGTGGGCCGTTTGGTTACATAAACCTGAAATAGTGTAGCTGCTGTAGTAACTTAAATTCAATGATGGAGACCATTGCCCTGCAGCGGGATGGTTTTAGGCTGTTACTCGCATTTACTTTTAGCTCTTCCCTGTAAGATGCAGTTATTTGTCGGTGAGATGTTCTTGACTGCGCAATTGATACCTACATAAATATAACTTTGTCGGCTAGTCGTACAGTAAATCTCAGTTTACTACTCCTAGAACAAATTGGACTTACAGTTTAGCACTAAGGTATCATATTATGAAGTAAAATTTGCTACAATTTTGCAATAAAATATAAGTACCTAGTTCAATATGTAAGCTACTGTATAAATAAGTTTATGGCTGAAAAAATCAACCGTTCCGCTACATACAACGTGTTCCTTTTGATATCCCATAACTCGAGGGTTTTAAACAAACCATGGTAAAGAATCAAATTGCAAATGAATTCTTTTTCAATTACTTTTTTTTCTTTAATTTTTTCATACAAAATAATTCTAAAAAGTCACGACTGTTAATGTAATTCACCCTTACCTTGTTATGAATGAACTTTTGAATGAAAACGATTTACTCGTACCTACTTATCAATGAAACACCCACACACGTCCATGTTTCTTACAAGTTACGCACTCCCGATACCTTATTACTACTTTTTAGTGTGTTTGCTAACGTCTCGCAAAACTAAGGATTTTCCATACTGATTACATTTTTTCAACAAATTTAACTAAAATTAATGTTATATTTAAAACTATTGATTTTTGAACCACATGTTCTAGGGCATTTTATATTATTTTTACCTATAGAACATAACCTTAGAGTTATAGGATATCAAAAGGAACGCGTTGTATATTACTTTTATACTAACCTGATGGTCACCCTACAAATTGATAATGATGCGAATGAATCTTTATTGGTGATGGACTCAACCGCATTGTGATAAGGTTCATTTTGGTTTGCCGCAATTTATTTCAATATGTGATGAAACGATCCGAATTTAAAGGCTCCTCGTGGAGTAGATTTGCTTGTAATATATTTATATACGGGCTCATTAATAGGTTGACATTTAAATGTCTTTCAAAGTGTTTAATTATGCATGTGATGCATACTGCATTGAATTGAATTTATCTCGTTTAACAATTTTGTATTTTGGCTTTTTAAAAGCATCATGTCCATTATTTAATGTGTTAAATATTGAATAGCATCTGAGGAAATAATTTTTCATTATGCGTTCTCCAAAAGCGAGTTTCGGGGTTAACTATTGTTTAACAAAAAAACGTATTACAGTAGATCACTTTACAAACAACATTTGAAAACCTAATCATTTGACAAACTTTCATTTCGCAAACATTTTGCTTTAAAAAAGAATCGTTTGACATAATACAGGTTTCGCAAATGTTTTACTTAGGAAATATTTCAACTGTTAAAATATTATTTTAATAATGTTCACATAATTATTCAATATATACACTAGGAATTCACTTCCTAAAAATAGTTCCTTCACATGATTCAGTTTTGGCATATCGGAGATAGAAAACAACTTCTGCCTTTGTTTCGCTGGACGGAAAAATCAGAGAAAGAAACTGTTTCCTATCCCCGAAATGTCAAAACTGGCGATAGATAGATTATTTTATGATAACGTCTTTAAAATCGTTTTAGTCGGGTGACATGTTCAGAAACTTGTGTCACACCAAAACCTCACGAGAGCGATCGCAGGTATAACGAGAGAGAGAGACGGACCGATCTCCCGTCTCATCTCGAGCTCTGCCAGTCATTCCGTGAAACTTGTCACGCGGATTCCTCACGAGCGGAGGCTGGCATAGCGTTCGAGTGAGTGGACCGATCTTCCGTCTCTCTCACTCTAGCGGCATACAAACGAATGGAGATTTTCTCGTGCGGTTAAGTTTTCGTTGAATGTTTAAGATGTAATTTAAAATTTGAAAAAATTGTTATCTTCATTAATTCCTTACTTCCCAAAAACTTATATCACCAATAAGACGTTATCACGTAAATATCTCGATCGTAAACCTACTTTACAAACAACCAATTTTTTATTAATAAACCAGCCGTTACTAAACAAACGAAATATCTGTGCCGATTGCGAGCACATGCACATGAGCAACAGCACACATGCGTAATTCTTATTTTGAATCGCGGACTGCGGGCAAGACGTCAAAATTTAGGACGTTTTAGGGTCACGCACAATGCACGCACGTAACATGTATTACTTTTTAAATATCATTGAGTAAATTATTTTGGAGACGATTCATACTCTTCTATAACACCGGTCTACAGCATTTTTGCGCACGGGATATACATACCTTATTTTTATTGCTAATGTACCTAGAAATAAGAATAAGAACAAAAAAATGCTTTGAATTTGATTTTATGTGTAAAAAATTGAAAAAATCACATTAATGAAAATACGTAAAAAATTGACATAGAGATAATTTATTATAGCATACAGAACATTTAATTATGAAAAATTCTTACAATATGAGTTTTAAAATGGAGTAAATGGAAAAGTAAAATTGTTCTTTTTTAAATATTTAATTTAAAAATGAACAGATTTACTTTTCCTGGCATGTTCAAAAGAAGTTTCTCTTATTAACCCCCAAATATAGTCGCCCATCATACTTTCAGTATACTGGCCTTGGTAACGCCTCTTAAATTCCATTATATCTTGATGGAAGCGTTCTCCTTGTTCTTCCGAAAAAGCACCCATATTACTTTTAAATTTATCTAGATGAGAATGTAACATGTGCATCTTTAGAGACATTCTACATCCAATGATGGAAAAATTTGTAATCATGTCAGTGATGAGCTCTTCATAATTTTCAGCTCTATGGTTTCCAAGAAAACCATGAACTACTGCCTTAAAACTGTTCCAGGCTTTTTTCTCCTCATTGTTAAGTAGCTCTGGGAAAATATCGCAATCCATAATTTTTTTTATTTGGGGGCCTATAAAGATTCCGGCTTTAATTTTCGCCTCTGAAAGCTTTGGAAAAAAACTATTCAGATATTTGAAAGCTTCAGATTCATGATTTAGAGCCTTCACGAATTGTTTAATAAGACCCAATTTAATATGCAATGGCATTAATATGGATTTAGGATCGACAATTGCTTCCCATTTAATATTGGATTTTCCAACTTCGTACTCAGCACGTACAGGCCAATGTTTTTGGCGGTAGTGAGCAGCATCATTACGACTATCCCACAGGCAAAGATAACAGGAGAATTTAGTATAACCACCTTGCATTCCAGTCAAAAAACACACCATCTTGAAGTCACCAATAACTTCCCATTTGTATTCCATATATTTGATGGCAGTTAATAGCATTTTAATACTGTCATAATTTTCTTTGAGGTGTACGGAATGTGCCAATGGAATAGATGGAAATTTGTTCCCATTGTGTAGTAAAACAGCTTTAAGGCTTTTTGTTGAGCTGTCAATAAAAAGGCGCCATTCAGTTGTATGACATGGAATACCTATTTCTTCAAATAAACTTTTCACGTCATGACAGAAACAGAGTCCATCTTCCTTACTGAAGAAACAAGAAAATTCTTCGTGACGTTTTCTTTGATGAGATATTCGAACATCAGGAGTAAGTAAATTCCGTTGTTTTAATCGCGATGCTAATAACTCTGCTTTACTTTTTGGTAGATTTAAGTCTCTTATTAAGTCGTTGAAATCTTCAGAGTTGATTAGATGTGGTATTTTTGGTTCAGATTCAAGAACGAATTCGGAATGTACGGATACAGATGAACTCTGTGATTGATGGCTGCCTTGAGAGAGTAGTTGAGTTTCCAGCACAGGTGGAGCAGGCACAGGATTGTTTTCTGTATGTGGTATTGGAGCGGATGTCGATGGTAGATTAGGATAAGATGTTTTCCTTGAATTTTTACCTTTAAGTGGATTCACAATGCAAAAATAACAGTCTGTGTGATGATCCCTGGGTTCCCTCCAGATTCTCGGCACTGCAAACTTCATTGCTCTTTTTTCACCTCGGTACCATCCTAAAATAGAACGTAACTAAATAATTAAAAACATATACAACATTAATGATGTTATAATATAACTTCATTCATGTTAATATAAAATAGTTAATACAATAAAAAAGAGAAAATAAACTCACCGTCCAGAATGTATCTGCACGAGTTACATGACACATGTGGGGCCCATTTCTTGTCTTGATTTTTAACAGGTAGATGGAAGTAAGCTTGATATGCCTCGCAAATCTTTAAATTTGTACTTAAATCGTATTTTTTCTCCCTTACTTTAATAAATTCGCCACAAATATAGCAAAACGAGTCAGCGTCTCGTCTACAAGTTCTCGAAGCCATTTTGTACAGGTTAATACAGCGAAAACAAATATGAAACACGTTATTCCTCTGTAATATGCAAGCACATACTGTCGTGCACGATGAGCGACGCAAGAAACACTACCCCCCCGCCCTCTTACCTCTCCTTCGACAGCGGTAGCGTGCAAAGACGCGACATTAATTCGGCGCGAAAATCAAAAATGATCAAATCGCTATAACATCTTAAAAAGCAAATATTTTCGATTTGTAATCGAACTTTTTTATATATCTTGGCTTTATAAATCAGAGTAAATTAAGTGAAAGCCATGCGCAAAACAAAAAAAAATATTTGTTGACCGGTGTAATATAATAAAACCGGCCAAGTGCGAGTCGGACTCGCGCACGAAGGGTTCCGTACCAAAACGCCCAAAAAAACGGGTTTGTTGTATGGGATTAGTATTTGTTGGTATTGCGGTAACAGAAATACATAACTTGTGAAAATTTCAACTGTCTAGCTATCGCGGCTTTTGAGATACAGCCTGGTGACAGAGCGACGGACAGACGGACAGACGGACAGACGGACAAACAGCGAAGTCTTAGTAATAGGGTCCCGTTTTTACCCTTTGGGTAAGGAACCCTAAAAATGAATCGCTGAATGTGTTGCTAAGCGCAAATCTCGAGAACAGGGGAACCGATTTCACTAATAATTTTTTTAGAATATTCCTTGAAGTACGAGGATGGTTCTTACGAAGAGAAAAAATTAAAAAAATAATATGAAAAGGTCAGAAAACAGCACTTTTCTATTCTCCCATACAAACACTTACTTGAAAATGACATTTAACAGGTCAAAATCAAAGTTTTGAGGTGATACGAACGCGGGGTCCATTAATATTGAATAATTTTTATATACATACATACATATTATCACGCCTCCTTCCCAACGGGGTAGGCAGAGACCAAGGCCTTCCACTTACTACGATCCTGGCATACATCTTTCGCTTCTTCCACATTCATCAATCTTTTCATGCATGCTCGTCGGTTTAGAGTACTCTTGACCTGACCTTTCTTCAGAACATCCCCGATTTGATCGTGATAGGTTCGTCTAGGCCTTCCTCTTCCAACTTTCCCTAATTTTTATAATAACTAATATTATTGTCTTACGATATCCTAACATTAAATTAGTTTATTTATGCAATAATACTTTATTTACCGAAGTTTGGCAACGATTTGGGAACACCCAAACCCAAGACATTGGAGCTTTTCTGGATTTACACCCGCTTTTACGACACCCACACAACAAGAGGAGGTGCTATTCTATTTAAGACCAAAACCTCACAGCAGTGCGCTACTGCGCATTGTTACAAACAAATTAATGCGAAACCTTTGTACACAAAGGACACTGTAAGCGCTCAGGACAGCTAGCAAGCTTCTATTGCCATAATTACGAGCTTTCAATTTTAACGGCCCATATATTAAGCTCAAAAGCTTAAACAAACGTTTAAGCTTAAAACGCAATGCTTAACAGGCCGCGTAATTCTTCTCAGTATCAAAAACAAAACAAAAGTCGACTGCATAATTTAAACAGTGAAATTCATTCGGAACACTATCCCTAAGGGAACAACCGGGATATTTCAGATTTAAAATTTTCGCTCTCGACTTCTAGTTATATGAACTTTGACAAGGCAACTTCGTGAGAGTTAATTTGAAATTGAAAAAATGAAACATGCATATTTTGTTCTTATTTGAGTTTCAGACTGTGAACAAAGTTTTTTAAAGAAAAAAATACGGACTAAAAGCAGCGAATAAGCTGTTTGAGTTGGTTGACGGTAGTTGTCGATTTCTTGTACTGATTACCTGGTTAGTGTAGTACGGTGATCCACTTGCTATGCAAGGAGCCCAGGTTCGATGTTTGGTCAATAAACGAAACGGTTTGTCTAAATTGGCTTGGATCTGGAAGGATAAGTTTGTGATCTCAAACCCGCATTTGGGAAGCGTTGTGATCAGCTAGTACCCATCACATTGCTATGTAACTTAAATTTAATGATGGAAGCCTCTTCTCCGCAGTGGGATCATTATAGGCTGTTACTTTTATATTTTTTTTATATATTTCTCTAGGTCAGCTCCATCAAATCTGATCAATCGAATAAGACCACGTCCGCGAAAACATATCAAAACCTAATAACAAGTACATAATCTCGACTAACCACTTCTCTATCTTATTACGATCCCCGCAAAGGCTTGATTAACCAACAATCGGTGAATCGCCCCATGCTAGTGTTGCTTCGGTTCGATGTGACTTTTAAATCGATGTAATATAATAAAAACAGGTACACAATCAGTAACAAATAAGTGTTTCAACTCAAATAAATTTTTGTACAACTTATAACAATTATCTGTTCTTAATATATATGATGAGTTTATACTACGAGTATTTAATAAAGGCCAAAGACCTTTCAACATGACACAGTAACTCGGCTTATCAATAAAAAATATATCTAACTAATTGATTAGTTAAAATATAATTTCTAAGCATAACCAACCCACGCGGCGTTATTGCCATAACGATAATTGGCCTACGCCTTTGTTTTTCTATAGACCAAATACAACAAAATTATAAGAACTTCAAAATTACAGAGTCAGAAATTTGACTGAGGAACTTCTGATCTTCTCCATATTTTCTGCCTTATCGGTTTTAATTGACTATGGTCATCACTTGATCTCAAGAGACTAAATGTTAGATATTACAATGCATAAAACATCTTGGGTAACCACATCTAACGCAAATAAATAAATATGCTATTCTTATTTTCGTCCGCGATCAATGTACTCGTAGCTTATTTATGTCCGTTTAATATACTTCTCCAAATGACCAACATATTGGAGTCCCAGGACTTCTGCGTATTAAATTTTACTCAGAAACACTTTTCCTAATCTTCCTGGGTCGTGTTAATTATTATTTATTCTTATACAATTTAGACTTATATTCAAACAAAGTCCCGCATAACTTTTTACACAATACCCAGTGTATAATGTTCCTTTAGGACCTGTTTGCAGAAATGAAAATGATTTTAATGGGTTTTTTTTTCTGTATGCTATCGATGCCACACGTCTTTGGTCATCACTATGCCCAATTTCCCCCAAACAGTGGGCAGTCAATTACATACTGTTATTTCTTTTAACGCATTCCCGACTCCCAATGGTTCGGAAGGCAATAAGTTTTGGGATCACGTGCGCTTCACGAAACCAATAAAGGAAGTAAGCGGTTTTATGCGTGTTATTATTATATGAGAATGCAATTATTTTATCAGTTATCGCTAAATATGGTTTAAGGTGAAGATTGCCATAAAAACTTGATACCTTATAGTCAATCAGTAGACTCATAGTCAATCATTTATTGCAAATAATGTTACGTAAGCACAAAATAATAGTTATTATAGAACTGATGTAAGGGTTGAAGTTTTTTTGAAGGTCCTGTTGAGATTTAACTTGTAATTGTCTGCTTTGCCTTTTGTATAGTTTTTCTTTAGTAAATCCGTTTATATTACCGATCATATTTCTATTATTTTTGTCACAGCGACCTTTTAAATCATACAGTCCACTATTTATATTTTGATACCTTTATTTTTTGGTCCTTCGAGCCGGATCAATATAAAAGGATTTACTAAAGAAAAACTATACAAAAGGCAAAGCAGGCAATTACAAGTTAAATCTAAACATACTACTATGACATAATAAAAGGTTTCTTTTTTATAACAATAGACAATAAATTTAAATACCAACTAAACATTCCAAAAAGGTTAATTTTACGATATGTGCGTTGAGCACAGGTCCTTTTATAAGAAAAGGGCCTTACCATTAACGGCACGTATACTATCTTTAACATATACGATTTTCTACTGAAAAGATTTAAACTAACATTATGCTACTGCTGACACTGCATCAGAGCCATATTTATAGTAATGCTTTTTTGTAGCTTCCTTGTTTAAAAGTTTTTCAATATTGCGTTTCAAGACGTGCGTCACTGGGCCACATAGAGTCCTCTAAATTAAGCTGCAACTTAGTTTACACTATATCCGATAAATAACCGATAAACTTAAATACGAGTAAATACTTTGTTTTGTAAATATGTATATACTTTTTATACTACATACTACATACATACATAGACAGCACCCAGGCCAATACAAACATATATATTCAGGCCCACAAATATTTGTACTGTGCGGGAATCTAACCTTCGACTCATAGCTTCGAAACAGCCTTCACTACCACTAAAATAAACTGTTTATCATAAGTTAGATTTCGCAATGACTCAAATATCTAGAATTCGTTAGTAACTTCTTTATTCTATAACCACTGTAATTCAATATGAAGTGTAATAGGAATTTCTACCGAACTATTACTATAAGTCATATAAAAGTCTCTACTTTTAACGTAACGGCAGGGCAAAGGCCTCCATCATTGATTTCACATTTCCATTGCAATGATAGGCACAAGCGTTATAGCCACGTTTGCCAAATGCGGGTTGATGATCGAAAGCCCAAGCAATGTCCAAAAATTCTATACTTTTTGTTGCCCGATCCTGGAATTGAACCCAAGAACCCAATGCCCAGTACCTTACATTAAATAACAATAAGTATTAGGGGTTAAATTGCCGTTTTGTTTGGACGAAATCGAGAAAAGTCATTTTTCCATACTAACAATTTTTTAGTTTTTTTAAAAACGCCTGACCCGTTTTCGATGCAATTAAAGGTGAAAGTTAGATGGTTATAAAGCTACGCATTATAGTATTTAAATTTCTAAAAATCAAAGTATATAATAGAAATATACTTAATTGAAGCAAGAAGGTCAGCTGACACATTGTAAGGGGTCTTTTCAACGACTTCCTTTAAAGTAATAGGCACTAGTATTGAATTTTTTTTAGTCAATAGTTACTTTATTTAGTTTTTGATACAATACAAAAAGAATTACGTAATAATATGACTATACTTAAGAGCTATAAACAAAATAAAAAGTGGGAAAATAATCGGAAATTTCATACTTTAACCCCTATTACATTGAGTTCACTAACGATTGACAATACGAACTTATTCGTAATAATAATTGAGACATTCGGTCTATGACCTCTCTGACTTTTATTGACGAATTCAAAGGCGACTAATTGCCTCACTTGATTGATTTTAGCAAATATTCAATCCTGAGGGCGTCGGGCATAAACCCGCATTCTTCCTTTTACGGGACGCGGTAAATTTGCAATTCCAATAGCGGGACGTCCCGCAAATTGGGACGACCTGATTTGTGACTAAATCTTTTGTTTGTAAGCCCTAGAAAGGTTTTAGTGGAATTAGTCAGGTATAAGAATAAATTGTTTTTCGAGCCGTGACATGTAATTAACCAAAACATCCAAACAAATACGGGCATACTAAGAATAGCGATGGTATTGGAGTTAAAATATTAGGCTATCACATACTTCTAATAAACTCAGATATTAATTGAAATAAATATCTCTCTTTGAGCATGCAAGATGCAACCCAAAATGATTCTTAAAGTCCATGAAAACTTTAGTTTGTATGTAAGGATATGTACAGACGACCATTTGGATCAGCGGTAGTAAACGCTGCTTCTGAGCCAGGGGTCGCGGGTTCGATCCCCGCACAGTACAAATATTTGTGTGCATGATCATGTCTGTTTGTCTGGTCTGGGTGTTTTCTATGGATTATAAGTATGTATTTACAAAAAAAAAAAAGTATATAAGTAAGTTTATCGGTTGTCTAGTACCCCATACGACAGGGTACTTAATAGTACCTTAATTTGGGACTAGATGGCTCTGTGTGGCCCAGTGTGGCATGTCTTAAATATTAATTTATTTATTTATTTATTTTTTGTGTTTCATTATTATGAACTTTTTTTTATCGCACCGTTTACAAAACATTTCTGTTTAGCCCGATGGTAGACTGGCAGAGAATGCCTCGTGGCATTAAGTTCACCTTTTGTACAATAACTTTTTGATTGTGCAATAAAGATTAAATAAATAAATAAATGAAATTATACATTTATCGATTCAAGAGTAGAATTAGTAGGTACTATACTTTATTTGATATTTTAGCAACTTAATTGCACTTATAATATCAGTATATAAACTTATTTTATTTATTTATTTTATTTAATCTTTAATGCACAGATTTAACAAAAAAAAGTACAAATGGCCGACTTAATGCCGTATGGCATTCTCTGCTCAACTTGAAAAATTTTGTCTCAGGCGGGACTCGAACTCGCATCATATAGCAGGTACTATACTGAGTTTGACTTGCATGGTCACTATCATGTTTTATCCGTCGTCCTTGTTCATCGCAATCTCATAAAAAGAAGTCGTGAACAAAGTATTAAATTCCGAAACAATTCATTAGTATTAAATTTTGATCACAAAGCTGTTAGTTCTTATGAAACAATCAATATCAGAAGATTACCATTTTCTTAATCACTTTATAGATATATATTCAAGAATTAAAGTCTGCTATTTTTAAGTAAAGTGATTATCCTTTCATAACCACTTTACTTAAAAATACCAGACTATGCTTCTTAAAGGTATAGGTAAATAAAGCAAACCTTCTCTTAAGCACTTACTTTATATCCCGTTAACACTCCGTATAAAATTATTTCAATAACTCCTTACACTTAACGAAATTGACGAAATATCGGAAACTCATAAAAACATGTTACCAACATGGTTGAACCCCATAACCCTTACAATAATATTAGTTAAATCTGATCCCGAGGAAGCAAGTTCTATTGAAATTATTCAGAACTACTTAAATACCAGACTTCTTATGCTTCCTAATGAATGTCTGATCCCTCTCTTAATCACTCATTTTCCCCGTACGAAATTATTTTCAAATCTCTTTCTGCATTTACGAAAAAATGCATCGGATATTTCAAAACTATTTTGACGTACTCTAAAGTCTGCAGGTTGAATTTCAGTAAGCCGCGCTTTATCCGTACCTTCCTTAAAATCATGTTCTACGTGAATTTTTATCAAGGTTTCTATCTAGCTTTAAGACGATCTAGATTCTCTAGCGAAATTCTGATTTGCCTTTAAAATGTTTAAACACGTTGACGGGATATCAAGTTTCTATTCAAACGGTTAGCGAGATATTGGAATTTATATTTTGCTTTGTAATATTGTTTGATTTGTTGTTGTTTTGCTATCGATTGTTTGATTGTATTATAAAACTGAAGAATTTGTTTATTTGTTTAATTAAACGTGGTAATCTCAGGAACTACTGATTTATATTCAGAAATTCTTTTTTCGTTACATAGTCTAGGCTTTATAACATCCTGCTGCGACTAATAGGAGCGAAGCATCAATGTTAAATATTGCAAAAACAGGAAAAAATCTTTCATTTTGAAAGCTTCCGTTACGTGCTCTATACTTTTATATAGTGCACGTTTTATATTATAACAGTAACGCAAAAATCATGTATGATGGAATAGTTCTGTTCAAAAGTACTAAAAAAAAGTCCGTGAATGCATATGTCTATCTTTTAAGACTAATTTTAACCTTTTTTAAGGTATCTAATAGATTTATTTTACAACTATTTACGAAGGAGTTACAAGAACATAGTATTTATTGTAATATCAGTATATAAACTTGAAAAATTATGTCTCAGGCGGGACTCGAACCCGCATCTCCTCGCATATTTTTCAAGTTTTTCAATTATTAATTTTAAATTTAATAATTTTTCAAGTTTATATACTGATATTACAATTGCAATTTATTAATTGCTAAAATATCAAATAAAGTATATAGTATTAATTTTTATCCAAATAAATGCGTGTTAATTAAAAGCAACTGTAAATAAAATTGTCCTTGGATTCACTTGATTTTGTCATTATTGCATTATTGGTCTAAAATAATTTTCTTTATATGTATTTGTCGTTTAATGTTTTTTTTTATTAATGTTTAAACAACAAATCTTTATGTCCGTGGCGGAGTGGCGGACACACCGCTTTTTAAGGTTTCGCCTGCTCCGAGGTCCGATTCCCAGACGGGTCAATGTAGAAAAAAAGTGTTTTTCTACATTTTCTCGGGTTTGGTTATCTGTGTTACCTCTGTAGTTTCTGGTTTCCAAAATACGAGTGTTTTAAATAGAAATTAAAATTGGGATCAGAACAATGAATGTATTGTTGTCCACTATTTTTTTTGTTTATATATTTAAATCCGCTAAATTAACAAGTCTCTGTAGTCGCTTCATGGGTGGACGAAGAATAAAATATTCCAAAATAAATAAAACAATAAATTATTAATACATTTTCTAAATTAGCTGCCATAAAAGTACCGGCTTACTATCACCCCACTGCAGGGCAAAGGCCTTCATCATTGAATTCAAGTTACCACAGCAATGATGGGTACAGGCACAATCACTACGCTTGCTAATTGCGGGTTAGTTATCAAAAACCCGATCAATATCCAAAAATTCAAAACTATTCTTGCCTGACCCGAGTGTCGGCTCAGTGGCCTTTCTCTGCGAAGTAGAAGAAGTCTGCGTAAAGCCAGGAAAACCCCTCACCAACCGTCGAGCCATCGCCCCATCAGCCTCCTTAAGGCTATGGCGAAGCTCTGAGAAAAATGTATTCTGGCTCGTATTAAAGAGCACCTCCACAGTGAGGACCTAATCATTCCCCATCAATTTGGCTTCAGCGCTACACACTAATTACATCCCCATCCCGAGTAAAAATTCAGTAAAATACCTAGGTGTCACTTTAGATCAGAGACTCAGTTTTGAGCCTCACGTTCAAAAAGTGATACGAGACGCCCGTTTCTATCTAGATAGACTAAACCCAATGTTAGGCAGACACAGTAAAATATCCTTACCAAACAAGCGCACGCTTTACAAGGTTTGCATACGACCGATACCGTTATACGCATCAGTCGTATTTGCCCATACCAATCCAACTTGAAAAACTACAGAAAGTTCAAAACATCTTTTTCTGCCGTGCGGCCAATGCTCTCTACTATATCCGCAACGCGGACTTACACAGAGGCCTCTAATTACACACACTCCAAGAACACTTCGGAAACGTCTTCGAGCGATTCTTCGAATCTGCAAAGAACCATTCAAACACACTGATTAAATCCGCGGCGGACTATAAACCACCCACCTCCTCTGACCCGCTATCCCACAAACCTGAGCTCACGGCCGACCTGAACCGCCTATTGGAGGCTCAGGAAGCCGCAGAAGCCATCCTCTCTCAAGACCCTTCAGGTCAACCCCACTCACTTCTACAGGATCCTTCAGGTCAACCCCTCAGGCCTTCAGGTCCTCTCAATCGGCAGTCACCCCTTCTGGGAGTCTGTCGAATTAAATCAAATTTAATTTAATTTCGGCCCACGTCCACTCTGGACACAGGTCATTTTAAACTCACTTACGGCTGATCATTCCTTCTGAATGCCAGCCCTCTTCAGTGCGCACTTCGCCTAGGTGAGTGACGCCCTGCACCACCCCCCTCCAGGGGGTGTGGTCGCTTCAGATATTATGCTATAACACCCTTTGGTGAAAGCGATTTTAGGTGGTGTTTAGTGAGTAGAAGTCTCACATAACCTCACAGCCGGCTGTGAGGTATCCATGAGGATTCACCACCTCCTTCCCCCGTGGGAGGGTTGCCAGTTGAGCGGTCTGTGTGCAAAAAAAAACGTATATTCGAATCTATCTGTCCCTATCATTCATACCGATGTAAAGTATCTGAAAGAGACAGATATATCCATAAATACGAGCTTCGTGTTGCAGAGTAAGGCATCAGGACCCCGAGTACTTAAATCACTAAACGTTGGGCGTTATTACTTAACATACTTGCTATATCACATAACAAATCAAGGCGGGGATGGAAGTATTCCTCAGAGAGTCAAATCTTAATAATCTAAGGGTTAGGTCCATCTGCGCCTCTGTAAATAGTGGTAATATATCACTACAGTTCTAGACCTAATAGTCCCGGGCGACTGGCCTCTATCTCGAACAATCGCGAAGACATATCGCTTACATTTGTCAAGGCATCTCGTGTACAATTACCAAGGCCAGACGGATACATCCTTACGGATAATAAGTGATTCAGATGTATGGATTACATTAATCCTTTTGATTTAGGACAGAGATTTGAAGTTTTTGATTAAGTTTGCCCGGTTGAGTAGCTGCAGCTATGTGCACCTTGGAAATGTCCATACGTAAAAATCTCCTGTCACAAATTTTGTTATTAAGCTCCAACAAAACGGTATGACTGTATTTTTTTTGTTTTGACTATTAGAGGCCATTTAGTTAATGATAGATGATATAAAGAAAACGCGTCGAATTAACAACCGCCTATTTCTTTGTCGGTTTAAAATTGAATATCTTTTTCATGGTTCGTTAGCCGGTGACCCATATTCGAGAAGCTCGTAGTTTACAACAACATCCTTTGTTTACCGAACTATGCCCTCGTTAACAAAACAGATGACTCGTCACAGCTTTCATTTGCCCAAATAGTGTTAAGGACTGAACAAAACAAGGCAAGAAAGTGGCCAGAGTGACGTCATCTGTCTCCGTTCAACCATCTTGATGTATTTAGCCTGAAAATTCCCAAAACTCAACCTTAAATCAAATACATTACGGATTAAACGAACGCAAATTGGAGAAAACGGTCGGAAAAACTATGAAATGCATTTTGTCGATTGCATTTTGAACCGTATCTCGAAGGGGGAGAGTTTATGTGAGTTGTTCAGGATGTTTGGTCTGTACCAAGTCACGTCTGAAGCCAACCGATAAGAAGAGAAGACAAACGGGTACTCTCAGCCGAACTATAGATCCGTAGTAGCAAGATTTCAGTCTAAATTAACACAAAAACTCACCAGTTAGTTAGAAGCGAAAGCAAAAACACTTTGAAGTTTGTTGTGGACACTTCTATATCGCAGATCTAAGATTACTTTGTTGTCACAATGTCAAGATTAGTTGTAAGTTTTGTTGTTCAATGTTTTTTTTTAGTGTTTTGAACACATCGCGTTCGTGCTTTAAGTATCTAACCAAACCGTTCGTGGTCACGAAGGGACTATCTTTATATATATAATTCTTCTGTGAGTGTGTATGTCACTGAACTTCTCTCAAACGACTGGACCGATTTTGATGAAATTTTTTGTGTGTGTTCAAGGGGATCTGGGAATGGTTTAGATTCACAAGTAGGGTAGGGTAGGGGTAGGGTAGGGGTAGGGTAGGATTAGGGTAGGGGTAGGGTAGGGGTAGGGTAGGGGTAGGGTAGGGGTAGGATAGGGGTAGGGTAGGGGTAGGGTAGGTGTAGGGTAGGGGTAGGGTAGGGGTAGGGTAGGGGTAGGGTAGGGGTAGGGTAGGGGTAGGGTAGGAGTAGGGTAGGGGTAGGGTAGTAAAATATTAAAATTTTATAAAATATATACAACCCTAAATTTTTACCCTTTTACCACCAACCCCTATTTTTTGTTAGCCATTTTTGTAATTTAATCATTTTTATGGCAAAACAACGTTTGCCGGGTCAGCTAGTAATAAATAAATAAATAAATGAATGTGGACAACATCACACACATTGTTCTGATCCCAATTTGAATAACTATTTAAAGCATTCGTATTTCGGAAACCAGAAACAACGAAGGTACTACAAACACCCAGACCCGAGAAAATGTAGAAAAACGCATTGTTTCTACATTGACCCGTCCGGGAATCGAACCCGGGACCTCGGAGCAGGTGACACCTTGAAAACCGGTGTGTACGCCACTACGCCACGGAGGTAGTCACTATGGTACTAGTCGTCCTGCCGAAGGTAGTTTTAAGGGATTAAACTTAAAACTACAGCTTTTTATTATTATTGTAGGTCCCTTTACCATTTATAAGTGTGAACTAAGTTTCTTGCAGAGATACTATGATTCGTAGACCTCTTTGATATCACAGGGTCAGATTTATAACTAAAAAAAACTAGTATTTGTGAGCTTTTGTGGGATTATTTATTCTATATCTTAACTGTTTTAATTATATCTTTCAATAGCACATAATTTAAAGCCATATAAAAGTTGAAATGAAAGATAAGTTTAAGGATTTAGTACGCGTTTATTTTTAATTTATTTTTATTAATTTAACCCGTCGTTTCGAACCCTTTACAGCGTTTATAGTCACGGGCAGACTGAAAAACAGTACATATAAAAGTCGTTGGAATTCAAATATAATATAATTCCAGGACGAAACCATTTACTAATGCACTTTTAAATCATCACTAATCATCAGCGTAATAGAGCCTCAGTCTATTAACGTCAGCAAATGTCGGTTAACCAAGACGTGGAACCACTATTTACACTACGACCAATTAATTTACTACATCAGTGACATAGTTATATGTCTTCAGGTGTACGTGAGATGTAAAGCTCTGAGGTAAGTTATGAGTTAAGTTGTAAATCACAGTCATAACTTTGGCCTGTTAGACCCGCACGGACACCAGGCATTATCAGTTCAGGGAGGCATATCGTATCAGGAAGGTTAAATTACGAGTATTAGCTATCTGCGACTTTGTACGAATCGATGTTTGCATAGGACACTAATCCAAATTTTTTTTTTTTCAGATACCTATGTGCGATTCCAAACTAATCATCTCCGTACTAAATATTCACCTACATTCCTTTAGCCTTTCTGACGTGGCTAAGTGTCAAACATTTAAGTATCAAAACTATCGAGTTTAATAATACAACTTTTAAACTATCGCGTTGCATAATATTGCATAAATAAGGTAAGTATGTCCGCGTTTTAATCGCTTTACTTATACCTTTTTAAAATATTTCTAGATGCCCTCGACTTTATTTACGTGGAATTTTAACTTATCCTAGGAGCACCATACATTTTCGAATACATTATGTACGTCCGTAAGAACCTTGAGTTATTTGTCAAATATAGTGACGTACACAATTTCAATACCCGAAATAAAGATAAACTTGCCGTTCCAGGATTCAGACTGCGAAAAGTGGGTAATTCGTTCATGGGAAATTGTATTCGTATTTTCAATAAATTACCACTGTCAATTGCTGAACTCCCAATACATAAACTCAAATCATATATCAAAGTAATTTTAATGAAAAAGGGCTATCATACTATTAATGATTATATAAATGATAAGAAAGTGTGGCTTTAAATAAAATTGTCCCAGCACGTACTGGCATATATCCTATGTAAACATATATTTTTTTAAAAGAGGCTGACAATAGTGATCGAGTTTCTTGCGCTGCTTCTTCTCGGCACTAGCCCACATTTGTCCCGAAGCAGTGGTAGGTTTAAATATTGGGACGTGTAAAAGCGTCTCCAGGGGTCTATTTTCAGAAATAAAACTGATTTTACTGATTTTTTCCGGGTTAAAAAGTAATATAAGTGCTATTTCAGTCTCTATTCTATCTTCTTGCGATATTTCATTTAGTTCCATGTAGCTGTTCAGTTGTGATTTCGTAAAAAACATCTATTTAAACTTTGGAATTAATAATATTAGTAGGTAGGTAGTATCTGAGGAAGATTTCAATAACTATTATTAGGTATCGATCGTAAAAGTAGATTATATATTCTTAATATACTTTATTTGATATTTTAGCAATTAAATTGCAATTATAATATCAGTATATGAACTTGAAAAATGATGTCTCAGGCGGGACCCGCATCTCCTCGCAGTTCCGCCTTTACTTTATATACTGATATTATATATTCTTAAGTTGATGGCATTTTTTTTCTCGCATGATATTGGTTGTGTTTATCAATTTTGAGGTAGTGTCTCCGTCGTCAATGTAAGTGATCAAAGGCACCACTATTTCTGGGAATGTGTCGTCAAAATCGACTAAAAAATAGAAATGCCATAAGGAGACGGGCAGCAGCGTCTTCTACCCACCGCTTGTTAAAACTTCAATAACCAACTAACCGGCCAAGTGTAGCAATAAGGGCTAAATCCTGCTCTAGGAGAGGACTGTGTCCAGCAGTGGACTAATGTGGGCGGAGGAAGGTGAAGGGTTTTGATATAGTATATTTTTTGTAGTCGGAAGGTATTTAAGGAATTGTGTTTTAAACTTAAAATATAGGCCAATAATGATAATGCTTCAAATCAAATCAAAATCAAATCAAATAATTTATTTGTGCTTATGCTTCTTAGGGTTATTGTAAGTTGTCGATTATTGAGCTACTTATAACAAAACTGTCATGCCATAATCAAACAATCAGTAGAATGTCTTAATTAGATTTAAAAAAAAAAAAATCACTTATTTATCATCAGAACAAAAGCATTTAAACAACAATTTACACATATCAATTAAAAAAATAGCATAAAACATAAACAAAACATTTAAAAAATAAACACATATTGTCAAAAAAGTTCCGCTCAAAATTTTTTCAGCATTTTAATTTAGTATAGATTTTTTCTAAAAACTTAAAACTAATTTTAATTAACTAAACCATTAAATAAACCAAAACAACATATTTAAGTATAACACACAGAAAATATTAAGTTACCTTTGGAAAACGTCATAAATGCGCACTTTTCTTGCGAGCTTAGACCCGTGTCAACGCGGACGTTAAATCTTGCCCCTAAACGTGGTAGTTCGTGTGAAAACATACAGGTTTAGATTATGACCGGACCCGCTGTAGTCACATAGCCCAATGATTCTTACTGATCAGTTTCAGTCACGAATGTTAAGCTATGCTGGTAGCGGTCACTAGTTGGATGGGTGACCGTTTGTGGCATCATATCTTGAGCGTTTCCGTGCTACGGAAGGCTCGTTAAGCCATCGGGCTCGGTTGTTGTCACGAGACAACAGTCGTTAAGCCCTGTTGGAGGCCTTCGGGCGGCTTGAGAAATGTCCAACGGCGCGGCGGGGTGATGTTGCCACAGCGCTGCCCTCGCCGTCCACCAACACGCACTAGGCCATCGTGGTGGAACTAAGGACTCAACCCCTTTCCTTATAAAGGAGAGATATCCGTGCTCAACAGTAAGTGAAAAAATTGATTGTTACTTTACTTTTTACTTTTATTAGTTACTATTAGCTGACCCGCGAACTTCGTATCGCCTCAGAATAATCTAATTGGATTTTGAAATCTTAAATATCATTGACTCAAATAATGGCGTTTACCTTACCTAGTTACACAGAAAATTTGAAATACAATCATATTGTGATTAGAAAATGGGGTGCTCAGCTACACAATCTTTCAAGTTAGATCAAACTGCACACGGTGAGAAAATTTGATTAAAATCGGTTAAGTAGTGAGTCCATCGCGGACAAACAACGTGACACGTAATTTATATATCGATACCTTCAGGTTCAATTGGCGTATAAACCATTTTGGCCAAATCGAGTTTAATATATACCATTTTGATCAGAATTTTTTTCTCTATCGATCTGTATATCCGAAATGTTTAAATTCGCTAAAAAAATGTTTATACACCCTAAAAAAATCATTGCCGAAAAGTTAAACCAATTCCATAAAAACAGTGTAAAAGCCGAGTGGTTGTTTTTGGTATTTCTGTTAAGATGTAATGACCATACATTTTTTTAAGCCCGGACGTAACACACTTTTAGCAATAATGAAAGTTGTAAAAAGATAAATTCACCATTGAACTTCTCAAAAAACTACAAATTCCTCTCCTGAGCACAATGGCTCTACTCCCTGTTCAAAAGTCTCAAATTCATCACAACCAATCGAAATCAATTTTATTGGCGGCAGCCCTGAACCGGGAAAGAAGTCTTAATTTTTTGCCGTAATTGCATAAAAGAAAAGAATATTAGTTTCGATTTTTAAGTTGCAATATGTTGTTTTTTTCTAAGAGTTATTAAAAATTCTTAATGTTGTGCCATAATTTTGCTACAAAATTGTAACATAAAAACAATAAAAGAAAGTTATTTTCGTACTTTGGCAATTTTATTTTATCTACATCAACCAAATATAGATAAAATACTAAAAATATATTTCTATACATTCCCGAAACAATAAAAGTGTGCTTATAGTCAACATTACATTACTTTTATACAATGTTTTATTAATTCATTCAAATAAATCACTATAATCAATGGTATAATCAATCTACATCTATCGGTCTTTACGTCAGCAATTGCAATCTCATGTTTACTAAAAATTCAAATACGACGTAAAGAGATATTTTTAGATCCATTATAGGACGTCGTATAAACCACCGAGTGTGTTTTTTAAAGACGTAAATCCAAGCTAACTTTAAAACTAACGAAGATGGGCATGTTTTGAATATTTAGATTTTTCCATCGCAAAATTTTAAGAATGTTTTCTCTTGGTAATTTTTTAGTAACTTCTGAAATAAAAAAGTTATGATTTTTTTAATAAATAAAAAAACGTTTTTTGGCTCTCCTGAAAAGTACGGTTTTGGTTTATACGACAATTGAACCTGAAGGTATCGATATATTGAAATGTATGTTTACCTGTGACGTTTAAAGTTTTAGTCCTTTTGAGTTAGATTTGATACGTCAACGAAAACATTTTTATTTATTTGGTAATACAACGCGAACCCACCATTTAGTATTTGTATACCGTGTGTTTCCAAAGAGCGGATTCAAAGGACTGAACGGTGACACATGTCTGGCAGAGGTCGTAGTTAGAAATGGACTAGGAAGGTGTTTCTGAAATTCACATTAGCCGCTGTGTGCCACCTTTGATAATGTTATTTTTTTCATTTTGTACACTAAAACAATAAAACCGGCCAAGTGCGAGTCGGACTCGCGCACGAAGGGTTCCGTACCAAAACGGCAAAAAAAAAAGTTTTTTTTTGTTTGGGAGCCCCCCTTAAATATTTATTTTATTTTGTTTTTAGTATTTGTTGTTATTGCGGTAACAGAAATACATAATTTGTGAAAATTTCAACTGTCTAGCTATCGCGGCTCTTGAGATACAGCCTGGTGACAGAGCGACGGACAGACGGACAGACGGACAGACGGACAGACGGACAGACAGCGAAGTCTTAGTAATAGGGTCCCGTTTTTACCCTTTGGGTATGGAACCCTAAAAAATCAAGGACAACATGACATATCTATCCATTCTATTACATGCCGTCATAATAAAATTGACACTGACATAAAATCAACGTTTGTAAGTAAGTCACTTATATATAGCCATATCCAATAACCTATCTATCTTCAGTTTTGGCATATCGGAGATAGAAAACAACTTCTGTCTTTGTTTCTCTGGACGGAAAAATCAGAGATAGAAACTGTTTCCTATCTCCGATATGCCAAAACTGAAGATAGATAGGTTAAAAGATAGATAGATAAGTAGATGACATTTTTGTATCTGATTGTGTACTTAACTAGTTCTTTACACAATGAGAAAAACCGGTCAAGTGCGAGACGTACTCCCGCACTGAGGGTTCCGTACCAACTTTAATTAAAATACCACAATATTTTGTTGACTGCAAAAAAAACTTAGTTTTTCATAGTGTTTGTATGAAGGACAAAGTTATATTTGCGGTTGTTGAAAATGTGTTAACCAACCAAAACTACCGGTTTGATCTTGTTCAAACCAATTTTCGTTGTAAGTCCTTGGCTACTGTAGACCACCAGGTGGCTAGTGGGTGATCTCACTTTTCCTATAATTTGGCAGTGCTAGGGCCTGTTTCACGACATGGTCTTCAGGGCGTATCATGACATGATTGAACCATCGTAAGCGGCTTTCGGTGAGGTTTTCTGCTATAGGCGCTACTTAAAAACTTCCTCTGATGTGCTCATTTCGCACTTTATCCAGTCGAGTTACACCTGCTGCTTTGAGTGTTTACTGTTTTCCAATTAGCAAATTTGTTGAACAGGATGGTAATGTAAAACGGAAATGTATAAAATAATATTTAAAACCTTATTTTACACTACCTAAAAATATTTCTTTTTTCGATTTATTTATGGTCCATTAATATTCTAGAAAAAACTCTAAATAGTCATAGCGAACTCACCATAACAATTGGTGTAACTGTGCAACGTCAATTTATTGAAAAAACAGTTTTTGTTAAATCACCCAACTAGGTTTTTGCTTACGCTCCTGAAATCCTAACAAAATGCAAAAACATATTTCAATGGCAGATATATACTATAGTTATGTAGATTCAACGTCAAAAAACTTCTAAGTTTGAGAATAATCTTTGGAATTCAATTAATCAAAGCTTGCCAGATACAAAAGCCAATTTATGAATCTTAATGATCTATCAACAATAATACCTGTCAGTTTATTTAGAATTCAAACACGGATCGTTTCAACAAATTTCTATTGGGTTTTACTTATCTCAAAACTTTTGAGTAAGGCCTTACACACACCGACGACAACTTTGGTTCAGTAGTAGTTAACTCTGCTTCTGACCCATGAGTCGTTGGTTCGGTCGCTTAAATTTGTGTGCGAGAACATATTGTTATCTGCTTGTATAATAAGAATGTTGTATTAACAAAAAAAAAAAGTAAGTTCTCATATTAGTTGTGTAGTTCTCATATTAACAAATTGAGTGCCTAATACACGGCGCCGTGGAGCTGTAGAAGGCCACTCCCACCGCCGTGGGGGAGCAGGGGGCCGAGCACACGGCGCCGTGGGGAGGAGAGATTATATTGTTTTGATCTTTTTATGGGTTATTTATAACTTATTATTAGGTTTATGGACAAAATAAATTAAACAAGGACTACACGGCGCCGTGGATTATCCTTTTTTTTACTTAAATTTATTATAAATTATATGTATATTTTTTTTATAAACCGTCCTAGGGTGCCTTCTATTAACTATAGACACATTTAAATAATTTGGGCCTACGAAAACATCTCTGATAATAAGGTGGGATTCCAACCTACGTCTCAGTATTAAATAGGCATTCAATGTGTTGAAAGCTTGGCAGTAGCTCATTTTGATACTAGATTACATTGCGTGACCCAGTGTAGCATGTCTTGAAATATTATTTTTGCATGCTGGGAGTGTGGAGTAGGAGTAGTATTGGAGAACTTTAACTTGAAAATTTAGCTGTCATAAAAATGCTATTGTAAATCTAATCATATCATTTACCGCTAACAAGTCGACAAGATTGATGTGGAGGTGCGTTAGTACGAGCATTAAGCAGGGATCTTGGGTTCGATTCCTGGTATTTTTTTTAATTCGGGTCTGTAAGAGGTTGTTAAGGTTGTGCTGTAAATCGGTAATTCCTTCTTTTATCGCTTAATAAAAGAAGTTTCAAAAACGAATCAAGGCAAAGGCCTTTTAGGCGGTTAAAAAAATTTCGACACACGACTATCCTTAAGGGAATGTTAGACAGAAAAAAATTACACAATAGTAAAAAGAGGCTAAATTTGTGTATTAAAATATTTATAATCAAATTCATAATAAAGCAAAAATGTAACTGTGTGCAAAAGGCCTAACATGTAACGAAATTCGTTGCTTATAAATAAAATATTTTGGTTTGAATTTCGGGTAATTGGAAATGATGATTGTAACTCCTCAAGTAAAGACTTTCTATTCTATTCTTATTCTCAATAATATTAACCTTTTTGTTTAAAGTAAATTAAGAATGAAGTGAGAAAACATAAACTTCTTTGCTTAATAAATCAGCTGGAAGCTATTCGATATTAATCCCCACTTTTAATCATACATTGCTCATAGTTGCTCATGACTAACATTTGTATCAGTGATAGTAAACGCTGCTTCTGAGCCATGGGTCGCAGGTTCGATCCCCGCACAGTACAAATATTTGTGTGCATGAACATGTCTGTTTGTATTAGTCTGGGTGTTTTTCTATGTACATTATTGTATATATTTAGAAAAAAAAATTTGGTAGTTTATCGGTTGTCTAGTATCACATACGTCAAACTACCTTATAGTAGCTTAGTTTGGGTCTAGATGACTTTGTGTGGCCCAGTGTGGCATCTCTTAAAACATATTTAATATATTATGTAAAGTTGGAATACATACATTTGCCAACTACTTATCACCATCACCAAACCAAATACTTTAGTCAGTCATCATCATAAATAAATGCTGGACAAAAGCAACACTTTAACCATCGCAATGGGGACTACCGTTTCTTTGCTCACCAGTTGGCGCCACTGTAGACTGAGGTCCGGAGGTATAGATGTCAAAGGCGATCGGCGCCGAAACAAAGTGTTAAATCTTGAATCTATTTAAGGTTATATTGTTTATAAATAACTATCTTGATATCAACAAACTAACTTCTGAAATAGTTGCTCTTGAGGCCGCCTATTTTTGCGCTTTTTCTTAATTCCGCTTTTAAAGCGTTCACATTAATCGCCAAATAATACATATTTGCGATATTTTACGAAGGAGATCACTTTCCAGCAGGTAAATTGAATAAATTATAATTTATGCAACAAATTCCGCTAAAACCAGTATAAAGTGAATGATATTGGACCTCACGCGACACTAGCGCCTCTAGTGGCAAATTCACTAGCGATAGCCCCCATTTGGCCGATAGTGGTGAAATGCGCTGCTGCCTGCTTTTTCTGGCAGTCCTTTTTAGTCCCCCCTTTAAAAAGATAACGTGGTATTATTAAATTTTATACAAATAGTATAGATATTATGGCTTAACATCGTCAAGTTTTTCAAACACGTTATGTAAATATAATGCACGCAAAACTTTATAGCGCAGAGTATTTTCTTTTTAATTTTAAATTACAATACATGCTACCTAGTCTGAGTCACAGTCGGAAAATGAGCTACTATTAAGCTTATTCTGCGGGTACTAGATAAATGATAATCCAGCTATATACGCTATTTTCTCGTATATACTATTATCACAATACTTATCTTTATATATATATATATATATATATATATATATAAAAGAAAGTCGTGTTAGTTACAACTAGAGAAAGGGTAGACGATTTTTATGATTTTTGTGTTTTTGGATTTATCTTCGTCTGAAATAGGATAAAAGTATTAAAAACGTTAGAAAGTCAAATATTAAGAAACTTATTTGTTCATACATTTTTCCAACCATGCCATATTTTATGACAATGACATTAAGACGTCAAAATCATACTATTCTGGGGCGATACGAAGTTCGCGGGACCCGCTAGTTATACATAAAAAACATATTATATAGGTACACATACATTTTCTAATTGAAATACCGATTTTTTTATTGCAATTCAGTTGCTAAAATATCAAAAACGGTACATATAGGTAGTACAAGCAAGTATATTCATGCACACAAATATTTTTATTGTTCGGGAATCAAACCCGTGACTCGTGGCTCAGAAACTGCGTTTACTATCACTGAACAAAAGTCGTAAAGAAATAAATAATCTAATCAAACACTTCGTAACTCTAGATCAGTGCCAGTCCGTTAATATACTCAAGAGATAAAAGCATTATCATGATGATATCCCAGTATTTCTCGGTAACAACTAAATAAATCACCATTCTCCCGGCCTCGTGTTTATCGAGAAGCCATGATAAAATCCCTTTCGCATCTCCGCTAACTGTACTTTCAAACTGGTGAATGGCAGAAATGGTAATAATTGATGTCGGATTCGCTGTTTTTCGCATTTGTTTTTCTCGGTTATCGCGTGGTCAAAGTGACAAGTGACCGGCGTAGCCCACAAGAGATAGCGATTAGCGAGTTAAGGCCCAGTAGTTCGGTATTTAATTTTATGGATCGATATCCATCGAACGTCTATTACGCACAGGCGCTTCAGTACGAGCCAGCAGCTTTAAATTCGTTAAAAAATGTTACATCAAAGTGCGTAGTTTAGTCGTAATATTGAAAAAACATTACAAACAGGTGTAGGTTTGTGATTTTTTTATATCGAGGGAAGTAAATCAAATCATGTAACCGATAACGAATGTGACTAGACTAGATTCTCAAGTAGTACATATTTTTTTACCAGACTTTAAAACGCTGTTTTCTAAGTCTCAGATGGGATTCAAAAACTCAAAAACGCTGCCTCTAGGGACTTCCAAGCCTTAAAGTAGCAATCATCATCATCAGAGTACAAAGTCTACTGCTGGAATATGCTTCTCAAGAAAGAGGATTCTATAAAATATAAATTTGGTAGCCGTGTTAGTGATTGCAGTTTGGTCGGTGGTGGAGTGAAGACGCTGTTTCTATTCTTCTCAATTCAGTTCAATTCAAACCATTTATTTCAGGCCTGGAAGTCCATATATGGTAAATTTTTTTTGGTAAAAACTAGTGTTAGTAAAATAAAGAACATTTACATTTTATTTTAATATATGGATCCTCATCCATCTTAGAAACAACACTGAGTCCCAACAGTCAACAAAGACTCAACGAAGAACTTCTTCTGGCGGTAGGTACTTTACAATACCAATAGGACGAAACAATATGGTGCTATTCTCAACATTATAATATATTTTATGCCGGCATCACACGGCACATAGCTAGCAATAAGCTAAGTTTATCTGCATACTAGCAGAACCAACTTATATTCTTGTTTTTTTAGGTTGGGTGATAAGATTTTAGTTTATAACTCAGCATTGCTGAGATGTTACCACAGAATTCAATTAATTATGGATTTGTAATCAATAAATTTTGTCTTTTTAGATAGTGTATTAATATAATGTTTTAATATATATTATTACTAACGATTTGAAATTTAAAAATTATATAAAATAACACACGTTACATTTCTTTACGCTCTCCTGTAAAGTATACATGATTTATATTTTTTAATAGTCAAACATTTACACTCCTCTCTTCTAACTTGCACCTCTTGACAGTACATTTATTACAACTTTTTAGTGCTCAATACTGTTCTTTCATCGCAATGAGATGATGGACGATTGTTTGGTAGCCACTCGACGGCGACCTTGACATGACTAGAACGACCGTCTCGACGGGTTTTGTCTTTTTCTTCCTTCCTTATTTTTTGAATAACAAAAGGGGTACAGATTCAGAGACCATCTATCTTTAGAGTTCTAAAACTTATATTTAAACATAATTATAAAGCAATTATAAATGGTTGGTGTAAATACAATAGCTATGTAATTGTTAATCAGGTTGGTGTAGATAGATAGATACACTTTATTGCACACCATAAAATTGAAAAATAACACATAAGATTTAGATTAGTACAATTTAGGCGGTCTTATCGCTTGCAGCGATCTCTACCAGACAACCTTCAGGTAGAGGAAAGATGAAACAGATTTGAAAGGGGGATTTGCGGCGGAGAGTATTCAAAAGTACACGTAAAAAAAAATGTAATAAAAGAGATGTAAAATTACAATTTGAAATATCTCTAATATTACACGCATAGTAAACTACAAAATAACATTAAAATACAGAATAAACTACATAAACTATACACTAAATATACATACATAACATATACGCATACAACTACAAACCCAAATACATTAAGCGAAAGAGGATCACGTGACCAAAAGTATCAATAATAGGAATTACATAAGTTAAAATTAGACAGGACAGAAATTAAAGTGAAAAAAGATAGGTTTTAAATCTGTTTATAAAAATAGGAAGTGATTCAGATTGCCGAATCAACAATGGAAGAGAGTTCCATAGACGTATGGATTTTACAGTGAATGACCGCGAATAAGAATGGGAAGAATGAAGAGGAGTCACAAGACGGAGTTTATTGGAAGACCGCACATCGTGACCTAGAGCGGACCGCAAAAAATGAAAACGCTCCTTTAGATAAGGTGGAGATTTCGGATTAAATAATATTGAGAACAAAAAGGAAAGAACGTGAAATTCACGCCTGCAACGTATAGATAACCACTTTAGCAGAGCTCGGTATTCTGAGATATGACCGTACTTTCGTAGACCATAGATAATACGAATGCAGAAATTCTGAAGGCGCTCGAGCTTGCTTAGGAGATTTTCATTGACATCTAAGTAGCAACATAATCAAGAATGGGAAACAGAAGGGCTTGAACCAGAGCAATTTTAGTGGGTATTGGTAAGAAATTCCGTAGTCTATTAATGGACGCAGCCGTTGCAAACACTTTCCTGCTAACCTCCGCGATCTGTGTTGCCCAAGTAAGAGTACTATCCATGTAAACACCCAGATTTTTAACAACAGGGCTATAAGGAACATGAACACCGTCAAATATGATGGGTGGTAAGGCACTCCAGTTAATTCGGGCATTTTGCCATGAGCTACCCATTACAATAACCTGCGTCTTAGAAGGGTGTAGTGTCACCACTAACTTAAAGTAATCACCAAGGTTCGATTTTGTATTGAAGTACTTATTTTTTGTGTCACAAACTTGGAAATTACTTGTTATGTTTATATTATCTCCTAATAATTGTTATTGAAATTCTCTGAAACGGTTTGACAAATTTTATGTTTTTTTATTTATATTCTGGTATAATATATTGGTAATCTGGTGCCAGCACATTAAAAGAGCCACCAATTCCTTTTCAATGTGTGTTGTAAGGGACGACTAAAAGTCTTTACTCCACTTTTTACCAAATTGCGATAAACAACTGCCTGCCAAAGTGCCAATGCTTGATGATAACAATACTTAAGGCCCAGTAGTTTGTGATTTATCGATCGATATCTATCGATCGCCTATGAGCACCGTAAGCGCCAGCGCCACAGACGGGCCTGACAAGCCGCACGTATTTTGTAGTTATTTAAACATAGTAAAAGTATATCATTCAATGAATTAAAACTTAGAAAATATGTCTATAAATATTTTGTAGCTTTAAACAAGCATAAAAAAAAACATTTTAAATGTCCGTAGTTTAATCGTCAATTTAAAAAAAAACGAAGAAATGGAAGTTTTTGATATTTTTCTGTGGAGCTAAGTTAATGAAATCGTGTAACGGATAGCGACTAACTAGACTATATTCTAAACTAATATATATATTTTTTACAGACTTTAAAACGATGTTTTCTAGTTCTCAGATGGGTTTTTAAAAAACTCCAAAACGCTGCCTCTTGGAACTACGCCGCCTTAAGTCCTGCTAATGGAGATGCTTTTATCCAGCAGTAAACTGATGAGTATTATGATGCTGATGTATATTTGGTAGGTCTAAGAATAAATCAAACACAATTTTTTATCCCGAAACTAAAATACTAAGTATTATAAGATAGAAATTATTAAAAATAAATGTTGACAACATAAATAATAAATAATTATAAATAAATATTTTTCAGACATGCCACACTGGGCCACACAGAGCTATCTAGTCCCAAACTAAGCTACTACTAAGATGCTTGTCGTATTGGCTACTAGAAAACCGATTAACTTACTTATACGAGTATATATATATTTTTAAATATACTTACTTACTCGTATAATACTCGTACATAGAAAACACCCAGACCAGTATAAACAGACATGTTCATGCACACAAATATTTGTACTGTGCGAGGATCGAACCCGAACATAACATGCCTACATTGTTTTGATCCCAAAGTAAGTAACTATTTCAAGCACTTGTATTGTGGAAATCAAAAACAACGGTACCGCTAACACCCAGACCCGAGAAAATCTAGAAAACACTTCTTTCTTAGATTTACCCCTCTGGGATTCGAACCCGGCGTGTACGCCACTCCACCACGGAGGTCACCAATGAGATATCTGTTATGTTTAAAATTGACAAATATTAAATAACAGTCGTCCCCGACTCCCGACTTTGATTCTGTCAACAATCATCCCATAAACAAGGGGTCGACGTAATCCGTGGCTGTAATATGCGCAGTCGGCACCATTGTTACAAGACAGGAGGGTGCAGAGGCCCCTCTGAAGAAGAAGTAGAAGTAGCCCTACTTCTTACATTTCCAACCAATAACAAAATGGAGACGATTCAAATTAAGTAAAAAAATATTTTTTTCCTATTCCTATAGTCGTATGATGCTGGCACATGAAAAGAATATAATCCTATCAATGGGTGTCATCAGGGGCGACTACATAGTACGGTCAGAAGACTAGAAATATATTTGTCTCTACACCGTTTGCTAAACCGCCTTGTGGACAACCCATCTGCCAAGAGTAACGATTATGGCAAAATTTCTTTTTTTTTTGTAAATATTTAAGTCCAGTAGACCGATATAGGACTGCGACCATGATAATAATATTGAAATGAAAGATACGTTTACGGATTTAGTACGCCTTAATTTTTTATTTAACCCGACGTTTCGAACACTTTACAGCGTTTATTGGTCACGGGCAGGTCTGTCTTTCATTTCAATGTAAAGTGTTCACGTAAACTCAAGAAAACAGCATGATAATAATATTTTTTTCGGATGTTGGAGGTATAGCTATAACGAAAAACATTGAAGAAACGACGCTGTCTTATAGTCTAAAGTCTTAAATAAATTTGTCGAAAAGTAACGGCAATGTAGAACGAATGGTTGGATGTAATGGTTACGAGTCTCACCTAAAGAAGTTGAAACTTTAATACAATGAGTTAAATATTCAATTTGTACCAGCAACACGATAATTTAAAAAGTGTTTAATAATAGGGGTTAAAGTATGAAATTGCCGATTATTTTCCCACTTTTTATTTTGTTTATAGCTCTTAAGTATAGTCATATTATTGCGTAATTCTTTTTGTATTGTATCAAAAACTAAATAAAGTAACTTTTGACTAAAAAAAAATGCTATACTAGTGCCTATTATTTCAAATGAAGTCGTTGAAAAGACCCCTTACAATGTGTCAGCTGACCTTCTTGCTTCAATTAAGTATATTTGTATTATATACTTTAATTTTCAGAAATTTAAATACTATAATGCGTAGCTTTATAACCATCTAACTTTCACCTTTAATTGCATCGAAAACGGTTCAAGCGTTTTTAAAAAAACTAAAAAATTGTTAGTATGTAAAAATGAATTTTCTCGATTTCGTTCATACAAAACGGCAATTTCATACTTTAACCCCTACTTACATTATCTTTGTTGAAGAATCTAAAAAAGTTAAACCACGCAAAACCAGGCCTACTGATTCTAACCGAGTATCTCCTCGATAGGGTCGCCACCTCTCATATTGGTTAGATCCGCTGACGGGGCGAACTGAGACTTTTTCTGCATCACGCAAGCCACGTATGGGAGTCAAATCGTGCGGAAATTATTATTGACAGTGCGGCGTTTGTGGGGGTAGGTGGATAATAGGACCGGTCTCTTTGTGAATGATAAATTCGCTATTCGTTCATGATTACCATTATTTTTGTTCTGTAGGTATCAATGAAAGCTACTGAAGCCATGTGTGAAACATAAAAATATTAGCACCACCTCTTCTCTTCCTATTGAGGATGATGATGATACCATAAAGAAAGTCTGGTCTAGTTGTGGCGTTAAATCCCAAATAGATAGGGAGACCTAAATAAAACCGGCCAAGTGCGAGTCGTACTCGAGCACGAAGGGTTCCGTACCAAAAAGGCCAAAAAACGGGTTTATTCTATGGGAGCCCCCTTAAATATTTATTTTATTTTGTTTTTAGTATTTGTTGTTATTGCGGCAACAGAAATACATAACTTGTGAAAATTTCAACTTTCTAGCTATCGCGGCTCTTGAGATACAGCCTGGTGACAGGCAGACGGACAGACGGACAGAACGGACAGACAGCGAAGTCTTAGTAAGGGCCCCGTTTTAACTCTTTGGGTATGGAACCCTAAAAAATGTGAGTCTGACGATTGAACAACATTATTAAAAGACATTTATGTTTTTGCCATTAACAATTTTTTCTTTTTCTTTTAACAGTTTTTTTTGGGATCATTTTCGGTATACAATTTTTAGTTTACTACTGAAGTTGTAAGAGTCAGTATCATTGTCAATAAAACAATCAAATTCTTACAAACTAGTTTCGAGTGGTTGCATATTATAATCGTGAGTGATTCCTTGTTTGGAACCCACTCAAAATTGGTAGCCTTCAAATGTGATGGGAGTGAAATTTGTAGTGAAACAACATTCATTTCATATAATACAGTGCCATTAAAGAAATAATAAGCAGTTTATTATTGGCACATTGTTAACTTTTTTGTGTTTTAAGAATAAATATTATCACATTTTTTTTTTTTTAATGACAATAAAACACAAAACCGTATTCAAATATGGAACATTCAACGAAAACGAAAGATAATTTCATGAAAAAATTGACACTCTTCGCAGCAATAATCGGATTTCAGCGCTCGGATGCCTCGTAATGTATGTTGGTTGAATAAATCAAATTTTCTGGAGTGAAATAGGGAAAATACCTAACAACAATGCTCAAGATGTTATCTTGGACTTTTCCATTTAACACATTTGGTTAGTCAAAAGAAATAATCAGGCGATAGGTTAAGATTAAGGTTTTATTTTGTGTCATACATCCTGACAGATGTTCAAACAATTTTAACATTACAAAAAAAACGTAAACAAGTTTATTTTTAAACTTAAACCTTCCAACCTTCCGGCACAACCACTCGCCGTAAAAATGACGTGCTGTTTCGAGTGAGTGCGAAATGAACGACCTCGTAGTAAAAATAATGAAGTACACTACGTAAATGTACTCTTAGAATGGAGAAGTTGTTCCTTTAGAATGAGGTGAGAGTCGTAAAGTTGTGTTGAAGAACTGCGAATCACATCTAGTCGTGCCAGTGTAATAGCGTATTCTCTCCGTATAAATGTTATTTACAAAATATTTTTTTGTTTGTTAAACAAAACCTTATGCTGTTTCATCACCCATATTAGGCTATCGCTTTTGGACCAATGGTGAAGAGATGACGCTACTGCCCGACTTCTTCTGGTATTATTCGTTTTACGGCCATGTCCAATAACCTATCTATCTTCAGTTTTGGCATATCGGAGATAGAAAACTTCTGTCTTTGTTTCTCTGGACGGAAAAACAGAGATGGAAACTGTTTCATATCTCCGATATGCCAAAACTGAAGATAGATAGGTTATTGGAACCGGCCGTTAGACACCTCTTACGAGATACGGTGATGGAATGACACTTTTTTATTTAGGGCTGTTAACATAATGAACATAATGCCAGCACCAAACGGTATTCTTATAATACCGATATTGTATTTATTACATAAAATAATTATAACTTTCACAATCAATAATGTTTATTTACATATTTCAATGACAATGACAATAACAAAGGGAAGGTTGCTAAGAGGTCATGGTTTGAATTAGGAATGTCATATGTGACAATCCTCCCCGGCGATTCCTGGCTGCGGCACCAGAGGCGCCAGCAGGAGCTGGTTCAAGTGGCGCGTCCAGATCTGGCCGTCGTCAGTGAGCACTTCGTAGTGCAGCTGTCCCTAACGTCGAACGACTGCGGCAAAAGTCTATTTTTGGTTCGGTCTGCTATATAATTCCTTGCTTGCACTCGGTCGCCAGGACGAAAACCTCTCACCGACGTCATAGATCTGTTAATAATTATTTTGACTGGTTTCTTTATCATGCTCTGCAGTCTTGTCCTAGCGATACAACCAAACATAAGCTCAGAAGCTATTTTGCCACTGGGTCCCAGTGTTCGTCTTAATTGAGATTTAATAATAAGTAGCTTAGTAGTCATATCGCCTCTCTCTCACTTTCACAATCAATAATGTTTATTTACATATTTCAATGACAATAACAAAGGGAAGGTTGCTAAGAGGTCATGGTTTGAATTAGGAATGTCATATGTGACAGTATTGTTAAAATACCGATATTGTACTCACGGTATTTTCCCGAAGCAATGGTAGGTTTAATATTGGGACGTGTAAAAGCGCGTCCAGGGGCCTATTTGCAGAAATAAAACTGATTTAACAAGTATTGAAAGCAGAATCTAGCTAGATAGTAGGTACCTATTTTTTTATATGACCTGCTCTAGCCTATGTCTACCTGTGGGTATTTAGTGAGATGATGATGATACAAGTACAAAATCCTTTAATATGTCCTATTAAATTGAGTTTGGTCAAATTAAGAAACTCCTCGTTTTTCTTGGTTAAAAATATCGAAGACTATTTCTACAAATCTAATGTTTGTCACCGCAAAAGCTCAAACAGAATGTTTGCTCTTCTTAGAAAAACTCGAAGGTACTGTGAGTACCTAGAGCCGGGAGCGATATGGGAGACATGGATTTTGTAATCAAATGATAAGAGGGTTTTCCACTGTCTGTTTAAAGTTGATATTATTGTGATAAATCAATAAAATTTGTATTTTTAACTACTGTAAATTACAGTAATGGCCCGTTACCATCCCACTGTAGGGCTAAAGCCTCCATCATTGGATTCAAGTTCCCACAGCAATGGGTATTCATATTTACCACTCTGGCTAAATGCGGGTTGGAGATCACAAACCCGAGCGTTGTTTAAAAATTCGAAACTCTTGTTGTCCGACCCGTAGATCGAACCCACGGCCTCGAGATCTTGGTCCGGTCCCTTATACACTCGACCAATGAAGCATCTAAATACTGATACAACTAAGTTTTTCGTTTACCCTAGGTGTCACAAACTTCGATGCAGAGGATGAAGGCAGAAGAAACGTCAAAGCATGTGCCCACTGAGTGCAATCGCGTTGCCAAACAATGGGTACGGTTCCTACAATCCCCATCAATGATCTCAGAGGTGTGTGGGTCAATTGTGATTGTTGGAGTTATAGATGAGGATTACGCCGAACAGAGAGGCTAAGTTTGGATAAAACCAAACCAAACCAAAGTTAGTTTTTTTGCATCAAATCTTGCAACTGATATTTGATAATGTATGTATTTTAGCATGGTGCAAGTAACAAGTAAGAGTTTGACATGACTAGAATGTGGCATAACTATAGCTACTTCAGAGTAATGTCGGTTATCTTATTTCTCCTACGAATTTCCTCATTTATGATTCTATTGTTTTTTTAATAAACAATGGGCTTGCTCTTGACTACATACTTAACTATACGGTTAAGAAGAAGCCTAAGATAGAGCGAGCTTACCCAGAGGTACTGGTTCTCCCACACACCAGCAGAACACAGAAAAACTGTTTGGCACTGGACTCCGGCAGGAGGGTGGTAGCATCTAGGCGGCCTCTTGCGAAGCCTACCACCGCAGAGGGATCTGTTAGCCGTCATCATTGGTTGGAAAACCAAAGATGCCGACCACTAGAAGGTAGATCCCACCACCCCAAAGATGCCGTTGCCCAGGATGGACCACTGGGAGGTAGATCTCACCAAAAATTATTATATTGTGCAGGGATATACCAAGCATAGACCTTTCCATTGGACGCTGTGCGACATTGAGCATTTATAAGACCCAGACTAAGCGACCACGATTCAGTTCAGTCATCACTGGCAACGTGCACTGTCAAAGACTGTCGTCTTGAAACGCTGACATGAATTATTGGACCCGAAGATTTTACGGTGAAGGCAAAAGGAAAATTCCAAGCAAAAACTCATTTAATACTTACGTTAGCTGCTTAAATATTCTCGTTAAAGCGTCTCAATATAGGCATCAAGACGTAACACGAACTGCTTAACAAGTTAAAAAAAAATTTCATTAGACTAGCTTTAGTGTAGCTCGCTAACTCCTACGCTATAGTTAATCTGACTTAGACCAATTTACATGTAGATTGGGTTCGAAACTGATCCATCGAACGTTCATAGTTAATTTTGATGCCTACTCCTTTGAATCTCTTGGAATCATAAACAGATGCTATCGCAAACGTGATAAGGTTCACAGTCGAGCTGGACGGAGATTGGTAGACGGCACAAGTCACCTTGTACGAAAATTAGCTGAACAATTTTATCGCTGCGAACTGATTTTGTTTATTCGATCTTATAACTGTGATATAAAGTTGATAATAGATTGGAAAGTGAAACAGATGGCAACAAACATCAATTTGTTAGGTTTCAACTTTTGAAACTCGATAGGGCCTTGGGATTGTATGTGATGGAGTGGTTATGCGGATTGTTTTGTTTCTCGCATTCATGGAAAAATTGTTGTTGATTTATAGTTTGAAATAAGATGAATATGAATCATTCATATTCTTTTTCGGTATGAAACTTTGCATATGCTTGATCTTAATTTTATTTGAATAAATTCGATACTTGGGCTACCAGGTCTGTGATTTTCCGTCTTCCATTAATCAGATATTATAAGAATCCTCAAGAAAAATTAAAAAAAAAATATTCTACGCTGCACCGATAGACAATTTTTACGTATTTTTGATATTTTTTAAATTTATAATGAAAAAAGAGCACTTAGATTGATTACCTCCGTTAAAGGTAGGTTTGTGTACTTACATAACATTAATTGAAATAAGTTCCAACCCTATATTTTGCTGCTAGTGAATAATTAAAATAGACAGCGGGATGCCACCCCTTTAGCTTACCCACTACCGCTTGCACAAAAGCGCAACAAACAAATACCAAGACATACCGCAAGACCGCCGCCAATGTTTGATCAAACCTATTTACTTAGGACATCAAACGATCCAATGTTTGCTTTTCATCCAAATATTGGACTTAATCCCACCCGTCTACATATTGTTGTCGCTTGTATTACCAATGCTGTTTTATAAAGTATGATTGTTATAAATTGTCAAACAAAACATGCTTTTAAAGTAATAGCGACATGGTCTCAAATTGATGAAAAGTATAAATACTTATTTTTGTGAACATCAAAGAACAAACTTTAAACAGGGCCTAACATGTCTTCTTAATTAAGAGATATTATAGTTTTTGAATAATATTCAGGATTATCAATAAGAACTAATACATTATTTAGTGCTTATGAAATAAATGGTATTTTAGATAAATATAAAAAAAGTTTTAGGTTTTATGGTGTATTTCATGATTTCTTGCTTTGATGACAGACAATATAATCGTAAACCACTAGAAATGCAGTTACAAATAAACCGGCCAAGTGCGAGTCGGACTCGCGCACGAAGGGTTCCGTACCAAAAAGGCCAAAAAAACGGGTTTGTTGTATGGGAGCCCCCCTTAAGAATTTATTTTATTTTGTTTTTAGTATTTGTTGTTATTGCGGTAACAGAAATAAATAATTTGAGAAAATTTAAACTGTCTAGCTATCGCAAATCTTGAGATACAGCCTGGTGACAGAGCGACGGACAGACGGACAGACGGCCAGACGGCCAGACGGACAGACAGCGAAGTCTTAGTAATAGGGTTCCGTTTTTACCCTTTGGGTACGGAACCCTAAAAAGAATCAGGGGTTCGATCCTGCTATAAAACAATTAGGTCATCAATTTGGAATAATGCACGACAATCGTCGGTAAAGTCTTGGTTTTAAAAGGTTTTCCTTACAATCTACTACATTAAATTCATTCTATGTAGAGAAAAATCCTTCGTTTGTATAATTATTTTCTCTTTTCATTTACTTTAATTGTACCTACCCCAAAAAAAAGTTAACCTGTCAATTTTCTTCAAAGTTCCAGAAGGTTCCCTCGAAATGTACAATTCCCAATCCAATCTTTTGCGATTGTATAAAAACATACCTTTTGCCTCGGGCAGTAAAATCTGTAGGGTGGACCCTAATACATAATAATCCAGTTAATATATTCAGAAAAGGCATAATATAATATACAGAAGGTAATATAGTAGGGTTTGGTTATTCGCACCATTCTTGGATTTTGTTGTGTTAAGGCAATGTTCTCTGCGTTTACTTCGTTTTTGCTGAGTTGATTTTGGGTTAAATATACTTTTATTTTAATTGTTCCCATGGTGTAGGATATTGCTAGATATGTCTTTCAAAAATTTTGTTGGACACATAACACTATTTTTTGTTTCAGGGATCTATTTGCGACGTATTAGGTTTATAACTGCAATTTTTTATTAAGGCCAATTGTCTTCATTCTTTATTTAAAACATACATTTTTCTAAATAGGAATATGTCTAACAAAGTCACTTGAAAATAAGTTAGGTAAAGTAGTTCCGTATGCAAATTAGGCATCTATAAATTAATAATGATGAAATTATGGATTTAAAAAAATCAAGTAAGTGTGTCGACGGTGTTTTGGTGTGTGTGACGTTCAATAACGGAATACTTTAATGCGCTACTGCACGTGGCCTTTTAGAAAAAAAAAGTTTCACCATTTTCCGAAACTCAAAATGCATTAAGACTGAAATGCAAGTATCGTAGTCTTCAAAGGAAAGTCACATTTAAAAATAAAATAAAATGCTTCAGTCTTCCAAACGGGTTAGTCCAGAATATTAAGATTATTTTAGTGCACCGTAAACTTATTTCGAAAGAGTACGGGTTTATTACCAGCATCATCTTGTCGGCACACTTCAGAGAGACCACTAAGAACTGCTTTGGGATCTATTTTAAAATAGTTTTTACTGCAGTTTCAGTTGCAGTTTTACAGTTTCTGAAAAGTCTGTTGAATGTGTTTTGTATAGAAAATGTTTATTCCTCTAATAAGCTATGATGAATAGGTATTGCGAATTGCTAAGCTTAAGTGGCTACATCTTTTGAACATGAAAAAACGTTAAGAAGAAATGGGTATGAAAAGGTTATTAACTAAAAAATACGCGACTTAACGTTTGATGAGGAAAACAAAAAAACACTGTATGAGTATAATCTTTGTTGACTTCTAATCTTTTATACAAACAGAATAATGCTAAGGCACCGTGCACTAGTCTAATTACATAGTTTAATAAATGGAATCCCTCTTTCTTATAGAATCTTGGAAAGGGATTTCTTTGGCATAACAAAATATGGCATACTCTTAACTATAGTCTCAAAGCATAAAAAAAATATTGAATATAATTATTTTATGTGTTTTCATATTCAAAATGGAATACTTTTAACATAGCATATTTTTGTATTGTATACTTTTGCTTTACTTTTCTCTATATGCTATGATGGTTCTCTTTTTTAATAGTTAGGGTAACACAATTTTTGCCTAAAAGGAGGATTCTGACTGACAAAACTTAGATTTCGCAATGTAAAATAAATGTTTGTCTGCCAAACGAAGTTTATGCTATCAACTGTTATGCACAATAATTTTGTGATGTAAAATGTTTTGCGATATAGGGTAGATCTATTTAAAAGTCAAAGACAATCCTGAATAGCGTCTCCTTAACAAGATCCCTTGCAAGCCATAGATATTATTAGATAGGTGTGGCGCAAAATAAGCGTGGCCTGTTGACACAGCCAGCCGGGGGCTGTCACGGTTTGATATTATGATAAAATTATTATGTCCCTTCTTGACAGTGTTTTGGCGTTTAAAATGATGTACTGTATTTATAGACGACTTATTTTGGTAGGTGATTCGATTATTCATATGCAATTGCTAAAAGAACACGGTATTAAGAAAAAATACGCAGTCGGGTTCTTTAAAATTTTTGATACTTAGATCCAATTGTTAGATTATATTTTTATGTTTTTTTTTCTGATGCCAAAGATCGGATACCCTTATTTGATGGCAACGCGCTACGTTTGTTCAAGTTAGGTATCCATAGCTTTCTGGTTCCTTAGCAAATAAATAAAGAAATAAATCTTTATTAAAAACATCTAACAAGTTTTATGACGGTAATAAATAAATAAACAAATAAATATTTTAAGACATGCCTAACTGGGCCACACAGAGCCATCTAGTCCCAAATTAAGGTAGTATTAAGTACCCTGTCGTATGGGGTACTAGACAACCGATAATCTTACTAATATACTTTTTTTTTTGTAAATACATACTTATAATACATAGAAAACACCCAGCCCAGTACAAACAGACATGTTCATGCACACAAATATTTGTACTGTGCGGGGATCGAACCCGCGACCCATGGCTCAGAAGCAGCGTTAACTACCGCTGATCCAAATGGTCGTTAATGAAACGATAATAGCAGATTTAGTCGAAACTGAGTCGCAACCATTAACTTCCACCTCCCAAACACAAATCCAAATACAAACAAGTCTAGTGCTTTTTACTTTTCTATGACTAATATACTTTTAACTTATAAAACCGAATTATGGCACGTTATTTTCTTTTGAACATACTTAAATATCAGATATCTTTGAATAAGAAAACTCTATACTTAAACAATTCTGAACTATACTTTTTATAGGCTTCAGTATCATCAATACTGATAATATTGTACCAATAGAATTTATCAGCCTACATAAGTAAGGTAGGAATATGCCACAATTGTCACCCTCGGCAAGCGGGTTGCTTGTCATTGTTTCACCAACGATACCAACGATGACAACGCTGCTTCTTGCCTTTTTTGACGTTACTCCTTAATTCCGAATTTTTCATTTTAACGATTTTGACAGTATGCAACCGTATGACAATTTGCGAACTTGATATTTGTGCCTAAAGGGTTTCTTACGTCACTCATAGGAAGAGAAGAAGTTGTTTTTAGTTGAAAGCATTATATCAGGACTCCACCAATAGGATATTAATGACTACCAAAGAGTATGACAAAACGTGACTCGACTTAACTATAACCAAAACACAATACTATTCAAATAAACACAGAAAACAACACAATTCGATTGGAAACTAAAAATACAACATCGGCACTGATTTGCGGTTTCGTTTGACATCCTAAACAAACCCAACGCTGACAGGCCAGGGTATTCACTGATTGTTTGTGAAGCAAGACAAAATAACAACAACACGTTTTAGACAAAACAGTTTTTTTTTAACTATTTGAACTTGTGAATATCAACTTTATGTCAAAGACTTTTGGGGTGCAACTAGTAGGCTTGTTTGCTATCTTCATACCCTTAGCCAAGGTCCAAGGGTTAAAAGGGTCAGGGTACAACATCAGGTTAATAAATCCGTTTTCTATTTCTTAAAGTACCCAAAATTAATCAAACCCTTTAAATTTTGATTTGATGTATGCACAGTGTTAATGTTAGATTATTAGAGTTAGGTGCCTTAGAACCAAAATGAACCCCACCAGAATCCTGAAAAATTAAGAGAGTCTATTCGCCGAACATACTGATAAAAACATTTTTCACGAAAAAATCCGACAAGAAAGTGAAAAAATCGGTCGCCATCGTTTGTCGGTTGAATTCAGTGTAAAAATCTTTTAAGGTTATCAACCTTTCTTTTCTGCCCTTCGTAGTGTTTTTTTTTTTCAATTTAAATAGTATTCGTTTTAAGCACGATCAAATAAAATATTTATATTAGTAATCCAGAAAGATATAAACGCGTCAAATTAAGAACCTCCTTTTGAAAACAAAACAAAAACTAACTGACCTATTAACGTGCATCTCTAATCACTGGATAAGGTTAAAATTTGCGTGTTAGCTTATATGTTTAAGGGACTAAGTATATAAGTAACAACCCATTTTCGCTCACTGCTGAGCACGGGTCTCTCTCCTTTTTTAAGGAGAGGGCTTAAGGCCTTAGTACCACCACATGTAGATTGGGTTCGAAACTGATCCATCGAACGTTCATAGTTAATTTTGATGCCTACTCCTTTGAATCTCTTGGAATCATAAACAGATGCTATCGCAAACGTGATAAGGTTCACAGTCGAGCTGGACGGAGATTGGTAGACGGCACAAGTCACCTTGTACGAAAATTAGCTGAACAATTTTATCGCTGCGAACTGATTTTGTTTATTCGATCTTATAACTGTGATATAAAGTTGATAATAGATTGGGAAGTGAAACAGATGGCAACAAACATCAATTTGTTAGGTTTCAACTTTTGAAACTCGATAGGGCCTTGGGATTGTATGTGATGGAGTGGTTATGCGGATTGTTTTGTTTCTCGCATTCATGGAAAAATTGTTGTTGATTTATAGTTTGAAATAAGATGAATATGAATCATTCATATTCTTTTTCGGTATGAAACTTTGCATATGCTTGATCTTAATTTTATTTGAATAAATTCGATACTTGGGCTACCAGGTCTGTGATTTTCCGTCTTCCATTAATCAGATATTATAAGAATCCTCAAGAAAAATAAAAAAAAAAATATTCCAAGCTGCACCGATAAACAATTTTTACGTATTTTTGATATTTTTTTAATTTATAATGAAAAAAGAGCACTTAGATTGATTACCTCCGTTAAAGGTAGGTTTGTGTGCTTACATAACATTAATTGAAATAAGTTCCAACCTTATATTTTGCTGCTAGTGAATAATTAAAATAGACAGCGGGATGCCACCCCTTTAGCTTACCCACTACCGCTTGCACAAAAGCGCAACAAACAAATACCAAGACATACCGCAAGACCGCCGCCAATGTTTGATCAAACCTATTTACTTAGGACATCAAACGATCCAATGTTTGCTTTTCATCCAAATATTGGACTTAATCCCACCCGTCTACATATTGTTGTCGCTTGTATTACCAATGCTGTTTTATAAAGTATGATTGTTATAAATTGTCAAACAAAACATGCTTTTAAAGTAATAGCGACATGGTCTCAAATTGATGAAAAGTATAAATACTTATTTTTGTGAACATCAAAGAACAAACTTTAAACAGGGCATAACATGTCTTCTTAATTAAGAGATATTATAGTTTTTGAATAATATTCAGGATTATCAAGAAGAACTAATACATTATTTAATGCTTATGAATTATTTTATGGTATTTAAGATAAATATAAAAAAAAGTTTTTAGTTTTACGGTGTATTTCAAGATTTCTTGCTTTGATGACAGACAATATGCGTAAACCACTAGAAAAGCAGTTACAAAGAAGAATCAGGTGTTCGATCCTGCTATAAAACAATTAGGTTAACAATTTGGAATAATGCACGACAATCGTCGATAAAGTCTTGGTTTTAAAAGGTTTTCCTTACAATCTACTACATTAAATTCATTCTATGTAGAGAAAAATCCTTCGTTTGTATGTTTTCTCTTTTCATTTACTCTAATTGTACCCCGAAAAAAGTTAACCTGTCAATTTTCTTCAAAGTTCCAGAAGGTTCCCTCGAAATGTACAATTCCCAATCCAATCTTTTGCGATTGTATAAAAACATACCTTTTGCCTCGGGCAGTAAAATCTGTAGGGTGGACTCTAATACATAATAATCCAGTTAATATATTCAGAAAAGGCATAATATAATATACAGAAGGTAATATAGTAGGGTTTGGTTATTCGCACCATTCTTGGATTTTGTTCTGTTAAGGCAATGTTCTCTGCGTTTACTTCGTTTTTGCTGAGTTGATTGTTGGGTTAAATATACTTTTATTTTAATTGTTCCCATGGTGGTAGGATATTGCTAGATATGTCTTTCAAAAATTTTGTTGGACACATAACACTATTTTTTGTTTCAGGGATCTATTTGCGACGTATTAGGTTTATAACTGCAATTTTTATTAAGGCCAATTGTCTTCATTCTTTATTTAAAACATACATTTTTCTAAATAGGAATATGTCTAACAAAGTCACTTGAAAATAAGTTAGGTAAAGTAGTTCCGTATGCAAATTAGGCATCTATAAATTAATAATGATGAAATTATGGATTTAAAAAAATCAAGTAAGTGTGTCGACGGTGTTTTGGTGTGTGTGACGTTCAATAACGGAAAACTTTAATGCGCAACTGCACGTGGCCTTTTAGGAAAAAAAAAGTTTCACCATTTTCCGAAACTCAAAATGCATTAAGACTGAAATGCAAGTATCGTAGTCTTCAAAGGATAGTCACATTTAGAAATAAAATAAAATGCTTCAGTCTTCCAAACGGGTTAGTCCAGAATATTAAGATTATTTTAGTGCACCGTAAACTTATTTCGAAAGAGTACCGGTTTATTACCAGCATCATCTTGTCGGCACACTTCAGAGAGACCACTAAGAACTGCTTTGGGATCTATTTTAAAATAGTTTTTACTGCAGTTTCAGTTGAATTATTTTTACAGTTTCTGAAAAGTCTGTTGAATGTGTTTTGTATAGAAAATGTTTATTCCTCTAATAAGCTATGATGAATAGGTATTGCGAATTGCTAAGCTTAAGTGGCTACATCTTTTGAACATGAAAAAAAGTTAAGAAGAAATGGGTATGAAAAGGTTATTAACTAAAAAATACGCGACTTAACGTTTGATGAGGAAAACAAAAAACACTGTATGAGTATAATCTTTGTTGACTTCTAATCTTTTATACAAACACATTCAACAGAATAATGCTAAGGCACCGTGCACTAGTCTAAATACATAGTTTAATAAATGGTTTCCCTCTTTCTAATTGAATCTTGGGATGGGATTTTTTTTTGGCAAAACACAATATGGCATACTCTTAACTATAGTCTCAAAGCATAAAAAAATATTGAATATAATTATTTTATGTGTTTCATATTCAAAATGGAATACTTTTAACATAGCATATTTTTGTATTGTATACTTTTTGTTACGGACACACGTCAATCTCGTTTAATTTAATATTTAGTTTATGTAATTAACCTTATTACTGTATTATTTTAGCTTTGAATATGTATGTATGTAAAGATTTTATATTTTATCACAATAAACGTAATTTCTGTTAGGGCCTTAGTTTATAAGGAAATGTATTAGCGCAGGGCTTGTTTTATTTCAATAAAATAGCAAACCGGTTTTTATTTCCACTTACAATATCTAAAGTATTAGGTAGGATCTGGTATGGTTGTTTAAAGGTACTGGGGTGAAGGAAAATAACTGTAGGCCGTCCCGCTCACGCGCGGCGGAGGTATCCTATAGGCTGTCCCTGTCCCCCTAACAGATTCTGAAGGTCGGTAGAAAAAACCCATGTAGGTAGGATTGTAAGTGGAAAAAATGTTAAGAAGCCTGTAGGTAGATTTAGAATATGTAAGACAGAGATAGCAATACACATATCGGACCTCTCTTTTCTCCGAAGTTATTATGTGGGTGGATTGAGAAAGTGTCCAAAGAGTAAAAGAGACTATGTGTGTTCTATCTTTGTCTATCCAAGGAAAATCACGAATTTTGTATAGTCACTAGGCTGATTTAAGAAATGTAAATAAGAATAGGACGTGATCAGGCGAAAATTGTCCCTGCTCTCACGGTCACCTATCAAGAAAAGAAATAAACTCTGAAGAAATCAACAAGTGTTTTCGTCCGCATACAGTCCACTCAGGAAGTCCATGGTCGGCTTGTACCTACAACCTACAAGGTCTGGTCCATGCGATCCGGATAAGTGAAGCCAGCAAGATATCAAGATCAGTCTGAAGATCAGTGCAACAGTGAAGCCAGCAAGACAAAGACAGCAACATCGTCGTAACCGTTCATCGTGTAACGAAGAGAAGAAAGTGTAACCAGACGCGGGTGTACCGCGGCTCGGGCATTCACCACCTAACGGTGTCAAACGGTGTTTGTTCTGAGTTAACGCCGTTCCCAGGCGGTGCAGTCAACGGACGAGCTGCCGTATATCGTGCAAACGATTACGAACTAGTCCGACCACGCCAGTACGGTGTGCGCAAGCGTAGGGGCCGGACTGTAGGCACTGCTGAGGGTTCTGGTGGTTCCAGCCAGGACAGAGCACCCTACGGCTGCGTACATTCTCTGCTGGGTGGTTCCTCCCTTTCCACTCCTGCACGACCATCCATCCCCAGACAGGCTCCCCACGGTAGCGTACCTGTCCGGGATTGTTAGGAGTAGGGGCTGCAAGTAAGAAGATGCCAACAATGCGAAGACAAGCTGAGGCCGCCGGGAGTCAAGCAATGGAAAACTCAAGACGATGTGATTTTGAAGAGCCACCTGCATCGCCATCGGTGCAAACATCAAAGAGTCAAGTACCCGCAGAAGGCGGATATATTATGGAGACGGACCCAGCACCGATAGCAAAGCGTCAAGATGCCAACGCCGACACAGACGTGCCACGGACAAAGGCACCGTCATCGAGGGGGTCAAGTGTTGCCGCACGAATTAGACAAGCGGAGTTATTGGCCGCAGAGAAGCTCGCCGCACTTGAGAAAAGCTTAATTCAAAAACGATTAGAATATGAAATAGCTACAATTATGGAAACCGACGACGATGACCGTGAGAGCATACCCGCCGGTGACAGTCAAGCCAGAGTGGACGACTGGCTGGACAAGTCGCAGTCCCGGCGTCGCGAAGAAACGCAGCTACCCACCACAGAGGAGCCTTGCGACATTCTTACTCAAGAGCGACAAAGACAGAAAGATGTTCAAATGACAGAGATGGTTAGAAACCGTCATTTGAATCCATCACAACCTCCGGAAGAGAATAAAAAGGAGGAAGAGCCTCGAATGAAGATGGACGGGGCGGAGGTACTCGCAGCGACATTAGAGAAAATCATGTCAAGACGACCGACACCACGACAAGCAATAGAATTGCCGATATTTAGCGGGGCACCGACAGACTGGCTTTCTTTTAAGGCAGCAATGCAAGAATCAACCATGACAGGCGCATACACTAAAGCTGAGAACCTGGCTAGATTAAGAAGCTGTCTAAGAGGAGAAGCCAAAGAAGCAGTAGCGGCTTTATTATCATACGCATCCGATCCGGACATAATTATGAAAACTCTAGAACAGTGCTACGGAAGGCCGGAGATAATAATTGATCGAACGCTAAATGAATTGAAGAGTCTGCCGCGCCTAGGACCGACTGCCAGTGACTTGAATACATTTGCAATCAAAGTACAGAATATTGTTTGCACGCTGGACTCCATAGACAACAGAGGATACCTGAGAAATCCAATGCTAACACGGGAGATAATTGATAAACTTAGCCCGCATTTGAAATCTCGATGGTGCGACTATGCAGTACAATACTCAAGCTATTCGGAGCCAGAGATAATCACTTTGTCACATTTCCTAATGGAAGAGGCTAACAAAGCGCTACGCTACGCATATACGCCGCAGTCGAATTATTCCGCTACAAAAAGAGAAGTCGTGTCAGTCAAACCGAACACAAACATAAGAAAGAAAAATACGGGAGTGTACGTCACAGCCGAAGAAAGGAGGACGGCACAAAAGAAACCCTGTTTGTGTTGCGGTGGAGACCATGAGATGTCACTGTGTAAAAAGTTTATAGCTATGACAGTTAACCAAAGATGGAACTGGTTAAAGGAAGAAAGATTATGTTTTCTATGTTTATCAGATAGACATCGGCGTCTCAAATGCAAAGCGCAAGTATGTAATGAGAATGGTTGTGGTCGACGTCATCACAGAATGCTACATATGTCAGAGAGGGACAGCAAGAGTCCACAACATACATTAGAAAGGGACAGCAAGAGTCCAGAACAAAACCAAGAGGTGGTCGCATCTGTCAATCATTCGATAGACGCGTCCAAGGTATTGTTAAAAGTATGTCCGATCACTGTAGAAGGACCTATGGGTAGAGTACGTACGTACGCTTTACTTGACGAGGGGTCAACAATTACACTGATCGATAAAGAGTTAGCAGATTACGTCGGCGCAGAAGGGCCAGTTCGAGACTTACACATTTGCAGTGTGAATGCACAGAGCGTGCCACATAAAAGTACGGAAGTGGAGATTCAAATCATCGCTAAAGGCAATAAGAAGCACGCGGTGAGAGCGAGAACAATGGAGAATCTTCAACTTCATAGACAAACGATAAATGAAAGTTGTTTGAGATATAAACACATGCGTGTACTAAACAATGAAGACGTATGTTATGTAAGCGCCAAGCCGCGTATCCTGATCGGCGCGGATAATTGGCACCTGATAGTCAGCAGAAGGCTGCTAATAGGCAAACGTCATGAACCAGTAGCATCACTTACCACTCTGGGGTGGGTGATTCATGGAATAGCGCCGTCTCATGTGATAAAGGAGAAAAATACTGTGCTATATGTCAACGGCAAGCAAAGTTTAACTCAGTGCACGACGCGTGCCATGGATGACGAGTTACACAATATGGTGAAAGAACACTTTGAAATAGATTCATTGGGTATCTTAAAGAAAGAACGTGAAAATCCAGATGAGATTCGTGCCAAAGAAGCCTTTGAAACTTCAGTAAGATATGTCAAACGACAGTATGAAGTCGGATTACCATGGAAGGAAAATGTGAATGTTATGCCACCGAGCTACGATCTAGCACGGCGCAGACTCATGGCAATCGAGAAAAAGATGGACAAATCGAAAGAGTTCAAAGAAGCATACACGAAACAGATGAATAATATGTTTGAAAAAGGTTACGCCAAAGAGAGCCAAGACAACGAGATAGATAGCCCACGGCTTTGGTATCTACCACACTTCGCAGTAACCAATGTGAACAAACCCGGTAAACTGAGATTAGTGTTCGACGCTGCCGCTAGAAGCAATGGAGTGTGCCTGAACGACGCACTACTAGAAGGTCCCGATTTACTGAGAGATTTGGCGGGAATGCTTTTTAGATTCCGAGAAAGAGCCATAGCAGTGACCGCGGATATCAGTGAGATGTTTCTACAGATAAAAATCTTAGAAAGAGATCAGCCGGCGCAAATGTTTTTATGGAGAGGCGACGACAGAACGTCACCACCAAAGCGTTATAAAATGACTTCAATGATCTTCGGAGCGAAGAGTTCACCGTTTTTAGCACATAGCGTACGTGATTACAACGCTCAGAAACACGCCAGTACGTACCCAAGAGCACACGAAGCGATAACGAAGAACCATTACATGGACGACTGGGTCGACTGTTTCGATACACAACAAGAAGCAAGTGACGTCATCGAAGAAGTTCGTCATGTACACGCGCAGGCGGGATTCACGCTTACAGCCTTTAATACAAACGGGCCGGACGTGTTGCGTGAGCTGCCAATTGATAGCCGTGCCACGACACCGAAACAGCTCGGTGCCGCTATGACTCAATATGGACGAACGCTGGGACTTATGTGGGACGCTAACAACGACGAACTAAGTTTTAACACGGTGCTAGTCAAAGTCCCGAAGAAGTGAAGACATTGAAACGAACGCCTACGAAGCGAGAAGCACTGAGCGCAGTCATGTCAATATTCGATCCACTTGGACTACTGAGTTATTACACCATCCGAGCGAAGATACTAATACAGAAGGTGTGGCGCCTAGACACAAGCTGGGACGAAGCGCTACCCGAGGAAATAGCCAATGAATTCCAGATATGGTTGAGTGGTGTGGACGCTCTAAGCAGTTTGCGTCTACCCCGTCTATACTCTCAGACGGGGGGAGTGACTAGAAAGCAGCTGCACGTATTCTGCGACGCCAGCGAGTCTGCTTACGCTACGGCCGCATACTGGGTCGTGGAATACGAAGATGGGTCGAAACGAGTGATGTTAGCCGCCGCTAAAGCGAAGGTAGCGCCGATAAAGGCTCAGACGATACCACGGCTGGAACTACAGGCGTGTCTGATCGGCGCACGACTTGCGTCAATTATAACGAGAGAGCACAGATGGCAACCCGATAGAGTTACATACTGGACGGACTCTAGAACGGTTCTACATTGGATAGAGAACGAGAGAGTGCGTTACACCCCGTACGTATCGCACCGACTGAGTGAAATTACGGAGTTGACCGATCCTAGCCAATGGAGATGGGTGCCGACGCAAGAAAATGTAGCCGACGACGCAACGAGAATCGACTACGATATAAAGTCTCGAGAAGACCGATGGTTCACCGGACCGTCGTTTCTATACTCAAACGAAGAGCTATGGCCATCACCGAATGTGACAGCAGACGGCGATAATGAAGAAAACAACGAAGTCATATGTAACGTAACTACAAATGACTTATGGAGCGTGCCAGATGCGAGACGTTTCTCGAATTATGAACGTCTAGTGAGAGCAATGGCATATGTATTACTTTTCATAGAGAAATGTCGTAAACGTACTAGAGAATTGACTATACGACATATAGAAAAGGCAGAGACGTGGCTAGTGAAACAAGCACAGGAAGATTCATTCCGCGAAGATTTAGAACGCCTAAGAAAAGGCTACAACATAAAGGCGAGCAGTCGTATTAAGATGTTAGATCCATTCATCGACGGGGATGGTGTGTTGCGGGCTAGAGGACGTACGAGGGCAGCGGGTGTGTCTGCCCCCGATACTACGCCCGTAATATTGGACGGCAGCCACCCGTATGCGCGGTTGTTGTGCAATAGGGAACACCGTCGCGCCCACCACTCGCACAACGAACGCGTCGTCAACGACCTACGACAAAGATATTGGAATACTACGACTACGACCGACTGTACGCGCTGTAGCCTACAAGTGCGCTTTCTGTCGCATGAGGAAGACGAAGCCAAGGAGACCAGTCTTCGGAGATCTACCACGAGCTCGACTAGAAGCTCTCACTAGACCATTTTCAAACTGTGGCCTAGACTTTTTCGGGCCAATGACAGTGACTATAGGCCGCCGACATGAAAAGAGGTGGGGAGCGCTCTTCACTTGCCTCACCACAAGGGCCGTGCACATAGAATTAGTAGCTAGCCTGTCCACCGACTCGGCTATAATGGCTCTACGGCGCATGGGAGCACGGCGAGGGTGGCCACAAGTTATGTACTCAGACAACGCGACGAACTTCAGGGGCGCAGACAGCGAGCTACGTATGGCAATGGCGGAGTGGGAACCGGCTCTGCGCGACTTCGCGCTCACCCAGCGCATAGACTGGCGCTACATATCACCGGGAGCACCACATCAGGGCGGGGCGTGGGAGCGGATGATACGCTCTGTCAAGAACGCTCTACGTGTCACGCTTAACGAGAAGGCGCCGAAAGAAGAAGTTCTACTGACGCTGTTGATGGAAGTCGAGCACACCATGAACGCTCGACCACTCACACATGTACCGGTTAGCGCTAACGATCCCGAGGCGCTAACCCCTAATCACTTCCTGCTGGGTGGTTCGCACGGCTTACCCATCACCGGGCCGTGTGAGCAATCGTCGAGGAAGACATGGCGGGCCGCGCAAGGTCTAGCCGACGAGTACTGGCGCAGATGGCTGAAGGAGTACCTACCCGAGCTCATACCAAGAAGAGGGGCTCGTGACGTCAACGAGGTCGCTATCAAACCAGGCGATCTAGTCATCGTGGTGGACCACACGCTTCCACGCAACGTGTGGCCCCGAGGGGTCGTCACACGTGTTCATCCCGGACCAGACGGAGGAGTAAGAAATGTTGAAGTAAGGACCAAGGGTGGCGTGTTTCGTCGACCGACGTCGAGATTGGCTGTCCTGCCGGTAGAAGAATGAAGAGGTTCCGCACTGCGCAGCGCTGCACCGGGGGGAGACTGTTACGGACACACGTCAATCTCGTTTAATTTAATATTTAGTTTATGTAATTAACCTTATTACTGTATTATTTTAGCTTTGAATATGTATGTATGTAAAGATTTTATATTTTATCACAATAAACGTAATTTCTGTTAGGGCCTTAGTTTATAAGGAAATGTATTAGCGCAGGGCTTGTTTTATTTCAATAAAATAGCAAACCGGTTTCTTATTTCCACTTACAATATCTAAAGTATTAGGTAGGATCTGGTATGGTTGTTTAAAGGTACTGGGGTGAAGGAAAATAACTGTAGGCCGTCCCGCTCACGCGCGGCGGAGGTATCCTATAGGCTGTCCCTGTCCCCCTAACAGATTCTGAAGGTCGGTAGAAAAAACCCATGTAGGTAGGATTGTAAGTGGAAAAAATGTTAAGAAGCCTGTAGGTAGGTTTGGAATATGTAAGACAGAGATAGCAATACACATATCGGACCTCTCTTTTCTCCGAAGTTATTATGTGGGTGGATTGAGAAAGTGTCCAAAGAGTAAAAGAGACTATGTGTGTTCTATCTTTGTCTATCTAAGGAAAATCACGAATTTTGTATAGTCACTAGGCTAATTTAAGAAATGTAAATAAGAATAGGACGTGATCAGGCGAAAATTGTCCCTGCTCTCACGGTCACCATCAAGAAAAAGAAAATAAACTCTGAAGAAATCAACAAGTGTTTTCGTCCGCATACAGTCCACTCAGGAAGTCCATGGTCGGCTTGTACCTACAACCTACACTTTTGCTTTACTTTTCTCTATATGCTATGATGGTTCTCTTTTTTAATAGTTAGGGTAACACAATTTTTGCCTAAAAGGAGGATTCTGACTGACAAAACTTAGATTTCGCAATGTAAAATAAATGTTTGTCTGCCAAACGAAGTTTATGCTATCAACTGTTATGCACAATAATTTTGTGATGTAAAATGTTTTGCGATATAGGGTAGATCTATTTAAAAGTCAAAGACAATCCTGAATAGCGTCTCCTTAACAAGATCCCTTGCAAGCCCATAGATATTATTAGATAGGTGTGGCGCAAAATAAGCGTGGCCTGTTGACACAGCCAGCCGGGGGCTGTCACGGTTTGATATTATGATAAAATTATTATGTCCCTTCTTGACAGTGTTTTGGCGTTTAAAATGATGTACTGTATTTATAGACGACTTATTTTGGTAGGAGATTCGATTATTCATATGCAATTGCTAAAAGAACACGGTATTAAGAAAAAATACGCAGTCGGGTTCTTTAAAATTTTTGAATCTTAGATCCAATTGTTAGATTATATTTTTATGTTTTTTTTTCTGCTGCCAAAGATCGGATACCCTTATTTGATGGCAACGCGCTACGTTTGTTCAAGTTAGGTATCCATAGCTTTCTGGTTCCTTAGCAAATAAATAAAGAAATAAATCTTTATTAAAAACATCTAACAAGTTTTATGACGGTAATAAATAAATAAACAAATAAATATTTTAAGACATGCCTAACTGGGCCACACAGAGCCATCTAGTCCCAAATTAAGGTAGTATTAAGTACCCTGTCGTATGGGGTACTAGACAACCGATAATCTTACTAATATACTTTTTTTTTTTTGTAAATACATACTTATAATACATAGAAAACACCCAGCCCAGTACAAACAGACATGTTCATGCACACAAATATTTGTACTGTGCGGGGATCGAACCCGCGACCCATGGCTCAGAAGCAGCGTTAACTACCGCTGATCCAAATGGTCGTTAATGAAACGATAATAGCAGATTTAGTCGAAACTGAGTCGCAACCATTAACTTCCACCTCCCAAACACAAATCCAAATACAAACAAGTCTAGTGCTTTTTACTTTTCTATGACTAATATACTTTTAACTTATAAAACCGAATTATGGCACGTTATTTTCTCTTGAACATACTTAAATATCAGATATCTTTGAATAAGAAAACTCTATACTTAAACAATTCTGAACTATACTTTTTATAGGCTTCAGTATCATCAATACTGATAATATTGTACCAATAGAATTTATCAGCCTACATAAGTAAAGTAGGAATATGCCACAATTGTCACCCTCGGCAAGCGGGTTGCTTGTCATTGTTTCACCAACGATACCAACGATGACAACGCTGCTTCTTGCCTTTCTTGACGTTACTCCTTTACTCCGTATTTGTCATTTTAACGATTTTGACAGTCTGCAACCGTATTACAATTTGCGAACTTGACATTTGTGCCTAAAGGGTTTCTTACGGCATGCACTCATAGGAAGAGAAGAAGTTGTATTTAGTTGAAAGCGTTATATCAGGACTCCACCAATAGGATAATAATAACTACCAAAGAGTATAACAAAACGTGACTCGACTTAACTATAACCAAAACACAATACTATTCAAATAAACACAGAAAACAACACAATTCGATTGGAAACTAAAAATACAACATCGGCACTGATTTGCGGTTTCGTTTGACATCCTAAACAAACCCAACGCTGACAGGCCAGGGTATTCACTGATTGTTTGTGAAGCAAGACAAAATAACAACAACACGTTTTAGACAAAACAGTTTTTTTTTAACTATTTGAACTTGTGAATATCAACTTTATGTCAAAAACTTTTGGGGTGCAACTAGTAGGCTTGTTTGCTATCTTCATACCCTTAGCTAAGGTCCAAGGGTTAAAAGGGTCAGGGTACAACAACAGGTTAATAAATCCGATTTCTATTTCTTAAAGTACCCAAAATTAATCAAACCCTTTAAATTTTGATTTGATGTATGCACAGTGTTAATGTTAGATTATTAGTGTTAGGTGCCTTAGAACCAAAATGAACCCCACCAGAATCCTGAAAAATTAAGAGAGTCTATTCGCCGAACATACTGATAGAAACATTTTTCACGAAAAAATCCGACAAGAAAGTGAAAAAATCGGTCGCCATCGTTTGTCGGTTGAATTCAGTGTAAAAATCTTTTAAGGTTATCAACCTTTCTTTTCTGCCCTTCGTAGTGTTTTTTTTTTTTCAATTTAAATAGTATTCGTTTTGAGCACGATCAAATAAAATATTTATATTAGTAATCCAGAAAGATATAAACGCGTCAAATTAAGAACCTCCTTTTGAAACAAAACAAAAACTAACTGACCTATTAACGTGCATCTCTAATCACTGGATAAGGTTAAAATTTGCGTGTTAGCTTATATGTTTAAGGGACTAAGTATAAAAGTAACAACCCATTTTCGCTCACTGCTGAGCACGGGTCTCTCTCCTTTTTTAAGGAGAGGGCTTAAGGCCTTAGTACCACCACGCTGGCCTATTGCGGGTTGGTGGACGGCGGGGGCGACGCTGTGGCAACATCACCCCGCCGTTGGATGTTTCTCAAGCCGCCCGAAGGCCTCCAACAGGGCTTAACGACTGTTAATCTCATGACAACAGCCGGGACCGACGGCTTAACGTGCCCTCCGAAGCACGGAAGCGCTCAAGGTACGATGCCACAAACGGTCACCCATCCAACTAGTGACCGCTCCCATCGTAGCTTAACATTCGTGACAGAAACTGATCACGAAGAAGCATTGGGCTATGAGCGATTCTAGCAAAAAAAGTATACCCGTTTTGAAATTAAAGTTACATATCAAATCTAAGTTTGGGCAGAATCCGCAGGTATAAGCTGGTTCAGCACATTTTGAGATAAATAGAAGTTTAATTGCTATTAATCGATAAGGAATGTGTGATTTATGTTTATTTTTCATCAAGTACAACCACATGCACAAGAAAACAGATATAGAACATAAATATGATGTATGGTCGAACGGGATAGAAGACAAGATACCTTACTCTGCAACACGAAGCTCGTATTTACGGATATATCTGTCTCTTTCAGATACTTAAAGACATCGGTATGAGTGATAGGGACAGATGGATTCGAATATACGGACATTGTGTTGCGGAGTAAGGCCTCCGGTTCGTACAACTACGAGTACATGAACAACGAAAATAAATCTGAGCAGAATTAAATCAGTCACAAAATGTATAGGTATCATTTATAAAGTTAAAATAAAACAGAACGGTTGAGAAGGGCAACAAAATAAAAGTGATGTTCACAAATAAAAATAAATCTAAATATATTCGCCACCAATGATATTTAAAAAGTATAGATAGGTTATGCCCTTACAAAACTATCGAAATATATGTGCCGCTTGCGAACAACTGCACACATGCGTAATTCTTATTTTGTCCTTGTCATACTCGTGAAAAGAACAATTACTTTCTCTTTCATGGATTTGAAAAGACGTCACAATTGTGACGTTTTAGGGACGCATATTGAGAGCGCATGTAACATATCTATTACTTTTTAAATATCATTGTTCGCCACCCACTCTTAGGCGATGACAGTGACGGCTGACATTACTTAATGTTTAACAAGTCAATGTCATATTGATAGATGATATTATTATCTGTCATTGATGACGTTTACAAACAAGGATGCCAGCTTTCATCAGATTTGTGACAGCTGTAATTGGTTTGACGTCAGAGCAAATGAAACGCGACCTCTCCGAGAAATTAATAACACTAGCTGGTGCCCGCAACTTTGTACGATTGATACTTTTTACGAGAACAGTATTTTTTTACGGAATAAAAAGTAGTTTATGTGCTTTTCTAGCATTTAAATACTGCTTTTGTGCCAAATTATATCCAGATCGGTTTAATTTAAATAAATAAATAAAATAAAAAATAAAAAAGCCTTTATTAAAATTTGACCAAGCCACAGAAGTAAATTATTCATGTGAACAAGCTACTTTTCTTCTTAGTTGCTAAGATTCATTTGATACTAATTCTAGGATTACATACCTAAATTTATTTTGCTATTTTAAACCAAATAATACTAAATGACTTATTTCTAGTTGTTTTTTAATTTTTTTTATTTCCTTAAGTTTTGTTTTAAGCTATCGGTTTAATTGTTTTGGTTTAAATGAGTAACAAACATCCACCCACACTTTTACATACATAAATTTTAACCACCTTCCAAATTTTTATATATTAATCTACGAGACAAAAAATAAATGACGTATTTTTTTTTTGGTATAGCCCATTACAAAAATGACAAAATAAAGCACTTAGAAAATGTCCGCTAAAAATCTAAAATTTTTGATACGGCCGCCTAGCAACACTTTTTTTACGCGATTCGCATCTCATTTATTCATTACGATACTATTCATACGTTTTTGATTTTCCCTTTATACCTTATCAGGCCTACGACCGTAAAAATTGAGAACTATATTGCGAAAAATATTTTCGGGTGAAAGCTTGATTTACATTTTTTACTTTATAAATGGGCTTCTTAATACCTATAACAATTTTGGAAAGTGGTAAAAATTTCACCCTGTACATAATATTAGTAAGAAAAAAGACTAAAAATGGCGAGCGTGGGTTGGCAAACACAAGATAGCTTTTAATTGACAAAAATTATAGGTGATGAGCATAAAACTATTTTCGCGTCTTCACAATGAAACATCTATCACTCAAATGGGGGCTATCGCTAGTGAATTTGCCACTAGAGGCGCTAGTGTCGCGTGAGGTCCAATATCATTCACTTTGTACTGGTTTTAGCGGAATTTGTTGCACAAATTATAATTTCTTTAATTTACCTGCTGGAAAGTGATCTCCTTCGTAAAATATCGCAAATATGGATTATTTAGCGATTAATGTGAACGCTTTAAAAGCGGAATTAAGAAAAAGCGCAAAAATAGGCGGCCTCAAGAGCAACTATTTCAGAAGTTAGTTTGTTGATATCAAGATAGTTATTTATAAACAATATAACCTTAATTAGATTCAAGATATAACACTTTGTTTTGGCGCCAATCGCCTTTGACAGCTATCCCTCCGGACCTCAGTCTACAGTGGCGCCAACTGGTGAGCAAAGAAACGGTAGTTCCCATTGTTTACGCACCGAAATATACAGAGTGATACAGGGTATGTGTTATAAATGATTTGCTTGTACAGCTTAAAATGCTTTGGAATGTTGAGCAATTTGTTCCGGAGGCGGATTGCTATGTATAATGACGGAGGAAATATTTCGCCCGACATTATTTTGAGGTCGGTAATGAGCGCTGGAGTAGAGCGGTTTGAAATTATATCCATGCACTTAGAGTTGTATGGTAAAAACTCAAGGAACGACACTATTAACATTAACGATATGTTGAAAAATATGCAACGTGCAATAGTAACGTATAATTCGTGAGATGTATAGTTAAATGTATAAAATTTTAAATAGATAGTAATATGATGATAAATGATGAATATTATTTGGATTTTGGAACCTAAAAACTAAACAAGAGAAATATTTATGAAAAAAAAAAAACATTTCAAAAAATGATCAAACATCGGTTAAAATATCGAAAGAATATTATAATTTTGATTTAGACCTCAATTTGTTTATCTGCATGTAAGCAAGTTTGAAAAAAATGTGGAATCATTTCAAATCAAAAGAAAAATATGCGGCTCATTTTTTTTAGCTGTAACTTGCTTATAAACTTTTTGATGCATGAGTAGTATGTCAACTGTATGAAGCAATTTTAATGCGTATATAACTTCTTATTTTTGTTTAACAGCTAGTTAAATTTTCTCTTAAACAGTTAAATACGACTTAGATAGAAATTTTGAAGATATTTTATAATCTATGTAAATTGTTAAACCATGTAGATTAACGAGTGATTTTCTATTGATAATTCATTACCCTTTTATTTTTATTCATTGATTTACTTAGATTGCTCATGAACCCAGTCAATTAGTCGGCTTTGTGGGTCATAATGACGTAAAAACCATCTGATTCCTTGTTTTGGGTAAATAAAAAATAAAAAATAATAAATCAGCAAATATAAGTGCTATAGTTTGTTAGTTCGAAATTTCACAGCTCTGAAAGTTTTATCTATAAGTTAATATGCAATCGCTTTTCCTCTTTGGGGAGTAGTGGATTCTATTAAGTTATTGCCTCATATTATATAATAAGCTTAAAAATAGTTGTACCACAAAACATCCCATTTTTATTCAATAAAACAGATTCCACTCACAGATTAAGGGCCCATAAAAACCTCATAAACATTGTTCAATCAGACCGCATAGCTTCCAGGCGCTATACAGATTGGGCAACAAATATTAGTCAACTTATTACACCTTATTGCCAAGTGTATAAGGTTCAAATTATAACCAAAACGTGTCGTTGCTGTACAAAAATGTGAAACGGCGCGGAAAAATAATTTCCTCCCCATACATCCCCTATGATGCTAGTTTTCATGTCTCTAAAAGATCACGCAAAAATAGGGTTTACGTCAACTGAAATACAGTTAAAAGTTGCAATTGCATGAGGCAGCCCTGTATATCGAAAAAAGGGAAACGTAAAAAGTATTTTATTTCAAAGGCACTTGGGTTGCATATTGAATGGGACAGTCATCCAAAATGCAAGGACCCTTTCGACACGTGTCTCAATGCGATTTTAACAAAAGATTTATTGCACTAACCGACGCTTTGACTAGAGTATAGGCGATTGATCTTTGATGTTTGATATACGAGCTTTTGCTACAAAATATCTACGAATAAAAATTGGTACAAGCTGCGCAAACCTAGACTTACTTTTTCCGTGGCTTTTCACGCGCGGTGTTTTTATCCCTTCATATTACGTCAGAAATAGCATGGAATGTTTTATCATCTACCTGGAAAGACAAGCAAAGAAAAAATTATTATTATAATAAAAAACCTCTCAAATTAAACTATTTATAATCGTCATAACCATGGGCTTCTTTAATAGGATTACTTAGCCATAATTCTACCAAGCGTTTTTAGGGTTCCGTACCCAAAGGGTAAAAACGGGACCCTATTACTAAGACTTCGCTGTCTGTCCGTCTGTCCGTCTGTCCGTCGCTCTGTCACCAGGCTGTATCTCAAGAGCCGCGATTGCTAGGCAGTTGTAATTTTCGCACATTATGTATTTCTGTTACCGCAATAACAACAAATACTAAAAACCAAATAAAATAAATATATAAGGGGGGCTTCCATACAACAAACCCGTTTTTTTGGCCGTAAAATACCGGGCCAACATTCCGAATTTTTGAACACTCAGGTTTGTGATTTATAATTATGCCAGTACCCATTATTGCTGTGGTATCTTTAATTCAATGATGGAGGCCTTTTCCCTGCAGTGGGATGATCATAGACTGTTACTTACTTACCCATCATTGCTGTGGTAACTTGAATAAAATGATGGAGGACTTTGCCCCGCAGTGGGATAATTATTTATAATAGGCCGCTACTTACTTTACTACCAAGCGTACCACTTTTAAGAACGAAAATCCTTTCAATGTGAATATCAACCATCTCGATTATGTACTCTAAGTTCACAGCCAAAGGTTAGTTATTCTATAAACGGATGAACTGAAAAGTAAATAACTGTACATGCTAGTTTCTGGAACGGGGAGTATTCATTTAGCTGTGTTGGTTCACTTCCACGCATGAATATAAGGGGAAATTCGATATTGGATGTGTCCTCCACATAATTTAATATATCGTGCATTAATTTAATAACTAAAATAATTTCAGTCATATTGCAAGTCTTGTTGATTGCCTGCGAAATTACATTTTAACAGATTTAGCGAGGAGTACTTAATTTATTCAAACGATGTGTTTTAGTGCAGAGACGCATGCTTTGTAGGTAATCCATAGAAGAAATAATTTAACTGACATCGCTCAAGAATTGCGAAGCTGAAGTTGCAGAGGGCGGGACATCAAGTAAGAAGAACCAATGACCGTTGGGTAGGAAAGGTTCTGACTGCAAAGATCTGGGGGTAGGCCTCCACCAGGTGGACTGACGATCTGACGTAGGTCGCTATAGCTAGTGGATGCGGGTGGCTTCCAATAGAGGCGACGTTTGACTAAGACGATGATGATGACGCGTGCGTTGTTTTGATTTAAACACAAAGCAATTTTTCTTTTTTTGTGAATCTAAATTTATAGCAAGTGATAATTTACATGCGGATACGAGTATTACGACAAAAGTAAGTAACAAGTGACGCCCTGTTAGACACTTGTTTAGTGTAGTGGTGTGGTGATCCGCTCACTTCGAAACAGTCCCAGGTTCGATTCCCTGTCTGGTGAATTAATTTTTTTCAGAACCTAATAAATGAATACTTACTGTTTTTTTTTTAATACTTCATTAAACATTTTATAGAAAGAAAATAGCTTTATTGACTAATCCGAATTAAATTTTCAATAATACTTTCAGTCTTAATACCACCGAGGATTGTCTAAGATTACCCCAGAGTGCACTGATCCCAATAAAAGCTTTTGCGAAAACCTACAAAAATGTTCTCTTAATAAAATGCAAATAATATTTTGAAGGCTCAAATCGAATAAAACACAGCACCCAATATATACTCTTAAAGAGACTCAAACTTTATCTACTGCTCTAGTAACGAAGAAGACAGCGCTTATGAAAATCGATCTTATACGTCTTATTCCTGTCGTGATTTTAGTAAAATAAAAACTAAAGTAAAATCGATGTAAATACAACGTGTTCCTTTTGATATCCCATAACTCTAGGGTATTAAACAGACCATGGTAAAGAATCAAATTGCATATGAATTATTTTTCAATTATTATTATTTTTGTTTAATTTTTTCATACAAAATAATTCTAAAAAGTCACGACTGTTTATGTAAAACACCCTTGCCTTGTTATGAATGAACTTTTGAATGAAAACGATTTAGGTACTCGTACCTACTTATCAATGAAACACCCACACACGTCAATGTTTTTTACAAGTTACGCTCTCCCGCTACTTTACTACTACACTTTAGTGTAAGTTTGCCAACGTCTCGCAAAACTAAGGGTTCGCCATACTGGTTAATTTTTAAACAATTATTAACAAATTTAACTAAAATTAATGTTATATTCGAAACTATTGATTTTTGAACCACATATTTTAGGGCGTTTTATATTATTTTACTTATAGAATATAAACTTAGAGATAAGGGATATCAAAAGGAACACGTTGTATATCAAGAGAGCCATTTAACAAATCCGAAAGTAAGTATAACAGTTAATATAACAAATTGCTTTTTTATTTGTTAAAGTTTTGACCTTGCTTGCTGTCATCATCTTAAGTATGTATGTTTTTTTATATATTATCAATATAAAATTGAGAATGAAAATTGTTTTGAATATCCCAGGCCTTACCTTTGTCTTATTTCCATGGAGGACTGTTAGCAATCGTTTCAAATGCAATCACAAATATCTCCACATTCATAAATTAGTGGAGTAAAGAAATTTGTGGGTATAAACACTTTCACATTATGTGCAAATATTTATTAATGTTTAATTTAGTACTAAGCGCAATAAAAATTAAAAATCTACATAAATCGATAACTTAGTTCACAGGCAAATAACAAATCATCGAAAAACAGTGCACTTTTTCTGTATGAACACTTTCCGTGACACTAACCACCTGTCGACGTGATAACAATAAAACTTCTATTGTGTCTAGCATTGTGTCCGTGAATTTTTTAATTTAATATTACACTTGACCTAGGATTAAACTGTGTTTAACCGATAATTTGATACTTCAACGACCATTTTGGGTAGAAATCTTTATTTAGTCATGTATGGACATCGTTTGGCGGAGATAATGGTGATGAAGTCTATATCTATACTAATATTATAAAGCCGAAGAGTTTGTTTGATTGTTTGTTTAATCCCTCGATCGTGAGTTATTCCAGACACAATTGAAATCAATTGTTATCGCGGCACGCGCCTGCCTCCTGGGGGTTGAGGGATTAAACGCGATAATCTCAGGAAGTACTGGTTCGAATTGAAAAAATGTTTTTGTGTTAGATAGTCCATTTATCAAGGCAGGCTTTATATATGATCGATATATAACATGACACTGCGACCAATAGGAGCGAAGCATCAGTAAAAATTGTTCAAAAAAAATCGCAACAGGCCTAACAGGCAACAGCTAGTTTCTTATAAAAAGAAACCAGTACTTGCCATGACGGCCTGCAGTTGGTAATACAGCCCTTGCGTATTGAAAAACCGAATCGTTAAAACCAAATTGTGCTTTTTCCTGGCAAAGTAAATACCTACGTTTTTTCAAACGTGTTTGTCTGTATGAATATGTATGAGACTGCGTAATAAAATGGGCATTTTTCTGCTATCTTATCATTTGCAGTTATTGTGTTGTATGAATCTATATAAATAAAACTGTGGATTTATGAATTGATTATACAGATTACACCTTTTATATTACAAATAAAAGTATTTTCCAAGTGTTTAGCAAACTAAAAAACTTAAAATTATTTTTTATTTGTTATCATCAAATATATTTAAATATATCAAAAAGATTAAGTCAAACATTTTCACACACAAAAGTTGTTTCTTCATCAATTTTGTTACAAATTGTAGGGATTTTCAATTTGTTTTATTTTTATTTATCATCTGTTGACAGTAATCGTGACAAGCAAAAGCGAATCTGTGGGAAAAAATGTCATAACAAACAAGTAGAAAGTTCACGTTATAATGTCAAACGCAAGATCAAAATTCAAAATTAAATATGACTTTCAGCAAAGATAAAGTTTAAGGCATTTTATATCAGTTCAAAAACTTTCTTTTTTATTATTGAAGAAAACAACAGCTTCTTATTTATATTTTGTGATTCTCCTATACCCATCGCCTTGGAATTACCTTAGAATGTGTTTTTTAAATAACAGTTGGGAGATTTTGAAATTAAAAACCTAATAAACCTATTTTAATGTTCAGTTTTATTTAAAAATTCAAAGACCATTTCTTTAGTATTGCATAACTTTGAAAACTTTTAAAAAGGAAGGTGTTATTTAAGACTTATTACGTAACTTTTGTCCAATGAGAAAAGGCTGTTACTTTACTACTTTAAATCTACTTACAATCCACAAATCTACAATTTAGAATCCCATTTTGTCATTTAATTTTTTTTGCAGATTAGACTACCTACATAATACAACTTTAGCTCTACTTTAATATTTTAAATTTCAGACCGTACATAAATATATAAATACCTGTTGTCCGTGAGTAACGAGTTTATCGAACTTATTTTTAACGTTTGTTAAAAACATTTCCTACTTTAAATACGCTTCATACATAAGTTGACTGCTCTTTAACTTGCAAATACTACAGGGCCTGTTTCACAATCGCTGAATAAAGTTCTGGGTAAGCTACTTCGACCCTATCTGCTCAGTAAACTATTTTTTACGTTTCACAATCCCTGAGTAGGGTTAATCACCTCTTTATCTGCTCGTTAAATTAATCACCAGATGCACTGCCAAGTAGCCTTTTACTTGACAAGTAAATTGAAAAAGATAACCTCAAATACGTCATTTCCAAATTTTCATCATTAAAAAGTTATTTTATTATTTAAATGGACAGTTTTGCAGTCATTGTAAAATAACACAATGTTCGTAATGGTAAATTCAATGCAAACAAAATCACCACACAAAAAGTACCAAACGTCGGCAAATTTGACATTATTTTGTCATTTACTAACTAACTGACGTTGACTCGACATAGACTTTTTGTTGAAACCTCGTTGCGTTCCATTCTTACAGAAACATTGATCTTAGAAAAGGTGAAATGACACATTTACATTACAGTGTAAACATTTTTTGTACGAATTTATTGTTTTTATTACTTATAATCATAACAAAAAATATTTTTAATGATAATTCTGTGATTACTGTACTTTATAGAAACACATAAATTATTCTTACCTTGAAACGAAACGTAACTTGTAAGTAAGTACGAGTATTAATTATATAATCTTCACTTTAATTTACTGATTGGATGATTGTGAAATGCAAAGAAAGTTAACGAAAGGATTTAACCTCTATGTAATTAACTCGTTGAGTAACTACTTAAGCCTTTATTTAATGATTGTGAAACAGACCCTTATGTTGTGTTCTATTCCAAATTTGAGTTCGAACTTTACTTCAGTCACAAAATATGAAACAAATTAATACAAACCCAGTTACAAATATACCTACCATGTCCCTATAAAAAAATACGAGTAAAATTACGGACCTTCCATACTGACGGTCGGATATTCCTTAAGTTTAATTACCTAGTTACATCAAGAAAGCCAATTTAAAAACATTCCACTGGCGTCTCGCTCTGCCAATACTGCTAACAACATGAGATGAGTCATCTTTATGGCATTTTTTCATTATGCCTCAACAGCTGAAGGCATTATATTCACAATGCGTGACATCACGTCACTATTCCTGAAGACTTGGCTGGTGTAGTTGTTCAGTGGCTGCCTATTACGAGCCTTCCGGGTTCGAATTCCGGTTAAATGAATTTAAGGAACAAATTTTTAAAAATCGCTCGTACCTGGCAGATTATAGTCGCTTTAGAGGGCACATTAAGTCCTTGATCTTGGTTTCTCCTCCAAGATAAAAGTCGTAAACACATGTTGCATATGAGACCACTTGCGCATTAAGGGGGGCTTGGAAAACTCTGGCTTGAAGTTGTTTCTAAATGATAATCACACGATACAGCCAGTCATCAGTCAATTAAGAATAAGATTGACTATAATTATAGGTCTGTAGGATAGTAAGAATAAAGTTCATGATAAATAATACTCATTAGAAATAACTTCACTCCTTCTCATCATATGGGTACCTATTAAAAGTCGTGGCGTCTGAAAGAGTCTTGCTCAAAGAAAAAAGGCAACATATTAGTCTTTATCCACTATTGCCTAAGCAGCGATTAGCAAGACGCCTTCCAAGATGGCGATTTTAGTTAAGCATTTATTTTAAAAATTACCTATAATTAATTTTGTTTATTGAATTGGGGATTTTGGTCATACGCACATTCAGCATGTACAAAACGATTTTTCACTACACTTAACACAATGAACTATAGGTACCAGTTATATAATAAATATATAATAACAACCAAAATAGTTATTCGAACGGCAGAGACCCACATAGTGTGAATAAGTTATAATATTAACTTGAGGGCAATTTAAATTCACTCAGCCATATTTCACAAACCCACATTAGAGTCTTATTCAGTTGCAATAAAGTTTAAATCACAACTGTTGGAGTTAAAATTAAATTTGTGAACTTTTTAATACGTCGCCCGTTTCTGTATGATTGACATCTGTAGAAGTTGGGATTCTAAGATTATGTCAATCGCAATGGATGGACGGAGAGAAATTATTTATTAATATCGCCGCTTGCAGCCGCAGCGGTAAAAAGCCGTTTTTCTGCCCAAGTCTTATTCTGAATAAGTCACGAATGAGTGAATGAATGTTGGTCCTTCTTTACAGTCAAAAGACGAAGAATACTATTTGCCAGTACAAATATCAATAACTTGCTAAAAGGAATCTTAAATAATAGCTAACAATTAACATAGAAACCATGAAAGTATAAATCATGCTGATTACAACACGCTACAAAACTTCAGTTCTAAGCTAACTAAGTTTTGGCTTCGCCCAAATACCTCAACTTTTCCATGATTGCCTTTCGCAAATTTTTTAATCAAAATTGACTCCGGGTCTGATAAGTCATTTCCTACTTAATTTTCATGTCTCCGAATGGCAAATCTCAATATTCATACAAAATATTCATGGAGTTACTTCTTGTTTTATTTTTCAATGAAAGAAACTGTCTCCGTTTCCAATTTTATCATCGATGAATATTCCGGAATATAAATCGATTGACTTTCGACTTGTGATGGGGAATCGGGAAAAAAATACAAAACGCAACTTACACCGACGTTCCTATTAAAATTGTGGGTAAATTTGGAAATGAACTTTCGATTCGGGCAATTTGGAAATGAGATTTTTTAAAAGGAAATGCAACGGTGGGAAGTTAAATGAGGTTTGAATGTAGTCAACACTTGCCAGAATAAATTTCGGGTATAAGTTAAAGAGTATCTCATTTCCCATTGCACGGATGTAAAAAAAAAAGTAAAGTAACAGCCTATAATCATCCCACTGCAGGGTAAAGGCCTTCATCATTGAATTCAAGTTACCACTGCAATGATGGGAACTGGCATAATCACCACGCTTGCCAAATGCGGGTTGGTAATCACAAACCCGAGCAATGTTCGAAAATTCGAAACTATTTGTTGCCCAACCCGGGGATCGAACCTGGGACCCCGAGATCTTGGCCCGGTATTTAAACCACTAGACCAACGGGGCGTCGCTTGGATGTAATATTATTAAAATGAACCAGCACTCTTTATTAAACTGACAGTGCCATTGCAAATGTCGTTACAAATTCGATTCTGATTGTTCATGTCACTTAAAAGCCTGCAGCTTCTGATGTGATAATTTTTACAATCTATCTTGCGACAGAAACAGCAGGTTGACGTGCATATCAGAATAACAATAATAAAATCGGAAATACAAACCTAAATGAGTTTCCAGACACTAGTCAATATTTAGGTAATAAAATTAAAACGGCTCATAGATGCAGTATGGATGTTAGTTATTTTTAATCAGACCAGAGCGGCAGGATAGATTTGAATGGAATTTGACATAAATATAGGTGATTTGTAACTGATTTTTAAGCAAATACATTGATGGAGTAAATTTATTAAAAATACAATTTATTGAGAAACATTTTTTCACCTTTTTACTGTTAGGTACCATGAACCCGCAATTATTTACTTACCAGCCCATTAATTGAGCTATGAAATTTTCGTTCGCAAACTCATCCAACTTTTAACGCAATTCATAGAAACAAGTTTAAAAACTCAGCTTATCTTGAATTTTTAATTAATCGTTTGATAAATAATTAACTACTTTTAATCAATGAGTACATAAGTCTCAAAATCGAATGATACCAGTTTGAACTCCGACGCCCTATCAGAACTTTAATATTTACTTTAGAAACAAGAAGACTTGTTTAATTGTAGGTGGGGATAGTCTGTGCGATATACTTATAATTTTTATGGCTTTTATATTATGAACAATGTGCCGCGAAGAAAAATCTTCGTCCGGTACGCGGTTCCTGTTCCAGAGTTCCGATGTTGGTTGCAATATTAGTAGGAACTTATTATTTACCTACTAACGAGTGACGTCATAAGTCAGTACATCATTGCCTACGGTTTAATGGACCTCAAACTAAAAAATAATTGAGGTATTTATATTTAAAAGAACTGACTCCAATGATACAGAAGGCTCCCACCTCTAGTTTAAGGATAATATGGTGACGTTTGTGAGTAAATCAATGATTTAATTTTTGCTTTTTTATTTCAAAATAAAAATAAAAATAATATTTTTTAGACATGCCACACCAGGCCATACAGGAAATTAAGCTAATAATAAGTATTATCGCTTATCGCGCGTTACGAAAGTTATACGGAAAAAATTGTAACGACACTTTTTGAACGACACTTTTTGCTATAGTTGTAAGCCGTGCGACGTGCGCGTGTTTCTCTGTCTGAGAGAGAGAGAAAGAGAGAGAGAGAGAGAGAAGGAATTAAAAATAAATTTAAAATAAAATAATTCTTTTTTACAATTCCTTCACTAAAAATTAACTTCGTTCCATTCGGGTGTCCCTTGACACCTCTCAAGTTTTATTAAGGTATTTTTCGCAACATCAAACGGTAAGATAAAAAAAACCCTGTCGTTCTGAAATAAAACTTTTAAACTGCAGACATCCAACAAATCCCTTATTGCCGGTATTATGGGATGCCTAATCATCAAATGTATTAATTAAGGATATTTACATGAAACATGAGTGTTTTGCTAACGAGATTATACTGGTTGAAGCGTTAAGGATCACTAATAGCATCAAACGGAACTTAATTAAATCAATAGTTACATTGATATGAATTTCAAATTGAATATTAGTATGAAGGATTGTTACGGTAATACCCTTGTTAGTTAAATCGTTTAAAAATGTTTCTTACTTAATTGGCAATAGTACAGATTGGAGAGTCATAGGAGGCATGCGGAACAAATATTCGGCAAACGGCCACGAATGACATCGAGCACTATTTGGTTCACGAGCGAGCCTCAATGCTCGTCGAAGACTCTTTTATATGACTTCTTAGCCAGCAGTCTTCTATAATTGGCAAACCTATTTTTTACTATTTGTATATAGAAATAACTATTTTGAATCAAATCCAACACAAGACATGCCATCGAAATCTGAAAAAAAACATTTCATTTTATTACTAAGTCAGATAAAATAATAATAGTACAACTTATAATCGAAAGGAAAGATATATAATCTATTTTTAAATTCTTATACAACCGAAGTTGCATGACTGGTCGAACACATTATTATTAAGTTTTTTTGGCTGTTTTATTTTAATTATTTTTTTGCCTTACCTAACAACGTCACATAAATAAAATAAAGGATAAAAATACTACACGATTATTTATACCCGAAGCATTTTTTTATAAATCAAAAACAATTGTACTGCGTATTTCCAATCAAAGAATCACAATCATTTTTTTACAAAAAATAGAAAAAGACTCATAGGTCAGTTTGAAATAGGATTGGATCAGATCCGAAGAAAAAAAAATCAATACATTGTTCGCTTCTGATTTTAGAATGATCAACGTTTTTGTTGAAATACACGGGTGCGTAATATTTTGTTCGTTGTCTGTAAACATTAATTAAAATGGAACATTTAGATGTACCAGCGAAATCATTTTTTTTTAATATACATCTGTTTTTCTCACTCATACCAATATCATAATGTATCTGAAAGAGGCAGATAGATTTGTAGGTACGGACTTAGCGTTGCATAGTAGGACGTCTGAGCCGTTATGTTTTTATATGAAATGTTAAGTAAATTTTTTGATATAACGTCATCACAAGATGACAATTTGAGCATATCATTTTAGATTTTGTATTTTCAGAATCTAAAATGATATGCTCAAATTGTCGATTTTAACGATAAACATTGTAGACTAAAAAAATTACGAGGGGTTAAAGTATGAAATTGCCGTTTTGTATGGACGAAATCGAGAAAAGTCATTTTTCCATACTAACAATTTTTTAGTTTTTTTAAAAACGCCTGAACCGTTTTCGATGCAATTAAAGGTGAAAGTTAGATGGTTATAAAGCTACGCATTATAGTATTTAAATTTCTGAAAATTAAAGTATATAATACAAATATACTTAATTGAAGCAAGAAGGTCAGCTAACACATTGTAAGGGGTCTTTTCAACGACTTCCTTTGAAGTAATAGGCACTAGTAAGTATTGCATTTTTTTTAGTCAAAAGTTACTTTATTTAGTTTTTGATACAATACAAAAAGAATTACGCAATAATATGACTAAACTTAAGAGCTATAAACAAAATAAAAAGTTGGAAAATAATCGGCAATTTCATACTTTAACCCCTATTATGATAAGCTGACATGTGTTAATCATTCTAGTTCTCTATTTGCTGTTGTTAAAATAAAAAACAAACACTTAAAGAGTGAACTTTTGCTCGTTTTTTTTATGTGGACATAGCCAGCTAATCGGCGGCTAAACCCAGTGGCGGTTATTCCTACTTTTGGAGACGTCCATGTCCAGCAGAGGACTGGTCTAAGCTGGATAAATATAAAAAGCGTTCCCGCTCGTCATTTTCGCCCGTGTGTCTTTGTATCGCCTGGGGGCGACGCACTGTCCTCTTTCATGTCCCATCGACTGGAAAAATGAATTATTCCTCCAATTTATCGAATAGCCCCCCAGATGAGGGGCTCCATTTAGTTTACTTCAATACCAGAATGTGTTATGCTGCTGACATCTGTAGAATTGAGTGTTTTCATGCAAATTCGAGTTTTTCTTCGTTTTAATTAGTTTACTTAGGGTATTCGGGACTGTCGATAAAGCGATTAACGTTTAAACTTGAATTGAATGTTGTAGGTAAGCTAAAATCAGTCTGGTAAAGTGAAACAGAATATTATTATTAAATAAATAAAATAAAATTATTAGCTAGCTACAAAGCTTTGTTGTAAGCTCGTTCCTATGTCGAAGTCTTTAAAAATGTGCCTCAGTTTATGATTTTATGATACCTGAAGTATTCTTGACCCTTTTTTGTCAGTTTCAATCGATCAAGTAATCTTCAATCAAATAAGATCAATTTTATTTTACTTACCTAAATTGAATGTTATTTTTTGGTAAACAAATTACCTTAAATGTCTCCAAAAAAACCTTTGTAACCTTCTGTTGGAATAAATGACAAATGCTGCTGAGATCATATAAAGTAAAATGAGGTGTGGTCACTTGTCATCCTTGAGAAGCAAATTCAAAGTTTTTTTGTTAGCTAATTTTTGAATTTGTTTTACACATTTTGATTCGTCCTATGTGATGACTAAATGCTTTCTTGTGACTTCAGATAATTTTGAGTGCCTTTTAACCAGTCTGTTTTTGCAGTCTTAGTATTGTAAGCCTATTACAATGGGATCTCTCAAATTTTATATTATATTAATACAGGATCATAAGACCGCCGGCGGTCGCGATAACAATTTATTTCAATTGTGTCAGGAATAACATACAATCGAGGGGTTAAGAAGGGAGAACTTCCGTTTTCACTGGAAACTTATTGAGTTAATTTAATCGGAATTTATACCATGTACCTTTTATTTATGAGTTCCTAATATTTCAGCACTGTTGCAAGCGCCATGAACACGGAAGAACTAATGTATCTGCAGGTGGGTAGTTGTTAAGAGCAGACAATCGATTTACCTTACGCCGCAGTCTTTTATTACACACAATACTGGTACCACTGTTGTTGACACTTGCATTGCATTCTAACCTACGGAGCACAGTCTAGGACGCTAACGAAAAGCCAAAAGTCCAAACTTAAGGTCTGCCAAAGGGCAACAGTAATAGGCATTAAAAAGATTGTTAAAAAAAACCATATTTCAAGGCAGCTTACATAGAAACTTTCACCGCTTAAGAATTGTGACGCGATGGGTACCTAAAGAGCTATTGGCGAAAAGGCAGATCCAAAAAAAGATGTGAGACTATTTGACTTTCCTTGCAGGAAATTGCGAGGTCTTTGTAATGGACAGGGAACGATGAACAGTTTTGGTGGATCTCTGTTAAGCCTTAAGTTGTACGTAATAGGTTAAATAAAAAAAAAGTTAAGTGTTGGTCAACTCTTTTACAAATTGTCCTAAGGAAAAAAACTAAACAACTCTAAATTTAGAAAACTTTGTCTAGATATCTAGAAAATTCTATTTCATTACAATAAGTAATTTGTAGACAGTCAGTATCATCAATTCAAATTGATTTGATTGTAAAACAAATTATCCGTACGCATTAACTTAGTAACCTCAAAGAGACTGCCCATTAAAAATTCATTCGCCCCCAATAATGCCTTCTTTGTGTTAATTTTGAAAACATTCTTCACCGAAGGCGCCTATTGAATTAATTTTATTCTGTTGATTGTAAATTGAAAATGGTCGAATCTGAATTGCAAATGGCGACCAATTCTCCTTTCTGTTCTCGAGATACGTTAATGTATTTAACGTCCGTTTAATTTTCGAGTGATTCCAGTTCCACATTCGATTATGTTACGTCATTTGTGTAATCGAACGCAGTCTGTTTTTGCTTCTGCTTTTTTAAGGGTCGGACTTCATGCTTTTTATGTGAATGCATTTTTTTGCATCTTCACTAATAAGTTAAATGTAAAGCAAATACATTGCTAGTGCCAAGGAAATAATTCGTTGGGCCTTTTTTAAAAGTGCTGGCCAAAAAAAAAAACAAATAGTACGTATGGTTAGAAATAGTTATTTAGCATATAAGTTAATACTTAATGTGTCACAACAGCTGTAAAATTGCTTTGAGCCAAGATATTTACGTTATAAGATCCGTCACTATCATTAATTTAGTCATTTCTTAAAGTGTTGGAATTTAACCATCTTTATTGTTTAATCCCTCAACCCCCAGGAGGCACGCGATAACAATTGATTTCAATTGTGTCTGGAATAACTCACGATCGAGGGATTAAACTAATCATTGCCAGCAATCCTCAGTCTGTTCCGGACACGGTGCCAGAATATAAACAAAATTAGTACCATCCTTTCTATTCTTAAGGTAAAAGACCAAAGAAATACTTACTGCCAGAAGAAGTCTAGCGGCGGCGTCTTCTTTTGACCATTGGATAACTGCAGTTGCCAACTCGTCGTCCAATTATGGCGATTATGGTAGAACCCCCTGGCCGCTCCTGGCGTTGTTTGGCACGAAATGATGATGACTTTTCAGCACATCTGCCAATTATATTGATAGGTTGTTCTCTGAATTCACTAATTTTATTTTTTGGCAGCACCATGTAAGGGCACTTTTATATTAAGTGTATTTTTACATGTGATTAATGCATATCATCGACTCAACCTGATTAAATGTACTCGACTCGTATGCTCTCATTACAGTGATGAGTTACTTACCCGTTTGTTTTAAATGTAACTGTAGCGAGAGCGATAGGTACCTTTAAATCCGCCAAGTGCAAGTCGGAATCGCGCACGAAGGGTTCCGTACCATTGACTAGGTAAACAACAGCAGGAACATAAATTTAATTAATTTAGTGCCTACCTGTTACCATTTATTGATATTGAGCAAAAAATAGGCAAAAAATGGCTTTGTTTGTATGGGAGCTCCCCTTGAATAGTTATATAATTTTAATTTTATAACTTATTAAAAGAAAAATACAACTGAGTGTTCTGTGAATATTTCAAATGCGTACCTGTTGCCATTATTGACATCGAGCAAAAAAGGGGCAAAAAAATCGCGATTGTTGTATGGAAGCCCCCATTAAATATTCATTTTATTTTGTTTTTAGTATATGTTGTTGTTGCAGCAACAGAAATGTATAATTTGTGAAAATTAAACTGTCTAGCTATAACGGCTCTTGAGATACAGCCTGGTGACAGACAGACGGACAGACAGCGAAGTCTTAGGGTAGGGATAGGGTCCCGTTTTTACCCTTTGGGTACTGAACTCTAAAAAGTAAAATAACGGCCTATAATCATAGATTTCAGTATATTAAGTCATGCCTATAATCAATCATCCCACTGCAGGGTAAAGGCCTCCATCATTAGATTGAAGCTACAACATCAATGAAACCTGAGCAATGTTTGAAAATTCAGAACTATTGTTGCCCAACCAGAAAATTGAACCTAGGACCCCAAGATCTTGGCCTGGTACTTAAACCACTTGCACAAAGGGGTACGTGTTTTCTTTTATTTAGCATTTACTCTAAACTTAAATCATGACTAAACATTCTGTGAATATTGCCATAATTAACATCAAACATAAAACGGTAAAAACGTTGACAATGTATTAGTAGACCTACTCAAACATTAATTTTATTCTAATTCTAATATTTTGTTTTTAAAACAACAACCAAACTACATCGTCTGTGAAATCTTACGAAGAGTGATAACGATAAATATAAAAGAAAGTCGTGATAGTTACACGACAGTCGAGAACGGCTGGACCGATTTTTATGATTCTGGTCTTTTTTTATTTGTCTTCGTCGGGAATAGGATGATAAGTATTAAAAACGTTGAAAAATAACCGTTAAAAAATCATTTCATTGTAGTTTTTTCCAATCACGCCATATTTGATGACAAAGACATTGAAGACATCAACATCAAATACTATGCTGAGGCATAAACCAGTGACAGAAAAATGGTCTCACCAAATGAGCACCCACTATTTGGGAGCCGTTTTAGCTTATTTGCAACCATTTTTCAAGTCTACAGATTATATTTATTAATTGGAATAAATTAAAGTCCGGAACTCTTCGTACGCGAGTGTACTCTTGCACTGGCTGGTTTTGTTCTCTTTATAAATATTAGGGGTTAAAGTATGAAATTGCCGTTTTGTATGGACGAAATCGAGAAAAGTCATTTTTCCATACAAATATACTTAATTGAAGCAAGAAGGTCAGCTGACACATTTTAAGGGGTCTTTTCAACGACTTCCTTTGAAGTAATAGTACTAGTATTGCATTTTTTTTTTAGTCACAAGTTACTTTATTTAGTTTTTGATACAATACAGAAAGAATTACGCAATAATATGACTATACTTAAGAGCTATAAACAAAATAAAAAGTGGGAAAATAATCGGCAATTTCATACTTTAACCCAATTTGCAAATATTGCTAAACGCAAAGCTCGAGAACGGCTCGACCAATTCGGCTTTTTGTATGCTCCCTAGAGCACACGGTAAGTTTTAATAATAAAAAAAGTATACATATTTTCTGGAAAGCCCCGTTAGTCTAGTGGTTTAAATACAGAGCCAAGATCTCGGGGTCCCGTATCGAACGTTGCTCGGGTTTGTGATCACCAACCCGCATTTGGCAAGCGTGGCGATTCTGCCAGTACACCGATCATTGCTGTGGTAACTTTGTGCCAGATGACTGGAGTGGGTGAACGGAGCGGACGGTTAACTTGCTGATGCGCTGGTTCAGTGATCGGTACTCCGGTAGGCGGTGTCTCCAGCCGATGCACACTGTAGTTCGGTGGGTGGATCGTTGTTGGTCGATATTGAAGAACGGCGTCGGTACGAAATCCAAATCGCTATACGGTGTCCAATAGTGGGCGCTGTGGTCGTTGCGATCTTCACTATAGTTCTGCGGTAGCAGCAGGAATCCAAGTTGTATGTCAGTGCGGTGTCCAAAAGTCGGTGCTGAGGTCGTTGCTGTAGGCCGTATCGAAGAGACGAAGACTGTTACTGTTAAACTATAAACTGTAAAACTGTAGACGGTTAAAATGTGAATCTGTGAACTGATAACTGTCATAATGTGCGAGCGATCGGTCAGTTTATATAGCGGCTTGAAACCGCGGCGAGTAGGGACGAAGACCCGCCTCTTTTCTAGAAGGTTTCGTATTCATGCACAATTTCTCGAAGAATCCACGACGCACGTGTTTCCAAGGACGATCAGAAACAATCTAGAACTATTCGTCGTTTTCTGCTATTTAAACCTAGTCCTTATGTTGTTTCGGATAAGGCCCTTCCTAATGCGTACGCGCTGCTATTAATTCATGGACGCGGGCGGAGTCTACTTATAGCTATATGTAGGTGTATCTTAGATTGTCTTCCGGTGCAAGTTCTTATCTACTTTATAACTATGCTATAGTTAATATTTAAGCAGTCGTCCTGTACAAACTTGAATTCAATGATGGAGGCCTTTTCCCTGCAGTGGTATGATTACAGGCTGTTACTTTTATTTACATATTTTGGTAAGTTATCGTCGATTATTGTTGAAAATTAATAACGTGACTTCATAATATTAATAGACTCAGGCGTTACTTTGCGGAAATCCATTACTAATTATGGATTTAGAAAATTATTTTGCTAATGATTTCCGCTTGTTAATATACCGGCCTAGATACCTTCACCACACTACCCGCACTAACACTGATTTGAGGAAGCACCTGCACCACACTAACACTAATTGAGCAAGCACTATTTCATGCAGGAAACCGCCCGCCCTCCCTCAAAAATGCATGCAGTACAGTTAATGCAATTATTAGTACCCAACACCAATACAATAAAAACCTCGACGCGTTTCGCCACTTCACGTGGCATCCTCAGGAGATGTTGTCGCCTTCGCTGCGCTCCGACGACTAAGCTTAGTGCATTAACTGTACTGCATGCATTTTTGAGGGAGGGCGGGCGGTTTCCTGCATGAAATAGTGCTTGCTCAATCAGTGTTAGTGTGGTGCAGGTGCTTCCTCAAATCAGTGTTAGTACGGGTGGTGTGGTGAAGGTATCTAGGCCGGTATATTAACAAGCGGAAATCATTAGCAAAATAATTTTCTAAATCCATAATTAACGTGACTTCGTTTTATTCATAATTAAATTTTTACTATTAACTTTTGTCAGAACGAAGTCTATCAACATGCAGCTGGTATATCTATAATTTCAGAGTATTGAATCTCACAAATCCTTTAAACTTATTCTTACCAATATTAAGTATAAGTTTGTTTGTTACGCTTTCACGCAAAAACAGCTCAAGCGATCATCATGAAACTTTGTACACATATTTTTAGAGGTATTAGAAGTTACATAAGCTATTTGATAGGTGATATAAAGTGGAGTTCATGCGGGCAGAGCCGCGGGTGAAATCTTGTATTTGCAGCGTTATGAATATTTGAACGAATCAGACTTTTGCATTTCAAGCAAAATCCTACAATTCGAGTTCCGTTTAAACGTGGTACTCCAATAATAGATATTCAACGGTATGAATTATTGACTAGTGCTGGGCACTGGCTTTCCCTGCTTTGAATTAGAAATGTACCATCCTAGTTGCCGACAGCTCTATAATTTTAGATGCGGAGATCGTATTTGCATTAATTGAAAATTAATAGTGACTGTAAGTGCTTTAGAAGTACTGTTCCTGTTCGTAATTTCGTATTGCCATTTGGAATCCCAACTTAGAGAGTGTTACATTTTGATCGTCTTATTGATAATATTAGGTCTTTACCTATAAATAAATATAAATAAATAAATATAAATATTTTTAAGACATGCCTCACTAGGCCACACAGAGACATCTAGTCCCAAATTAAGGTAGTATTAAGTACCCTGTTGTATGGGGTACTAGACAACCGATAATCTTACTTACATACTTTTTTTTTTGTAAATACATACTTATAATACATAGAAAACACCCAGACCAGTACAAACAGACATGTTCATGCACACAAATATTTGTACTGTGCGGGGATCGAACCCGCGACCCATGGCTCAGAAGCAGCGTTGACTACCGCTGATCCAAATGGTCGTCTATGAAACCTATGAAATTGCCGTTTTGTATGACATCATTTAAACGAATTTTATTCGTGTATTTTTTATTTGTATTAATCGAAGTAATCACTCATGCAATCAATGCATCTTTGCCATCGCAGTGGCAGTTTATTGATGCTCTTCTTAGAAAAATCAGCTGGACGAGACAGCGGGCAACAAATTCTTCAAAGGCATTTTGTACTGCCTCTCGGGTATTAAATTTTTTCCCGCCAAGAAGTTATCCAAATTCTGGAAAAAGTAGTAGTCTGAAGGCGCAAGGTCTAGTGAGTAGGGCGGATAACGGAGAGCTTCCAACCGCAGTTCTTGAAACTTGGAGACCGTCAGCTGTGCAGTATGAGGTCGCGCTTTGTCGTGCAGGAGCAGCGGAGGCGAGCGATTGACCAACGCTGGTTGGAGATGTGCCAGTTTCTCCAACATTGCGTTCAGTTCTTCACAGTACACATCTGCAGTAATGCTCACCCTGTTTGGTAAGAAGCTGTGATGAATCACACCGGCGCTAGACCACCAAACAGTGACCATCACTTTTCTAGGGGTAAGTTTTCGTTTAGGGCATTGTTTAGGTACTGAACGAACTTGCTGAGCGCTTGCGGTTATCAAACAGAATCCACTTTTCATCGCCGGTAACAATGTGGTTCAAAATTCCTTCATTTGTGTGTCTGTTGAGCAGTGCAAGGCACGTCTCGACGCGTACTTCGCGCTGGCGATCGTTGATTTCATGGGGCACCCATTTGTCAAGCTTTTTTACCTTGTCAATTTGACGCAAATGGACCAACATTGTTTTGACGCTAACGTAGAAAGCTGCTGCTAATTCAGCCGTAGATTGTGTATCATCAGCTTCCACAATCGCCTTTAATTCCTCATTGTCGACCAAAGTCTTCGGACGACCGCGAGGTTAATTTTTCAGGTCGAAATTTTCAGAACGGAAGCGAGCAAACCAATAACTGGTGGTGCGTTGGTTTGTAGTGTTAGCTCCGTAAACGTCGTTGATGTTGCGTGCCGCTCGTGCCGCGTTGCTGCCACAACGGTACTCATATTCCATAATTACTCGAATTTTTACGTATCCATGATGACGAAAAAGATTGAAATGCGATGAAAATGTAACCCTAATCAATAAACAAATGACTACTTTTGTAAAAAGAATTCCATGTTTTTAAAATAAAATTAATTTAAAATTAGAATTCTTAGCCAAACAAAAATTATTTTGATTTGAAATAGCCAGTACTGCAGAACGGCAATTTTATAGGTAAAGACCTATTATAATATATTATAACAACTATACTGGATGTTGGAAAGAACGTGGAACGAACGAAAACGGGGGGCTGGTAAAGTGGTCCGCTAACTAGCCCAAAAGATTTTACCTAGGTCTCAAGTTTTTTTTTTATTTATTATGTTTTTCGCTTTTGTACCTTTAAACCCGTCTAGATTTTTTTTAATGCCAGATCTATTTGTTTTTGTTTATAGCTATGTGCAATGTGCTACTTTTAATTTTAAAAGTCTCTACCAACTACTAAGCTAAAATATATCTGGCCATAAAAAAAAGTTATACGGGATAGAAGGTATAAAAGCGAAGAATTAAAAAAAAACATTCAGCTCATTGTCCCTTATCGAGTAGCTAATACGAGTATCATGACGTGTCATACCTACTGTAATGGAAATTCAACCTTACGAAATTGTGTTATGAATAAATACTATTTGAAAAAAAAACATCAAAATTTTTAGTGGAAGCTTATTTGGTTAGGAAGATTTTCTGTCTATTTTGTTTGTTGTTTTTATTAGAGTGTATATACTAACGAAAAATATTATATTTTTAGTTATCAGCTCGTAATCAGTACTTGGCGTAAAATAAAGTATAATCAAGATACTTTATTTGATATTTTAGCAACTTAATTGCACTTATAATATCAGTATATAAACTTGAAAAATTTTGTCTCGGGCGGGACTCGAACCTAAAGCTCGAACCTGCGAGGAGATGCGGGTTCGAGTCCCGTCTGAGACAAAATTTTTCAAGTTTATATACTGATAGTATAATCAAGAGTTATGACGTAAATGTCTTTCAGTTTATTTCATAGTCAAAACACAAATATGAAGGGTCAAACACGATCTTAATTAGCTGATCCAGTTTTACGATCACGGGAGTTCTCCCGTAATCATGGCGCTTGCAACAGTGCCGAAATATCGGAAACTCATAATAAACAAGGTACATGGTATAAATCCCCAATCAAATAACTCTAGTTGAGTAAACATGTTTTAATATTAGATGTTGGTCTATTAGATAAACTTTAGTTCTTAAAACTCGAATAAATTTTAACGAAAAATTTATACATACATACTTACATATTATCACGCCTCCTTCCCAACAGGGTAGGCAGAGACCAAGGCCTTCCACTTACTACGATCCTAGCATACATCTTTCGCTTTTTCCACATTCATCAATCTTTTCATGCATGCTCGTCGGTTTAGAGTACTCTTGACCTGACCTTTCTTCAGAACATCCCCGATTTGATCGTGATAGGTTCGTCTAGGCCTTCCTCTTCCAACGTTCCCTTTCACACTCGTCTTGTAGATCTGTCTAGTCATTCTTCTCTCATTCATCCTCTCTACATGTCCAAACCATCTAAGCATCCCTTTCTCAATCCTTGTGACAATATCTTCTTTCACACCACAACGTTCTCTTATCACACTATTTCTTATCCTGTCACTCAATTTCACTCCTAACATACTTCTTAGCGCTCTCATTTCTACTGCATTTATTCTACATTCATGCTTTTTCTGCCATACCCAACTTTCACTTCCGTACATAAGTGTTGGAACCAACACCCCCTATGCACAGCCAGACGAGCTTTCATAGAAATCTTCTGGCTATTTACAAAGGCGTGCAGCGCACCATTCACTGTGTTACCAGCATTTACTCTCCTTTCAATATCACTTTCATACTTTCCGTCCCTAGTAAACACCAGTTAAAATCAGTTAAAATCAGTTAAAATCAGTTAAAATCAGTTAAAATCAGTTAAAATCAGTTAAAATCAGTTTTATTTCTGCAAATAGGCCCCTGGAGGCGCTTTTACACGTCCCAATATTTAACCTACCACTGCTTTGGGACAAATGTGGGCTAGTGCCGAGAAGAAGCAGCGCAAGAAACTCGGTCACTATTGTCAGCCTCTTTTTAAATAAACATGTTTACATAAGATATATGCCAGTGCGAGCTGATACAATTTAAAGCCAAACGTTCCTATCATTTATATAATCATCAATAGTGTAATAGCCCTTTTTCATTAAAACAACTTTGATATATGATTTGAATTTATGTACAGGGAGGTCAGCAATTGATAGTGGTAATTTGTTGAAAATACGGATACAATTTCCCATGAACGAATTACCTACTTTTCGCAGTCTGAATCCTGGAACGGCAAGTTTATCTTTATTTCGGGTATTGAAATTGTGTACGTCACTATTTTTGACAAAAAATTCGAGGTTTTTACGGACGTACATAATGTTTTCGAAAATGTATTGAGATGCAACTGTTAGTATGTTGATCTCTTTGAATAGCTCTCTTAGAGAGTCACGGGGTCTAAGGCCGTAAATAGCCCGCACAGCACGTTTTTGCAATATAAAAATAGACTCAATATCTGCCGCTGAGCCCCATAACAAAATACCGTATGACATTATACTGTGAAAGTAGCTAAAATATACTAATCTTGCCGTTCCAACATCAGTCAATTGTCTTATCTTTCGCACAGCATAAGCAGCAGAACTAAGTCTTCCAGACAGAGACCTGATATGAGCACCCCATTGCAGTCGAGAGTCTACAGTTATACCTCAAAAGGTAGAGGAGTCTACTGTGTCTAATGGCTCATCTTTTACAATAACATTTGTGGCGGAAAACCTTACATTAGGCAAAGTAAATTTAACACATTTTGTTTTTCTTGCATTAAGCAAAAGATTATTCGTAGCAAACCAATGCAATAATTTAGAGAGGGTATTGTTAACATCGTCAAATGATAATTCGCCCATCTTAATTTTAAAAATTATTGAAGTGTCATCTGCAAACAATACCATCTCACAAAGATTATGCATATAATATGGAAGGTCGTTAATGTATATTAAAAATAGCAAGGGTCCTAATACTGATCCCTGAGGGACACCCATGATAAGGGCCGACCCTGAAGACTCAGTTCCATCAATGCAAACTTTTTGTGTTCTACCTGTGAGATATGAGTTAATTAAATCTAACGAATCATTCGAAACACCATAATGTCTGAGTTTTTTAATTAACGTTTTATGGTCCACACAATCCCTTCCACTCACTTCCAATCCTTTGACAGGTCACAAAAAACACCTATAGCATCTAACCTACTCTCCCAAGCATCGAATACGTGTTTTAGAAGTGCTACTCCCGCATCAGTGGTATTTCTACCTTTCCTGAATCCATATTGATTGTGATGTAATAATTTATTCAAATTAAAGTGCGATAAAAGTTGACTAAACATAATTTTTTCAAATATTTTACTTAGTACTGGCAAGATAGATATTGGTCGAAAATTAGCGGGATCGCATTTCTCGCCGGATTTAAATAATGGAATAATTTTGCTAAACTTCATTAAAGTTGGAAACTGTCTATCATCAATACATTTGTTGAAAATTATTGCGAGATGAGGGGCTATTGAATTTATAATTGTATTGATAATATGAACGGAAATTCCCCAAAGATCTTCAGTTTTTTTCATATTCAATTCTCTAAAAGTTTTTATAATTAAATCAGGGTTTATATGTCTAAAATTAAATGAAAATTTGCACTCATCGACAGCCGACTTGAGAAGGGATTCAGCTAGATTTATTATTTATTATTTATTTATTTATTTATAATATTCCAAGTAGTTTTCGCTTTATTTTTGGACGCCGAAATTAAATTATGAAGATAAATTGACTTTGCTTTGGCGCATACTATTTTAAATAATTTGGAGTATTTTTTAACATGGTCTATAATGTTGTGGTTTTGAGATTCAGCTTTTAGACTATACAAATCATATAATGTTTTTCTACTTTTGTAAATACCAGGTGTAGCCCATTCATTAAACTTACAATTCTGTTTGTTGATTTTTACTTTTTTCTGCTTAAAATGATTATCAAATTCATTTTTTACCAAACCAAAAAGGCCCTCATATAATTGATCAACATTCTGACTACCACGCTTTAGTAAATTAACACCATTTTCAATTTTTGCTTTAAATCTGTCTATTTTATTAATAGTAACCGGCCTATACACATAATCTACTATGTTTGGGACACGATGGTGCTCAAATGATGCTTCCTGTCCACTATGGTCTGAAGTTAGACAATTCAATATGTTTTTTTTTAACACTTTACCATTACAAAAAATATTATCTAAGCAAGTAGCAGACGTGGGCGTTACCCTGGTAGGTTCATTGAAAAGATTTATTAAATCATATGACTTGAAGAGATTAAGAAATTGAGTGGACGTTTGTGTGTCTTCTAATATATTAACGTTGAAATCACCGCATACAACTACTTTTTTACACGATTTTGATAGCCTTCTCAGAGCCTCATCCATAGTGGATTCAAAAATATGGTAATTAGATTTGGGGGGGCTATACACGCTAATTATTATAAATTGTTCCAGCTCAACACATGCTAGCTCAATAGTTCGCTCAACTGAAAGCGACACGATGTCTTTGCGTTCTTTACATTTGAATTCATTTTTAACAAGAATAAGTGATCCTCCTCTAGATGCAGACTCCCTTATGAGCGAACTACCGACTTTATAATTTTCAATGTTTAACATTAGTTCATGTTTTTTTATCCAATGTTCTGTGAGGCAAATTACATGAACATTAAAATCTTTTAAAAATAATCCTAAACCTAACTCTTTGCCGGCCAGGCCTTGAATGTTTTGATGAACAACATTAAAATACATATTCGGCCTAGCTTTTGTCTTCCCTCTTAGTTTAAAGCCTCAGAGGATGTCAAAGGAAAAATACTTGGATTAGTACATTTACTAATCGGTTCACTACAAAAAGTTTTTGTTTTAATAACAAAACTGTTAATATTGTAAGCTAGCAAACTTGCTATTTGTTTTTTCATTTTGTTAGGCAGGTGTATAGAGCTGCCAGTCATAACACAACAATTTTTTGTAAATTTGTTGGTGTCAAAAAACACAAATTTGTCATTATTTTGACAAATATTATATAGTAAAGTATTCAATATGTGAATACTGTTATTGTCATCGTTACTGTTATTTTTACAAAAGGGAAAGGCACAGAGGAGAATTTTTTCTATATTAATTTTTGACAAAATTGTACAATTTTTAATTAAATTTGATTTGCTAATTTTTTTACTATTTCCCACCATAAGAATGAGTGTTGAATTTGAATTTAAATTACTATTTTGTATGCAATCAATTATTTTATCAAATTTTGCATCTGGCATACAATTATTTATAATATTACATTTCAAATAATTATTTAATAAGGAACCGTAGCCAACTCCTAATCTATCTGAATACATAAAAACATCATTAGCCTTTACTTGTACACACACCTGGCTTACATCATTAGAAATTACATGTAAATTTGAATTTATTGATGACAACGGCCTGCTCACATCTCCCTGTTGGTAAGAACTTAATGTGGAATTTATTGTAATATTTGGCAATGATTTAAAACTAGTTCCCTCATTACCAAGATCCAGTAATTTGTTCGCAGCCAGAATGTGTTCGTTAATTTGTTCTTCTGCCGAGTTATATAAATGTGTCATTGATTCCAAAGACTTATGCAACTTAGAGATGTCAGCCTGCAATTGTCCTATATCCAAGTCATATTTTAATCTACTTTCATGTAGTTTTTGGTTATATATTTCTAAGCTATCAACTAAATCTAAGCGTTGCTTCCTTAGTAAAACATTATTATAAAAGCATTTTTGTTTTTTAATGAGTTTGTTTGTTTTAGATATGTATTTATTTAGTTTAATATATTTTTAAATGTGTTTTTTCTTGTTAAATCTAACTTGATTTCTATTGAACCCTGATTTTGTTCTATTACAAAAATCTAACTTTGCTGTAAAATCTTGATAACCCGGGGTGCCGATCAACTCCTCATACAGATTTTGAGTTTGAGAGTACTCTTGTCCCCTTTTATCTTCTTCCAAACGCAGTATTGTTTTATTGGCATCCCTCAGGTTATTTTCTAACTCATTATTGCGTATTAGGGTTTGTTCAAAGATATTGCCGCACTGGTCAAAGTTTCTAATTGTATTGAGTAACTCATCACGGTGTATCATGACCTCCTGGAGTTGGGCATGTATGGCAGCTAATTCTTTTTTTAATTGTGTGTTCTTAAATATGACAGCTTTTATTTCATCTTCACTATCATCTCTTTCCCTAAGTAGTTGGCTATAGTTTTCCCTACTGAGTTGTAATTCCTCTAGTGCCTTTTTTAATCTAATCTCAGCGTTCTGAGTGGTCATCTTCCGGGTCATAACACCAGTTTGGGAAGCCATTTTGAGTGGTAAAATTTGGTCTTAGTCTGTAATAATATAAAAAAAAAGAGTGTACAACAAACAGCTAAAAACTTTTTCCAGATAAAACTTTCATTTGTATGTAATAAGAAAATTTGAATAAACTAGTTCTAATATGGTTGTTGTGGGCAGTTACTAGTTAATCGCTTAAGATTTAATAGAATGAATGTATTTTATTATATTGTAAGACTTATTTGTAAGACTATTTTTAAAAAGGAAGTATTTATTTATATAGAGGGTAGGTTATCTACTTTTAATTAAGTACAAAAAGATAGCTACTGAATGTGTAATCTCACTTAAAACTACAAAGAATTATTTAAATTAATCACTAATCTACCTATCTGACTACTGCTAGGTATTATTGTTTAGTATATGGAGTAAATTGTCTGCGGCGTCAGGGTTGTTATCGTCAACTTTACTTCCACTATTACGTCAAGTAAAGAGAGGCACAACAGAGCCAAGGTGTGATGAATTATGGCGAATCTCACTTTCGTGAGGTCTGTGTAGTATCTGAAGTTCAGGTGATAGATAACAGTAGCCAAACAAGCTGCAATTAGCACCAAACAAGAGCCCGATAAAGTCTGTTTAATGTAAATATAACCTCAATTTTATAGATATGAGATTTACGGTTAATATTTACTTATTGACAGGTTTATCACAAATAATTATTATATAAAAATTGATTAAAAAAGAGTACTCTCCTGGTTTTAGATAATCCGTTATAGCTGCTTTCAAATTTATTTGTTAGCCGTCAAAGCCGGCCGGCGACTTAGTTTCAATTTCTTCACAATTTTGGGTCAAAACTAACACAATTTCAATTTGTGTTTGTGAATAACGCCTTAATCTTGTTATTAAAACTATGATTATCACTTAATTTTAATTAAAATTAAATAAATCTACAGCAGCTGATTTTATTACGTCTGACAGCTAGGGTTGCCAGGCAAAAAAAACCTACCCCAAGTATACAAACTCATTCACTTGCTCCAGTTCATTACCACCAATCCGAATACATACTTCTGTCATGCTCTCTTCCTTTTCAAACACCATAACTTTTGTCTTTTTTGTGTTCACTTTCATTCCCTTTCTTTCCAAAGCTTCATTCATAATAGTCACCATCGCTTGCAAATCCTTAGCCGTCGATGCAAGTAATACTTGATCATCGGCGTAAAGAAGACATTTGACGCGTAACTCATTCATTCTTAGGCCAAAATCACTCTCTTTTAGATCTGTCAGACAATTATCCATGAAAAGGTTGAACAGCCACGGAGACGCTACACATCCCTGTCTAACACCCTTTTGGATATTAAACCAATCAGTGTACGCTCCGTTTATCCTGACACAAGCACTAGAATCCTTATAGAGGGAATTCAATGCCCGTATCAGCTTACTGCTCACCCCATGCACAGCTAATGCCGACCACAACTCATTCCTCACCACTTTATCATAGGCCTTTTCCAAATCTACGAATGCACAAAATACTTTTTGGTTTGTTGCCAAATATCTTTCCGTAATGCATCGTAGGGAAAAGACCTGATCCGTACATCCCATTCCCTTCCTAAATCCCGCTTGTACATCCCATATTCTGTCATCTGTTTCTAACATTACTCTTTCAATCATCACTTTAGCATACAGTTTGCCGACAACACTGAGGAGGCTTATTCCACGGTAACTTACACAGTCTAAAAAATTTATAATTTAAAGATAACTTCATATATTTATAAAAAAAAGTATAACTAGTTTGTATGAGCAAATCACAAAGTTTTAACAGCTACACCATTTTCATAATAAAGTAAAAGTAAAGTAACAGCCTTCATCCCACTGCAGGTAAAAGGCCTCCATCATTGAATTCAAGTTACCACAGTAATGATGGGTGTACTGGTAGAATCACCACGCTTGCCAAATGCGGGTTGGTGATCACAAACCCGAGCAACCTTCGAAAATGCGAAACTTTTTGTTGCCCGACCCGGGATTCGAACCTGGGACCCTGAGATCTTGGCCCGGTATTTAAACCACTAGACCAACGGGGCGTGTAAAATATTATAAATACACTAGCTGCTCCCCACGACTTCGTCCGCGTCAATTTCCGTTATTATGATCGCGATTATTTTTGCAACATTTTTCACTCATGCTTCGCTCCTATTGTTTGCAGCGCGATGTTATATAGCCTAAAGCCTTCCTCGATAAATGGATTATCCAACACAAAAATATTTTTTCAATTCGGACCAGTACTTCCTGAGATTAGCGCGTTCAAACAAACAAACATACAAACAAACAAACAAACTCTTCAGCTTTATAATATTTAATTATAAATTAAATATTATAAATACATTTAGGCAACTAGAACAATGTGTAACTATTAGTAATATAATTGTATTAGTATGGTGTGCGTGTGTGTTAGTGTGCGTTTGTGTGTCGCGTGCGTGAGTGCGTACATGCTTAGGCGCTAATTTAAAGATAACTTCATATATTTGTAAAAAAAAAGTATAACTGGTTTGTATAAGCAAATCACAAAGTTTTAACAGCTCCTCCATTTTCAATAACAAATTACTAATACAAGAAAGTGAATGTTATTTAGTCCTAACTAAGAAACCACAGTTCGAACAATAACTTTTGGAATAAAGTAAGTATCTTTTGGGTCAAGACTTTGTTGACCAAAACCAAAAACAGTTTATTCAAGGGATAACTTTCTTGTGTATTCAACTGTTTTTATTGATTCAATTCGGCTCCGACGATTTTATGGAAATGCTTTCAATTGATTGGGTTGTTTCTTGGATGAGTCTAACAATGATTATTATTGATGAATAAATTTAGCCCAAACGAAGCTGAGTGTGATAGTAAAAAAAAAGTTGTGCGTGTACTAGTGTACACACGTAAGAAGTGAAACTTCTTTATGGCCTTATTTTTCGAAAAATTATCTACATGCAACTTTCCAGAAATTGGTTAAATTAGTTAAATTGGTTAAATTGGTTAAATTGGTTAAATTGGTTAAATTGGTTAAATTGGTTAAATTGGTTAAGTTGGTTAAGTTGGTTAAGTTGGTTAAGTTGGTTAAGTTGGTTAAATTGGTTAAATTGGTTAAATTGGTTAAATTGGTTAAATTGGTTAAATTTTATTTCACTTTACCTTTTTGCTATCGTCTGAACCAACCGTGGTAGGGGCAAGAAAAAGATGGCGCGTAACCAAAAAATGTGACGAAAATTTGACGCAACTTTCCAGAAATTGGTTAAATTAGTTAAATTGGTTAAATTGGTTAAATTGGTTAAATTGGTTAAATTGGTTAAATTGGTTAAATTGGTTAAATTGGTTAAATATTATTTCACTTTACCTTTTTGCTATCGTCTGAACCAACCGTGGTAGGGGCAAGAAAAAGATGGCGCGTAACCGAAAAATGTGATGAAAATTTGACGCAAAACGTGACGGTAAATTTTTTCCAACGCCGATAAAGAAGTTTCACTTCAAAAATAATAGAAAACAGCACACTCAGGCACGGTAGAAAGAGTGGGAGATACTAGTATCTCCCCCTTCCCTCGATCTTACGCTTTTTCGATCAGCATCACGTGACCCTGACGCGAGTTTGGAAGTTTTTACCCATCCAACAAAAAGTGCTCAGCGCCGCTAAAGAAGTTTTCACTTCAAAAAGCCAAAAGAAAAGAAATAGCGGCCTTTAACATACTGCTGCAGGGCAAAGGCAACGACTTCGAACTGTTCAGTTGTTAGTAGCTAAAATAATATGGTAAGTAGGTAAATAGGTTTTGAAATAAAACGTTTTTCTTGTGTTATTTTGTACTTTTTAGTGAGTTTTTTTTTTAAATAATTTGTGTTATTTCTTTTTAATTCCTTGCGAATAGAATATTATGATACAGTCATGTCAGTTTCTGTCACCATATCATTTAGAAAAAGTTTTATTTGGAGTCTAACCCCCGTATTTATAAACAAGTAAAAGCAATTACTTGACTACAAGTAATTACTTGAGAGACCATTTGTATGCCTTAATCAAGGAATTACTAGAAGTTATAACTACCAAAAGTTAGCATTTTCAGCCAAATAATATGACTATTAATGGTGACCAATTTCTTTCACTTAAGCACTTGGTATGAACACTTTAAGTTATGACTTTCTTAAGCAATAAGTAGTTACTTCTTTATAAATACGGGGGTAAATGTTCTATTCTATTTTCTATCTATCAAGTTAAGCTAGCTTTTTCTGCTGTTTTCTTAAGAAAAAAAAATTTATTAGCAAACCTTACCAATAAATGGTCAGCAAATACTTATAGGTTAGCCTAGTGTTTTTTTGACTGACATATTTTGCTAATCAAAACATTTATTCCCACTTTCAATTAATATACAGGAATCTTGGATTTGGTAACATGTCACATTGCGTCGAAACTGAAATGTGTCAGAGGCCTTACTCAGCAACACAATGTCTGCATATTCGAATCCATCTGTCCCTATCACTCATACCGATGCCTTAAAGTATCTGAAAGAGACAGATATATCCGTAAATACGAGCTTCGTCTTGCAGAGTATGGCATCTGGCACTTTGCGATGTTACTACACGAATTGAATTCAGTGTCGTAGCGTAGTCGATATGGTTCGTAGCGTGCGGCAATAATTCGTAGCAGGTGCTGTACTCGTAGTCAGTTTGTTACGTCGTCGTAGCTTTGAAGCTCGCTCGTAGATTGTCTACGCGTGGTGTAGCACACTTTGCCTGAGAACTTCCATCAATACAAGTATAGTTATTTGACAGAAGCATTTTGACGTGTATACAGGATAAGTCGACAAGGAGAAGAAATCGTTTCTTACTGACATTTATTACCTTGAAAATCCGGCTGAAAGAACGACTTTGATCAACTATAACTTTAAACCTATTTATTCCTAAGATAGACTCCAAACATAGCTGTTTTCATAGCCGGCTGAGCGACTTGGAACTTGTGGACTAGCCGTACCGTCAATGTCCACGTTTCGGCTCCATATGTCATGACGGGTAGGACGCACTGATTGAAGACTTTCGTCTTGAGTTAATGTGGGATCGACGATGTGAAGACTTGACGTAGTTTCCCAAATGCTGCCCAACTTAACTGAATTCTTCTGTTTACCTCATCCTCAAAGTTTTTCTACCTAACTGCAATGTCTGCCCAACGTGTGGCACGTGTACCATGCCATGCACCTCAATCGGTTGCAGTAGTGCATGTTCATTGAAAATAACCTTGGTTTTATCCAGGTTCATTCGCAAGCCGATGCGTACAGAAGAGTCAGACAAGTCAATTAGCATCTGTTGTAGGTCCTGCAGCGTTTCTGCCATAATGACGATGTCGTCTGCAAATCGCAAGTGAGAGATGTATTTGTCATTGATATTGAGGCATCGTCCTTTCCAGTGCAGCGTCTTGAACATTTCGATTTGTGAACAATTTCGATGAAGTGAAGACTCTTCGGTCTTCTGTATAATCTGCCGCACTGTTTGAATTTGGTCTATGGTGCCGCATCCGCTCCGAAATCCAGCCTGTTTCGGTGGTTGGAATTCGTAGAATAGGAATTGAATATTGTTACTCGTAATATCTAATTCCGCAATCTCTTTCTAGGTATTAGGTCAATATTAGCGACTACTGAATAATAAAGAAACAGTTTTTAAGTTGTAATCATCATATTCAAATTCAAATTCATTTCATACTTGCACACTAAATACAATATATTTATAATAAAAGTAAAGTAAGAGCTTAAAATCATACCACTGCAGGCCTCTGTCATTGAATTGTTGTCACCACAGCAATGAAGGGTAGGTACAGGCATAATCATCACGCTTGCCAAATGCGAGTTGGTGATCACAAAACCGAGCCATGTTCAAAAATTTGATACTCTTGTTGCTCGAATTGGGAATCGAACTTAGCACTTTGAGATCTTGGCCCGTTACGGGCGCTAATGCAACAATGGTAATAAATATAAATATAATTATAAAATAACGGACTTAGCCCTCATTATTAATTTATTAGATGATTACAATCTCGAATCTCCAAGCTTGCAATATCAACAAACTATATCAACTCAAACCCCGAAACTGTCCCCAATCTGTATATTAATGGAGATATTTTATACAAATAGATTCAAAAGCAAATGCGAACCAATAATCAAGAGGGTACTCATGAATTTGGCTATGACAAGTTTGGACAAGACGCCGTCGGCGCCTTTCGGCAAACCGCCACATCTGAATTGCAAATGGCCGCCCGGCTCACAAAGAAAACAAGACAATTAATGTGGAAACAGTGGAGTTGTGTTTAATCAGTTAAGTAGATACGGTAATGTTTGTTAGATAGGTAATGGGCTTAGCATTCAGTTAACAATGTAAGAAGAATTTGGGAACTGAGAAACGTAATATCAGTATTTCAGATTTTTTTCTTAAAAATCTATCATAGGCGCCAGCTCTCCCAATAATGATTAGTAAGTTATGATAATTCATAATTTTCAATACCTGCCTGTACTTTGAGAACCTTTACAAATTTGTTTGTGAGAGAAATAAATAAATAAAAATAAAAATAAAGTAAGATACATAATTTTTCAAGATTAAGTACTCATATAAAATTGCAATTAAATTGCTAAAATATCATAAGTATTTAAAAATCTGTTTCATCTTAATTGACTGTTAAACAGATGTTTCTTTCGGGTGTTAAGCTTGCTAACTCCTAACATTTGATAAAACTACGCTGGCTTACAGCGATAAGAATATGCTTGAAAAATTAGCGCTGTGACGCAGTGTCTCAGTAGCTATAGCGCTGCATCTGGTATACATGGAGATGCGGGTTCAAGTCCCACCTGAAAAATATATTCAAAGTTTAAATTTTGGGGTGGTGGGATCTACCTACTAGTGGTCCACCCTGGGCAACAGCATCTTTGGTTTTCTAACCAATGATGACGGCTCACAGTTCCCTCTGCGGTGGTAGGGTTCGAAAGAGGCTTCTTGGATGCTACCACCCTCCTGCCGGAGTCCAGCGCCAAACAGTTTTTCTGTGTTCCTCTGGTGTGTGGGAGAACCAGTGCCACTTTCTAGGTAAGCTCGCTCTATTTTAGGCTTCTTCTTAATCGTAGAGTTAGGTATGTAGTCAAGCCTATTGAATTAAAAAAAAAGTGATGTTATAATTGCAATTAAATTGCTAACATATCATATAAATTATGATAATGTTAACTTGAACAATGTTCCTTTCCAATCGTTATGGTTGGTTAGATAATATCTAAGTATAAAATAAAATACTTTTTATTTTTGTAAAATAAGAATTAATAACAATTTTTGTGCAAAATTAAAAACAAAGTACATAAAATATTTAAATTACGTAATTGAATACTATTCTCAAAATTAAGCAGACCCTATACATGTTTTTCTTTCAAACATGAATATAGGCCTAGAGACTTCAATTTTAAAAATTACCTCATATCTTCACTAACATTTAGGTATTTAATAAATAACTTTATGATGTTGATGTCTCGCCCTATAAATATTTATAAATATGCAGCGTAGTGCAAAATGATAAAACTATACATTTAACTATCAAACAACAACCCAATAAGTGCAGTGGTGCGGTGACTTACTTCGAACGCAAAGGGGTCTTGGGGTACAATTTCCGCTTTAGATCCATGAAGATTTATATTATCCTGTATAATCCACGTAAATAAAAACTAATCTCTAAATAAGTTGCTTTGCATAATACTCGAGAATGGCTTGATCGATTAAGTCATCTTTTGTTTAATTTTTACCGTTAAGGAATTAGAAAGGTCCCTATGAAGAAAAAGGGTGGTTCTATCTACGAGTATACTAATATTTTTAAGCTGAAAAGTTTGTTTGTTAGTTCGTTTGTTTGAACAGGCTAATCTCAGGAAGTACTAGTTCGAATTTAAAACTTATTTTTGTGTTGGATAGTCCATTTATCAAGGAAGGCTTTAGGCTATATAACATTACGCTGCGACTAATAGGAGCGAAGCATCAATAAAAAATGTTGCAAAAATAAACGCGATCATAATAACAGAAATTGACGCGCGAACGCAGTTGCGGGCAACAGCTAGTTTCTATATACTTTAGAAGTAGTGGGGTTGAGGGCCATAGTCGTTCTTCGGAAGGCCCGCCTAAGTCGTTCGTCCCGGCTTCTGTCGTTAGTTGGAAAACGTAAGAACAAGTCACGCAAAGGCTTGTCATAGGCGACTTGGATAACTCTGATAACAGTAGCTAATTCACGTATTTTATAACAGACCAAATCAATTCAGTTCTATTTCTGCAAATAGGCCCCAGGAGGCGCTTTTATACCTACGTCCCAATATTTAGAACTACCACTGCTTCAGGACAAGTCTGGGCTAGTGCCGAAGAAACTCGGTCACTATTGTCAATGTCGCTGACGTGTAGAAGTCGTCTTATTGAAAAAGAGATAAATCCGCATTCACGTGTCATTTCGATAAAACAATTACTCAATAGGATCGCAACTCAGTGATTTGTCAACAATTTGAATTGGGCAGGGAAAGAAACACGAGAAGTGAAGGTGAATGTTGATGTATGTCGGAAAGGGGCCCCTTAAACCTACACCCGTGTCAAAAGTCCCGGGGGCTACTCGGAGTTTCTCTTTCTATTACACGATGGACCCGCACGGTGAATCCATTGAAGCCCTAACTCCTCAACCTCCCAGAATCTTAGTCTCAACCTCATTTTGTTTTTACGGAAAATCTTCAAAAAGAGCACACAAAAGTTAACAAATTATGAACTTATATTCAACGACTTGGAAATCTAACCCACTTACACAAAATCGTGCTATTAATACGTGACGAAAAGTGACATCAGCTATCAAATCGCTTGCATATCGTTGTAGTTTTGTTACGTAGTATCCTTCAAGGAAGATCAGTGGCCTAACCACTGATCTTCCTTGAAGGATAATCACGTAATAAGGAGTAGTCCACACGTATTTCGTAAAATAATTGTATATTGTTTGAATATCCATTACTTGATATTGTGTTTCTCAAAGTGAATACGTCAAGTTTGCTTGGGCTTTGTCAATGCAATAGCATTGGCAAAACATTAATTAGCGTAATGGCTTTTAGCTCTATGTAGGCATAGTGTATTCTGCATGAGACGCTTTGAGGCACAGGATACATAGGATTGCTGTGTAGTTATATTACCAGAACAAAACACAAGCCGTTCTCTTGACTCCATGCTTTCGTCCATGCTTAATTATGTTAGCAACTTTTATTCATGTTTAAACAACATACTACAATATTTAAAAAGGAAATAAAAATCGATTACTCCTACTGTTAAAGTCGGTTAAAATGTAGCCTATATTATCCGTGCTATCATGAGGAATCGTTTGGCATATTTTGTATCAAAATCAGACTAATAGTTCAAATGCTACGTTGGAACATAGGTACATTACTTCTGCTTTTGTAAAAGTCCAGTAAAAATATTTATGTATAAAAAAAATTATATATAACTCAAGAACGACTAGACAAATTGTGGATGTTTTTATCTCCGAAGAGAATAATGAGTATTAAAACATGGAAAAGTTACTAATAAAATAAAATTTTAAAATCAAATCTTGCGTTATTTGTATGCTATGCCATCTTTTAAGTCATCATGACAGAAACTACAAATATGAAATAAATAATCATGCGTCACGAATACGTCATAATCGAATCCAATTTAATTCGGCTAAACAGTAGTACCTATTTATTTATTTTAGGTTGATACGAAGATCAATGGACCAATTAATGGAAGAATTTTTTATCACCATCCAAATTGTAATACAACAATCTACAAGGCAAAAAGAAGGCATATTTTTTCTTTTGGTAATAGCCCAGTACAAAAATGTCACGATAAAGCACCTAGAAAATGTCCGCAAAAATCTAAAATTTTAGTTACGGCCTCCTCGCAACACTTTTTTTACGCGATGCGCATCTCATTAATTCATTACGATATTATTCTAAGTTGTTTATTTTTCCTTTCATACCTTCGCAGACTTAGGACCGTAAAAATTGAAAACTATGTTGCGTAAAATATATTCGGGTGGAAACTTGACCAACATTTTTTATTCATAAATGGACTCTAAATACGAAACTTTACGCCTACAAAAATTTTGACGGTGATGCAAAAGTCATCGTACGATCGAAGCTTCGGTCAACAACTAGCACAAAATAGACAGACAAGATACGCATAAGATCATAACCCTATTGGCATGGTAATAAGCTTTATGATTATGATAATTATATTATACCCATTAATCATACCTAATAGGATATCTCTAATAATACAATCGGTTCATTATCAGACTAGATTGCAATCAAACTGATATCATCAGACCTCTAAAGTAACAACCAAAGTTCTTTCCCTACTTAGAAAATATAATAATCCTTACCTAAAAATATAATACCTTAATAATATACACGATGAAATTTTAACCACCTCCTAAATTTTAATATAGCTTCGAGACAAAAAACAAATGACGTATTTTTCCTTCGGTAAAGCCCAGTACAAAAATTACAAATTAAAGCACTTAGAAAATGCCACAAAACTAGAATTTTTGAAACGGCCTCCTAGCAACACTTTTTTTACGGGATGCGCATCTCATTCATTCATTACGATAATATAATTCATAAGTTTTTGAATTTCCCTTCATACCTTAACAGGCTAAGTACCTTAAAATCATTCTTAATTTGTTATTTGTCTCATGGATTGCTACGTTAAAATTTGTTTTGTCTCATAGATTGCTATATTAAAATTTGGAAGGTGGTCAAAATTTCATCCTGTAGGTATTAATAAACGTATGCAAGTTTGTTTGTTACGCTTTCACGCAAAAACTACATAACCTAAGTATCATCATGAAACTTTGTGCACATAGTTTTGGAGGTATTAGAAGTAAAATAGGTTATTTGGTATCCCATTGTTGGGCACAAGTTTCCGCGCGTGCGTAAAGCTAATAATAAATATACTTACGACTTAAGCTGTGTACACATTAAGCGTTTTACAACTCGCGTTTCGAGAACCAGGAGTTCTATTGAAGTGTACACATGCAAGCGCGCGCTTCTTGCCGAACGCCGAGCAAAGCGCGGCAAAGCAAAGCTCAACGCAACGCCGAGCGCCCAATGTGTACCCGCCCTTAGTTATAATACAAACGAAACCGACACGATTCGCCCAAGTATTCAGGATAACGAGGTCGTCATATAAAGCTGATTTTTATTACTTCCTATACATTTTCATATGACTTATCGGGAATGGCACTAAGTTTCATACTTATAATGGGACCCCATCAAACGAAGGCCGCCGAGAACAGTAATTGTCATCGTCACTATTTGAGCATAAACGCGAAGTGTTCGCTCGAATGGGTGCGTAACTTTTAAATCGCCAACTTAAGGGCCATCAGTCTCCTCAAGACTATGGGCAAATTATACGAGCGTGTTCTCGTCTCCCGCCTAAGAGATTACATTTTCTCGAACAATCTCTTAATCAACGAACAGTTTGGCTTCAGAGCCTCCCACTCTTGTGTCGAACAGGTGCACCGCCTAACGGAGCACATTCTCGACGGCCTCAACAGATCCAAACCGATGGTAACCGGTGCACTCTTCTTCGATGTAGCGAAAGCATTTGACAAAGTCTGGCACAACGGCTTGATCTACAAGCTGTACCAACTCAAAGTGCCCGACAGTCTCGTGCTCATCCTTCGAGACTTTCTGTCAAATCGTACCTTTCGCTACCGCGTAGAGGGGTCCTATTCATCTCCCCGCCCCATCAGGGCTGGAGTCCCTCAGGGCTCCGTGCTATCCCCTCTTCTCTTTTCAATTTTCATTAACGACATTCCCAGGTCACCGCAAGTAGAGCTAGCTCTATTTGCGGACAACACAGCCCTCTATCACTCTGGCTACCATGCCGGTTACATCATTAAGGCACTACAACGTGCAGCCCAATCCCTAGGTGACTGGTTTAGGATGTGGCGAATAGAGGTAAACCCCGAGAAAAGTGCAGCAGTGTACTTTACTCGAGGTTTCTTCGCTTCAAAACATCCTAAACGATGTCTCACACCTATCACCCTATACGACCGTCCGATCCCTTGGGAGAAGACAGTCAAATACCTAGGTGTCACCTTAGACCGTAGAATGAGCTTTAAACCTCACATAAAACGCGTCCGTCAGACTGCAGCCTTTTACTTTTCAAGGCTCTACTACTATATCGGCAGGAAGAGTAAAATGTCACTTAGAAATAAGTTGACAATTTACAAAGCCTGTATTCGACCCGTGATGACATACGCTAGTCCAGTGTTCGCTCATGCCAGCCCCTCAGAACTAGAAAGACTCCAAATCCTCCAAAACAAATTCTTACGCTCTGCCTCGGACGCCCCGTGGTATGTGCGTAACGATAATTTGCATCGCGACCTTAACATTCCGTCGATTGCCAGCTTTATGAAAGAAGCGTCTCAACACTTCTTTGATAAAGCCGTCAATCATACGAATCCTCTCATAGTCAAAGCCGCCACCTACTTGTGCCAAAAAGATGTCGAAGCCCGTTTCCGCCGACCGAGGAACGTTCTCGAAGATCCCGACGACGAAATCACATCGTCCGTAAAACAATTCACCACTCACAACAGTACACACCCGACAAGCACTAGATCGAATCAGCGCACTCGCCGGCGAGTGCGAGGACCCTTGCATCATTTTGGCAGGTACAGACATGTACCTGGCCGCTTCTCACCAGTCCGCCCTTCGGACGACGGCCCAAGCCGAGGTCCGAGCCTACAGAGGCGCCCTTGAGGCCTAGTCTGCCCCCCTCGATCGGGCCCACTAGAACGGGGCTCGCGTAGATCGGTCTGTATGCACAGACCAGTCTGTGTTGCAGCGCCGAGCTACGCGATGCAACCACTAGTCGGGCTGACCTCTTGGCCGGGTGCATTCAGCACCCGACACGGTCCGATCGCGCCGCTAGTACGGGGCCCCTGTGCGGGCGAGCCCTAGGCTTCGCTACGCGAAGCCTAGGACTCGCCTCGCGCTCGAGGTACCCGCTAGCAGGCCGCTTTTGGGCTGAGTGCCTTCCGCACTCGCCTAAAACCCGCCCGGTGAAGCTGTAACGGCCTTCTGCCACAGCATAGGTCCTTTCAAAAAAAAAAAAAAAAAAAAAACTTTTAAATTGTGTAAATATGATTTAATGTTTAAATAAATAATAAAATAAATAAAAATTAAGAGAGCATAACACAAAGTGTTCTGATCAAGTAGTAACTATTGAGATACTTGTTTTTGTGGAAATGAGAAACAACAAAATTACCGCAAACACCCAGACCCAAGAAAATATAGAAAAAAAAACAAATTAACCTGTAAAGGGATCAAACCCGGGTCCTCAGAGCTGGCGATACCTTAAAGGTGGTCACGCCTTGTGGTCACGCCTCTCCACGGTGGAAGTCATTGCATATGAACAAACATGTTTAAATTATTATTTCATATGATATCGTTTTGTAATTGAACATCAAGGTAAAAATTTCATAATTCTCATCAGCTTACACTAGTTTAGTTTACGACTCTTTATTTTTTTAAATGTGGACAACATCACATAAAATACATGTATGTACATTGTTCTGATCCCAATTCGTATTTTGGAAACCGAAACCAGAAACAACGAAGGTACCACGAGGTCGTCCTACTCATGCATTCAAGTGGAAAAAGTTATATCCAGACAGAAGAATCATAAATGTAGAACTACGTCTTATAAGCAAGTTAACTAATAAACGATATTTATAGACACATACCGCATTATGACTAACATATTTTTTACAACGAACGAAGTTTAGTGCCCTCAAGAACCTGAAGCAACCGTAATCCTCCAGAAAAGATACTTGAATAAACATAAAAATTCATATCAAACCATCGCCGTTTTATCTCAAACGTAAATAAGTAAAAGAAAATTTCGTACAGAAATAACTTTACAGATCGCAGACTAAATCATTGAATACAATAAAAATGTATCCAGTAGTATTCTTTGTGCCTATGGTTATTGAGCTAACTGCTTGTAAGGGTATGTTACAGCTCCAATGAAGTAAAACTCAATTGTACATGTCTATAATATAGACATATTATAGACTAATACATATACATATTATGTATTGGGTCTTGTAGTTTGTAATAACTTTGTTGTTATAATTAGGACCACAGCAAGTTCTTTCTTGGGCTTCAAACAATATAAAAAATTAACAAAAAATTGTCTATATTGTTAAAAAAAAGGTCTGTTAACTGTCCTAACTTAGATGAGATTCTAAATTATATGACTTCTGGTTTATGGCGAGCATGCTAGAGACGCATAATTATTTAGAATATTGGTACAAATACGAATATAAGAATGACATTAATTCGGTTTCGGACTCGGTTTTGGATAAGAAACAATTTAGATTATCCAGTATCTTCTGGCTTTCGTCAGTAACTTAACAACTAAAGTTTTTAATCAAGTAGGTACTTTCTCATCGACTCGCCATCGCCAGCAAAAAACTAAATTCAGGATTTGTATTCGTCAGGAATAGGATAAATATTCTAAACATTGAAAAGTTGACGTTGGAAAAACTAAAAAAATGCATTTTTTAATACTTTCTCCTATCACGCCATTTTTAGGGTTACGTACCCAACTCTGTCCGTCTGTCCGACGTCGCTGTCTGTCCGTCTGTCCGTCTGTCCGTCTGTCCGTCTGTCCGTCGCTCTGTCACCAGGCTGTATCACAAAAGCCGCGATAGCCTAGATAGTTGAAATTAAAAACAAAATAAAATAAACATTTAAGGGGGGGTCCCATACAACAAACCCGTTTTTTCGGTCTTTTTGGTACGGAACCCTTCGTGCGCGAGTCCGACTCGCACTTGGCCGGTTATTGATGACAATGAAATTGAGGACGTTACAATCAAATACTATTCTGAGGCGATACGAAGTTCGCGGGTTCCGCTAGTATGTTAAGACAGATAATATCATAGTCGCAAAAATTTTAACTTCGGAATTTCATTTTAATATAAGTCAAACTAGTAACTTAAAACATTGGGTGAACTACAGACAAGTACTTAAAGGGAATTAAATTAGTTGCTCTTAGTGTTCCTTTGATGAAAACACGACACACTATGTGAGCTAGCAAAATATACGAGGTTATTAAGTATGTTATAATTTTAATATGAGGTTTATCCGGAAAGTCACTGGCGAACCACCACAGCCTTCTATGCCAGGTCAAGTAACAGCAAACCAGGTCGCACATCAGTTGATCCTGAATGGAAAGTCTTCCTCTCGTTTGAAAAGGCTGCCCAGGACTAATGACTCTATGAACAACTGTGCCACATTGAGCCAGCCCTTCGTTCTAGCGGACATCATCGAAGCCATTAAGTCGCTGAAATGCGGCAAAGCTACTGGGGCTGACAACGTCTCCGCTGAACAAATAAAACACCTTGGACCTCGTGCTGTATCCTGGTTGCTAGAGCTGTTTAATAATTGCCTCGCTAACACCTGCATACCGCGCCTCTGGCGAAAATCAAAGGTTATTGCAATTATTAAACCTGGCAAGCCGGGTAACGATCCAAAAACCTACCGACCTATTTCGTTACTGTGTCATACATATAAGCTGCTGGAGCGAGTGCTGCTTAACCGTCTCGTAACCGTTGTTGACCCTAAACTCATCCCAGAGCAAGCTGGGTTCAGACCAGGTAAATCCTGCTGTAACCAAACACTAAACCTCACACAACACCTTGAGGACGGATACGAGTTAGGCCAAGTAACGGGAGTAGTATTCGTTTACCTGACGGCTGCGTATGACACGGTTAACATAAAAAGATTACTGTGGAAAGTAACAGAGTTGACACAAGACCACCATTTCACCAGGATACTTAGCGAACTACTTCACAACCGGCGCTTTCAGGTTCATCTCTTGGATGAAAAGAGTAGATGGAGACCTCAGAAGAACGGCCTACCACAAGGGAGTGTACTGGCCCCTCTCCTCTTTAATATCTACACCAATGACCAGCCACAAATACCACACACGACCCGCTTTATATACGCTGATGACCTAGCTTTGGCTTCCCAAGCACCATCTTTTGAAGAAGTCGAAACCCACCTGACGGCTGGATTGCAGGTTCTTAGCAAATACTATGACAGCAATTCATTAAAACCCAACCCGTCAAAAACACAATCTTGCGTCTTCCACCTTCGCAACCGGGAAGCCAATAGAGTCTTGAATATCACATGGCTTAACGTGCCCGTAGCTCACTGTTCCTATCCTAAGTATCTTGGCATCACATTAGATAGAGCCCTCACGTTCAAACAACACTGTACAAACACAAAGATGAAGGTGCACGGTAGAAACAACATCTTGCGACGACTTACTTCTACCAAATGGGGAGCATCTCCGCATGTCTTACGGACAACCGGCATGGCTCTCTGCTACTTGGCTGGTGAATACGCCAGTCCGGTATGGAGCCGTGCCGCGCACACAAAGCTGGTGGATACAGCATTAAACGACACTTGCCGGATTATTACAGGCTGTCTTAAGCCAACTCCTGTTGGTATGCTGTATCCACTAGCCGGCATCGCACCGCTCGCAGTCCGAAGACAGGTGGCTAGCTCCATCGAGAAGGAAAAAATGGAAAAAGACCCACGCCACCCAATGCACCAGTATGTTTCAGTACAGCAGAGACTAAAAAGCCGTCATAGTTTTATAAAAAATGTAGAGCCTCTCGATGACGATGCCCCGAAGACCAGACTCCGACTCTGGAAGGAGAGATACCCAACCTCACTGACTATACCACCAGCCGAAAAACTACCCCCCGGTAACAGCTTACCATGGCCGACGTGGAAGTCTATGAATAGACTCCGGACCCAAGTCGGCCGGTGTAAGGAAAATATGTATCGGTGGGGTTACAGCACATACGAGCCTTGTGAGTGTGATACCTCTCCCCAGACCATGGCTCATTTGCTGAGCTGCCCAGCGTGCCCCACCACCTGTACACGCGAGGACTTGTACAACGCTACAGATAACGCTATCCGCGTGGCTGAGTACTGGTCCGCAAAAATCTAGCGACCAAAAAAAAAAAAAAAGAAGCTATTGATCGATACGCTAAGAAGAAGAAGATGAGGTTTTTGTATAGTTATCCTAATAAATTTGTAACAAGTCTTTGCTTGTGACTTTTTAGAAATGAAATTATAAACCTTACTTAATATTATAAAGTCGAAAGTATCTCTATCTGTCTTGTCTGTCTGTTGCGCTTTAACGCCTTAACTATTAAAACAATTTAGATAAAATTGTTGACCACTAGAAAATCATGTTTGATTTCAAATAATAAAAGACAAAAGAATGATTTTAGGATAATTTAATTTAAAATTATGTCCAAAAGTAACATGGCGGATCCCCAAACTTATATTTACGGACCACATCAATGCTCAGACACCATAAGTTAAGAAACACTGATCTAATGGATGTGAAGGGTTCCTGCTATTCCTTTTTTGGCTGGCATCAAAGGGCAAGTCTGTTAGACCAAAACAATTTTTAATCTCATCAATTTCAGAAATGCATGTTCCTACTCTTTCTTTTTACTTTATGCCCTTTAAATCATTGGACTTACTTTAAAGACGCAATTTCGTCTCCTTTTCACTTTGACCCAAACTGGGCTTTGGCTTTTAGCGCTGTTGAATACGAAGATTACAAGAAATCTGATGATATTGAAGAACACTTGACAAAAAGTAGTTCCAGTTTTCTTATCAAGATTTTGGATTAAAATAATAACCGGTCTAAAACTACTGTTGTGGTGCTTTACTTAGCACCTATGTTATATGTATGCCTAGTATGAGTTTTTATAGTATTCTAACAGTTTGATCGTCTCGTTTTATTTCCATACATTTTACACCAGCGCCTCTAGCGGAAACTACTATGAACTAAAAATGGCAGTATGAGTTGCATCGATAAAAAGTTTTCGTTATCTTTGTCAGTATTCGAGTAGTTTTTGACAATTTGGTAGTATGAGTTACCGATTTGACATCTATCATTTAGTAAACGAAAACGAAAACCAAAAGTTTGATAGTTTAGTTTGTCACTGAAAATATTCTAGTGAGATCATACAAAATAATTGTTTTAAGTGAATTTCGGTGTTGAAAATGTCTGCCCGATGGTTTTTCGCGTGGCAAGCGACGCAAGACGAAGTGGCAAATGAAGAGAGACGCTACAATATTGAACAACGGGAATTATTCTGCCCCAGCCGTATTTCGGATACTTGTTCGTATTTCGTTCGCGTCATAATTTTCACTTCAAACGACACTTTTTTTTAAAGAAAATGGATGTAAATTTTATTCCTAAATTGTATTTAAGTAACAATATTTTAACTTCAAAACAAACGACACTGACTGACACAACACAAACTATCGGCAAAACGTCAAAGTGACTGAGTCTTGCGTCTTTATCTATTTCATAGTGTAAAAGTGAGACAAAAGTATTAAGAGTGAAGTTCGTTCTAACGTTTAGACGATGGTTGATAAAGTTTAAACTGTTATTGAAAAAAGGCACTCATACTACCAATGATTATTAAACTGACAGCTTGGAGTTCACACGAAAACTGTGTCAGTTTAAGTTTTGGGAAAACTCGTACTAGGCATAATGTTCTAAGTCTGCCCGTGTTAAATAAAAAAATAGACGCGTACTATAATCCGTAAACATCTTTCATTTCAATGTATAGTGTTCGCGTCAACTTAAGAAAACAGTACTCCTTCTTTTCCTATGGGTGTCGTAAGAGGCGTCTAAAGAAGTACTGCTATACTGCTAGAACACGGGCCACGGAAGCGTCTCTCAACCATTGGCCAAACTGCCAAGCGTGGCGAAAATGAAAAATCCCTGGTTTCTAAATCTTGTGACCGGCTGTAAAACGATGTAAATTTCTTTTGTATCTAAAAGTCAGACTCTATGTACTCGATTTTATATTTAGATTAAATAACTTTTTGATTAAAATAAAGAAGATATAATCACCAAAAAAATGTTATATTTTTTTAAAACTTGTCACAGTACTATTACTGTTTAAGGGAGAATTTCAAATTTAACACTCCGTTAAGCTTTTGTTGAATATTATCAGGTCAGAAAAAAAATAGGAACCCTTTCAATCCCCTTTTTTGTCAAGAGTTTTTAAATACATATTTTTGTCTATTCTAAATAACAGTGAATTTTTATCACTATAGTTTTCACCATAGTATGGCATTTGCGTTACTACGCAAATTGATAGGAAGAGTACCTTTCAGCAAAGTATTAAGTTCTACAATTATCACATAGATATGAAAATCATATACGAAACATTGAAGCCTTATTATATAAGGTAAGTAATTGAATCCTTGTAAAACAGGAACGATCCTAAACTAATCAATTATATTATCATTTACAAGATGCAATTAAACTAAGTAATTTATGTGTAACTAATCTGATTTGAAAACATGTAAGGTTTACTAATTGATTGAGAATATTACATTGTATAGATAACACTGTTTGTGTTCTAATTAAATTGAGTCTTGTCTATTATCTTGTGTAGGTACAGTATTATGTTTTTTCTCTTACGAAAATGATTCAGGTTTCTAATTCGATCGCGTACCTGTTTAATTATTTTGTGTTTCTTCTTTTTGTATCTTTTGAGTGGTGTTAGCACAAACATAGAATAGTGTTACTCTCTTACTTTCTATGGGTGTCTTAAGAGGCAACTAAAAAGTACCACCAAATACCAAAAGAAGAAGACCAGAGCAGTGTTTTTTGACCATTAGAGAAACTGCGTTTGTCAATCGCCTCCTAGGAGTAGTGATAAAGCAGTCACTTCTTAGAGATACCTATGCCCATCAGTGGACTAATTTAGCCGCTGAAATTTATAATTATTGTAGCTCAAATCATAATAGTTCCATAGTAGGTAACTATTTTTTACTATTGAAAAATCTTCCTATTAGAGACGCCTATGTCTTTGTCTAGCAGTACACTTATGTTGGGGCTTATAAGTAATGCTAAAGGTGGGAATCAAACTAGGTAGCACGATTGAAATGGTTCGACTAAATATATAGCTGCAACTAAGTTAGAAGACATGTCTAACCCCCGTATTTATAAACAAGTAAAAGTAATTACTTGACTACAAGTAATTACTTGAAAGACAATTTGTACGCCTTAATCAAGAAATTACTAGGAGTTTTAACTACCAAAAGTTAGCATTTTCAGCCAAATAATATGACTATTAATGGTGACCAATTTCTTTCACTTAAGCATTAGGTATGAACACTTTAAGTTATGACTTTCTTAAGCAATAAGTAATTACTTCTTTATAAATATGGGGGTAAGAGCTAGATAGCAAAAGAACGAAGGACCGCAACCCAAGCTTCAGAAGTTAGTGTCTATAACATCATCTTCAAGATGAGATGTTTGTAAGATGCCGAAGGAAGAAATTTGTTTAATATATTTCAATCGGCGCCAATACTAAAAAACCCAAAACATCTATTGCCCCTTTGATGGTCAATTACTTTAAAAAGCTCAGAAAAGGGCCCATATCTCCCACGGATTGACCTCGAGGGTAAAATTCCTGTATTCCGGAAGATTTCGAAGAAAAACCAGTGTTGTCAACTAAAATGAAAGACGATGTATCGATACTGTTTGTAAAAACTGGCACGTAGTAAATATAAAACGGGAAATGTATAGGAAATAAGCTTTGTTTACTGAGATTGAAAGCAATTGATTTTAAATCTTGCAGAGTATCTTGACACTACAAATTTATTAAACACACTTCTCCATACCGAATTACAGCTGCATTTTCAACTAACTTTCACTCCCCTTTTCATCCTTTCCCGGAGCTCAAACTTTTTGTTTTAAACATACAACTATTCTCATTAATAAAAATTAAGTTTTTAGGACTAGTCATATAAATTGGCTTCAAAGTAAAGAATTCCCAAGAAGAAAAGTATTTTCTGCACACAGTCACAACGGGTTTTTACTCGTGACAGAAAGTTGACTTTAAAAAAAATGCTGGAATAAAAATATTTTACTCTTAGGTGTCTTGTAGAACTAGGAGTTAGAGCTGGAATCAAGTCCTACCTTAGACAGTCAAAATCGATAAATTATACGTATTTTAGGAATTTTGCATTTTTACCCGACCACAGAAAAGTCAACAGAAGGGTTATGATTTTAGCAGTCTATGTATATATTATGTCTGTGGGTATTTATCTATGTGGGTTCCACATTTGCGGCTAAACTGCTGAGCTGATATTGGTTAAAAATCAGTTAAAATCAGTTTTATTTCTGCAAATAGGCCCCAGGAGGCGCTTTTACACGTCCCAATATTTAAACCTACCACTGCTTCGGGACAAGTCTGGGCTAGTGCCGAGAAGAAGCAGCGCAAGAAACTCAGTCACTATTGTCAGCCTCTTTTTAAATAATTTTTTACAAGGTAAGGTAATTTTTACAAGGTTTAAGCAAGTACGAGCTAGTGATTGAGGTATCCAGCGATTTTTATTATTGTTTAAGTAACATAGGCTACAATTTGTTCGAAATAAAGGTACATGATGAACGCTACAACAATTAATATATTTAGGTACTTTGAAATATTTGCATTTTCGCAGTCGGGTTTCAAACAATTCAATCTATTTATCAATTTACCATAGCAATTTATTCGCATAAAAACAGTTTTAAAAACAATCGAAATTTTTGTTTCTAAGAATTAAATGTACGCATATTTTAGGCGGTCCCAATTTCCAGTAGCAAGTACCTATAGCACTGTAATCACTCGCACAACTCATATCGATATGATATCGGATTCATAACGTACACCTCTAATTTTGAGGAAAACGCCTTCGAAGCTAACGACTTTCTTGCGGGTCCAATTAATTAATTCCTATCCCAACTGATAAATAAGAGATGAGTATTCGGCTGTCTACCTTATTTTTCTGCCAGAGGTCTGTTCAGGTTAATTCTGGGTTTCTCTGTATAATTTAATCTGTGACTATGTGAGGTCTCTGTCGATTGGTGTTATTTCTGTTTGATTATAGATCTCTAAGTAACTGTCTAAGTCAATCTTCTGATTGGCTTAGGCTTAATAGAATTGACTTTAAAAAAAATGTCTGATGGGACTCTCTCTGGAAGCATCATTGGAATCCAATACAAACATATCAGGCCAAGACCCCGGGGTCCCGAGTTCGATCCTCGAGTGAGGTAACAAAAGGTATCAAATTTTAGTACATTGTTCTGGTTCGTGATCACCATCCTACATTTTGCAAGCGAAGTGATTTTGCCTGTAGTCACAATGCTACTCGTATTAGGGGTTAAAGTATGAAATTGCCGTTTTGTATGGACGAAATCGAGAAAAGTCATTTTTCCATACTAAAAATTGTTTAGTTTTTTTAAAAACGCCTGAACCGTTTTCAATGCAATTAAAGGTGAAAGTTAGAGGTTATAAAGCTACGCATTATAGTATTTAAATTTCTGAAAATCAAAGTATATAATACAAATATACTTAATTGAAGCAAGAAGGTCAGCTGACACATTGTAAGGGGTCTTTTCAACGACTTCCTTTGAAGTAATAGGCACTAGTATTGCATTTTTTTTTAGTCAAAAGTTACTTTATTTAGTTTTTAATACAATACAAAAAGAATTACGAAATAATATGACGACACTTAAGAGCTATAAACAAAATAAAAGTGGGAAAATAATCGGCAATTTCATACTTTAACACCTATTATTTTGCCTGCTATGGTAACTTGAATTGAATGAGTAGGATGATTACCTATGAAGGCCTTTACCATACTTTACTTTTACTGTAACCAATTTTATTTTGTAGGGTTTAACCAACCTGAATAATTAACAGAAAAAGATTACTGAATAGTTGTATATCTTTTATTTCAAATTTTATTGAAGCAGTTTTGAAAATTAAGCAGTTATCCCTATAAATAGGATTTTCTTTTCTTTACTCAAAGTGCTTTGTGTAACAGGGATAGATATAACCACAGATAAGATAATACTACCTTCTAAACTGTACCCAACATATTTCTGAGGCTCCGACACACAAAACACTAACCCACCTAAGACTTCATCCATCGTGTAAAATCCTAATTCATTTATCACAAAACCTACATGGTACCGAAAACTTTTCAATTCGCATTCCATTTTCAAAATTCAAACTCGAGTCGCACGTAATGTACAAGTTTGTTTCCGCCAGATGGCTGTACCGAGTTGGGTGCCAGTGTCGATACATACGGCATAGCCCGGCGTTGTATGCTTACCCTGTTGACGTTGACTTCTCTAGTTTCCAGTCTCGCCTCAGCATTCGGAGGGGACGCATGTCGGTTCGCGCAAGGACCGTGCACTAATTTCGCGGTCTTTTCAAATACGATTAACAGTTCTTCTGACATGTTGTGAGTGAGTGGTTTTGTTGAAACGTGATCACTGGGATGCCTGTGGTTCATCCGAAATATTTTCAAGGTAAGTTTAACTTTTTTTAAAGTTTAGTCTAAGCGAATGGATGCCCATTGTTTTTAGTTCAAAGTTATAGGAAAGTTTTGACATGATAGTTAATTATGCTATATGAGTTTTATAAAATAAACTTAAGTTTTGTATTATTAATTTTATAATCTACTATCGAAACGTAACAAAATTCGGTAAGTAAAATCTTTGTTACACAATTATTTGACACTTATATTACGCACTGCAAGTACTTACGTGTTTTTTTTTGTTAATTAAAACTATCAAAACTTTAGGAAACAGCGACTTCATTAAAAAAAATACCTAAAAAACAACTATCTTTGTGTCTTTAAATTTAAACGTAAGTTTCATGAAAGCAAAAAATTGACGGTTTCAAAAATTTACTAATATTAATATATTTCTTCATACTGCTGTATTTAAGATGGTATAACCACAATTAAGAGGAGAAATTAAAAAAAAAACTGTGTTCTATTTTCCGAGTGAGTGTTTGAGTGCATATTTTAATAAAGTATTTATTTGGTTATTGTTTTGCACCGTAAAAAAAATATTTCAGGCATACTGAGTCCAATTCATGACATACTTGTCAATATTATCAATTAAAAAACCTAAAGAAATTACAATATTTTATTCAAATGATAATTCAATGATAGTAAATTGGGTCATGCTTTTATATATATTTTTATAGTTCATAGAATGATATCATTTTTAATTTGTTTTTTGAATGAGTACTTTTCACTGAAACTCTTAAATCTATCCTAATTTATATTTATTTTTCAATTTATTTTTAGTGCGAGTATTTTAGGTGATCTTTTACTAAATATTGGGGTAGCTCGATTTTCTTTTAGATGAAATCATTCAGCGAGTAAGTTTAACAAAGGGTACAACAATAAATGAATATTTAGTTGAACCAACAACTTTCTTAGTTTGTGTAACGAAAATGTAATGTGTAAAATAAACTTGCAAGCTCCGCTAGAACTTGGAACTGCAAATTGTTTTGTAATCTTAGTTTTCTTTATGAACCAACTACAGCAAAGTTTTGTTAAAAAAACTTTTTTTTTAAATTCAGATTACTTTCGCATCTCATAATGAGCTTATTATTTACTATGACATTTGAACGAATATTTCAATCTGCAAGCAAGTTTCAACTTAGGTTTTAAAAATTTTGCCAATAAATTTTTTTTTAAAACCTGACAAACGAAGCTCACGTCATGTAAGCATTGTGTATAACATCTTGGCAGTGTTTTTTTATTTTTTTATTAACTAAAATACAGTTAGAAAAATGTAAAAAAATAAGAAAAATCATTTTGAATAATGCTGTGACGTGCACAGACACTTATCATTTTGCTTCAGCCGGGTCCTGTATGAATGAATCTTAACCAGATAGATCCATCCTAAGTCCGTGTGCGTCACTGCATGTTCTAAAATGAATAGTTTATATTTATCTAATCAATAATTTATATTTATCTAAAATATTTTAAAATGAGGTGATCCGGCAGAGAACTAAAGTTACCGACATAGCCCACCGGATTAGCAAGCTGAAGTAGCAGTGGGGTGGCCATATTAGCCGCAGAACCGACAACCGCTGGGGTAAACGAGTTCTTGAGTGGAGACCGCGTCTCGGCAAACGTAGTGTAGGACGCCCTCAGGCCAGGTGGAGTGATGATTTGCGCAAGGTGGCTGGCAGGAGCTGGATGCGAGAAGCCGAGGATCGACCTAAGTGGCGTGCAAATGGAGAGGCCTATGTCCAGCAGTGGACTGTGATAGGCTGATGATGATGATGATGATGATGAAATGATGAAAAAAACTGCGAAGATGTTATACATAGTAGTTATATAACGTGGCCTTCAGTTGTCAGGAGGTTCAAAATGCACGGTGCATTGAAAACAAATATTTACCTACTAGCTTTTACCCGCGGTATAGCTCGCGTTAAATTCGGGGTAACAATAAAATTTCACCCCCTCTTTTAAGGGGCAGGGGGCGGATTAAAAAAAATTGCACGATTTTTTTGTCACAAATTGTTCGCATACCAATTTTTAGCGTTTTTACCTTGAAAATTGTGGAATGCTGTAAACAAACTTCCACCTCCCATTTTAGGGAATGGGTGCTTAAAAAGAGACAAAAAATAGCCAATGTCTCTCTCCATTTGTCTACACTTAAAAAATCACGTCTATTCGTCCCTCCGTTTTGCCGTGAAAGACGGACAAACAAACAGACGTACACACTTTCCCATTTATAATATTAAGTATGGATGATAAACGCTGTAAATTATTTCCAATATCTGGATAAATAAAAACACAATCTAAAATCCTGATGAATTTCCTTTTAAATTCAAACCTAATAAAAATAGAGTAGCAACAACGCTTCTAGTTTTGGGCGTCGTAGTGATTAGAGGAAGAAAGGCAGCAACGTATTCTCTCTACCATTGGCTAAACAGCGATCGCTCATCCACCTGCCTATCAAAGTGCATACAACTTCAGAACCAAACATAGTACGGTCTGCAGGAAGTGGCTTATCACCCTTAGATTGAAAGTCATTCGCGCGTCAGAAAACAATAGGGTTGATTTTCCCATGAAAATATATTCTGACAGCCACTTATCCTAAAACGTCATAGTCTCTATCGCTATTTCACTGACACATGAAATTATGTCAAAACTGGTAAACCACTCTCTTGGCCGATGGTAACTGAAAAAAATTTAGCTCAGGGCAATTTTGCCCAACAAAGTATTTTTACCAAATACCCTGTACATCCTAAGGGGTTAGCTAGGACATGTTTATGTTCAATCTAAATTATATATTTATCGCCCCCAAGCTTAGGGGAATCCCGAAACGGATCCATAAATCACTAATCCCAGAGTGTCTTCAAACCAATACCATTCGAAGCCTTATTGAGTTGTACCAAATAATGACAGTTTCCACCCCACTCGTTAATAAAATAAAAGGGATTTAGGGAAAAAGGCCCTCGGGATTCTTTACAGCGAGAGCTGTGCCAAATTTTCGTAAATTGTGTATTTTTTTTAAAGACAAAAAAATTGGATGAAATTAATAAAATAAAAATAAATCACAATTTGAGTCGATGCAATATTTCGAATATGTCTACTCACTCAATATTGTGGACTTGATTTTTCGGTTAAAATCAGAATAGTGCAATTTTACCTTTCTGGTTTTAATGACATTGACCAATTATGTTTTTTTTTTCTTAAGTGTGTCGCAGGTTGGTCCCATTATAATTTAAAATATTTTTCCGTACAAAAAAGAGATAAGAAAAAAAGTGTTTAATACCTACATTTTATCATCATGACCACCACTATTCCACCAGTCCACTACTGGAAACAGCTTGTCCAAAATGAAGATTGTGCCATCAACGCCAGGATTGGCAGGTGTGTTGGCAATGGCAGTTTGGCCAATGGCGTAGGCAAGGCGTTTGCTGCCCATCTACTTCTAGCTACTCCTTCAGCTGCTTTGTGGTGCTAATTTACACACACACACACACACCATTTAAAATATTATTTTGTTACTATTGTCTAATCCCTTTTCGGAATTAAGCGGATATATTTTTGTCTTTTTTTATAATTATAGATGTAACATGTAATTTAAGTTTTTGAAGAGGAGCCTGTCTCTCGTAGCACAGGAATACCTTATACGAGAGCAGTTCAAAATATTTAAGTGTTTTTGAATAAATATATTTTCATTTCAATATTCTTCTAACATTCGGGCACTACCCGACCTACATTAATTCTCAAATTGTATCTTAGACAATAATACCTATCATAAATGTATTATACCTTTTTAAAGAACTGTCTAGCAGTTAAATTTAATATTTACTCTGCCATCTTACTAAACTAAATCAATCTATCATAAACCAAGCCACTACTATAATCCACTCATACGTATAACTAATCATTAGCTTAATCTTACTTTATTGGAAGGTTGAAAAATGTAACTTGAAAAAAAAACCTATTGCTCTTTCCCATCACTACTAACAACGGATTAGCGTTGACATCTTACGGGGAAAATGTCCCCAAAGGGACCAGTAGGTATATCCCCGATACACAACAAAATTCACGCGTTATATGTGATTGACATCGTTATCGCTAAATAACGTTCTCTTGATTTGTACGTGCTTTATGGAGCTTTCTATGCGTGATTATTTTTATTTCCTGATCCTATTACCGGCTAGGGTCGGGCCGAATACAACTAGAAACTATAGAGTCCTACTAATTAAAAGTTAGATAATCATTGTTATAAAAGTTAATGGTTCCGGGTTTCGCCCGTGACCTCTTTTTTTTAGGGTTCCGTAGCCAAATGGCAAAAAAATGGAACACTTATAGTTTCGTCAAGTCTGTCTGTCTGTCTGTCTATCTGTTTGTTTGTCTGTCCATCCGTATGTCACAGCGAAATTATTCTAAAAGTATTAGCATTACACAGTTGAAACTCGGTAGTTAGGTGTATCATTTTGATTGCTTTACGATTCTCATACAAAAAATAAAAAATAATGATATTTAAGGGGGAATATGAATAGGTAAGTGAAAATTGTGAAAAAAATACCTAATGTAGATCTTAACAAATACCTTCAACGAAAATTGGTTTGAAAGAGATCAAACTGGTACTTATTAAGATAAAGCACATTTTCAACACTATGGAAAACTAAGTTATTTTTGCAGTCAACAAAGTATTGTGGTATTTTGGCTCAGTAAAAGTAAGTGGACCCTTAATTAAGTTGAAGTTGGTATGGAACCCTCAGTGCGCGAGTCCGACTCGCACTGGCCGATTTTTTATGTATTTCGTTGCAAGAATATTGATCACGGAAAAGCTAACAGTTCTTTCGTGATCATGGCTCTTGCAACAATGTCGTGTAATCAGAAAATCAAACAAATAGTACATAGTGTATACCACGAAGCAATATCTTTAACCACTTTTTATTTAGCGGTGAAGCAGTACTTACTAAGCAAGGATTCCGTATTCAATTCCCGGTGAGGTCCTTATCTAAATTAGCTCCCACAGAAATAGGCAGCTTACTAAAATCTGACACCACACTGTCTCCTTGAAGATACAACAAAAAGCTTCTTAAAGTAATGTTGTTGACCCAAGAAAAAAAGATCTTTATTCACATAGATATCACAGCATTAAAACTTGAAAATTTTTTATCAGACGGGAAAATGCTGATATTATAATTGCAATTTAATTGCTAAAATATCATATGTAGGTACTGCAGATGTCATCATAAAAAGTTTTTTTCGGCTTCTGATTTTCCGAATTTATCATCAGAATTTATAAAGAATCATGAGAAGTTCATCTGATGTAGATCTTATCCTATCGTGGTGACTACTCTTTCACCTAAACTATCATTATAAAAAAAATTATAAGGTTATAAAAATATAAAATTTTTAGAAGTTTCTAGTTAAATTGTTACGAGTTTAACTGTGGTACTTTTAAAAACTTTGTCACGTGCGTATGTGTACCATTTAATCAAAGATGCATACAAACGTATTGTTTATGCGTTTTTAGTGAAATTTATATTTAAATCGTTTGTAGGCGACATTCGTGCTGTTGAAGCGACACGGAATGAGAGAAATGCAACGTATTTACTCGTATGAGCACTTTGCGTTGCCTTAAATTTGCATAGTTTTGTTTTAGGATAAATTTGCGCCATTTCTTACCTGTTTACATTATTATTATAACAAATAAGATTAGGTTCATAATACAAAAGTGCCTGCATAGTAGTACAAATGCTTGCAGCTTCTCTGAAGTTTTGAATTCTAGTCGTAGGAACAAAAAAAGCGATAAATTTTGATTTCGTATACGACGACAATCAGTCTTTATGTATTTTTGGGCGCTTTTCAAAATTTTAAGATCTGACAGTATAAATATATAAACGAGATACACACTTATCGAGCAAAAAACGTCCTCATCAAATGAGCGCCTACATGGTTGCTCTTTTAACTTCTTCTTCTTTGTGTCGATGACGAACTCTGTCATACTTTACAGGCCCAGTACTCTGCCACTTTGATGGCATAATCCGTGGCCTCCATTAGCTCCTCCTGAGTGCAGGGGCCTAATTCGCGTAACCGAATCGCAGTTCGATCGTTATTGAATTGGACGGTTTTGACATTTAGCCCATACTAGAACTGTCAAAAACCTGTCGTTCAATTAAGATTGTGATACGATTCGGTTACGCGAATTAGGGGCCAGGTAGTCGGGCACGCGGGGCAAGATGCTAAATGGGCCATGGTCTGCGGATTATAACCGCACTGGCACCGCAGGTCTAGGCCCTGCGAAAATCCCCACCTGAAGCAATTTTCTTTTCTCCGGCCGACCTGAGTTCGGAGCCTGTTAAGGGACTTCGGCCTCGGCACCTTGTGTCCAGGCGGAAGTCTTTCCGCTATCGGAACAAAGAGTCTAAGTCTTTCAACTTAATAGCATCCAACCATGTAATCATATAAATAAGGTTGAACTTCCATTAAATCAGATATGACACGTCAAACTGTATATCTACTTAGTTTCTTATTTCTTATAATAAAATATCTACCTATGTATGACGTACACAAAATAACAAACAATGGAATTGGTCAGCCCAATAAAGTTAAAAAAATATAGCAAAAAATTTACTTACCTGTAATCTTGGGTCAGCCTCAACCCAATTCCTGAATAGGTAAAAGAACAAATCACTCAAGCACTTTTGCAGTCACAGTCATTGTTCTGAACGTTTTTAGATATCATAATGAAAGTCGATAATAGAGAGGTAACCGTGACTATAATTTCTGTTCATTTTTATCACATAATCGTGTCACTCTGTCATCACTTATATTTATTAAACTATTTTAGTTAATAATATTATTTGGAACACAGAACTTTCATTTACATCTTTTGCTGACATGAAAAACAAAAGACTAGCAAAAAAACGAACTCCATTTCTGTCAGTCGCCATAGAAAAAGAAAAAGTCTATTAAAAAGTTACTATATCTGCTCACACGCCTGCAGAGATTTTTATCAGCATAAATTAAATTAAAAAAAACCTTTAGTAAACCTTATTTGACTCTGTGACACTAGTTTTCAAGGTGTCGCTTGCTCAAAGGTTTGATACCCGGACGGGTCAATGTTGGAAAAAAGTATTTTTACTGAATTTTTTGGATGTGTGTTTATATGCTTTCGTTGATTTTGATTTCCACAACCAATCCCAATTCCCCTTAGGGTTGTAGTCATGATGTGTATCATCCATGGTGATGAGTTAAACATAGTACCTACATTCAAATACTTAGGTCATGTAGTCACTGCCAACCTCAATGATGATTGTGACATAGGGAGGGAGCGCAGAGCGTTGGCAGTACGCGGTAATATGCTTGCCCGACGGTTTGCGCGTTGCTCATTGGAGGTTAAAATAGCCTTATTTAAATCATACTGCCAATCGTTTTACACAAGTGGCCTGTGGGTAAGCTATACACAAAAAACTTACAACGCTCTGCGCGTACTTTATAATAATATGTTCCGGGTGCTGGTGGGACTGCCGAGGTTTTGCAGCGCGTCTGGCATGTTTGCCGACGCTCACGTAGACTGCTTTCATGCTTTAATGCGGAAAAAGATTATTTCTATCCAAAAAAGAATGCTCGGTAGTCCCAACAGTATTTTAAAGGTTTTGGCGGGGAGATGGGATAGTGCCCTAATTAAGCACTGGATCACTGCCCTAATTAACCTAAAATCGGAGCAAATATATTATACAAATTAATTAATTTTAAATTGAATTGAATTGGTTTATTTATCATTATTATGTAATTATTCGAATCGCAATTTCACTAATACTAGACGTAAGAACTATGTTACTAACACTCTATGGATCTAAAGTTATCCGAAATAAATAAATTTGAATTTGAATTTGAAATCACGTCAAGCCGTTTGTCCCACCGGAGATCAATATTCTACTAACGTAAATTATCAAAACTTAAACGTAATAACTAACGAAACGCAACTAAATGTCAACTTCGGTTGTCACACAAGACTGTATTCTACTAACCATTTTTACTAAACGAAATCTTAACGTAAGCTGAACCGCTAGCTATCGATCCAACAAAAGTAGCCTTTGCTAGCGTATGCTCGACCGGTAATTTTGACAGTTGAAACGTTGGTCTTCGACTGACAGCAACGTTAAATCACCAGTGGAATATGAATTTAGGAAATCGTTCAACTTACGGCCGGTTCCAATAACCTATCCATCTTCAGTTTTGGCATATCGGAGATAGGAAACAGTTTCTATCTCTGTTTTTGCCGTCCAGAGAAACAAAGACAGAAGTTCTTTTCTATCTCCGATATGCCAAAACTGAAGATAGATAGGTTATTGGAAATGGCCGTTAGTTTTGATCGATCGATAAGGTGAACTGAAACGCTACCGATATTGGTAATAGAATACGAAAAGTTGACATTTAGTTGCGTTTCCTCAATTGTTGCGTTTCCGTTTTGTTATTTTACGTTAGTAGAATTGGTCTCCAGTGGGTCTAGCACAAAGAACTATCGACTTCGAATCGTTTGCGTATCGAAAGCAAACGACACAAAGTTTGTGCTTTGTTTTGTAGTTCTCGTTTTGACCGCGCGAGCGCTGTTTAAGTTTTCATACTAAATATTTCGATGGCGATACGAACACGCAAACGATTCGAATTCGATAATTTTTCGTGCTAGACCCACTGAACCGATGTCGCCGCTTTCACCCCACTACTACTTATGCAGATAATAAACACAAGCTTTCACACACATAAACGGGTTCAACGAACGCCTATCAAGTAAATTTTTTGACGTCGCGCGACCAATAGGGTCTAATCACAGCGCTCACTTCATTCATGTTTGGGCAGAAGTGTGAGCATTTGCTCATAACCTCATCGCACCTGCCCCACCTACATCGCCATTCTAACCTTTCTTCTTGTTATGTGGTTCGTCCCGACTTCTGTTACAAGATGTTAGTCGCAATAACAAGTGACGTGAGAGGTCTCTAAGAAGCGGCTTGAAAAACTCTAACACCCGTATTTATAAACAAGTAAAAGTAGTTACTTGAGAGATAATTTGTTTGCCTCAATCTAGAAATTAATAGAAGTTAGAACTATCAAAAGTTAGCATTCTCAGCCAAATAATATGACGACTATTAATTATGTACGAGTATGACCCATTTAATTCACTTAAGTACTAGGCAATAACGCCTTTAGTAATGACCTTACTAATAACTTCTTTATAAATACGGGTGTAACACAAGACTGTCCTTCATGGAAAGTAACACAAAAAGAAGTAGACTACTAGCGCCCGGCATGCGAGGAAATGCGGGTTCGAGTCCCTCCTGAGACATAATTTTCATATTTAAATAAAGTATTATTGCAATTAAATTGGTTAAACATCATATAAAATACTAATTGCATTTATTTATTTCCATGTCTATTGCTCATTTAAAGGAAATAGATGGATATATTAAACACAGAAAAAAAAACACAGGAATTAAATAAAGACTTGTACAATTCGAGCGGTCTTATCGCTGGAAGCGATTTCTTCCAGAAAACCTTCAGCTAAAGGATGTTTGATTTAGAGTCGAAAGGGGAAGGCGCAGGAGAGTTTTAAAATGTACACAATACAAAATACAAAAAATATAAAATCTAAAACATAACATGAAATATAATATTACATGCATAATAAACTAAATAAGCTATAAAGGAATGTATTTTTTTATTTATTTAATCTTTATTGCACAAACTAACAGTTATTGTACAAAAGGTTACTTCAATACCTCGTGGCATTAACCACAGGTATTGAAGTAAAAAAAAACCCTGTTAATTAAATTACGTAATATCATTGCTGTAAACATAGAAATCAAAAACAAAGCCAAAAGCCTGAAATAATCTAATTTCATGTCAGTCATCGTTGTTAAATTTAACAGTTGCGTTTTGGTTTTATTAATATTTGTTTTCCAATTATTTTCAATTTGATAGGAAGGTCCCGTTAATTCAAAGTAACAAATATCAGCGCGGGTATATTAACAAATATTTGTTAATTTACCTATTGAAATATGGTTTCATCGTTTTCAGAAATTAATTACTGAAATTCACAGAGACGAATTATTCTGATAGCTTTGCCAGACCGATCTTTTCACCCACAAAATTACTCATTAAACCAAAATGAAACCTGAAATGGCGCCATATTGTGATTACAATTACAGGATATTGCCAAAAACAAATTTATTATTCGATGAAAATATATTTTTAGGTTATGATTAAACTTGTACAAACGTCAGCAGATCAGATAAAATACTGGGGCGCCTTATGCCGGTGAAATAAGTGCGATTTTGCAGCAAAAACATGTAATCTCATGTGCACACCACTGTACAGTAGTCCAGCGGTTCTGGTCACAATTTCGTCTGTATAAAATTAAGAAAAATATGCCTTTTTTTAAATTTTAAACTTTGGTTGAGAAATTATTAATTTTTTATTCAAACTTCAAGTCCTAAGTATCACTTGTGATATTTTTTTACATAAAATGTAATATTGTTTTTTCTTCCCAAGGTCTTTTAATAGTTCCAATCCACGCCATAAAGGTACTTAGTTGAGAAATTTAATTGATTCTGAAACTGCAGTCTTTCGTGATTTTCCTTGTCATCAAACGTATGGCCTCATAGAGCTTAGCTAAATCTTTTTTTCTTCCGTCAAAATTGTTTTTATTTTTTCATTCTGCTGCCAATTATTTGCCGGCATATATATGTTACTGTATGTAACCGACGAAGACACTTTCATTAATAATATTAATACGAATATCATTATACCCAATACTAGCTTGTAAATGGTACGTCCGAAACGTTAATTATAATAATTTTGATAAACGACTCCCGCATACATTTTTAATTCAAAGGCATCTTTTTCCTTGGCGCAAAGTTTCGGTCAGTCACGTCAATGCCACAGTCATAGGGGACCCAGAAGGATCTTTTGATCCTTTATAACTAATATCTTTTGACTGCGAAGGTAAAAAAAATGTTATTGTTTGGTGCCTTATATTAAATCTATACTATAATATTACAAAGCTGAAGAGTTTGTTTTTTTGTTTGAACGTGCTTATCTCAGGAAGTACTGGATCGAATTGAAAAAATATTTTTGTGTTGAATAGTTCATTTATCGAGAAAGGCTTTAGGCTATAAAACATCACGCTGCAACCAAAAGGAGAGAAGCATCAGTGAAAAATGTTGCAAAAATCGCGATCATAATAACAAAAATTTATGCGGACGAAGTCGCGGGCAACAGCTGGTATTTAATATAAGTTTTCAATTGTGACTTAAAATTTAGTAACCAGTGTATTATCATATCTATTTATCACCATCAAAAGCCCGTATATAATCAAGCCACACGGGCCTCGTCAAGACGATAATTTTGCAGTAAGCACTACGCTTGGCAGATGGGTTGGTAATCTTTTTCTGGCATTACCCCTTTACGGCCGGTTCCAATAATTTATCTATCTTCAGTTTTGTCATATCGAAGATAGAAAACATCTTCTGTCTCTATTTTTGCCGTCAAGAGAAACAAAGATAGAAGTTGTTTTCTATCTCCGATATGCCAAAACTGAAGATAGATAGGTTATTAGGACCGGCCGTTAGTCGCCACTTACGACATCCATAGGAAGAGAAAACATTTGTACCCCAAAAAGGTTTTTATTTTACGTGTTACACTGTTTTTACTACACAAATGTTTTTACTGGTTACTCTTAAAATACAATTTTAAGAAGCCAATATCTGTACCTCTAGTCAAGAAGAACTGATAAAATATTTCTTCATTAGAAAAGAAAGAAGATAAAACAACTGATTTAAGGTTTACTGTCCGTTAGTATGTATGAGAATACTGCACCGAACGCAATTTTTGCTTATATACCTTACCTACTTATATACCTAAAGATGTTTATGTAGGTTATTGAGTAGGTAGTAAGTTTAATCTTATCTATAATCTTAGTCATCCTTAAGGTGAAGTAGCGACTTATTCCCAATACGAGTGCCTGTCTATGACAACTTACTGGGAGGACAACAACTAATGTAAAACAGATTATAGAAATAAATTATTTTTAAATTTTAATTTTTTTAATAAGAAAGTCGTGTTAGTTACACCACTTACCCCCGTATTTATAAAGAAGTAATTACTTATTGCTCAAGAAAGTCATAACTTAAAGTGTTTGTACCTAGTGCTTAAGTGAAAGAAATTGGTCACCATTAATACTCGTAGTCATATTATTTGGCTGAAAATGCTAACTTTTGGTAGTTATAACTTCTAGTAATTTCTTGATTATGGCATACAAATTGCCTCTCAAGTAATTACTTGTAGTCAAGTAATTACTTTTACTTGTTTATAAATACGGGGGTTACAGTCGAAAACGGCTGGACCGATTTTTATGTTTTTGGATTTTTCTTCGTCGGGAATAGGATAATAACTATTGAAAACATAGGAAATAAATATTAAGAAATAGATTTGGTGACAATGACATTTAAGACGCCAAAATCAAATAATATCCTGAGGCGAAACGAAGTTCGCGGGATCCACTAGTAATACTCGTATTAAGATTCTGAATTTCATGCGTACGAATTTACGAGTTGAAGCTAGTATTAAATAACGCTAGAAGTTTCGTATCGAATTTAATATCTCGCATATTAATAAGATTTATTAAATCTTTGAGAATTAAGCCCTTAGTCATTTTTAAAGACGGCCTGCTACATCTTATTCTATAATAACTCGAATGAAAGAATATTGTTTACCTAAACTAACAAGGAGTGACGTAACGACAAAGATTTATCGTTTTTAATTTCTTTCGCAGCAGACCCGCAGATTAACAGGCCAGTAGAGAGACAGTTTTGAATAAATAATAAAGTAAATGAGATTTTTTGCGAGAACTCACAATGGAGACAGATGTAGTAGGCTTCTTATGCCATGATATATAAAGTTGAAGAAGACATTGAGAAAATAGGCCAAATCCATGGAGGGTTGGATCTTCATTTTTATGGCGTTCCACAAAAAAGGTTTCTATGTGTATTTGTTAACTATAGTGACTGAAGTGATCACATGCCTATTTTTCCTTTTCGTAAATGAAAAATTGGCATTTTATCACTTTTATATTAAGGCTAGGTTTTTTTATTCATAATTTAAAATAATTTTGAGGTTAGTAGTCTTACGCATTACGCGACAAGTGTTTCTAAATATAGTATCAGGCATAAATGTTAAATACTTATTTCTTTAATTTTTCTCTCATTATAACTCTAAGTGGCAACATATAATTTAATGTACTTTTTTTTTGTGGACTCGTATCTATAAGTAAGACCACATGTCTCAACTCAGCGACTTAAAAGTTAATACCTAGTTCTTTATTCAAATAATTTTAAAAAATGGTGGCGTTTTAGTGGCGTACCTGATTGCTTTCGTAGTCAACATTCGCGTAACATGAAAGATAATTGTCACCACAATAGTGACCGAGTTCTTGCGCTGCTTCTTCTCGGCACTAGCCCAGACTTGTCCCGAAGCAGTGGTAGGTTTAAATATTGGGACGTGTAAAAGCGCCTCCTGGGGTCTATTTGCAGAAATAAAACTGATTTTAACAATTGGACTTATTGATGGTGCAAATGCAGTGTAGCTACACTTATTATTTTAACTTGAGTCTTGCAAATTATTCAAGGCGCTACAGTATAGTTATAGAGTAATATCACAGTGTAATATCAGTGTCTATATGATAGCGAGTTTCTATTTAGATCAATTAATAATTGCTCATTAAGTGAGTTACAACGTTGCTTATAGATATTGCTTTTAGATAGAAGGTGTAAATAATTATGACAGACCAGTCTAGTATAGGTAGGTAACGCTGCTTCTGAGCTATGAGTTGCGGGTTCAACCCTGCATTTATAAAAATATATTTGTATGCTTAAAACATTTTTGTTTGTCTGGGCGTTTTCTATGCGTAATTTGTACATTTTTACCAAAAATATATAAGTTAGTTCATCGGTTGTTTAGTACCCACTGTGTAAGATTAGTAGCAGCCTTATTTTTGACTGGGTTGCGTGTAGCAAGATTATAATTATAAGTGTATTTTATACAAATGTTAACCTGATAAGCACGAATTATTTTTGTTAGGCTGATTTTAGAGTCACGCTGATCGTACGCTGATATCGGCGCTGACCGTCAAAATGTATGAACTTGAACGCTGACAGCGATTTCCATACATTTCGACGCTCGGCGCTGATGGTCAGCGTACGATCAGCGTGACTCTAAAATCAGCTTTAGACAGTAATCATGCGTGGTTATAAGAACTGGTCCTTCTACATTTTTTTATCGTAGCGCAATCCTAACTCGCATGGCGAATAAAAAAATGTATTCTTATTTTCTTTCTTGAAACTCGAGACTTGAAAATGTCATAGGTGTTTTAGGGCTTTGTATAAAGATTTTTAAATTAATCTCAAAGATATAGATCTCATACATCTTGGCAGATTGGAAAATAAGTCTTGTGTTTAGTAAGATCATTTTTAGGGTAGAAAAATAAATAAACCGCCGTTCAGAAATGGTTTTCTGTCTCATTTATTTAAAGAATCAAATCAAGTAAACAAGGTAAAAGTGTGATAGGGTGGCGCGGGACTGATCGTTGTAGAGATCCTTGGGGGAGGCCTATGTCCAGCAGTAGGCGTCGATTGGCTGAGGTAAAAGATATGTAACAAAAAAATATCAGCAAAAAGTATAATAAGGATACCCTCTGACTGCTGCCACTAGTCAGTAATTCATTGTGTGGTACCGAATCAAACCATAAGGCCATTTACCCTTTGTCTATAAACTGTTAGAGTGCTCATGGGAAAAGTGGAGCAGATAACTTTTGTGAAATCAATACTTGTTTGTTTACATTTTGATGACTTTTCTAAGTTTTTCTTAACATTACTCGGGTTTAATTGTGAAGTCTGTATAAGGCCCCAATTTGCTCCATCTATAAGTATGTCTTTGCCCTATTTTTCCATTTATAAAATAACAACAAACTTTTTAAACTACACACGCGTGTCTCCGTTCCCAGCAGTGGAAAAAAATAGCATTTATCCATTCTCAGGGTCTTATATTTCTTTGTATAAAAATTCATCGAAATATGTTTCGTAGTTAGGTTGGAAGATAGATAGACAGAATTATTTCCCCATTTATAATATTAGGAAGGATATCAAATAGAACCTTCTCTATTGACTTAACCTTCCATTACTCAAATACATAAAAGGATGGTAAAGTCAACAACCCTTCGGACGGAATAAATCTTTAAAACCAACTGGAGCTAGCCGAAGTCACGCCCGCATGTCCTGAGTTAAAATCAGGGACGTTGAAAAGAAATTATTTCGGATCTGGATATACATTAAAGGATGTTAGACATTTATTTTTGGAGTTTTAGATACGTTTAAAAAAAATAATTGCTGTTCGTTAGTCTCGCTAAAGTCGCTAAAACTCAAGAACGGCTGGACCGATTTAGCAGATTTTGGTTTTGTAATGTTTGTCGTAGGCCAGGAAAGGCTTAAAATATGGTAAAATTGCAAAGAAGAGAGTAAAAATGTTAATTTCATATTCCCAATAAAATGTTCTACATCAAACTTTTCAGCCATGTTAGCGAAGGGTCAGTTTTAATGTTGTTGGGATAGGTAATACAATGTACACGGGTCATCTAGTAAGAAATAATTAATAAATATCCGTTAATTTCGGATAGTTTGGGTTACGGATATTACATTGTCAAGAAATTCGTGATTGAGTAACAAGCATCCATCTAATTCTTATTTTTAATACTGGTAACATCAGCAATAGTTAACATACTCATTAGCCTTTTCATCTATGAAACGTGGTTTTTACTACTAACAGTCTTAATCACGAGTAACTTCTTGTCGTCACAGCCAGCAATAACTTGTCATAATATATTTCAACTAGACTCCGCCTTTACACGCGATATTGAACCGAAATCGGTTCCGGATATGGATTACCTTTCGGATATCCGGTGATTTCGGTACGATTACAAAGGTGCGTAACATCCCTGGTTAAAGCAGAGCTAAGCCGCTTGCAGTCTAATGGGTCCTGAAATTTAATATCTTGCTGCATAAGCGCATTTTAGACACGTGTATGGGATCCGTCAAGAACATCTAGGCCTTTCCTACTATATTTGCATTATGTCAGAAACTTCTTTTTATATTATTCATTAATAAAAAAAGACTTAGTCCCTTTGTTGGATATCACGCGAGCAGCTGTGAGGTATTTCCTGGTCAATCATCCAGCTAATTTGCTTAGTATTGTAACGAATTTTCCTAACAAAAGGCAAATACATTTTTAACTTAGTCTGCTTCATACTATGTAGAGTAAAGGCGGGATAGATGCCCCAGTGGGATAGATGCCTCATTTTCAAGAAAGCGGACGCAGTCGCGGGTAACTGCTACTATTTTATAATAAGAATTTAAAAGTCTTATATTTGTTGAATAAATACTTAAAACTTTTTCTTATGGGTATAAAATTTTAGGTTATAGTACAATTATATTATTCTAACAATGATAATTAAACCTGCAAAATGCTTTTCATTTTTAGATCCATATTTTTTGGAGATAATTTCTGTTTTAGGAGTAGCCTTTTATTGCTAAAACACTTGTTGTCCTCAAAACCTCGTAAAATTTTGGTTGAGTTTTTCGTTCCTACAGCATGAAGGGCTTCTATCCTTCTTAGTATTTTCATGGTGGGGCAACTATCCATACAGGTAGGCATCTATCCTCAAAAAAGGAGTTCCACAAATAGCTGACATATGCAAAATCTTTAATGTATAGGTCCAAAACAACATATCACAGTTAAACATTAAGGATTAAACTAGCTAAATTCATAGGCATTATTTATATAAAATTAATATTTTCAAAATAAGGAGGATATTTCAAAAAGTTGGGCATGTATCCCGCTTTTAACAAAGTGATTTTTAAATTCACAAAATTGGCCTTACTCAAATTAGTCATAACTGTTTATCAATTTATTGTAATGGTTATATAAATAAAATAAAATAAAATAATAATCTAAATATATAAATATCAATGGCACTTTTCGTTGTAATTCTATAACTCAAGAACGGGCTCACCTATCCAAACCAAATGTTTAGGCTTTGTTCGGACTGTTTAGTAGATGGTTTATATGAAGTTTGCACAGAATCGGTCGAGCGGTTCTTCATTTTTTTTTCACTTTATACTTAGCGAAGCACGTAATGGGCCGCTAGTAATTCATAAATATAAGCTTCTACACTAATTGTTACCTATTTAATAATATATCCTACCAAAAATTGTTTGAGCAAAATGCAATTCTAAATTTAGCAAAGGCTTAGTCCATCCGTCTGTGCCCACATTATTTTTCTTAACATAACGAAACCAAACTCTTTTCAAACGCCCCGGATTCGAAACAAAAGGCTAATTTGTCCAGATTGGAACAAAAAAGGCTCTGACGAAGGAAACTTATTATTCCAAGGAACAACGGAGATCTTTCCATTCTTCGCGGGAAGGCGGGAATTGACAAATGCTACCAGAAAGATGGCAAATGGCGAGAAATTAACGAGTATTTTTAATGTCAATGTTGTTTTGGTAGGAAAGTTGAATAACATCTTCTAATTTGTTAATCAATTAAAGTCATCTCTAAAAATTTTATACAAAGGTTTTGTATTAGTAATACAATGTTAGGTTAGGTCAAAATAAAATTTTATAATCCTTAGCGTCCATTCATTACCCGGGCAGGTGCCGCGCCGATTATATCGAATTACCGAGAATCATGCTTAGGGCTTAGGATTTGCAAGTCAGGTCCAAAAATTCACCCTTCAAATGCTGGATCCCTTGCATTGCGAAGTAGTGCTAAGGACTAGGGCGTACAATCCAAATGTAGGTCCATTGATTTACCGTACGGGTGCCGAGTTCATTGCATTTTCAAGAATAATTTTCTGGGCTTAGGAATTGCGACTCAGGTGTAGATCTGTGGTTTTAACCTTAAATACCAATTCCATCGCACTATCCAGATCGGTGTAGGGTCTTAGACGTGCAACCTATGCTGTGTCTGTTTCATTGCCGAGTATGATGATTAGGGCATAGGGCTTGCGGCCCAGGTGCAGGTATGGGTAATCTATGGGGATTCACCGCGCAGATGCTAGTCCATTGCATTGCCGAGTATGATGCGCAGGGCTTAGTGCCGGGTCCATCACATTGCCGATAATAATGCTCGGGGCTGAGAACTTTGTCAAGGTAAAGCCCTCTTTTTGAAGCTCGTCAGACCTTGTTATCCTACCCAGATTGTATTCTATAATTCTAATAAGAGTTAATTGTTAAGGTGTGGCCAGCATAAAATATTAAGTATACTATATTTATTTATTTAAACTTTATTGCACAAATACAAATAAGTAAAAAACGTGGATTTAATGCCAAATGGCTTTCTTTACCAGTCTACCAGTGGCTAAGCAGAAATGTTTGTGGGCGGTGCGACAAAGTAATTAAAAAATAACATAAAATTAATTTTGAGTATTGGAGTTACTCCTACAAATAAAACATGATAATTATAATAAACTATACATAATATCTATCTAGAAACAAACAAACTAAACTATACAGTTACATTGCAACATTACAACTAAATAGACATGATTTTCAGTAGTGTGCAAAGTAGATAATTAAAAAAAAAAATTTTGATGATCACTATTTTAAGATTTTATTGATTCGGAGTAAATACCATATAGGCACCTTGTTTTTTATGAGTTTACGATATTTCGGCACTGTTGCAAGCGCCATGATCGTGGAAGAACTTGTATTTTTCCGCATCAATTAACTATTGTATTAAAAAATGTTATCTCCGGTTATTACTAGAGTTCTAAAAGTATATCATAAACAATGAACCACTTTTCTTCTTAAACGTTCACGTCGAAGTTAAAGGCAAAAACTTGAAGTTGTTTCTGAGCCGCACTTCTTATTATTTGTTAAGATTCTTCAAACTTTCTTACTCTCAGCTATTTTTTTTTAAGGCAAGAAACTTAGAACTTACGACCGATTATGACTAAAACTGTTGTGTTTTTTTCATTTAGCAAATGCTTAATTACTTAGAATCTGTAGGATGAAAAAATATCTACGCAGATATATATAAGTAACGCAAAACGTTTATGTTAAAACTCTGATTTGAACAATATTTACTGGTAGCCTCAACAAGAAAAACGAAAACTTTAGTCATCGTATTTTGACTTAGAACTACGAAATTTGTTAAGAAGTTGTTAAGTCTTTAAGTACTAAAGTAGGGATATTGTGTATACTTTGTATTTTTTAATTTAATACATTTAAGAGTTTTTTTATGATGACTAGAATGATAATAATAAATGTGGACAACATCACATACATTGTTCTGATTCTGAAGGTACCATAAACATACAAACCCGTGAAAATGTAGAAAAACACTTTTTTCTGCATTGACCCATCCAGGAATCGAACCCGGGACCTCGGAGCAGGCGAAACCTTAAAAAACGATGTGTACGCCACTCCGCCAAGGAGGTCGTCTCACAGTAAACGTTGAAGTTGAAACTTAACATAACGTTGAGGATTTTAACAACTAGTTTTCGTGCTATGTTATGCTCTTAACTTAGGAAAAAATATAATATTGAATTTAAAATGAAAAGTAATATTGCACCACACCTACCTACTCGTCCTATCAGTGTCATCAGACCACTGAACAGAGCAATCAAAGGAGTACCGCTAGAAGAATTAGGCGGCGGAGTCTTCCCGTGCATCGCGATAATCTCTCCTCTCCTCAAAATCCTCGTTTGCAGAAGCATATATTATTATTATCATGTCGAGCAGTTAACTGATGCAATGTCTATAATGTAATTTTGTTTTTCGTCGGCAACATTTTTGTGTTTGTTAGGGTTCCGTACCCAAAGGGTAAAAACGGGACCCTATTACTAAGACTTCGCTGTCTGTCCGTCTGTCCGTCGCGTGCTCTGTCACCAGGCTGTATCTCAAGAGCCGCGATAGCTAGACAGTTGAAATTTTCACAAATTATGTACTTCTGTTACCGCGATAACAACAAATACTAAAAACAAAATAAAATAAATATTTAAGGGGCTCCTTTACAACAAACGCGATTTTTTTGCTCTTTTTTGCTCGATATTAATAATTGAAACAGGTAGGTACTTGAAATATTCAAAAAACACTCAGTTATATTTTAACTTTAATAATTATTTATAAAATTAAAATTAAATTTATATTTAAGGGGGGCTCCCATACAAAAAACGCCATTCTTTGCCTATTTTTGCTCGATATCAATAAATTGTAACAGGTAGGCACTACATTAACTAAATTAATGTAGGCACCTACTGTTGTTTACCTAGTCAATGGTACGGAACCCTTCGTGCGCGAGTCTGACTCGCATTTGGTTTTTATTTTTTGGTGGCTTCTCTTTGTTTCATCTTATTTTAATTACATTGATAATAAACTCCATAAATAAGACAACACTCTAGAGCATTGGAGCAGCATTCACCATCCTTAACAGGAAACACAAGGGCCGTTTTCCCATACAAACGTAGTCCCCTTTTTCCTCCCTGGATAAAGCCAGTAGAGCAATAATTTTTATTACAAAAATCTATGGCCACTATAAGCATGTTTCTATGTTTTCTGCTTTTTCATAAATTAATTAATAAAAAAGATGAACCCTCAAAAATTGAAAAATTCGCCAGATTTTCCGCTGTGTTCAAACATCCAGAAAACAAATTTAGCTAAATTTTAGAAAAAAAAAGAAAACATACGAACACGGCCAAAGCCTTTCTTTAATTTTAATGAAAAAAGTATTTAAATCGGTCTAGTCTTGGAAAAGTAATCCGGGGACTACGCAACGTTGATTTGGTGTGCTTTTAGTAGGTATTTTCGGTAAGAAACAGTTGTGTCTATCACACTCTGCGGTGAAGGCGTTTGGCACTGCGCGACAGCAATAGATTTTACAAATACCTATTTTTCAATTCTCTCGCTCGTAGTGTTTCCTTTTAACAAATTCTGACGGCACAAAGCAATTTATAACCAGCCTTCAAAAGGTAAGGTAATATTTTGTTTAACGTTCAAATTCTGTTGGTTATTTTTAAATATGCTTCGTTCCTAACACAATTTCCTATTGCAATATTTTTTATAACGAAGTTAATCTGGAAGTCTCTACATTAATATTCTTTAGCCCTTTTAATATATTCACTTCCCTAAATAAATTAACTCGGTAAATAAGTTAAAAGTTCTAAAACAGTAATAAAGGGCCAAAGGTCCAGAAGTTTGGGCATTTAAACACTTTTACAAAGTTTTAACATATTGTAATTTGGCGGCGATGTAGGCTAAATTAAGCACTTCATTATGGTTTATCGCTTCTAAGATAATATTCATAGAAAATGCGTGAAAATAATTTAAGAATTGATACATTAAATCAGTAGGTTTAGTTAGATTTATTTATAGGCTCCTGAAAAGCTCCCAATATTTTATTCTACCACCGCCTTGAGACGAGTGTAGGTATTATTATCAGCTTCTTTTTAAATTTTGTTTTAATACAGGTAATTCAGCAATAGAAAATTTAAGTAAAACTTGAAGAAAATATAAATACAATTTCCCATAGGCTGAAAACAATACTATAATTACTAAAAATGCCAAAACTGGTTAATCCTATTTATATCCGCGCATAATTGAGAACTTTTCGATATTTTTTTAAAGGTTGAAATTGATACTGAACGATTTAAAATAACGCAAAACCTTTAACAAAACACAATTTGTATGACGATTTTATTTTCATTTGGAGCTTCATTATAATTCGAAACCCGACCGCGTACCCTGGTTTTTAAATATAAATAAATATATTTTATATTCAGAACTGCTGATGTTTTGTATTTTTTGATGGAGATCCCTTTAGGGTAAGCTCTTTATGGTTGCAATATTTCCTAAAAACTATTTTATTAAGGGCCTGTTTCACAATCATTAAGTAAAGGCTTAAGTAGTTACTCAACGAGTTAATTACATAGAGGTTAAATCCTTTCGTTAACTTTCTTTGCATTTCACAATCATCCAATCAGTAAATTAAAGTGAAGATTATATAATTAATACTTACTTACACGTTGCGTTTCGTTTCAAGGTAAGAATAATTTATGTGTTTCTATAAAGTATAGTAATCACAGAATTATCATTAAAAATATTTTTTGTTATGATTATAAGTAATAAAAACAATAAATTCGTACAAAAAATGTTTACAGTGTAATGTAAATGAGTCATTTCACCTTTTCTGAAATCAATATTTCTATAAGAATGGAACGCAGCGAGGTTTCAACAAAAAGTCTATGTCGAGTCAACGTCAGTTAGTCAGTAAATGACAAATGTCAAATTTGCCGACGTTTGGTACTTTTTGTGTGGTGATTTTGTTTGCATTGAATTTACCATTACGAACATTGTGTTATTTTACAATAACTGCAAAACTTTCCATTTAAATAATAAAATAACTTCTTGTTGATGAAAATTTGGAAATGACGTATTTGAGGTTATCTTTTTAAATTTACTTGTCAAGTAAAAGGCTACTTGGCAGTGCATCCGGTGATTAACTTAACGAGCAGATAAAGTGGTGATTAACCCTACTCAGGGATTGTGAAACCTGAAAAATAGTTTACTGAGCAGATAGGGTCGAAGTAGCTTACCCAGAACTTTACTCAGCGATTGTGAAACAGGCCCTAAATGTAATAGCTATTCATTTTTAATTAGCAGTTATTCTAATTTCTCTTATTTCTGTTCTATTTTGTATTGTTTATTGGTCTATAATCATCACACTGAAGGGAAAAGACCTTGACCAATGAATTTAAGTTACCACAGCAATGATGGGTACTTAACAGGCATAATAACCACGCTTGCCAAATGCGGGTTGATGATCACAAATCCGAGCAATGTTAGAAAATTCGTAACTTTAGTTGCCCGACCCAGGAACCCGAGATCTTGGCCCGGTATTAGATCACTAGACCAATGGGGTATATTAAAATATCTGTAAAAAGTATTTTTTTTATATAAATAATGGGCTTGCTCTTGACAACATACTTAACTATACGGTAAAGAAGAAGCCTAAGATAGAGCGAGCTCACCCAGAGGAACTGGTTCTCCCCACACCAGCGGAACACAGAAAAACTGTTTGGCGCTGGACTCCGGCAGGAGGGTGGTAGCATCCAGGCGGCCTCTTACGAAGCCTACCACCGCAGAGGGATCTGTTAGCCGTCATCATTAGTTAGAAAACCAAAGATGCCGTTGCCCAGGGTGGACCACTAGGAGGTAGATCCCACCACCCCAAAAACAAGTAATGAGTCCCAGGCAATATTTTATTCATTCCTATTTACAGGATTGAAGCTATCTCCTTAAATGTTGTTCTTTGATTGCCACAGAGGAACAAATAATTGAACTACACGACATTTTCAAGATGCCGATGGCACGATAACAATCCAACCAAAGGCATGACAAAGCAAACTCGACATTGTCCTCAACCCTTTGACGATACAGCGCACAAAGAAAATTACTCATAAAAGATATATTTGTATCAATTTCCTGTTAGTAAAGGAGAAAGCTATTTCCATGCCTGTGTTACGATTAATGGTATTAGTTATTTCGTAAAGGTGAATAATAAAATTATAAAATAGGAGATATTAAACTAAGCGTGACTTCTTGAATTGCCATGTTCTAATAGGTTTTTTTTGCAATTAATTTCAAATGTGGTACATTTAGATACCTACCAGGAAAAAGTAAACACTAACCTTTGTTCTGATTCAAAATCAGTTTTTGCTAATCAGGTTTTTACTTAAGTTGAAAATTTGAAAAAGTATGCACTCTTCTGAAATCTGTTTAAAATTTATCAGCCTTAAATAGGAAGATTTCGAAAACAATAAATAAATTATATGATCCAGGAACTGAACCGTAGAACCCAAATTACTCAAGACTGTGCCATCCTTGCATTAATTATAATTAATATCTTAAGCTCCACATCCTTCTCAGCAAACCCTTGAGATCCTACAAATATAAACGTATTTCGATTTCCTAATTTATTTATTATGTAAATTATGGACATGCTGACCCAAGGTGTCAACGACCCACATGCCACAATGTCATTAGAGGTCTTTACTTCGTATAATTGAGGGATGAATATTGCGAAAATTCCGCAATGCTTAACGGCTTGTATTAATTAAATACGCATACGTAATTAAACTGCAGAGGTTATTTTGTAGTGGTAATTCCGATATTTTGTGACAGCCCTAGTATTTTTGCACTTAGAATTTAGCACGACTTTATAAGAAAATCAGATATCAGAACTATCAAATTACACGAATGATCAAAATTCTCATCTCAGAGTTATTTTGTGATACTCTGAATGTTTCACGTAAATCTTAATGTATGAAAGGAGGACGTGACTGACAGAGTAAATGATTTATTAACGCACAGCTGGATGGATGAATAACACTGCGTTACTATACGATATAATAAGCATTTAACTATGTCAGTCCACTGCTGGACAGTGGTCCAAAAGAAGGATTTTATCATAGTCACGCTTGCCAACTGGTTGGTTGGCGACTGCATGTCTTCTCCTCGCTTTACTCTTTGAGTCGCCTCTTAAGACACTAGAATAAGAACAAGAATAAGTACATTTATTTGCTTTTGAACAGTGTGCACAAAAAGTTGTTATGGTAAATAATATTTAGGATCACCTATATATATCACCTAGCCATTACCAATTGCATGCAAATTTTATACAATTTTAAATATTATTAGAATTTACATTGTATGGCTATATCTAAAATTCGAAATACTTATACATAGAAAAAATAGAGAAATTAATGGTTATAATAATAAAATGTTATATTAATAATTTACGATTTGCTAATTGTTCCTGTTATTTAAAAATTCTTGAATAGAGCAAAATGTGCGTGTGAATAGCCATTTGTACAGAGATGTTTTAAAATTAAAGGGCAGATCTTTAATATTTTGACTAATCTTATTATAAACTAATAAGAAGAAGGCTATTTTTTAGGGTTCCGTACACAAAGGGTAAAAACGGGACCCTATTACTAAGACTTCGCTGTCTGTCCGTCGCTCTGTCACCAGGCTGTATCTCAACAGCCGCGACAGCTAGACTGTTGAAATTGTCACAAATTATGTATTTCTGTTGCCGCAATAACAACAAATTTTAAAAATAAAATAAAATATTTTTTTAATGGGGGCTCCCATACAACAAACCCGATTTTTTGGCCTTTATCATGTTGAGTTTCATTCTTCTTTCCTTATTTGTGTGGATTTTTTCTTTAACAACCTTTTTTCGATGCCAATTTAGAATGTATACATAGTAAATACTTCCACGATGAAATTGTCATTCAAAACCAAAACGAAAGTAAATATCGACAGTAAAACGATGTAAAAGTAAAGGTCACGTTTCCGATTATTGTATTGTGTGTCTGTCTGTGCATCAAACTACCGGAGCTGCGACCGGACGCGCCGGAACACTTTCCGGTTTTGAACAGACATCTAAAGCAGCTTTGTTGGAAGGAAAGATACATTTTTATTGTGACCCAAATAGCTTAGTAGCGCGCTGGATCGCCTTGAACGATAGAATCTAGGCTTTAAGGGATTTCGGGCATTGTGTTATTCCAAGGATATTAACATTTAAAAGTGGTATCTTAAGCTATCTTCTGGAAAGATTAAAAAACTATACTTCTCGACTATGAACTAGGAATCATAAGGAAACTAACTTTATAATGGACGTATTACTCGTCCTAAAAGAGTAAATTATAAAATAAAACACGTACAGTATTATTACAAAAAAAGACAAACAGGTCTAAATCTTATCTAATTTAAGGACGGCTTATTTGAAAATATGCATCCATTATTACCTGTTCAGTAAATTGACAAACATTTTTAATTGGTCGTCTTAAAATTAGATAAGGGTTAAGCATTGTTACCTTTTTTGTAATATCCCCGATAGATTTTAGGTACAAAACTGTTAATTTTTATTCTAAACACCACCTAGGGAGACGGAAATGAAAATATAATTAAGACGACATTCCTGCTACTCATTACTACCCTCACATGTGTATAAAAGTCTATTAAGCAAAGAACGCGTGACACTGAATTATGTACTGTAGGTTATACATAGTTCCACAAAAGGTCACCCGGTATTAGGCGAAACCCTCGCAGGCCATTACTGTAGGCATCACGAAACTCTACAAATGCATAGTCTATAAACAACAGCCACAACGTAATCAATGAAATATATTAAAACTAATCAGTCTTAAAACTATTTTCTATAAAAGTATTTTTAATTTTTGTTATGACAAGACGGTGAGTCGTGTCATTTTTTAGGTTCTCGGCAGCTTTGTCTCTTTGGTCCTGAATGTTTTTTTGTACTATTTCCCTACAATTAATTTACTAAACTTAATCTTGTAATATATTTATATCACTAAACTTGAACCGTATTATAATTATATTTCTAGTAAGGTAGTAATAAATCGCTTTCGCATAACTATGTAACGGTTTATAATTATATTCCTAGGGATATAACTACATTACGGCTTTATCTATCATACTGCGACATAAATATTAATGTATACAGTGTCGTTCTGCAGTCGATTCAATGTAGAGCAAGTCCCGACTCAATTTCTGACAACTCTCTAATACTGCAACAAAATTCTTTTTAGGTGTATATCATTTTAACCTTACCGACGTAAATGGCGGCGTTATATGTAGGGAAGGTAACGAAACCCGGAAAACAAAAATGTCGTAAAATACTATTTACTTCTAATAAAGTAATAAGTTAAGGGAAATACCTCAAAGTAATTAGTTTTTAGAGTACTTTTTTTATAAATAATGGGCTTGCTCTTGACTTCATACTTAACTGTACGGTTAAGAAGAAGCCTAAGATGGAGCGAGCTTACCCAGAGGTACTGGTTCTCCCACACACCAGCGTAACACAGAAAAACTGTTAGGCGCTGGACTCCGGCTGGAGGGTGGTAGCATTCAGGCGGCCTCTTACGAAGCCTACCACCGCAGAGGGATCTGTTAGCCGTCATCATTGGTTAGAAAACCAAAGATGCCGTTGCCCAGGGTGGACCACTAGGAGGTAGATCCACCCCAAAGTACCAAGAAAATTCAAAATGGTTTTCCTTAAATAAATTGTATGGAAAAGTTAAGTAAGTGAAATTAAAGTCATCTGTGTGTAGTCAAAACACTGATTCAGATGATGTATGATCTGATATAAGATTATTCAAATAAACAACCTCAAAGGAAGCTTAGCTTTGGACAATAGACACAAAATTAAACATAATTGAGAACGTCCTTTATTTTCTAAAAATCCAATTTAATTTTGTTTTACATTTTGGCAACAGTAGATCCTTTCTAATAGAAAAAACTATAATATAGATTTCAAAAACACGTAGGTACATGCTTTATTTGTCAAAAAAAAAACATCATTTCTATATTTAACTGAATTGCAACTGAACCGAAATGTGTTATTCAAATAATACATATGTGATTGTGTCTGTTTGTTTGAGCAGGCTGTTCTTATTTGGCAATAATGAAGGCCTGTCCCATTAAATTAATTAGATATGGCAGTTACGGTAAACGCCGGACCTCCTACTATATTTACTCAAAGTCGTAAAAGGCAGTTAATGTGACCCCAGATTGTCTTCATGGGGTACAAGCGAACCCCAGCCTCTAAGTTGTGGTTTCAGTGTCAGTTCCTTTATACTGTTATTCGTTTGATGCATTTAACGGTTCAAAGGTGAAGAATAATAAATTATGTGGTTAGTACCTCATAGTAGATAAAACTAAATATGTTTTTCTATCTGCATATTTTAATTTTAATGGAATGCGACACATAAATATGTTTAGTTATTAAAACTTTAATAATTAATAGAGATCATTATAAAAAAATATTTAGGTATATTATTTAACGGTTAGCCATTCCATTAAATTTGTGCAGTAGGTACAGCTATTTTATTTTGGGATTTTAAAGTAAAAGTTTAACATTTTTTCTGAGGAAATTATAAAGTAAAAAGAGGATGGAAAAGAGAACGAGATTAACTTAAGATTACTTATATTGGGGTTCAACCGTACCCCAAACAGAGGCATTAAGTATGACTGTGTCGTAAAAAATATCAATGCACATTTTATTTTAACCGCCATTTCAGATTAAATGAGTCTCCGAAATCGAAATAAACGAATTCCCTGTCCTCTTTAGGGAATTCCTCATTCTAGGCCTCTGTTAATAAATCGGAGCTTAAATCGCTTAATCCCATACTCAAAAAATCCCCTCGTACATATTATTCAAGAAAGCAGGGACGAAATCGATCGACTTTATTCCGACATTCTATTAACCGTGTCTTCAAACACATTTGCTTTTCGCCAAGGAAATTGGTTCTAGAGCTTATCTGTGAAAACCTATTTTGTACCATGGGTTTATGCGTGTGAAATTTAATGTGACTTTGCTGTGACTCTTTTGAATGGAAGCTAAGAAGGTATAGTTGGGGTGTTGATGCATTTAATCCGGTTTCAACGAGGGATTCTACGCATCGTTACAGGGCACTCTAGATGAGAATTAAATTGTTTTTTTGTTGTTGTGTTGTTGTACCTATTTCTATCTATTGTGTGTTTATCCTTCAACAATGTTCTAGTGAGCTTATCAAGCCGCCTATTAATGGTCCATATCGTGACTTGTTTTCACGACTTTCTTGCAACAGAAGCGACAACAACGGCTACCGTGCATTCCAAAGCACGAATTTTATTCCTGGTTTTGTTGGCACGTCTTTAAGACCAGAAACGTTTTAGGAAAAACATTTTCTGAATTGTACGTCTGAGAGGAGATGTAATCCTTTTGTCGTTTCCTTAAACAATCATATGTTTAAAAGTTGTAGCGCTATTCTAATTTTATGCCGTTACTGTAAGGCACACTGACTGATGCCATCGATACAACATACCTTTTCAAAGTAGTCAGCTTTTGGTACAATATTTAAAAGCTTTTCCAAATGCTTAAAATTATCTTCCTATTACAAAAATGCTTTACATCGAAATTGCTCATTAATATTTCTTCTTCTTCTTCAAACAAATAAATAAATAAATATTTTAAGACATGCCTCACTGGGCCACACAAAGCCATCTAGTCCCAAATTAAGCTACTATTAAGTACCCTGTCGTATGGGGTACTAGACAACCGATAAACTTACTTATATACTTTTTTTTTTGTAAATACATACTTATAAAACATATAAAACACCCAGACCAGTACAAACAGACATGTTCATGCACACAAATATTTGTACTGAGCGGGGATCGAACCCGTGACCCATGGGTCTGAAGCAGCGTTAACTACCGCTGATCCAATGGTCGTCAAAATGAAATACACAGCGCAACCATAACCAACCAGCGCAAACTGAAATAGAATTGCTAACGCAAAACCTCTATGGCATTGAAAGTGTTGTACTTACGCCAATATTTTCGCACGAACAGAAATCTGTCTCAAACAGATCAACGTTGTATGTAGTAACTGTTTGCTTTGCGGTAAGTATTTCCCTCGAGTTCGGAACGCGGTAGGCTCCACACATGTTAAGTGTGGCACGAGTGATGTCTTTGAAAAGGATAGATATAAGGATGCGTTTATACGGAGGGTATTAAACGGAGTTGCGCGGAGGCAAGCGGAGACTCGTAGAGCTGAAGGATAGTAGGCAAAAAAATCACCAATGACGAGTAGGACGAAGGGTACCTTACCTTTCGTCCGTAAATTTAATGTAATTATTTATTTTTGGAGTGATTTACTATATTTTGTATGTTGCCGTTATTAATGTCTAGTACAAAATAGCTCAAATATTTATAATAACTTTATTTAATGAATAACTTTTAAATTAAATATGTATCTTAGTAATAGGGGTTAAAGTATGAAATGGCCGATTATTTTCCCACTTTTTATTTTGTTTATAGCTCTTAAGTATAGTCATATTATTGCGTAATTCTTTTTGTATTGTATCAAAAACTAAATAAAGTAACTTTTGACTAAAAAAAAATGCAATACTAGTGCCTATTACTTCAAAGGAAGTCGTTGAAAAGACCCCTTACAATGTGTCAGCTGACCTTCTTGCTTCAATTAAGTATATTTGTATTATATACTTTGATTTTCAGAAATTTAAATGCTATAATGCGTAGCTTTATAACCATCTAACTTTCACCTTTTATTGCATCGGAAACGGTTCAGGCGTTTTTAAAAAAACTAAAAAATTGTTAGTATGAAAAAATGACTTTTCTCGATTTCGTCCATACAAAACGGCAATTTCATACTTTAACCCCTAATATTTTGTTATTATTTTGAGTCTGTCAATATCTGTCAAATTTGTTTTTTTTCAAAGGAAAGTCCATTATTATAATTATTTTATTCTGTTTTCGGTATTTACGGTTATAGCTGCAATATAAATACATCATCTGTGAAATTTTCAACTGTACACGGATGTACAGCTTGGTGACAAACAAACGGTCAATGGAGTCTTTCTACCCTATGTAGACAAATAGATAGAACTTAAAAAGTTGGTAATGCTACGGTACAGAGCCTAAAGGAATTATACTACAAAGAGGAAAAAAACTACAAAAAAAAATAAAAACATAATTGAACGGAAAATCTTTATAGTTACACAGTTCGGATCAATATATTTTGATTTATCATATTCAGTTACTAATTTCACGTATATATTCCGTGGAAATAATGATAGGGCACATTGATATCATACTCGTACTTAAAATGTGGAGATATTATGATAGCGTTTTATTCATTTCGCTCGGAAAGTGCGTCGTATCTATTCTTAGACTCAGTTTCCTAGAAACTGTTATTAAACTACGTTCTGCGTAATAATGTTTTTGGGGTATTATTGCTCATAAAGTAATAAATGTTAATATTAGGAGCTCTTGTTTGTTTGTTTATTTATGGACATAGAAAATAATGTGCTACTAGATAAAATTTAGAAAAAGTCAATAAATCCATAAAATAATTGTGTGCGTGTGTGTGTGCGTTTGTTCGTGTGCATGCGCGCGCGCGTGTGTGTGTGTGTCTTTGTTGTGTACGTGTACTATATTCATCTCAATGGTCAAACATATTTTTAAACTTGAACTACAGTTATCAAATAATAGCTGGCTCAAAATATTTGTCCTAGCTAAAATTATTTCCCACGTGTAGTCCAAGCTTAACCGCAATACTACGCGTTTTAAGTTGAGCTATGAAACACGGATACGTGTGTCCGGATTTATATTAAGGCCATAAAACTAGCGATTCTTATTTTCGGAGAGCAGATTTTAAACGCCATATCTTGCAGTCTACACTGCTGAATTCTGTTATGAGGGTATTAAATTATAATCTGCGATAGTTACTGCAAAAGATTTTTGAGAGTGTTAACAGTATTTCATTGGATTCTTGATGGGATTCAGAATTTATTGATATAATGTTTATGCCTCAGCATATTTTAAAATTTATCAATCGATAATAATGTGCCAGAATTGGAACAGACTTATCATTAACATTTATGGCGAAGTACATTCATTTTCTATAATTATTGACTATTTAACGACCTCCGTGGTGGAATGGTGTACACACTTGGTTTCTAGGTTTCACCTACTCTGAGGTCCCGAGTTCGATTCCCGGACCCTAGGACCCGGGTTCAATTCCAAAACATGGTAAAGTGTTCTTTGCATTTTTTGGGGCTTAGTGTTATTCATAATGTAAAACACAAAGTTTATTTCATTAAAATAACAAAAATCCATAACGACGAAGGGTAGACAAGACAACATTCAAAAATCACTTAATTGCACAAAAAAAATAACGATGACCAGTAAAGTGTATGTAACGCCATCTGTTGGTAGGACCCACGCAACTGCCAGTCTTAGCTTAGTGTCTCAGACCGCGCGATCTTAAACTGAGAGATTTAATATTCTTATTCTTAACACAACAAAACTCAATGGACTCATTGTTTTCCAAAGAGAGAGATCTTCCGTCGTCACGCCAAAAAGTTTGCGTCTTGTTTAAGGAAGCCCGCTTTTTTGTTGCTATTCCGCCATTATGATGTAATGTATGTGGAAAGTTCCGTGACAATGGACTGTAGTCGCGGTATTTTGAAGGATATGACGCTATTACGAGACGGGGGAAATTAAGTTTATTTCAGTCGTATATTTTGGGGAGTGATGCTCTTAGAATAACAAGCAAAATATGGGAGTTCCTCTTCTGAATATGTGCTTTAAATACAAAACACAAACCTTATAATACGACGACCTCCGTGGCGGAGTGGCGTACACACCGCTTTTTAAGGTGTCGCCTGCTCCGAGATCCCGAGTTCGATTCCCGGACGGGTCATTTTCTGGAGTCTGGTTGTTTCTGGTTTCCAAAATACGAGTGCTTTTAAAGTTAATTAAATTGGAATCGGAACTATGTTTGTGATTGTATGTATCCACATAAAAAAAATAAGTTTATTAGGTACTTGAAAAAAGAAACAATATAATTTTTGCATATCAATATTACCGTTTTTTTCAAGAGATCAGCATTGGCTGGTATAGACTTGTGATGATATAAATAAAATAAAAATCGACAGAAAATATGCTTTTAAGGCTGAAATTCTAAGTATATAATATATCATAGTTTGTAAGATTGTCTAACAATCGAAGCTAAAGATCGTACGGGTTATACGCAGTGTTTAAAATATACCAAACAATCTTTTTAGGGACTTATTTAAACTATCATTGAAATAATTAAGTTGAATAAGTAAATGATCATTTATTTGCTAAAACATTTCTAAGTTGATAAACAAAATAAATTCTGTGGTTTTGTTTATAGTTAGTTATGCATTAGTAAAATTGTAACAAAATTAAGGCTAAAACAAATAAATAAATACCATTATGTAAAAAGGGTCATTATGGTATGCCAAAAAAAGTTCTGATAATAGTACGTTTCTCCATAACTAAATCAAAGGCACACAAAACAGAATATAATTCTCCTACAATCCATTAAAATATAAAAAAAGAATCGCTTCAAGGTTCCTTATGTTCTTCGAATGTTAAAGTATTTGAACAAATACAGCAAAACCACTTTTTCTGAATTTAGCCCCAACCTTTTTCATCTACCATCACTAGAAACGAATTTCAATTAAACTTTACCGACGCGTTTTACTCTTTTCAAGTTAAAAAATACCATCCAGTCAAAACAGAGAGTAATGTATCTGGGATAAAACGTAATAAAGTAAATCCAACGTATCCGAACCGTCTGCAGCTCCGTTCCTGAGGTCCCTACTCCGCAACGCGAAGCAAGTATATACGGATATACCTGTCTCTTTCAAATAATCTAAGGCATTGATATGAGTGAGGGAGGTAGATGCAATCGAATACTGACATTGTGTTACAAAGTAAGGCCTCTGTTACAGAAAGCTGGATCTTTTCCCGGCCAACTTGTTTTTCCCGGATTTCCATTCACATGGAATAGTACAAGTTTGCTGTAAGTATTTTTATAGAATTTAAAACTCGGACTGTTTTAAATCCAAGCTCCTTTCAATTGAAGTAGTCACGTTTTGAAAAAAGGTTTAGAAAGCTTTATTTTTTGCAGACCCAAAACGATTTACGGCCGGTTCCAATAACTAATCTATCTTCAGTTTTGGCATATCGGAGATAGAAAACAGTTTCTATCTCTGTTTTTACCGTCCAGAGAAACAAAGACAGAATTTGTTTTATATCTCTGATATGCCAAAACTGAAGATGGATAGGTTATTGAAAATGGCCGTTAATGTATGCAAGGCACCATAGATTTATTAAATCTATGCAAGGCACTATAGATTAATGACAGCTGTACGGCAAATGTCGGTTATTGTTTGTTGGAATCAAATTTAAGCTTTTAATTATATCGTCTCGGCTTGTACTGTAGTTTGAAAAACAATATTTTTGGTTTTAAGATACGGTAATAATTTCGATATTTATTTTTGGGTCTCATCATATTAATAACCTTATAATTTGTGCCTTGTTGTACTATTAGTTTATCCAAACGCATAATTTTTATTAAGAGAGATCGCTAATCGTCTGTCTGACATCAGCGGTGACCCAAAAGCTGGAAGCTGTCTCGCTTTTCGGCTGATAATCGCAATCAAGCGAGGTAATGCTGCCAGAGTTACCGGAATACTTACAACCAGGATCATTTTGAATTGTTTTTCATGGGTGTTTGATTTTTGTTTGAATTTATAAGTAGTAAATACTGTTAGTAATTTGTTTATTTTAAATAGTATGTAAATAATACTTAGGCATGTCTGTTAACCTTAAAAAAACATTTTAGGTATATGATGTCATCATCACCTTCAGCTGCTCACATCAATCAAATATTGTTGAGATGTCTTGGATATTAATACTGAGGCAGGAATATTACAACATTCCCTTTGTAGCTCAACATATTATTAAAATTTAATTACAAAGCCTAATATGTAGACTTAGGTAAAAGCACCTACATTTAATTAGGATTAAAACTATTCTGAAGGTTACTCTAAAAATCTCATTTTGAACTTTACCTAACGCTTTTAGCATTAAAAGCAGACTTAAAACGTCCTTAGACGTAAACTAATAAATTATAAAATAATAAGAGTTTAGGAATATTCCTCGAAGTACCTATCTAATTTTGAGTAGATTTTTCAGTAAGAATATAATATTTGCTTGTTGTTGTTTTGATCCCACATTGATTGCTAAAAAAGCTTTTTTTTTGTGGAAATCTGAAAAACCGAAGGTATCACAAAAACCCAGATGGGCATGAATTTCAAACTCGTTTTTTACGTTAATCCATTTCTTTCAAGCCGATGCTACCTTAAAAAGCTGTGTCTAAACCGCTCGGCCGCGGAAATAGAACGAAGTGAAATTTATGTCAAAAAATTTGCTAAAGATTATCCTGATCGTCAAGCATATAAAGACCAATTTGGACATAGGTCTCGTTTTGGAGAGCCAAGGGGAACATTTGATCTTGGTTACCACGTTTGAAAGGGATTGGCGATTGCGCTTTGGCCAGTGGTTTTAAGAAGACGCTGCTCCCTATATTCTTTTACCAATACTTCTTTAGCCTCTTCGACCTCCATATTACGAGAATTGATAGTAGTATTCGACTTAATACCGGTACCGCATATAACACACATTGCGTCGGAAGTTACTTGTTATGAGACAATTGACCACCGGTTGGTGTGATGGTACTGCCTTGTACCTACACAAGACACCGATTCCTAGTCGGATCAATTATTTAATTGAACGACAATTTTTCAAAAAAGCTTGGGTCTAGACTCTGGAGGTTATATGGCGAATCTGTTACTCCCGGCTTCTGTTGCAATAGATTTGCAGATAGCGGATGAAAAAAAAGAGTCTTGTGAAACTATGTCACCGGATCATGCTTAAAAAATAATTACACGATTTAAAAGCAGTTGGCTGAGGTAGGCTGATGATGATTGATGAGGCCCGATGCGACATTGGCAGCAAAAAAAATCAGTGTCAGAGGTTTCTTTACCACAAAAAAGGCTGTAATATCAAATTTTTAATAGTTTTCCTATAAACAAATCGTTCTAATAGGTACTACCTACGAGTATTTCGACAATTTAGCAAGTCCCGAAATTAGGTTGCAAACCCATTGTTGTCAACCTAGCTTTATTCGGGATGCGTTTGAGTGACTAGTTGGATATGTTGTTAGTTGTTTAACTTACAATTTAGTTCCATTCGTTTGGCTTTAAGGTAACTGCTAATGCACATGGTTGAGTTTCTATTTGATGTTTGCAGTGCAGTGATAATTATGTAAGTATTTGTATATAGTGCATGGATTCCCGCAGAATAACAGCGTCGTGGCATGCATGCATGTAATATGCCACGGCAAATGAGAGATCTTTTTGACGTCTTTGTTTTTAGTTGTGATTTTGTTCTTTTTATGTTTTGTTCTAAATTATTATTTGATGTATGATGCGAAATAAATTAATTTTCTTTCTTTTCTTTCTTTCTTCTATATCAAACCAGTGGTTTGCAAGGCCGTAAACTCTAACTATTAGGTGTTTTGGTCAACTGCACCATCCACTACAATCATCTGGTGCTGACTTACCTTACTTCCAGATTGAATCAACGGCGTGTATTAAATTGTATAACCTCGTACAGATTTTGATGAATACCGTGTATTAAATTATCCAACCCCATACAGATTAAGAAGAAAAATACTTATGTTTGTACTGAGACAATTCTTAAGACATTAAAAGGCGCTCAGCAACGTTCCTTGCAGACTGTGGTACAGTTGCGTACAAAACGCTCGTGAGTCTGTTAATAAACATTTTTATTATTTACTTTTTCTTTTTATTTATAACTTACTATCTGTTGCCCGCGACTTCGTCCGCGTCAAATGATATGAATAATTTTCCCCGTTTTCGCAACATTTTCCACTGCTGCTTCGCTCCTATTAGTCGCAGCGTGATGTTATATAGCCTAAAGTCTTCCTCGATAAATGAACTATCTAACACAGAAAATCTTTTTTCAAATCGAACCAGTACTTCCTGAGATTAGCGCGTTCGAACAAACAAACAAACAAACAAACAAACTCTTCAGCTTAATAATATTAGTATAGATTTTCTGGTTAATCAGTGATATGAACACTTGAAGAACATCCTCTTAAATTATGTAGGTACACTGATTTTAAATTCAGCCTGTAGTTCAAAAATTTTAGCTACGCTATCAACAGTAGAGTTTAAATGCATCTATGAGTAATAAAAGCGACGATGGAAGTCTACATGAAGATGAAAAAGTTATATTTTTATCGATAATATTTCATTATTATCTCATGAAATACGTTCGAAATTTGGTCGATCGCCGTACTTATTACAACGCAATTTAGCTTCCATTCCTTTTATCTTTTGTGATCAAACGTCTTCACTTATTGTCTTTTTCATTTTGTTTTTTCATTCGCTACTGTGTCAGACTTCGATATAAAAGATGGAGTGTTAGATTGAACACACCAGCTCAATGAATACGCAGCCTATTGATAATGCGATTCCATTTTTGTACACTGACCTAAGTTGCGCGATAGAATCAGAAATGAGAAAATCTGTAGGAGTGCTAAAATAACCGATATCGCTCGAAGAATTGCTGAGCTGAAGGGGCAGTGGGTGGGATAAATAGTAAGAAGACTGTTGGGGTGGAAAAGTTATGGAAGGTTGGACCATTGGACGACAAAATCAGTTTAAACCAGTTTTATTTCTGGAAATAGGCCCTAGGAGGCGCTTTTACACGTCCCAATATTTAGACCTACCACTGCGGGGCAAGCCACTGGACGAGGGTGGCGTGGGTCCCATTGTTAAGGAGATCCTTAGGGAAGAGCTACTAAATTCAGCAGTGGTCGTTTAACTGATGATGATGATACTGATAAAAAAACATCTAAAAATAAGTTTACCCGTAAAAATACTAAAAAACAATACACATAATATGACCTACTAATTTGTAATTGGTGCCAAGCCAAAATTGAGTTCGATAGTCTTTGTCCTTCCGTTTTATTTGCTTTTGTTACTAGCTACTACTGCTTTGACGACGTGGTACGCAAAAGTCTCGGATTCGATTACCTTATCTAAATTGGTTTAGATCTGGAACTGGTTAAAAGTTATAGCGGCCTTCTTAAGTACATCTACAAAGTTGTACTTAAGAAGGCCGCTAAGCTATTGATCTTGGTTTTTGTTGCAAGATGGAATGTAAAAACGAGTCCCGTCAGGAGTCTAATTAGCAGTTTGGGAAACTCTGACACTAGATGAAGAGTAGTCACACAATAAGTAACAGCCTATAATACCACAGCAGGCCAAAGCTTCGAATTTTCGAACATTGCTCGGGTTTGTGATCACCAGCCCGCATTTGGCAAGCGCGTTGTGTATGCCTGTACCCTAAGATCATATAAAGGAATAGATATGAAATGGGGGCGTGGCGCGTGCGAAACCGATATGGGCAAACAGTACTATTGCACTTCACGGCGGATTAGTAGCACTTCACCCGCGCCGACGCAACGATCTCCTCATTTAATTAAAATGCTGATTGCCGTGATTAGTTATAAAAATAGAAGTGTAACAAAAGACTACATTAAGGATGGAGTCACGTACCATATATAGGTAATACAATTTTATCATTTATATGCTTATAAATTCAATAAACGTAATATTTAATGAAAATATCCATGTAATGATAATTGTATCGGCACAATATACATTGAAGGTTTGATACTAACTTGCTGTGATGCAAGTACTATGCGACTGCGCAATGTATCAAGGTTTAATCGAAACGTTCACTGCCAGACGTTTGTGTCGCGACCACACTTTGTAGCCAGTTAATTAGGTATGTAGTCCGATCCGAGTGTTATCGATAGTTTTCTTAGTTCTATATACGTGACTGTTTCATGAATAATTTCGTGTATAAAATTTAAGTTGTAATTTAATATAATCTTATGATATTAATTAAGTATTTTAAGCCCGCACATAAAGGGGTACCTTTTTTGCCATTATTATAAACCTGATAATTAATTAAATAGAGGTAATATCGTACATAACGTGATTTTTACTTTGTTTCGCTTTCTAAATAATTCTCATATGAAGGAAAAATAGAAAAATGCCACTGGCAGAGGGCCTACTTAGTTTCCAGTATTTTTTTATATTTTTCATTTAGGTTAAAAGTTTTTAAAAGTCGTTTACATGTTTATTTTTTTTTTATCATGCTGCCTTAATTAATAGAGCGCTTTGGAGATATTTGAGAAGCTGGGAGACACCTTGTATTATAAGAAGAGAATTCTACTAGAAAAGTTTTACATTGTAGGTGCAGAAATAGTGAGCCCAGAAATAAACATCTCCTTTTCTTCGTTAAACTGAAATGGCTACCATTTTATTATATTATATCTACCTAAATAAGTTTTATTTTTACGAAAGTTTTATATAAATGTGCAACAGATTATGGTAAACTTATTAGCAAAGTCACCTAAGATTATCGATAGTCTAATTGACAGACATTGTCGTTGCACTAATTTGCACACACCAAATGACGCATTGTGTAAGTGAGTAAGCGGTAGCCGCTGTGATTGGGTCCATGTTTGTGTGCGCACCAATAAGCGTTGTAAATAATTGATTTAGTGTGATCCTTATGCTTACAACAGTGTTATTGTAGTTGCGTTGTACACATAAATAATTTGGAGACACGGGTTCTCTAAGCATTTACGAGTAATTTCATATCTCCTTCTTTATATGATCTGAGCCTGTACCCATCACTGCTGTGGTCATACCATAAGAAAAAGATAATTGGTATAAATCAAGAATCTATAGAAGATACCTAAGTATGAATTGAGAGCAACATTGTAACTGACCGCTTTTCGTTCCACGTTGATCAAAGTTTAGTTGAGCCGCTAAGTCGGCTTCCAGAGACAACTACTCTGTTGTGTAACGCAACAGCTGTACCTCAAAGTTGGGTCTGAGTTTATTGAAAAATAATTTGCCCCGACCGACTTTGGGGATCCGTTTATTATTAACTAGCTGTTCCCCGCGACTTCGTACGCGTCAATTCCTTTTTTTTATTTGCACATTTTTCACTGATGCTCCTATTGGTCGCAGCATTATATAGCCTAAAGCCTTCCTCGATACTTGGACTATCCAACACAAAAATAATTTTGCAATTCGAACCAGTACTTCAAGAGATTAGCGCGTTCAAACAAACATACAAACAAACTCTTCAACTTTATAATATTAGTATAAATTTGCACAGCCGTAGTTTAGTTTAGAGACATTGTTAGTAAGGTTCGAAACTTGAAACCACAGAACATGGAAAACGGTTACAAAGGCTGTTTGCGCCATTTGTATGAGAACTGATGTCGCCGCTTGCGCCCCACAACACATAAACGAGTACAAAGAACGCCAATCAAGCTAATTATTGTAACGTTACGCGACACCAATCACAGCGCTCACTTACAATCATTTGCTCATAACCTTTGTGGTGCCCCTGCCCCGCCTACATCGCTTTTCTAACCTTTTTTCATGTTCTGTGCTTAAAACGATTATGCTTTTAAGGAATGGTCATCTATTGCAGATCAGATTTTGACCCTTCGTCTGGCAGAATAACTATTCGATCTCGTTATAAGGGAAGTTCTCGTTAGAAGGACGACCATTTGGATCAGCGGTAGTAAACGCTGCTTCTGAGCCATGGGTCGCGGGTTCGATCCCCGCACAGTACAAATATTTGTGTGTATGAACATGTCCGTTTGTACTGGTCTGGGTGTTTGCTATGTATAATAAGTATGATTTACAAAAAAAAAATTATATATAAGTAAGATTATCGGTTGTCTAGTACCCCATACGACAGGGTACTTAATAGTACCTTAAATTGGGACTAGATGGCTCTGTGTGGCCCAGTGAGGCATGTCTTAAATATTTATATTTATTATTTATTATTTATTATTATAAGGGCACGCTTGTATTATTTTCTTATCATCATATCATCATCATCATCACCAGCCTCGTCAGTCATTTGCTGAACAGGCCCTCCAAAAGGAGGATTATAGCTAACCCACCCACCTTCTAAGTGTGGTGATTATGTCACCACACTTGGAAGGTGGGTGGGGTTGTCCATCGCAGTTTTTCCAATGATGGTAAAAAATCGCCGTCTTTTCTGGCAGTACTCCTTCAGTCGCTTCTTAAGAGACCTATAGGAAGAGAACGGGGCTGTGCTTTTATTTTAATGAACAAAATGTAGGGAATATTCCGACAAAATGTAGGTACAATTTTTTATTGATTGTGTGTTTTTTTTAAGGCTGTCAACTCTTTTTTACTGTTATAAAAATGAGCCTTCAGTAAATAAAAAAACACAAAATTTAACTAAAAATTTCCAAACATGAAATCACTGTCAATCACCACCAATCTTTACCTATAGGTATTGGAAGCTTGTTTCACGCTTCTTGTCAATAAAGTTATTCGTGAAAAAGTTTAAACGAAAAAGGTTCTATTCACAAAACAAATATAACTTAACAAACACCCAACTAACAGACTGTCCAAAACTTACAAATAGGTTTCCGTTCGTTTTCCAAACAAACTGTTAGTTAAAAACCTTACCTTCTTCGTCCGATGGGGAAGTTGGACGAACATAGTATCCGATTCTGCATTGTTCACAAAGGCACCTTCCGTTACTTTGCGACAAGCCGTATTGTCGGCGTTAGACGGCCGCCATTTTTTCTTTTATTTTCATTCTCTTCTCGTATTTAAATGATTTTGCGTTTTACTGTAAGTTGGGTTATACAGAAATAGAATAAAAAAGATAGGTTAAAGATAGAATAAAAAATCAGGTTCCTTTTGGGATTTGTTAACATGAATATTTGCATCATTTTAGAATAGATGTTGTAAAATTAGTCCAAATAAAAGTTTACTTATAGTTAACCTGGCATTATGCGGCAAGAAAATATTTTTCTTCCATTGGTGTATCTAATGTCAGTTTACTATATCAAACTTACCAACGCTTAAATGTAAATAAATAAAATAAATATATATATATATATAAATTTTTTAAGACATGCTCCACTGTGCCACACAGAGCCATCTAGTCCCAAATTAAGCTACTATTAAGTACCCTGTCATATGGGGTACTAAACAACAGATAAACTTACTTAAAATATATATTTTTTGTAAATACATACTTATAAATTTATAATACATAGAAAACACCCAGACCAGTACAAACAGATATATTCATGCACACAAATATTTGTACTGTGCGGGGATCGAACCCGCGACCCATGGCTCAGAAGCAGCGTTAACTACCGCTAATCCAAATGGTCGTCAAAATTAAATTTGAATGGCTTAAACGTGTTTCACAAAGTTTTCTTTAGATGGCGCTGCAATTGCTCTATTTCTTGCGTTCCTCCCTACATGACATGTAGGCGAGGTATCTACATTGTAGATAGAGGTTTTTTCCCCGAATAAAGAATAACGTAAGGTGTCGTCATTACATAGGTTTCAAAATAATGTCGTTCTGTAAGCACTTTTCTCCGGAATCCATTTGTTACATGTTTTAGACTATTAAATTAAAATATACAAGTAGTTATTGGAACAAATTTTCAGAGGCAACATACATAACAAACGCCCCGTTGGTCTAGTGGTTTAAATACCGGGCCAAGATCTCGGGGTCCCAGGTTCGATCCCCGGGTCGGGCAACAAAAAGTTTCGAATTTTCGAACGTTGCTCGGGTTTGTGATCACCAACCCGCATTTGGCAAGCGTGGTGATTATGCCAGTTCCCATCATTGCAGTGGTAACTTGAATTCAATGAAGGCCTTTTCCCTGCAGTGGGATGATTATAGGCTGTTACTTTACTTTTTTTTTTATACATAACGAAGTTAACAGGAAACCTATTAGAGCTAAGCATATTAAATTGTGGCAAAACAAAGCATGACTACGAATTTGTATTACCTACTCTTGTCAAGTCAAATTTTACTCATCATTGCTGTGGTAAGTTTCGGTACTATTTTTGTCTCTATGCTATGACTATAGTGCTAAAATATATGAAAAAAAAGTCTTCCTAATTTCGTCAGATTGTCAGTGTAATACATTTATTTATAATCCCGTATTCAGTGGTAAAGTTTCCAGTTTACACAAAGAGGTCCCTCCTTATTTCTATTACTTGGTCGCATTGTCGGTCGGTCTCCCGGGCTCACAATCACTTACGCCCTTTTTCGTTGTTACCTATTGTGTTGTTATTTTCTTTTTACGCCGTTTTGTAGTTAGGTTTTAATTTGCCGTGGGACTAGTAGAATACAGTCGAGATATATATAGTTACAGTAAGTTTTGTTAAACCATGAGATTGTATCTTTTTTGCCTGCACTTTGTAGGTATGTCATAGGATATACTAAAAGGAGGGTTTGCCCCAATCGCCCCGCTTCTTAGAAGTTTGCGATCGCAGTTTTGTCAATGGTGGAAGAGGGACGCAGCTACCTGTCTTTTACCGGCTTTTATAGTAGTTTCTTATGCATACTAAGTCATCAGGCTATCTATTGTAAAGATTTTCCCATAATCAACCCATTGTCAGAGAGGTTACCGATCGCAATCTGGCCAATGATTGGAGGATGCTGCTACGTGTCTTCTTTCGGCTCTTTGAGTAGCTTCTTACGGCTCTCATAGATTGCCAGGTCATGGGTATCTTTAAAAGGAGGGTTTGTGCGGTCAGCTGTAAGGGCGATCGTATTTTGGCCAGTGGTGAAGAAAGGCGATGGTAGCTGTTTTCTTCCCGTATAGCCCTGTCGTCGCGTGTTACGACACATATAGGTAGCAAAATGGTGGTGATATTATATTTTAGGTTGGCAACACAAAGACTTTAAACAGCTCACAAAAAGTACCTCGAAATTATTTCAAATAATTATTAAGTCTGTTTGATCTTATAAAAAAGGTGATATATTATTATTATTATTAGTATTTTTCTTAATTTGTCTTTTTTTTAATTGTGCTTCTTAAGCTAGTATCAGGAAAATAATGCCTCTATTAAGTTTTTGTCAAAATTACACATTTGAACGTACTTTACTGCTCATTTATAAAATTCATAGTATTTGTAATCCAATGATTTTATAAAATAAATATAATTTCTTAATTTTTGGCCAAGACGGCGGATACGAAATGAAATGAAAAACGAAAGAAATTATTCGTAACTGTCAATCCCACAGTTTTTTTATTTTTAAATTTTCACTTGCTGCATAATCAGATCACCTTTATTCAATTTCGTGGATCAGCCATGATACTCCCACTTAGCTAAAAAAAAATAACACTCTGAAAATTCTTGTGGAAAACTCTCTATATGCTAATAAATAAAATTACCCGTCCGAATTGATTTGATGGCAAGTAAATGTTTCCACAAAAGCCGTGGAAAAAGCAATTATCGGCTCCTCCTCCGTTCTACGTCCAATAAATATTGCTTCAAGTATAAATATTTTATGGTATCGTGGCAATAGAAATACGACCAGTAGATTAGGAATATGTTTATAAACAAACATGGATATTTAAATAATTAAACTGAAACTATTAGGTTTGTAATAATAATTATGTCTAATGAAATAATCTCACTAATATTAAAAATTAATATCAGTATATAAACTTGAAAAAATTTGTCTCAGGCGGGACTCGAACCCGCATCTCCTCGCATGCCGGGCGGGCGAAAAAAAAAAAAATTTTTCAAGTTTATATGCTGATATTATAAGTGCAATTAAGTTGCTAAAATATCAAATAAAGTATTTAAAAATTAATGTAAATATTTGGATGGATGTTTGTTAGTCTATCAACCCATTTCGCTCACTAGGCTGTTGAGCACGGGTCTCTCTCCATTTTTATGAAGAGGGGTTAGGGCCTTAGTTCCCCCACCTAGTGCGGGTTGGTGGACGGCAAGAGCGACGCTGTGGCAACATCACCTAGTCGTTGGACGTTCCTGAAGCCGCACGAAGGCCTCCAACAGGCTGAACGACTGTTATCTTGTGACAACAGCCGGGACCAACAGCTTGACGTGCCCTCCGAAGCACGGGAGCACTCATGGTATGATGCTGCAAACGGTCACCCATCCAACTAGTGACCGCTCCCAGCGTTGCTTAACATTAGTGAAAGAGACTGAACACTAAGAGGCATTGGGCTATCACGACAGAACGGCTGAATCTGTGGGACTCCGTGGGATCTCTACATTTGTTTTTCCATTTTGAAAAGGATCGACAGTTTTTTACACAGTCGTAGTTAACGGGCCAGGAAAATAGGGTTTGCATAGGATGAATATTGTCCGCGAATAAAGTCGCAGACTTTTAAATTTATGAACGATACTTTAGTATTTTTAATTTTATTATGTAGTAGATGGCTGAAATTAGATCTTAACAAAAACTAAATGGTAAAGCGCCGCGGCCGGCACATAATTTTGCAAGTTTAAATACTGATATTATTTATAATTGCAATTAAATTGCTTACATATCACATAAAGTATCTTGACAAAAGATTAAATGATAATATCGACGCGTATAAATAAATGTTTCTATTTTTAAGATAAATTACAAAGAACTCAGATTTAAGTTTTTTTTTTGTTGTGTAATTGCGTAAAAACTTTAAGCCTTGAATTATTAGTGAAAAAAAAAAAAAACAATAATCTTACTATTTCTTTACCAAAACTTTTAACCGCCGAAAATCTCTAAATAAAATAAGTTTATGTCAAGCAAGAAACCAACGACGAATTCAAGGTGTTTTGGTTTGATTCTTTCAACAGTAAAATTATTGAAAATAATAACTTATTTTAGTTTAGCTAGTAAAAAAACAGTTAAATCAGCAAAATCAGTTTTATTTCTGCAAATAGCTACTGGAGGCTCTTTTACACGTCCCAATATTTAACCTTCCACTGCTACTGGACAAATGTGGGCTAGTGCAGCCGAGAATAAGCAGCGCAAGAGACTCGAACACCATTGTCAGCCTTTTTTTAAATAAATATGTTTACTTATGATATATGCCAGTGCGAGCTAGGACAATTTAAAGCCACACGTTCCTATCATTTATTTATATAATCATTAATAGTATAATAGCCCTTTTTCATTAAAATAACTTTGATATATGATTTGAGTTTATGTACAGGGAGTTCAGCAATTGACAGTGGTAATTTATTGAAAATACGTATACAATTTCCCATGAACGAATTACCCACTTTTCGGAGTCTGAATCTTGGAACCGCAAGTTTATCTTTATTTCGAGTATTGAATGTTTTTGTGTTTTTTTATTTGTAGTTATGTCTATGTTTTTTATTTCGGCCAGTCAAAGCAAAATAAAAACTTATTAGTACGCACAAGCGTCAAGATTCTGTCGATGGGTAGAGTCATAATAAAGGAAATCATATTGAGATATATCAGAAATTTATTATCTTGAATACAAAATAACCGAGTGTACCCTACCTTCATATTTTGTCGTAGGCATTACTAATATGTGTACGCGTGGCATACACTTATGAGGTAACGATATAATTTTTGGAAAATAGCCTTTTTATGGAAATGACTCGCAGTGATAGAATACAAAACACAACAGGCTGGTAGGCATCGGAAATAAATAACGGTAATGTAACTTTATCGTTCATTTTAGAAATTGTTTTTGATCGATAACCATTTAAAGTAAAATCAATTTACTCAACTATTACATTTAACCAGGTAGGGAGGAGTAGGAGAGTAGTGAACTCCGGATAGTTGGGTAGACCTGGCAGCCGATGGACTAATAATTTGAGAGGTAGACTTCGCATTGTTTAGTAGATCTGAGACCCGATGGACTGATGATAAGAAAAGTAGATACGGGATTGTTGCTAGGCCTGAAACCTAGTGAATTGATGATTACAAAGACGTTCTCTAAATTAATAGGTAAACACCCGTTGAACTGTAGTCCACTGCTGGGCTTTTCCAGATGAAAGATTCAGCCTCGATAGACGGGATGGTTAGGTCGCTATTTGACCATAAGTGCTGCTAGTCTTATTGGATTTAGTTGCTCTTTTGACACCTACATGAGAACGCTGATTACGATATTTAACCTGATTACGATTGAAGACAATAACGTGTCTACAAATCAAAAATTCAACCCAGGTAATAACCTACTTACACTTCATATAACAAAAGTAATGACAAAAATCCTATCAAGACGTGACATGTTTCAACGCCAACAGTGCTTTGAGCTAAAACTCAGGTTGTCCCAGAGGAAATCTGAACCTTTATAGAGTGGAAACTCGACAGATTCAATGTTTATATTGAAATAGAGGAATATGAAATAACAATTCATGCTTTTAATATTCAAAACGAAAACCAATTTTGATATTAAATTGGCGTTACTGTTCAGGTAACGTTACATTTGTATTTATAATCTGAACTAATATTAAATACATATGCGAAAGTTACTCTGTCTATTAAGGAACTAGGTTAGACTTTGAGGAAGGACATAGGATATTCTGTATCTGACAGCTGGACACAGTTTTCAAGCGATATGTGTTGTTTACGCGGGCGGAGCCTCGGCAAAAAGCTAGTTTACTATAACACAAATAATGTTCGATTTTATAGTAGAAAATACCTTTTTAGATTTTTTAGTTCCGTTATAACTGTTATTGTTATATTGTACTAATGGCTGAAATAAATATATTACATTATTTAATTCCACGTATATCGTAAAATAAGGAGGACAAGTTCACCTTGGCAAATGATCGCTTCAAAGATATAAAAAAACACTATAAATCCAGTTTTGTTATAAAAAACACAGCAGTATTTAAAACTGCTATTTTTTAGTTTTATACTGCTAATCTATAACCATTTTAACAAAAAAAAAGGAGCTTAAATGTTAAAATTTATAAATTGACTTTCAGCTTGAAATAAACAATTAGGTATTAAAGTAAGAACGAGTATCATATATTTTTAGTGGGAGTGGGAGTTGTAACTTTTTTCAATTACAACAATATTATCAGTATATAAACTTGAAAAATTATGTCTCAGGCGGGACTTGAACACGCATCTCCTTGCACTTCATGATGAGGTTTCTTGTCCAGAGAAGATAAATAACTTATTATTATTAAATATGATTAATGGGACAGCGAATTGGTTAGTAACTTCAAATGAAATGAAGCGAACACGAATTATGGTTGATTAAAGAAAGTGGAACAAATATGTATTTTTGTAAATCTATAAATATATATTTTTTAATATTTTTGTAGACGCTGTGTAAACACAGGCTCCATCATATCGAAAGAGGTATGCAAGATGCCAGAAACGTATTAACGAATACCCTAGAAATCTGGTGTCAAATACCTATATTTCCTAAACTGCCTAGAAACTTGAGCCTTCAGCAGGACTCTACTTACTACTTTCATCTTGCGAGCCAGGATCAACGGCTTAATGTGCCTTTCAAAATATTTTGAACCAACCGTTTCTTCTAGACTCTATATAGACAATTTAGAAACGGTCGTTTCTTTGGTCAATACCGGGAATCCATCCTCCTTGCCAATGTCTCCCCAGACCATTGACTACAAAACTAACCGGGTTGCCTTGATAACTTAAATCCTAATATTCACTGCTCACTGTGGGCACTATTATATTTACTCTTCCCCAGAAGCAACCAACATTTCACCCCCACAATAGCTTTTTATATATTCTCGAGCAGACGAAAGTAAGTGCACTCGTGCGGGTCTGAACCGCAAGCACTGTTCTGGAGTTTACTGTAGGTGTAGACATTTATTTGGGAATTCTTCTATATAAAATGGGAACTGCTAAAATAATAAATTTTATGAGTCATCGTTATCATGGTAATCTTGGGATCCAAACTTCATTCCAATGCTAATTAAAGATTCTTCATCATCTCTTGGCTTAGAGTGTCTTCTAATTGCATTTGACCCGTGTGACATTGCAAAAAATTATTTGGAATCAACAGATTATTTACATTATCTTAAAACGATATCTTCTTTTAGTTTTAATTTCAGTATCATAACTTGATTGACTTACCGTCGAGTTTTTAGTTTTCAAAACGTTTTAATTTAACATTTTTCTGGTTTGTTTATTCCTTGTTCCTAATAATTCTGTTATTTGTCAGTGATATATTATATATGTCAATATGTAAATGACAGCGCTTAGACCATACTGATTTTTTTTAGATTTTCATAAGAATCTCCAGTTCCATAAATGCAAGTCATCCTTAACCAAAACTCGTAATTTCAACGCCAAGCCCACATTCAGACTTATCCTTATTGTCCCGAAAGAAAACTCCGAGTTGACTTGGAAGTTTAGAACTTTTCCGGGCCTTTTACAATAGCATAATTAAACAGAAAGAAGGAAAGGGCAAATGCCTTAAACGCTCCAGCACAAAAGGTAGACGTCATTAATCAAAACAGCGGGGAGCGTCTTGTCATTCGAGACCAACTTTTTGGAGCTCCGCGAATCTTTCAGAAACGAGATAAAAAGAGACAATTAATATACACTTTATTGGACAAAATAATAAAAAGTACTAAAACATTGACAAAACCAAAACGCAACATCGAGTCATCTTACAATTTTGAGTCGTAAATTATTCTCTACCTACGACTCAAAGTTGGAAGTCGTTTAATGATATTATATCATTGAAGTCGGTAGACAAATGATGCAAATAATTAATAAACAGAAAAAGAAACAAAATGATTTCTATTTTTAAAATCTTTTGTTGTTTGTTATTTTTTATGGCTTGTCTACTCAATGATCACTGTTTCCATTTTTGTCTAAACATAGCCATGAATCTCATTGTTACTACATTTTTAGCTCAAATAAAAGAATTGTTAAAATTCTCCGAGAATCTCGCTTTAAACTTGAAAGGTGCACTTACAATAAGGGCCTAAAGTCGTCGGAATCTCGTTGTAAAAACGTTGGAGATCCTTAAGAGGTTTTTCATTCAATAAAAGGACCGCGAATATTTTCAAGTAAATCCATCTTCACGAAAAGCGTTATGTCTTAATACTCAAACATTTTGCGTCAAATACTCTTTAAGGTGGTATCACACTTCTATTGCTAAACGAAAGTGATATTGCTAAATTTTGACATGACTTGCAAGATGTTAGGCTTGATATTAGATATGACGCAGTGTCGCACCACTTTAACGAAGAAGGAAGCTAAAAATTTGTTACAGGATTTTGTTTTCTTTTTTAAACGTAAGGCCAGTGTTGTTAAGGTTAACATGATTGGCATGCTCTAGATGTTTAACTCATTGGCTGTGTGACAGTCTTCTGTGGACAAATACAATGTTATTCTGGTAGAATTCCGATGAGTGACAGTTGATTTTAACGGTTACGTCAACGTTTTTTGAAAAATATGTATTTTAAGAGTTTTGCTTTAAAATAAAAGGTGTGATAAATATAATTTAGAAACTTTATCCTGTAATATTTTAACCACCTTCCAAATTTTAATTTAACAATCTACGAGACAAAAAACATATGACGTATTCTTTCTTTTGGTGTAGCCCAGTACAAAAATGTCAAGAAAAAGCACTTAGAAAATGTCCGCCAAAAATCTAAAATTTTTGATACCGCCTCCTGGCAACACTTTTCTTATACGATTCACAGCTCATTCATTCATTACGATACTATTCATACGTTTTTGATTTTCCCTTTATACCTTATCAGGCCTAGGACCGTAAAAATGAAAAATGAAAACTATATTGCGAAAAATATTTTAGGGTGAAAGCTTGATTTACATTTTATACTTTATAAATGGGCTCTAAATACGATTCCGAATGTCTATAAAAATTTTGGAAAGTGGTTAAAATTTTAACCTGTATGTTATTGTCATGGAATATTACTTAAAGCATGAAACTGAGTGTCTGATATTCTCAACGACAACGGATATAAAAATAACCCCAGTAATGTAATATGCCCTGGTTAGAAAAAATATGTATCAAAAATCTAGTTACAGCTTCGCTTGCGGTAAGTGTGATTGTGATTAGTTTTAGAAAGTATCTGATAATCAACTTTTACAAATACTTGTTTTAACTAAATAAGGTGCAGTGAACCAAATTATATAGATGATTGTAGAGCATCTAGTGCCGTATATTTCGTTTTTATTTATGTCAAACATTTCTAGTCCAGATTTATTTCTTGCCTTCGAATCCGTGATCGCTGCCTATGTAGCTAAAAGTTGCATTCGTAGGAATAGAATCTGTGTCTGCTAGCTTCGTAGTATGTTGCCTGAATCAGACCAAGCAAATCGTCGACAGGTTATTTTTGTCTACATACACACACATATTGAGAAAACGATAAAATGCAAAACTTTCCCATAATGGGTATGAAGTCTGAATTCAAGAGGTATCAATTGCTGTCAACTCTATTCCTTGAGACATAAGGTAGATATTTACGATGAGTCTTATATTAACCAAATTTTTTAGCCATTGGTAACGTATTGAACTTTAACGTTGTTTGGTTTGCAGCCATTAATATTATATATTGAGCTTCTATTGAATTATATTTGAAAATTATTCAGATCAGGCAATTCAGACGACATAATTATATTTTGAAGTAAAGTTATAGTTCTATTATATTTAACCTAGCTCACCCAGCCGATATACTGTCCTGTCCAGGAAAGCAGCGCCACCTACCGGGTCCAAACACTAACTTTCATCCAATCGTAAAGGTAGGTCACAAGCACACCTACAGAAGAATTATATAGTTTTACGTTTAATGAGTCCGGTTGATAATTTTTAGTTGAAAATAAAAATACTCACGCTTGTAAATTTTACTAAGTTTTGAATCCTTTTTATGTTTAAACTGAAAATGTGTAATTGTTCACTGAACAATCAATTAACATCCAGTCATTCATTTGGATAAATACATTATTTCATGTATTGTGCCACTATAGATGGTGCCACTAGAGAAACGCTTATAGTCAAAAACCAATTTATATTGTAATTTTTTCCTGTTACAAGGATTAAACTTTATTTTTTTATTTTATTTGTAAATTTATACTGTAAATATGTATAGACCTCTTCCGTAGACAACAACTAACTCAAAACTATTAATATCTTAACATCACAGAACTAATTCAAAGTTACAAGTTTAACCTATAATTTCATATGTTACAATTACAACGCGGCTGTGTGTGCGCATCTCAAAGGGAATCCGAGAAAACGATACGCTTACACGTCATACATTATGTACGCAAATAAGGTCACGAGAGAAATAGTACAGCCAATACAATTCGAGGGGTAAAGGTAAAGGAGCAAAATTTACTGATTTATGTTTTCATTTGCATATACTTACCCAAAGATAATAGTTAAATTAATTAATTAATAAGGACCGCCACAAAAAAAAACTTATGGGTATATTACGTCATATCTTATGGATCTTATTAAATGGTCTGAAATAAGGAGATCCGTGGAGAACTTAGCTAACGAACATTGCTCGAGGATTGTGGAGCTGAAGTGGCTGTGGAAAGGAAACATAGGTAGTAAAAAGAACCTATGTATGTTAGGGGAAAAAGGTTCTGGTGTGGGACCTCTCACCTCACGACGATCTTTGGGTAGCCCTTTGAACAGGTCGATTGTTGATCTGATTAAGATCGTAGGAAGTCGTTTGATTCTGGTGGCGCGGGACCGATCGTTGTGGAGATCCTTGGGGACTGGAGGGGGCTACGTCCAGCATTGGGCGTGGTTAGGCCGAGATGATTTGATGATGACGCAATGTCTTAATTATTCTATTTAAATTTTACTTGTTGTATTTACACTTGCTGTTGCCCGCGACTTCGACCTCGACCGCGATTATTTTTGCAACATTTTTCACTGATGCTTCGTTTCTATTGGTCGCAGCGTGATTTTTTATAGCTCAAATGATTATTCGATAAATGGACTATCCAAAAAAATAAGAATTTTTCAATTCGAACCAGCGTTTCCTGAGATTAGCGCGTTCAAGCAAACAAACAAACTCTTCAGCTTTATGATATTAGTAAATATTTAAAGAAAATATTTTGTGTCTTTAAATACTTGTTGCAAGTATCTTCTGCTTCCAGTATGTCTTTAATCAGAAAAAGGTTACTCTTTTGCACTGACTATTAGCTACACCATGTAACACATACACATCTCATGTTTAGAGCTTGATCGCCAGTAATTTTACACAGTTAATATAAATATAAATAATAATATAAATATTTAAGACATGCCTCACTGGGCCACACTGAGCCATCTAGTCCCAAATTGAGGTACTATTAAGTACCCTGTCGTATGGGGTACTAGACAACCGATAAACTTACTTATATACTTTTTTTTTTGTAAATACATACTTATAATACATAGAAAACACCCAGACCAGTACAAACAGACATGTTCATGCACACAAATATTTGTACTGTGCGGGGATCGAACCCGCGACCCATGGCTCAGAAGCAGCGTTAACTACCGCTGATCCAAATGGTCGGCCAAATCAGTTAGAATGGTAAAAAGTAGAAACTAGGGTCTGTGCCATATTACCTATCAGTCGTTCTTTGCCGTGGCAATGTAGATAGGTAACGAGCGGGAAAGTCTTTAACTAACGGCCAGTTCCAATAACCTATCTTCAGTTTTGGCATATCGGAGATAGAAAACAACTTCTGTCTTTGTTTCTCTGGACGGCAAAAATAGAGATAGAAACTGTTTCCTATCTCCGATACGCCAAAACTGAAGATAGATAGGTTATTGGAACCGGCCGTTAGTTACGTGTAGCTAAGTTAAAGATTATCCCGGAATATTTTTATGTTTAAAATAATGCTGTTTAAATCCAACCAAAGATATCATTAACGGTTGTTCTCAATTTATTGCAAACAAATCCGTAGACATTTGATAATCCCTCGATCGTGAGTTATTCCAGACACAATTGAAATCAATTGTTATCGTGGCACCTGAGTGCCTCCTGGGGGTTGAGGGATTAATAGCAATTTTAGATGTTTTATACATACAAATTAATTATAATTAACAATGTTACTTGCTTGATTGCCAAATGTGTAGAAATTTACTCATTTAGCTTCATCTCAGCATTGCAAAAGTCTAGCTTGCGTAATCAAACTTCAACATTTGCAGTTTTGATAGTAGTCCTCCCACTGCAGGGCAAAGGCTTCCATTTGAATTCAAGTTGCCATATCAATGATGGGTACAAGCATAATCACCACGCTTGCCAAACGCGGGTTGGTTATCACAAATTCGAGCGCTTTTTTTAAATTTCGAATTTTTGTTACCTGACCCACGAATAGAACTCGGTACCCCGAGATCTTGACTCGATATTTAAACCACTAACCTAACTGGGCTTTTGATGGCAAAGTAATTACATGCACCGTGTATTATGATACAAATATGGTATTATTATCTATTTGAATAGCTGGCTCTTCTTCTCAGTCTTTACTTAAACGTAATTAAATTCAAAGTACCTAATATGTAGAACGTACAAATTTAATAAGATTTCCAGTGCTTAAGAGGGCTGCGTATAAAATAACTTAAGCAATATTGTTCCCCTAAATATTATGGTTAGTAACACAGATAATATAATACTAGGTAATACAAAGAATAATAAACTAAAAAAACAGGCCAAACAAAGATAAATAAATAAGAATACTTTTTAATATGAAAGGAACAAAGATACAATATCCACTACCTCCGTGGTGGATTGGCGTTCACACCGGTTTTGACAGTGTTGCTTGCTCCAAGACGAGGTTTGATTTCCGGACGGGCCAAAGTAGAAAAAAATTGCTTTAAATTTTTTCAAAACTTTTATCTAACCTAGTAAATTGATACAATAAATTGAAAATACAATTCCTTTCATTACTTTTTTTTTCGACTGCTAGAGGTAGGAGTCGATCCCGAATAAATGTCTATTTAGGTCTGTGTGCTAGTAGTACCTTCATTGTTTCTGACCGCAAAGAAAAGCTTTAGGTAATAACTTAATTTGAGGTCAGAAGAACGTATGTGATGTTGCCGGAGCAAACGACAACTTGAAAACCGGTGTCTACGCCACTCGCCATAGAGTTCGTCTTTATCATTCAAATGTTTTTAGCATAATGCTGCCTACTAAAGATTATTACGACTCATTTTAAGATATTCAGGGGAAACTAACAATGTAGATAGGTTGATTTATCGTCAATAATATTATTGATCTACTTAGGACAACCGCTGGGGTAAACGAGTTCTTGAGTGTAGATCGCGTCTCGGCTAACGTAGTGTTGGACGCCCTCAGGCCAGGTGGAGTGATGATTTGCGCAAGATGGCTGGTAGGAGCTGGATGCCAAGAAGTCGAGGATCGATCTAAGTGGCGTGCAACTGGAGAGGCCTATGTCCAAATGTGGACTGCGTTAGGCTGATGATGATGATGATGAATTAGGAATTTTATGTATCGAAATTAGGTGCGAAGTATTGTTTCCTTTTCCTAAAAGTTGCTAAAAACTTTAATTTTGCTTAGGTACTTTTGTCGCAATATATCGCGACTTATTACATTACATTTATAAACAAAAGTAGCGCTTACTATTGGACTGTTCAAGTTTCTTAGTACTTAGCTACTCAACCTACCACTATCTGTCAACTAGCCCCGGTCTCCTTAACAGATTGTCTAGCAAGTGAGGTGCCTCTACCAATATACAGTTTTCCGTAGCGTCGACCATCCCAAAATCTTTCGGCCGTTGGGCCATCGATTCTTTATCCCGCACTCTACCACTTTATCTGCGAAATCTTTAGGGCGGTTATCTTGATTCTCCTACTTTGGTATTTTCGATTCTATCGGGTAACAACATACCAATCACACTCCATCGCTTCCTTGAGCCTTTACGATATCACGTATTTAAGTCACAAGTCATCATAGTGAAACCCACTGCTCAAAGATTATTAAAATCACTAAATCAGTAAAATCAGTCTTATTTCTGCAAAAAGGCCCCAGCAGGCATACACGTCCCTATATTTGAACCTACTGCTTCGGGACAAGTCTGCGCTAGTGTCGAGAAGAAGCAGCGCAAGATATTTAGGTACTAGAGATAATAGGGTTCTATAAGATAGAGCTTCGAAATTAATTAACGACCCTTTCACCGTAAATCAAATTGTAATGATTCTTAATAATATAAAGGTTAATGATTCATAATAATATGAATCATTAACCTGTAACCAATACTCTCAATTAAGACAATATATTTGATGTTTTTGTTAAACATATAGAAAGTTAGTAAACTATAGAAAGATAGTAAAGGAGAAAAAGAGAAAGGATCATATAAAAAACAAAACTACTAATTTGTCCGATCCTGTAAAACGAGAAAAGTATTCCATATAAAAACTCTTCACATTAAAATTTTTAACTTATTTCAGTCATAATTTCTTCTGAAAGCACCAATAACAAGAAATGGCTCAAATTTAATAAAATAATTACATAATTCAGGTTAAGTATATAAACACTTACTTACTAACAGTGTTTCGAAAAGAAAATTATTCTCAATAATGCTGCAAATGAACAATATCTAAAGGAATAACACAAACGAATGTTTTCCGGTATCACTTAACAGTATTAAATCCAAAAATCCTTACGCCTCCCAACCAGGAAGGTATTCTATTAAAGTTCCGAACTGTAACTACATTACTGGATCCGTGATTAGAATTGCTATGCACTGATTAACTCTAATTGGATTCCATGAATTGATTCTCGTTTTGTTTCTGAAACTGGAATTTGTTATTGCCCATTGTCTGAATTGAGAGTATTGGGTACGAGGACTGATTAATGATTCATAATAAATCTAGACTGTACTGAACTTCGTGAATGGTGAAAGGGTCGTTAATTAATTTCGAAGCTATTACAATTTTAATACAACAATTTATAAGACAAAAATATTTTTGGATGAAAACTTGACCTGCATTTTTAATTCATGGATTGACTCTAAATACGATACTTAAAGAATAAAAAAAAAGGTTTTGTAAAGGCACCTGTATCTTATAGAGCTCTATTTCTAGTGATCAAGTTTCTTGCGCTGCTTCTTCTCGGCACTAGCCCAGACTTGTCCGGAAGCAGTGGTAGGTTTACATATTGAGACGTGTAAAAGCGCCTCCAGGTCCTATTTGCAGAAACAAAACAGATTTTTCTGACTAAGTGATTTTTATATACTTTAAGCAGTGACTTGTGGCCTTAGCACGTGATACCCTAAAGGCTCAAGAAAGCGATGGAGTTTGATGCTTATTTCACTGCCTAATAGAATCAAAATAACCGTTCTAAGGAACTGCTCAGATAAAGTGGCAGAGAGCGGGACACAGGGAACACAACGAAAGAAATCAATGGCTGTTGGGATAGAAAGAGTCTGGATTCGACGGCGCTATACTAAAACTATTTCCTGGTAGATAGATAGGGGAGAGAGGTTTATGAACCGGGTAAAGGCCGCAGGGTCCTAGGTTCGATCTCCATGTCCGGCAACAAGAATTTAGAATTTTCGAACATTGCTCAGGTTTGTAACTACTCACTAACCCGCATTTGGCAAGTCTGGTGATAATAGGCTACCCATCATTGCTGTGGTAACTTAAGGAAGCCTTTGCCTGGGGTGGGACAACTATAAGCTGTTCATCATCTTAGCCAAACGAAGACCACAGCTGGACAAAGGCCTCCCCCGAGGATCTCCAGAACGATCTGTCCAGCGCCATATGCATCCGAAGGCTTCCAGCGACTTTCACCAGATCGAACGATCAGGCTTCCCGTGACCTTCACCTGACCGTCGATCCACCTGGTGGAGGTCATACCCACAGAGTATAGGCTGTCACTTTCTTATTAATCTACTTTATTATTTAACAAAATGCAAGGGTCCTCTAAATTTAATTATAAAATCTTTTTAACAAAACCTTAACAACCCTTTTACCGCTGTTCTAACACGATAAGGTACACGATACACGGTAATTCGTTTACAAAATAAACGCGTCACGATCAAAGGGTCTATCTAAACATCCACTTAAGAATTAATTTGTGTAACGTACGTATTGAGACGGCAGAATGACGGGTTGATTTCGTGACTGATGCCTGTTAATGCGGAGCAATCCCTCTCTGTCACATACTTTGAGATATTTGTATGAGTGAAAGAGGAGGAAATAGTCGAGTATACAGGTTGTACAGCATCTATGGTACATCGAAAATGTAATATATTCATGGTATCGTTTTAATTCTTGAATATTTACTAGCTTTGAATTCATTTCAATATATGTTTACGGATTTAGTACTTTTTTATTTTCGATTTAACCTGACGTGTCGAACACTTTACAGCGTACCATCAATGAAGTCCACAAACCATGGCAACACTCCGGACACAGTTAGCTCATATTGTGTGAAAAAATAATTACTCATAACTGGCGATAAAAATTGGAGGCGGTAGTGTTCAAAAAATTTTTTCAATTTACCGTCTTAATCCCTCGACCGTGAGTTATTCCAAACACAATTGAAATCAATTGTTATTGTGGCACCCGAGTGCCTCCTGGGGGTTGAGGATTTAAAGACGAATAACATCTTAGTCTGCCCGTGACCATGAACGCTGTAAAGTGTTCGAAACGTCGGGTTAAATCAAAAATAAACGCGTACTAAATCCGTAAACATACATTTCATTTCAATGTATAGTGTTCGCGTAAACTCAAGTAAGCATTATATTTACTAGCTGTTTCCCGCGGCTTCGTACGCCGGGAAGTTAGAATTTGTAACTAAACCCCCTAATTCAACAAAAAATTGTTATAGAATTATTTGAAAGCGTACATTTAATTATACTATGCATAGTAATAGATATATCGTGGTGGTTTTGTTGGAAGGATACTCCACAGCCCAACTATTTTTAATAACAAAATTCTACAACACCTGAGACATAGTTTTTTTTTAAATAAGACTAGAATTTTATAGATTTATTTGAGTAACTAGTTAAGTGAAAAGTGGTCCGGAGAGCATGACGTTGCCAAACTGCGACCAGTGTGACGATTAAGGCAAAATCCTCGACAAAAGCTAGTCCAGCTGTGGACAGACGTAGGGTTATATTGATAAACTTACATAGGAATTAATTAAATAAATAAAATATAAATATTTTAAGACATGCCTCACTGGGCCACACAAAGCCATCTAGTCCCAAATTAAGCTACTATTAAGTACCCTGTCGTATGGGGTACTAGATAACCGATAAACTTACTTATATACTTTTTTTTTTGTAAATACATACTTCTAATACATAGAAAACACCCAGACCAGTACAAACAGACATGTTCATGCACACAAATATTTGTACTGTGCGGGGATCGAACCCGCGACCCATGGGTCAGAAGCAGCGTTAACTACCGCTGATCCAAATGGTCGTCAATTATATTAAATAAATAAAAATATTTAAATTATAATGTTTTATTCTCGTTTTAACTCCTAAATTAAGTCTGCCTTTCCTTAATAAAATGTAAGATATTAGATTTAATGCGTGCATGGGTTTCTAAGGGTGATAATTGAATGCCTTCACATAAACACTTTTTGATGACGTTCACAATTTTGTAAGGCGAGTTTGTTTAGGGTCGTAATTTGATTTAAACCATGTTTAGGGTTCGCAGTTAACGCCCCGGTGGCTTAAATGCCGGGCCTATAGACCATGGTGTGATCACGGGGTCAGGCATTATACGCTTTTCTACGCTATTAGTAGCAGAATGTGCTGAACTATTTATAATAAGATCTTATACCAGCACTTTCTTAGAAATAAATCTTTTCATTTCATTTTCATTTCATTTCATTTTAAAAAGTTTCGAATTTTCGAATATTGCTCGCGTTTGTAATCACCAACCCGTAGCCGCTGGGTTTTTTTATTCTCCCGCTATGGCTCCCACGGCCGACAATGTTCTAGCGTATTTATTTTTATGCTTTTAAATAGCCATTAAACATTTAACAGTTACACTTAACATTGACAATTACACTGGACAGGACAAACTATAACATCACTCTTCCTCCACCTCTTCGTCAAATTCCCCTACGTCATCCGTGGTCGCGTCCTGGTACTGCTGATACTCTGACACCAGATCGTTCATGTTGCTCTCAGCTTCGTTATTTCATGTTATCCGCGGCCTTAGACAAGTTTCTTTTTACAAGCGTATACGCTTGACGAACAGATACAAATTTAGTTATGCAATTACATTAGCTTTAGAAACGATAAATCATAAGCTTCTATCATTTTCATTATATCTATTCGTCGAACGCTATAATAAAGCAACTTGTTTAGGGCTGCCGGGATGTCTTTGTCGAACGTAGAGACAACAGCACGTCAACCTACTGCAAAACGTCAAATTGTCTCAATTGATATTGATCTCTACTTGTTGGACTTAAAGTTGAAAATCAATTCTTTTAACTTTTTGGGTTGGTTGACATACCGTTGTCTGCACATAAGTGTAAGTAATTCGTGCTTTTGTTTATCGCGTCGCACGTACCTTGCGTCGGGGTCCCGCTGAAAATCAGCGTCGTGATGGCTACGCCTGTCCCCCTTTTTGACACTTTCATTTAAGCTTAGTTTTTAAACAATGTCCTGTGTTCCGTTCTTGTATTATCTGTGTCAAATAAATAATTATTTGTTTCTTTCTTTACTTGAGACGTAAATGTTGTCGTTTTCAAAGTGGCCAAATATTTATACTTAACCATAACTATGCGCATGATAGGAATGAAGTGTCGGCGCCTGCACAATGCCTCTTCTTCCGATCTCTCTTTTCCCAATCGTCTACTAGTTCTCGGCATAAATACGGTTTTCAATTTCCTATTTTAGTCTTCAGTACCTATCCCTTTGTCATTTATATATTTTTGGTTTGTTTTATAGTTAAAGTGTCTTCACTCTACAACTATGTAGTTATAGTTTTGTAATAATTTAAATAATCCGTAGTATTAAAATGAAATATGTGCCTACAAGTAACTAAGTGTAAGGCGTGGATGAACATTGGAAAAGAAAAAAAAGTACTTGTATTCAAAAAAGAGGAAAAAACTTGGTCTAAAGTATTTGAGTTCGCTTATTCATGCCTTATTTATCATGGTATACTTTGCTAACAAGATTAATTTTTAATATTAATAAAGATACCTGTAATGTACACTCGTTTGATTTTATTTAATTTCCGTTTATAAGGTCTAAGCAACATGTTACTTTAATTAATATACCAAAGATTGTCTTGTAAAAGTATGACTAAATACCTTTACTCTAAAAACGTACGCACAAATATCTTCGGGGCATCCTCTTACTTATTTGACGTGTGTAATTTATTAACTTTCTGTTTACGAAAACATGTTTACGTGGTCTTTGCTTTATTTCGGTATTGTCGGAAAAAACTTCTAAAGATTCCGCCGTAATGATGTACCAGTCAAGTTTGAGATTACATGTTTTAGGATTCCGCGATATTGAAATGAAAGATTTCTTCACATCGCCAGAATATATCCATCCACTAAGACGTAGTTTTATATGTTATACTTGTCTCTAACCCTCGTATTTATAAAAAATAATCAACAGCATATTTAAGAAAAATTAAAATAAAAAATGGACATGGCTTTTCCCCGACAAGAAAACAAAAAACGAGATTGATTTTATCCTAACAAATTCCTTACGCTTATTTAATAACTTCGAAAACCATATCTACCGGTTTCCTATCAGACTACAAGATGCTAAGAGGCACAGTCAGATTAAAAGGCGTAAAATTAAGCAGAAGAAACTTCACTAAACCAAAAAACCAACAAAAAACATTTGAAGATCGATCAGAATACATAACCAACTTAAAAAACGCAGTACATGACCTCTCTGAAAAAGGAAACGAATTTCTAGACGTCAATACTACTACAAAAAGATTGAATTCACAATTAAAACTGGTCTTAACAAACGAAAAGAAAATAGTCTACGTCAAAGTCCAAAAATACTGTCAGACTACACCTTAAACTTAATGAAAGAAAGAAGTCAACTGCTTCACAAACAACACCTAAATCACATCGAAAAAGATAGACTTACCTTTTTATTCAAAACAACTAACAAAGAGATTAAAAAGAACTATAAAGATCATAGAGAATGTATATTTAAGAGACATTTAAAATCTTCCGGAAGTCTTAAAAAGGCTATAAAAGAGCTAAATAATACAAAGCAATGGATACCATCATTGGTTGGAAACGCTCCAAAACAACAAACTTGAGCAGACGTCATAAACACTGCCACAGAATTCTATCGAAAGCTGTACAGCGCCCCGAAGGGCCTGTACTTTAAAAATATAGAAACATTAACTGCAACAAACCAAAATAGTGAAATACGTTACTCTAATGAGATCGACATACTAAATAAATTGGAGAAACTAAAAGACGACAAAAGTCCCGGCACCGACGAAATATCAAACGAAGCCATAAAATTAGCTAAAACAGTGATTCTTAATCCTCTAACATTCTTATTTAACAAGATTCTAGATGAAGAAAAAGTTCCAAAAACATGGACTGAGTCTGAAATAATACTGTTATATAAGAAAGGACTGTATGACTATACTTGCAGGATTATCAGACAAGAAGAAAAAGACTTATTCTCGTGCGCTTTTTGTGTGATGCAATACGAGTATTATGACAAAAAGCACATTCTAATCACTTATTTTGAACCTATGCTACACTAACTCAAAATGGCTTCACAAGCTCAAAATTTGTCCATGTAGGTATTAACTGTTATTAGTATTATATTTAAAAGTGGTGGTGGGTGTTGTTACCCTTACAATAGACATAGATGTTTGCTAACGCCTGGATGCGATTACATACAGGTTGTAAAAAAACTAAACGCAGACCTTGAAGCTACGCAATCTGAAAAGCAAACCAGGTCATATTACAAAATATTATTATTGGGAAAATGATTTTTATTTTTGGGAGAAAAAAATATATAATTCATAGCGCGCAATGTATAGCAGCCGGAGCGTGGGCCGCTGCGCTGGAGATGGCTGCTAAGTTAAAAATAGTCCGCGCTGAGCCGTACATTGCGTATTGTAATTAAAAAAGCCTTATTATAAACGAAATAATAAAAAAAAACACTATGTTTATAAGAAGAAAAGTTTTTAAGTAACCTTTAGCAACAGTTTTTGTAATAAAATGGAAAACAAAATTGTGACTTTGACCCCCAATATCTTCGGAACCAGCTGTTTCCCAGGTATGGTTCGAAAGAAAAAAATGATCCTAGTGATGGGGACAGCACGCGGTTTTCGGATCTGCGTTTGGTTTTTTTACACCCGTTATAGTAAGTATCGATAATCCTATGGATCAAGTCATGTTTCGTTGTTATTTTGCACGATATTATTTACGCTAAGGTAATCAAAGAAGATCGCATCAGGCTGCATCAATAGTAGTTGGTCTTCCTCAGGATGGAGTTAGACACTATCCCACCAAAATTGAAAAACAGCTGCGGTGTGTTCTCTGTCATTCAAGAGTGCCATGGCAGTGTAACAAGTGCCTAAAACAGTTTGTCGCAAGGGCGAGTCTCGAAATTTATACCTAGACGGTCAGTGTAGTACTCAATTGAGTACACCCCCCTAATTTCGCGAAAAATACAACTTTGATGTTTTTTTTTTGTATTTTGTATTCCTGTACTTCTAGTTTAATATGAAAATGAAGCTTATTTTTTAAAAACCTACTACATTTTTTTAAACTATAATGGGTAAATTTTACACAGCTGAATGTTTGACAAAAAAGGAGAAATCTAGTACCTAAATAATATTCATCCATTCTACCCTAAATTTTATTCATACTTTAATCAAAAGTTTATCACAATTTTCACTATACAGGCATTACAACTTTAGTAGAATCCTCAAACTAATAAACTCACTTCACACTTCTGCTTCCGATTCCAACTCCAACGCCCTGGTGGCTCTGACACCAACTCTAATTAAAATCTATATTTTTATAAGTGAATTTGAAATAAATCGAAATATTGATAAAAATGGCCCTATATTTCAATCAATATTCCCACTAATTTCAACTTTAATAATAACAATACACATTGAAATGAAAGATAAATTAAAAGCAAAAAGATCTTTGCGACTATAGATTTAGTATTCTAGCAATTGCACCAAGCCGTGGTCACGGGCCGAACGTCGGGTAAATAAATAGGTATACATATACTTTATTTGATATTTTAGCAATTAAATTGCAATTATAATATCAGTATACAAAATTAAAAAAATATGTCTCAGATGGGACTCGAACCCGCATCTCCTCGCTTAATGGTATAGCGCCCGCCCGGCATGCGAGGAGATGCGGGTTCGAGTCCCGCCTGAGACATAATTTTTCAAGTTTATATACTGATATTATAATTGCAATTTAATTGCTAACAGCTTACTGGTATAGCGCCCGCCCGGCATGCGAGGAGATGCGGGTTCGAGTCCCGCTTGATACATAAATTTACTGATAGGTATATTTATATACCTTTATATACCTTTATTCGTCCGGAATAGAAAATTAATAACGATTGAAAACAAATACCACCAATATTAGTTTATGGTATTAGAAACGAATAGAACGCCATAGAAGCTTGGCAACTATGGTAAAATCCTTCTTTTGGATAGGTCTGTAACGGCCGGTCCCAATAATCTATCTATGTTCAGTTTTGGCATATCGAAGATAGAAAATATCTTCTGTCTCTGATTTTGCCATCCAGAAAACAAAGACAGAAGTTGTTTTCTATCTCCGATATGCCAAAACTGAAGATATATAGGTTATTAGGACCGGCCGTTAGTGTGCAACAGTGAACCGATATAGATAGATACTCGTACATGGACAATGCTTTTGTTGCACAAAACAAAGGTAACAAGAATTACAATTTGACAGATCTGTACAATAAGGCGGTCTTATTTCTAAAAGGATTTACCCCCGTATTTATAAAGAAGTAATTACTTATTGCTTAAGAAAGTCATAACTTAAAGTGTTCATACCTAGTCCTTAAGTGAAAGAAATTGGTCACCATTAATACTCGTAGTCATATTATTTGGCTGAAAATGCTAACTTTTGGTAGTTATAACTTCTAGTAATTTCTTGATTAAGGCATACAAATTGTCAATCAAGTAATTACTTTTAGTCAAGTAATTACTTTAAAAAAAAAAGCCTTTTATTTCCCATTGGCAATTTACATTAGAAACAGTATATATTATTAAAATTTTTAGTCCGATATGCATGCCACCTGGGGCCCTCTTTGGGTGAAGGCCTCCTCCAAAGATTGCCATTTGTCACGATTTTTTGCCACGTTAAGCCAATTTCTTGAACCGATGGCCTCTATTTCGTCCTTCCACCTTGCTTTTGGACGACCTCTGCTTCTGTGCCCCTGAGGTCCAACCCACGCAGTCACGGTCTTCGTCCACCTATTGTCAGTGAGTCATGCCACGTGACCCGCCCACCTCCATTTCATACGTCGTGCGAAGGACAAAGCATCTATCACGCCAGTCTGTTTTCTTATGTTGCTGTGGCGGACTCTGTCCTTAAATTTAATTTTTAGTGAGCTGCGTTTTATGCCCTCTGACAGGATGTTAGCTTTCTGTTAGTTTTTGAATCAAATATCCACGTTTGACACCCATATGTGAGGCAGGGTAAGAGGCATGAGTCCATTACTTTCTTTTTCAATTTTAAGTCCATGTTAGACTTCATAACTTCTTTATAGCCCCAAAACTTTTTCCATGTGATTGATATGCGCCTGTCTGTTTCTTCAATGTTGTTATTTTTGCGGAAGGATACTTGCTTGCCGAGATAAATATATTCATCAACGTAATATATCAAGTCATTATTTATTTGAATTGGTGTTCTGTGGTGATTTGACATGACCTTCGTTTTAGAGAGGTTTATTTCCAGGCCGACGCTTGAGCTTGCGTTATCAAGATCTGACATCATGGACTGGAGCTCAACAGGGCTCTCTGAAAACAACACAATGTCGTCTGCGAAGCATAGATGGTAGAGACGTTCTCTATCAATTATTAATCCTTTTTTGTCCCAAAATAGATTTATCATAGTGTTTTGGAGAACTGATATGAATAATTTAGGTGATAGTGGATCACCTTGTCAAACTCCTCTGTTAATTTCTATTTTTTGTCCCAAACTATCTAACTTGATTTTGAGTACTGTTATCGTAGATGTGTTTAATAATTCTTATGTATTTGCCATTTACACTTTGTTCATCGAGAGCTTTCCAGATGCTTTGTTGCGATTTAGAGTCAAATGCTTTCTTATAGTCGATGAAAGCCAGATATAATGGTCTTCGAAATTCGTAGTACTTCTCAACTATTTGTTCTAATACTTGTATGTGGTCAGCGGTGCTGAACGATTTTCGAAACCCAGCTTGCTCTCTCGGTTGATGTTTTTCAATGTAGTGGTTAATTCTTTCCAGTAGACAGTTTGCGAAGAGCTTATATAAACATGGCATTATACTAATAGGTCTGTAATTTCCTACATCTTTCGGGTCTCCTTTCTTATATAACAGTATTATTTCAGACTCAGTCCATGTTTTTGGAACTTTTTCTTCATCTAGAATCTTGTTAAATAAGAATGTTAGAGGATTAAGAATCACTGTTTTAGCTAATTTTATGGCTTCGTTTGATATTTCGTCGGTGCCGGGACTTTTGTCGTCTTTTAGTTTCTCCAATTTATTTAGTATGTCGATCTCATTAGAGTAACGTATTTCACTATTTTGGTTTGTTGCAGTTAATGTTTCTATATTTTTAAAGTACAGGCCCTTCGGGGCGCTGTACAGCTTTCGATAGAATTCTGTGGCAGTGTTTATGACGTCTGCTCAAGTTTGTTGTTTTGGAGCGTTTCCAACCAATGATGGTATCCATTGCTTTGTATTATTTAGCTCTTTTATAGCCTTTTTAAGACTTCCGGAAGATTTTAAATGTCTCTTAAATATACATTCTCTATGATCTTTATAGTTCTTTTTAATCTCTTTGTTAGTTGTTTTGAATAAAAAGGTAAGTCTATCTTTTTCGATGTGATTTAGGTGTTGTTTGTGAAGCAGTTGACTTCTTTCTTTCATTAAGTTTAAGGTGTAGTCTGACAGTATTTTTGGACTTTGACGTAGACTATTTTCTTTTCGTTTGTTAAGACCAGTTTTAATTGTGAATTCAATCTTTTTGTAGTAGTATTGACGTCTAGAAATTCGTTTCCTTTTTCAGAGAGGTCATGTACTGCGTTTTTTAAGTTGGTTATGTATTCTGATCGATCTTCAAATGTTTTTAGTTGGTTTTTTGGTTTAGTGAAGTTTCTTCTGCTTAATTTTACGCCTTTTAATCTGACTGTGCCTCTTAGCATCTTGTAGTCTGATAGGAAACCGGTAGATATGGTTTTCGAAGTTATTAAATAAGCGTAAGGAATTTGTTAGGATAAAATCAATCTCGTTTTTTAGTTTACGTTTATGTTTCAGGCGGGACTCGAACCCGCATCCTCATGCATATTGGCCGCGGCGCGGAATGAAGCTACCGAGCCATACGTCACAGCTCAGATCATGTAAAGAAATAGATATGAAATGGGGGCGTGGCGCGTGCGAATCCAATATGGGCAAACAGAACTATTGCACACCGCGGCGAATTGTTTAATGAAAACATCCATGTAACGATAATTGTATTGGCACAATATACATTGAAGGCTTAATACTAATTAGCTGTGTTGTGAGTACTATACGACTGCGCAATGTATCGAGGTTTAATCAAAGCGTTCAATGGCCGACTTGTGCGTCGCGACCACACTTTGTAGCGACACACACACTAATTTGCGCACACCAAATGACGCATTGTGTAAGGCTTACACTGTAAGCGAGTAAGTGGTAGCCGCTGTGATTGGGTCCATGTTTGTGTGCGCACCAATGAGCGTTATAAATTGATATAGTGTCATCCTTATGCTTACAACGGTGTTATTGTAGTTGCGTTGCACACATAAATAATTCGGAGACACGGGTTCGCTAAGGATTTACGAGTAATTTCATATCTCCTTCTTTATATGATCTGAGCGTCACAGCGTCAATTTGCCAAGTAAGTATATTTTAATCGCTGTAAGCCAGCGTAGTTTCATCAAAATGTGTTCTAGGAGTTTTGCACTCTTAAAACATCCGAAAGAAACATCTTTACAGATGTTTGATAAAGCAAATTGAAAAAGCAATTTTAAATAATTTTATGATATTTCAACAACTAAATAATTAAGTTAAAAATACTGAAATTCATATGAATACCGAAAATAATTTTATTATTCATTTTAATAGCATTGTAATTTTTGCTAATTAGTCTGTCGACTGGAGGCAGCTCCCCAGCGGCATTGTTTTACTGTATTACTCGCATTTAATCGAAATCTGTTTTTGGTCATATTAATGTCTAATTATTGTAAAACGTAACGTATTTAATAATCATGCGGATGGTTATTTGCATAAATAAATTAAGCCCTTGGTACGGTCTCCTACCATGAGAAGGGAGTAAAAACTTTAAGTAAATTTTGTTTTAGGTCTATGTATGGGAAGCTCCCCTTAAATATCATTATTTTTATTTTTTGTATGAGAATCGTATAGCGATCTACAGGATACACCTACCTACTAAGTATCAACTGTGTAATGCTAATACTTTCAGAATAAAATGGCTGTGACATACGGACGGACAGACAGACAGACTTGACGAAACTATTAGGGTTCCGTTTTTTGCCATTTAGTTACGGAACCCTAAAATCAAGTCTTGTCATTTCACAGGATTGTCACGTTAGTGAAATTTGATGTCTCTGACGCGCCACGCCCCCATTTCATATCTATTTCTTTACATGATCTGAGCTGTGACGTATGGCTCGGTAGCTTCATTCCGCGCCGCGGCCAATATGCATGAGGATGCGGGTTCGAGTCCCGCCTGAAACATTTTTTTCAAGTTTAAATACCGATAATAGTTGCAATGAAGTTGATAAAATATCATAAAAGGTATTCAAGTGGATTCCTGTAGTGTATGTGTATAGTTTACGTAACTTCCGAAGCAGAACTAAACGAAAATGTAGCTTAATTATGTTTCCTGATGCCCGAATGATATGAAATCATTCTCCCATTCTTCTGCATTTCGAATAGCTGTTTGTGCAATATAATTGTGAATTGAAAGGATAAAATAAACACTTGTTACAATATTTATAGAAGCCATTTGTTCAACAATGTTGATTCTCACAATAGTTTCCGTGTTGGTAAGTTATTATCAACAGAAAACCGTTCGCTTATGTTTAATTCGTATGAAAAGGGACATACGGTTTGTTAGGATGACGAGTAATAATGTTATACCAAATATTTATATTATACAGTTCAGTTCTAAAACTGAATTTGAACCTTGGTTTGAACTGCAGGCCTTCATCATGGAATTCAAGCTGCCACAGCAGTGATAGGTACAGGAATAACCACTACCTTACCAATCAACGCTTTGTTATCATAAACACAGGCAATATCTACTAGAAATTTTGAATCTCCTGCTGTTGGACCCCAGGATCAAGCCTAGGACCCCGAAATATAAACATGGTACTTAAACAAATGAGGTGTTGATACAACATTTCATTAAACAAAACATTTGTTAGCAAATAATAATTTATTTAGAGGCGATGCGCAGTTAGCCGAGTCAGGAAGTTTTTTTTTGTTTAACAATGGGCTTGCTCTTGACTACATACTTAACTCTATGGTTAAGAAGAAGCCTAAGATGGAGCGAGCTTACCCAGAGGCACTGGTTTACCCACACACCAGCGGAACATAGAAAAATTGCTTGGCGCTGGAATCCAGCAGGAGGGTGATAGCATCTAGGCAGCCTCTTACAAAGCCTACCACTGCAGAGGGATCTGTTAGCCGTCATCATTGGTTAAAAAACCAAAGATGCCGTAATTGCCCAGGGTGGACCACTAGGAGGTAGATCCCACCACCCCATAGGTTTAGGTATAGACACATGTAAAATTGTAATTGATTATGTATTAAGGCAGTTTTGTTATTTGCAGGTGGTATCAGCTGTGACTTCGCTACTGCCTGCGTTATGTAAGTGTTTAATGATTTGCCTTTAATATATTAACTACTAATTGTACATACATACATACATACACTCACGCCTTTTTCCCGGAGGGGTAGGCAGAGACCACATCTTTTCACTTGCTACGATCCTTACAGACTACTTTCGCTTCATCCACATTCATTAACCTTTTCATACACGCTCGCCGGTTTAGGGTACTCTTGACCTGACCTTTCTTTAGAACTTCCCCAATTTGATCAAGCTAAGTTCGTCGAGGCCTTCCCCTTCCAACATTTCCATTCATACTCGCCATATATATATTTTTTAGTCAACCTGCTTTCATTCATCCTCTCAACATGTCCAAACCATTTGTCTAAACTAATTGTCAATTGATAAAACCATATTATAATATCCTGAGGTGTAGGCACATAGAAGTCATAGTCAAACATTTATTCGCACAACGTTGTGTGGTAAATTGAGATGGAAAACAATGAATTCAAGATTCAACAAGGTTCGGCCTTATTTAGTAGGCATGCAAATTTACGGTTAGGTTGGCCAATAACACATATCATATAAAATTAATTATCATGTAAGTAAAAGACTATGCAAAAATAATAGTACCGCCTCTTCTTTACCTAGGGGTGTCATAAGAGGCGACTAAAGAAATATTACTAGAATTAGACGACGAGCAGATGCATCTCCTCTTGACCACAGGTTAAACTACGATCTACCTGGGATTTAGAAGGTGTATTTTATTTGAGATAAAAAACCTACTACCTTTTGTTATCGTTAATAACCAGCTAAATTAGTTCACTGTTGGATACAAGCTCTTTAGAGAAGACATTTTTCTGACAATCTTCTTCTAGCAGTACATATTTAGTTGCATTTTACGACACCCATTGAAAGAAAAGATTAGGTGCTATTATTTTGATATATTGACACGAGACGACACTGCATAATCAACGACCTATCAAACATACCTACACAATAAATTCCAGTCGGTGTGAATTGGGTTATGTGTGACACGAGATGTGAAGTCAACTGATCAGAGTTCAAAACGGTTTGTTTGCCAACTTGTTGGTTAAAATCAAGTGTCGTATGTTATAGTTGGGAAATTAAGTTACACGCTTGACTTGTTAGCTGAGAGTACATTTAAATAAACGGAGTAGGGTGTGTTCAGAATTAATAATAATATGCTCGTAGTTCCACAGCTATGCTTTAGTGGAGAATTGTTGAAGTTAAATAGTTTTTAGAACAAAAAGGAAGATATCTCGCGATTGATTTGGATAATAATTATACTATTATGTTGTAATTCTCTGATTTAAACAATACAGGATGAAGTTTTAACCACTTTCCAAATTTTATTAAAGCAATCTACGAGACAAAAAACAAATGATGTATTTTTGAGGTGACAACGTCTTTTAGGTAATTCGATGGAGCCGGCTGCACGCACGAAAAAACATGACTCATGCGGCGTTACCCCGCTCTGAGGCGTTCCATTTAAGGCTTGAAGTGCAAGCGAGAGTGCGGAAGGAGCGACAAAGAGGCACAACCGGCCTCCGCGTGAGCGATGCGTCCGCGTGGACAGCTGCTATACAATAATACATTTACATGTTTGACATTTCACAAAAATTGACATAATTGTATTTATGCGTACAAATAAATGTAACTTGATTAATTCAATTGTGAATTCCATTTACTTCCTGAAGAAATGGAAATCACAATTGAAGAAAATTTTAATTTTATTTCAAACAAATAAAATTAAAATTTTAATTTTATTTCAAACACATAAAATTAAAATTTTCTTTTGAAAAATGCAACCATTCCACCAGTATTTTCTTAAGACGTTGTCACGTTCAACTATCGTCAGTAAACCTTTACAGACAACCGATTTTTTTCTTTTGGTATAGACCAGTACTAAAATGTCAAGAGAAAGGGTCTTAGAAAAGGTCCTTCAAAAACCTAACATTTTTGATACGGCCGCCTAGCAACATTTGAAGTTATTGAATCGTAGGCGACAGTTACTTAATACATTGTGATGCTCACTAGGTTGATAAGTGCGTATGTATCCTAACAATAATAACATACTGATACAAAACTGAAACATGAGCGCTCACAAAAGACGCCATTTGCGGAATAAATATGACTCAAAGAGCGATAGAGCGATCCATTCTAAGAACAGACTTTGCAATCTTATCCCCGATACAGAAAAACGTCTACAAAACCGAATCACAGACGGGAAGATGTTGTTTAGGCCATTTTAATTCCATTTTGAATAATGAATTTAAATAAAATTCATTAACGCGGCAGTGGAAACAATTGAAATACCTGATTTGAACTATTATGGTCACTGTCACTAAAGTTATTTGATTCGGAGTTTACACCTCTCAGGAGCGTGCACGGTTGTTGTAGTGCGGATATCTGCTTACTAACCAAAAGTCTTGGGCTCGGCACTTCAGGCCAGTAAATAGTCTTTTCTAACTTCCGTATTAAAGGGGCGGGTGGGTTATAGTAATTTTCCAGAAGGCACAAAAAGCTGTCAGTCCCGTTCTCTGTCGTAAGATAGAATTTGTAAAAACAATTCACGTCAGAGGCTAGTAAATAGTGTGGAAGAGAAAAACCTACTGCGCCGACTGCAGATAAACTGGGAAAATAGGCAAGAGAATCATGATGATGATGATAATGTCAGAGGCCTGTGATAAGTTGCGTAAAATTTAAATACTTAAACGTAAACCGGTAAAATGTATACTCATTCAAAATGGCTAAACCATTTACATTACGGATGGTATTCAACAGAAATGATTCAGTAAATAAACGTTCGGTCCCAAACATTTTTCATGCAAATTATTGAAAGTATTCGTATGCTAACGATCAAATGATGAAGTATGCATTTAAAATCGATTTTATTCTAATGTGCTTAGTCAGGATTTTGAATAATTTATCGCTTTGGGCTGATTTTGTTTAATTTTGAAAAATAAAATAATAATTATATTCCCGTTTTTCAATGGATATCGTAAGAGGTGATATTATAAAGAGAAGCCCTAGAATAAAACAGGCAGCATCTTCTCCAGCATTAATAAACCTTTAAAAGAGTAATATTTTTTTTTAATTTGTTGGTCACAAAATCTTTTTTGTTATTATCACCAGCACTCCTGCCAAACATTGTAATAATGTTGACTGACGAAAACGAAATATTTAGTAAAATTCAAATACCTAATTATTGTAACCTAAGTTTTTTACGTGGCAATAAATTAAAAATAAAATGGTGCTTAATCCACCAGACTAATGCAATTTGTGCGCTTAGGAGTTAGAGGGAGATTTAAATGAGACGTAATGATCTCACAGAGCTGACTGTAGCATATTAGCTTCCGAGGCCTTACTCTGTAACACAAAGTCCGCTTTTTCTACTCCATCTTTCTCTTTTACTCATGACATTGTTTTATAGCATGTGACAGAGATAGACAGAAACGTTTATACGTAATGGCATTGCGTAGTAGATCCTCTGACCTACTATCTGAACTGCGGATGACTTGCAATTTAACAGAGTAATTGCAATAATTAACCTGTAGATGATTTCTGACTGATTATTGTGTGAGTAAATCTTGTTTACCAAAGCATTAATGTGGTTTAACGCAAATGCTAAATACATTATGTAATTTGTATTCATGTTATTTATGTTATTCATGTAATATGTATTAGGAATACTATTAGTTTTTTTTGAGTTGGTCAACCGTATTAGCAGGTTTACGTGCTTACTATTTATTGTCTTATGGTGCTGACACATAAAAAGAATAGTGCCACCTTCCCTTGGGTGTAGTAAGAGGCGCATAAAGATGTCAGACAGTAGCAATGCCCAAACTTCTTTCCAGCAATTCAAAAACTGCGATAGCTAAGAGTGGTGATTGTTGCGAAAACCTTATCTTGGTCTAGTCCTGGTCTACTAACATGGGCTTTTGGTGATGAAGTATTTATGTTTAAAGGTATTCTGATAAATGTTTGAGATGATATAGACATTTATGAAGTGATACCAAAAATGAGACTGAGAAATGTCTTATTTAGGTAACTGTTTGCTTACCTAATACCTATAAGTTTTCTGTTTGCCAAATTTTATCGACAAATACAGTGAAATTCTAACTCTATATAGGCCAATTTGGAGTTAGTTATTTTCTTAAAATTGGTTAATTGCATACCAAACATTCTTATATGCATTTTGGTCGTACGTTTTTTTTTGTAGGCAGACCTACGAATTATAATATTAAACATTTAAATCTGGCAACCATTTTTGTTTCGCCACTTGAAAAATACTTTTTTTGCACAACAAAACAAATCCTTAGTACAAGTTGAAATGTTGCTTGATCTTAGGCCAGCGTGTTGGCTGATCCTTGGGCTAATTCATTATTTTTTTTCATTTCAACGAACACATTCAAGCAGGATCCGGGGAGAACAAAATGCTTTTAAATCGTAATCTCTTCAAGTCTCCAGTAAAGAGGATTTTGTGGCTTAGTGCAAAAATCTCGGGCAAATGTTCCTAGGGGAGAGATTGGGAGGGACAAATCCTTGGCTCGTTTTAATTCTTTTGATGGTTTTAAGATGTATGACGTGTGTTGAATGTACAAAATATTTGATGAACCGTTTGCTAAATTAAATTTGATGACAGAGGAGCTTCTGCTGTATTTAGTATCTAAATATCGTTTGGTCTAGTGGACAAGGGTAAGTAAACAAGTGATTTCAAATAAGAATTCTGCGAGGGTCATAAATATGAGAACAAGTATTTGTATTTATACACTTCACACTAACGGGGCTTAATGCAACGAAACTACTTTATTTAAAGGTAAATAGTAATTTACCTCGGAAACGTCGGGACGTTTCGATCTGGTTGCACGAATCATGGTCGCGGGCAGACTGGAGGCGCTCGACGTCGCCTGGCCGGTTGGGAAGAAATGTTTTCTTCTACCCGCACTAACAATTTTGTCACTTGAACAGTCAGCTCGACACTGTTAATGTAGTTTGTCGAGCTGACTGTACTTAGTTCAACCGGATCGAAACGTCGGGAAGGTAAATTACTGTTTACCTTTAAACAACGTAGTTTCGTTGCATCAAACCCCGTTAGTGTAAAGTGTATAAGTGTATAAAAAATGCAACAAGAAAAATTAAAATTCTATAAAGCATTTGTATGTTCTTAAGTCGTGGATGGTTGTATTGGAGTGAGAGTTTTTCGGTTATATTTATAATAAGCTTTACTTACGCCATTTTAAAATTAATACATCAACTTCTAAACTTACAAAGCATCTTTATTATTATGGCGTTTTATCACAACTTAAATGCTATTCACTTAGAGTAGCCACCTTTTAGTCTCACATTTGTACCTTCTGTCCTAGGATCAACTGTTCACTTATGTAGTTCTAGTGGGAACCGCAGCCGATAGCAAAGCCATTTCTCTGACATGACACGAAATTTTACGCCAGTACAAGCGTAATTCGGTAGTCCAACAATAGATGGCGCTGTGCTGGGTTGGTTCGCGGTAGCCCAGTGAATTTAGTCACTTTGTGACCACGGCCGACGTGATGCGATCAAAACATCAAAAAAGTTTTTATCTAGTTGTGTGCCAGTTACACAACGTATCCGACAACGTAACGACAAAATAAATGAAGAGAAAAAACTTTTTAGGGAGACCGAGGTGAGTTGTGACAGAGGAGAGTTGTGACAAAGTCGATGTCTCGGAACCTATAACCGTTAGCGAGTTGGCAATACCGCGCAATTGCTTCTTTAGAGACGTGTTAATTGACGCAGCACGCGCCAGAGGCGCACAGCAAGCGATTGTGAGAGTACAACGTCTGCGTGGAAAAAAAAACAAAAAGTAAGTTTTTCATCAAAATTTTGATTGCTTCTATATTCTAAAACATTGCATTCACATGATTAAGCTATTTTTTCTTTTATTAAGTGGTTTTTGAAGTTTCAAATCATGGCATTTTTTCCCATGTTTGCATCTTGTTTTGAAATTACGAATTATTATTCTGACCAAGTAGCAATTTTTGGCACCTAGGAGAGTTGTGACACGCTGTCACAACTCTCCTATTTAAGTTTATTTTAGTCAGCTTATTTTAATTGGTCTTAGCAATGTTTTTTTCTGTTTATATAATATGTTTGTTAGTTTGTTTTTGTCAATTCTTACAACCTAAGTTTGGGATAAATGTTTTTGGCATTAAAATAAAAATTAATAATTTTTGTCAGCAACTTATTTAGGCATGTGTTTTGATAAAGCTTTTTAATGTCTGAATTGCTTTTTTATAATTGATAATAAAAGTACTTTTATGCAAAAACGTGTTTAGTTTACAATACATTACAAAAATATATTAATTTGTCAAATATAGTCTAAGTTCATACCTGTCACAACTTACCTTGGTACCTGTCACAACTTACCTCGGTGTTAGGAGAGTTGTGACAATAGAAGTTGTTTCAGTTATTGTGGATTTTCTCATTCACCATATAATTTTAATTGACTTTGATGACTATTTTTAAAAGACTAATAATCAGGCTATATTATGGCATAACGTTTATAGTTGTGGTATGTTTCTTTAATGAGATATCTTGCTCTAAGTAAAAATTGTCACAACCCTCCTCGGTCTCCTACACCAAAAATTTACCCGTTATTTGATATTTTGTCGTCCTTGGTAAGTGAATTTCATTTTGAGCCTAATTCCCGTAAATTTATTTGAGTTTAAAGTAAAAATTTTGGTCACGTTTGAACAACCGCGGCTCTGCCCAGGTCACAGTCTAACAGAGAGGAGTTTTATAGACGCCGCATTATTTTGTTTTTCATGTGAAAGCGGAATGATAAGTTCGGGGAATTTTTATTGAAATTAGATTTTCTTAATATGTTCGACGCCTATGGTATATTGCAGCGTTTCCCATTTGCCGGGTCGCGACCCGGTACTGGGCCATCATAATAAAATACCGGGTCGCAACATTCCCGCCTTGTTTTCAAAATAATATCTATCGATTGACGAATCGTAAAAAAACTTCTTTCGTCATTTTCCGCAAACTTGGAATATAAGTAAAAAATAAGCAGTAGCTCCATGCTTCGCACTAAAATTTTGTGACTTAATAGTGTTTAATAATATTTACTATTGATAAAAGTATATTATTATACCTAAGCTTGGGTTTAAAAGTATTAAGTGGGTCACAAACAGGCAATGTGAAAATTACCGGGCCATGGCAGAACAATGTTTGGGAAACACTGGTATATTCAGTTTTCTTTTAAGCTATTGCATAGCTTCTATCGCGGGCCTTGAGCGTGGAGACCGAATCCAGAAATTCCGTAACGAAAATAACCTAACACCCCCCACTCCGACCGGCACAGCGGTGATACTTTTTAGTTTTATAATTACATAAGTTGATAAAAAATGCTATGCAATAGCTTTACCGTGGCAGTCTCCGAGTGCCACACGTAATTTTTTAATTCAATATTTTGGTTTATATCGATAGTTCCATTACCTAACAGACACACACAAAAAAGTTATATAATTTAACCCCTAATAATCGCGAGTTGTACCTGTAGACTAATTTTCCACTTCAATACATGCAATCTCTTTGTTCACAACACTCCTGCGGTATCTATATAATGCATTATCTATCTTTAATCTAGGTTTAGTAGGAAATAGGCTTGCCTCGCAACCTCACCTTCATGTTATTTAGTACCAGTCTAGACGTATGATGGGGAATATTCACATTGCTATCTCACACGTTAAAGAAGCATCGAGTTTTTCTAAACAGAAGATAAAATCCTTCGTTTCTCATGGTTCTTATGGGCATTTGCCCAGTCACTTGAGGTACAAAGGTAGATAATTTTAAAGATCGATGACAGCTACTGGGTCAAATCAAAAATTTTTTACCGTATTGAGATAAGAAAATAAGAAAAAACCTTTCAGTTCAGTTTTATGAAATATATTCACTCTCATTGTGGTTGAGTAAATTATAAATATACTTATCAAAATAAAACATCAAAAGAATGTCAAAAAAAGATCACCATCTTGTTAAAGGACAACTTAGTAAATTCAAAGCTATTATAAAATGTTTGCTTAATACACTGCTTAAATACTGCACGACTCAATATTAGTACTTTATGATAAAACACGTGAAGTGTGATTACTATATTAAAAAAAAAGCATTAAATACCAGTGAAAAAAAACCACTGCAAGGCAAATCTCCATCATTGAATTCAAGTTACCACAGCAATGATGGGTAAAGTCATAAATAACACGCTTTTGAAGCTTTTGTTGTCCGATCCGGGGATCGAACCTAGGACCCCGAAATCTTTGCCGGGTACTCAAACCACTTTGGACCAGCACCTCATTTCAATTATTTAAAACAAAATCTTGGTTTCTGCAAGCTACATGCATTTGGAACTGAAACGAGATTTGGTGTAATTCCCACAGGAGCGGTAAAGTGGGATTAAGGCCAGCACTAGATAATTAAATGGGATTTCTCGCAACACTTCATCAAAAATAATACTGGCTACTGGAACTTTGGCCACAAATTTCGAACGGAGTTAAATTTTGTCTCAGAATTTGTAGCAGGATTTCTTTGCGATGGTAACTTTTTAAGAAATAATGAACTAACGTAAAATAAGTGATATTCTTAGTTATATTTTTACACAGGTAAACGTAGAAAACATGAACAATACACAATGAGTGACAGAACGCGCACCCACTAGAACATTTCGGTGCACTTAAAATTTTGAAATTATGATTAAGGTACTCGTAAGTACTTATTAAACATGATATTATTTGTTTGCAGACATAGAATGGTGTTTTTTCATGGGACTATGTATCTATTTTTAATTTTTAGTTAAGTACATAACTGAATAACAAGCTTGATCTTGTTTCATTTTAAAAACGTGTTTTATTAATTTATTTACACATAATACACATAGCGTTCGGTTTTACTAATACGATATTGGAATTCTATATAATTCTATAAAATTCTATAAACTGCTACAAAATTCCATAAAATTCTATAAAATTCTATAAAATTATATAAAATTCCTAGGAATTTTCTGTTGTACATGTGTCATGTATACATTTCCTTGTTGTACAGAGAACAGCACGTCAACCTACTACAAAACGTCAAATTTTCTCAATTTATTAATATTGATCTCTACTTGTTGGACTTAAAGTTGAAAATGAATTCAATGACCTTTAACTATTTGGGTAGGCTGACCTGCTGTTGTCTGTGTATGTTTACATTTCCTAGGATATGTGCGTATAAAATAATCTCTGAATCAATATTTTACTGATTTTCTAAATAACTTCGGAATCGTATACATTTCCTAAGAGATGTAAACTATTCCTACAGTTCATACATTCCCTGTAACATGAATACAAACAAAATATTTTCAACGATTCCATTTATTACAACCGCAAACGATGCAGGATTTATTTAAAATTTTAAAATACTATCGTAAGAGTTAATTGTTCAGTAATTCCTATCTCGTACTTTACGAGTTCCGATATTTCGGCATTGCAATCGCAATCACTGCCATTATGGTTATATAAGAACTTTCTGAACGACAAATACGATACACGGTAGAAATCCAGATACAATAAACTTTTCATCAAAGCTTGTTACCTGATGTAGTAATATGTCACACATACTAGGAGGCAAATCGATCGTGTATACATATATGTATGCATAAATTTTAGGTAATTTTTTTGTACGTCCGTCCCATATGTCTGTCCGTCAAAACGGTTTATCTCAGGAACGAGGTATTAAGCTGAAATTGAAACCATATTCTTAGGTCTTAAGTATCTTGAAGCTGTAAAAAATCTGTTCAATTAACGGAATGAAAAGGACACCAAAAAAGTATATTTCGATTCTCTCAAAAGAAATTAATATCATAGGGTTTTTTCCGTTGGCCTACGACTGTGAAATATGGCAAATAATAGTTTATTTACTACAAGTATGGGTAAAAATGAAATCAACTTTAATAGTCTCGATTTAAAGTACGTAATTATGCAACGGTATAAGTGGTCTTAACATGGACCTAGAAATGAGTCAGAACCCTTGGTAGGCCGTTTCTCACTTGTCCGGTTTTTTTGAATGATTTTAATGATGTTAATGATGATTATGAGAGTACAAGAAACAAATTTCTGTTATAGTAAAGGATCTGTCTTTTGCCACCGCACCCCAATAAGGTCTTCAGCTTGTGTAGCTTCAAATGAGAATGGGATCGTTGCTTCGTTCGCAAAGAGCTCTACATTTGACATGGAGTTCCATTCAGTAAAAGCTAAGTTAACAAAACCTTTACTTAATCTTAATCAACCTACATACGTCCTTAGACTAGGACATTTATATTACACGCCATTTTGCTATTCATAGTTGACCCGCCCTATTGCACGATACACTGTAATTTGTTCACTATTCCTTATGTAAGTATGAATTTATTATGTTCGTATTAATAATGTTTCAATACAGAACTTTGAGTGGCACTTTGAGTTAGAAAATAGCTTTGGCAAAGCGTTGATGACTGAATATAAAGCACTTTACTTATCATTGAATAGATGACGAGACACACACATTTTATTGTGGTCAATAAACCACATACAAATGTGTCGTGTGGTGCTGGCACAAATGAAAATACCAACTCTTCTTCTTCTATAAGTAGCTTAAGAGGAAACACTAAGGTCGAGAGAATTGAAAAATAGGTATTTGTACAATTATTGCTGTCGCGTGTGCCGAAACGCCTCACCGCAGAGCGTGATAGAGACAAGTGCATCTTGGACCGAAAATACCTAGTAAAAACACACAAAATCAACGTTTCGTAGTCCCATGATTCCTTTTCTAAACTAGACCGATTTAAATACTTTTTTCATTTAAATTTAAAGAAAGGCTTTATCCGTGTTCGTATATTTTGCTTTATATCTAAAAATTTGCCAAGTTTGTTTTCTAGATGTTTGAACATAGCGGAAAAACAGGCGAATTTTTTAGATTTTTGGAGGCTCATATCTCTTTTATTAAATAATTTATGATAATAATAAATAAATAATAAATGTGAACAACATCACATACATTGTTCTGATCCCAATTTGAATAACTATTTAAAGCACTCGTATTTTGGAAGCCAGAAACAACGAAGGTACCACAAACACCCAGACCCGAGAAAATGTTGAAAAACCCTTATTTTCTACATTGGCCCGTCCGGGAATCGAACCTCGGAGCAGGCGACACCTTGAAAACTGGTGAGTCACCACTCCGCCACGGAGGTCGTCAGGTTATGAAAAAAAGGAAAACATAGAAACATGCTTATAGTGGCTATAGATTTTTGTAATGAAAATTATTGCTCTACTGGCATTATCCAGGGAGGAAACAGGGAACTACGTTTGTATGGAAAAACGGCCCTTGTGTTTCCTCTTAAAAGGCATGTCGACTCTATGGTGATGATGACAGAAAAAGTAGTATTGTCAGATGAAGATGGACAACAGTGTGTTATGATTATGGCAAAACCGTCTCTTTGAGGACACACTATAAGGTGACTATTTCTACACCTTCAAAAAATTTTATAGGCGTTCAGTATCATATTTAGAGCCCATTTATGCAATAAAAATGTAGGTCAAGTTTTCACCCGAAAATATTTTTCGCGATATAGTTTTCAATTATTACGGTCCTGAGACTGTGAAGGTAAGGTAAAAGGGGAATCAACAACTTATGAATAGTATCGTAATCTATACTAATATTATAAAGCTGAAGAGTTTGTTTGTTTGTTTGTTTGTTTGAACGCGCTAATCTCTGGAAGTACTGGTTCGATTTGAAAAAATATTTTTGTGTTGGATAGTCCATGTATTGAGGAAGGCTTTAGGCTATATAACATCACGCTGCGACCAATAGGAGCGAAGCATCAGTGAAAAATGTTAGGCAAAAATAATTGCGATCATAAAAACAGAAATTGACGCGGGCGAAGTCGCGGGGAACAGCTATAAATGAATAAGATGCGTATCGTGTGAAGTGTTGCAAGGAGGCCGTATCAAAAATTTTCGATATTTGCGGACATTTTCTAGGTTCATTTTTGTAGCTATACCTAAAGTAAAAACCGGCCAAGTGCGAATCGGACTTCCGCACTGAGGGTTCCGTACCAAGTTTAACTAAAATACCACAATATTTTGATGACTTAAAAAATAAAGTTAGTTCTTTGTTTTTCATAGTGTTTGTATGAAGGACAAAGTTATGTTTCCTGTTGTTGAAAATGTTCGATCTCGTTCGAACCAATTTTCGTTGAAAGTTTTTGTTAAGATTTACATTATGTATTTTTTCCAAAATTTTCACTTGCTTATTTTTAAAATTAGAGGGGGGGGGGGGACACAACTTTTAGATAAGATTAGAATACTCTTTACCACTTTGGAAGCGTCTATCTTCCAAATGTTAGACTTTTGGAAAAAATGGTTTTAGAAACCTCTATGTCATTTTAAAAGACCTATCTATAGATACCCCATATGTATAGGTTTAAGTAAAAAAAAAATTTTGTTTTAGTTCTATGTATGGGAAGCCCCCCTTAAATATCATTATTTTTTACTTTTTGTATGAGAATCGCTAAGCGGTTAACAGGATACATCTACCTACCAAGTTTTAACTGTGTCATGCTAATACTTTCAGAATAAAGTGGCTGTGACATACGGACGGACGGACAGACAGACAGACAGACTTGACGAATCTATAAGGGTTCCGTTTTTTGCCATTTGGCAACGGAACCCTAAAAATACATCATTTGTTTTTTGTCTTATAGATTGTTTTATTAAAATTTGGAAGGTGATTAAAATTTCAACCTGTATTATGTCCAACATTAGATTCATACAGGCTGATGATGATAATAATGACAAAAATGTTATTTTTAGTGAAAAACTAATCAATGAGGTAACATTATAGCATTCCTAATAAGGTCGCATTTACTCAAAATTTGTAGCAATTCTGTATGTTGGAATGTTACTTCAGGTTGAAATTCGACTGGACCAAGGTTCGTGTTTATGTACAGACGAAGGCACATAAGGCTTTATACTGGGGAATTTGCAACAAAAATCGATCGAAATATCCACAAGCATAATATTAGTAATAACTAAACAAAACAAACAACAAGCATTCTTATAATAACCAAGCAGAACAACAAAAAGATGCCAACATTGCCTATAATATTTAAGAATCTCAAAACAAATCCCAAAGTCAACTAACATAACATACGAGGCAATTGAAAAGTCCTATAAAATTTCGAAATACCATTATAATATAAGTGTCAAACAAACATAAAACAACATGAAACTGAAATAACCGTTTGTCAAAAATATAGTTCACTCTATTATTCTGAGAGCATCCGTGTCGCTTGTCGCATTATAAAGTAAAGTTTCAAGTGCGCGCCTCCTTTTGGGTATAGTACGGTTTAAAGCAAAGAAAGAAAACGTTAGGACGCGTTCTTATTGTTAGCTTTTTTTCTAAAAATCAATAGGCTTGCTCTTGACTACTTAGCTCTACAGTTAGGAAGAAACCTAAGATGGGGCGAGCTTACCCAGAGGTACTGGTTCTCCCACACACCATCGGAACATAGAAAAACTGTTTGGCGCATGACTCCGGCAGTAGGGTGGTAGCATCCAGGCAGCCTCTTACGAAGCCTACCACCGCAGAGGGATCTATTAGCCGTCATAGGTTAGAAAACCAAAGATGCCGTTGCCCAGGGTCGAACTAGGAGGTTGATCCCACCACCCCAAAAGCTATTCTGCCTTATAATCATTTTATTTACATACTTTAAGGACTTCCACAACCAGATTTTAGTAATTCCTTAACTCTATGTTTGAGGATCCACCTACTTAATTATGTAGTAACCCTTCTGTAGTTTTATTGGCGGTTTCTCCCGCACCTTTTGTCGTGCTTTGACTTATTAAAAGGGTTAAGTCAAAAAGTTGATGTTTCTTTGGAATATTTTACAGTACTTATGATATAGGAAAAAAGTATATCCCTAAAAAGGCTATTTCTTTTTCTTCTTGATCAGATTTGTAAAATTTACGTGTTATTTAACATCGTTATCATTAGCTTATCAACTAATAGTAATAGTGGTTAATATTGGTCTTCCATCAGATATCAAATAAGCTGCAAATATCAAACGTTACCAACAAAAAGAAACATTTTTAATGTTCTTTCATTATTATCATCAACAGCTTATATCAGTCTACTGCTAGGCGCAGATTCACCAAAAGGAGGATTCTATCAAACCAACACAGTTTGGTTAAGTCTTTAAAACTGCCAAGAAACTGGATACAATGGAAAAAATATTGTTTGGAGAGTCACCGGTGACTCCATGGCGCTCAAAGTGTTGATGGTGGATACAAAACCCTGCTGCAGATTTTTTTCTGGCAGTATTCTTTTAGTCATCTCTTACGACATTCTTAGGGAATAAAGAATGGTGACATCATTGTATTATTGTAAATGTAACTGTTTTAGTTACAATGGTAACCTCTTTGTTTGGGTTTATTTTTTCGGACAGACTGATCATGCTAGCCTTTGCAGGATTCTTCTTTCAACCTGATATGATGACCCTAATTGCTATAAAGGGAAAAAAATGACTTGAAATTTTGGCACCATTTTTTGTTTATTCTACCTTTTGTATCAAAAAATATAGCTAGTAAAATGCAAACTAAAATTGGTATCATCAAATTAAGTGGATCGCACTTAGTAAAAATTATGCATATATGCATTCCTACGTCATCCTTTATTGGGTTGAAAAGCTTTTACAGGAAGACTTCCAAAGCGTGCTTAACGTAATGTGCACCACTACATGTGGACGTACCCTTAAAAGAAAAGGATGGCCCAAACTTTGACGGTTTAAGTACCCTACTTGACTACTTACATTGGTAAGTTTCGCTGGAAGTGACAAAAGTGGTTGCTAGTTTTTATTTCAAAGTTATGCAAAGTTAGACATCGCATATTTTATTTTTCCTAAAACTCTTCCAAAGCAGTCAGAGGTCTGATAGTTTTTAGTTTTTATGACAAGTGTTTCAACTTACAGTTGATATAAAAAGGAAGTAGAAATGGCACTTTTTGTAAGTTTATTAACAGAAACTGGCCAATATTTGCTAGGCTAAAGTTAAATATTGCTTTTTATTATTTTGTCAAAGAGTTTTTATACACAGATTTTCAATACTTGGCCTTGGAATTCAGGCCATGTCTTTTGTTCACGAATGATACGGCGAGTGGGAGCAAACACCGAGTGAGGTGAATTCGGGCGACTAACGACGGGCACATGACACTCGCGTTCCATCCAATATCTGTCGATGTACCTTTAACGTTGCAATACGATTAAACCTATTATATACAGTCCACACGTTTTATCATTCGTCTACAAGACCCAAAGCTCAACCCATGCTCAATCAATGCCGGCCGAGCCGAGCCCGGAACACTTTTTTTTACCTAAGGAGTCCATTTGAATAAGGAAATAATATCGACTGCGTGCATTAGTTCCATATTTGAATCTGTGAGCTGCGCACCAATAACAAATGAAAACGGGCGTAATAAATCGTTGTCATGTTATCGCTGTTCGTGTTTCCCGTTGAATGTTTTAAATCTTTCTGTTAAATAAGCATGTTTAAAATATTAAAAATGCATGAATATTTAAAATACTGATTATTCCTCAATAATTCATGTAATATCCAAACAAATATAAGAAAGGTAGAGCCCAACGTCAAAGGGTATACAAGTGAGAACATAAAGTAAGGATACCGAAGCAGCTGCAAGTAAGTGATCTCCTGAATTCTTATGCCAGATAAAAGTATGGATAGTGTTAAAGATTGGAAGTGGTTTTGTCTGTTTTTATCGGGCTATTTTTTACAACCTTCTATTTAATTATTATTATAACCTATTTCTTTACCTCTGTATTCCTGATTCCATACTAATTGAAAATATTCTTGTCTAGGTATGACAATTTCTAGCTTTACTTAATGCTTTTCCGTTTCCTTTATGCACTTTTGATTGTTTTCTTCTTATGGATATCGTCATTAGGACATATCAGATTATTATTTTTTAATAATCGCTTGTCAGGCGGCTTGGTGATTGAAGTTTGGCCAGTGTTTAAATAAAGGCTGGGAATCTTCTGGAAAGAAACAATACATTGAGTTGCCTCTTACTACACTCAGAGGACGAGAAGGGTTGGTGTTATTCTAGTTTCAGATTCTACCACACGTCACTAAAATAATTATGAGTACTTTTTATTGTACAGCGTGTTAAGTAAATAGTATAACAAGCCGAAATTTGATAAATCATAATTTTTGAACAAATCGGAACCTCAAATTTTTTGTTTCTATGAAATAAAAAAAATAACTTCACTGTACTACTTATTTGCACATGTTAACTTAATCTAGTGTACTTTACATTAACTTTACTTACTTACTTACTTAATTTACTTAACAACATGTTTAATGATTGTTAGTCAAATATTGTCATTTTTGATGGCGATCAAGGAGGTACCGCTTTTAGTAATTCCTTAACTCTATGTTTGAGGATCCACCTACTTAATTATGTAGTAACCCTTCTGTAGTTTTATTGGCGGTTTCTCCCGCACCTTTTGTCGTGCTTTGACTTATTAAAAGGGTTAAGTCAAAAAGTTGATGTTTCTTTGGAATATTTTACAGTACTTATGATATAGGAAAAAAGTATAGCCCTAAAAAGGCTATTTCTTTTTCTTCTTGGTTACTTTTTCAAATGCGTACTACGACCCCCTTGACGAGTATTCTGTTTTTAGATGGCCTTATAAGGCACCGGCTCTGTGATCAATATAATGACTCTTTTGTAAGTCGGAACTAATTATATCGAGCGTTAAAATGCAACATTTTTGTTTTTTTTAATGAAATGAACAATAATCTATACTAATATTACAAAGCTGAAGAGTTTGTTTGTTTGAACGCGCTAATCTCAGGAAGTACTGGTTTGAATTGAAAAATATTTTTGTGTTGGATAGTCCATTAATCAAGGAAGGCTTTGGGCTATATAACATCACCTGCGACCAATAGGAGCGAAGCATCAGTGAAAAATGTTTCAAAAATAATCGCGATCATAATAACTGAAATTGACGCGTAGGTACGCGGTAAGTACGCGGGCAACAAAACATAATATTATATAGAGAGATGAATAAGACACTTTATTGCTTACATATGTGTTCATTGACTCAAACTAAATAATAGTAATAATATTGCTAAGACATGTAACATAGGGCTACTGGATCCATCTAAACTACTAATAAATTAATCTGTTTGTAATGGTCTGGGTGTTTTCCATGTATTATAAGTATGTATTTACAAAAAAAAAAGTATATAAGTAAGTTTTTCGGTTGTCTAGTACCCCATACGACAGGGTACTTAATAGTAGCTTAATTTGGGACTAGATGGCTTTGTGTGGCTCAGTGAGGCATGTCTTAAAATATTTATTTATTTATTATTAATACTACGGGTTCTAGACAACCTGCTAACATGCTTACCTACATATGTTTTTTGTTTAAACAATTATCATACACAGAAAATGTCCCGACCAGTACAAACAGATATATTTATAATGAAATCATGCTGGTTCTCTTTGCTTCTGTCGAATTCTACTGGGAAACAAAACAGATTTAGGTACTAAAATTACCTATCTGTTTTGTCTTAGAATATACATTGCGACAATTTATTTTTGATGTTGTTAATGAAAAGCAAAAAACATTTGCGTTGAAAACTAGCATCATTAAAATACAGAGAATCATTTCCAATTAACAATACCATTTATCCGAATTAATGCGAATCGAAATTGTTTCAACACGACTTATGCATTAATGCAAAATTACTACGCGGAACATCAAGTAAGTACAAAGTTCGACGTAATTTGATGGATGGGTATCGTGGTAGTTAACATGTTTTTAATTCAGTGTTCAAAACGTTAGGTTTAACTGAAAATGAACGTTAAATCTTAATAAACACGAGTTAATTCCATAAAACAATCATACTTGTCAATGTGTAGATGACCCTTGTATTCTCCTTAATACGATTTGTCGCTGCACTTGTTAAATAGCAGTGATTTATTTATTTATTTATTTAATTTGGACTGCCAGGGATAATTACATTGGTAAATTACTTAGATAATCTTCATCGTGATCACAAATGTCCCAGCCGTCACATCGACCGCTGTTGTCACGGCTTTTTGCTAGCTTTTTATTAGACAGCCATGCGGCGCTAGTGTCGATCAGACTTAAAAGAAAGTACCAATCGTGTGTTCATTGCTGTTATCAGCTGTTACGGCATTTTCCGAGAGAAACCTGCCGGTTTGCAGCGCGTGGTGGTCCGCCTGCTAAGCCGGTGTTTTGATACCCGGCCGGGGGAATGTGTTTCCTAAATTGGTATGGGTGTAGAAAGGCGAACGTATGTTAACGAATTAACAATGGCAGCACCAACACAGAGTGAGCGAGTATAGTAAATGAACGAAAGGCGCCTACCTTTCCACGCTAAATGCAGTATGTAATGCAGTGATAATTAGTACCTACCACTGAAATAACAACCTACCTACCACTGAAATTTGACGACCATTTGGATCAGCGGTAGTTAACGCTGCTTCTGACCCATGAATCGCGGGTTCGATCCCCGCACAGTACAAATATTTGTGTGCATGAACATGTCTGTTTGTACTGGTCTGGGTGTTTTCTATGTATTATAAGTATGTATTTACAAAAAAAAAAAAAAAAGTATATTAGTAAGTTTATCGGTTGTCTAGTACCCCATACGACAGGGTACTTAATAGTAGCTTAATTTGGGACTAGATGGCTTTGTGTGGCCCAGTGAGGCATGTCTTAAAAAATATTTAATTTAATTTAATTTAACAAAAACCTGAACGCGTTTCGACATTTTACGCATTCTCAGGAGATGTTATCGCCTCGGCGCGCGCGGCGGCTCCTATGAATAAACGTCGTATATTTATATTGATTAAATTTTTGTAACGGTTTTTTGCGACGTAATACCTAAGTCAATTAAGTGATTTGTTTCTCAAATTTTGAGTACAGGCCTCTTAAAAGAATGTCACAACTAAACAACAACATAAATATTATAAATATTATTGCTGATTCTGAAATCATAAGTAAGAAAAATAAAACTTTATGTCCATAATGAATATCTAGATTGTAAAGTTGACATTACTTAATAAATAATGACTGACGTATTTTTAGAAATGTTTGTATGTGTGTATAAATTTAATTGAGGTATTTTAAATTGTTTGGAGGCGTCTTGTCTCTGACTTATTTGTTGTTTGTTAATATATTTGTATGCTATTGACTATGGCTGAATAAGTGAAACCTATGAATATGTTTGTGACCTCATGATGTACCCTATTCAAAACAAATAAATTATTCTTGATTCTTGATTCATAAATTCAAACTAACATCACCATAAATATCATGGTATAACCATCTAGGCGAGTCGGCCAAAAAATTTGCCTAGTCGAGACTACGAAGGTCGTTTACTGTAACGGTTATTGTAAGTTCGGCAGATGCGACTAACCCATTTTAGCTTCAACTTGCTGACACTAAAATGCCAACTACTTTAGTTTTTAGATTACAGTCGTTTGGAATGGCGTGGGGAAAAGAAACTAGAAATTTGTAAGGTTAGATATAGATATTTAAAGTCCACCGTATTGAAGTTGTCAAAACGATTGTGTCAAACTTGTTTCCGATAATTGCTAAGAGATGGCGGTTTACTATTTTACATCGCGATATTATTTGGGTTTTTCTGAATTTTAGCTTGCTTTTCGAGCTATGCTAAAGTCAACAAAGTAAGTCAATCAGTATTCATTATTAAGACAGGGCCCTAATTCCGCTTATTTACAAATGGCTCAATAGAATCGCAATTGCATCTCAATTGTTTATTTTGACACATTTACTATGTTAGTAATGTCAAAATATACGATTGAGATGCAATGGCGAATATTGCGATTATATTAAGCCATTTGTAAATTAGCGAAATAGGGACCCAGGTATTTAGTTGTTCAGATAATATTTGTATCTTTGTTTTCAAGTTATTATATTATAATAATAGAATCCGTGAACTTTTTAATTATATGTATGTGCGTGTTCAAAGTACGTCTGTTTAAACTATCTTTAAATTCGTAATTCGATTATTACAACTAAAGTGAATAAAATAACTTTACATAACAATATATTTTATATTAGCTGACCCTGCGAACGTCGTATCGCCTCAATATAATTTAATTTGATTTTGACGTCTTGTCATTCTGATCAAATATGGCGTTTATCTGGAAGAATCGTATGGAACTCACAGTTTGGTAATTAAAAACAAATAATTTGCAAAAATTAATATTGCGGCTTTAAATTGAGATGTAAGCTATCCTATCTTTTAAGTTAGATCAAACTGTACACGGTGTGCAAATTTGATTAAAATCGGTTTAGTAGTTTAGGAGTCCATTGCGGACAAACAACGTGCCACGTAATTTATATATATTAAGATTAATTGGTATCATTATTAAGCCATGTTTGTAACGAAAACATTTTATTTCCGGATTATTATCCGGTGTGGATGTTTATTTTAAATTTAATTACAATACTCGAATTTTTCCTGCTGTCTGTTTCGGCGGTCTGGCGCGGTGCATAAGGTGACAGCGAAAAACAATTTGCAAACCTAAAGAACCACGATATTGTGTTTTATCTTGCGTATTTCTAGTTCAAACTGAGAACGTCTTCCGAGGTTTCGTTCAGATTTGTAGGTGTACGGGCTGTGGGTTGCTGTTTGTATGGCTATGACCTACTAGCCCGTACGTTGTCTGACTACAGAAGGTGCCTATTGGGTGCAGAAATAAAAGTAATAATTGTCACTGATTTCTCTATTCGGTTTCCACAATATTTTTACAGGAAATGGTGTACAATAAATGAGATGGTAAATGGCTTAGCTATGTGCGCGATGTGGAACGACTCGGGAACGACTGGCGTCGTCGCCGAGCTCTCGTCTGACTCTAACCAAAAATGCTACATCAGCAAAACTGCACATACATAGTGTGTCCCTACATAGGCATATCATAACCGTGCATAAAGTAAAAGTAAAGTAAATTGGCTCTTATTTTACCTAATAATCCCATTGCAGGGAAAAGGCCTCCATCATTAAATTCAAGTTACCATGGAAATGATAGTTACAGGCATAATTACCACACTTGTAACACAAAATATATACAGTATATTATTATAAAAGTAGGTATACATTATATCTACTATGTTTTATATTTTAGAATCGGATCAAAGTTTCATTGCTTTGTTTGCCTCAGGTGGGTTTATGGCTGATATTTTTAAGAGGATTAGTGTCTTAATTATCTTTTGCTTATTATCTCAACTATTTCCCTCTTCGTAGTCTAGGATAGATAATACTGCATTGCTCTAACCTTAATTAAAAAGAGCTAAGAAATGGATGATCCGAGCTTAGTTTACGGTTTTAAGTGTCATGTTACAATTTCTACAATCGTTTAAACTAACCTCTCGAAATTGTACCAAATAGACGGGAAAATCAATTCGACAAAATGCTGTAAAAATAGGCAATTAATGTGTCTTTTGTTATTGATACTTTAAAAAATTTTATTTATTTTTATAATAAAGTAAAATAAATACCTATGTAGTTACATGGAAGCTAAATTAGTTTTCTACTCGTGCTATACTTATTACTACACTTTGCACATAAACTATTGCGGGAATTTCTTATTATTTTGTTTTAACTATTTGACCATCGCTATACTAAAATTTATGCTTTAGCTTCCAAAACTAAAAAAAGTTGATGCCAAACAAACTTTAGCAAAGCAAAATGCAAATTCTTTTTTTTTTCCATTTTGATGTATGAAAAAATTAACAAACAATAATAAAACAGATTGTGTAAATTATTTTGATGTTATTTGTCTAATTACTATAATTTAGGCCCGTTTTATTGAAGTAACCCTGTATTGTCGAACAACAGATTTACATACGCACCTCAACTGTTTTCTAATAACACTTGCAGATAATTATGTCCCAGTTAATCGGATGGCACGAGGTTTGACAGATAATTGTATGGCGTCAGCACCTAACTGGAATTTCAAGTCTCATCAGTAATGTGGTTGGTACATGACACATTTTGAGGCTGACATATTGACATCGTTTAAATTTGTCTTGCTATTTCAGCTTAACAAATATTACTGTGCCATATTTCGCTTTTCTTTGAGGAGTGCGTTATGCCAGTGATGACTAATGGAACTGAAACGCGGTCGCTTAATATGGATCATAAGAAGGTTTAAGGACGCATATTGGGCAATAGAGAGAGCAATGCTTGGTAATTTCCTGCGTAATAAAATCAAAAATGAGGAATCCGTAGGAGAAATATCATAGCCGACATCACTCGAAAAATAGCGGAGCTGTAGTAACAGTGTGTGGGACACATAGTAGGAAGAACCGATGGTTGTCCCGACGGGCGGAAAGGTTTTGGATTGGCGACCGTCAATTACGCAAGCGCCATGATCACGAAAAAAATAGAATAGTGTGTGCGCTACCATAAAAATATTTGACAAAAAAGTTTACAACATCACATACAGTGTACTGACTCCTTAGTAAGTAACTATTTAAAGCTCACCCATCGAGCAAATTAGGAACAACGAAATTACCACAAACACCCTGACTAGAGAACAAATATGGAGAAACACTTCTTTTCTACATAGACCCGTCCGTGAATAGTACCCGTGATCTCAGACCACAAGAAGATTTACTGCACCAATATTTCTCGCTAATCGAGTTCACAATCAACGTAATTTACGTGATAAGCTAGGATTATTATGGCAGGAACATTGATTAGCTCTTTGATGTCGAAATTAGTGTTTGACTGATTAACCTAAAAGCTATTTCTAGTCTCTAAGCAGTATAGTATATATTTTTATCTAGCTAAAGTTATTAATGTGTTGTATTCTTAAATTCGAGTAAACTCTATTGATTTGTTTGCTTTTGGAAAAATCTTTTCGTAACTTCTACCACAAAGTTTTAAAATATAAGTTTACAACCAGTGCCTGCCCCCAAAATATTCCAACTAGTTCATCCTGAATATATGAGCAATGGTGGTGAGACGTAGACGGTTAATCCTCCAGTTTTAAGTAGCTTATTGCACTATGGACTCAATGCTCTGAGGTTCTCTGAAAGATAAAATTCTCCTTACAAATTTTATCTTTCATTATCCGAAGACCACGCAATGAAGGAAAACAAATATTATGACGAAATGTAGTTAGTCTCTAAGCTGTAAAAGGAGCGAGAGGTATACTATCTCTATAACTTGTTGAAAGACCTTGCCTTGGCTAGAGCTACAGTAAATTCTATATTAGAGCGAGTGTCTAAAGCTGCATTAGCGGGTCCGTACCAGATGTTTTTGCGACTATCTTTACGACATAAATGTATTAACAACTAGTACACATGTTTTGCACAGAAATATGCCTTGCAAATTATTAAATGCATCATTACGTGAAGGGGAATCCACGAATGCAATGTGTGCAAGCAAAATGCAGCGCGAAATTAATTTATGCACACTCGAGAAATTTAATGGAGACGCTTAATCTTTTTTCTTTTCAGAAACTCCTTTGAATAGAAGACGTACATTTTAGACGCAGAAGAGTTTAACATTTTTGAGATGTTACAAAATAAAATTGAATACTAAATAGTTTGTATTGCATTTAAAACGTACCCTAAGTCTCTCTAATTACAGACTGATTTTGGCTGTCTTTGTCTTTTTACTTACAATTAATAAGGGAAAATAATACTTGAAATTGAAGACTTCTTTAAATGACTGATCGGTATTGCTTTACGAAAATTGAATACTTTGTGAAATACTATTAAATGTTTTGCGTAATTCTTTTATATCTTAGTAGCACAAGCTTAGCTTGAAAGCAATAAAATAAGAAATTTCATCACTTTCGGTGTCAATTCCCTCTTAATATTTAGAATGCATAATATTTTATATATTTTCTTGTAAAAGTATTTTTAATAAAACCACCGACCAATGATTACGAGTATTATTACTATATGAACAGAAATGTTAAAATTAAATAATTAAAATAAATGATTTAGGTATATTGAAATATATGAGAATCAAAATAGTGTTTCTATTTTATAATTTTTAAATTTTCTAATCTGCCACCAGTAATGCCATAAAACAAAAACTAATTCTATTGAGGAAAGCACGTGAAATCTGCTTTAACATTAAATTTATATTTTAAATTCTCCAAAAATTTTATGTGCACTCTGGTACAGTATGGTTTATTTTATTGTGCCGGACGGAACTCGTTCTTAAGTGCTCCAAACACTGAAAGTAATGTTTGGAAGAGAAATGTGTTTCATTTAATTTCATACTCCCATAGTTCACAGCAACAGTTTTGAAAACAAATGCTAATGTACATCGTGTAGATTTAAGACGAAGATAATCCGAAAACTGCCTCATATGAAAGTCGAATCTTCGTCTCTTTTCTTAGTGACTGCTTTTTCTACTTCTGGGGTAGGTTACCTATAAGTTTATGTGATAAAGTTGTTTAGGGTATTGTATGCTGTTAAGGGTTCAAGTCTCGTATAATATGTGTTACGGCTTTTGGGTTATGGAATTTATGAAAAACTGTGGGCTATTGTAGGTTTTTGTTCCATCTAAGTCAGTCATTTTTTTTTTATCAAAAGGTTTTAATAGGGATTTTTGTACACATATGTGACGATGACAATCCCATCGTAACTTATCAATATTTATGTTAAGAAATCGTTTCTGTGTAGTATAAAACTTAACAGACCTCTGATGTTTGACGTATGGGTTTTCTAAATGATAAAAAAAAATTGACCAAAATTTTCTTAGCAGCTGTAAGTATTTCCACTTTACCCATTGTGATAGATTTTTTGACCCTATTGATCAGGTAAAAACAAGTCATCCCTAACAAAAAATATAAGAGCTTTCCATAGTTTTGGTTTGAGGTGCCTAGTACCTAGAAAATTCTTTATACCAAAAATAATTTTCTTGGACGTGAACAATTTTCTATTATGCCAGTACGGAAACCTTTGGATAAGCATTAAGTGGCATGTCCAACTTAGAGGCTATTCAAACTTCGAAGCCTAAATATTAGTTGATGGAGAAAAAACTCTTATTTTATCAAATTTATTTCAACTATCGCAGAACGAAACCGAGGCTTTTTCTACACAAAAAAACTTACATTTTATCATTCCATTTCCTCGGACACAACGGGCTAATGGACTATGTTGTGTGTTTTAAGTAGATTGGACCTGTATTCGGGTACTTTAAGTTTTGTGTAACATTAAGTAACTACTTTTCGCTTCGCAATGGGCAATTGTTTTGGATTGATTTATAAATTGTGCATTGCAAACAAAGGTGCTTACATCACATCTCAAGACAAAGGTGTCTTGAGTCGTGATGACGTAAATATCATTTTTATGAGTAGACAGCCTTTAATTAAAGTTCTACACGTTTTAATTCAGTTAATTCATCCATTTCGGCGCCAATTATTAAATTCTAAAATAATACCATTCTGTTTGTAAGAAATTACCTATTTATTTTCTGATTGACATATTGAATGTCATAACAAACTAAGTAAAGTCAGAGAGTACAAATATGTAAAGAGTATGGATATGACGCGGAACCGAACAAACTTTGCCCCCATTTTTTATCCCCTTAAAGATTAAATTTTCAGAAATCCTGAAAGACGTCATTCATTATTTCTAACCAGGTAGCTGGGTACCAATTTTCATCGACTTAGCTTCAAAACTGACAGAGTTTCATACAAACTTGTTGGGCCCTATTTACCCCCTTAGAGGCGGAATTTCCAAAATTCCTTTCTTAGTGCTCACCTACACTATAAAAGGAAGCACGGTGAACATTTTCAGATTTTAAATCCCAGTAGTTTGGGCTGTGCGTTGATATGTCAGTCAGTCAGTCAGTCATTAAATCAGTTTTCATTTTTATATATTTAGATGATATTATAGTTAAGAGTTTCTTTTTGTTTCTACGTGCCTGTCCGGATACCTGGATCATTTTCAGGGTTCCGTAGCCGAATGGCAAAAATCGAAACCCTTATAGATTCGTCAAGTCTGTCTGTCTGTCTGTCTGTCTGTCTGTCTGTCTGTCTGTCTGTCTGTCTGTCCGTCCGTCCGTATGTCACAGCCTCATTTGAAACTTAGTAGGTAGGTAGGTGTATCCTGTTGATCGCTTTAAGATTCTCATATAAAAAATAAAAAAATATGATATTTAGGAAGGGCTTAGAACTAAAGCAAAAAATTTTTTTTTACTCTAGCCTGCTCTTATGGGGTATCTATGGATAGGTCTTTTAAAATGACATTGAGGTTCCTAAAACCATTTTTTCCAAAAGTCTAACGTTTGGAAGATAGAAGCTTCCAAAGTGGTAAAATGGGTGTACTCTAACTTTTAAACTAAGCAAGTGAAAATTTTGAAAAAAAAATTAATATAGATTTCAACAAATACTTACAACGAAAATTAGTTTGAACGAGATCATACCGGTAGTTTTGGAGATCTAGCACATTTTCAACAACCGCAAATATAACTTTGTCCTTCATACAAACACTATGAAAAACAAAGTTTTTTTGCAGTCAACAAAATATTGTGGTATTTTAGTTAAAATTGTTACGGAACCCTCAGTGCGGGAGTCCGACTCGCACTTTGCCAGTTTTTAAGTATGATTTTTAACGGCGTACCTACCTAGCCTATTTGGTAGAGGAAATTTAGCATTATAATAAAACTGCAGATATGCATTTAACCACAATCAATTCTAGGTTTGATATCAATATAGTCTAGAATTTTATGGTTTGCTTTTTCTTAGAAAGAGTATATTTAAAAAATGGTCTTATTTCTATAAATGTTGAAGAAATAAGATTGACACCAAAAAAATTAAAGAAAAAACATTAAACAAATGAAAAACAATAACTAAACAACCAAATTTATTGCAATCAATAAAACATCGTGCTGGCAACTATAAACTGGTGACTTACTTATTTCATGTTTTTTCGGCACCTTTTACAACAAACGCACCTTTTACGTAGGCCTCTTCCATTTGTTTCCATAGCAAGCGGTCCAGGGCTTTCTGCATCCAATCTCGTCCTGCCACTCGTCTAAGGTCATCTGTCCATCTTGCTGGTTGCCTTCCTACGTTTCTGCGACCTGTCCGTTGTCTCCACTCAAGAACTTTTCGTCCCCATCTCCCATCATCTCGACGACATATATTGCTGCAGTACACATTACACAACAATTTTATAATATTTTCTCAGTATCAGTAATGTTAGTCTGCGTAAAATATTTTTATTGAAATTATACGCGTATTTTCTTAGTCTTAGATTATTATATTGATACGTTTTATCTTCTTTCCAAAGATACATCACAAACTTCGACCTTTTTACCAGCGTAATGTCATTACATCCTTATTTATTGCCTCAGCACTTACGCCTATAGAGAGAAACTTACGCCAACGATTTTCACTTTACGACAAAGCATTATTGGCGTAAGCGAACTTATTTTCCTTAAGAGGCGACTAATAAAAGTTATATCACAAGTGTAGTATAATAAATGGCTTTCCAGTGCTTCCAGCCCAGCGACTTCGTCCCAATATTGCGGGACAAATTTCTGTAGGCAAGCACCACGGGGTTTAGTGACCACAGAGCAGAATTATAAAGTTGGTTCTTAGACGAATATCTCTATGAAATATAATAACATTAAAAGAAATACCTGTACACTGCTTATGGTTATTTAAATGATGGGAATTTATGTCATTGTTGTTCTAGCTCGTACTTGCTTAAACATTTTGTAAACATTTATTTAAAAAGAGGCTTATAATAATTATAGTAACCGAGTTTCTTGCGCTGCTTCTTCTCGGCATTAGCCCAGACTTGTCCCGAAGCAGTGGTAGGTTTAAATATTGGAACGTGTAAAAGCGCCTCTTGGGGCTTATTTGCAGAAATAAAACTGATTTTAACTGTACATTTTGTTTATGACTACTATCTACTAGGTATTTAGAACTCTGAATTTAACTTTATTTTTAGTTTGGTCCTTAATCTAAATTTTGATAAAAATTGATTTTACACTTACGCGTTGTGTTTTAACTGTAATTTTTTTACAGAACTGCGCACGATGCTTCTATGCATAAATTGTACTAATACCACTTAACTCTTTGCCGTTTTAAGCAGAAAAAAGTTATAGCGGCCTTGGTCACAATGTGAATGACTTGTATTCGCCAAAAAAGTTGCTAAGTGACTTTACTGCAAATCGTTATTAGTGTAAGTGAAGTTATTATAAGTAGCAAATAATACATTTTTATCATAAGTTCAGAATAATGAATGGCCAGTTAATGTTTCCAGCTCAACTGCTTCATCCCAATATATCAAAACAAATTTCTGAAGATAGCGCCATGGGGCCAGTTACAGAGTAGATAAATGCAGTTGGTTCGTAGACTGACAACACTGCCAAAAGGGGAAAAAATATCTATTTTTTCTAGTTTTTTGCTTGAATTTCAGTTTCTTATCCAAATGGCACAATTTTTAGGTATACCTAGAATTACGTTTATTTGCTTCTTGAGGATCACTCAAAGTCTAGGTTATCCATAGTATTTTGCAGCTCCGTATTATTAGAACACAGCGTGACTGAGTTAAAAAAAAGTGGAGTTTGTTGAGTTCATCTGAATATTTTATTGTAGTTATAAAACACAAGTAGGTACTTGAAAGTAGGTGTTGTCAAACAACTGCACTTCTTGACAAGTTCATACACACTAAATTTGTTTAATATTTTCGATTTTTCCATAGATTTTCAAACATAATAGGTATCTTTATCAAACATTCTTAAGGAAGTGATGGAACGGAGGAATGAGTTCACCGTATCTATTTGTGCTGTGGCTAGAACCACAGGGCGTAGTAACGCTACATAATTTTTCCGCTCTCGTTTCATAATGTTCAACAGCAGCCAATAGAGAGCACCCATTTTACATGAAAACGGGATCCTAAGGCTTGTGGCACACGTGTGGCACTGACACGATTTATGTGTACCGCATTTGCTTGTAATTAATTTTAAGAGGGCTATAATCGTTACGACAATGTTATACAGTTCGTTACGACATTGCACAAAAGCATGTGACAAAAATTCAAAAACAGAAAATCAGTACATTAAGTTATTCTTAGCGCTAAAAGCGATCTCTAGCAGACAATATTAATTAAATGTATTAAAAAATGTTAGTTAATTCGAAACAAATAAATGCACAGACTTAAAGGCTCTTTGTTTATTTTTGTTAAGCTATTGCATAGCTTCTATCGCGGGCCTTGAGCGTGGAGACCGAATCCAGAAATTACGTAACGAAAATAACCTAACACCCCCCACTCCGACCGGCACAGCGGTGATTGTTTTTAGTTTTATAATTGCATAAGTTGATAAAAAATGCTATGCAATAGCTTTACCGCGGCAGTCTCCGAGTGCTACACGTCATTTTTATTTAAGTATATCCAAACATGTATAGTTAAGTTAAACTTATTATGTTATCATCAAATTTTCCTGCTCTTCCAAAATTTTGTTCACTTTATTTTCCAACGCAATTTCTTAGTCTGAAAGGGAATTTTTATAAACTCGATAAATACGCAGACTGCATGCATCAAACGACAAACAAATACTCGTAGTAAAGGATCAAGCATGGCAGTTCCATAATTATCTAAATACTAAGACTATATTTAAATCGAATGTAAAAGACTCGAATTATAATTTAGATTCCAATTAACAGAATAACTCCGTTCGATTTGATGTTCAACATTCCGATGTTCATTTTTAAAATGTAAAAACAGAGCGCTCCCAGCCTTATTAAAAGAGCGGTTTTATAAAAATATACGCTCAAACTCCGAGTACTTACCGACGTACCTAATTACTGTTTTTATACTTTTTGCTGGGAACATTTTGGGTTGCTCTCCGCAGCACAATCGCTTGGAACCGTTACGAGAAAGCATGAAGGTGTTTTAATATTGCTTTTTTTCCCATTTCAGCACGTCCATTTTTTAGAAGTCGTTTTTTGTTAATTAGGTAGCTTTGTTCGATGCTTCACTATTTTTAGTGGTTTTGGGTTTTGCTGAACAACTAACAATGTAACTAAATAGAAAACAATCAACTTTTACTACTATATTATGTAGAAACTAACAAAGTCATATTTTTAGTTTTACCTATTTCTATAATAATCAGATTTGGAAAGCAATAGAGCGAAATATATGTAAATTATAAACATTTGTTCCACTTATTTTTTAATAACGATAATCGTAAGTCTATAATTTTGTAAAAAATGTTTTTGTTCTCAATGTTCCATTATGATATTGGTTTAGTAGCAGTTCATATTTTTGTCCAATAAAATGTCGCGTTCTCTAATTTATTTTTTGTATTTTTAAGCAAACTTTGCGTTATTCGAGTATCCTGATACATGTTCTCTCTTCGCAGTTTATGAAGAAACAAAAATAAATTCGATTTCTTAGTAATGCGCCGATTGAACAGAGAATGCCAGCCCTCCAAACCGTTAGTTGCTCTGTGTTGTATAGTAATTAAAATCCATACAAATAAATGACCTCCTTTGTTTCATTTTGGATATCCTTTTATTTTGGACCAATCACGAATTGATTGGTCCAATAGCGCATTAAACCAATCGCGAATTGGACCAATAGCGAATTGGACTAATCGCGAATTTGTAATTTTTTCACGATTGGACCAATCGCGCCTAAACGCATTTCTGAACCCAGACCTCTCCGATGGGAAGATTTGACTATAATCACCACATTTGGTAAGTAGGTTGGCGATCGCAGTTTGTCAATTATTAGTTTTCTTTTAGTATAGGAAAAAAAGGGAACCACAAGACATACAAAACAGATTTTTTTCTACATTGTGCCCGGATATCCCACCCAGTCCCTCGGAGGACCACTTAGACAACCAGGGTTAGTATATATTTGGCAAACATCTAAACTGTGCTATATTTATAAAACGTACGATGTAGAACTTTTGGTCAGAATTACTTTTCAACGTTCGCTGATGTTATTTTTAAATATGCGAAACGTTTCTACGTAATATTTTTTTTTGAAGTAAATACTAATAGCTATAGTAGACTACCTATGGTATTTATTGTTCAGGTCAGAGTGTAACAGATTGTCCATTAAATCTCATGTCGATTCCCAATGTTCATAGTTGATAGTCCTTTACTCTACTAATATCTCATTCATATTATAAATGTGAAAGTTGGAATGGATGTTTGTTACCCAATTACGTCAAAACAGCTGATAGAATCGGGATGAAATTTAGAACAAAAATAGCTTATTTGCTGGAATAGCACATAGGCCATATTTTAGTCAAAGAAAATGTGCCGTTTCCGTGATATAGTTTCAAATTCGGATTTCCACGCTTGCATAGTCAAGAGAAAGAACTAGTTTTAATTTGAAATGCAAAAATGTGGATAGGACATCTATCAAAAGCAAAAGCTCGCCTGAATAGCTAAACTGATCGGAATGATTTTCCCAAAAAAAAAACTATAGGCTGAAATAGCTAATAGGCTAAAACCTAGAAAAAAGTACGGTTCCCGTGGCATCTCATAGTTCAAATTTCCACCCGTGCAAAATCACGGGACACAGCTAGCCCAATCAATTCCGAACACAAAATTTGGCAATCTTTAAACCATCATTGGGCCAACGAGTTTGTTTAAAACAATATGCAAATTCAAATTTAACATTCCCACCGACGACTTGTAAGGCGGGGGCTTATCTAAAACTGACAAGTTTTCACTGAACAGACAGACGCGTGTCCGCAACGATGTTCAAATAACCCTAACTTTACAATAGGTGTTGGTATCACATGGAATTTGTAAATACTTCGAATACATACGGCTAAGTTTATAGACTCGAACGCGCGTGCGATTAGATGTTTGAAACAATTCAACAGTTTGTACCGGAGTTTACAAAGGTTATAATTAATTAAAACTTACTTTTGTTTATATTTATACACCGTTTATATATATTAACCGTCTAACATAAGAAGCCCACGTTATGTGGCCATTATGTATATCTTGGCATCGTTAGTTTTATTTTATCAATTATCTATACAGGGTGAAATTTTAACCACCTTCCAAATTTTAATATATCAATCTACGAGACAAAAAACAAATGACGTATTTTTTCTTTTGGTATAGCCCAGTACAAAAATGTCAAGATAAAGCACTTAGAAAATGTCCGACAAAAATCAAAAATTTTTGATACGGCCGCTTAGCAACACTTTTTTTACTCAATGAACATCACATTCATTCATTACGACACTAATCATAAGTTTTTGATTTTCCCTTTTTACCTAAACAGGCCTAAAACTGTAAAAATTTAAAATTATATTGCGAAAAATATTTTCGGGTGAAAGCTTGATTTACATTTTTTACTTCATAAATGGGCTCTAAATACGATACCGAATGCATATAAAAATTTTGGAAAGTGGTTAAAATTTCACCCTGTATATAATAACCGGCCAAGTGAGAGTTGGACTCGCGCACTAAGTGTTCCGTGCCAAAAAGGCCAAAAAAACGGGTTTATTGTATATTTAAGGGGGGCACCCCTGAAATATTTATTTTATTTTGTTTTTAGTATTTGTTGTTATTGCGGCAACAGAAATACACAATTTGTGAAAATTTTAACTGTCTAGCTATTGCGGTTCTTGAGATACAGCCTGGTGACAGAGCGACGACAGACAGACGGACAGACGGACAGACAGCGAAGTCTTAGCAATAGGGTCCCGTTTTTACCCTTTGGGTACGGAACCCTAAAAATGAATCCCTATTTCCCTTGGTCATCGCATCACGCGAAGGATCACGCGTGAACGGCTAGCCCGGTTTCGCTAATTCTTTTTTTGTTTTGTTTGTTATTGTTAGGAGAATGTTCTTATAAAAGAAAAAATTAGGAAAATTAGAAAATTTAAGAAAACATAATCACCATACTAAATTATTTGTAATGTAACCTTATCGCTTCTGACAATTTAAACTTTTCTAATCTATGGCGTTTGACATAACATTGACAAAATGCGTGCTGCAAATATCGTCAAATAAACAAACTAAATTTTGCACATGGTTAGTAATGTCAACTGTTACCGTGTCGGAATACCAACAAAGCTATTTACATACCCACCAGAAAAAAAACAAATAAGTTTGTGTATCATAAAGCATAATAATAATAATAAACTTTTGTTAACATATTTTTTATTATGCCTACCATTTCGTTATCAATATTTATAGTTAAAAACAGGACAACGTCTGTCGGGTCCGCTAGTAACACATTAAAATATAATTTTTAAACTATCGCGTTGCATAACTATTTACTATGTAGCCAGTGGCCACGGTCAAAACATCAGGCAATAAAATAAGGTAATTATGTTTAGAATTAAATCTCGTTACATCTTAAATAAAAATATTATTCTTGAAACTATTACAATATTGACTTTCAGTTCAATTGAATAAGTTTGTGATATGATGTGTGATATTTTCGTGAGCATCTTATTTGAGAAATAGGACAGAAAATCGAAGAGAGTGAGAACAGGTCTTTTTAGTGGGCCATATGCCCGACAAGAGGCGGAAAACAGAGATGAAAGAATAGAGGGCGCTTATGTCGATTCTTTACTTGCTCTCTTCTTGTTACCCATTTCAGACATAAACCAATAATACAGAGACCACTATGTCATCAAATTCCTGAACATGGTATAGTTCTAACCATAGTAATACAGCTTGCTGTTACGCTTAATTAAAGCGCTGCGGGCGCGCGCGCAAAACCACAAGCCGTGTTTTCAGAACAGCGCCTTTGAGATATCAAACACTGTACTAGCATGGCTTACCAACATTCTTCGGTTTTGGCTTATTGTAAATTATTTATCACTCCTAGATTTTGAAATTGTTGTTACTTAAAAACACAACAACCTAAAAACCTAAACACATATTATAGAGGAAAGGTTGGTAGTAGAACTCAACCTGTCTGATGAGATTGAACAGATTTCTATCGATTTTTATTGATACATGTACGATAACATGCTAATTAAAAAAAAATCTTTCAAAAAGACAATCATTGTAGTAAATAAATTACCTTATCTTACTCTTTTATGTAAAATAAAAAAAAAACACCTTAAGTTACTTTCTTTGATAAAAAAATAAAAAATCTTGAAGTTTAGAAAAATAGAGTACACAGGCTTTCAAAATTTTAAAACTTAAACTTTTATCACAAAAACAGAACCGTCAGAAAGGGTGAACATTTTACGCTTTTTGGCGGTTAAATTATATAAGGCACCAAATTTACTATTAATTTATTTTATAATATTGCTAATTTATGGAAATTATTATTAGTATGCAAGCTATCAAAGTAGTTTTAATAAATCTATAAAGTTTGATTTAAAACCACGTTTTCATCCTATATTCTGATAAATAAACGCAAACAAGAACTAATGTATACCAATACATAGACGTCAACCTCAAAAAACCAATAGCTTGTAAGCCCACTGATGATGACAAAAAGGACAAAAAACAGAATCAAAATGGCCGCAACCCCAAAATGCAAATGCCAAAGAAAATAATATTTTCACAAAGCATCTCAGTCTCAACGAAGAACTGGAAGGAAATAAACACTACAGAATAATACACCCAAGCTTAGTTATGAGGCAGGTCATAAAATAAATGAATTATGAAACAGTTTTTACAATACCAAGGCTAATACAAAGGAAACCTTATTTCTTTTCAAGACCCGTCCACTTGTACAATGCAAGTAGTTCTAGCAACCTCACTGATTGGGTCTTAAATCTAAAGGATCTGAAACCATGAACTATTTGACCTTATATGCTACGCGACATTTGAACGTTAGAGCTAACGGTTCGGGGTTCGGGTGCCATCAGCACTTGGCATGGTCAGATCCAGACTTAAAAGCTTATTAGACGTACACCCTTTGAAAGGGTGTAAAACTAATAGGCTTTTCGATACATTTACGAAAACATTATAATGCCAATACAAGACTTGGGTGGCTTATCTGTATTTTTTCTGTTAATAAATTGAAAAAAATCTAACCATCAATTAGTGTTATTCATAACTTAAAATTTTAAAATTCAAAATTGTTAAATAAAATATCAGAACGTTTAGTAAAACCTCTTTGAAAAAATGGTTATACTATGCGAATATATGTTAATACAAGAATATTAGATTGTTTTTTCTATAGAAATTGTTTTATTGGGTGTATATTATAGCGATAAGATATCATTTTTTAACTTCAAATTCATGTGCTATCTAGCTAGTTAACTAAAGTTTACTTTGCCTATTTTCACTGTATTTCTTTCGTGGATTAAGTTTATACGACTCCGGTGTAAGCCTAGAAAAAGTTATTTTCTGAAGGCACTTCGTGACTGCGCCATTCTTATTAGTTGACTCTGTAATTCGTTCTGCTGATAAAAGTGGTAAAGTACTGATTTTACAGTATAAAACTTTCTAATGACACAGTGTATGTTTTTTTGTTTATGTTTGCTAATGTGAGGGTGTATGGCAAATGCACACAATATTTTAAAAAAGATGGCTAACTTAAATTTTATTGATATATTAGGGGTTAAAGTATGAAATTGCCGTGTTGTATGGACGAAATCGAGAAAAGTCATTTTTCCATACTAACAATTTTTTTGTTTTTTTAAAAACGCCTGAACCGTTTTCGATGCAATTAAAGGTGAAAGTTAGATGGTTATAAAGCTACGCATTATAGTATTTAAATATCTGAAAATCAAAGTATATAATACAAATATACTTAATTGAAGCAAGAAGGTCAGCTGACACATTGTAAGGGGTCTTTTCAACGACTTCCTTTGAAGTAATAGGCACTAGTATTGCATTTTTTTTTTAGTCAAAAGTTACTTTATTTAGTTTTTGATACAATACAAAAAGAATTACGCAATAATATAACTATACTTAAGAGCTATAAACAAAATAAAAAAAGGGGAAATTATAAGCAATTTCATACTTTAACCCCTATTATTAATATTTACCTGGGTTTTACATTTTATATCGTTGTATTCCGAAGTTTTGAAAACTTAACAGCTTTTAATTGTGATGTGTATGTTCATTACAATTTAATTTAATTTAAAACTTTGTTGCACACAATTAACAAATGTACAAAAGGTGGACTTAATGCCGTGCGGCATTCTCTGCCAGTCGACCGTTGGGCTAAACAGAAACGTCTTGTAGGCGGTGCAACTAAATACTAATGCAAATTTATATACATAAATACAATAAATAAATAAATACAATAACATAAATAAATAGATACAATACATTAATAAATACAAAAAATGACGAAAATAGTGAAAGTATGAACTATGATGACGATTCCAACTTACATAGAAAATGAGATCGCACATGTTTCGCACAATGTAATTTTTTTTGTGTAGATATTAACTAAATATTCAAAAAGTAATGAGAAATCACAGATTCGATAGATTATGCCATATAATTTGATAAAATTTTACAGAAAGAAGAAAACAGGATTGGTCAATAGAATAGAACTCAACTTTTTTTTACAGAAAGTATACCTAATTAAAATTATGTTTTGTATTTAAGCAATTTAATTTATAATATCAGTATTTGAACTTGAAAAAATCGCATGCCGGACGCAGCGCTTTACCAATTTAGGAGATGCGAGTTCGGGTCCCACCCGAGACATAATTTTTCAATACTCTCTCATACTGTAATTAATAAATAGGCTATACTTACTTAAATATGTATTCCCAACTTTTGATCCTTATATTTTCTCTGTTTCTGTTATAGGTACGGTTTCTTTCGACAGCAGTAAATACAAAAGGTAAATGTTTGAAATAATTTTTCATAGAACGTTAAACTTAGAATTTTTGTGAAAAGTAATTATTCCAGAATCCATCGAGTAACTTTATAAGATTTTTTTTTATAAGGAAATTGCTTGCTCATGACTACATACTTAACTCTACGGTTAGGAAGAAGCCTAAGATGGAGCGAGCTTACCCAGAAGCAGCCTATTCACTTTTGCTTTGAAAATTTTAGGATTATAATTTTTCGGGAAAAATTTATTTTGCAAACCTGAGGTTGACTATATGGCTTACAAATTTAATTAATTCAGGGAAATAAATTTAGTTAAAATAAAGTAATTATTTGCCAATAAATACATAATATGTATTTATTGGCAAATAATTAATTACTAGTATAATAGGCCCAGCCTAATGCTAGTCTATATTATAGACTAGCATTAGGCTAGGCCTACTTTTAAACATAACTCAAAAATGAATGTATAAGAATCATAGCGGCCTTTCGTCGTACCCACTGGGATGCAAACATACAATTACGGCTGCCCGCCTACGTCAGATTTTTTGTAGTACCGATAATCGGGCCGATTTTTCTGTAGTAGGCAGCAGCATACACAATCATGACCGATTTTTTGTAAGACGTGTGTGTTGCTCCTTTGCTATCAGTACGTTCTATTTTTCTCCTACAAAAAATCGGTCACCGATAATCGGACGTGGGCGGGCAGCCTACTTGAACTTGTGGCCAGTATTTCTTGAAATGTATAGGTTCCCTTAAAGCATATTCTTTTATATTCTGCTAAGCTTCATCGTTTCTTACATAACACAGTCTGATTCAGTTTATTTGTGCCTTCAGAGATTGTCAAACATTTATTTGAAAAAATGAAAAACTTAATAGTGATCCCTTCCGTTCAACTGAGTAAAATGTTGGCTACCACTGACCTAGGCAATTATGCATGGTTCACCGACTGATTGCAAAGTACGAGACGCCTAAGGGCTCCTTTGCGAATCTGTCTTTCCAAATACCCGAATTTACATAAATTGACTATTAAACGATTCGTAGATTTGTCATAGTAACGGAAATCCGTAGGCAGAATACGTATTAGCATTTCGAAAATGTGATTGGAATTAGTTATTCTGTGATAGATTATGTAGGCAGATAACTCATCGCAATATTAGAAGGCCGTTCGATTTGATAAGAAATATTTCAATAGTTTCTTTTTGGTGCAAGAACATAAAGAAAAGCACACTTGTTCTTTCTTATGGTTGTCGTAATGCCAGAAGAAGACGGGTGGTAACGTCTTTTCCAAACCAAAAAGTTTAGGAAATAAATAAAATAAACAATTTTTTTTTCAGACACGCCACACAGGTTACACAGATCTAGTCCCAAACTAAGCTACTACTAAGTAGCTTTTTGTATTGGGTACTAGGCAACCGATAAAAAAGACTGTGACTACCAACCCGCTGTCAAACGTGGTGGTTAGAGCAAATTCGTCTAGTAAGAATTATTTCGATATTTTCTAAACAAAATAACAGTATCTCGAAAACTATAACGCTTTTACAGAGGTTTTTTTTTGTATGATAGCTGACCCTTACACCTTGTTTCTCCTTAAGTTTGTCGTTGTACTTATTGGAGTGGTATATATATATTAATAAGAGCTGATAATGATTGAAATCGATATTATTCCCTTAAAAAGGTTTAACGTCTTAAAACAATCTTATACTGAATATTCATTGAAATGCTATCAAAGAAAGCAATTTATCACGAGGACAATACTTTTTATTTGGAACATTAAAATAAAGTAAGTATTTATTAGCGCTGAGCAATTAATTCTGAAAACTAATTCATTCAAAACTGACTTGAAAAAGGTTTTTTGAAATATCAACCGTATTTTAATGATGATAAAGTTACATTTTGTGTAAAGGATGCGGTTGCATGGAAAAATCCAAGTGATTTTTCCCACTTTATTTTTAAGTTCTCTGCCAACATCGTTAAAGTTTCGTTAATTATGAAAGACGCCTCCGTTATTATTTTTTATTTGGCAAGAAAAAACTTGCCTTGTGACTACAATGAAAACTTATTATTTTAGCACCTAAAGTTACGATCCATAGTTCATTAAAGAAAAGTAAACTACGTTTAATAATATCCTCACACTTAATGCTTTGTGATCATAGAGTTGACAGATTAAAATAACTTGATCCTAAAATTTTACATGCATTTAACATTTGTACCTAGTAGAAGTATGGTACTACGCCATCTTCTCTTTGCCTCTTCAGAGGATATGAAAAACAGAACTTACCTATGGTTGCTAAACTTCCTGTGTATAAACTAAAATCGCATGTCAAAGTAATTTTAATGAAAAAGGGCTATTACACTATTAATGATTATTTACGGCTATTTCCAATAACCTATCTATCTTCAGTTTTGGCATTTTGGAGATAGGAAACAGTTTCTATCTCTGTTTTTGCCGTCCAGAGAAACAAAGACAGAAGTTGTTTTCTATCTCCGGTATGCCAAAACTGAAGATAGATAGGTTATTGGAAATGACCGTTAAATTATAGGAACATATGGCATGAAATTTTCCTAGCTCGTACTTGCTTAAAGCTTTTGTAAACATTTATTTAAAAAGAGGTTGACAATAGTGAGCAAGTTTCTTGCGCTGATTCTTCTCAGCACTAGCCCAGTTTAAATATTGGGACGTGTAAAAGTGCCGAAATAAAACTGATTTTACTGATTTTACCCATATATCCGTCTACATATTCCGCAAAATATACTAACGCTTGAGAGTTAATTGATTCAGTCTGTATACATTGTGCTTTACTTTTAATGATTTTCCTATAAGTATTTCGACACTGTTTCAAGTTGGAATAAAGCTTTACAGTCACTTTTACAATTTCTGGATTTCTACCTTAATTATACGTTTGGCACTGCTACAAATTAAAAACACACTGTTAAACTAGAAATTAAAACAAAATAAATTTTTAGTGAACACATTTTTTTATGTAGTAATCATTTTAAATGGTACAGCCACTGGAATCTAAATCTAAAATCAAATTAAACAAATATTGGTAAATTAAAAATAAGGTTACCTATAAATTAATTTTCAGTTTACATATTTTTCCATATAAAATTAAGCAACCACTGAAATCTAATCTTAAATGTACAAGCATTACAAACATTTGTGTATTTCGTCGTTACGACATTATTTTGACATCACAAACGCGAGAGGGCCTACTAAATAGATTCCGTGCGAGTTTGAAATTTTGAATTAAACAAATGCGGTTCAGTCTGTCGCTCTGAATTGAACCGCAGGGAGGTTCCCGTTGATTTTAATTCGCCAGAACGTTTATAAGACGTATTTATGTTTGAGAAATCTAATTTGAACTTTTCGTTTGTAGACACAGACGGCGTGTCGAGAGAATTTTTAACCGACGTTAAAAATTAGAGTTCTAAATTCGTCAATAATCAAACATTTTTGGTTAGCTCAATGATTATAGAAGTTGCCTGGCAATCGGAAGGGCTTAATTCCAACCACAAGTAGTCGACATTTTTATTCAAGCATCTCTACCTATTTTGAATCTAAAGTTTATCGAATCGGTGCGCTTTTGTACGAGGGAGTTTGAAAAATAAATGGAAGAAATCCAGAGTTTTTAAATTTGGCTGGCTAAGTGCGAATCAGATCCACGGGTAAACGTTCCGTACCCTGATTAATTTAATTATTTATTTCTAAAGTAAATAACAACCTAATATTCTAAGCGTCTTGTTTCCGCTATTAATATCGAACGACCAAAAATGGCAAAAAAAAACGTTTGTTATATGGCAGCCACATCATTTTATTCTATTTTAAGTTTTATTTTTCGTTAAAGCGGCACCAGATATGTACTGTAAAAGTTTTTTTTTTAAATATGTAGCTATTACGGTTACTGAGATAAAGCCTGATGACAGACAGACAGATGGGCAGTGGACTCTTAGTAATAGGGTCCCGTTCTTAACATTTGGATTAGAAACCCTAATAATGCATAGATATATTTTTCTTTTTTCGTGATTCTGAAATTATAATGCGACAGTTTTAATGGATAATTGCTACTCAATCACACAAGAACGTTTGAATGGATCTGGATGTAATTGGGCAAGCAGATAGTTATGTCTAGCTATAAGCAAATTTTTATTACGCAAATTCACGTCTTTATTTTTTAATTTCACCCTTTCAAAGTCTCAAGCAATATTTTGTCATCATTATCAGCCCATTTCAGCCCATTGCTGGACACCGACTTCTCCAAAAAGAGGGTTTTACCATTGTCACCTTGCTGACAGGCGAATTAGCGATTGCAGTTCTTCCGCAACGAATTTCAATACTTAATTTACGGGTAATAAACAGGTAATTAATATCGTTGTTCTTCCGGCTTTCCTTAAGTCACCTCTTACGACACTTGCAGGAATAAAAGGGAGGGTACTGCTATTATTTTAACTCACTAATACTACAGCTAGTATTTTGATATTATTTATTTATGTAAACTACAAATGTTAACTCATCCACTACACTGCGTTTATCATAAATCAACATACCAAGAAATCTATGCAACAAAAACACCGTTTCATACGAGTATTTCAGCTACAATTCAAATAATTTCCAGTGTTGTCGATCGTACGAATGTCTATCTCATATTCATCTTAATATGAATCAACCCATCCTGTTCAAAATAACTATGTGTTATCTTACACTATTTACTTTACTATTCGGGTATCCAAAATAAACTGACCCACGCCACCGAACAGCTGTTTAACATAAATGAGTTTATAATTGGGCGACGCCCGGATTGGGGTGTCTAAATAAATTGGATTATAAAGGGAATGTATTTAATTTTATGTCAGAATGCTAAATTGCCTTCTTGTTTGGATGTTGGGCTTCCAATTTATGTGTCTCGTACCGTCAAGTCTGAGGTGGGACCAGAATTGTGTTACAGTAACTTTTACAGTAAGGTTTGGCTGACGTTTGTTTAATTTAATTTGTGTCTTTCAAGTATGTGTGGGTAAGCCAATTCTGCTCATTAACGCAGAATAAATACGTTTTATTTTGAAATAAAACCACGGCATAAGCCTCTCTGATAGGACAATTTTGCCATATTCGCCACGCATGTCAAGTATTTTGAAGTTAAGCCAAAGGTGAAGGGAAAATGCTGCTGCTGCTTTGAGTACAAGTAATATTTTATGTTTTTTTTTCTACTTATTTTTTTCACTTCTATCGGCCTAGAGCTCTGGGTCTCGACAAAAATAAAGGTTTCCTTCTTTGTTTCTTTCTTTCAGTATGTTATTGCGGGAGCAGAAATAAATCAAATGTAAAAATTTCAACTGTCCAGTTATCACGATACATGAGATACAGCCTGCTTACAGACAGACAGACAGATGAATAGTGGGGTCTTAGTAATAGGGTCCTGATTTTACCCTTTCTACAAGGATCAATCATACCGAGTAAAAAAAAAAAACGTGTGAAACTGTTACATTTATAGCGGATCCTAATTCAGGTTGATCTTTATTAAACATTCATCACGAGGGATTCACAGATTGTAATCTACCTTCTCAATAAATGATACCATGAGTATAATCCCGTAAAGGTCATTATACAAACGTAATTTGCGAGAACCCTTCTATACGCCGACCCTTTGCAATCGGCCCTCATTCAGACTGAGACGTTCCTTTAGACAATTAGGTATGCTCGGCGGACTGATTGCTTAGGACGATACAGAAGGTTTTTCAAGAAACTTTCTCTAAAACATTTTAACGAAAATTCTGAAGACAGAAATAAGTTAAAGTAAAATCCTTCGCAAATAATAGGTTACTAAGATTATTCGAACTTTGCAGCTTCAATTTTAGTGCCACTTACGCATGCAAACTAAATAGTAATTGGGAATATTAATGGATGTGATTAGTTGCTCAGCTCCGCCCACCATGGATTCTATTTTAGGAAATCTTTTTTTCGCTTAGTAACGCATCCGAAGAATTTTTTATTCGTGGAATTGATGTTCTTTTTGTATTTTATGATACGACCATTTGGATCAGCGGTAGTAAACACTGCTTCTGAGCCATGGGTCGCGGGTTCGATTCCCGCACAGTACAAATACATTGTCTTGCTAGGCAGCCGTATCAAAAATTATATATTTTTTTCGGACATTTTCTAAGTTCTTTATCTTGACATTTTTGTACTGGGCTATACCAAAAGAAAAAATACGTCATTTGTTTTTTGTCTCGTAGATTGATATATTAAAAATTGGAAGGTGGTTAAAATTTCATCCTGTGTATCCGTTTACCTACTTACATACCTACCCTACAAAAGACAATCAAGTAAGTAAATTCACTGGTTCAACTTCAAAGTGACACTATTTTACTGAGACTTCCTATAATAAACTCTACCCTATATTAAAAGGCACCTGTGTCTCTTAACACCATCTTGGCTACAATTTGGACCACGTACGTATAAAGCTGCATTCACATTGATAGGTATTAGCAGCACAGAAAATTTTATGTTACACACTAAAATATTTACAACAAATATATATATGAAGTGGTCCTCGGTGTAAAGTTATTTCATGTTTTTATTATAATTGCCATGTAGTATCACCAAAGAATAGAATAGCATTATCCTACTGTAATATTATACACGCGAAAGTTTGTGATATTAACAAATATCTCTTGCACGCTAAAATGATTTAATGGATTGTAATGAAAGGACATTGCTCACTTACCATAGTGGCTTTGGCCTAGCGTGGACAAGCAATTGAGCGTTTTTGTTGTGGTTGTATTGTTAGTTTATAATAAGAAAATACAAAATATAAACTTTATTTTGTATCAGAATCCTAAAAAACTGTTTTTTTAACATTTGCTAAAAGAAGGTTACTTACAACAACAAAGGTGAGCCTCGGTCAACGTTTTAGCGAGATTTGTTAACAAAATGCGAGTTCAATATCTGAAAGTGCGTCAGAGTCGTTGGAAGAATACAGAATTTACAAAAACAACACTCACGATATAAAAATACAAAGCGAATGACAGTTTGACATTTAACATTTGTGCTGTCCACACACATATTCATAAAACAGAGAATGAACGATGAAGAATCGATTGCATAATCTTATTTTTAATATTTTTTAGCAAAATGCTAGTTTATGAACACTTTAATGTAATGTTAGCTGGCCACAGTAAAGAAACCATATTTTTATATCATTAAAACGAATAAACATTGAGTAATACTCTTCATTCGCGCGTGACACACATATCGATTTGAATCAATTTTATGGAATGAACTGTTGGTAAACTATGTTTTGGCAGCACTAAATCTTGAATTACAAACCGGATGCTGGGATAGTCAACGTGTTTACTATTATTATTTGATTTTCTTTAAGTATGGTTGACACAAAAATAAAAAGAAGGAATGCCAGTTTAATTATAAAATAATTATTGGTTAAATTATTTTTTTGGTAGCGACATGTTCACGCTGGGCCAAATATGAACATTGACCTTTGGCATGGTGTTAGTTAGTTGACTGTTATAACATATAAGCTACTTTTTATGCCGGGAAAAGGTATGTCCCTACGGTGATTTTAATACAGACCATATTCTCATCCTATGTGTATCGTGAGGGGCAACTAAAAACTTATGCCGAGAGGGGAACAGGCAGTAACGTCTTTTGTCCATCATCAGCTAAACTGCAAGCGCAACTTAAACAAACGTGCATATTATAACAAAATCCGGGTTCTGGTATGGCGGCCATGCACTGGACGACGATTAGTAAGTTGGCCTTCCAACAGTTGGATCGACGATTTGGCACAAGTCGAGGCAAGCCGTTGGATACGGGTGGCGTGGGAGCTAGCATTGTGGATAACCTTAGAGAAGGCTATATCTAGCACTGGACGTCGTTTAGCAGAGATGATCATCATAATAATATGTCCAACTGAGGACTGATGATGACACATACATTTAGTATTAAAATAATTTGAAGTTCCCAGGAACACAATCCTAGGATAGAGACAAAAAAAGAGTAAAGAGAAGAGAAGACGCTGTTGCCCGTTTTTTTTCTGACAGTGATCACCTCCTACGACACCCACAGGAAAAAAAGGGTGATGCTCTTTTATTTTTATATGGGTACCACACGAAATGATTTGATGACACTCTACTCAAACTTCCAAGTGTTTTGGCCCCTTTATTGAATGTTTTTTGCGGGTGATGCTCTTTTATTTTTATACGGGTACCACACGAAATGATTTGATGACACTCCATTCAAACTTCCAAGTATTTTGGCCTCTTTATTAAATGGTTTTTAAACCTAAACCTATTTTAAATTCTTACGAGAGTCAAGCTTATATTAGAACCAAATTTTCAAATAAACGTTAATTTAGAATTTTAAATTTTAGTATAAAAGTAGGAATCACTTTATTTCATAACCATTGAATTTTATGTGATATTGAATTTCTAATCTTATCTGCAAATGTGAACACTGCTTAATACCGGTCGCCAAATTGGGTTATTGCTAAATTAGATTGGTCTGAACCCCTTGGGCCCTAAGCCACATTCAGAACCCAACGAGATTTTACATTGCAAATTGGAAATTTAACTTCTTAAATTTGTTTTAACATAGTATTAAAATATTTAAAGTTCATGCGAAGTTGTGTTTCTGGGCGCATTTATAATGTATGAGTGTTTTATTAAATTTTCTTCTACTATTGCAATTTGAGATACTTTTACTTATCAATGTGTATATTTTCTAAGCTTTTATATGGCGATTATTGTTAGTTTTTTGTTGGCTACAAACTCAAAGTATATAGTTTGACATTTGGGCCTACACAAATAAGTGTTTTACGATAATCGCAACGCTTGGTAGGCTCGTCAGCGATCACCAATAAGCCAATGTTGGAGATAAGACCAGGCAGTACTCTTTAAGTTGTTTCTTTACACTATAGGATTAGAAGAGGGTGAATCATTATAGGACGGTCTCCCGAAGCATTTTGCAAATTTTAGGAAAGTTAATTTGCGATTCAATCTTTTGATAAAACGATTTTATACACAACTATCGGTAAATCAGAACACGTTTTAATACCAAAATACTGCCTTAATTGAGTTATTTCTTATAATATGCGTCAAAGAGCATATCTACATGGACAAGGAAATTTACGTAAACTTTATTATAAAATTTTTTTTTTAAATCCATTGGCATAAAATTCAAAGTATATTCTATGAAACAAAAAACACAATCAAGAAATTAGCTGTAAGTAATAAGTGTAATTTATTACATACAAACTTTAGTGTCTTTGTGATGTTTACCAATTGTGAAGCCAGAGAAGCTTTGTTTAGTTCAGATCTACGTGGTGTTTGTAGTATTTCGAATATTATTTTCACTTGCATGATGCATTCAAAATTTTAAATTTTCAAATCCAATAAAATCTAGAACAGAAAAGCAGAACAAAAGGAAATTCCATAGTCATATTTTGCAGTTTACCTGTCACATTTTTTGACCTTTTTTATCGTAACTTTTTACTGTTTCCATAACATTGAAGCTCTAACAAAGAGCGTAAAATTTTAGCGGAACCGGATAACTGGGACCGGTTGCATCCAGTAAATTCCGGATCATTCTAGACCCCGACCATATTTTGTGCCGCGTGCCGACATCTCCTGAAGAGAAATTTAATTCTAAAGCGTCTTGTGCTTAGTTTAAGCTCAAAGCTTATGTTTCACGGTGCGCAAGATATTAGTTGTATAAAAGCTTTATGGACATAAGTTCTGGCAACGTTACTTTGTGAAAAAATATTTTAACTGTTAGCGTTTGTAGACTTTGCTGACTTTGGTCTATATTTTTATTAAGATACTAAGCAAAACATGGGTTAACTGCTGCTGGTTAACCTGCAATCAGCGCATCAACTTACAATAAAACTTAAGCTGCCTCAGCCAGAAGTCGAATGTACAACTCTCGATATTCAGGCAACTGAAGTTCTATCATAGCAGTGAATAAAAGTCACTCTGATACCAAATATACATAGATTTGGAAAACAACCTAAGTTCCTATTAAATAATCCATCCATCATTTGTTTGCCAAAGACAGAGGCAGTTTTGGAACGATGTGTTGTGGACGTATTACCTAAACTGATTAACGCTGCAAAAGTTATTTTATCCTGATCTAATGGTCAGTAAGTTCTTAATGAAAAAATGCAACCACCCATATTACATGTCCACATCACTAACACCTAAAATACTAAACAAAAGTGCCATGTCAAGTCCCACAAACTGGTAAATGTCGAAACTCATTAGCACAACTTTACTGCTGACCTAGGCGATCTCTGGAACCTCAGACTGTACGCATGCACAAAATCAGTCCAGTCACTGTGAGTCTTATTACGATAATCGTAAGAGCTTTAATGGGTCGTAGCGTTTGGTCTGTAGTTATGAAATGTCTGGCGCTATTTTGCCTCACAGTACGAGGATACGGATTAAATTTTGGAACGGATCAAGTTATAAGATAGAAGATTGTTAAGATGTTGGTAGTAGCAATTAAAGGTCTTGTTTGTGGAAAACAAAAACATAGACGATACTACACATACTCAGAACCGAGACTATAGATTTTTTTAAATCTACATCGAAATTGAAGACCCATCATCAGATCAGGTTTCGGGATCTAGAAGCCCCTTCACCATGTCGTCAAAATTACTTAGTACGATGAAGTTCTTTTAAGTATCAGAATTTTAATATCTTTATAATTATTGGTTTATCCATGTTACATTGCGTTTCTACAGAATAAAAGCAGATCTCGCGGGGTATACATACACTATCTCTAATGGCGTTGTTTCAACGTTTGATAAAATATCTATGCAACAAATGTTTGCGTTACCAAAACCGTTAATATAACACCATTGGGGCGTACCTAGTCGTTAATAAATACAAACAACACCGCCACAGCGAAGTGTTTGAACATATTAACGGTTTCTCATCTCTTGCACCGGACCCTAGCGGTTGCCAAGGCACATCTCCACAATTTCGCAGATTACCGTTGTTCCGTACGTTGATATCTGAATCTGCATGCCGTTTTGTTATTTTTCATAACCTCAAATGGGGGGAAACGTTGTGATAAAACAGCATTTTGTGTCAACGGGCCAAGGGTTCTGGACTTAAGCCTGTACGGCGGTTGCATTTTTATGAATGTTTATGTTTGGGATAAAGTACAAGATGTATGGTTTGGAGATGACAATATTAAAGAATTGCATATATTGAAACCTGGACAGATACTGAAACCTGTTTGTAAGACAACATTTATTTGAGTGAATTGAGATGTGTTATGATAGTTTTTGAGAAAAACTAATATTTTGACGTGACAACGTCTTAAATTAGGTTGCGGCTGGGAGTCACTTATGAAAAAGTGTAACGCTCGGTAACGTTACGATGAGTCACCGAACGAGAGAGAGGCCCGCCGAATGCCTTGCGTCTCTCTCCCACTCAACTATGATCGGTCTGCCGCGCGCGCAGCACTAGAGAATTAGGCGCATTGAATCGGCGCATGCTTGTGTCTCTGTCTTTGTCTTTCTCGAACGTTCTTGGCGTTGGAAAAACAAGAAAGCGTCATAATACAAGTTCACACGTGTGGTTAAAGTATCGTCAGCTGTGTCTGTAGTGAAAAGACGTTGTCACGTAAAATCTTCGCCCGTAAAACCGACTTTGCAGGCAACCATTTTTTTTTTTATTTAATTTTTAAGGTATTGGAAATTATTGCAGAACTTTTTTTAAAAGTATCTGCTTCACAAGATGTGTCACTAGAAATTAAAATTAAAAGGACATAAAAAACATTCTTTGACTATTCATTGATTTTAAAAACAATCCTACCAACATTACTTAAAAAAAACAATCATAAATATTTTTATACACATAAATTACAAAGTAATTTTTTTCTCCAATAGGAGATTTTTTTTCCAAAATTAGCTCACTTGGCAAGTGTGTTGGGGGTCGCAGTTTAACAAATGGTGCAGAAAATATACTTCTGCTCGTCTGCTTCTCGTCTACTCTAGTCATATTTTATAAGACCCTTAAGAAAAGAAAGGATTGTGCTATTCTTTTTTTTATGCTACCACATGGCTCTTTTTCATTCACATTTACTTACTAATGCTAATTCAATTCAAATAATTTATTGCAATCCATAATGTTATAAAGGTGTTACAAGTATTAAATATAGTTTCATTATAGACCCTGTTCGGGTACAGCAATATAAATGTTAGCAGACAGAGAGGATGGCGCCATATAACTTATTATTACATTTATACATTTTAAATTTAAAAAATTCATACATTTAGAGCCAATTTTATGCTAACTTATAATATTAATAAAAGGTACATTATTTAGTTAGTAGGTAACTGTTTTATAAAATATTTTTGTATCAGTAATAAATAAATAACATTCATTGGTAAATAACATTCAAATTACACATCAACATAAAAAACCTAATCTATAAGGACATAAATTGTATTCCCTAACTGTAGGACTGAAACAACTTGTAATAAATTGTAATATTTGTAATGATATTATTAAGTGACTTTAACAATGATTATTATCAATTTGATTTACATTTTATTAGATTATTATCATTTACTGTGTAATAGCAATTATTTATAAGTATGGATTTTATTGATTTGATGTATCTCTGCATAACTGAGTTGTTTTTGAAACAATATTTGTTTCATATTAAAGTAAATATAAGCTGATACGAACATTTTCCAAACAAACCACAAAGTAGCATCACCAGATAACCACTTAATTTTTTTTCAGATCCTTGACATCACATACCTCCCCAGCATCCTTATTTAAAACAACCTGAGTATAATCTCATAAATATATCTCAGTAACTTTTTCCAAACAACGTATGTAAAAGCTTAAGAAAGAAAGAATACGTATCCTGATATTTTGCGGAAGTTCATCCATACATCATTGGAAGTTTCGTACTTCTGAGATAGCTCTCAGCTGTATTATGTTAATATCTTTGTATTGCGTTTCATATCCTTATTTATTACTTTAAAAGTCTTAAGCTCTAGAAGGTGGGTACATTTTGTTAGCATTTTCTTCAGTTAATTTAGCTACAGTTTCGATATTATCCTTTAATGTGAGCTGTAAACTTGCTTTATATTTTAACGACCGTTTGGATCAGCGGTAGTAAACGCTGCTTCTGAGCCATGAGTCGCTGCTTCTGAGCCATGGGTCGCGGTTTCAATCCCCGCACAGTACAAATATTTGTGTGCATGAACATGTCTGTTCGTACTGGTCTGGGTGTTTTCTATGTATAATAAGTATGTATTTACAAAAAGAAATATATAAGTAAGTTTATCGGTTGTCTAGTACCCCAAACGACAGGGTACTTAATAGTAGCTTAATTTGGGACTAGATGGCTCTGTGTGGCCCAGTGAGACATGTCTTAAGTATTAATATTTTATAGTGTTTCTGTAATGAAATTTGTATCGGTATATAGGCTTTAAGATATTCAGTATTTTTATTTAGGTAGTTTTCATGCGACAGAGATAAGTTTTTTATTACATCAAATTGCTGTAATATAAAAAAAATCTATAATAAAACAGTGTCCAAATAAAAGTGTACCAATCTGACATCAAGGTGCACTTAAAAAACAACCAATATCAATGGAATATACACAATTTAATATTCATGATATTGCTTGTAGACATAATTTAATCGCCCCGTTGGTCTAGTGGTTTAAATATCGGACCAAGATCTCGGGGTCCCAGGTTCGAATCCCGGGTCGGGCAACAAAATGTTTCGAGTTTTCGAACGTTGCTCTGATTTGTGACCAACCCGCATTTAGCGAGCGTGGTGATTATGCCAGTACACCCATCATTGATGTGGTAACTTGAATTCAATGATGGAGGCCTTTTCCCTGCAGTGGGATGATTATAGGCTGTTACTTCACTTTTTTTTATAATTTGGCCGAGCTTTAAAGTTGACACTGACATAAAATTAATGTCAATCATTCAAACGAGGATAGTTTAAGATGTCATTTTTGTATCGGGCTGTGCATCTATTTTATATTATAATAATAGGGGTTAAAGTATGAAATTGCCGATTATTTTCCCACTTTTTATTTTGTCTATAGCTCTTAAGTATAGTCAAATTATTGCGTAATTCTTTTTGTATTGTACCAAAAACTAAATAAAGTAACTTTTGACTAAAAACAAATGCAATACTAGTGCCTGTTACTTCAAAAGAAGTCGTTGAAAAGACCCCTTACAATGTGTCAGCTGACCTTCTTGCTTCAATTAAGTATATTTGTATTATATACTTTGATTTTCAGAAATTTAAATACTATAATGCGTAGCTATATAACCATCTAACTTTCACCTTTAATTGCATCAAAAACGATTTAGGCGTTCTTTAAAAAACTAAAAAATTGTTAGTATGGAAAAATGACTTTTCTCGATTTCGTCCATACAAAACGGCAATTTCATACTTTAACCCCTAATATATTATTTATATCGATATTGAATCATCCTTCATGTGAGTCATTACAAGTGTTGATTGCTTTAGAAGAAGAAATTGATCTTTTTTTCTTTATTAACAATGGGCTTGCTCTTGACTACATACTTAACTCTACGGTTAAGAAGAATCCTAAGATGGAGCGAGCTTACCCAGAGGTATTGGTTCTCCCACACACCAGCGAAACACAGAAAAACTGTTTTGCGCTGGACTCCGGCAGGAGGATGGTAGCAACCAGGCCGGCTCTTCTTCACCGCAGAGGGATCTGTTAGCCGTCATCATTATTTAGAAAACCAAAGATGCCGTTGCCAAAGGTTGGACCACCAGGAGGTAGATGCAACCACCCCAAAATCTACTTAATGATAATTGAAATGTCCACGTTGCATTATTTGTGGTCGCTCTAATCCACAGCTACTCATTAAACGAACAGTCTTTGAAAGATCTTTGTAATTTTGCAATGAGATAAAATCAAGTGACATAAATTTACCCTGGCGTAATGCTTAGTTTTAGTGTGAGTTTAAGTGGCTGTGACCTTTTCGTTCACTGAAAACCCAAAATTAACTTCAACCGTAAGAAAAGATTTATTTAACTAAAGGCAGACATTTATCCGGCGATCTTATCCTAAGTATTCACCCCGGCACAGAGCGGTAACTTTCGCGATTTATACGCGGAACTTCTAATAAAAACTGGATTGGATTAGAAGGATGAGTATAAAGTAGGATCCGTAGTTATATTTAAGTTTTTTCTTTTACTTTGTTTGAAGGCGGCTTATTATAAGCCAACTAAAACACAGACTTTGCATTTTTTTTAAATACTTTAAGACATACCTCACTGGGCCATACAGAGCCATCTAGTCCCAAATTAAGCTACTATGAAGTACCCTGTCGTATGGGGTGCTAGACAACCGATAAACTTACTTAAATATACTTTTTTTTTTGTAAATACATACTTATAATACATAGAAAACACCCAGACCAGTACAAACAAACATGTTCATGCACACAAATATTTGTACTGTCCGAAGATCGAACCCGCGATTTATTGAATCACCGTTAATTGCTTTTCTTCATTTGGCATTCTTTCGTATTGTATATTATTGCTAAAAGCGGACGCTTTTGGCATTAACGAAAAATTCGACTTTATAAACAACTAAATGAAAAGTTTACTGTGATTCAAAAAATACTGAAGGCAATTTGCTAAAATGATACTGTTCTAGTTTTTTGAGAATTGATGTTGTTTCGAAGTAATAAAATTAAACCAATTGGAGATGGCACTTAGCTCTAGTAGTCCCCTCAATAGTTAGTAAATAATTTACAATAGATAATGCCCTACTTTTAAATGTTTCGTATTGTAGCATAAGAGTCATTTTGCCAATAAAACCACTAGAATAACAAAGCGCAACCCCTCAAAACATTCTTCTCACTTGTAACCTTTGATTAATTGACTCTTATGCCAGCCTCCAGAGTATCTTCGCACACACCCGTATTCATATCCCGATCTGGATATTGAGGTGTAAGCTCTATGACAACGCTGTAAGCTTTTATTAGTAGCAAATATTTGTTTGGTTATTTACGCTAATGATGTTTTCTTATTAATAATTTATAAGAATTAAGGTACATTTTCTGGTATTTGAATATAAATGCTTACGTCTATTTGTTTTTAAGAAATAATCATAATATGCTAACATCAGCTCTGTGGAAAATCTTATTCTATATTTATTTAATTTTGTGATTTAATTTGGCATTTCTTTAAAATGGTTTTTATCGTTTTGTGGGTGGTGCGATTAATTTAATACTTACTTTATCAAATGATTATATTTCAACAAAAAAGTGTTTTCATCAGCTATTGTTTAGTTTCACTTTTAAATAACTTTACAACAAAAACAAGGAAAGTTGAAGATTCGATTTTTTAAAAAATAAAATTACTAAATTAGAGTAATTTAGTAATTTTATTTTACCTTTAATTAATAATACCATTATTAAAGTAACAACAAAGTAAATAAAGCATAAACTTCATTTTTTGCCAAATGCGAGTGTCACTCTGTAAATACGGGTCATACTTACAAGACTGCCATACACAGTCACAAAGGCGTCACTTGATCCGTTATTAATACCCAATCTGCACCGCGAGGTGGCGCTGTTTTCATTAACATAAATCACCCGTGACAAGACTCATGATATTGAGATTTCCCTGATTCGCTAATGTTTGTGGGGTGATTTACCCATGATGAGGTAATCTATGTTTTGTTTTCAACCCCCCCGAGGGCGCGGCTGATTTGTGCCTTTTCTTTTCAAAGGGGCGTTTTGAATTATGTTTCGCTTTTTAGGTGACATATTTATTAAGGAGGGAAGTGAATGTGTTCATTTTTAGGGTTCCGTACCCAAAGGGTAAAAACGGGACCCTATTACTAAGACTTCGCTGTCCGTCCGTCTATCCGTCTGTCCGTCTGTCCGTCTGTCCGTCTGTCCGTCTGTCCGTCGCTCTGTCACCAGGCTGTATCTCATGAGCCGCGATAGCTAGACAGGTGAAATTCACAAATTATGTATTTCTATTACCGCAATAACAACAAATACTAAAAACAAAATAAAATAAATATTTAAGGGGGGCTCCCATACAACAAACCCGTTATTTTGCCCTTTTTGGTACGGAACCCTTCGTGCGCGAGTCCGACTCGCACTTGGCCGGTTTTATTTAATGTTTTTAGGGGAGATTTGAGACATCAACATTATTGAATGGAGACGAAAAAACACTTAGAGTAATTAAAAATTACTACTGAAATGTTATTGTATTTTTTAATGTCTATGAAAACTGTTTATGAAAAAGTTGTTTTAAATTTTTGATTTTAGTATTCAAACTTGAAAAATTATGGCTCAGTCGGGAGATGAGTTTAAAAAAGGATATTATAATTGCAATAAAGTTGCTAAAATATAATCACAAAAATAGTTAATAATGTAGGGCACCACGCACATAGAATACGCTTGTACATAACATACCTCAAATATATATCCATAAAAAATCGTTATTCACTATCTTCACTTAAGACCCTTATGCTTAAATTACTATCTAAAAAAACATCTCAAAAACTGCACTTAGTCTAAAACTACTATTGACGAAAAAGTCCCTCGTCACTTACGAAGCTTAAAGCTCCAGCCGAGCTTCTCTAGTTCAGCGGGCTCATTTCGGCTGACAGACTCATTACCAGTCGTGTCGAAACTCTGTGGAAGCTGGGAATATTATAAAGTCTGGCAAGACACTAAAATTGGTGAATATCTTAGTCTTTATATTAAAAGCTATGTTTCTGCAGAACATTAAAATAACAAATGTTTGGATTAATAGGAATTCAAAAAATATTTCAAGTAGCATTTGTTTAGAAGATAGAAAAATATCCAAATATTTAATTTAGTGCAATGTGCCACTTTCTACCAGTCGACAAATAGCTATTGTTTTATGAGTTTGAAATACTTAAGTATTCTACCAAATTATTTTCAAATAATGTTGTAATATGATTTTTTTACATCATCCCGCCCTAATCAGCCTATTACAAAACAACATTAAAACATTGTTGGGTGTCATACAAATACCTATTTCTGCTTTAATTTTTGTATTACTCTTTAACGAGACTTGATCACTAAATAAAATATAGCATTTATCACCCAAGTGACTTCACTAAATGTTTAAAAAGACCTGAATAATAATCCATTGTTTAGCCATTGTGTTTTTTAAACTATTCCTTTTAACAAAGTGTTTACTTAAATCCACAGCCTTCCCATTAGTACCACATAATGCAGTCGGAAAAAATAGGAATTGTATCATCAATTTACATATTTTTAATATTTTTTTCTCAGCACTAGCCTCAATTTTTTCCGAAGCAGTAGTAGGTTTAAATAGGGACGTGTAAAAGCGCCTTTAGGGGTCTATTTGCAGAAATAAAACTGATTTTACTAACTTATTTAATTTTTATACATTGGACAAGCACGCATTATAATTTAAGGACATATAATATACCTACATTGTTAAAAAGACATTACACTTTCAAATAGAATCAAAACAGCATCATTTAACCATAACATCAACAGAGCACATCTCATTAGATCATATGATGCAAACGAAACAAATTATCCTGAGATATTCTTTGAACAGAATAAGTAGGTCGGAAAATATCTCATGTTTCATCAAATTACGTTTATATTGTGTTTTATTGCTCAATGTATGCACATAGACGTTTTACTGTTCCACATATCCGTATATATCTATTGGCCGTAAATCCTCCATGAGGCTTTGTTAGGTCGGCAGAGATACTATCAATAAACGCTTCCAAACTGGAATCCATTTCATTAAAATTTTAGCCGGAGAAAAATCTATCATTGTCATTTGTTGGATCCATCCATGTTTACACGCAACTGAGAACGTACTAGCTTTTTCTGCGATTGCTTGTATGTTGACGTTATGATAGATCTGGTGGAGATGGCGATATTTGTTTTGTCATTTCGTCTGCTGCAATTCGGTAATGGAAAAATGTTTGTTATACAACATTACCGTTACGAACAACCAAACAGCTTTGTCAACTTGACACAAATTATTTGTGACTGATATTTATCTGTGCTAGTTTAGGATGAAGATTGAATGTTGTTTGAGGTTATTGGCTTCGTTCTGATTAGAATATTAGTGGTCCAGACTCGGGTTCGGTTCTTGATTGAGTAAATATAAGAAAGATCATTTCGAAATTTGCTTGAGACTGGAAAGGCGAATGGTATACGGGTGAATCGGAAAGTACACAAAACCGACTCGACTTCTGTTGCAAGATGGGAACCGTTAAACGAGTAACGTCAGTGTTCTGCAATAGACAGAAAGTTGACAGCAGAATATCATAGAAGGATAATCGTAATAGTAAGGACAAAGTGAAGAGGAAAATTGTATCGAAGTGAAGTCATGGATAAATCTATAGTATAACCATTAAAAACAACTGCATATATTTGTCTAATTATATATTTTTTTTGGTGTGTTTGTAAGTACCTATCAAGTTTAAGATTTGTCGTTGAAATGATAATAACTGTAGTATTTAGGAACGAAATATCCTTTAGGCTGCCTCAATTTTTGTTCACTCAAAATAATGTAAGCTATAGCTGTAGTTATTTTTTTATTATAAAGTTTTTTTTAGATTCTCTGTTAACATTTTTTATTTACTTATTTTTGTGTTTTTACATATTTAGAACCTCAGAGGTTTTCTTATTTAAATTGAAACCAGCTGCATACAATTTTTATTTACCATAAAAAAAATTGTGCCAAGTTTCCACCAATTTTTTATCATACACTCATATCAGTTTGTATTTTTAAACGAATTAAATATTGTTAAAAATATTTTGGTATTAATTGTAATGATAAATAGGTTGTAAAGATTGAAAAGATTTCTATCGATAAATCTTCAAAAAAGAAAACGTGAAGAATCAATGACTTCACAAAAGCACATATTACGTAAGAATCCTTCACCTAACAGCATATTTGGTTCTGGCGTGCCACAATGTTCCATCTTCAAATTGTCTCTCATTATACAAATGGCATTCTTTTATAAAATAATTGTATCAAAAATGTCTCCATTATATTCAGATTCTCTTTATTCCTTCACTTTTTCTTTGACCTTGCGTTTCATTATCTCATCGTTGCTCTAATTTGTCTCGAGTTTGAGCAATGGCGTTGTTCCTTCTCGTTTCCTTCGTGTCATCTATTAACGTCGGATCGGTTTTTTATGACTTTTGTTTATGACCGACCGAATTTTCCTCAACGGTGACATAATGGTGGTAAAAGTTGAAACACTCCGCGACTTATTCTTGGATCTTTTATGATAATATGTAAATTTATTGAACTTTAGCAGTAGATTAAGTATCGAAATATCATAACTAAGTACCTATCCAAGTTGAGATTCCTACCTTCTAATCACAAGAGCGCGAATTTTACTTGACTGAACTCATAGCAAGCTTAAAATAATGTGAGTTTATAAGGAACAACGACATTTAGTGACAAATTTTGTTAAACAAGTTCAGTTTTAAAACGATGCAAATAGGAATTATACTCGTACAATACTCTGATACGTCCGTGATACGTCCCGCATTCCAAAGTGATCATGAAACCCTAATTTTACTGACACGAAGTCGCAGGCATCAGCTAGTAAATCATTGACAAATGTACACCCATCTTTGCAACCAAACTCTAAATATGAAACACTAAACTGGCGTCCTACAATTCATCCTGGTCCGTTTAAGGTTCAACCACACGTCATAAGACTGTGTTTACATAGTCCTGACACAATTAAAATACTAACAGTGGACTCTATCCGAAGTTTATTTTTTTAAAGCACTTATTTCTCGTTATCATCATCAGTCATGTGAGTTCACTGCTAGATATAGTCTTCAAAAGGCGGTTTTTGCTATCATCGCCACAACAGGATTTAAGATTTTCGTATTGAAATATAACGCCGCGGTAACGCTACCATTAAGGAAACGATAGCAGTATCGGTAACACAATTAATATCGTGCTTAGTCTCATTTTTAGGGTTCCGTACCCAAAGGGTAAAAACGGGACCCTATTACCAAGACTTCACTGTCTGTCTGTCCGTCGCTCTGTCACCAGGCTGTATCTCAAGAGCCGCGTTAGCTAGACAGTTGAAATTTTCACAAATTATGTATTTCTGTTACCGCAATAACAACAAATACTAAAAAAAACAAATAAATATCCCATACAACAAACGCGATTTTTTTGCCCTTTTTTGCTTGATATTAATAATGGCAACAGGTAGGCACTACATTAACTAAATTAATGTAGGTAGCTACTGTTGTTTACCAAGTCAGTGGTACGGAACCGTTCGTGCGTGAGTCTGACTCACACTTGGAAGATTTTTATTATAGGTACGTGCTAGGTAGCTATACTAGTTCAGTAGTTTAGGCGTATAACCGAGACAGACAGATTTGATGAAATAACGCTGGCTTAAGAATATGCTTGAAAAATTGACGCCTGTGACGTTGTGTCTCGATGGATAAATGGTAAAGCGCCGCGCCCGGTATGCGAGGAGATGCGGGTTCGAGTCCCGCCTGAGACATAATTTTTTCAAGTTTACATACTAATATTGTAATATAACACTTAGTTCCGTTCGTAAAGGACGCAAGTTTAACCGGAACGAAGTGATACGTTCCAAAAACCATTTTCTATTCCTTCATTACCTACATAAAGGTATAAAACTATAATTACGGCTGTATCAAATTGATCGCTGATTTCAGAGGTTACTCTAAGACTTTGCACCATTCGTATTAGGGTCTCAAACATGATCTTATTGCATTTTGTACAAGTAACAAGTCTCGTCATATCATGTCGTTTCAGGTCATGTCGCATCACCTAACTTTAGTATCGATACGAAATTAGATGCACATTATGGAGTGGAATAAATAAACCATAAGAAATCGGATATATATCCGCTTTACTGTTATCTTGAGTAAACGCGAACACTAGACATTGAAATAAAATATATATTAGGCAGACATGTCTGCATGTGACCATGAAAGAGTATTCGAAACGCGGGATAAAAAATCCAAAACAAACGTGTATTTAAAATCCGTAAAATCTTTCATTTTAATAGATCCGATATCTTATGGCTTGTATATGCTTAAAGTATTAAGTTGATATAGTAGGGTTTCTTATAGAAGTGAACCCACTGTAAAAACTAATATTTGTGGTACAGCTCAGATCGGAATGTTGGGCCGACAGTGACAAACTACTAGAACTAATCCGATGGGTCGTAATTAATTAGGCATATCGACTGCGGATGATCTACGATTCCAACGAAATCGTTCCATACTTGCGTTACAAGTTTCTGGAACGATATTTGATTAATAATTCAAAGGAAACAGGATGTATGGCGAAGGGAGCGACAATTCCTTTATGTGCGTCGCAGATGTCTGTCAGAAAAATGTCTTTGGGAAAAAGTTTAGCTAAGTTAGAGGTATATTTTCTTTTGAAGATATTATTATTATTATCTGACGGTGATGACGGCGCACACAACGGTTTTCAAATGCCAGCTTCGAGGTCCTAGGTTTGACTCCTGGATTAACTCGGTGTTTGTGGTTTCATCATTGTTTCCGGTTTCTTAAAAAAATACTTTTTTCAAAAGTAAGCTACTACCTAAATCAGAACTAGGTAATTTTAAGTCAGTCGTAAAAAATAAATCGCCGACAATCTAATGAAATTTTTTTGGCAAATCAATTTGTTTTCTGCTTTCCTAAAAATAGTTTTACTGGGTTTTGGAACGAAGGGGGCGTTGCGAAAGGGGGCTAGAGGGAAAAAATTGTAACGACACTTTTTGAAGGACACTTTTTGCTATAGTTGTAAGCCGTGCGGCGTGCGCGTGTTTCTCTGTCTGAGAGAGAGAAAGAAAGAGAGAAAAAGAATTTAAAATAAATTTAAAATAAAATAAAATTTTATTGAAATTCCTTCACTAAAAATGAACTTCGTTCCATCCGGGTGTCCCTTGACACCTCTAACTTTTTTTTTTGCTTTTAATATTTTTATCGGTATTGACATACTTTTTCTAGCACGCAATGATTACTTTGATAGTTGATATTCAAACTTTAAGGCAGCGGCTTAGGAATTGTCTTAATCACATGTAGCCAGACTAATCCCAGGATTTGATTAATTAGCGTGTCTCCTGCTGGATACGAACAAAACATAATGTTACAGGTTCGGGATTTCTGGTTATATTATGTATGTCTGGTTATATAAAGCGTTTCAAACGCAACTTCAATTATATTATGACAAAATCACAATTTCAGTATAAAAACTTGCAAAATTATGTTCGAGGGGTTCGAGTCCCGCCTGAGACATAATTTTTCAAGTTTATATACTGATATTATAATTGCAATTTAATTGCTAAAATATCAAATAAAAATTACAATTGTTTATAAATTAGCACCGGTTGTCCAGTACTATTAACGCCCTTTTGGTCTAGTGGTTTGAATACCTGGCCAAGATCTCGGGGTCCTGGGTTCGATCCCTGGGTCGGGCAACAAAAGGTTTCGAAATTTCGAACATTTAAAAAAAAATTTTGACAACATCACATACATTGTCCTGATACCAATTTGAATAACTATTTAAAGCATTCGTATTTTGGAAAGCAGAAACAACGAAGGTACCACAAACACCCAGACCCGAGAATGTAGAAAAACACTTTTTTTCTACATTAACCCGTCCGGGAATCGAACCCGGGAGCTCGGAGCAGGCGACACCTTGAAAACCGGTGTGTACGCCACTCCGCCACGGAGGTCGCCAACATCACTCGGGTTTTCTGATCACCGACCTGCTTTTGGCAAGCGTTATGATTATGCCAGTGGCCTTTTCCCTATTTCTATGATATTAATATTTCAATACATGCCTCACTGGGCCACACAGAGTAATTTATTCCCAAAGTGAGCTATTAAGCTCAATATACTAGACAACCGATAGTTATACTTTTATAATATCTGTATATAAACTTGAAAAATTGTGTCTCTGAAAAACTATACTTTATTTGATATTTTAGTTATTAATGTGCAATTTAATTACTAAAATATCAAAAAAAAATATAGTTATACTTTTTAAAATATTTACTTTATACATAAAAAACACCCAGACTAGTATAAACACTTTCTCCCTTCTAGTACGAAAACCTTGCTTGTGCAGTCTTTGGTCTTGCCTATCATCGACTATGGTGATGTTTGCTGTACTAATCTCTCTCAAGACCTTCTCAATAAGTTGGAGCACCTCCTCAATAGCTGTATCCGTTTCATTTTCGGCCTGCGCAAATTTGACCACATCTCCCAGTTCCGGTCCCAGCTTCACTGGCTTCCCATTAGACGCCGCAGGGATTTACGTACTCTCTGCGTTCTCTTTTCCGCGCTCTTTGATCCCAAATGTCCATCCTACCTTAAAGATAAATTCTCATTTCTTCACACTTCTCACGATAGAGATCTCCGTTCCATCGATACTCTTCAGTTGCTCACTCCACGCCATACCTCTTCCTTTATGTCCAATTCTTTCTCTGTGACAGCTGTACGTCTCTGGAATGGACTACCACCCAAAATTAGAAAATCCACCACCAAATTTTCCTTTAAAAAAGCTTTGCGGAGCCACTTCGCTAACTGACTTTATCTTCTTCCTCTTTAGAATCATACTGGCATAATTTATGTGTATTTACATATTATGTATGTGTATTTTTTTTGTATATGTTATGTATATATCTATTATTATTATATAATATGTATGTAGCTAGTTCGTATGTATATATAACATACACTTTTTTAAATTTTTTGTCTTTTGATACCTGTTTTGTAATTTATAATTTTTCTGCATTTGTTGATATTTTTACTTATCACTAAACTTGTTTGCACCGCCTGTAAAATCTCTGTTTGGTCTCATGGTTGACTGGTAGAGAATGCTTTTAGCATTAAGTCCGCCATTTGTACTATCTTTGTATAATGCAATAAAGTGTAAAATAAATAAATAAATATAAACAGATATGTTTATGCACACAAATATTTATAGGTAGGTACTCTGCAGGGATCACACAGGCGACTCACGGCTTAGCATAACACTCCTTTTTTACACTGAACCAAACTGTTCGTCAAAAGAATGATATTAGAACCAGCCTTATATTATACATGAATAAGAACACACTAGAATATTGTTCTTAAAAATATACACAAACAATTCTATTAAGACCGTTGGATTATGAAGTGTTCATACAAAAATCGTAATACAAACGAAACAGCGTCTTCGACATTGTCTAGACTTAAAAGAGAGCAGGCTTAAGTTAATGTAGCGTTGTTGCCAAGTCGGTCAAGAAAGCTAATGTCAAGAAAAGCTTTATTCTGTAAGCAAAATCTGTATATTCAGAAGTACATTAGCCAGTTCTGAAGATTTGTGTGGCATATTCAGTAAGTGTTATAGAAATAATACAATAAACAAAACGTCAACTAAAGAAGGATAACGAATTTTATCATGCTTTTAAAATAAAATATTAAATTTATATTATTCTATGTCATTTAGGAGAGAACTATGATTGGCGTGCCTCTAAAAATAATCAAGATATCCAAATAATTAAGATTATTTTATGTAGCTGTTGTAATTAGTGAGCGTGCCCATAAAATTAGTTAAAGAAAATAACTTTTTTGTGTTCGCACTATTGTCTGAAAGTCGGTAATTGATTTTAGTAGGGACGACTACTGATTGATAAAGTGAAAAAAGTCGTACAAAAAGTCACATAACTTGCTACCGGATAATCCAATTATTGATAGAAATCTGAATCACTGCGTATCGGTCGACAAATCGGGCCACGCATATCGGTCGAAATAATGGCCACCGATTTATCGGACAGAGAAAACTGAAAGACGCACTCCTTACTGACTGTAGCTACACTTTGTGGAGTCCGAAAATTGTTTCGTAGCCGTAGTAACCGTAGCAGCGATTCGTAGCCGCATCAACCAGTCCCTAAACGCGTCCTCGCCGGTACTTTTTTCATATCTATACTAATATTATAAAGCTGAAGTGTTTGTGTGTTTGTTTGTTTGTTTGTTTGTTTGAACGCTCTAATCTCAGAAAGTACTGGTCCGAATTGAAAAATTATTTTTGTGTTGGATAGTCCATTTAAGGCTATAAAACATCACGCTGCGACCAAAAGGAGCGAAGCATGAGTGAAAAATGTTGCAAAAATAATCGCGATCATAATAACGGAAATTGACGCGGACGAAGTCGCGGGCAACAGCTAGTGCCTATATAATTTGGATTCAAAACTAATCTTCACCCTACACTGGATAAAATGGCGGATACCCGTAAAATGCAGATGATCAAGACTAGCTTGATCGTGGATTATTACTAGGGTAAATGAAAATGTGCGGCAGCGTATTCTCTCCACTATGGGAACATTATGGTAAAATTATTTCTTAGAGAGGCCTACGTTCTGAAGTACATACATACACTCACGCCTTTTTCCCGTAGGGGTAGGCAGAGACCACATCTTTCCACTTGCTACGATCCTTACAGACTACTTTCGCTTCATCCACATTCATTAATCTTTTCATACACACTCGCCGGTTTAGGGTACTCCTGACCTGACCTTTCTTTAGAACTTCCCCGGTTTGATCAAGATAAGTGCGTCGAGGCCTTCCCCTTCCAACATTTTCCAACGTTCTGAAGTAAACTGGTGTAATAAGTGTTGTGTTATTACTATCAATAAATGTGATCAAACTTTTGCAACAAACAAATTTTCACCACCGCATTGATATCAGAGCCGGACGTGAGCTTTAAAATTTAAAGCAATTTAAATGAAATCAACGGTCTTACTTTTGTAATGAATTTTATAGTATTCAATGAAAGCCCAACGGATTGTCATTTCAGATTACCGAGTTGGATGAGAATACAAGTTAATTTTAACAAGTCTTTTTACATTAAAGAACATCGGCTTTAATTGTAAAAAAATCCGTGACTAATTAATTGGCACAAAGCCTAAACTACTTATGTTACTTAGAAAGAAATATTGCAAAATGCTAGTTTCTTTTAATCTTCTAACTGAGTATCTTGAGGGAGTCCAGAAAAAAAGTAATGCCAAAAACCGAAATTTAGATGCCTGATATACTGTCATTTCTTTGAAATCATCTTGTGACTCTTGTGACTGTAAAAAAGAAGACTCAAAAAGAATAAATAAATAAATAAATAAATATTTTTAGACATGCCTCACTTTTTAAAACGGCATTTCGCAACTTATTAAACGGTTTCGGAAAATACTAGAACACTTACCTAGGGTTTTATGACTTATATTAATATTTGTTGTGAGCTGTATTAATATTTTAATTACGAGTACCATACCATACAATTATTTTGAAAAAATCACCTATGGCATAGGTACCATACATTTATAATATAGATATTATAAATGTTCTGCATACTCAACATCTAGCAGTGAATTAATATCAGTTCTATACTAAATACTTTCAAATTTATAGTATTTACGACTGTAGCTGAATTATCAGCGTGCAAAAGTTCATTACTGGACCCAAGCCACACTAGATGATTTTATTCAATATCACCACGCTTGTCAGGCTTGTTGATGGCCAGCCCGCAGCCACTTCAGCTTGTAAACCCTATAAAGGTGGACTATGTCGATAATTTTAGTTTCCTGCCGGATCACCTCATTTCTGATTTTATCTCTAAGAGACACTCGGAGCATAGCTCTTTTTATAGCCCGCTGAGCGATTTTAAACTTGTGAACTAGCCGTACCGTCAGTGTCCACGTTTTGTATGTCATGACGGGTAGGATGCACTGATTAAAGACTTTCGTCTTGAGGCATTATGGGATCGACGATGAGATGACTCGACGTAGTTTCCCAAATGCTGCCCAAACCAACTGAATTCTTCTGTTCACCTCTCCTCACCTTCTTCTGTTCAAACCACTTGTTACTGCCAATTACAATGGCACAATAGAGGTTAAGTGCAGAAAAGGCCCAGCCAAACCAAGCTTCTTACCATCAAGCTGGCTGCCAAGCTTGGCAAATATGACTAAATTCTCCTTTTGGAGGCCTGTGTCCAACAGTGAACTTGGAAAGACTTTAGGTCAACACTGCAGAGCAGACATGACCTGCTTAGTGGAATAAACTCCGTATATTTACGAAGAAAATACTTACCAGATATATTCCAGCTAAATTAAATTTATAACGAAATGAATCTAGGTACTCAAAACTAACGAGTCGGCTTAGACTTAGTTGAAGTGAATTTCGCAAAACTGTTTTTCATTTAACGTGAAGCATGAAGAAGTATCAAAGTAAGAGGTTGAACACAATCTTTGGGAAACTGAATTTAAACTTTGACAATAAGGAAGTCAAGTACTTAGACAAAAGTTTGCATTGTTCTTAATTATTACTGAATTGTTTTTAATTCATTATAATTAAGTGCCATGTGTAACATGAAAAAAGAGTAGCACTATCTCTTTAAGTCTCGTAAAGGCGGCTATAAGAGTACTGTCAGAAGAAGACGGTTAGCAGCGTCTATCGTTCATCGAAGGTCAAACAGCGATCGCCATCCCTGACAAACGAGATGGTTTTGGCAAATTCCACCATTTCCACCCTTTGGATCTCGTGATGTGATCGTGATGATGGGAATTTTTATATATAAACTATAAAAAGTATTTTTTCGTCTAACCTGCAGAATAAAACTTAGATATTAAATTTTGAATAAAGAAAGCCACAATATGCAATATTGATTAGAAATATTTACTACGTCAAAAAGAAAAAAAGTAACGCTACATAACACGAATGCCTCCATTTTCAATCGGTTTAAAGTTGAATTGTTGAATATTATTTTTCACAATACAAACACATTGATCAGTCAGCCACTGTTCAATTTAAGTAAAAATTGCTTTTGATGAAAGCCTTAAAAGTATCTCTCTGTCCAATAAAATTATATTTTTTTCCACAAAATAAGAATCGCCAAAATTGTTTCCTTGTATTCTATTGGTTTGAGCTTTTCTTGAAGCTTAATTTTAAATCGGTTTATGTTAGAATTAAATTACCAAAGCTTTTATTCTACGAAACAATAATTCTATTTTTTTATCAATATTTTTATGGAAAATTTTATACCTGGCTACTGCGTATGTGAATACTCTTAACTAAGTTTTGACTATGGTAGCTTGGTTCTATTTTCGATGTAATATGAAAATTTAAGTTCAAAACTTTAACTGTAATAGCAGCACGTCTGATTCTATATTTATTTTGATTATAAATCTATCAACAGTGTCCGTAACTATGTACGCGTGAAGAAACAATATGCCAAGATCCGCACTTTTTTCTGGGATATTCATTGACAAGCTATCATATCGGCTTACAACTTAAATTCGTGCACGTTCCATCCAAAGTTGTTTAGACGTTTTAGAGAGATTGAGGAACAATAAACGCACATCCAATATTTAGGTATAATATCAGCTGTCGCTCGCTTCTTTTTACGTGTGACATTTAGAATTTAGAACAGATCGATGAGAACCTTTAATTTTAACGAGATAAAGGAGCTATAGGCTCTTATGATCTAGCTTTTATGATGCATTATCTGTTGCCGTGCCAAATTTCGTGAAGGTCCGATTCTGATGCCTTATTCTGCAACAAGAAGCGCGTATTGACAGATACTTCGAGGCATCAGTATGAGTGAAAGGAATAGATGATTTTTTATTCAAATACACGGACATTGTGTTACGGAGTAAGGCCTCTGGCATGATTTCTAAAAGAAATATCCACCCAAAATGACGTATTTATAATGAAATACTAATCAGACTTAGTCAGATTAGGAAGAATTACGATTGCTTTGTAACGAAGCTCCAAAGTTAAAAACAATACTCAAGGATGTGACCTTTCATTTCGAATTCGTTACATTTATTTTAAAACCCTTCCAACGGAGGAATAACAACACAAAAAAGGGAATCGTAATTGCCAATTCCTTGTGTTTACACAAAGATTCGCCTTTTTAGCTACTGTTGATCTGTGGTATTTCCTGATTTTATAGCACAGCTATTGTATACTTGAAGATGTACATGTATACGAGTACTAACACAATATTTACTTTGAACTCCCAACGAAGGGACTTATTCAAGGGGCAGTCGCCCAACAAATGCGTGTGGGTTTGGTTCTCTTGTAAACATATGGAGTTAGATCGTACCTAAAGTATTCGCCTTTTGAAGGAATATTTTTTGATTTAACAATGGATGTAGTAGTATTTTAGTAAGTATTTTTTTACTTAAACGAACTCAAGGGACCTGTCATCGATAAAATTGAGAATTATTATACTATTAATTAAGGTAATATGTCGCTTCCACGCAAATAAATTATCATGTCGTGGCAGCTTTAAATTAAGGCAACACTGTAAACTTGTACAATTGCGAATGTTTTAATGTTGTTGGATGTATTGTTTATGTCTTGTAAGCTGTTCTTAAATAAAAAAAAAATTAGATAAGTACACAGTCCATACAATGTCACTTAACTCCCCAAGTTTAGATGTAAGCAGCTAATGATTGACGCAATAAAGATCTATCTATCTATCTATCTAATGTGTCATGCGGTAGTCCCTTTCTTCTTGGAAAATTGTTCGTCCGAAATTCGAAATCCCTAACGCGTTTGCCATAATCATCACTATCCATAATGTTCGAATATACGTAATTTTATTATGCCTAATTGTATTTAATTCTAATGCTTTTGTGTCATAATATCATTATAATAATTAGATATCCAAATTTTTCTTGCTATAAAGTCACATGTCCTAAATGTTAAATTGTATAATGTATGTTAGTCCGAATGGTGGTTTATGATAATATTGTTAGTCCGAATGATAGTTTAAATTAATATTGTTAGTCCTAAAACATCTGTTTAAAAGTAGGTTTATCTTGGTTATGTTATCCTCATGTAGTTTAGTTATTATAAGTCACAATATTATCATACACTAGCTGTTCCCCGCGACTTCGTACGCGTCAATTTCAGTTTTTAAGATCGCGATTATTTTTTCAACATTTTTCACTGATGCTTCGCTCCTACTGGTCGCAGCGTGATGTTATATAGCCTAAAGCCTTCCTCGAGGCATGCACTATCCAACACAAAAAGAATTTTTCAATTCGAACCAGTACTTCCAGAGATTAGCGCGTTCAAACAAACAAACAAACAAACTCTTCAGCTTTATAATATTAGTATAGATTTGTAATCGTTTAGGATTTCGGGGTATATATCGGGATGCCTAATTATTTGTACTCCTAATTGTCATTGGCGCACAAACTATTAGCCTAAAATATTTTCGCACATTTTTACTATTCCTAAACGTGTTTAGCCTATTTTTACTACGCTTAACTTTATATCGCCGTATTATAATTTCGTCGAATATATCATAACACCTACCCTTTTGTAGTTCCAAATTTTTATTCGCAGAAAGTTAAAAACTTTATCAGCTTGCATGCATGCTTTGCAAAGAAGTAAGCATACATGCAAGCAAGCAAGCAAGCAAGCATGAATGCATGCAAAGAAGTAAGCATGCATGCATGCAAAGAAGTGAGCATGCATGCAAGCAAGCAAGCAATCATGCATGCAAACAAGCAATCATGCATGCAATCAAGCAGACATGCATGCAAACAAGCAATCATGCATGCATCCAAACAATCAGACTTCCATGACGGCTTCGGCGCTGCGGGGCTCCGGCGGTCCCACGCGTGCTTATCGTCGCAGATGGCTTACGCTCACCACCGCAGCTTCGGCTTTCTGGCCGGCTGCGCCGGCCAGCCTCAGCCGCGGCGCCTCGCTTACAGCCTCCTGCTCCTCAGCCCGCGGGCCGCCTCGCCCCTCCGCGCCTACGCGCTTTTAAATTACACTCTAGGGGTAGGGCAGACAAGACTGCTTGGGGTCGGTTTGTGAGCGATTCGTTTCTTAAACTTTTCTGTTCAAAAAAAATAAAGCGTAATGTCAAAAAAAGATGCTAATACATTTTAGTGCTTTCGATATTAGACACACTGAAATTAGGGTTTTCAATTTTCAGACCAATCTATAATAGTGCGAAAACAACTGTTAGACTAGACAATAATTATACGTTATAAGTTTAGGCCAATACGGTTCGGCCAAATGAAATTAGGACTTTAAATTTTAGGCGAACCGAAGGGCACCCAGGATTTCGTGTCAAATCTGTCTCAGAACCGAATCAGACTTCACGTGGTACTTGTCTGCCCTACCCCTAGAGTGTAATTCAAAAAGGCGGAGGCGCGAAGGGAGGCGCCCTCGCCCGCTGTAGGAACGTTCAGGGGCCTGGGCTCTCCGTAGCGGCTGAGGCTGGTCACCGAAGGTGACCAGCAAGCTGATGCTGCGAAGGAGAGCGTGGGTGCCTGTACTTTGATACGCTAGGGCGGAGGGGCTGCACTTCCCGTAGCGCCGGAGCACACGCAATTACGCATTACGTTAGGACGTATAACTGTTATAGAAAAGCCTTTTATGTCTTTTAAACATTATAGATTGTAATAATTATAGCAAAAAATTTTAGGACAAATTATATTTAGGGATTTCGATTTTAGGGCAAGTGATATTTTAAAACATTGAGTTAGGGCTAATTATCATTCGGACAAATGATGATTAGGTCACAAAACATTATGACACGTTAGATTATGGATAAAAAAATTATGAGACAAAATAGAGTACCGTGTCATGCGTAACTCAATAAAAAATCAACCTTACCTATATGATTTAAAGATTAATGCAACCAAGGCAAAATAAAATTTAAATTCACTCATTTGGTGAAGACTTTTGAGTATTAAATAGCATTTTTTGAATTTACGCGAACACTGTACATCAAATACTCATATAAATGTACGGAGTTACCTTGTCTTTATTCGAATATTATGTTGTATTTTGGTTAGTCGCAACATTTCGAACAGTTTACAGCGTTCTTATAAAATCACGGTTACGCTGTACCCAAATGTCAAAAATCACACGACTATTTGTGGGTATAGTTAAACAATCAGGGTCTGTTTCACAATAATTAAGTAAAGGCTTAAGTAGTTACTCAACGAGTTAATTACATAGAGGTTAAATCCTTTCGTTAACTTTCTTTGCATTTCACAATCATCCAATCAGTAAATTAAAGTGAAGATTATATAATTAATACTTACTTACAAGTTACGTTTCGTTTCAAGGTAAGAATAATTTATGTGTTTCTATAAAGTATAGTAATCACAGAATAAATTATCATTAAAAATATTTTTTGTTGTGATTATAAGTAATAAAAACAATAAATTCGTACAAAAAATGTTTACACTGTAATGTTAATGAGTCATTTCACCTTTTCTAAAATCAATGTTTCTGTAAGAATGGAACGCAACGAGGTTTCAACAAAAAGTCTATGTCGAGTCAACGTCAGTTAGTCAGTAAATGACAAATGTCAAATTTGCCGACGTTTGGTACTTTTTGTGTGGTGATTTTGTTTGCATTGAATTTACCATTACGAACATTGAGTTATTTTACAATGACTGCAAAACTGTCCATTTAAATAATAAAATAACTTGTTGATGAAAATTTGGAAATGACGTATTTGAGGTTATCTTTTTAAATTTACTTATCAAGTAAAAGGCTACTTGGCAGTGCATCCGGTGATTAACTTAACGAGCAGATAAAGTGGTGATTAACCCTACTCAGGGATTGTGAAACGTGAAAAATAGTTTACTGAGCAGATAGGGTCGAAGTAGCTTACCCAGAACTTTACTCAGCGATTGTGAAACAGGCCCTTAGTATTTTTTATAAGCCTGACAAAGCACTAATCATAAAGTAATGTGTACAGTCACAGTTTTGACAACCATTTGGATCAGCGGTAGTAAACGCTGCTTCTGAGCCATGGGTCGTGGGTTCGATCCCCGCCCAGTACACATAATTTGTGTGCATGAACATGTCTGTTTGTACTGGTCTGGGTGTTTTATATGTATTATAAGTATGTAGTTACAAAAAAAGAAAGTATATACTGATATTATAAGTGCAATTAAGTTGCTAAAATATCAAATAAAGTATATATATGTAAGTTTATCGGTTGTCTAGTACCCCATACGACAGGGTACTTAATAGTAGCTTAATTTGGGACTTGATGGCTATGTGTGGCCCAGTGAGGCATGTCTTAAATATTAAAAAAAAACAGTAGGTAAGAAATTGTGCTACGAGGTGCGGGATAATATGTACTACCAAAAGCGTATTTTATTAAATCTAAAAACACCAGGGCCCCAATTCAGCTAATTTGCAAATGGCTCAATATAATCGTAATTACATCGCAATCGTATATTTTGACATTACTACCTTAATAAATGTGTAAAAATATACAATAGAGGTGCAATGGGGACTACCGTTTCTTTGCTCACCAGTTGGCGCCACTGTAGACTGAGGTCCGGAGGTATAGCTGTCAAAGGCGATCGGCGCCGAAACAAAGTGTTAAATCTTGAATCTAAGTAAAGTTTATTATAAATAACTATATTGATATCAACAAACTAACTTCTAAAATAGTTGCTCTTTGAGGCCGCCTATTTTTGCGCTTTTTCTTAATTCCGCTTTCAAAGCGTTCACATTAATCGCCAAATAATCCATATTTGCGATAATTTTATAAAAGAGATCACTTTCCTTCAGGTAAATTAAAGAAATTATAATTTATGTAACGAAGCCCGCTAAAACTGGCTAAAACCAATGAAAAGTGAATGTTATTGGACCTCACGCGACACAAACGCCTCTAGTGGCAAATTCACTAGCGATAGCCCCATTGCGGTTCTATTGGGCCATTTGTAAATTAGCGGAATTGGGGGCCTGGTAACACCAAACACCAAAAAAGATAACCGGGTATTGAGGAATTTTGGTTAAATAGGATACCTATTATTTCGTTAAGGGGCCGCCGTTTTAACATTTTTAAAATAAAAGGCTTGTTTTTACGACGCGATTTTTCATTTAATTTCCCCTTCGGTGTCTGGGTTATTCGAAACACTCTAATTTCCCATTTTTGTTTGCCTTTTCAATGTGCCTTTGGGGATATTTTTAAAAACACCACTTTTATCCTATTTTTCAGGGGTGCTTAACGAGGTATCATATTTATTCGCTAGCGCTCTGCCTGCGGCTATGTTAGCAGAGATTATACAGGGTGTCCACGACAAACTTAAGGAAAAGCAAGGTGTGAGGTTCAGCTTCATAAAATAACATTTCGAGATACTGCTTATTCTCAACTTTGACCTACTCTGGCGAAAAAAAAAGTGTAATAAACTATCGCTGCACAGAGCCCTAAAATTTGCTTGTTTCATACGGATTTCAAAAAGGTATCACAACAATTAATTATTGTTTGTAACAATTAGAGAAAAATTGTGGCTCTTTACGTAAGGGGCTCAGATTCACTAAATTCTACGTAACGATTTAAAAAAAAAATATCCGAATCCGATGAACACACAGACTTTGACGACCTCCGTGGCGAAGTTGCGTACACACCGGTTTTCAAGGTGTCGCCTGCTCCGAGGTCCCGGATATGATTCCCGGACCGGTCAATGTAGAAGAAGGGTGTTTTCTACATTTGCTCGGGTCTGGGTGTTTGTGGTACCTTCGTTGTTTCTGGTTTCCATAATACGAGGGCTTTAATATTCAAATTGGGTTCAGAACAATATATATGTGACGTTATTCACATTTAAATTATTCATTTTATTTTACTATTACACAGTTTTAAATCAGTACAATTGATTTTTTTATTAAATTATTTCATAATATCGCACGTTGAAATCAAAAATGACATTATGCAAAAAACTCAATTTGTCAGTAGAGCCGATTAAAGTTTTTGTAACTTTTATAATCCTTACAACTTTTTTTCATTTCTTTTATTGACAATATTATTTAATTTATCTTCTTGTTTAATCATTATACTAACGGAATCTGATTAAAAGTAATGAATAAATAGTCAGGGTAGTTAATAATAACGATTTTAAAAAAAAGTTTGGTAAAGTGCCATTTTTGTTCTCAAAATATCAATTAGTTTTAGCTTAGTGACTTACATATTGGGTAAAAGTTTAGCATAGTGCCACGTTTGTTTTTACCATAACAAGTATTTATCGCCGTGTATTTTAATAAAGCCAGGTAACTTAATAAGCTAACATAGCTATTAATGTACGCAAATGTATATGTTAGATTATTAGTACGAAGAAACAATTATGTAAATAAAACAAAATGTTTAAAGGATCAATTTAGTCATTGTAATGCTTAGAGACAAACATTGTAAATCTTATCTAAAAAGTATTTTTCTTACCTATCAGGCAGCATAATGCAACATCAATATGAATAGCAAAAGCAGTTTGCTTTTACATAAAAAAACTTAAAATATTCTTTTCTTACCTAGCAAGCACATAATGCAACATCGATATGAACAAAAAACGCAGTTTGCTTTTATAAAAATATCAAAAACTTAATAATCAATAGCTTCTTAATCGGTCTTATAGTTAGATTAATACTATTTTCCATGAGATCAGCATCTTAGGTACGTAAAACATAAAAAAATTAATTAAAAATACTATCAAAATAGGAACTGTAATAATTCGGAATAAGTCCTACATCTACGAGGCTTCTCACATCATTTTTCTTTCTTTCGGATATTTCCAATTTCCTCTCGTACAACGGTTTGAGTTCTTGAGGTCGTACAGGTTGATTACTTCTAGTTCGTTTTGTCAATTTAAGCTCATTAAAGTTCTCAAAATAGGAGGTTTTGTAGTATATTTTTGTTTCATTGTCAATATTTTTTTCAATTTTAATTACTTTTATATCGGACAGCTTTACAACTTTACCCTCAACATTTCTGTTCAGTTTTGGCACAGGCAGTTGCTTTATATCAATAAAATCACTATATCCCATTTCGTTTACTTTAAATGGCTTTCCTCGCTTTTTTGCGTTTCTAATAGCGGATACGTATTGAGAAGGCACATAAATTGGGGCAGATTTTAGGCATTTTTTTATTTCTTTTTCAATAGTTGAATGAACAGCATCTCCTTCATTCTGTGTATGGCCTCTTATTAGAAATTTATGGGTTATTGATCGTATTTTCAAGTTTGATACAGCGTACATGTACATGCCAATAATAAATTGGTTTTTCTGCTGGCCACAGCAGTTATCGGAGTAAAAAACTATCTCCAGGTCTTCACTAGCAACAGAAGACTTTTTTTGTAAAAACTTTAAAACGCAGCTCCCTATTTCGTTAGCACCACGATTTCCTTGGGATTCATCCCAAAAGTAGCATTCTGTATTATCAGATTTCAGCTCTGAGATGGTAAAGTTCAGGCAATTTATTTTAGATTTGTAATAAAATGTCGAGACTTCTCCTTTTGGAATTGTCATCACTGCTTGCAAGTCATAACATGCAACAATAAAATCCTTCGACACTTTTTCTTTATCACTTTCTTTCTCTTCTCGACTTCGGATTTTCTCCTTCAAATGCATCTCATAACTTTCTTTCAGTGCTTCCTTTTCTGAACCTACAGCCAACTTGTATATTGTACATTGCTCGCACTGGTCCTTTTTAGGAATAAAAAAACTTATGTTAAAGTTTTCATTAAAAATTTTTCGATAGTTATGCTCCCTAACCCAGGACACTCCATTCTCTTCGCAGTCTTTTTTATAGTCTTTATATAGGTCTACCACAGTTTTGCTTCCATCTATAAATTCTCTTGTAGTTTGTTGGCGTAGATAATGGCTTTCTATTCGTGGAATACTGTTTATGTGACGTTTTACTCCTTCAATCAAATCTTCGGCCAATTTCTTATGCTTCTGATGCTTTCCTCTCTTTTCTCCTTCTAATACACCAGTTATGTCGCTTTTCTTTTGTAACACTGTTCTTATGCATCTATCAGTTATACCCAATGTATTTTTAAAAAAAACTTTGCATACTCTTATTTTATGGCCATTTATTTGAAAGTAAAAAGCATTCTTTGGTTTTCTATTGGAATGAATTTTCTTATATTGATATTTCGGGCACACGTTTTCTAAATTACGAGCAATGTATTCCCTTTGTCTTTCAATAGAGGCCATATTCCAGTAACTTTCAAATAATGTTAGTCTTGAAGTTTCCGAAACTTTTTCTGAACATTTTAATTTACACATAAACCCACAAGATGGTTTAAGTATCCTAGCTGGGAAAACCTTTTTTGATTGAGAAGTTGAAACGTATTGTTTACCAGAGTCTCTTAATTGTTTTGCCACACTACTTTTCCTCTGACTTTTCTTTCTCTTTTTTGATTTTTCTGTTATCATGACAGTGTCTGATTGATTCTCCATTTCAAGTGTTTCGCTGATTTCATCTATACTTTGAGAGTTCTGGTCAATTGGAATAGAATTAGGATTAACAATGGATTCAGTTGTTTCTGTCTGTATATTATCATTTATAGCTTGAGAATTAATCTGGTAAATTGCTAAAGAAATTGGAATAACAATGGGTGAAGATTCAGCTGTCTCGCTCGGTGCATTGTTATCATCACCTTCTACACAGTTATATTCAGTCAACAGAGATTTAGAAACGTCCAAGTCAGCCATTGATATAGTGGTATCCCTAGATATATTATCATTGGTTTGATTTTGATCATCTAAAGCTGGCGAATGGTTTATATTCCTGTTATTTTCATCCAAGGAAGACGACTTGTCTATCGCATTCATCATTTTGATATTTTCAGTTGTAAAGGTAATATTAGGGGACGTGTTCTCTTTCTCGATGGGATGAGAAGAACAAAGTGATTTGTTGGAAGAGGAGGACGATGAATTTGAGGATGATGAGCTTGAGGATGTACTAGAAGATGACGATGTAGAGCATAAAGACGACGAGCTTGATGTTGAAGTACGACGCTTTTTGTTTGATGCTGGTTCGTATGTTCTATCATCGTCTGAAGCTGGGGAAAAATCTCCAGTTTCATCATCACTGTCTTTAGTTGGTAGCACATTTGGGCATTTACTGGTTGTGGGCTGGCTGTACGCCAAAGTGTTTTTCATAAAAAAATTATCCGGTTGGTGCACATAATTTGAGAAACTTGGATCTTTAAATTTACCTTCATTATCTTTTTGCATAGCTAGTTGTAATATTCTTTTTCCTCTACTTCTGGACTTATCCATCACGATTTCATGGAACTCTAGATACCTTCAACAAAACATACAATATAATGAAGAGTTTCTGAGTATTACAAATAAAATATTTATATATTTAATTATTATTTTCCGCAATTAGTTATTGAAAACTAATAGAAAGCTATAAAAATTTACATGGAAATCTTTATTTTAAAGTTATTTATTTTCGTAAAGTATTTCCGCACTGTCGACTAGTCGTCAGCGACTCAGTTCCTCGGTGACCAAACATAGACAAGAGTCACCTGGGCGGCCGACGAGCCAGTGCGTAAACACCTATTTAAACAATAGTTAGTCACAATCGCCATCGACCAAGTCGAAATAACATTTAAATCCAACGTTAATTTGATAGATCAGAAACCTCGTTAAATGTAACATTAAACACAGTCTATTAAAGGACGAAAGTAGGTAACGTCTTAAATGACATCTTAACTACAAGTAATATTTTTTAAATAGAACTTATTGAAAAAGTGAATCTAAAAACAATGTGCCGACAATTTTTTTAGCAAATCATTAAATTATTCCCAAATCTTTACTTTAAAAATGGCACTAAACAAATAGTGCCGTTTATTGGTATAACCTCAAACAATTGTACTAAAAATCTTATGCAATAATTGGCACTTAACAAAATATGTCTATCTTGAATTCACTTTTTTAAATAGTTGTCTTAGAAAGTTAAAACATAAGCGACCGTAAACGAAATGTGTCAGTTTTTCACTTACCCAGCAAACTGATATCTCGGGCGGCCCGTTGCGAACTGAGTTAATGTCTGTTTTTGTTTAACGCACAAGCACAAAACCTTGAAGTATGAAGTGACACATAGGGACATCTAGCGGCTTGTAATCAAACTATCAAAAAACGGGTTTTTGGCATCGACGAAGTTTTTAAGGTAGATGTTAGATGTCGCTGTAACACATTTTTGCCAAATTTCGTATAGTGTCTATTTTGTTTTCAACGTGCGATATATGTTGCGATATAATACTAATTAAAATTTACAAAGCATTGTAAACACTATTTACTATTGTAACATGAAGCACAGTTAAATTACAAACTTCCTTTACTATTACAAAAGTTTTTATTAAAAAGTATTCAACTTTGTTTCGAAACAAGCAAGTTATTAAAGTTGGTTTGCATAAAATATTTGCCGAACGTATAACGTACTGTGGCCATGCATTTTGTGTCATTTTCATGAATGCACTTAATTTTGCATTTCTTTTTTGACGAGCATTCCAACAGTTAAAATGTTTCCATGACGCAACAACAACTGAAATGTTGTCGGGTAACTATTAGGTACTTTATGTTTGGATGATACTGTTATAAACTACAGGAACTAATTTAATTACAGAGAAAATCAGTATATAAACTTGAAAAATTTTGTCTCAGGTGTTGGGGGTGCAAGCTCCTAACATTTGATGAAGCAACGCTGGCTCACAGCGTAAGAATATGCTTGAAAAATTCGCGCCGTGTCGCAGTGTCTCGGTGGCCTAATGGTATGGCGCCCGCCCGGCATGCGAGGAGATGCGGGTTCGAGTCCCGCCTGAGACAAAATTTTTCAAGTTTATATACTGATATCATAATTGCAATTTAATTGCTAAAATATCAAATAAAGTATACAGAGAAAATTTTTGTTCAACACAGGTTAGGGTTTGTATGTTTTATAATATTTTATTTGTTAAAGGGAAAGTTGGAAGAGGAAGGCCTAGACGAACTTACCACGATCAAATCGGGGATGTTCTGAAGAAAGGTCCAGTCAAGAGTACTCTAAACCGACGAGCATGCATGAAGAGATTGATGAATGTGGAAGAAGCGAAAGTTGTATGCCTGGATCGTAGTAAGTGGAAGGCCTTGTTTGGTCTCTGCCTACCCCGTGGAGGCGTGATAATATGTACGTATGTATGTATTTAATTTGAAAAAAAAAAAGTAAACTTACCTATTAAAAAAATATTATATACATAAATAAAGGCCTATGATAGAGTGGTGAGGAATGAATTGTGGTCAGCACTATCCATGTATGGGGTGAACAGTATTTTGATACAAGCACTGAAATCCCTATACAAGGATTCTAGTGCTTGTGTCAGGATCAACGGGGCGTACACTGAATTGTTTAGCATCGAAAAAGGTGTTAGACAAGGATGTGTAGCGTCACCATGGCTGTTTAACTTATTCATGGATAGTTGCTTGAAAAATTTGAAAGAAAGTGAACGGGGACTTAGAATGAACGATTTGATCGTCAAATGTCTGCTCTATGCTGATGATCAAGTCTTACTCGCGTCGTCGGCAGAGGAGTTGCAGAAGATGGTAAATATTGTGCATGAAGATTTGAACAAGAAAGGAATGAAAGTGAATGTAAGTAAGACAAAAGCAATGGTTTTTGAAAAGGAGGATAGCATGACAGAGTGTAACATTTTGATAGGAGATGAAAAAGTGGAGCAAGTGAAAGAGTTTGTTTATTTGGGATCAATGTTTACAGCGGATGGAAGGTGTAATAGTGATATTGAAAGGAGAGTAAATGCCGGCAACATGGTGAATGGAGCGTTGCACGCTTTTATGAGCAGTCAGAAGGTGTCCGAAAAGGCCCGCCTGGCTGTGCATAGAGGGGTGTTGGTTCCAACACTGATGTATGGGAGTGAAAGTTGGGTGTGGCAGAGAAAACATGAAAGCAGAGTAAATGCAGTGGAAATGAGAGCGTTAAGAAGTATGATTGGAGTCAATCTGAGTGACAGGATTAAAAATAGTGTGATAAGGGATCGATGTGGTGTAAAAGAGGATGTAGTGACCAGTATTGAAAAAGGAATGCTTAAATGGTTCGGACATGTTGAGAGGATGAATGAAAGCAGATTGACTAAAAAGATATATATGGCGAGTATGAATGGAAATGTTGGAAGGGGAAGGCCTCGACGAACTTATCTTGATCAAATCGGGGAAGTTCTAAAGAAAGGTCAGGTCAAGAGTACCCTAAACCAGCGAACGTGTATGAAAAGATTTATGAATGTGGATGAAGCGAAAGAAGTCTGTAAGGATCGTAGCAAGTGGAAAGATGTGGTCTCTGCCTACCCCTCAGGGAAAAAGGCGTGAGTGTATGTATGTATGTTTTTACCGAAAGTAATCTTAATCATTTATTTTTCTTCTAAACAATGAGCTTGCTCTTGACTACATACATAACTCTACGGTTAAGAAGAACCTAAGATGGAGCGAGCTTACCCAGAGGCACTGGTTCTTCTAAACACCGGCAGAACACAGAAAAACTGTTTGGCGCTGGACTCCGGTAGGAGGGTGGTAGCATCCAGGCAGCCATACGGGCCTACCACCGTAGAGAGATCTGTTAGCCGTCATCATTGGTTAGAAAACCAAAGATGCCGTTGCCCAGGGTGGACCACTAGGAGGTAGATCCCACCACCCCAAAAATATATTATCAATATTATCATATAAAGTAACCTAAAACTTAGCCTGTTTGTCATTGTATTTTAACGTGGATTCGCCGTAAGCCGATATCTTAAACATCTCAGTGTCCTTAATTTAGTTAAAAAGACATTCTTCCGAAATAATTTAATATGTCAGTTTCAGATTTAAATTTCAAATAAAACGTCGGGCAGACAAAGTTAAATTTAAAGTAAATTGTTTTGATTTCATCAGTTTAAAACTTCCTATTACTTACTAGTAATCATGTTCAAGACTAAAGTAATAAACTGAAATAAACTTTTGATCTTATTTATTTTGATGGCTTTTTATTATACCATTACCAAGGCTCTTGGCATATCTCATTTTCAAATAAAGTTCGCTTGATCATTAAATATGCAGCAAGTTTAAAATTATCTTGCATATCATATTTTTAAGTTAATATTAAAAAGTCTGTTGTTTTATAAATAAGAAAAAAAACATCGAGCAGAAACGCCTAAACTTGATTGAAAATTGTATTACACTGCAATCTCTTCTCCTTCACAACGTATTATTTCAACCCTTTCAGTAGCCACTCAGAAACATCAATAGTAGGTATACCTTTGCTCGTAAGATTTCACTATTATATTTTTACAAAACCTCACCGATAGATTCGCCAGACGCCGCCTCGCTTCGTCTTAATGGAAAATGATGCAGTGATTTCGATTCAAGGGAGTTTTCTCGGCCGTCAGAAACAGGGTGGAGTGATGGATAACCTGGTTCAGCTATTCATAACCTTATTAGTTGGCAGGAGTTATTGTTGGGGTTGATGTATTAATTTGCCCACTCGAGCCTATTGGCGGGTTTGATAGCGATTACGTGATGTGTAGCGTTGATACAATTTGTGGTACCCTAATCGTGTGTAAGTGAGGCGTGGATTGAGCATTTAGAATGTTGTGTTTTTGAATTCTTATTAATGAAATATCCCTTAACAGGACCCATTTATTAATAATCAATTAATATTTACTATGATATATACACAAGAACAAGAAACCTAAAACTAAAAACCTTTAAAAAATATAATAATAACTAAAATATATTATTAAAAGGAGTCCCTTTAGGCAAGGATCCGAAGATACTGGCAGCGTTCCCCCTTTGAATAGCTAAACTAATTCTTTGTCCGAGGTAGCTGCCAGCTCTTCGGTCTCCTGTGATGTCAACTAACCTTTTTGCAATTTCCTTGAAAAGCCTTTTAGCGCTAGGACCCCACGGACCAAGGGTCTCGACACCGAATGGGACAAAATCATATTTGGAGCCTAGACCCCTGTATTTGCATGCTTTAACCTTTTCAGCTGCTTCACAAGCCGCACCAGCTCTGTTGTTGCTTCCATGTAGATGGGAAGGGGCCAGCGTGTCTTATCTGATTCTTATTAATTCTTTATTAAAACTGAAAATGTTTAATTACTCAGATCTGTCCTTGCATTTTCTTAAATACCTACTATACGTTGCTTCGCTTGTGACTGTAATCAAGGTATCTCAGCCGTCACATTGACCGCCGTTGTCGCGGCTTTTTGTTTGGTAGTCATGCAGCGCTAGTGACAAGTGGCTTTCAAATATCGTTTACGCTAGACGAATAGTTGCCAAATGTATGAAAATGACATAAGCTTACGATCGTTCGATCGTTTGTTAATGTCATATTCATAACATTAAAATTTGTTATGTATTCGTCTGGCAAAACCATATTAGAAAGCCACTGTTATGACATTGGTATTAAGAGAATCGCACTGCTTGATAGAAATTGGGTGGAGTAACACTGCGACTCTAAGGGGCTGATAATTAATACGAGGACCGTGAGGAAAAAATGCGTTTATTCACTACACGTTACATTTGGCAAGTGCGGGAAACCGCCAGACAGTTTAGCCAACACAAAATGAAACTAAACAATTGTACCAACATACAAAGCTAACATGTTGGTGTTGCCAACACTGTTGTTGTGAATAAAGTATGGTTTTTGTAAAGTATAAATGTATTTAGTATTCAATCTATATTGTTTGTTTGTTTGTTTGTTTGTTTGAACGTGCTAATCTCCGGAAGTACTGGTTCGATTTGAAAAAATATTTTTGTGTTGGATAGTCCATTTATCGAGTAAGGCTTTAGGCTATATAACATTATGCTGCGACCAATAGGAGCGAAGCATCAGTTAAAAATGATGCAAAAATAATCGCGTTCATAATAACAGAAATTGACGCGGACGAAGTCGCGAGGAGCAGCTAGTCTTAAATAAAGAAGTACCGTGTTACATTATTTTTTATCAAACTCCACCCAAACGGCTCGACCAAATGTTTTGATTTTTGTTTATATGCAATGGGACTGACAATAAGTCGCAAACTATTTTTTATCAAGGAATCAAGTAGGTACATTTGCGGTAGGACAATATCAGATTCAAAGTTCGTACGAAGTCACAGGAAGGAGCTAGTACTTATCAAAAATTTTGTTTATTCATTATTTTAACTTTTGCTGATCGCTGAAAGGTCAATTATATTAATACAGACGAATATAGATCCTCAGCCTCAACCTCTTTCAGATTTGGTGTCGATATTTAAGATCATTTTCACCAGGAAAAAATGGTGTCAACACAGCACGGTAGGCAACTTTTAATAAATATTATAAGCATACTTTTTTAATTTAATTGCTTACCCTTATAAAACATTGAATCTGTTGGCCATTCCGCCAAAGCACCACCTCTTTCAATTTACATTTTAACCCAAAGCAGGTATTAAACTTCACCAATACTGTTTTCGTGCCTTGTAATAGGACCCATTAAAAGCCTCGTTCGGAAGGATTTTGTTTATAGACCATTAATGAATTTTGCTGGAATAGCGGACCTTTGATACCTTCATTTTGGTGGGGATGAGGGGGGGACCTCGGAAATTAAACGTCGATTACTTCTGCATTCAGAAGAATCTCGCAATCTATTATGGTAATACATCTAGATTAATACAATTGTTATTTTCTTCGCCAATAACGTATACATACGCATTTAGATAATAAAGTATTTACTTTTTTTATAAGTACACTAACAGATTATAGTCTTAACTTGCTAATACTTAAAGTTCTCAGTAACAGACTAGATGTGTAACCTAACAGTGAACATAATATGATTCGAAGTAACGTAAATTTGGGTAAAGACAGGTTTACTTCAAATTAACTAAAAAGCTAGGATACCAGCATTAGAGTTGAAATATCAAAGTGAACGATGTAAAATAATAAAGTAAAAAATAATAAGTAGTCATATGAAAAAATTGGAAATAATATTTTTGTTTAATAACATATTGCCCTTTTTTCTGGGAGTATTATTTTAATGATCTCTTTTGACACTTATCAGTAGAGGAGTGAATATATGTGCTGGTACCATATGAATTTTATAGTGGTTCAAAAAGAAAAGAAAATAAATATTTTGAGATTCTCATGTAATTTTCTGTTTACATTAGGCATGTTAAACGTTAGTTTTCTTTACCACGGGATGCTATAAAAATGTTTTTTATGTACACTGCCATACGGCTGACTAGACAAGACTGAAATATGTGTGCCCTGAATTTAGCCATTTGCCTCCAGGGCATGTTTATGGCCCTAAATTTAATGCTCTTAAACCCTGTCTAGACTTTTTACTACCATTTCATTTATACCGACCCGTATCGTTTTACTACCCGTATTTAATCGAAAGAATTCCCCTAAATTTGAGGAAGTTTCAAAACAAGTCTATTTGCTGTAATGTCACTTGGAGATTGTTCACTTTTAATGTTCTTTAAATCTACTTAACGGTAATTCGGAGTGTCCATTAGGAAGTTTTCTATTGTCCTGACGAGCTGCCTTCATTGCGTGAGTTCAAAATTACAGTTTAATTGTTGTTGTTTACGCAATTGATGGATAGTTAAATTCCATTCAGAACGGTTTCAATTTTAATTGAAACTGCAAAGTATAAGTTACTTTGATGTTAATTTTATTAGCCTCCGTATTTTTGGAATGATTTTATTTGTTACTTTTTTAGGTGCTTTGTAAGTTTATCACAATTTTAATTAAAAACTAAACTTATCGCTAGTATTGTACCAAAGTATATAGTTAGTTACGTTTCGTACACGTGCGAAATATATTTGTATTCTAACGCATCTTTTGTTAATAATATTACAGAATGAAAATAATTTTATTAACTATGTAGAGATAATACGAGTAATCTAAGAAAAACAGATCACTTTATACAAAAACCCTGAAGTAACACAAAAAAGTCTGCGTGCGCGCCGTAACTGAAATAGGATGCATTACAGCGTTAGACCGTTAACTAGACCAACGGGGCGTTAAATAAGACAAAATACAAACTTTAAGTTATGATACTCGTACATACATTGCTTGGGTTATTTAGATGGCTGATTATGTTTGTTCACATATTGGTAGACAGAAATCATTTCTATCATCATCATCGTCACTATCAACAGCTAGACTTGAAGGCTATACTTAATTTTTTTTTTGATGTCATTCGTTTTGTAGGCAGGCAATTACAGTTTGGCCATTAAGATTAAAAAACGCAAAAATAAACAATATTCCTTTATCGTCTTACTACACCCATATAATGACACATCGGGATAAGACGGGACGAAAAGTGGTACTGTCAATTTTGTAGCTGCGGGTAGTATTAACTGTTTTGTCAGCAGACATCTGAACAGACATAAAAGTTGACATCAAATTTATTGGACGTAATATTCTTATCATCGAGTATAAAGGTCATCTATTCCATGCCTCTATTTACTAGAAATTAAAATTATAATCATTAGATCTTATGTTCCAAGACCCTAAAGACTTATTCTGCAATACTTTGAAGAAACTGCACATCTATCTGATCTCTTAAGCATCGTCCTTTACAAATTTATGCAGGTGGTTAAAAAATAGTTTGTGTAAATGCCGTAATTAGGGAAAAAGAATTTTAGGCAACCCCTAACATTTCCTTTACATTTAATTTCCGGGCAAAATTTCTTCGGGCTGTAAAATAAGAAATGGCAGAAGTCTCATGCAGGTTTAAAATTTGGTTTATGTTAAAAGCTAATTCTTCTCTGCTGTAGTTGGTAATTTACATTCAGGCTCATCCTATAGCAATAGCTACCAAAGGAAATCGCGACACATACGATATCATTTCGCACAAAAGGCGCAGAGTATTTAAAATTCTTGTAAGGAAAAAAAAGGTAAGTAATCGAGCAAGCAATACCTTTTTAAGATACCTGATAAATTACGTTGACCATATGCATCGCAAAGCTAATGCTATACTTCCTAATGCAGCAGTAAACTGAAGTAAATAATACTAAACAACAATAGCGGGTCCAATAATATAACCCACCAAACACGGACAAGTCTTGTCACCTTTTCTTCGGAAACTAGATAGCGCTGAATTGATATAAAGATGGCTCAAAGTATTACATGGCAAAAATCTGGTGTAAGGGCTAGCAAGTTCACAGAACAGCTATAAAACAATAGAAGCCTGATATTTTTATTTGTAATATCTTTTGACAAGAGCAACCATACCGCTTTAATTTATATTATGTACGTGCTTCAAATGCCTGTTTATATTTTCAAGTAATAACAGCTTTCTTAGGATTATGTCGACTCTCCAAATAATTGGAGCTGTTTGTTTTAATTGTTTAAATGAAGTTAAGGCAGAAAATGCAAACGATTATTATGAATCGTAAGACACCACTGCTTGAGTAAGCATAATAAGAAGAATGGATCATTAAAACTTTGCTCCTACACCATTTTCAGGTACTTAGGTATTTGTATGCAGCAAAGAATAACACCATTGTTAATCTTATGTTACCTATTCTAACTACTGTGATAAGATTACACACAAAAGTAATTAAAAAAATTCTTTGCTCAGGGTATCGTACTCGGACCTTTGCTATTGCTATTCCATTAAAAATAAAATGGTTAATAAATTTTAATATCACATGCTCATCTGGTAGCTTTTAGCAATTTGTTCTGCTTATTAAGTAGAAGAAGGCTAAGCCAATTATCTGTAGCTCCGTATTCCCTCTATATCAATTAAACCGGGAGATTAAAGTCTCTATACACATATTATACAAACACGTCACTGGCTCAAATGGCTGGAACTTCTGACACGTGGATATCTTCATTAAAATTAAAACTTGCAAACTTGGCATCGCCAAGCCTAATTTGAACAGTCGGAATCCCGCGATTTTAATGGACTCGTCTAACTTTGAAGCGGTATTTAAGGTCGCTCGAAGTATTCATTTTGGAATTGTCTCTGAATTAGCGATGTGCCAACTTGTGTCTGACTCGAGTGGATCGATACTCACAAGTGGTTTTATTTGAGGGGCCTTGTCTTTTGTGACTGTTTTTTGTTTTGTGAAGTTTTTATTAGAATCTGTACTGATTGACAATAAATGTGCAAGTGTTTCTGTCTGTTTATTTTGTTCAATTATTGAGTAATTTAAGTAAATGTTGTAAGGTGAGCATCTTGTTTTATTTTTCTAATGGCTACTACTAGCTAGGAATATTAAGCTTTTGGACTGATTTCAAAACAAATTCAAAATTATGCGCTAAAGCAACCATCACGTCATAACATACTTGTGAAATTGCAATTTGTGTTTGAATAACCGATACCCAGATTAATCTTAAAATCGATTGAACTTAAACCAATATTTCTCATCACTACCAGAATATGAATTCAGTCTAATCATTTGACCAGCAACTTCCTTAAGCTAACAACCTACTAACTTGAAGAAAACTTTCTTAATAATCCAAAGTCAAATACAGGGAAACGTTTTCAAATTAAGGAAAGATGTCTGTATCGTGCTGCATTTATTATGAATTTTGTTTTGTGCTTCATCTTTATATTTACTTTTATTTTGTACTTTGTGCAATAAAGAGTTTTTAAGAATTACTGGCACGGTTTTGTAACTGGCACGGCAGTAACTCGCAATTTTTATGTGGTGCCAGCATAATTTATACAGAAGAAGACGAAGATAAAAAACTGCGATTTTCTCCACGATTTGGAGAACTCAAAGTCCATCTGACTTTTTGGGCTAAGGTCGAAGAATCAATATGTAACAACATTCTTAATGTACCAACTGATTTAAAATTAGTCGCAACATGCTTTTAATCATTATTTGTTTGCTAAAATTTTTTTTCCTTTAATACAAATATCTTTTCTTTTTCCTCAGTTGATAATAAAGCCCCATTCTTGCAGTCAGGCATGACAAACTTCTTTCAGCGAAGCGAGTTTGTCGACAGAGTTTCGTAGGTACATAAGTACATAAGTTTACTTAACAATCGCATTAGGACTTACCTGTCACTGCAGTAAGATGATGTTGTTAAAAATAAACAGAAATAATTCATAGGATGCTAAAAGGTGTGCTGGAAAATTCTAACTTTAGAATATCCTTGAATGATCATCATATAAGAAGAAATTATACAGATCAACATTTACAGTCGCATACGGACTTACTGGTAGTCATACTCACTTAAAGTATTATTTTTTTAATGTAAAAGAAAGAAATTAACCAGCAGCTTAAGTGACTTGGAAAGTTTAGTATATGCTTAAAGTATCATCACATAAGATGAAGTATGAATTAAGTATACAGATAAACTCTTTGTGTAAATACACAATACAATTTGTGTGGTTACCAGCCCACATCAGCCCACTGCTGAACAGTTTAGTTAAATAGAAAGATACAGGACCACAAAAAGGTGGGTAGTCGGCAGTAGTAAACACTAAAGTAGGTCGATAGATAAGGTAACTGACGGACACTAACACGACGCATTATTGCAAGTGCTTATTTAATATTTAAAAAAAATTTTGTAGGACTTTGCAAGTGAAGTCAATATTTTATCCTCAGTGAGGCATCCAAATATTGTTAAATTCTATGAATGCTTTTACATTGATAATTATGTGATGATTTCTATAGAATATGCCACTAGCGGGAATCTAGCGGAATATATGAGTATGTATCAACGTTATTCAAAACTAGTAAAACAAGAGGTAAGTCAGACGGGTATTCTTAGCTGATACGCATATTAACGTAATAAATAAAATCGTTTACATAATCCTTTTAATCATCATAACGTAGTTTGGCATAGGTGAAGTATTTTCGCGATAAAGATAAATGATGATAATCAGAGTCTTCTAAATGCATATTTATACATTTTACAGACTTAATCTCTGTTTTTTATCATTATTGTGAATTAGTATAAAGAATTAGAGATAGATTCGGTAGAATTGTCTGTTCTCCTTTGTCTTTTAGTCGTTTCTTACGACATACGGCAAGAAGTGGTGGACTGTAAAGCTACTCTACTTTCACACTATCCATAGCTACCAGCCCACATTTGTCCCGAAGCAGTGGTAGGTTAAATATTGGGACGTGTAAAAGCGCCTCCAGGGGCCTATTTGCAGAAATAAAACTGATTTTAACTGATTTTAAATATGTAAGCCACGAAAAAATCTAGATCCTTCAATCTATCATCTTGTCTTAAAGATATTGTTACCAAAACAAACCGCAAAGAAGGCCAAGACTGTTGAAATTAATAAATCATAACGGGAGGGACAAATAAAATTGTATTAGCGCCTTTTAAGTTACTTGTCTCTCGACAAGTTGTTTACTTCTCGGCGATATTTCAGAAGCGGGGCAGTGATTGCCTTAAAGCGAAATTAAGTCTTAATTAAGTATTATGAATTACTAGCTGTCGTTTGAGACTTTCATAGCGTGGAAGTATCGATGGGCATGTGTAAGAAGTGATATTTTATGTATATACTTGCGTTGTGTGGTGCTGTCTGTAACATCTATATGTTACTGGACAGAATATTTAAATGACAGATATTCTCATATATAATTTATTTGAATATCTAGTAATACCGCTAATATTATCGAATAATCACTTTATATAAAACTTAAGCAGTCCTATCCTTAGTGTATGATATCAGTATATAAACTAGAAAAATTATGTCTCAGGCGGGACTCGAACCTGCATCTCCTCGCATGCCAGGCGGGCGCTATACCATAAAGCCACCGAGACACTGCGACACAGCGCTAATTTTTCAAGCATATTCTTATCGATGTAAGCCAGCGTGTATGAATTTAGTTATATAAGTCCCTATAATCATACTCTATGGTATTAACACATCTATGAAACAATATAAGACGGTCTGTATGTCTATATTGTTGACTTATTACAAAAAGGAGACAATGATGTATCATATAGTAACTAAACTGAAATTCCTCAAATCCCTGTGCAAACACCGCTCTCAATGGAACCCCATCCGATTTGTCGTGGAGTCGCCGCTGGGATTAATCAATCACATCTACAAAGTGCCGACGTTGTCTGGCCTGAATTCAACTGATTAGCTCGCTTAGCTTATTTCAAACACTCTAGAAAGCGAAACACCCATGGAAGCAAAATTTTTTGGGACTCTTTAAATTTGTTTTTTTTTGTGGAACATCGATTTGGGACGTTTGATGAAGCTGACTAGCTAGACTCTAATATTTATTACTTTGATAAAAATAAATTATGTAATAGTTGCTGATAAAATTTAACTAATAAAAAATGATGAGAATAAAACGTCTTATACTCAACCAAAGATATCGCTTAATATAGGTAAGGGATATATATACATAATATAACCAATATAACATCACATACATTGTTTCAATTACAAGTAATTCAAATCACTCATTTTATTTAAATTAAGAACAACGTATTTCAATATAAATATTCATCTCGCTAGCTACTATAGATATCTCTTGAGTTGTGTGCCTAATCTTGGGACTTCACAGGCAAAACTGACCTTTAGACTTCTAAAGAAACTATAAATAAACCACTTCACTACATAGTATAAAACAAAGTCGCTTTCTCTGTCCCTATGTCCCTTTGTATGCTTAAATCTTTGAAACTACGGAACGGATTTTGATGCGGTTTTTTTTAATAGATAGAGTGATTCAAGAGGAAGGTTTATATGTATAATAACATCCATTAAATAGTGGAGAAGTACTGTTATTTTTGAGGTTTCTAATGTGATGTCGTAAATAATTACATTTTTTCCGCTTACATTGCAAACGCAGGCTGAACCCTACGAGTTTTATCAAAATAATGTACTAAGTATTGTACACATTGAAAAGGTCTACAGAAAAGTCCGTGATGGTATATGTCTATCTCTTATGGATAACCCACAATAACTTTTTTTTGTCATTTACTTTTTACGACAAATAATGGCTAATTTTCGAAGCGATTTTAACCAATACAGCATTAATCCTTATTCAATTAAATACCTTGAATACATTGTTCATTTAATATAGATCTATATGGCCCTTTACACCGTATGATTTAAGTGAATATTTTCGAAGATCGTAGCGTTTGCGGCGGTACCGGCCGGCCGCCCGGTGCGGCAAGAGCGTGCCTATAAATAGCGCGTCTGAGGCCGCGGTTTTCCCTGTAGCACTTTGAACTTAGCAGCGATCGGACGCGTTTATTATAAAAACGTGCTTTTCAGCGCGACAACGTATCAGTAATTATAAGTAAGTTACGATAAATAATTGTATGATAGTAGTCTTAAAATATAAATTATGAAAACTTTCATAATAGAGTGCACAATACTCACAGGATGTGGTACCGGAGAAGATGTATTGATTCCCCGAATCCCTCTGATACCATCGGACTTACCCTTCCAATTTAAACGTTTACAGTTTCCGGTAAAGACATCTTTTGCAATGACCATTAATAAATCGCAGGGTCAAACCTTCAACGTTGCAGGCTTAGATTTGAGCGTTGACTGTTTTTCACATGGACAACTGTATGTCGCTCTTTCAAGAGATGTTTGTATTGTCTAATGACAAGAAAGCTGTGAACGTTGTTTATAAAGACATTCTGTAATATGTTGTAAAAATAAAATAAATAGTTAAAAATGTAAAATGTAAATAAGTAAAAATGTAGTGTATGAATTTACATATTCCAAAGATAGCAGGAAATCTTCATGGTATAGGGAAAGGGGGATTGTTTTACTCCAAATTTAACGCGTGCGGGCCACGGGCAGTAATGAATAAATCAAAACTACTGGATCGATTTTAATCACATAGGCTATATATTTTATACCCGTGCGAAGCCGGAGCGGGCCGCTATGTTTTTATATACAACGTTCACAGTTTTTCTGTAGTGTATTTAGTATCAGAATTGCACCCGTGCGAAGCCGGGGCGGGTCGCTAGTTGAAGATATTTGAAGACGGGTCATATTACTTTGTTCAATAGGTTTTACACGTATCTGGAGTTTGTCTAAATTTGAAGTATACTGTCCATCTAATCTTTAAGGTGTGATATCTTCTCTTCTTCTGTGTATTATAAGAGGTGAAAAAAGGAGAACTACCAGAAGGAGGCACACATCAGCGTCTTCCTTGCAGCATTGGCCAAACTGCTTGCCAAGTGTGGCGAATATAGTTAAATCCTTCTTTCGAAGAGGCTTATGTCTAGCAGAGCACTGATATTTTATAGAAATATTATGATAGAAACTAAACTAGAAACTAACATACCTAAATACCACGCAATGAAAGACAACAAATATTATGATCTCTTAAATGAATTAACGAAAAACGGTTATATAGTTAGTCTATATGCTGTAGAAGTAGGAGCGAGAGGTATACCAGCAAAATCTCTCAATAACCTGTTGAAAGACCTTGGCTTGGCCAGAACTGCAGTAAGTTCTATACTAGAGCGAGTGTCTTAAGCTGCATTAGCAGGTTTGTACCAGATTTGGCTGGGCAGGGAGAGAAACTCGAGTAGTGAAGGTGAGTATTGATGTACGTCGGAAAGGGGCCCCTTAAACCTACACCCGTGTCACAAGTCCCGGGAGCTACTCAGAGTTTCTCTTTCTGCCACACGGTGAATCCATGGAACGCTAAGAAGTTTGTCTCACTATGATATTTCTTACGAGGCACATATTTAAGTGGTTTGAGGTCTCCAGATCTGTCTCAAAAATGCTTTGGTTCAAAACCTTCAAAACCCAGAAGATTTTCAGCAGATACCTTACAATTCATAAAAATGAAATAACTATGGCAATGACCATGAACGCTGTAAAGTGTTCGAAACGTTGGGTTAAATCGAAAATAAACGCGTACTTAAATCCGTAAACATATTATCTTTCATTTCAATGTATAGTGTTCGCGTAAGCTCAAGAAAACTGTTTTTTATAATTCGTTTTATATTTAATGAAAGTACTCGCTTTCAGACAAGCCCAATCCTGCCCTGCGTAGATCAATCAAGTGTACAAAGTGCGGCCGTCGGTAGCCGATTATCTTGTTTGGGTAGGGGCTCGATTGCTCAAATACTTGAAGTGATTATTGATTTTGGTTTCTTGATTTTATGCGAACACTATAGATAAAAATGAAAGATAAATTTTTCACAGCGTTTAAACTCGAAAGTAACACCTTTAAAAATGTTAGCAATCAGTTAAGATGAAACAGTTATTTAAATACTTTATATGATATTAAAGCAATTGAATTGCAGTTATATTATCAGTATTCAAACTTAAAAATTTTCGACTCGGACGGGAACCGTCATTCCTAGGCATACCGGGCTCGGTGATTTGTCCATTGTAATTACCGAGACATTTTTAATTTTTTAATTAAATTTTAATTTTAAATGTTAATTTTTCAAGCAAATGTTTCTCGCTGCAAGCCAGCGTAGTATTTTCAAATGTTAGAATTTATGCACTCTTAACACCCGAAAGAAACATCTTTACAGGTATTTGACAATCAGTTAAAATGAAACAGTTATTTGAAAAGTATATTTGATATTTTAACAATTTCATTGCAAGATAAGATTAAGATAAAACAGTTTAAAACTTTATTTGATATTTTAACAATTTCATTGCAATTACAATATCAGTATTTAAACTTGTAAATTTTTGACTCTGGCGGAAATCAAACCGGCATCCCCATGCACTGGGCGCGGTGTTTTATCCATTAAAGTAACCCAGACGTTACATCACAGCGTTAATATTTCAAATATGTTTTTATCGTTGAAGCCAGCCTAGTTTATTCGAAATCTTTAAAAATGTTTGATCAAACAGTTATTTTAATACTTTATAATTATGATACTAGCAGACCCCGCGAACTTCGTATCGCCTCAGCATAGTATTTGACGTCATAAATGTCATTGTCATCAAATATGGCGTACATAATTGGAAAAAATATTCAATCAAATTGATTGATTGAATATTTTGATTGCAGTGGACGTAGGCCTCCCCAAGGGCACGCCACAGTGCACGATCCCCCGCTTTCCTCATCCAGCCACTACCAGCGACCTTCTTCAGGTCATCGGTCCATCTAGCAGTAAAAAAAAATTTAAGATATGAATTTTTTTAACGGTAACTTTTCAACGTTTTTAATATTTATTATCCTATTCCCGACGAAGGCAAATCCAAAAACACCAAAATCATAATAATCTGTTCAGCCGTTCTCGACTTATAATTACGTATATGGTGTAACTAACACGTGGGACGTGTAAAAGCGCCTCCAGGGGCCTATTTGCAGAAATAAAACTGATTTTACTGATTTACTGATTTTAACACGACTTTATTTTACTTACACGACTTATTTTGACGACCATTTAGATCAGCGGTATTTAACGCTGCTTCTGACCCATGGGTCGCGGGTTCGATCCTCGCACAGTACAAATATTTGTGTGCATAAACATGTCTGTTTGTACTGGTCTGGGTGTTTTCTATGTAGTATAAGTATGTATTTACAAAAAAAAAGTATATAAGTAAGTTTATCGGTTGTCTAGTACCCCATACGACAGGGTACTTAATACGAGTAGTAGCCTAATTTGGGACTAGATGGCTTTGTGTGGCCCTTTTCCTTTACCCTTAGGTGTGGTTTTTATTTTTCAATTTATTTATTTACTTTTATTTATTTATTTATAATTTAAATGAGACTAACTTTGAGGTATACTGGTAAAAATTTATACATATGGAAATAAATAAAACATCCATTAGCTTTTCACCCCCCCCCCCCCCCGGGGCCTGCTTAAAAATAAGTAAATTTCCGGAGTGAGTGAACCCCTAGGTACCGACCCATTTCCGTTGAACAACTATTTACGCTACACCCGTATACATAGTCTGGTGTGCTAACTATAATGTAGCGTAACTTTTATCCATTACATCGCTATGCAGAATATTTAAACTCAACGTTCCTATTCTGAATCAAGCAAAGTTCTGACGTCACGTTGTTCCTTTTTACGACTGAATGCCCAATACAAATGCAAACTTGCTTTTAACAAGCCAATTCCGACAGAGTTAATGAAACTACAAATCGATATTCAAATCCCAAACAAAAAGTAAATTCGTTAGTTCCGAAGTAACTCAATTAACGTTATTGGGGAGCGGCAACTTTGCGGGGCAGAGTGGGAACTAGTTAGCTAATAGCAGAGATAAATGACTAGGTGGCGCTACTGTCGCGAGGAATTCCGTGTTTAAGGGCGGAAAATAGGATTCTTGCAACAGCTGACTTTTAGAATAGCGAAAGTTTGCAACGAGTTTAGGGTAAACTGCGTTTAACGCAAGTAAAAAGTTCGTAAGAGTTATTTGGGTTATGTGCATAAAATTTTGAATGGGAAATGACGACGGAAAGAGGGGCGGACGAATGTTACTTTTTTTTAATAATCAATGGTCTTGCTTTTGACTACAAACTTAACTGTACGGTTAAGAAGAAGCCTAAGATGGAGCGAGCTTACCCAGAAAGTGGCACTGGCACTTCCACACACCAGCAGAACACACAGTCACTGTTTGGCACTGGACTTCGGCAGGAAGGTGGTAGCATCCAGGCAGCCTCTTACGAAGCCTACCACCGCAGAGGGATCTGTTGGGCGTCATCATTGGTCAGTAAAACTAAAGATTCCGTTGCCCAGGGTGGACCACTAGGAGGTTGATCCCACCACTGCCCGCATGATACCACACGTCATATCACGCGAAGCGATAACCTGCAACTAGCAGAATAATATACACGGTGCATTTTCAACCACCTGTAAAAGGATTTCTACTTTGTTTTAATTTCTTATATTTTTTTTATATACTTTATTTGATATTTTAGCAATTAATTTGCAATTATAATATCAGTACATAAACTTGAAAAATTATGTCTCAGACGGGACATAATTTTTAATATTTTAGGATTTCAAATTTTTGAAAAATTTAAAATATTGGTTCTGCATTTTTTTGGAAACACTCTGTGACCCGCACGGATATACCTGTGTAAGGTTCATTCATCCGGGACCCCGCCGCAGCAAAATAATACGCCGGTGCGTGTTACACCGTGTTACAAAATTAGAAGTCTGAATCAATATTTAATATTAAAAAGAATAATAATAATTGGCAAATAAAATAACACTGCCATAATGTTATACACAGGATGAAATTTCAACCTCCTTGCAAATTTTAATATATCAATCTACAAGACAAAAAACGTATTTATTCTTTTGGTATAGACCAGTACAAAAATGTCAAGATAAAGCACTTAGGAAATGTTCGCCAAAAAAACTAAAATGTTTGATACGGCCGCCTAGCAACACTTTTTTTACGCGTTGCGCATCTCATTCATTCATTACGATATTATTAATAAGTTTTTGATTTTCCCTTTATAACTTAACAGGTCTAGGATCGTAAAAATTGAAAACTATATCGCGAAAAATATTTTCGGGTGACAACTTGATTTACATTTTTACTTCATAAATAGGCAATATATACGATACTGAACGCCTATAAAAATTTTAGAAAGTGGTTAAAATTTCATCCTGTAAATGAAAGAAAGAAAGAAACATTTATTTGTCGAGACCCAGAGTTCTAAGGCCGATAAAGGTGTACAAAAATAGGTAGCAAAATAAAAACAATAGAAATAAGATAAAAAAAAGCACACACCCAATACATTAACACAAATAAGTAGGACAGGCCTACGAGTCTCCGGTTCCAGCAGAAAGGCATCCACCTCAGCATATGTTGTGCGCGGGCACACAACGCTGGTCTTCCGATGGAGCCATTGAGTGAAACACGGACAAAAACAACCAAAAAATATGAAAATAAAAATAAAAAATCTTAATAACTTAACGAACACATGCGTACCTTGAGCCGTACATAAAAATAGTTTTTAAAGTCTCACCCTTTTTTTTTCTTTTGCCGAGCGTGAACGTGCGGTATAAGTGAAAAAAGTAGAGTGTTAAAAGTTCAAAGTACATAGATACAACTTAAGCCGCAGAAGAGTCTACAGAGAACAGTAAGTTTATATTTCATTCTTAAACTTTTCTTTTAATGGTATTTATCAATCAGAATGTCAATGGTCAGCAAATCAAATGGTCATATAACGTGGGCATCGTTTTCCAGGTGGTTTAAAATGCACCTTGTATTAGCTTATGTCCTGTCTCAAGCCTAAATCTGTCCTTTTTCCAAATTTCATCAATATCAGTTCCGTTTTTAGGCGTGATAGCATTACAGACAGACACGCCACGCTTGTCAGATTGGCCAGTCTGGTCAAAGGCGGAGAGAACATTTTGCTATCCAGATTTTTCTGGCAGTATTTCTTTTGTGGCCTCTTACGACACCCATAGGAAGATAAGGGTTGATGATATTATTTTTTCAATAAGACGACACCACACGACATACCCGGATTCGATCCCCGGGTCGGGTTAAAAAAAGTTTTGAATTTTCGAGCATTGCTCGGTTTTGTGATCACCAACCCGCATTTAGCAAGCGTGGTGGTTATGCCAGTACCCATCATTGCAGTGGTAACTTAAATTCAGTGTTGGAGGCCTTTTCCCTGCAGTAGAATGATAATAGGCTGTTACTACACAACATTGCCAAGACAACACATAATTATAACTTAAAACAATCTAGTATTCTAGGTTTTTAAACTTTTTACTTTTTTGATGCATTGTTACACATACAACTTATCACTGAAACGGGCGATGTAATGGTAAGCTTTGATGTCGAATCACTGTCAGTTCACCAATGTGCCTTTAAAGGACTGCCTGGAAGTAATCAGAGACAAGCTGTTTGACCAAGAACTGGCTGATGAATATATTGTTCTCTTGCAAAACTGTTTGGACGGCAACTATCTTCTCTACCGTGGCCAATATTACATCCAAATAGATGGAGTAGCGATGGGTAGCCCTGTTGCACCTGTGATTGCCAATATTTGGATGGAACATTTCGAACAAAAGGCCTTAGCAAATGAACCAGCTATTGTTAAGATCTGGAAGAGATATGTAGATGATATATTTTGCATAATTAACGGAGACCAAACGGTAGTGGAACAATATCTACAGCACCTAAATTCTGTTCATCCGAAGGTCACGTCTACATACGAAATGGAAAAAAACAGATCCATGGCTTTCCTAGACGTTCTGGTGACAGTGAGATCGGACGGAAGTTTGGAACACTCCGTATATAGAAAACCAACTCACACGGACAGATATCTGCACGCGTCTTCACGTCTTCACATCACCACCCTCGTCATCTTGAAGCAATTGTTTCTTCACTCGTTAACAGAGGACACAATTTATGCGACCCTGTTCATGTAGGAGCTGAGCTTGACCACGTTTAGAAGGTACTTAAAAGAAACGGTTACAATGTGACAAGAAGATGTTTGGAAAAGAGAAACAAGCCACCAATGGTGAGCCGGGAACCAGCATTTCTCACATACGTGAAAGGAATAACGGACAAAATTGGAACAGTTCTGAATAGATACTCCATCAAGACTGTATATAAGCCGTGTTCTAAAATAACGAAGGAGATACGCTCACCAAAGGACGTGATACCTCTGCAGACACCGGGAGTCCATAAAATTGATTGCAGCTCGGATCAAGGAGCTATGCTCCTTATATCGCAGCTGTTAAAAATAGACAAACAAGCAAATCCGCGATAACAGAACATCTATGAAATTCAGACGTTAATCACTGGATGGAACTACATGATCCGAAAATTCTCACAACTGATCGTAATTAATTACTACACAAGACTATAAGTCTAGTGAAGCTATTCAAATAAAGAAACACAGAATTTCAATAGAGAAGATGGATTTCATTTGCCATCGTCATGGAACCCAGTGAAAGTAAAAAACCCCGACATTGTTAGTGTAGTTTGTCGAACTGACTGTACGAGTGATAAAATTGTTGAAGAATGGCGGGTAGAAGAAAACATTTTTTCTCAACCGGCCAGACGACGCAGAGCGCCTCCAGTCTGCCCGGGACCATGATTCGTGCAATCGGATCGAAACGTGGCGTCGGGAAGGTAAATACGATTTTACCTATAAATTATAACATTGCATTGTAAATCCCGGTTCAGTGATAAGTTGAATCTAGTATTCTATACAACACTTTAAATTAAAAAAAAAAACAGACGACAGACTCACGGCTTGAACTTATTTGGAACATAATAGTATTTAACTTTATGTTCCTAAGTAGTTGAAGTAATCATACACATCGCAACACAATAATACTTAAAGCTTACCCAATAACTGCCGCCATGTCTCTAAGCGAAGAACAATAAGCCTTCACTTAGCATTTGCCATGTCACACTTTTTGAGTAGGATACGATGACGCATGTTTGCAGTAGGCCCATACTTATTATCATTAGAATGAATACCTATGAAGTAAAAAAGAAATAAAAACTTATTTCTTTGAAATTTTTTACGGGATTTGATGGCATAGGTGGCGCTGCTGTCGGTATGTCAATTACTACTAAACGGCTTGACCGATTGAAATTTTGTATGTGTACTTCCATGGTTTCACAGTCACGAATGTAGTGAGTCTACATAACAATGATATTACAAAGAAAGGAAGAAATATCATTGCTACATAATCTATCTTTTCTATATGCCACCCCTAGGCACATGTTTCCGACCGCGCGATATGACGTGGAGTTCACGCGGACAGAGCCGCGGGCGAAGAGCTAGTTCAATAATATTTTTCTATAATCTCAAAAAAGACCCTTGTTTAGTAGCTGAAATACTGTACCATAACATCAACCAGGAGTGGTATCACTAGGCAAGAAATATTTCTGTTTAAACTACATATCAGTCTGGAATATATTTTAGTACAATTTAACCAATTAAAGCAATGTTTTGATGATTTTACAGTGCTAAACATTTTTAATAACTGAACCTTTTGTCAGCCAGCCCCAAGGGCCTATCAATCAAGCGTACGAATGCGGACGTTGTCAACCCTGACTTCGGCCGATTATCTCGTCCGGCTAACCGGCAAGACTGTTTTATGCACACAGTAGACAGAATCAGTAGGAAACACTGCAGACATACTATACGTTGATTCAGATTTCCACAAAACAATTGCTATGAGAAATTTATTTTGGGTTTAAACCAGTACCCGTATTTAATTGTAAAATTGTCACCTTTATAAAAAAAGAAAACTTACTACAACGTATTTGTAACAATATAAAAAATAAAATCCCTTAGAGAAAAAATAAATGCACTAAATCCTTAAATATCTTATATTCTGTAGCTGTTGCCATCGTCTTCGTACGCGTCAATTTCTGTTATTATAGTCGCGATTATTTTTGCAACATTTCTTCGCTCGCTCCTATTGTTCACAGCGTTATGTTATATAACCTAAAGCCTTCCTCGATAAATGGACTATCCATCACAAAAATAATTTTTCAATTCGAACCAGTACTTCCTGAGTTAAGCGCGTTCAAACGAACTCTTCAGCTTTATAATATTAGTATAGATTACTATTTGTCAATGGCCAGGTAAACGGGTTGTGGCTTCAAGTACCAACTAATGCAGCTAACATTTTAATTAAGAAAACTGTTACAATACAATTAAAATATACAATCGAATTCGACTCGACTTATGCGCTCCGTACGGAATAAGACCACTAACTATGTCTATGTTGTGATAAGCCGATCTACCCCTTAAGGAAGGGTTTCATTAAGCAGAGTGCTTAAGTGGCTGTCAACGGAATTGTTCACTTGGATTATTAAGACTTGTAATTAATAAACTGATGATAGGATTGCTTACCTTCATCTGGTCAGAAGTGGATTGCTGACCGTTCTATTCATGCTTTACTGAAGTCTTTTCAGGCTTTTCAGTCAGATAAATAATAATAATCTTGAGTGTCAATTGTTTTTTATTCGATGCCACTTTAAATTGATTAAGAGTGTAAATATTACTTTATAATAAATGAGTAAATATTATGTTTTAACGGCAATTTATTATTACAGCAAAGCAATGCAGGTTTTTTTTTACTTTCGGATGTTTCTGAAAATTCATATCGTTTTTTGTAGATTTTTGTAGAAATGATTCAAAGGCCCTATTGATTTTGTAGTAGCACCCACAAAATTATAATATATATTGTAATGTGAACCACAGCTGAAAAAAAAAACCCGCTTATTAACTTACTTGGCGTGTGGTGCATGCACATACGAGTAAAACAGCACCATTTCTTCCATTGGTTTGGGTTTCGTAACGGAGTGCTGCCAGAGATAAATGGACAGCAACGTCTTCTCCAAACCAAACAACGGCTGCCCACTAGCTTTTTGCTGTAGTCAACTCGGATTTTGCTATAGTCACTGCATTTATTCTCCTTTTGGAGTGGACCTTCTCCAACAGAAGATTGGTATAGGCTAGTGGTGATGATGAGGTCTCTTATTTAGTAAGTTTTGTCACGTTTCTGATGCCATACTCAGCATCACGAAGCTCGTATTTACGGATATATTTGTCTCTTTCAGTTAAAACATCGGTATGAGTGATAGGGACAGATTGAATCGAAATTACGGACATTATGTTCGGAGTAAGACCTCCGGTTCCATTCGTTGTTTATGTAAAGTTCTTACGCATTTATAAAACTTATATTTCAAACATTGGCAAAGACTACACATACTAAAAAATGACATCAAATCAAAGCGTTACATAAAAAACACGGACAACAAAAACATCAAGCATTAATAACGTTGGCACGCAACTTCGAACATAGACATGAGAATCAGATAGTTGGTTCAGAATGCAGCAAATAACGTGTAATTTAAATTACAATAAAGAAGACTATACCAAACGCATTCTGACATCCATGTAGTACTAATATTATTAGGTAAGTATTTTAAAGACAAAAAAGCTTTCAAAAATGATCATTCAACAAGTTTTAAGAACCACAAACTAACAAACAAGGACTAAACACTATGCGTTTTCAATATGACTGTGTTCAACCATCATAATAATATTTTTCAAGTTTTTAAATTATTTTAAAATATAAGTAGCAAATATAATATAATACAAATTAAGACGTTTCATAATAACAAAAATACTAACAAAAAGATTATTGTCTAGGTTGCTCAACCAAGTTTTTTAATCGTGACGTCATATCCGATTTCGCATAACCATTAGGCTTGCTCAAATACGAATACCAGTTGCAAATAATATGCACAAAATACTCGAGAGAATTTCCATGAATGAAAACTGCAGTTGGCTCCAAAAATACAATATCTAGCGTTAAATGTGCTGGCGCTACACGTCATATGCGGTGCCAAAAACTTTTTTACTTCGATGTTTATATTATTGAAGCGTTTTTTTAATCAGTGACTCAAAAAGTCTTTGACCTGTACGTGGATAATGGAATTGAAACGTTGTGGCTTTATACGTGCCTTCTAATAGGCTATAAGTCAAAGGAAAGAGAGAGACAGAGAGAGAGGCAGTAAGGCTTGGTACTTCTTTGTGTGATAGAATCACAAATGTGAAAGTCAGAAGGAGAATTTAGACAGTCCAAATTGCTCGAAGAGAATCTGAGCTGTCACCGTCACGTCTGAACCGACAAAAATCAAGAGATGTTTCGAAACTCTACTGAGTAATAGAGTTTCGAAACATCTCTGTACGAGTGTATATAATGTTTATTTTTTGTTTAACCATATATACCGATATAGGATGGACGACTATAGTAGTTTTTTTCCAATATGGACGATTATTGTTATTGTTTTTTTTTACTAGGATGGTCAATCATAATGTTTTTTTACCAGGATGGCCGATTACAATGTTTTTTTTACAATGATAACCGATTATAATCGGTTAAATTCTAACCCCCTTAAAAATCATTATAAATAATGATTTTCAAGGGGTTTAGAATTTAACTCAAGATTATTCCCATTTAAATTTAATAAATTGCACAAGTTAACAAAAAAAAGTTGTACAAAAGGTGGACTTAATGCCATGTGGCATTCTCTGCCAGTCAACCAGCTTTAAAAATTTAAACCAGTACCCGTATTTATTTGTAAAGCGTGCTAGTTAAAGCAAATATTAACGATAACTGTGAAATCAGCCACCAATACGGAGTCAGTGCCAAACAAAAAATGGACAACAATTATGAAGAACCGACTGGTATCTTAATTTACTCTTTTTTACCTTTCTTATTTTGAGTTTATTTATTGTTAATACCAAGACGTGTAAACCTTATAAAAGCATTTTAAGCCAGTAAGAGGTCGAATCGGTCTCTACACTTCTGTTCTTACCCTTACAAACCAGCAGACCCTATTACTGTAGCAAGACCCGACAAATTCTGGCTGTACAACAGTTTCTAACAACATCCTAGACGTGCATGTTTTCAGCTCGTTTAATTTAGAGGTTGTTACGAACGTGCTCCAAAGTTACACTTGATGTTGCTCTTTGTTTGCAAGAAAAGTATAATTGTACATTTTGCTGCTTATACAACACGGGAATAAAAACCTTATGAACATAAATAAAATTTAACTGGACACTTGCAAAGGGTTCCGCTCGCGCAAGAAAGGTTCCACGCTTTTATTTAAATTATTTTTAAGTGAACAAATAAATATTCTTCGAATATTTGCTGTTATTGAAAAGTCTGTTATTGAAAAGTCTGTTGGTGAACTCGGGCCTAAGGCCTAAGTTCACCAAAAGACGTTTAGGTTTAAACAGCGTTTAAACAGCGTTTAAAGTATTATTTGACATATTTTGTATGGGAATTGTGTCAAATTAATTGTCACTCTTTGTTTACCGGCTGTTTAAATGTTGGTAAACTCGGGTCTAAATATTTTAAATCTAGAACTGTAAGATTTACTTACGCAATAGAAATCATACAATTCTGATTTAAATATGTTTTGCGACTAGCACATTAACTATTTTTTTTCCAATGGTAGAGGTTGGAAATCACAGCTCTGTTATCGATTTTGTAAATAAATAATGCTTCCGTGTGTATGACAGTATACTTAAGATATTTGTTCGTGCTTACATGTTTTATGGATCTATTTGTAATACAGGTTGGCTTAGCAAATATTTCTTGATTTTTTTCAGCGCAAAGCACGTTACTCAATGTAAAAATAGGTAAACAAAACTGAACACACCCCTTTGTTACATGACTGTATTTTGAACTGAAAACGGTTATCATGCTGTGGATTTATAGAAGCACTAAAGATATACGGGTAAACAACACTATTATCACGCACTCATCCCGCATTTAGTGATGTTAGCGTAACATCGATAAATTTAACGGGCATTTGTCTAATTATTGTATTATATGCATGGTATATTAGTCATTCAAATCCTCATGAAAGGTTTACTTGAATTATTATTTGTCATCCAGTAAAGAATGAAACGTTCGAACTATACTTTAGAAGCAGCGGTGGAGTTTGTTTTATCTACTATGTTGGATATGTTAATAATACGAATGTTGATGTTGTACGAATTCATAAAGTAAATAAAATAAGTATTTTCCGTGATTTATTAGTCAAAAATATTTTTATGAGATAAATAATCTTTTAGGAGTAATAATTCTAAAAATTCGTTTTATATATTTCTTATATTTGGACAGCAATGGAATTTTACATTGGAGCCAAAAAAATGTGATCCCACATAAAAAATACAAAAATTGAGAGTGGCTACATCATTTCTACAATACGGGCAATATAAAATGACTGACTATGAGTACTGTCATTAAGTAGAAAGCATTAACATAAAACTATTCAATGCAATACCTATGCTTAAATGAAAAACATTTATAAGAACAGCAAAAGTTAAATACTTAGGCTCTACAGATTTAAGAAATTGTTGTTATTACAAATTTTAAGATATTGTATCGATATGGCGATATTCCCGCCTTATTGTTTCAGCATCCCTACTTGTAGCTTGTAGCAAAACAAATTCTAATAAATCTTTTCATATGAAAAATATTTTTGCTCAGAGCTAGGCTATCCGTCATCTTGCCTAACTGTGTGAGTTCTTTGTTGAACCCACATTAACATTTTACATGTTAAGTTATCTACAAGTTTTTTTCTGGCATTAATAAATGAAGATTTGGTACAGATATTAAGGTCAATGTAGATAAGCCTACATTAGTCCAATGTTGGACATAGACCTCCCTTAAGGCTTGGTAGTCCTTAGAGGCAGCGTTTTTGAGTTTTTAAAACCCATCTGAGACTTAGAAAATAGAAGAGTTAAGAATCTAGTCTGGTCACATTTGTTATCGGTTACAAGATTTGATTAATTTCGCTCGAAAGAAATAAAAACACAAACCGGTACGCCTGTTTGTTATGTTTTTCAATATTACGACTAAACTACGGACATTAAAATTACTACACTTGCAAATATTTGTTTCTATAATTAACTGTTTTTCGTTGCTTTTTTAACCTATGTCCTGATACACTAACGTCTTTATTTGATCGATTCAAGTATTAAACGTAACAATTTCCTTTTTTCTTAATTTTTACTGAGTATCACTTTGTTTTTATAGAAATATTTTCTTAGAATAATGACACCTAGAAGCCGCGTTTGAACCAAAACGTAAGCGTAAACGCGTGCCATTTAATTATCCTTGTGTGCGTAAGCTGAATAAATCTACGCTTTTCTAACACACACAAATATGGCTTCAGTGTTACCATCATCGGGCGTTTACCCACAAAAAATGGGAAAACGTGTTGTTTTGTTATACGACGATTTGCCATGTGTTTGATATGATCTTTAAATACATAAGAAAATATGATTACATTCATAAGTATATTAAATATTTATTAATCTTATGATGAATGCCACCGTTCAATGTGTTTAAATTTAAATGCCTGTATGATTGTATAAATTCACACTAAGAAATTATTTTCATAGAATTAATAACACCAACATTTAGTCTAAACAGTATTAAATAGCAGTTAAGGCAAATTCAATATTTTTCTCAATATTAAAAACCAACTAAAAAAACTGTGTGCAATTTTTTTTCCCACAACTAGCAACATTGATGTTGATAGTTTTTGTGTTTCAAATTATTCGTTTTTAATTCGATTTTCGTACAGAAAATGTATAAAATGTAAGTACTTACCTGTGAAATGAAACTTTATCACTTTCTTTTTGTTTTTCTGATATGCTAGAACACTTCTTCATAGTGCAAACAGTCATTTTAAATTATTTTTCGCGAGCTGTGTTTGACTTAGTGTGACGTTGAGCACTGACAGCTCGCGGAACGAAGTAAGCTAAAAACATTTCATAATTTTTCGATGGAAACGGATCCCGGTATCAGTGGATACAACTCGGCGAGATCCGTGGCCAACTCGATCTGATCCCGGGATCGGTGGAGACAAGCCCCTAAGTTTTAGTTGCGCGTTTTTCGTGCTTAAATTAGGTTTCTAGGTGTTATTATAATATAGTTTAATTTCGATAAATTCATTTCTGTTAAGTGGTTTGATCTAAACAATTTTTCGTATTTGTAATTTTATAAGAATAGATTTTGAGTCACGAAAAGTCAGATTAAGTTAGCATTTATGAACAATTAATTTGCGCGACATAGCTTCGCTAGTTATCTTACTACGCCTTTCATGCTGCGAAACTATGTTTGAATATACAATAACAATATCACCCCTACATCACAAATTACATAAACTATTCCAAAGTATGACTCACGGCTCATATCTGTATAGCAAAGGGCTCATTACAGGAGCAGTTAATTAAAACAAACGTTATAATTACGTAGTTCTGTAAGGCAGTACTAAATTAACCCAGTTGTGTACAGTCAAACAATTGAGTTTGGTATGCTCTAGTAAGCGTTGAGGGAAACTTTGGGAGAGGGATTTACACGGCATGTCCTGTAATACGTTGAGGTATTAGTTTATCTTTTATATAAAATTAATAAATAAAACTTGACAGCATCACATACATAGTTTTAAACACAAAATAAGTAACCATTTCAAGCTCTGTAGAAATCACAAGCAACTAAGGTACCACGAATACTCAGATCTGAGATTTTTTTTCGCCACTTGGACCCGTCCAGGAAATGCACCCGGGTCCACGGAGTAGGCTACACCAAGGAAACTGGTGAGCACGCCACTTCACTAGAGGTAGTCAATCTATACTAATATTATAAAGCTGAAGAGCTTGTTTGTTTGTTTGTTTATTTGAACGCGCTAATCGCAGGAAGTTCTGGTTCTAATTGAGAAATTATATTTGTGTTGAATAGTCCATTTATCGAGGAAGACTTTAGGCTATATAACATTACGCTGCAACCAATAGGAGCAAAGCAATAGTGAAAATTGTTACAAAAATAATCGCGATCATAATAACAGAAAATGATGCGTACGAAGTCGCGGGCATCAGCTAGTTTAATATATTACCTTAAAAAAAGTTATGCATGTACAAACAACGGTAGGTCAACCTACCAAAAAAGTTAAAGGTCATTGAATTGATTTTCAACTTTAAGCCCAACAAGTAAAGATTAATATCAACTGAGAAAATGTTATGTTTTGTGGTAGATTGACGTGTTCTGTACATATAATAATAAAACCTCAAAATAAACAAATCTAACAGTGTAAACATGCCTCTTGCTCGCTTTTCCGTATCGATTATGTTTCTAACTTAACGACAAACTGTTTTGCGCGAGACATATTCATGACTCGTTTTGTTCCAAATAGTTGACATACGTTTACTAAATAACTGATGTTCGGAATTCCGCATACTCACTTACTTGCTCTCCTCATCCAGCACGCCAAGAGCAATCTTCACCAGTGGCACACCAATAATGCTAAAATACACTTAATACCTAATACCTTCCCCGTCTTTAAAGAAAAACAGTTGAAATTTGTATGTAGGTACGTACGCTGGAAGTTTTACACTAGTTAACCGCATGCGTTACATCAAATTTATAGCTCTTAATATTATACAGGATGAAATTTTAACCACCTTCCAAATTTTAATATATTAATCTACGAGACAAAAAACAAATGACTTATTGTTTCTTTTGGTATAGCCCAGTACCAAAATATCAAGATAAAGTTTAGAAGATGTCCACAAAAAAAATAAAATTTTTGATACGGCCGCCTAGCAACACTTTTTTTACGCGTTGCGCATATCATTCATTAATTACGATATTATTCATAAGTTTTTGATTATCCCTTTATACCCTAACAGGTCTAGGACCGTAAAAATTTAAAACTATATAGCGAAAAATATTTTCGGGTGACAACTTGATTTACATTATTTTGTCACTTCAAAATTAGGCTCTATATACGATACTAAACGCCTATAAAAATTTTGGAAAGTGGTTAAAATTTCATCCTGTATTTCAGGATTATCTGACTCATTTGCCCTTCTCATCCAGCAAACCTACAGCAATCGTCAGCAGTGGCAGGCAAACCATATATAAAATAAGCATTGCATACCGTCCCTTTTTTATTAAAAGACTGTTGAAATTTGTAAGTTATTTTGAAGTAGGTTTCGCTTACTCCACCCAGAATTGATGCGCACCCCTGTTCTTCATCTGGTCATCTGTCCGAGGAGCATGCCGTTTTAAACTTGTTAAGTGCGTCATATCCAATTTATAACTCTTGATATTATATTTAATTTATGCGATGTTTTCCATATCCAGGGAATTACTATTTAAAGTACGCTTTAAATATCGATGAGTAATTTTTGTGTAAATAACCTCTTTTTAGAGCAACTCAGTATTTTTTTATCCTATTAAATACTATCATACCAAACTACATCGCAATTTAATAAAAAACAATAAATATATTTTACAGCATGGAGCTTTGCTACAAATAAGGTTAGAATATATGCAAAAACAATTGAACAAATCTTAGACAAACAATTTCAAGTAAATATACACTTTAAATATTCACTTAACAACCATTTAACTTTGCTCTCTTACACTTATAATTTTTATAATTTTTTCCTCAGAAAATCTCAAAAAGAAATCAAAGCTCGCAATATTATCTATCATTTAAATGTTGAGAGATCTTAATGTAATCATTTAGTAACGAGTACCATTTCAAACCGAAATATATTTCAGAGGTTCCTTACTGCCATTCAAAATTCAACTCTCCCAGTTAAGTTACTCGTTTCAATTTCACTATTTGTCGTCGGGAGTGAGGAAGACGGCCGATTATGTAAATAAAGTCGTAATGACGTCATCATGGGATATGTCGTTTAGGCTTGATGCGAGAAGAAAACGATATAATAAAAGATAAATATATTCTTGGCTCCAAAGTCCCGTATATTTGATAGAGTGGGCACATAAATAAGTTGATTTCAGGGTCGTCTAAAGCGACTTGAGTTACGAACATGAGAAATCACTTTCGTTTTTAGCGAAGAACTGTTTTTTGTTAAATATACATGTGGAAATCACTGAAGGGTGAGCAATGGAGAGAGATACGTTTGAGATCACGCTTAAAGATAAAATCACATATGACACAACAACTGAGAACAAAATAAATTGTCTACCCCAAGAAACAGAAGGCTGGTCACATTTGCTTTGCTGCATTGTCAAATGACTGTAATCCCGTGTCATAACTGTAAATATTTAATGACAGGATGAGTATTTTATCGCAGTAATAGTGTGGAGCTAGTATAGTATCGACTGGCTGTATAGAATTATTCCTTGGACCGTCTGTAATGACGTTTCGTTAGGAATTACTAATGTTGTTTGGGTCTCCTTTTTTGTAGAGCAATATTGTCTCCGACTCTGACGTGGTCGTGGTGTGTTCTTGCAGATCAGTATCTTGTTGAACAGTCGGGTTAAAGGTTTAGCCAGATACATGAATCCTGATTTTATTGCTTCGTTGGTGATCCTGCCGGGACCTGGGCATTTTTAGTGCTTTAATTCCTTTGGCCACTTCGTCTTCATCGATGGGTGTTATCGTCTCTATTGTTCTACTACTCGATAATTTATATTCTGGTTGATTTGGCGAGCTGTAAAGGTTTTTGTAGAAATCTGTTGCTATTTTAAGTATATCTGTTCTGTTTTATGTGTTGCTGGGTTTGCTTGTCAGCTCTTCAATCCATGATTTATTTTATCATAATTCCTTGTAAGCTTTCTTGGCGCTCTGGCTAGCTGACCATACGTAACGTATATTTTATTTGTGTTGTTTTATTGTGTGTGTGTGTGATGTCTAAGTGTAGCAATAAATGTTTCCTAATTTATATATTCCTAATTTTAATTATTTCTATATTCTTAATTTATGAAACGAAAAAACTTTACGGACAGTGGCCTGCACGTCAAATCACATTTGTTTTGCAAAATCACACCTATTTCTAGTAGGATAAGATTTCTTACTGTTCGTGATGTGCTGTTGTCTGTACTACAACATCGACGCCGAAACAAAATAAACAACCTTTTTCATTTGCCTTAATTATAAATAATTCCAATTGATATTTACCACAATAAGTACAGAAAGTAGGAATAATTAATAATACAAAAGTACATTTAGCAATTGGAATTGAAATTTAAAATTGAATAATCCTTTGATCATTAAGAATGGTCGCAAAATATTTAACATTTGATTTCACATTGTTTGAAGTGTACTCGTTCACTTTACAATTGATTGCATTTTGTGTTAAAATTTGCTATGCTGTTGCCCGCGACTTCGAATGCGTAAAATATATATATTTTTTGGGATAGCAATAGTTTACGAACTGCTACTATAAATATGCACTTTACACCTTCTAAATATTAAACAGAAAAAAAGAGAAATCATAAAAAGCGTTCAAGCCGTTTGGGCTTAGTTCAAGACCAAACACTGTGTCACTATATTTGTTATTGGATACATATATGAACAGCCAGTTAGATTTTGTCAACATAACCTAACAAACGGACAAACATAGTGGCTAGGCAAAACTACTCACAAGGCTTACTTTGTTGACAAAAAAATCCTATAAACAAGTACGTGTTAACATACACTGCTGACCTTATTCTAACATAATGAGGACAGTAAAAATAGTTTTACTGTACCTTTAAACTGATCATCTTTAAACCGAACTAAATCTACGTGTGGATCAACAAATGGAAAGAGTTTGAAATACTCCTCTAATAAGCGTATTAGCGGAGTGAGTTACTTACCTTTACGTCACCTGTCTCCAGTATTTCACAATACATTTACCTCGCCCAGTTAGTGAAAGGTCTTAAGACATACCCCACCTGAACCAATCGAAGTTATAATGTAACTAAACTCAGTTTGTCTGCTAAACTTAAATTCAATGATGGGGTTCATATTTTTGCTCTGTAGTGGGATGGTTATAGGCTGTTACTTAAATATAGGTTAGTTATAATAATAGTGGTACTAAAATAATATTACTTATAGGTTATATTTAAAAATAATGTAACCCTATTATAGTTAAGAAACAACCTATAATCATCCCACTGCAGGGCAATGAGCTCCATTGTTGAATTTAAGTTGCCACATCAGTGAAAGGTATATTAAAACTTTATTTTCTTTTTCAGGTAAAAATTGATTCGTCGTCCATTCATCTATGCATTAAAAGGTAATAAAATTTATTTAAAAGGATACTACCATACTAGATACTAAATACTATATTAGGTAGGCACACATGTGCCAATTGGGTTGTTTTCGGCATCCAATTCACCGAGAAACCAAATGAAAACCTATCTCCTGATATATCTTGACAAAATAGTTTCACAGACAATGATTTATGAAACTGAGCACTCACAGGACAGAGCTGTTAATTAGGTCTGCACATCTCACATGGAGACACGGTAGGGTCTCTCGTATAGTCAAACATTTAAAAGAATAGATGTCGCTTCTCCTGATGCCTAGTCTATAGTTTTTGCGCACTAAATAGACCACTATCAATGTGCTCATTATTGTAAAACAAATAAGCGAAACGCTCATAGGATTGCTGAGCTGAAGTAGTAGAAGAAGGGACACATATTATTAAAAGAAACGATAGCATTGGAACAGAAAGGAGATACGCGCAAATCTTGTAGTACTAGGTCTGTGAAAGTACTTTTAAATTAATTGGAAACGAATAAGCGATTGAGTTAAAACACTAAAATGGAACTACTGTGTACATCACTATTATGCACACATCTCTCAGCAAGATGAAATGTACGGAAATTAATTATGCTGGCATATTGAAATACGCCATCTTGAGATTCGATGCTCCGTCAGATTAATAATATCACAAAGGGAATGTTTGATGTTCATTGTGTGTTTTAATTACGGGTATTAGGACGTTGTTATGTGTTGATGTAAGTAATACAAATCTGGAGAAAGGTTATACGGGAAGAGATATAACCTGTGAATTTTCGTTTGATACAAACATTTTGAGTATTTATTTGTCTGTTACATGATAATATATTATCATGATTTAAATTGTAAAGATTGTTTAACTTGAAACATACACGTGACGTACGTTTTTTGTCAGCTTCAATAAGTTTAATAACAAATATATAATTGCAGATTCCGTTCATACAAACTAAACATAAATTTCAGTTTCATCACAAGGTAAAATCATTTTAATTCAATTTGTCTATAACAGTTTTAAGCTATCATTGCAGTAAACATATTTATTAACCACTTGCAGATTTGTTCAGTACGAAAGCCCTTATTTTAATTGGCCAAATCATTTACGTTAATGGTCGTTAAAAGCATTAGAAAGTTGTCAAACAATTCCCGAACAGACAAACAAATCAATATAGATTGATTTGATTGGATGGATATAGATCCACAAGCGACACTGTTCGACGATCATTGACGCTAATCCTCAACACTAAACGAGACAAATGGCCACAATAAAATAACAAACGACAGTTTTATTGCGATCCCAATACAAAACCGTGCCGTTAAGACTGTCTAATAGGCAGTAATCTCTTTAACGGGCCGCGAATAGGTGCGTCAGCGGTTTCCCAGTTGCCCTCAGGATTCCCGTAATGGGTACATTCGATTGATAAAGGTGATCTATCCAGACAAAAGAAAATCATAAATTTGTATTAATGGAATCAAGTCAAAGAATATTTCGGTAGACTCTTTGATTGCCTTCGATTACCTTTTTGGAAGTGATTGTTATTCTGTAGGAAAATTAGCATAGATTTAATTACGTCTCGACATGCTATCTGATGCCAGTACTTATCATTGCTGTGGTAACTTGAATTTAATGATGCAGGCCTTTTCCCTGCAGTGGGATGATTATAGGCTATTACTTTTTACTATGCTATTTGTATATCTAGCATGAAGTAACGTACGTAAAACTATTTTCTGTTGTTTCATGACATCATAATGCTAATATCTAATGTTGATCCGGGTATAGTTTGGAATCACTAATATTGGTTGGAGACGTGGTCGTTTACTATGGGTCTCATAAGAAGGATCAGGATCACCCAGCGAGCAATGGAGAGAGCGATGCTTGGTATTTCCCTGCTCGATCGAATCAGAAATGATGAGATCCGCAGGAGAACTAAAACAACCGACATCGCTCGAAGGATTGCATCGTTGAAGTGGCAGTGGGCGGGATACATTGCACGGAGAACCGATGGCCGTTGGGGCGGAAAGGTTCTTGAATGGCGACCGCGTACAGGCCCTCGACAAGGTGGACCGACGATCTGGTCAAGGTCGCGGGAAGCTGCTGGATGCGGACAGTACAGGACCGATCGTTGTGGAGTTCTTTGGGGGAGGCCTATGCCCAGCAGTGGGCGTCGTTCGGCTGATATGATGAATGAATGATGAATGTAAACATGTTTATTTTAAAAGAGGGCGACAATAGTGACCGAGTTTCTTGCGCTACTTCTTCTCGGCACTAGCCCACATTTGTCCCGAAGCAGTGGTAGGTTAAATATTGGGACGTGTAAAAGCGCCTCCAGGAGCCTATTTGCAGAAATAAAACTGATTTTAACTGAATATTGGTTCCACGTTTGACATTAGCATCAACACCAGCCTCTATCAGACCACAGGACACAAAATGTTGCAAAATGAGGAATTTGCCACAATAGCTGCGCTTGGCAGGCGGTGATTGTGATTCGGCCAGTGGTAGAGAGAAGACATTGGTGCCCATCCTAGACAGTTATTTTTATATTCAAGGGGCTTGCTCTTGACTACATATTTAACTCTACGGTTAAGAAGAAGCCTAAGATGGAGCGAGCTTACCCAGAGGCACTGGGTTCTCCCACACACAAGCGGTACACAGAAAAACTGTTTGGCGCGTGACTCCGGCAGGAGGGTGGTAGCATCCAGGCAGCAACGAAGCCTACCACCGCAGAGGGATCTGTTAGTCGTCATCATTGGTTAGAAAAAGATGATGCCGTTGCCCAGAGTGGACCACTAGGAGGTAGATCCCACCACCCCAAAAGACTCTTTTAGACGTGTATTGCAATATTTATATGTATAAAAATAGTAGTGCTGATCTTTTCATGTGCCGACACCACACGACACGAGCACGACTTGGCCTTATCGTAAAAAATACCGTTATTTTTATGGCCGGAATAATGGTTGAAAAATAGCAGGATTCATTTATCCATTACCTAGGTACTCGCTTTTTGTAAGAAAATATTTTTAATTGTTTTCAATAACCTGCAGAAGACAAGAGATTATATCCATACATTTTATTTGCAATTTACGAAGATATTATGTTACTCTGTTTTACCCTGACCAAATATTTTGTTAGTCTGTTTTGTTCGTAAAAACGTTATGTTTTGCTTAAATTAGTGGCCTGATTGTAAAAGTATATTTTTGAAACCGGAAATCAGTATGTTATCTAACAAAACCTATATTAACATATAAGAGGGGGTTTGTGGCTATTGTAGACAATATTGATTTCTCTATCTAGGGGTTAAGACTTATCTATACTTTTAATATTATAAAGCTGGAGAGTTTGTTTGTTTGTTTGTTTGAACGCTATAATCTCTGGAAGTACTGTATCGAATTGAAAAATTCTCTTTGTGTTGAATAGTCCATGTATCGAGGAAGGTTTTAGCCTACGTAACATCACACTGCGACTAATAGGAGCGAAGCATCAGTGAAAAATGTTGCAAAAATAATCGCGATCATAAAAACAGAAATTGACGCGTACAAGGTCGCGGGGAACAGCTAGTGTCTCATAACAGTCAATCCTAATGCTAAGCTGGCCGATCCACATTTCAGACTGCTTATAGTACAAAACTCGCTCATGGGAAATTGCGTTCGCGTTTGAAGCAATTTAGAACAGTCCATTGCAGAATTTATAATTTACTAGCTGGTGTAAGAAAAGAAGTAGTTTGAAAAGATTTTTTATAAACAAATAAAAATAACACTTGCATGTTACATTTAAATAGTTTTTTACTCTGTGATAAAAAAAACATTAACAAATTTTGTTAATGTTTGTTTTTAAATAATGATAATTCTAAGAATATTAGGGTTTTTTTTAACACTGAGTAAAACCTACCTACTATTTAAATGTAACATGCAAGTTTTATTTTTATTTGTTTATAAAAAGATGTAAAAAAACTATTGCACATTAATTATCTTAAATAAGAGTTTTTTTCTTCTGGTACATAACAGATTCAAGAATAGATTTAAAAAAATGGCATTGAAACGAAGACACAATACACTTGGGTTCTTACAATTTTCCCGAACACAAATTAAACGTGAATTCCAATATGACTGAGCACACAGAATTCAGTTTCACTTTCGTTGTTATTTACATCATAAAGATTTTTATATTTTTTTTTTTTTTATATTTATATTTTATTTCGCTCAAAATTGGTTACATTAAATTATATAAGTGACCGTAGCGCCCCTTTTAAGCTAAAAAGCCTGTATCAGGGAGCAACGCTCTTCCATTACTTACGGTCGTTTACAAAAGTTTGTACAGAAGATTAAATAGTAAAGTTAAAATACAAAATATGATATTAAATCTAAAATTAAACGAAAAGACTAAATGAATATAAAATACAACAATTACACAAGATTTTAAAGATTATAAAAATTATACATACATCAATTATGCATCCGAGATTGTTTGTGTGTGTGAGTGCGCGCGGTGCGCGCGTGTGTGTGCGTGCGTGCCTGTGTGCGTGCGTGCGTGCGTGTGTGTGGGTGTGTACGTAATTGCGAGAGTGCATGCGTGTGTGTATGTTTGTGTGTGTGTGTGTGTGTGTGTGTGTGTGTGTGTGTGTGTGTGAGTGTGTGTGTGTGATTGTGTGTGTGTGAGTTAGTTACTATTTAATTTTAACTAGTAATGCCTCAAGATCGTCATAGGTTTAATGTTCCAGGTATACCTGTAGAGAACTCTTGCAGTCTCGATATGTTTTACTATATAAGTTTATTTTCTTATTAATAATTTTATAAAGGTAAGCAGAACGAGCTTTATATTGCCTTGAAGCAAAATCGGTGTTGCAAGTAGGGGTTTCTATGTTTTGCCTTCTTTTTGCATATGCATATTTCAATAATATGCATATTTCATCTGGGAAAGAAAATAGAAGATTCTCATGCATTTTGTAGTTATAAAATTATAAAATTATCATCATGACATCCAAACAACCTCTATATGCTCATACTATAGCCCATATTGTGAAGATTTCCATTTTTGTTTCGCATCAAGCGGCTTCTTGGTCTTTACTAAATCACTAGTATACTTAGCCTAACCACAGATCATCGTTTGGTGAGCGTTCGCCATTCCAGAACCTTTCTGTGCCAACTTTCATTGGTTCTTCATACTATGTGTTCCGCTCACTACCACTTCGGGTTATCGGTTATCTTTGTTCTGCTACAGACTTCTTCATTTCTGATTATAACACGAAGAGATATACTAAGCATAGCTCTTTCCATTACCCGATCCATTGACCTGCGCTTCTTATGGGACCCCTATTACGTAAAGGTTTAGGTACATGAACAAAATATTTGATAGTTTTAAAAAAACAATTTCTTCGAAACATCTTATGTGTCTATATTTTTGGGGATACTATTTGCTTGCATTATCTTTATTAATAAACGTGCAAAGCCGCGACGGATCGCTAGTATTAAATACAATTTTATTTTCTCGGGCGATTCATTGCAACATTTCCCAAGATTAGCGACAGACTGACAGTTACACTTTTGTTTGATGCGTGGTCGTAAACATACTACGAGGGACCGTTACTCATACATCCAAAGTCGCCCAAAAACCTTATCACTACAGACAATAGAACACAAAGCCTCACAGCGGGTGCCGCAAGTAATTTCGTTAAAGATAAACTTTGCCGTTGCTTTATTTATTTCATTGTAATCCTTTGTACAAGTAAGTCCATTGTTACCTTTGAACACGGTTTATGACGTGCAACTTCTGCCGCCTTTGGTATCGAAGGAGAACGTGTCATTTGCTTGGGTTTACAATTTTCATATTGTGCTGTGTCAACATAACCTTTCTGGGGTCCATTAAGGCGTATTATGTTTTGTGAGGTCCATCCATGTCTTTGTTTTGTTTTCACAAGTGTTAGATGAATGGTTTCTTTTCTTACTTGATAGCGATTGTTATACCTTGATAGATGGGATGGGATGCCTAATCCAAATTTTGGTGTAAATATATTTTTATTCATAATTCTGGATTTTGGAGAAGTGACAACTAAAATAGTGTCGCATAGATCGGACACTTCTAACCCCTTGATTGTATGTTATTCCAGACACAATTAAAATCAATTGTTATCGTGACCGCCAGCGGTCTTATGATCCTGTCAGTAGGAGTTAAATCGTTTTTTTTTAATTTCACTTTAGTATAAAATAATGTAGGTAAACCTATAATATATCATAGATGTAAAATAAAAACACATTAGCAACTGATTAACGTTTTCACTAAATGAGCGTCAGCTAGAACTTTTGGATGACCTTTCAACATAGCATTAAACATATAAGCAAATTATGTAAGGTGGATTGTCTTTTAAGTAGGTACGATATGACAAATGACAACTAACTACATAAATTGAATCGCGGACGTATCGAGATTTCGTTTTTGTTAGGGATTGTAAATATAGTTTTTTTATTTTTAATCTATGAATCTATTGTTTTATAAACAAAAGAAGGTTCAAATTCTTGGTTGCAAAAAATGATTATTTAAATGTGAATGACATATCAAAGAATGAAAACGAAGCCACGTGTTACCGACTGTTAAGTATTATTATAAGAATTAACAAGGAAATAGGTTATGAAGATCTCTACTACTCTCTAATCTTATTTGCTCTACGAAATTATGTGTCAAATGTAGCATTAATTAGAAACGGAGCTTATAAAAAAAAACATTTAAATTATAATTAAAAAACAATTTTCCAGAGATACAATTAATATTCGTTAGCAGGGTCCACATTTCCACAATGGACTGTAGGCAGGTAGGCAATTAGTTTGAGTAACGTTAATTTACTTGAAATTTTAAAACAAAAAGCTAATTATTTTATACACGAAGGTCGGATGAAAAACGACGCCCGAAAATAGGCTCGAATTTTGAAAGCATTAGAAAATGACGTTAACAATTTAGTTGAATTAAATGATGTTCTGACTTATGGGTAATTAATGGATTTGGTTAATGAAATCGCACCTATCTTGTTTCTTTTTATAAATTGAGCTGCTGTAAATCTGGTCGTGAAACAGAAAATAAATATTAGGGGTTAAAGTATGAAATTGCCGTTTTGTATGGACGAAATCGAGAAAAGTCATTTTTCCATACTAACAATTTTTTAGTTTTTTTAAAAACGCCTGAACCGTTTTCGATGCAATTGAAGGTGAAAGTTTGATGGTTATAAAGCTACGCATTACAGTATTTAAATTTTTGAAAATCAAAGTATATAATACAAATATACTTCATTGAAGCAAGAAGGTCAGCTGACACATTGTAAGGGGTCTTTTCAACGACCTCCTTTAAAGTAATAGGCACTAGTATTGCATTTTTTTTTTAGTTAAAAGTTACTTTATTTAGTTTTTGATACAATACAAAAAGAATTACGCAATAATATGACTATACTTAAGAGCTATAAATAAAATAAAAAGTGGGAAAATAATCGGCAATTTCATACCTTAACCCCTATTACTTTAATCAGCATATTTGCGCTTATTTAAAAAAAAGATGCGTGTGACAAACTGTTTACGCTTTTTTTTTTTCTTAAAGTAACCTTTTTCAATTTTTAAGATCTCATATTCTTTAATGCTAAAATGCTCTTCCAGACAACCTTGACGTTTGTGTATCCTGAAGGATAACTTGCTGGTGTCAGTGTCATTTCCAAGCTGCGTGTTAACTAAATGCATTTAAAAAATATAAAAAAAAACAGATGCCACTTACCTATCTTCGTGATAAAATTCACTCTAATCCATTCAGTCGTTCTGGTGTGATTTACAAACATAAATCCAAATTTTAGCATTTCTAACATTTATTATATAATAAGTTTAGTAAGCTAAATCGAGAATCACGTCATTTGTTACGTCACCGCGACGATTGAAAAAGCAAATTGGCAAATTCCAAGTCGATGCCAAGAAAACAAAGTCAGACCCAATCATGTAAATAGTAACTTATTCCATTTCCTTCTCGTCTTTCGTTTGTCTCCTGTCACAGAAGACATCTCTCCATAAAAACATGATACATACAGCAGTATGATAAAACTTTTTCTTTTTTTGCTTCATCTCGGTACAAATCTCTCTGAGGGATGCTTTAATTAACACATCTGTCCTTCAGCTAGTGTATCTCCCATTAATCACAACCAGTAACTGCAGGAATTAATCAGGCTGTCTTTGAAGCTTTTACTTGCGAACTTAATTTTCCCTCTGAGTCCTTAGTAAAATTAAACTCTTAATGGCGATTTAATGATTTAAAAAGATGCAAATAACTATACAACTTAATGGTTCGATCCGAATCCGATCCCTGGACTGGGCAACAATGGTTTCGAATTTACGATCATTGCTCAGGTTTGTGATCATTAATGATTTAAAAATATGTAAATAATGATTAATGATTTAAAAATATGTAAATAAATATTTATGATTAAATGATTTAAAAATATGTATATTAATGATTTAAAAATATGTAAATAAATATTAATGATTTAATGATTTAAAAATATGAAAATAAATATACAACTTAACAACGCCCAGATTAATGGTTTAATAATTAAAGTACCGATCACTAGATCTCTGGGGCCTGGATCCGATGCTTAGGTTGGGCAACAATGGTTACGAATTTTCGAACATTCCTCTGATTGTTACAATGCAAAACAAGTGTACGCGTTTTTAAATTATGGGAAACCAGTAATGAGTGTTAATATTATATATATTTATATTTTATGTCTTTATGTTACATAATATGCTGATTAAATTATGATTTCGATATTTATGTCTTACAGGTTTTAACCGGAAAGGTTATATCCGGTTTTAAAGGTTATTTTACTTAATTAAATTTCAGTTATTTAATTTTTATTGTAATGTAATTTTACTTCAATTGCAAACATTGCACGTGACGTTATAATTAATTGAATTGCACCACAAAGGCGATCCCACTGATGCATTTTTTTGACATTAATTTATTAATTTAACTTTATCTCCTTATAATTAGTTTTTAAATGCAGAGGTAATTACATTTAAATTAGCAGGTTTGTAGTTTCACTTGATTATAGTTCATTTGTAATTTTATTATGAAGACCAATGATTGGAATAAGTACAGTAATTATTATTTGAGGTCAATGATGTTAATATGGACATACCTCCGGGATTTCGTAATTTCGAAAGTATTAAAAGAATAATTTTATTCTAGTCTTTTATTAAGGAGTATTAACGTGTTATATTGTAGCAATGATTACTAAATTGAAAGAATATTTAGGGTATCGGTTTTTATAAAAAAGCTTGTCAGAGTGCATGAAATCACTTTTTCTTGACTTGAACTGACAATCTTCTACTTACTGAGCGACTGAGCAGTCGCTTGGTACGCGGTCTATCTGCCTCCTTTCAATCGTTCATTCAATAAACTCACCATTCTTCATTTAATATAATTATTAAATTAAATGAAGTGTACGGCACAGTAACTTCTTTATGTATTACAAAAACAAAGTATTTTAAACATTCAGACCCGAGCCATTTTTTTATTTAATTTATCTTTATTAAGAAAGCAAACAGCTTTTTATGTTACAACTGGCTTAAAATAACACGTATAGTACATTAGCATTATAGTTTTCAAGGCTTACTAGTACATAATTGTTAGAAGACAAAGGTGAGATTAAAAAAGCGGATAACCAACAATATAATAATTATCTACCACAAAATTTCTTATATAAGAACATTTACTTAACATCATTACACATATTAAAAAACAAATATTTTGAAAAACTTGGAAATAATCAGGAAGATGTTACGAGACGGCGATACCTCGCCATTCCCTCGCGGAAGATACGAGTATCTATGTGGCTGTATTTCAAGTTGTACTTGTTTGTAGCTGGACTTGCAAATGGGCGTGGCGAAAATGTTTCTATGTCGTGTCGCTTTCGAACAGTTAAAAGCTAATTTAGTTACTAGGTATGGATTGTCAATTTTATTATTTAAAAGTTTATACAAAAATATTTGTGCCCGTTGCTCTCGACGGCTGACCAATGACTTGAAATTGTCAGAGTCAAAGCTTTGAAATTTATATTTTAACCGCCGTATAAACTTGACTTGTATGGCCTCCAGACTTTCAATATATCTTAAATTTTGTGGGTTCCAAACAACCGAAGCGTACTCCAATTGGGACCGAACGAATGCATTATAAAGAAGTATTAGAGTAATATTTAAAAGGGGTTTTCCTACATTTGCTGAAGACCGCACCCGGAACTTTCGAGCTGGCGCTGCTCAACCACCAGAGGTCGCCTCAGAACTTATTATACAAACCTGTATCTTCTTCAAATATAATTTATTCAAAATGACATGTTATATCAAGAGTGAATTTGTATTTTTTATCAAGTTAATAAGGTATTTTACGCTTTTGCGCTTGCTTTGACGTCTAGCTCAATGTTAGGGTAAGGTTTTAGCCACAAGCAACGCGATTGGCGTGATAGCGTATTGATATGGTAGTAACGGCCTTTTATTCATCCCATTGAAAGAAAGGAAGAAGAAAGAAAGAAAGATATTTTATAAGTTCACGTCATCATCACACAAATTAAATAGTTACAAACAAAATTGCTGCGATATTTTTCCAAAATGGTTTCCACTCAGTGATATTTCTTCCATTGTAGGACAAAGGCCTCCATCATTGAATTCTCTTGAATTCAATGATGATGTTATACTATAATTATAATCGGTACAGGCATAATAACAACGCTTGCCAAATGCGGATTAGTGATCACAAACCCTTTTGTCACATTAATTGCTTCTTTGTCACCTAGACACGACGGGCTCTTGTTTATATCAAGTATGTATTTTGTTTAAATATGTATTTATATTTATTTATTTATGTAGTTGTGTTGTATTTAAGTTTATTTAATACGTAAGTAATAAGTTTTTGTTGACTAAATTCCATCATTATTAACTTAAATTGTATTAATTTTACATTTTGTCTTAAGTACTTAGCACCACCTTCTCCTTTCTTTATCGAACTCGAAACCCGAAAATCAGAGATATTTAAACCACTCGACCAACGACTCGTATTGATATACTAGCCTAATACTGGATGGGGTCATAATAATACTCGTATGTGTGTCAAAACTTATGATTTTTTGTCTATGTAGAAGGTAGCACAGAATACATAAATTTTTGAGATGAATGAAATTTATTCTCTTACGCTTATGTGGGACTTTATGCCACCTTCAGTGTCTTCCTCTTAGATATTAGATACTAAACAACTTCTTTATTTACTACCCATATTGAAGGTAATTTACTACACATAACAATCCATTCTAGTGTAAGGTAAAATAGTTCGTTAATAAACAATATCTTAGCATACTTCATCGGGATGTGATTGAGTGGTTGTTAACACCTGCTCTTACAAATTGTTATTCGTGTAAACTCTAAGCGTTACGTCAAAACCACATTTCAATTCATAAACAAATACAACAATAGCTCATAGAAACGCGTGCGCCGAGGGCGTGTTTCACCCGATATAATATGGGTGAAATTGCGCCGACTCGAGACGAGAAATTGAGACAGATTTGTAGGAGCAAAATCATTTTAAGACGGCGACGCCGGAAATCCGTCATACAGGGTGCGCACAAAAGTGTAATTAGATTTTTGAGGGTCGACTTTTTAGACGTTTTCTCCCCAGGATCGAGAATAATTTCGTTTTATTCGGCGCAAGCTTTATGTTACGATCTCGGTATGTTTACTTGCATGATATTAAATTTTGTATAATTATATGATATTACTAAGCTGAGTATGAAAACGATTTTGCTTTTATTAGGTGATAATAATAGCTTGTGCTACCATCGTACGATACCGGCACATAAAAATGTGATGGCACTTACCTTTTTCCCTTAACGTAATAGGCGACTAAAGTAGTCCTGCCAGAAGAAAACGAGGCAGAAGCGTCCTCACTCTTCCATTGGCCAAATTACGATAGCAACACGCCATCTGCCAAGCATGGCGATTTCGCCAAAATTGTCCTTGTAGAGAGGCCGGAGTCCAGCAGTGGGCTGATGTAGACTGTTTCAAATTCTTGTTAAAAAGTGATCCTTAAAAGCCACTTTTTTATTTATTATTGCAAGCAACTTGTATATCAATGCACACGAGTAACGAATATAACTGCATCTCGAACTCTCCCAGCCGAACCATAAAAATAATCGACGTTTAATATCAGTATATAAACTTGAAAAATTTTGTCTCAGGCGGGACTCGAACCCGCATCTCCTCGCATGCCGGGCGGGCGCCATACCATTAGGCCACCGAGACACTGCGACACGGCGCGAATTTTTCAAGCATATTCTTACGCTGTGAGCCAGCGTTGCTTCATCAAATGTTAGGAGTTTGCACCCTTAACACCCGAAAGAAACATCTTTGCAGATGCTTTGACAGTCAGTTAAGATGAAACAGCTATTTATATACTTTATTTGATATTTTAGCAACTTAATTGCACTTATAATATCAGTATATAAACTTGAAAAATTTTGTCTCAGGCGGGACTCGAACCCGCATCTCCTCGCATGCCGGGCGGGCGCCATACCATTAGGCCACCGAGACACTGCGACACGGCGCGAATTTTTCAAGCATATTCTTACGCTGTGAGCCAGCGTTGCTTCATCAAATGTTAGGAGTTTGCACCCTTAACACCCGAAAGAAACATCTTTGCAGATGTTTTGACAGTCGGCAGTGTCTCGGTGGCCTAATGGTATGGCGCCCGCCCGGCATGCGAGGAGATGCGGGTTCGAGTCCCGCCTGAGACAAAATTTTTCAAGTTTATATACTGATATTATAAGTGCAATTAAGTTGCTAAAATATCAAATAAAGTATATAAATAGCTGTTTCATCTTAACTGACTGTCAAAACATCTGCAAAGATGTTTCTTTCGGGTGTTAAGGGTGCAAACTCCTAACATTTGATGAAGCAACGCTGGCTCACAGCGTAAGAATATGCTTGAAAAATTCGCGCCGTGTCGCAGTGTCTCGGTGGCCTAATGGTATGGCGCCCGCCCGGCATGCGAGGAGATGCGGGTTCGAGTCCCGCCTGAGAAAAAATTTTTCAAGTTTATATACTGATATTATAAGTGCAATTAAGTTGCTAAAATATCAAATAAAGTATAATCGACGTTTACTTCATGACTTTTATTGCAAATATTTTTGAGCTAGTTGTTGCCCGCGACTTCGTACGCGTCAATATGATCGCGATTATTGTTGCAACATTTTTCACTGATGCTTTGCTCCTATTGGTCGCAGCGTGATTTTATATAGCCTAAAGCCTTCCTCGATAAATGGACTATCCAACACAAAAATATTTTTTCAATTCGAACCAGTACTTCCAGAGATTAGCGCGTTCAAACAAACAAACAGATAAACTCTTCAACGTTATAATATTAGTATAGATAACACACAAACGTTCCTATATTTTCATTTCCCAACAAGACTTTTTAGTCTGAACACCTTACATAAAACCGCGAGCACTAAGCCCGAATCAGCCCAATTCGTTTTCCCTTGATTTCCGACTCCCATTCGAGATATGAGGGCACTTTGCTCTGTAGTGGGAGAAAAAATATAAAGATATTACCGAGGAAAATGGCAGGACATAAATAAACACAAGTGTTACAATCCGCGCCTGGAATGTCGGCGAATTAATGTAACAAGGGATTAGGTCACTGTTCCTAACGTGGAATTACGGTTTATGATAGAACGGGCTGGTACGACGGTTTTTGAAGACTTATTTTCTGAGGACAAAGATAATTCTCTTTGTCGTCAGCGTTAAACAAAAGGGTTCTTAGAAAAAGAAGAATTCCGCCTTTTGATTTCCATTCTAACATATATCTTCTGATAGCAAAACGCTGAAATTTTGATTTTATACATTATTGTTTTACTTTTTCTAGTATGGTAAATAGCCGGTTTTAGTTAAAATACCACTATCTTTTCCCATCCTATGGGTATCGTATAAGACGACTAGACGTAATCGTGCCCGTGACCACGAATTCTGTAAATAATGAATATATTATGATTCTTTAAACAATATATAAACTTGAAAAATTCTGACTGCCTTATGAGGAACTTGAAAACAGTTTCTTAACGCTTGTGAATGTTTCGAAACGTCGGGATAAGGCAAAAAACAATATGATATGTGAAACCCTAATAAAAGCGAGCAATGTCTTCTCTCTACTATTGATATGTCAAACTGCAATGGCAAACCTCGTTTAGTTAATAATAATAAAGTTTTTGTTTTCATAAAAGGTCTTGTATTTTGGACATAAATTTACTTTAATCGACACAACTACTCGTCTAGAAGTAACAAATTACAAAATTGAAAAATCATTTATTGACAGTAACGTGAAATTTAATTTATATGAACACATGAAGTTTCTTTCAGCCTTATTTATTACAATAAATAATTTGTGAATTCCTCGCTTTTGAAGTTTCAATAAAATGATTTGTAGCCGAATAACTTTGTTTGAGAAGTTTCTTTAGAGAAACCCGGAGGGCATATTAATCAAAAAACTTCAATATAACTTTCAGCCGTTCTAAGTTACTAATAACATGTTCAGTTGAAGTATTGAATTAAAATTTTCTATCTCATTATGTTTTAAATAGAATTCAACTTTACTTTCAAATGTGTTGAAATTAAAAAAAATAGCAGAAATAATGAACTAGTTTGTCACAAATCAACAAATTTGGTGAGCAAATGCGGCGTTCCTCAAGGCAGCGTATTAGGATCTTTGCTTTTTCTCATATATGCTAATGCCTTACCAGATTTTATAGATTACCAGACTGTATTGTTTGCAGACGATATATCACTTATGGTAATAAAGATCTTGATTTTGGACATGTAATTAATTCAGCCAGCGTTAATTCATGGCTCACTCAAAACGGCCTTTGCGTGAATGTGTCAAAAACAGCTTACATGCAATTTTCCAACTACAGAACAAATCGTTTAAAATTAAATATAGTCTTCCAGGGTTAAGAAATCAAAGAAATATATGAGGCAGCTTTTCTTGGAATCACACTAGATTCACATTGTATCTGGAAGCCACATGTTTCAAGTCTATGCGCAAAACTATGTAGATTTGTTTATGCGCTCAAACGGTTGCGATGTACAGCTGGAGAAGAAACGACATTGACTGCTTATCATGGTTATGTGGTATCAATATTGCGGTATGGTCTCATATTATGGGGAAATTCACCTGATACAAATAAAGTGTTTTTTATGCAAAAGAAATGTCTGAGGGCAATTTGTGGAGTAGGACCTATTGAGACGTGTCGTCCGTTATTTAAGAGATTAAAATTACCCCCACTCACAGACAGGGCTCTACATTTTAGAAGTCGGTGTACTTGTAAGAAACAACGCAAAAATGTTTAAACGAAATGATGTAGTAAACCCTAGATTGCGTCCAAGAGACACAACTCGACTCTTATTTTTTTTTATTTATTTAAGCTTTATTGCACAAACGAACAGTTATTGTACAAAAGGTGGACTTAATGCCACGAGGCATTCTCTGCCAGTCTACCATCGGGCTAAACAGAAATGCTTAGTAAGCGGTGCGATAAAAAAAAAGTTATTAATAATCTTATCACATATAAGTAAAAATGCACTGTTAGAAAAAAATGTTTTGCGATGTCTATTAAAATTTATAATAAAATTCCAGCACAAATGGGGCAACTACCTCATAATATGTTTCTGAAATATTTACGTAACTGGTTGATTGACAATTGTTTTTATAATCTGAATGAATTTTTTGACATAAAATGATTTAATTATATACTTTCTCGACTGACATTTTTTATAATTATGACTTTGATTTGTATTCTTTGTTTATTTTTTTATTTTAATTCTTCTATTTAGAATGTGTTATTATTGAACATTTTATATAACTAGACAAATATTGATGTTAATGTTTAGATTCCATAATATATTCTCATAATTATAATAAACTCATAATTATAATTAAATATTGTGACAATTTGTCTGAAATTTGCATGCCACCGTGTTGGCGAAACGTGTGATTCTTTTACTTATAAAATATTGTAATATCTTAATAACTATGTTTTATGCAAATAAATAATTTCTAATTTATAATTTCTAATTTCTAACTATAAAAAGGAGTGGTAAAAAAAAGCTATTTCAAAGTGCTTGGCTAAATTAATAATTGGGAGTATCTTTGATTCATCTATCGCCAATGATATTTAAAAAGTAATATATATGTTACGTGCGTGCATTGCGCGTGACCATAAAACGTCCTAAATTGTGACGTCTTGCCCGCAGTCCGCGATTCAAAATAAGAATTACGCATGTGTGCTGTTGCTCGCAACAGCACAAATGCGTAACGCTCGCGTTTATTTTAGTAACGGCCGGTCCCAATAATCTATCTATCTTCAGTTTTGGCATATCGGAGATAGAAAACAACTTCTGTCTTTGTTTCTCAGGACGGCAAAATCAGAGACAGAAGATGTTTTTTATCTCCGATACGCCAAAACTGAAGATAGATAGATTATTGGGACCGGCCGTTAGTAAGGCTGTAACCTATCAATACTTTTTAAATATCATTATCTAACGCCCATAGAATATTCCGGGGAAGTTATAAATGAATCCTTTCAGCCTGTCAGCCTCTGACCACGGTCGATGTAAAAAGTTAAGTAGGAGGTAACGGCATAATCATCCCACTGCAGGGCAAAGGCCTCCAACATTGAAGTCAGGTTACCATAGCATGGCATAGGCATAATCACCACGCTTGCCAAATGCGGGTTGGTGATTACAAGCCCGAGCAATGTTCGAAAATTCGAAAGTTTTGTTGCCCGACCCGAGGATCGAACCCGGAACCCCGAGATCTTGGCCCGGTATTCAAACTGCTGGACCAACGAGACGGGTAATTCTAATGGTCTAATATTACATTTTTAGTAGTGTCAAATCTAGGAATCACGAAAATTGCAAATGAAATTTCTGTTTCTTCGAAATTGTTATAAACTACTTATTCGAATCGGTTCAGTTATTAAATCAAATATACTGGATAAGTAAGCAACGTATTATTTTCATTTAATATACACAAGAAACGCTTGTGTAATTCAATGAAAATAATTAATAAAATATTTTTGTTTTTCTATTGTAAATTAAGCTTATCAAACAAGTCTTAAAAAAGCTTGATACTTATTATATATGGAACCAAATTATTTTCAAAAATAAAAAATCAACTCTTCTAACATGCTAAATTCACGCTTCATCGAAATTTTTTTATACATTTTTCTTCGATATCAATTTGAAATAGTGTATCTAATTCTAACTTTCTAACTTAGTATTTTCATGTTTTTGTCACTTTATTTATATTAGCTTACGACAACACTTTGATTTGCGTAAACACATAGAAACTCCGCAAACATACCCATTCTTTCTCCGCTAGTTAAACATCATTCCGCCATAATAAACACACAAGCGGGGTAGGAGCCTCTCAAGGCGCGACTTTCCAACTATTATTGTCATATTCATCCACCCCCTCCCTCTGTCACACGCCATAAAAGCTGGAACAGGGAACGCAAAAATAAGGACATATAAATAGTTACATAAACATCCTTGAAGAGATATATCACCACAGTACATCAGTACAGAAGATCATTTGTTTACTGGATGTTGTGTATTATTTGGGGTAGACCTTTGCAGTTGCATGACTGATGACCAACACAGCAGAACTCTATCATGGTCATGGTTTAGTATAGTCTTAAATCTGCAGACGCTTCGGGCATCATCGGCAATACTCGTGCACCCGAGTGGCAGGCGTAGGTCCTCACCACTCAACCTCTCGACCACCATCGGCATCGCACGCGGTTCCTCCCTCGTAGACGCAATCAAATCATTACGAATTATAACTATGTAACCAGAGAAATATAACCTATGTTTACAGTGCACGTCTTATTTATTTATCTCTGTGATCCTAGGACCCTAACAGATATTTAAAATACAATTGATTCCTGGATTAATTAATAGTGCATACGCAAGAGAACTAAAATATTAGCTACAGTACAGTAAGATGAGTGCCAACTAAAGTAGCGCTTCCCTTTGACTCACAATATTGTCCCGAAGCAGAGTAAGATAAAATATTGTGATATGTAAAAGCGCCTCAAGCGGCCTGCTTTTTTCTTTTTTGAAACCGTAAATTGACAAACGCAAGGTGAATTTCATCGCTATTAGGTAAGCTCACGTAAAAAGGCATTCATACAAATTAAATTCAGGCATAGGGCTGTGTTTTTAAAGATACGACTTTTCTGACCTTTGGACTTATGTTTGTAACATTCTTAATTAGTCAAAAATATTATGCTGTGTGACTTTTCTTCTTTTGCGCGCATTATATCAACAAATTAACTTACTGTGTACATGTTGTTCACTGTGCCCAAGAAAGAAGATAAGAACACTGAGCGACGCATTGTGATGTGACGAAGTAAACTTTTGCAGACACAATGGAAGGGAAATGTATAAAATATAATTTTTAAAATGAGATTGAGTTAATGTACAAAACTGTAGTGCCTTCAGTCAGAAATACAACAAGTATTATTCAGAATAAATACAATTCGTTTCAAAATCTAGCAACATTAAATTCTATTTATATCGTTTTTTGCAGTGTTTCTTAAATTAAAATAAATTATTTGTCAACTGTTTTTCTGGTTCGTAAATGTGTCAGCAGTATGGTTAGTAGTAGTGGAGACACAAACACACAGCCATCCGCTCACCGAGTGACTGCTGACCATTGTTCTACCACAACATTTTATTATACGTCGAAATATTTATACAAGGCTTCGCGCCATAAGCCAGTAGAGTTTCATCAATGTGTCCAGTAATTTAATTATTCTTATAACTTACAACGGATCTTGCCCAGCATGGCATGCTGAAAACCAGCGCCATGGCCCACTCGGGCCACGGCATATATGCTTAGGTCCTTGTAAACTGGACGTCGTCATGGACACGAGTGGCACTGCTCGATATTCTTTATGTCGTTGTTTGTCTTTGAGTTTTTTTTTTTTGCGTTAGTTATTTTACCGACTTCAAAAAAAGAGATGGTTGTTTGTTTGTCTGTTTAACTCTTTGTTTTTTTTTTGTGTGCTACTAATTCTGTGTGTGATGGGATGAAATTTTAAAACATGTGTTCTCTTTTTTTATTTTTCTAATATCTTGCAAAAGAAAAAATACAAACGTTATGATAGAACATTGTAAATTAAGCAGCAAAATCATTTTTTTACTCCCTTGTGTTAAAGATTTTTTACTCTTATTATAATTTACAAAAAAAATGTGATGTCTTGAATTGTAAATGTTGTATGTACAGCCTATTGTTTTAATAAAGCCTATTATATAAAAATTAGCTTATAATTTACATCTTTTGTAATAATTACTTAGGTACTTACTTTTTGAATCTATCAGAATTAAAAAGCTTTTAATCTATTTTTAAGCAATCAAATTGCAAGTGTGAATTAAAAATATAATTATCTTATTATTAGAGCAGTCGTCCGGAAAGTAAAAGGTTGCGGGTATTTATAATATTTAGTAGCAATAATATTGCTCAAAAATAGTTTTAAAATAAAATAAAAAAATATTTGACCAATAGAACGGTGATCCTCTGAAAATTTTACTACATAACTCGACAAATGGAGGGATTTTAATGCAAACAATTTTAAATATCACTAAAATTCAATACGACCATTCGAAGGATTATCCGTCGTTTTAATACTCGCAGTAAAGCCACGTAATGGAAGCTTTTAAACTTTATTCTATTTGCAAGTTTAACAAAACAAAAAAATCAATACGTATTAACCGGGAATAAAAAAGTTGTATAAACTGTATTTACCGGGAAACCCGACCATGGCACATTGTATAGCATATCAAGCTTAACACAAGTGTACCTTAACGTAGTAGACATAGGTGCCAGATTGCAAGAAAAATGTATGCCTGGTGTGCAAGCCAATGTAGGTACTTGAGTAAATATTAAGTCACCAATGATTGTCTAAAATACATTTCCTAATTATTTTAATGTCTATCTGTTTTCACAGTAAGCATTTAGCTAAGTATAATAATTATTATGGAGAGTAAATTTTATAATCTTCAGTTTTGAAATGTAATGTGTAGAAATGACTTACCATCTTACTTACATACATTAGCTTACCATCGTTTTTCGTAAGTTAATGTCATTTTTAAAGTCTATTTTTTACATTCAGACATACATTCGAAAACAACTTGTCTAAGGCCGCTGTTTCAATTATTTCCTATCTCCAATTTTTTTTAACTAACCCAGCCTTTTTCTGATACCCATACACGATCAAAACAAATGAATCCAATCAATGAAGTGAAAATGTAAGCGCAGTTATACCAACTTTAAAAAAATACTGTTACTATTTTATGAGCCCCTATTTTACCATTCAAAGAAGTGAACCAGTAATAAGCAATATCCTACGCAAAGGCATACGTAGTTTACAACTTGAATATCCACAAAAAACTTTCCACTGAAAAATACTGGCATCAAAGATAGAACCATCAAAGCAAAAAGAAATATAATCTAGATTTGCCTTTGCGTTGCATAGCGTGTATGCGCTTACGTATGGATATATCCGATCCACCGCCGACACCAATTCGAGTAGTTAACAAAGAGCCAAAAAGTTTCGTGTATTGCAATCGACACCCCGCTTTGTTCGGCAAAAACTAACCCTGCCGCTGACACTTTTTAATTTGAACTTTCCCGTTTGTTTATTGCAAAATCCACGGCGAAGATTATACAGGATGAAATTTTAACCACTTTCCAAAATTTTCATATGCGTTCAGTATCGTATTTAGAGCCTATTTATGAAGTAAAAAAATTAAATTAAGTTGTCACCCGAAAATTTTTTTCGCGAAATAGTTTTCAATTTTTACGGTCCCAGACCTGTTAAGGTATAAAGGGAAACACAAAAACTTATGAATAGTATTGATGAATAAATGAGATGCACATCGCGTAAAAAAAGTGCTACTAGGATGCATTATCAATTTTTTTTTGAAGTGAAAACTTCTTTAGCGGCGCTGAGCACTTTTTTGTTGGATGGGTAAAAACTTCCAAACTCGCGTCAGGGTCACGTGATGCTGATCGAAAAAGCGTAAGATCGAGGGGAAGGGAGAGGAACTAGTATCTCCGACTCTTTCTACCGTGCCTGAGTGTGCTGTTTTCTATTATTTTTGAAGTGAAACTTCTTTATCGGCGTTGGAAAAAATTTACCGTCGCGTTTTGCGTCAAATTTTCGTCACATTTTCGGTTACGCGCCATCTTTTTCTTGCCCCTACCACGGTTGGTTCAGACGATAGCAAAAAGGTAAAGTGAAATAATATTTAACCAATTTAACCAATTTAACCAATTTAACCAACTTAACCAACTTAACCAACTTAACCACCTTAACCAACTTAACCAACTTAACCAACTTAACCAACTTAACCAACTTAACCAACTTAACCAACTTAACCAATTTAACTAATTTAACCAATTTAACCAATTTAACCAATTTAACTATGTAACCAATTTCACCAATTTAACCAATTTAACCAATTTAACCAATTTTACCAATTTTACCAATTTAACCAATTTAACCAATTTAACCAATTTAACCAATTTAACCAACTTAACCAACTTAACCAACTTAACCAACTTAACCAACTTAACCAACTTAACCAACTTAACCAACTTAACCAATTTAATCAATTTAACCAATTTAACTAATTTAACCAATTTAACCAATTTAACCAATTTAACCAATTTAACCAACTTAACCAACTTAACCAACTTAACCAACTTAACCAACTTAACCAACTTAACCAACTTAACCAATTTAACCAATTTAACTAATTTAACCAATTTAACCAATTTAACCAATTTAACCAATGTAACCAATTTAACCAATTTAACCAATTTAACCAATTTAACCAATTTAACCAATTTTACCAATTTAACCAATTTAACCAATTTAACCAATTTAACCAATTTAACCAACTTAACCAACTTAACCAACTTAACCAACTTAACCAACTTAACCAACTTAACCAACTTAACCAACTTAACCAACTTAACCAACTTAACCAACCTAACCAATTTAATCAATTTAACCAATTTAACTAATTTAACCAATTTAACCAATTTAACCAATTTAACCAACTTAACCAACTTAACCAACTTAACCAACTTAACCAACTTAACCAACTTAACCAACTTAACCAATTTAACCAATTTAACCAATTTAACTAATTTAACCAATTTAACCAATTTAACCAATTTAACCAATGTAACCAATTTAACCAATTTAACCAATTTAACCAATTTAACTAATTTAACTAATTTAACCAATTTCTGGAAAGTTGCATGTAGATCATTTTTCGAAAAAGAAGTTTCACTTCTTACGTGTGTACACTAGTACACGCACAATTTTTTATTTTTATTTTTGGCGGACATTTTCAAAGTGCTTTATCTTTACATTTTTGTACTGGGCTATACCAAAAAAAAAATACGTCATTTGTTTTTTACCTCGTAGATTGCTATATAAAAATTTGGAAAGTGGTTAAAATTTCACCCTGTATAGAATGTAGTATGTTTAACTTACAGTTGGACTTAAAAAATAACTGGTTGTGTTAGTTATCTTATATATTAAAGTTTTTTTTTAAAATTTAACAACCAAACCTTTCACAACCGTAACACGTATTCACCTTACAGTGACAATTTTTTCAGTGTAAGCTTATAAAAAAACACTGTAAGGCATTGTAAAAGTTAGATTCTGTATTTTACAAAAACGACAATAAATTCACCGGTTAGTATTAAATTTACGTAGACGTCCAAAACAGTTATTATATCTTCTTTAATAGCTTCATTTTTGCACAAAAATATTCACAGACGCGTATCTTAAGCAGATAATTGCGTTGACAGCGTTGATTACAGTTGACGCACACGCTAACAATGGTCCGAACTGGTCCAAGACTTTGTGTCCGTATGTGGTGTTTATGTGTGCGTTGAAGCGCTCATAGCCCAATGGAAGCGCTCATAGCCCAATGCTTCTTCGTGATCAGTTTCTGTCACGAATGTTAAGCAACGATGGGAGCGGTCACTAATTGGATGGGTGACCGTTTATCATACCTTGAGCGCTTCCGTGCTTCGGAGGGCACGTTAAGCCGTCGGTCCCGGCTGTTATCATGAGATAACAGTCGTTAAGCCCTGTTGGAGGCCTTCGGGAGGCTTGAGAAACGTCCAACGGCGGGGTGATGTTGCCACAGCGCTGCCCTCGCCGTCCACCAACCCGCACTAGGCCACCGTGGTGGTAATAAGGCCTTAAGCCCTCTCCTTAAAAAGAAGAGAGACCCGTGCTCAGCAGTGAGCGAAAATGGGTTGTTACTTTTATGTGTGCGTTGTTTAAACGCACATTGTATGTAGATTTACTTCGGTACCTGTCTTTTGTGACATAGGCTACCATTTATCTCCAAACAAGTAAAGTACAGTTCTGGTGGGATAGTATTTTCCAAGTGTAAAAATTCGCGGGAAATACGAGCTAGGATTTAAGATACGTATTAAAATTGAGAAGGTCCCAGTAAGAAGCCCTGGAGTACTATCACGCATTACAGAGCTCTAAACATTGTAATGTTGTCAAATTTACCGTCACATTAAAAAAAAGAACTTAATTGTTAATGGTACCAATGTATGGTAGTATTTAGCGTTTCTTAATAGGGATGCAGGTCATTTTGCAATTCCAACATGTCCGCATTGCCTGTTGATTTTATGATGCGGTCGGATGTAAACATTTATGCGTACAAACTTGTTTCAGTTTTGTTTGCGTTTTTTGGAACAACAAACGCGTTGCAGTGTTAACAATGTATTTGTGTCTATTTTTACTGGTGTTTAAAGCTTTGTAACGAATTTAGTGATCTGTTCTAGACTTTTGGCGGAGTCTTTACTGAAACACCTGGCTTTAAATCTCAAAATCAAGAATAAATTCAGTTAGCAAATCAAAAACTCATTTAAAAAAATCCGATTTCACTTTTGGGTTTTTTGATAATAAGGTATTAGGTGTGTTGAAGCTCAAAATCCTACTTAATTAAAAGGAATAACACAAAGGGCAGAAAAAAAGTAAATTACATTTGCAATCTTTCAATGCAACTTTTTTACGAATAAGTGCTAACATAATACCAATACATTAATGTTATACGAATATATTAAATACGAAATCAATGCTAAAACATACAAAAATGCACGGGCGTGACTTTTTTAAAGAATTTAAATTTCTCACCTTAGTCCCACCATTGCTGATGAGTGCACAGTTAACATTGTTCCGTGCTCATGTTATATTTATTAATCTGCATTCCTTCGTATCTGTGGGGCTCAGCGGTGGATAAGTATTGAGTCTATTTTAATATTACAGAAGCTTGCTGCACAGGCTATTTACGGCCTGCAATCCTGTGCCTCGGTGAAAAAAGTGCATATTGTATTTTTTTTACCTTGCGCTCTCAAGTTTGTTCACGTGTTCTCAACTCATATAACTAAAATTAACTTTATATTTTTAAATACGAACTTAAATCTAAAATTTTTAGTGTCTCCTATCCAATTTGTTTACATAACGATCTAAGTTTTCAAAAGCTTACACTCTGGTAAAAGAAAACTGTAAACTGTATCGTTCATTTTAATAGTCCCAGTCAAAAAACACCGGTAGCGCACCGGTTCTGAATCGCAGAAATATATTATTCGATCAATCATCGCGCGACGGTTGCACCCGACATGTAGTTAGCGACGTATAGCGAGAAACACGTTAAAAATAATACAAATTTGTTACTCTTGTGTCACTATTTTGACTATGTTGTCTGAAAACTTTGTCGTACTGGCACGTTATGGTAGCACAACACCTTCCCTTTCTATGGGTGTCGTAAGAGGCGACTTAAGAAGAACTGCCAGAAGGAGACGGACAGCAGCGTCTTCCTTCTACTATTGGCTTACGGCCGGTCCTAATAACCTATCTATCTTCAGTTTTGGCTTATCGGAGATAGAAAACAACTTCTGTCTCTGTTTCTCTGGACGGCAAAATTAGAGACAGAAGATGTTTTCTATCTCCGATATGCCAAAACTGAAGATAGATAGATTATCGGGACCGGCCGTTAACTGCGATCGCCAACCCACCTGCCAAGCGTGGCGATTATAGCAAAATCATCTTCTTGGAGAGGTTTATATCCTGCAGTGGACTGATATAGGCTAGCGATGATGATACTAATCCTTGTCAATATTCACATCAGAATTATCATTGTCAATTTAAATGTTTTGTTTCTACTAAAGACGTTTTATAAGATCCTTGTCTAGATTTTTACAATTGTCACCCAGGACAGACGTTTTTTTGATACTGATATTCTTTAGTAGTTTTGTAACGTTTTAGCAAAAACTGTGTTCTAACTCAAAAGACTAAAAACAACTTAAATAGCAAACAAAGAAGAACTACGTCAATAATATGACGACTTCTGTGGTAGTGTGGTGTAAACACCGGTGTTTAAGGTGTTTTCATCTACACCAAGTTTACCGGTTTAATCCCAGATGGGTCAATAGAAAAGAAGGGTTTTTCTATTGACCCTATTTGGATGTATGGTATCTGCATTCTTTCTAATTTCAACATAACTCGTGCTTGACATATTTTCTTACTTTGGGATCAGAACAATGTGATGTGATTTTTTCCACGTTGATTTTTGTTACAGCGTAATCTATTTCTTTTCCGAAAAATATATTAACACTGAGAATGAATTAGATTTTGCTAAAAGATTGCGTATTTCAGAAATGAAATAACACCAAAATTGCAGGTTCTGAAATTTTTTCGAAAATCTGTTCAAGGAACTTAAAAATCTACATCTCTTAAAGTATCTACTATAAGCGTGTTCTTCAATCTTATTAACTAAGACTCCTCCAAGTTACTTGGCTACATATAGAACGTTGGATGACTTGCCAATTATGCAGCTCAGCATGAAACAGCTGTCGTCAGATTTTAATAATGTTCTAATTTCAAGTTAAATTGCGAATCCTGATGAAATTCCTCCATGAGTTTCGTATTCAGACCAGAAATGACATTAAGCTCATTTAATCTCACTTCTTTTTATGTCAGTTTAAAAAACATAAAATCCGTTATCATCTAAACTTCACACCACTACTTAAACGAGTTGTTTTATCTTAATTAGGATTATAAACACAAATAAGTTTTGTTTTTTTGGTTATTTGCATTGGATAAGGTTCATAATTGAAAAATCTTTTTTTTAATAATTTAAGAATCCTTAATCTTTAATCTTACTTGATGAACAAAGGTGATTGACTATAAAATAAAAGCTAGGGATCCTTATGAAAATTTGGATACTGTCAAAACAAATACATAGATCGTGTATGCTGCAGCTATTACGGAGAAAAGATTTACAGAGGATACTAAAAAAAGAGATTATATACAGGGTGAAATTTTAACCACCTTCCAAATTTTAATATATCAATCTGCGAGACAAAAAACAAATGACGTATTTCTTCTTTTGGTATAGCCCAGTACAAAAATGTCATGATAATTCACTTAGAAAATGTCCACCAAAAATCTAAAATTTTTGATACAACCGCCTATCAACACTTTTTTTACGCGATTCGCATCTCGACCATTCATTACGATACTATTCATAAGTTTTTGACTGTCCCTTTATACCTTAACAGGTCTCGGACCGTAAAAATTGAAAACTATATCGTGAAAAAATTTTTGGGTGAAAACTTGATTTACATTTTTTACTTCATAAATAGGCTCTAAATACCATATTAAACGCCTATAAAAAATTTGGAAAGTGGTTAAAATTTCATCCTGTATAGCCTTGGCATGTAGGCAAACATAATGAAAATGCAACTTATAATCCACATCGGAATAGCGGTCTTTTGCGCCTTTTATCATGTAATTAGAGAATCCAATATTCTTTCTTAAATCAATTTTAAAAACAGTTTACTGCAACAACACTATTTTTCAAAAACAAACGTAGAACATTCGACAGTCAAAATAACCTTTTTTCTCCGAGCTACACCTATATAGCAGTGTTGTTGTTTTCTAAAAAAAACACGATGCAAACGAACCCACCGCAGCCATTATTCTGGGCTAAAACAAAAAGCGAAGTTAGAACATCAAAATGCATCGGGTCTGGACGGGATGGTGACTCATGAGTGAAACCAGAAAAGTTTATATTCAGTAACATTGAGCTAAAAGAATCACATACAATTTGGAATAAAAAAAAGGTTGACAACGAATTTTTTGTTTATCATTGATCAAAATAATACTTAAATGTAAAAAAAAGTGAAGAAGATTAAATATAAGAAATATTACACGACATAAAATTCATGAAAGATGGAAATCCACTAACCAAATAATAATAATATGCCGGATACGTAAGTTGTTTCTCCGAATATTACTAAATTCACTTCACAAATTTCCGAAAATGGATTCGACAATTTGGCAGACTCTAATTTTATTATAACGTTACCTATTGTACAAATGTATTTCCACTAAAATCGTAATCAAACTAGGAAAGGAAACCGTAAATGGGTGTGAACAATGGCAACCCTAATTTTATTGGGGATGCCCCACAAAGGGATGAAGCGGAAGAGGCGGATGCTGGGAAAAATTGGTACGGGCTGAATAGTCAATGATGCTTGGGATGGTTTAAATTTCATTACACAATGTACAGGATACTCGTGAGAAAACTACCTACAAATAGAATAATCTATAGAAAAAACAAACTATCGTGATTCCCATTTCTTTTTGTTACGGTATATTTTATAACACATTTGTGGGTGGGTGGGTGTTTTCTATATATTATAAGTATATATTTACAAAAAAAAAGTATATAAGTAAGTTTATCGGTTGTCTAGTACCCCATACGACAGGGTACTTAATAGTAGCTTAATTTGGGACTAGATGGCTCTGTGTGGCCCAGTGAGGCATGTCTTAAACTATTTATTATTATTATTATTATTATTTGTACTCATGGTATGCAAATATTTGATCTTACGAGTATATCAGATTCCAGTCCAATGCTTCAACTGACGAAGATCAATTTTTACTATTAATAAATTGAAAATATATTTCTGTTGTGGCTTAAGTCTTTCGGAATTTTTCTTAAATAAATTGTATTTTCAATTCATACTAGCAATTGCTTACAGAACAAATTAAATAAAACATGAAAATTTGTTTAATGTATGACCACGAATGGTTTTGGTTTTTACAATGTTTTTTCAGTATTTTTTTTAGGTCAAAATTAGATAAACATATAAAATATTTCGGAAAGCAAAGTTTAAAACATAAGTAATGGAATGTTAGTTATGAATTAAGTTAATTTTACAGGTTTTTTATTTATTTTAAACGGTCAAGTGCGAGCCGGACTTGCCCACTGAGGGTTTCGTAAAAAGTTTTGGTACAATCATTATAAAGAGTTCAGAAAAAATATCGCACAGATTTTTGAGATTTTTTGCAATTTGTGTAATTACAGCTGTAACAGAGCATGACAGTATCGTAAGTATATAAAGTAACGTAACAAAGACGAAAAAAGCGCTGCTGGTTTGTTACCTATATTTTTTAAGAAAACATTAATTAATCTCTGAATCTTTTACCTACTCAAAAATTACGAAGAAATATCGAAGTCGTAGGCAACAGCTAGTAATAATATAATTCCAAAATTAAGGAGAAACTTCTCTGTTTCCAGTATTTTTCAAGGAGCGTTTGGTCGTTATAAATTTCCAAGAAATATCTTGGTTTAACTAATTGGTAGGATCGAAGTCAAATAATCTAATTAGAGTGGATGAAAGAGCAATGATACAGTAAGAAGCTACGAAACTGTTCCTGGGTCGTAAAACTTTTATGAGCGTCACTTCGCCGAACAGTTTGGAATATAAAGCTCATTTTCAATTACATTACCTTTGCGTTTTGATACACATTTTTTTTCATGCATTTTTTAAAATTTATTTGACGATATCTCACCCATTATATTAAATTTACTATGCCGTAAGCTTATCATGAGTGGCAATTTAATCAGCACATAAAATTTAACTATTACACACCTTAATGTTCTATCAGTATTCAATTTGCCAGATGTATTGTTATTATCCTTGTAAATTAGAATTTACCCCGCAATTTCTCCATGTGAAATTCTATTCCAAATTACAATTCTAGAAATTACGTTTAGCTTACTAAATATATAGAGTAAACGCCGTTGTAAATGTACATAATAAATAATATCTAAACTGTTAGCACAAATACAAATAGAATCAATTTGTTCTAGGTAATAGTCCAAAACATACGTAGGCTGTGCCTGACAATGTTTAATTAGTCCTGAACAATAATTGATTAGATCTGTATGAACAAAGAGTAGTTTTTAGTTAATGTAAAATTTGTTTAAGACTAGTGCTCATTCCGCTCAAGTGATATTATGTTTTCCGTTATATCGCATTTTTACTTAAATTGTATAAGAAGATGGCTTTTATTAAATACTAGCTGTTGCCCGCGACTTCGTCCGCGTCAATTTCTATTATTATTATCACGACTATTTTTGCAACATTTTTCACTCATGCTTCGCTCCTATTGGTCGCAGCGTGATGTTTCCTCGCCTAAAACCTTCCTCGATAAATGGACTATCCAACGCAAAAATAATTTTTCAAATCGTACCAGTACTTCCAGAGATTTGCGCGTTCAAACAAACAAACAAATAAACTCTTCAGCTTTATAATATTAAGTTCCGTTTTGTATGGACGAAATCGAGAAAAGTCATTTTTCCATACTAACAATTTTTTATTTTTTTTAAAAACGCCTGAACCGTTTTCGATGCAAGTAAAGGTGAAAGTTAGATGGTTATAAAGCTACGCATTATAGTATTTAAATTTCTGAAAATCAAAGTATATAATACAAATATACTTAATTGAAGCAAGAAGGTAAGCTGACACATTGTAAGGGGTTTTTTCAACGACTTCCTTTAAAGTAATAGGCACTAGTATTGCACTTTTTTTTCAGTCAAAAGTTACTTTATTTAGTTTTTGATACAATACAAAAAGAATTACGCAATAATATGACTATACTTAAGAGCTATAAACAAAATAAAAAATGGGAAAATAATCGGCAATTTCATACTTTAACCCTTATTATTAATATAGATTATCAGAAAACTAGCGGACCCCGCGAACATCGTATCGCCTCAAATATTTGATTTTGACGTCTTAAGGGGACTACTAGAGCTACGTGCTGCCCTTAATTGATTTATTTTATTACTTCTAAACTAAATCAACTCTCAACAAACTAGAACAGTATCATTTTAGCAAATTACCTCTAGTATTTGTTGAATCACAGTAAACTTTTCATTTAGTCTATACTTAATATTATAAAGCTGAAGAGTTTGTTTGTTTGAACGCGCTAATCTCCGGAAGTAGGTACTGGTTTGATTTGAAAAATTATTTTTGTGTTAGATAGTCCATCTATTGAGGAAGGCTTTAGGCTATATAACATCACGCTACGACCAATAGGAGCAAAGCATTAGTGTTGCAAAAATAATCGCGTTCATAATAACAGAAATTGACGCGGACGAAGTCGCGGGCAACAGCTAGTTGTTTATAAAGTCGAATTTGTCGCTTACGCCAAAAGCGGACGGTTTTAGCAATAATAATGTACAATACGAAAGAATTCCGGAATGAAAAGTTAGCAGTGATTCATACTAGAGGTAATTTGCTAAAATACAACCTGTTTTATTTGTACTGTTACTGTACTGTTTTAGTTTTTTTAAATTGATTTTGTTTAGAAGTAACAAAGTTAAATCAATTGGGGGCTGCAACGAATCTCTAGTAGTACCCTTAAATGTCTTTGCTATTATATTTGGCGGGGTCGGAAATATTTATGATAGATAGATAATACATTTATTTCACAAAACAAAGGTAACACAAATTATGTTTGTGTATGTATGGAAGTATGGAAAAGTGTTTTTTTTTACTTTTTTAGGCATTTTTTTAAATTGTTACCTACTTAAGAACCAAGATGGTTTAAGGAATATTCTGAAAAAAGAATGAGCGAAATCGGTTCAGTTGTTCTCGAGATTTGCGCTTAGCAACACATTCAGCGATGAATTTTTCTATTATAGACTAGTGAGTTTTTATTGCAGTGATCATACAAGTGCCAAAACTTTGAAAAACATTTTAATTAATAAAAATAAAATATATTATTTTATTTTTGTTTTTTGTAGCTAATAATGGTAATATAAGACTTAAACCTAATTATATTATTATGTTACCATAGGTAAAAAATAATAAAAAAACGCTTCTTTGATATAGTGTTTATTTAAAACGCATGAATGTATACTAAGATAACAATATAGGATACTTGAAAAACTAACACAACGCGTAAAAAGCCGCAAAACACTAGAAACGTCGAGTATATTCGTTTTTCTTTAAATTGGTTTGAAAAGGATAATAGAAAAAAATCTTTTTATTATTGCAAATACAATTAGATATGTTACGTTCATAATAAAAAATGCGTTCGAAATACGTCACGGCGCTGCACGATGACAGTAACATAGATTAAGAATTGTAACCAAAATCAGATAGTACAAATATTTGAAAATAGGTAGAAAAAAGAGAGAAATAAAACAGGTTGTATTTGTGTTATATGAAAAAAGTTTTTTTTATTATGTAAGTACGTAACATTAAACATACCTCTGAGTTATCAGAGTTACACAAGTTAGAATTTTTAGCAGAAATATTTATGTACAATTTTAACAAAAAGATATTACACACCGTGATTTCTTAAACCGTCTTACTAACGAATGCCAATTAATCTACCCAATATTATAAGCCTCCCTGCAAAGCATTTTTTTTAATCAATATAAATTATGTAAAAAAATATTAGATAATAATTCGGACTAAGTATTCATTTTGAAACACGCAGTAACGATTCTGCATAAGGTTCATTCAGCCGGCATCACCCTGACTGGCGCGTGATTGCATATTTTATTTAGTTATATATGTTTTGCTGATTACGCGATATAGTGATACCTAAATTGTCGCATCTGAATTTATAATCTATGTTATCGTCTTTGCACTTACAAATAAACTTAGAAATTAAAAAACACGTGGTATAAAACAAATATGTTTATAAACTTACAAGTGATATGTGATCCCTTGAGCTTTATTCATTTTAGCACCATAATTTGTGCACTTTCTTAATACACAAGACGGCATTTTGATAATTTTTGTTAAACTGTTACTATGACTAGCTCTGAAGCTTGTTTGACGCAAACTGATTGAGATTGAGCCAATTGACTCAAAAAGACTTGTTGACTTAAGCCGCGCAGTAACATAGGTATCTACTTACTTTCTTTGTAATATCATTGCTTAATATATTTTTGCTTTTTTCAATTTGTCATCCCTTCCGAATACAGAACGTTGCTTCACCAATACTCTCTAGTACGAGTAAAAGTCATGGGGTACATGCACAAATACAGCAAACATATTGTGACAGGTAAAAATCACTCGATATTGGTAACAGGTGTGACCCGGTAGCTCCGTAATCACAGCTTCGAGTCGGCACTAAATAAAGCTAACAAGAATGGAACAAGCGACACGCTTTTCCTAGTTACTGTTTGGGATAAATTAATTTAGTTTTGCTTTGTATTTACGTACGGTTTAGACATTGTTGATAAATACATTTTGTTACTAGAACATATAACAGGTTAGATAGTGACATTATCGACTTGTGCTGCAAACCAAATCTTTAGTAAGACATATAAATCATGTAAGGCTGGTGTTTTTTTTTTGGTTTCGTGGATCTGCTTAGGCCTAGACAAGCATTATATAAAAAAAATTGGAACAAATCTCAACGAAAAAGAAATATTCGTGAATTTTTAGTTTTCTTTGATGTTATTAGTGAATACACTGTAAGTGGAAATATAAAATATTACTGCATGATAGGACAAAATCTAAGCAAAGCTCATTTCATTTGGCTGAATTTGGGGCGCACATAAAGAAGTTATTTTGAATTTTCTTACGCGATAATCATGCTTTCATCAACTATTATAAAAAAGCCATATAATGGGAAATAGAATTTTAAAAAAGGGCAAGGATGGTCTATGCTAAGCCTTTATTTTTCGTTATTTTTAAAATTTTACAAATTTTAATCACAAGTGTTGTTTGGGCAATAAACTGAAAAGGCTTACATTTGTTAAAAGTGTATATTTGAAACAATATTTTAAAATATATTCCCAACAACCCTTGAATTTTAACTGTGCGTATCTGTAGCTAATTACTTCTTTGTTTAGGGAAGTAAAATCAATATATATATTTTTAATAATTATAAATAATCTTTCTATTAAAAGAAGTTTATGTTAGTGAAACGATGAAGCACGGCTGGACCCATATTTATGATTTCAGTGTTTTTGGATGGGTTTACGTCGGAAATAGGGTAATAAGCATCAAAAATATGATAATATTTATTAAAAAAACGTTCCTATCCCAACATATATGTACATATTATTATATATATAGCTAAACAACAGTCAGCTAATTTATAAAAAAAGCTTACTAAACTTCATAATGCGACATTAGATATGTTCTAAAACTAAACACTTAGCAGTGAAAACATGCAATAAGAACACTACTCCCATTAACGGATACGGTAGCACCTGTGTTCTACAATCAAACTGTGAGCTTTAAGCTCAAGTAACAAGTCAAGCGGCGTTGTAGCAACGTCGAAGTTTCCGCTGTCTTAATCCGCACGTCGAACGCTGGTACCGAAGGCAAGAAAAGCTCGAAGTTTGCAGGGTTTACCAGGATATTTCAATTAGCTTTACGTTTTCATAGAAAAGTTCTGTGCATAAGACTCATGTCAGATATTAGAACCTACAAACATTAAGTCGCCAATAGGAAAAAATCTTTCATCTATATCATAGCCAGCCTATATTAATCCACGGCTGGACAAATTATGGACATCTTCAAAAGAAGGATTATTCCATAATTACCACACTCAGCGGGTTGGCGATCGCATTTAGACTTATGATAGAAAAAAAAAACCCGTCTCGACCCATGCCCGTCTTCTCCTGGCAGTATTAATCACTTCTTACGACACCCGTAGAAAATGTGGTAATATTCTTTTAATGTACCGACACTATAATAAATACGATTAAGGTATCTTTTATATGCGTACGAATCGTGGTTAATCGTTAATCACATAGTTGCTTATTGTCTGTGCAGTCAACTAGAAACTATGTGATGCACCGTCTCGTCCTATATATGGATGTCGTGAGAGTCAACTAAACGAGCACTGCCAGAAGAAAAAATTGTAACAATGGCTTCGCTGTATTGCTGACTGAACTGCGGTGTCCAAGGGTAGTGAAAGAGATGATGATATTATGAAATGTATGCGAAATGCACTATCTTTTATTATAAAAAACGGTTAAGTAAACCACACGTAGGCTTACGATGAACCCAAACTGACTTACTAGTTCTTAAAGAGTTGCCGCTGCCAAAGAAGTCATCATAATAAACACTCATGTTCTTAATTGATTTTGATCTTCAAGTGTTGGGATTTTGAGATACAGAATTAGTCGCAAATTAGTCTTATAAATCAGTTTTATTTAATATTTTAATTTAACAAATATCCACAGGTCTTAATAACAACAATATTTCTGTTTCAGGTAAAATCCTCACAGTTGTAACGACAAAGGTAAAATTTCATGTATAGTGCATTAATAATGAAGTTTCAAATAATACCAATATGTAACATGTTAGTTATTGTCACTAAGAGATCGCTGTATATTTTTGTACATTGCGGTGTTAAAAATAGTTTTTGAGACTAACAAAACTTCTGGAATTTTCTCTTAAAAACTCAAAAAACCTTAAGTGCAATTATAATCTATAAACTCTATGCTAAAGTCCATATCAATTCTCAGTAGCTCTGTTTACGTGACAATATCCATCCAAGTATCCGAATTTACAATAATATTGCATACTAATGAGATTACTTGAGTACAATTAAGGCAAAGTATTTTATAATTATTAATATATAGGTTTTTTTTTTAATTTTCATTTCTCTGTTTTCTTTTTTAAATTTTTTATAATGTAAATGGCTCCCGCAGAATACCAGCGTCGTGGCAAGCCTTGAGCAAGCACGACAAATGCTGAGCGGGAGTCCTTTTTGGCATTGTATAATCTATTTGTCTATTTTAAATCTTGTAATCTGTTTTATGTGTCAATTTTTATTTACTTTTTATTGTTACATATTGAAAGCCAAATAAATATGTTTTCTTTCTTTCTTTCTTCTTTCAAAGTAGAATTGTTCACTTATTTTAAATGGGTAAAATTATATTATATTAAATAAAAATTTCGTGACTAAAACAGAATAATTTATTAATAACGGCTCAATAGGATCTCCGGTAAGCCCGTCTAGAATTTTTAAAGTTCCAAATTTTGAAGCAACAAAAAAAGATCATATAAGAGCGACCACAATCATCTAGGCGCTGTACTAAATTATATAGAGGAATAGTAACTATTGGAAAGTTCTCACTTGCCATGATCCCCTTTTGTTTAGGAGTTTCAGCCTTCCGAATGATAATATTACCGCCCCGGATATTTGACCATACGGTTGTATAGAGGAACCGGACAGTAGGTGCGCTGCAAATAGCTTACATTGTCGACCCAACACGTTCCACAGGTCACGGTACATTTTACAAAAGCGTATGTTTGTCAAAAGGTTTGCTAATAGAATGTGTTTTTCGGAGAGATAACAGTATCTCAAAAACGGTCAAGTGCGAGTCGGACTCTCGCTCGAAGGGATCCGTACCATTGACTAGATAAACAATAGAAGGTACATAAATTTAGAGCCTCTCTGTTACTATTTATTTATATCTAGCAAAAATAGCCAAAAATGGCATTAGCCCTTAAATATTTATTTTTATTTAATTTTATTATTAAAAAAAACGATGAAGAAAATACGCTACCTTACACCGTAAGAGGTAATTTTTGTACAATAATATGAATTTTTCAATTGATTACTACAGTTTTATTTTTAATTTTTTATAGCTTTCAATGTCATTTAAGCTAGCAGTTTTTACCGCGTGTAGCAGTTGAAAAATCAGACATACCAAAAATTCTCGGTATTCGTAGTACGACTACGAACACCTGCATTTGGCAATCACTATACAATACTAACAAGTCAGCAGTGCTGTTTGTCGCGTCCAAGTTTGCTCTGCACTGCCTTAATCCGAACCTCATTCGCCTGTAGCGATAGCAGAACAAATATGTGGACTGTTTAAATAAAAAAAACATTTCTTATAAACGGTAAAACAGAGTAATATTTAAGAAGGTTATTGTGGAATGACTTAGTTTTAACAAACATAATAGGTATATATTTTTAAATTGGTAGAAAAAATTGAACATAATGGAACTACAATTTTTTTTTTTTATTGTTTTTGAGATAGTACATAATCATAATTATCAGTTCAACATAATGACGACCACTGATGGAACGATTGGTCTCATGCCAATAGCATTAGTGTCTACCTCATTCGCCTGTTCAACCCATTGAAAATCAAAATTAAAGTGCAGCGATAGAAGTTAGGTTACAAATTAATTTTGCTGCCATTAGGTGTGTAATTATTGATTTATTAGAATGCTATCAAGACTCATAATAACCGTTACAAAAAAAAAATACATATGAATGGTTGATGTTAAGCGGTGACAGGCGTGTAGTGTGGCCAAGACAGTGTTGACATATTCCTGAACACGGTGATAGACATCATAGAAGTTTGAGTGTTACAACGGCGACAAGCGTAGTGGGTCTTTCTAGCTTCCATTTCTTGTTTTTCTTTTTGTTGTTTATTTTTAATCTTAACTAGCTGTCCCGCAGACGTTGTCCTGTCTTAACTATGAAAAGGGATTTAGAATTTGTATAATTAATTTAATAAAAAATCAGATACATTTTTTTTATTATTTTAATGATTGGTATTGCGAAATATAACTGACCATGTGAAAAATTCAATTTTTCACTATTTGACTACTTTGCAACACGCATCCTGTCAATGTTATGTCAAGCACCATAAACTTAAATTGTCAGAGGCGCTAATGTCACATTAGAAATAATTTAATAAGGTGATTAAATATTTTAAAATTTTCTGCCCTTTCTTATTTTTTTCTCTCATAAAAACTTTTTCCTGACAACAACGAACAAAACAAAAATATAATTAGCCAAAATGTTCCAGCCGTTTAAGCGTGTTGCCTTGACCAATGGAAATAGGGTTACATTTTTACAGATATAAATAACATCGCTTGGTCCATTCAACAGTCCGAAGAAAAACATTTAAGTGATAATAACAGTAGATTATTCTGGCGTACCACATCCAATGACACAACGGACCAAACTTCTGGACTACATCTAACTTCTGTTCCGTGCGCACAAAGGCGCGCTTATTCGAAATATTCACAAACAACCATACGTCGTGTTATCCTTACAGAGAATTCCTGCTGCGAATTAGCTTTGCAACGCAACGGGCTAAAGTTAAACCTTGCACCCCCGATATAGATGTCAATTTGCAACGCCTTTGTTCACAGTCGACTATGCACTAGTTCGTTTCGAAAGTCCCTCTTGAACTTTGAACGTTAAAATGCTTCTTGACAGTGGCCCATGATACAAATATTCAAAGCGTATATGGAAAGTAGGGCCTTGTTGTATGAAGGTTATGAAATATGCTTTCTTGGATTCGTTTGCAATATAGGATTTAAAGCTTTCCTGCTTTATTTTTTGCATGCAAATGAGTTGAAAAACACCGCCATAGACAGACGTTAATACCTAGAGAGAATTGTTATCTTTATTATCATCTGAGCCAAACGACGGCCACTGCTGGACATATGCCTCTCCCTTGGAATTTTACAACGATCGGCCTAGCGCCATTTGCATACAGCAACTTCTCGAAATCTTCACCAAATCATCGGTCCACCTGGTGCAGTGTTAATTGGGTTTTATACATTTAAAAAGGTGAATACTATATAAACGCAGTACTTTTTTTATTTTAGTAGTGTACATAAGGATTGTGATTATCTTTGAGAACAGGAAAGCTATATTCCAAACGAAATGTTTCGAAACGAAAATAACCTTAAAGAACAAAACCGACTTCCCTCACATATGCTTTGCTGTCCAAATATGGATTATTTAAGGCATCATCAGCCAGATTATATAAATCCCCTTTAAATTTTCCCTGTACTTTACTCTGTAATATCAAGAATTTAATTATAATTTACAAATTAATGAATATTCTAATTTGTTTAAACCAACTCCTTTGATATAACATTAACCGATTTCATTATGCTAGCTAAGCAATAACTATAAAGGGGTCCTCACCTCCTATTTAACGAGGCTCATAACAACTTATTTACATTCTCATAAAGAACATATTAGATGCCTTACTTTATAAGCCCGTAAGAAACCCAAGCTAGGCGTATCTATTTTATGAGCGCGTTTGAAGGCTTCGCAAGCTAATAATACTCTGAAACAGGGTAGCTCTTTAGTAAATATTCAAACCTGAATTAAAGTGCATAGTTACTAGTTATCGGTGATCACGAGTCTCGCTCCTGCTCAAAATTGACTCTAAGTTATTTTTTATTTTTAAAATATACAGGTTAAAATTTAAACCACCCTCCAAATTTGAATATAATAATCTACAAGACAAGAAATAAATTACATATTTTTTCTTTTGGTATAGCCCAGTACAAAAATGACAAAATAAAGCACTTAGAAAATGTCCGCTAAAAATCTAAAATTTTTGATACGGCCTCCTAGCACTTTTTTTCGCGATGCACATCTCATTTATTCATTACGATACTATTCATAAGTTTTTGATTTTCCCTTCATACCTTAACAGGCTTTGGACCGTAATAATTGAAAACTGTGTTGCGGAAAATATTTTCGGGTGAAAACTAGACCTACATTTTTTATTTCTTAAATGGGCTCTAAATACGATAATGAACACCTATAAAAAAATTTAAGATGATGAAAAAGTCAGCTTGTATACAAGTGGGTAAATTCTTAAATTCGATCAAAATGAGAACTTGCTCTTTTTTTCTTCAGTTAAAAAGTCAAGGCTCAAAGTTTTCCTTGGTACGTCGCCCTATATCCCTGCGTCATAGACTTACAAATAACGAATTCCGTTGAAGAACTAAGCTAACCCACATCTCTAGAGGAATTACGTAGCTGAAGTATCAGTGGGCTAGACACATAGTAAGAAAATTTAACAAAGATCGCGGAAAACCGCTAGATTGCGACAAGGTGCGAGACAAAGTGCGAGTGCGAGAGAGAAATTGTTTCAAAGATCTTGGTGAGCCTATGTAAAGGAGTAGGCGTCGTTTGGATAATAATGATGAAGATATTAATGCAAAAAGTTGAGCTCGCAATGGAAACTGAGTTACAGATGCTGACTTTGCCAAATGAAAGGTTCGTCTACCCTATACATATTTACATCCCAATAGACCCTCGGTATCCTTTGTGAATCAAAACGTTAAATGACAAAGACGACGACAGAATAGTGGCAAAATTGCAGACTACGTATCAATCCATTCACCTAACTCTAACCGCGGAGTATGACCGTTTAAACTTGCAAGTACACTTGCATCAATTTAGGAGAGCAGATGACCGTAATGTCGTGTGTGTTTTATCAATTATACTCCTAGTCCATAAACAATTTACACCTAAATGCAAAATTTACCATGAATAATTGTTTCTGTGGTATCATTATCTTCACCATCATAATAGTCACTAGCTATGTCACCAGTCGTTATTACTCCTCGGCTGGATACGTGCCTCTTTACAAAAAGGATTTGGCCTTAATCACTACGCCTGGCAGGCGGGTTTACGATCTTAGTTTGACCAATGGTGATAAGAAGATGCTGTTGCTCCTCTTCTTCTGGCAGTACTCTTCTCACGACACCTATAGGAAGACATGCATAGGGGTGGTTGTTTTTGTACGCCGGCACCACACGACCTTTGAAACCGGGATTTTCAATGCAATGTTATCCTTCCCGATGCTTCTCAGTTTTATGTGTAACAATGCATCAAGAAAGCTTAAAAACGTATATGTGATATTACCAACGGCAAATAATTTATATTTATACTGTCATTTATTTATAATAATCTCAGTAACGGTAAACTTTCTAATTTCAATGATCATGTTACACTATTTGAATACATATCCCCATGTCTGTCTGACAAAGGAAGAAAAAACCTTTTTTTCTTTCTTCTACTTTGTAGAAGTCTAGTACAGATTATTCGACAACGGTTCTGCAAATGGTGCAATTGTACATATAAACTTGTTTGGGATTGTGCTGATTGACATCTGCAATATGATAGACTTCAACAATCAATTTCACGACCTTTATTAGAACACCAAGACAATCCTGTGCTACTGTCCTCAAATTGACCTGTCATGACCAGGTCGACTAATAACAACGTTGACTAGTCCACCGGCTACGTCCCAACGAGGCATTCACAACCGAATGGAGCTCCGTTCAAACGCAGTAATTGCCAACCCATTGTCAGACTTTGATGACCAAATTGCAGTATTACCATCAACTATTACCTTAGCAGAACCAATAGTTATTTTATTTCGGTCGCCCCCAATTTATGGGGTACTTATTCGACTTTTATTAGACTTTGCAAGGATCTGAGTGCAGTTGCAGTTTTATGCGTTTCATTTTGATTATATAACTGCTTCTACGACCGTTTTTACATGTTTGTTTGCTTTATACCTCTAAAGTTGCAAATGATGAGGATTTCCGAACGTTTATTGCCGAATCCTGCAAGTCATAGGACTTAACATAGTAATCTTTTTTTGATTATCTCACTACTAATCAATGGTTACTAAATAAAAATTTACAGACAATTTCCTAGAGGAAAAACGTAAATTGGTTTTATTTCACGTACATATCATTGCGTTATCATTATTGATTATTTATCGTTATTGTTTCTGTTGTGTCATCAAAGATATAAGAAAAAAAAACGTTTTTGTTATGAGTTTTGCAGATACGAGTATCTTAGATGATAATATGCTATTGGGGGCGAAGACAAATCCCACAAATCATTGATCATCAAGACCTATTCCATTGTTTTTCAATTAGAATTAATGCTATTAACCCCACTATATTTTATTTAGATTTATTTAGGACGTATTTACTGAAAAATATATTTTTTAATTTACACATTTTATTATTTTATTTTAATAAGAGAACACATACAGAGTACAATCACAATGCATAATAAAGATAGGGTACCGTTTTAAAATAACTAAAATCTAGATCGTAATCCAACAAAGTGTTCCTAGCATGTTTGACTTGAATTATTTACAAAACAACTTATAACATTTTGGTTTACATTTGGTGCACCTCAAAATACCCACAGAAACATTGGTGAGCAGTGAGAACAGTGCATTAAAAACAAAAAGTTAAAAAAAAACAGAGAAATAAATAATAATATTAAAGAATAACAATAGATTTTTAATTTTAAATTGCAAACTAAACAATTAGAAAACAATCAGAAAAACACTATAAACTAAGTACTAAAAAGGTTTTTAAGACTTCTCTTGAAAACATTCGGATCAGCAGTAAATATATCGATATCATGTTTTATATCAATATAATCGCGACACATGCGGACTATAGGATTAGATCCTAGAAGCAAATTACTACTTGAATCAAAATAGAATACCAAATTGTGTTCACTTCGTTAGCTTAAGGTAAACCGATCGCGCTAGTACCGAGTCGACTAAGTAGGTTAAATTATGTTCAGTGATCACTTGGTGAATGCTGAGTTCTTGTTAGCTTAATCAACTTCGTGTATAAACTTCCTTACGTGTGTACTTTCGAGTCAATTGCAAATAGTTCGTTCATAGTAACATGTGAATTTTAACTGTGCTACCTTTGATCTTTCTGTGAATGTCTTACGAGCTTGATTCAATGTTTACAAATGTTTTAAAATGCGCTAAGCAGTTTGCGTATTAGCTGATTACTTACTTTGTGTGGTATAGGAATCTATAAAAGGAAATAACATCTTCTATTCTTGTCTTATAAGTGTCGTAATTTTCATTGGTCTTCGAGGCGTGTAAGAATCTAGGAAAGATTTCTGAAGCCACCTGTTATGGTTGGAGTCTTGGAGTAGAAGATGAGATCTAAACAATGGCCTAATAAAAAGTGCAAACAACGCCCGGCTAAATCAAACAGAACCAGTGACTGGAGGAACTGCTTAAATAAGACTCTTCTCTAACATATTGCTTTTGGCTGAACTACGATGGCCAACGCGCTAACCGTGAGGATTGTAAGAAAATTATGTTTTTCATCACTCTAATTCTCAAGTTTAGTAGTAGACTTATTTATGTTCGTTAGTATGAGTGATACTCTTCTTGTTGTATGCTTATTCATCAAGAATGATCTAGTAACAACTTTTTCCAAGCCGCCTAGACTTTAAATGAGGATTATTAATGATAATAAAAATTATGTTACTTGCGCAGTCAGTTATTAATAAAGGTTTCCCAAAGTTTTAGCGCATTGTAACGGGTTACTTGCGCAGGTCATTTGTAAAGGTATTGTTAACGGATTTATATACACATCATAATAATAGCACCACCCCGTCTGTCTGTGGTAGCCCTAAGACGACGAAAAAGAACTGCCAGAAAAAGACGTACAGCAGCGCCATTTTCTACCACTGCGAACGCAAACACGCACACCAAGGGTGGCAATTATGGCAAAATCCTATTTTGGAGTCTGTGTCCAGCAGTGGATAGAGGCTGGTTATGACAATGATTGTGATGATGATTGTACGCAGTCATATTTCAAGAGATACAATACGAATTCATAATGATGATGATATTTTAAGAGATAAAATAAACAGGAGGTTGTCAACTGTCAACATATTGTATGTGTATGTCGACGCGTAACATGAAACGAGGTAGATAGAATCCGATATATTATGTATTTAATGTATGGGTTTTTAAATAACATTTGACTTCTGGGTGTACCGGCGACAAACGTTACAAGAGGAAATCAAAAGGATGAATAAGTACCAAGTTTTAAGACAACCATGCACTGACTTCAAATATATAATTTTTATTTAAAAAAATATGCTATCCGAATATTCTGCAGTACAAATGGATAATAAACTTATAATAGTCCATAGGCACTGCAGCTATTATATCTTCGTATGTCATATCATTATTGCCGCCACAAAGGTTCTTAGACTTATAATAGCTTGGAATATTCGTACTTGTTGCCAAACTGAGATGTAAGCAGTACATTTGGGATTCACAAGACCTCATCCCAAGCACAAACGATACGTCTAAGTGAAACACTCGCTCCAAATGAGGGTTCTTTCATGTATTGTAGGGCAGAACTTATTTGCCCAGACGCGCTGGTCATTCCCCGTTTGCCTTTCTACCGTGGCCTAGTTTTAGATTGGAATTGGTGATATAACTACAACAGACGGAATGTTTTTCGTTTATGAATGTTAAATTAGTAAACGCTTAATACAAGGAGTGAAGTTTTTCGTTTATGAGGGTTAGATAAGGAAACGCTTATTGCAATGCGAGAGAGTATCGAAGGTAACGCGGACTTAATAATAACGTCAAATTTTGATAGACTTATCTGCACTGGATTTAAGCCTTTTTAGCCACATGGACTTTGGTATTGGGTTCAGAAAGAAACGAATCTTTGCTTAGTGGTACTTTTATTGATTGGTGAAAATAAATTTATTCAAAATAATTGTAATCTGTTGATGTTGACCTTCGTGGTGGAGTGGCTCAGAAACCGGTTTTCAAGGTGTCGCCTGCTTTAAGGTCACGGGTTCGATTTTCCGTCAGAGGTAGTCAATGCAGAAAAAAAAAATATATTATATTAGGCCTATGGTACCTTTTTTATTTCTGATGTCCACAAAACAAAAACTAAATAGTTGAAATAGTTATTTACTTTGGGGTCAAAACGATATGTTATATTGTCCGCATTTATTTATTTTTAACTAAAGGTCCCATAGTCCCATAGTTTTGAAATCAATAGTAAGTATAAACCCATTTGTCACGAAACTCAATCAACACCAGAGAATGTCGGAGCGTAGTTGCGGTAAAAAAAACCAGTTCCTAATAAAAGAAAGAAGGTCCAAATATGTAATAAATGTTCTCTCATAAAAATCCTAGTAACTATACCCGAATGACATACTATCACGTCAATAACCAACCATGTCAGGCCATTAATTTCCCGCTTCATAAAAAGGCGGTATAAATTATGCGAGTCAGAGACACAGGCGTTGGCGACGCTTTGTCTTTTTATTGACCTGCTTGTTAGGGTTCCGTACGAACATGTATATAAATGATCTCACCAGTCCGTTCGTTCATCTGTCTGGAAGAGAGGTTTCATGTATAGTACTGCATCACCATTAGCTCGCTTTAGACCACTCACGTTAAGTCCTTGAATCTGCGTCTCCAAAAACTAGCCATTACACTATATAAGTATCGTAAATCCAAAATACTAGCTTAAAATAGATGCGTACATACCTAGGATGTCTCGGAAAGCTATTAAAGGGAGACAAACTTCTTAGCGTTCCACGGATTCACCGTGCCTTCTCTTTTTGCCACATGATGGACCCAGCACCCGGGTCCATAGTGTGGCAAAAAGAGAAACTCCGAGTAGATCCCGGGACTTATGACATGGGTGTAGGTTCAAGGGGTATCCCTTTTCGACGTACATCAACACTCACCTTCACTACTCGTGTTTCTCTCTCTACCCAGCCAAATGTTGTACGAACCTGCTAATGCAGCTTTAGACAAAAAAACATTCTTATTTAATGAAGAATGTGGTTGAAAATTATAGGTTGCTTGACTTTGTGGCTGACCATACCGTCAATTAAATCTACAAATCATGGCAACACTGCAAAAACTCTGGACAAAGTTAATTCTAAAATTGCGTATAAAATACCTAATACTGCACTGCCATAAAACACACAATTCTTAAAATATTTGCCTATCTGTCTGAATGTTTAGTCCGGCTCATTTCTGAAATGGCTATCTAACGATTTGGACGGGCCTTTCTTTCGCAGATAGCTAAATAATGTTAAACATAGTAACTAAAGCTAGTCGTGTAGTGCCGACAAATTATAATAATAGGACCACCCCTTTAGTTTCATTGGGTGTCGTAAGAGGCTACTAAAGGAATACTGCCAGAATAAGACAGGCAGTAGCGTATTCTTTCCAACACTGGCCAAACTGCGATCGCCAACAAACCTGCCAGTGGCAAAATCTTCCTTAAGATCGGGCATCTTAAGGAGGATTTTGCCACTGGCAGGTGTCTAGCTGTGGACTGAAATACAGTGTTTGGTAAATGGTTTAGCAAGCTAAAACCAACCTATGTTAATATATTATGCATAAAAATACTATGTTGAGTATATTGAAGTCAGATATTAAATAATTATCATTTTTGAAAAAAACATTTTCATAAAAATGGGAAATTAAATTTTTGATTTGTATGAAAAAAAATTGTGATGGATGGATTCTTATATAATTTACCTAACACCCTGTATAATATGCAGATGACGTTTATGACAAAGTATGATGAGTATAAATAGTGGTACGCCGGTTACATCACTATTCCTCGACATGAGTAAAGCGTTCGATTTTGTGAACCATTCCATGCTACTACGAGTACATAGGTAAATTACAACATTATGGTACCTTTAAGGGGAAAGGCTCTGGATTGGGTGACTAGCTACTTATCTAATGGAAAGCAGTGTACCGAAGTAACTAAGGTAACATCAATCAATAATATGACCATTTACGTAAAAGAAAAATTTCAGTTGGAGTCAATTATAATTAATAGTGGGGTTCCGCAAGGCAGCATTCTTGGTCCTTTGTTATTTCTTTTGTACATAAATGACCTTCTGGAAACCACCATCCATGACTGTATATTATTTGCCGATGACACAACAGTTGTCATAAAAATTAAAGACAAACAAACCTCTCAATTGGATATAAATAAAGCCTTAGCGGATGTAGGTAATTGGATGAGAAATAATAATTTAAATATAAATGTGAGTAAGACAAACTTAATTCAATTAATCTACTCTCTAAGACGCCGCTTGTCCGTGCAATCCTCGTTGTGAACCAAGTTCACGAGAGGATCGACGTGTTCTGGGATAACCTGAGTGATATCACAAAAGGTATTTAATATGTTGTTTGTTATTTAATTTAATCGTTCTTTTTTAATTTTATATTGATGTTTGGCCCCCTCTATCGCATTGGATACGTATATCTGTTATGATAGATGTAGAGATGACGTTAAATAGATAAATAAATAAATGTAATTCTTATAATTCAAATTTATTACAACTTGGCATTAAATACTTACATGAAAAAGTAACTGAAGTAAAAAGCCATAAGTTCCTAGGAATAACTAGAGACAGCCATTTGAACTGAAAAGCACATATTGACATTGTATGCTAAAAGCTAGAACAATAATTTGTTTTTGCACTAAAAAAACTTAGGCAAACGGTTTCCACTGAAGCTGCTTTAACAGCGTACCACGGTTACGTGTCTTTAACACTCAGCTATGGACTTATAATGTGGCAAAACTTGATGGATGTGAATAGACTTTTTAAATTACAGAAACGATGCATTCGCGTAATAAACAAGGCCTGGTTTTTGGACAGCAGCTGTAAACCCTTATTTAAGAAATCTAATGTTCTTCCGTTGCCATGTACATAAAAGAAATATGTCTAGAGTTATTTGATTCGGGATTTATACCATGTACCTTATTTATTTATCAGTTCTCCCGTGATCATGGCGCTTGCAACAGTGCGGAAATATCGGAAACTCACATTAAATAAGGCACATACTTTATTTGATATTTTAGCAACTTAATTGCACTTATAATATCAGTATATAAACTTGAAAAAAAATTGTTTTTTGTCTTGTCCCGCCTGAGACAAAATTTTTCAAGTTTATATACTGATATAATAAGGCATATGGTATAAATCCAGAATCAAATAACTCTAGTGATAGTGACCATGAAAGTTTAAATCAAGAAATATGTCTTTTTAATAAAACGCATCCCGAATTATTCACAAAGCGTAGTGAAATTATAACTCGACAAAAAAGGGCCAAATTTAGGAACCTATTATATCACACTCCATGTCACAAGGTGATACACAAAAAAAATGTTTTTAACATGTGTATACTAATTTTTAACCACTTGCCTGAAGAATTAAAAGTATTAGAAGGTTTTGCTTTTAAACGGAAGCTAACAGAATGGCTATTTTTGCATTGTTTTTATAGTGTTAGAGATTTAATAGATTATAAGACAAATTAGTTTTATTTGTTAAAATTTGCACGTCTGCATGCAGGTTGAATACATTTATTTTGCACTTAGCTCTAAGATCTTGATATCATGTATGTATTCTAGCAAATAAACTTTTTGATTCTGATTCTGATTCCGATGGAGGTTACTTTTATTTATAACTTTATTTCGTTCAATTAATTAATAAATGAAGATGCTTCACATGTCTCGGTAAGCATTCTGTAGTCCATTCAAACAATAAATTTCAGTATATTAATGTAGTGTTACTAAAATTATTGGGGTAGTGTAAAACTACACAGTATAATGGAATCAGTCATCCAGATTAGCCGATTCACCTGAAATAGTTATTCACTATGTTTGCATGGCTTTGTGAATCTTGTTTAGATTTCCCATGGGTGAAAATGTTGTCAACAAAGTCTGCACTCATTCGGTACATGTAGGAACAGCGGGTATTTCGGCATACCACGCTACATACTTACTTTTATTTTATTCTTAGTCTTGTGTATGGACTAAAATAAAACATAAAGAAATTTCAAAATATGGTTATTTGCGGTAACAACGAAATACTACTGTTACTAACCCAGATTGGATCACTGTAGTCTGAATAAAGAAATACATTACAAATAATAATATTATTTCTTTTTAAATTCGTAACGCCACGTTGGTCTAGTGGTTTAAATATCTGGCCAACAACTAGGGGTTTCGAGTTCGATCCCCGGGTCGGGCAACAAAAAGTTTTGAATTTTCGAACGTTTATAATCACCACGCTTACCAAATTCGGGTTGGTGATCACTGGTAGTGACCCGTCATTGCAGTGGTTACTTGAATTCAATGATGGGGGCCTTTTCTATGGATGGATGGAGGCCATTATTACCTTTAGGTATTGAGCAAATATTGTTTGTTCTTTATTTTGCCTTGGTCTAAGGTTTGTGCAACTTGTGTTATATTTAATAAATGTGTACACTATCGCATACATTGTTCTGATCCCAAAGTATTTATTTTTTGGAAATCAGTAAAAACAAAGGTTCTACTAACACCCAGACCCGAGTAGATACAGGCTTTGGAGGATGACTTTTTCATCAACTTCCATGTTTTATAAATGTTAGGTATCGTGTTTAGAGCCCATTTATGAAGTAAAAAATGTAGGTCAAGTTTTCTACCGACAAATTTTAGATTTCTGGCGGACATAATAATATGTTCTAGGTGCTATATCCTGACATTTTTGTACTGGGATATATCAAAAGGAAAAATACCTGTTGAAGCAAAATATTTGTTGATTGTCTCGTAGACGGTTGTATTAAAATTTGGAATGGTTAAAATTCCAACCTGTACTCGTATATACAGGATGAAATTTTAACCACCTTCCAAATTTTAATATAGCAATCTGCGAGAAAAAAAACAAATGTCGTATTTTTTGTTTTGGTATAGCCCAGTACAAAAATGTCAAGATAAAGCACTTAGAAAATGTCCGCCAAAAATCTTAAATTTTTGATACTTTTTTTACGCGATGCGCATCTCATTCATTCATTACGATACTAATAATAAGTTTTTCATTTTCTCTTTATACCTTAACAGGCCTAGGACCGTAAAAATTGAAAACTATATTGCGAAAAATATTTACAGATGAAAACTTGATTTACATTTTTTACTTCATAAATAGGCTCTAAATACGATACTGAACGCCTACAAAAATTTTGGAAAGTGGTAAAAATTTCACCCTGTATATAATTTTTCTATACTAACTGATGCGAAAATCAAATCTAAGAACTCGTAGCAGGCGAAAAATAGAGTACTAATATATTTTATTCGTTTATAAAGTCTCAAATATTTTATACCGCTTTACATTTGGTTCATACCATTTCCATTCCTTTATATGCACTCAACTCGTAACATGCATGCTCCCTGAGTTTGATATACCCAAGGGAAGATGTCAAGTTAAACGGTACTTTGTTTGAATTCAGCTGTTATAAACCGATGAGAAATAGAGAAGACTTGCAATGACATGTGTGTTTTATTATGTTTTACATTGTGCGTGTGGGTTGTTTAAATGCCAGTGCCAGTACCTAAATTTTACACCTCTAAATTTTCTAATGATATTTTTTTTTTTTATATTACAGGTATATCTATTGTTTGATAGATTTTATATAGATGGACGCAGTTCAAAATTATTTTTTTCTTAGTTAAAAAAAACAGAATCAATCAAAGTCAGACTAAAAAGTGCAAACAAATGAAATATTAAATATTAAATAAATTATTTTCAATGTTATTTTACTTTGAAAGAAAGAAAGAAAGAAATGTTAATTTGACGCAATTAATACAAGAACACACAGAAAAAAGTTTTGAAAAATACTTTGTGTTTCAATAAAAAATATTCAAAACACAACTACTTTATTTCGCGAAGTATTATTGATATTTATCGTCATGTAATGACGAGTATTTATTAAAATAGATTATTATTTAAACAGCTGGGCATAAGGTGCTTCAAAAGGAGTATTTTGACACAATCGCCACGCTACGCAGGAAGATTTGTCAGTCAGGTAGATTTGATCACAATTTGACCAATGGTCGAGAGAAAACACCGTTGCCCGTCGTCTTCTGTGTTCTTTTAGTCGCCTCTAATTTCTGTGCCGACACCGATAGTAAGATAATAATATAAGGTATTATTTTACCCTCCCTGACCACTATACTAATTAGATGTCGGATCAATAATAATAAATATAAAGCCATATATAGTTTCACGAACTAGAGTTGTTGATTCGGAGTTTATATCATGTATCTCGTTTTTTATGAGTTTCTGATAATTCGGATCCGTTGCAAGCGCCATGATCATGGAAATACTGATAGTGACGATGAAAGTTTATATCACTATAATTTGAATAACGATCCTAATTTATTAATTCTGTAACTGTCACCCCATTTAATAAAACCGCGATTAATATTATAGAAAATTTAGTAAGTGCACCTGACCTAAAAGGCTTGGGCCCTTCCAGGTATACTTCCAATATGCTCAGTAGCTCATAACAACCACTCGGCGCGGGCCGCACCACTCCTAACGCGATAAAATATCGCTCGGGCCTGACGCTAGCGTGGTCTATTCACGCCGTGTCGAATAGGAATTTATTTGATCGCAATTTCCGTAAGGCTGCGTCACTGCGGTGATGCTCTATGCTGGGATCTTCTTATGCGACTATGAACAGCTGACTATGTTGTTATGATTAACAGCTTTACGTGCTTTCCAATTTGGGTCCGGCCGTTATGCCCCCATTCCGGGCTGCCCCATTAAGTTAGTAAAATATCATGACAAAAAGAGAAACTGTGGGGGCATACCGGCCGGGGGCAACTCGGAATGGGGGCATAACAGCCGGACCCTCCAATTCACCATCACTATCAGACATCAGTCTCTAGCTGTCAGTTTTAATTATGTGAAAAGAGTTAGTTTGGTGGTGCAAGGAAATCTATTATATCTGCACACTCTTTCTAAAACATGAATTCCTAAAACACTAACCTAAATTTTTTTCAGAAGTCATTGGCTAGACTTATAGCTCTACTTTTTGAATAAATACTTAAAACTAGGATCACTTTGTATTTTGAGTCATGATGAAAAGATGAATTTATTTTTATAAGGACGTGAGTATTAAGTTATACATGAATAATGTTGGTTTTACAGGTCAAATCCACACGTCTGCCAACATGACAAAATACCTAGCTGTCAATTTGCATGATGTTGAAAGAGATGAAGTAATTTAACGGTGCAGAGAAAGTTATTTAATCATTACTTGTTTGTTTGATTAAATAATTTTAACCTTATGGGCTTCTCAAAGGATAGAATAGAATAGAATAGAATATATGTTTAAGGATAAATCTATTATAATGAGACCGTTAATAAAGCCGTGACCAAACACGGATTAATGTTCGTTTCACAGTTCAAATTCACACGTCTGCCAACTTGACAAAGTATCGGCAAGCTTCAATCGCTGACAGCTCTCATTCGCGGTGTTCGCATACAAATTTATTCAGTCGCAATTTCCTAACGTCAGAGCTACTACGGACGGGACCTATGGCCGCATCGCTCGCTGTCTGTGCTAAAGGTGAAATGGATCGTAAATAATTTAAAACTCGCATAGTGGTTCTCTCTGACACAGTTGCATAGGAAAGTGATTGCATTGACACAGGTTTTAAAGTGCTGAGGTTATACGAAATCACTAGTTCAGTAAAAGGAACAACAAAATGTCACTATTTTCGTGAACGAAGAGAATACCTAGCGATCATAAATAAAAAGAAAACACAGTCCCATTAGAAAAATTGACTTCAGAGTGCCCACAATTGAATCTGCGTGGCTGTTATCAAAGTTAATGCCAGTTTCATTGAATCCTAATACTTTGACAGAACAAACAAATAATCTAGTGGAAAACAAGCAATCACGCCAAAATGGCTCAACATTTTGGATAAAATTTGGCACGATGGTAGACTTTTAATCCTCAAAAGTAGGATGTGTAGGACACGTTTAAATTAAAAATTCTACGCAATTGAAGTCGCGGGCAATAATTATTTTTCATAACAATCAAGGCTCGTGCTACGAGTGATTTGGAAATAGGCCTCATAATCCTCTTTCCATCTAAAGCTCGTGAAAATCAGCTAACACATTTCATTTAAATTTATTAACGTATGATAATAGGGGTTAAAGTATGAAATTGCCGATTTGTACTGAAAATCAAAATTGTTTATTTTTTAATTTTTAACAAATTTATTTAATCAAAATAGTTACCATTATTATCTATATATTGCTGCCATCTAATAGGAAGGTCATTTATGCCTTTGTGATAGAACTCTGAGGATCAAGACTGCACAAACTGTGTGAAAGCATTTTGTACTGCCTCCTGGGAAGAAAACTTCTTGTCACGTAGGTAATTGTCCAAATCACGAAAAAAATGGTAGTCCGTTGGAGCAAGGTCTGGCAAATACGGAGGATGTCGAATGGTTTCTAATTGCAGTTCCTGAAGGGTCAAAACGGTTTCTCGTGCTGTATGAGGTCTCGCGTTGTCATGGAGCAATAATGGTGAAGATCGATTCATGAGTCGGGGCTGTTTTACTGCTAGTTTTGCCAACATTGTTCGGAGTTCGGCACAATAGACATCTGCCGTTATTGATTGACCAGATCGGAGAAAACTATAGTAAATAACACCATGCTGAGACCACCAAACAGTTACCCTTAACTTTTTTATTGGTAATTTTTGCTTTAGGACACTGTTGTGGCGTTTGACCTGGGGTCAGCCATTGCATTTTTCTTTTACGGTTATCATAAAAAATCTACTTTTCATCACAAGTCACAATTCGATTTAATATTCCTTCATTTCTGTACCGATTCAACAAGGCAACACAAGTTACAACACGTGTTTCTTTCTGCACATCAGACAAATCCTGAGGCACCCATTTTTCGTATTTATTTATTTTATTGATTTGACGCAAATGAGTCAATATTGTGGGTAAGGTTACGTTAAACCATGCCGCTAATTCCTGGGTAGTTTGACTAGGATCGGCTTCCACCATCTCTCTTAATTCATCGTTAATCACCTGTGTGGGCGGTCTTCGTCGTGGCTCGTTCTTCAAGTCGAAGTTTCCATCACGAAAGCGTTTAAACCAAAATCGCACGGTGCGTTCATTAGCAGATCCCTCTCCAAACGCAACATTGATATTGCGGGCTGTTTCTGCCGCGTTACTTCCGCGTCGGAACTCGTATTCAAAAATCACTCGAATTTTCGCAGTATCCATCCTTCTTGTCTAAGTTAAATAACAAAAACAATTGAAAGTCGACATTCAAGTGTTTAAATTTTTTTAAAAGAAGAACATCATAGAAACCATGTGAAATAAGTTTCATTCGAAAACCTCAAACCATGAAGATTCTATGTCAATTCAAAGAACCTATCACAATAAAACGGCAATTTCATATTTTTAACCCTAATATAATATAAAAGTCGTAGATGCGTGTCGTAAATTTGATATAGTAAACGTAAGCAAGCCAACTAGGCACACACGCTGCAAGATTTAAAGTACGCAATATAGTAAGCTTGTCCCTTAGGCTGCAAGGCTCCAAGTACGCAGTAAGTATTCCGTTTGTTTCGGTACTCGTGTAACAGTAAAAGAACCTCTTGGGCCAAGTGTCTCTAGTGGCGCTAGCCCTGAGGTCTGCCCTGAGGAAATTTGATTCTCAGACAGGCCAATAATATGAAAAAATGCTACTGATAGATTACCACGGGTCTTGGTGTTTGTGGTATCTTTGTTGTTGATTTTTGCTGATTCAAAAAAACAAGCGCTTTCAATTGATACGTACTTTAAAGATGAATAAATTTATTATAATAAATATAATTATATAATTTTTTCTACACATCTTTTCTTATTTCAGTTATAGTATTATGCTGATCTAACTTGAACTAATCAATGTCCAAAATTAAATTATGATTGATGAACATAAAGCAGTTTTAAAAACCTTTAAACTGTTTGATTGACAATAAAAAAGCTGTGGTATATCGAGCGTAAATATTATTGCCATATAAATATACTCGTACATACTACCTAAGGCTTGGTTTCCTCAAAGTTGAAGCTGAACGAAAGTACGCACTACGATGGCATGTCTAACACCGCAATGTCTCATATAGGGATAATCTAGCCGGCTAGCTACCGTGCCAGGACGGTGTTGGAGCTATCCCGTCCTCTGTAATTAAAAGTTACTACCAGTCTTTTTATGACTTAAGTGGTTTGTGCACAGGAAGGCATTTTTATCCAATCACTGACCTGTTGTTGACCAAAACATCGTATGACATTTAGGCTCACCTTTATTCGCCCCCTGGCGCCGGCCGCGCTTGCTGCGCAGACCTGTCACGCGCACGCAGCACACTGCACATGCACCTACGTTTCGCACATTCATATTCGTGCCCTGCGTCTGATCGGAGACATACTCACTCGGTGTGATGATTTAGACTTGTTTGCTGACAGTTTGGACATTATAATTTTTAGAAAAATTTTATAATTACTGTTTGTTTAATTGACTTAAATGTGTTTTAGTAATAAATTTGAGTTGACTGACATTTGTAACTTAATAAGGTAAATTCTTTTATTTTTGACATTATATAAACTGACATTATCTTGTACTCGTATTCGACGACTGATGTATCATATTCAGGACACTAATTATCCTATCATTATTAATTTACTGTAATTCTAATGATTATCTCTTGACTACTTTTTTTGACTTGCTTGAGATTTGGAGTTCTCTCTGTTAACATGCATGGAAAATGAATAAATTAATTATGAATTATTCTATCGCGCGTGTAACGCGAGTACCATATGATGCCTTCTACTTTTCGTTTCAATCGTAGGTTTTATGACTATGATTGTTTTGGTTGACTGGCTTATAAGCCCCAGGCTGTGTCTTTATAGGCGTGCGTTGATGTAAACGACGTCGTTACGGTCCCGACGTGAGTGAATACCGAAGTCTCGTTGATACCACGAGATATCGCTTGACGTTTATTAATGTTTGATCGAAAATGAATCCAATTTCTAAGTTTGTATTATAGTAGATGACGTATGAGTGTAGTGGGCTTAGATACACGGTTTTGATATAGTTTTTCTGTAGTTTTAGCAATTAGTGTGCTGTGTTGTGTTAGGTTTAAATAGAATAGCACTACCCTGTTTCTTCCTTGATTCTGTAAGAGGTGACTGCTGAGAGAAAACGCCAATCCTGATAAATTATGCCTAAATCCTTCTTATGAGTGCGATTGTGCTAGAGACTATCTAACAGTGACTGACAAAGGCTGATGCTGAAGTACACAAGAAGTAAATCCTATAGAGTGACTATCAAACAGTACCCTGATGAAGGCTAATAATGTGCAAAAAACAGCATATAAATTACTCATGTCCAAATGAGGCTTCTATCTATACTTTATTTGATATTTTAGCAACTTAATTGCACTTATAATATCAGTATATAAACTTGAAAAATTTTGTCTCAGGCGGGAAATTTTTCAAGTTTATATACTGATATTATAAGTGCAATTAAGTTGCTAAAATATCAAATAAAGTATATAAATAGCTGTTTCATCTTAACTGACTGTCAAATATCTGCAAAGATGTTTCTTTCGGGTGTTAAGGGTGCAAACTCCTAACATTTGATGGAACAACGCTGGCTCACAGCGTAAGAATATGCTTGAAAAATTCGCGCCGTGTCGCAGTGTCTCGGTGGCCTAATGGTATGGCGCCCGCCCGGCATGCGAGGAGATGCGGGTTCGTGTCCCGCCTGAGACAAAATTTTTCAAGTTTATATACTGATATTATGAGGCTTCTATCTGTTATGCTTTGCAAATTTGAAAGTATTTAAGTAGCTGATTCTTCATAACTGACTGTTAGACTGTGTTCAGTGAAGACGTTTCTTTCGGACGTTAAGAAAAATTGACGACTGTTACGTAGTTTCTTTGTGGCTAAACTGTTCAAGCGTTGCGCCTGGCATGCATGTAGATGCGGGTTCAAGTCCCGCCTGATACATATTGTTTTAAGTTTAAATACTTACAAATTACAATGTAAAACTTACTCAAAAATTTTACCAGATTGAATTAAGAAAACATTTATCGCGTCAGGTCCGAGCAGTTTGCTGAAAATTATTTATCCGTTATAAAAAAATACTTCGTATGCAAATAACGTTATCGAAAATAAAGCCGAGTAAATTTCGCATAATCCAATTCAGGTTTATCAGCAGGAGTTCCGCATTTTGACTTACGGCCGGTCCCAATAATATATCTATCGCCAGTTTTGACATTTCGGAGATAGGAAACAGTTTCTATCTCTGATTTTTCTGTCCAGAGAAACAAAGACAGAAGTTGTTTTCTATCTCCGATATGCCAAAACTGAAGATAGATAGGTTATTAGGACCGACTGTAAAACGGACTAAACCCTGATCTCAGTCGGTATTCACAATTTCAGAATAAGAACATTAATTTTTCAAAAATTCGTTTTTATTTTTTACAAACGACGAAACACGTTTGTTTCGATGTGTACCTTTTTTATTTAGTTGTAATTGCATATTTCCATTGTTTTTTGTTTTTAATTAAAAGCTGCTCAAAATATGTATACCATATCACCAAGTAACTCGGGTTAGCGATCGATGTTTGTCCAATGGTTGAAATAATAAATTAAAAACATATTAAAAAAACACAAATATTTAACGAGACAATAATTAGGATTAACAAATATGATAAGATAGAACACAAAACACCAACCATCAAATAAGAATAGCCTTTATTACTGATAATAAATACAATAACATGCGATTACAATATGTTTCATTCATAATTTTTTATTCATACTTATTTTAATACAAAAAAAAATGCATGCACTTTCAATTTAATGTTCAATCTAATACTTAAAACGCCCCGTTGGTCTTGTGGTTTAAATACCGGGCCAGGATCTCGGGGTCCCAGGTTCTATCCCCGGGTCGGGCAACAAATAGTTTCAAATTTTCGAACGTTGCTCGGGTTTGTGATCACCAACCCGCATTTGGCAAGTGTGGTGATTAAGCCAGTACCCATAATTGCTGTGGTAACTTGAATTCAATGATGGAGGCCCTATCCCTGCAGTGGGATGATTATAGGCTGTTACTTTCTTACTTACTAGTATTATATTATCTGTGCTAATACTTAAAATGTTCGACATCGGTAACAGCATTGTCAGTTTGCTGTTTGGCATAGGCAAATTATTAATTGTTTGGTTGATTGGCAGTACTCCTTTAGTCGCTAAGAAGGAACAGAAAAAGAAGAATAAGTAGTGCTACAATATTCTGTATCTACACGACAAAACTTAAATACCTTTTATTAATAAGCTTTTGATGTGTTAGTACTGTTATGAATAAATAATAAATTAATAAATATTTTTTAGGCATGCCACACTGGGCCACACAGAGCCATCTTGTCCCAAACTAAGCTACTACTACGAAGCTTGTCGTATTGGCTACAAGACAACCAATAAACCTACTTATATACTTTTTTTTGTAAATGTATACTTATAATACATAGAAAACACCCAGACAAGTACAAACAGACATGTTCATGCACACAAATATTCGTACTGTGCGGGGATCAAACCCGCGACCCATGGCTCAGAATCAGCGTTTACTACCACTGATCCAAATGGAAAACTTATGTGAATATGAAACAGTACCAATACCGGAATCTCATCAATCACAAACTAAGTATATGTAGCTATAGTAGAAACTTCGAATTAACTTTTTTTTTATTGCAAATATAAAAATACACGGTTCTAGTAGCATTCTTACTATGTCATGTTGGAACTACTAAATGTTACAACCAAATCATTTGACCCACAAAGGAAAACTCGACTGGCCGAAACTTGCATCAATTAACATGTTAATACTAGGTTCCAAAACGTTTCGAATTATAATAACAGGTACACAGGAAATGGAACAGTTATTTTAGTAGCAGCGATATCATGACGGGGTTTCCGTCGAGAAAAATATTTAGGTATGATAATTAAAACTAATTTATTCCGGTCGAGCGTAATTGCTGAGTCAACTGACCTAGTTTTCTATTGCAGTAAGATACGGGTCAGTTTAAATCTTCCAGCGTTTTAAGGGCGGGTATCGAGATATAGCGGTGTAATAAAAAAATATCCATAATGCTGATTCAAACTTCCAGGGTCACCTATCACAAAAAAATATTTAATCGGGTTTTATACCCTCATCATCTTGATCAGATGATCATCATCTTGGGAAAATGACGCCCACTGCTGGACAAAGGCCTACTCAAAGGTTCTCTACAATGATCAGTCCCGCGCCTCATGCATCTAACGTCTTCCTGCGACCTTCACCGTAACGTGGGGGGGGGGGGTCATGTACGATGATGACATAAGCTTTTGATCGATCGTTTGTTATCATTTCATCATTTATTACAATTATCATTTTCATACATTTGTCATCTATTCGTCTAGCGTAAACGATATAAGAAAGCCATTTTTCTAAGGCCGCTGGTTCGCTTAAAACGCGTTTCTTGTTCATTTTCCAATTGAGCCAATAAAAAAAATAGTTTTTTTTTTCTAAATTGACACGGACCTGGAAGTTTCGAAGATTCAAGTTTCTATAAGAAAGATGCAAGTTTATAGATAGGCGATCTACCCACCCGGGTTTTTAAACTTAGGTGGGTAAAAACTATGTGTTTTGGGTGTATTAGGCTTAAATCCTTTATACACGATATGATCTTAAACGCAAGCAAATGCTGTCATATAACATTTACTAGAAAGAAAATATTCTCTTAAACGGGGTATCGTCTCAATGGCACAGATCTTAGACATGTGCAGGAAGTAAGGGATCTGGGGATCACACTAGACGCAAAACTCAAATTTACTTCACACATAAATAAAATCGTAAAGAAAGCCGCAAGAATGCTTGGGTTCCCAAGAAGAAACTCTTAGATATTTCGCCAGCTGCAAACTGAGATTTTGCTGTACAATTCCTTGGTTTGAAGTCACCTAGAATACGCCAGTTCAGCGTGCTCGTAATAGCACGCACTAACAGCGCATAGAGAGCATACGAGCACTTACTAGGCAATTAGCATAATAATCGCGATATATTTCTGACATATTATCAGAGAATTAACTTTTTCAGGATGGATTTGCTCAGTGACCGTCGGCTTATATTGGACTTAATCTTTTTACATAAAATAAGTAGTTAACATCAAAATAGACTGCCCCCAGCTTCTCGCTGAGATGCCATTAACGGTTCCACGTTTGCCTTCCCGATACCCTATTACTAGAACAGTCTGCCCTCTTCGTAGACGAACTAATCTGGGAGCCTTTCGCCCTATCACTAGGATGATGACATCATACAACGCATTGAATAAAGCCAACAAATTCGACATATTCCGTGATACTTTGCCCGGACTCAGGGCACGAATGGTTAAAGGTTTCATCCACAGCCGATTTTAACGTGCCAATTTTAGCTGTGTCAAGGGAAATAGTACTTTTTTTTTAATTGTTTTTATTAGGATTTTTATAATTTAAATAACTTATTTAGTTTTAAGTGTGTTTTTTAAGATTAATTTTGTATTAATCTCACTGTCTATGGTCAATGTCATGTATAACTTTAATTAGCAAACGTATAAGAACAAACTAACTAGTTTTAGGAAAGTGATGTATACATTATGCTGTTGGTGTACTTCAATAAAAAAAAAAACAACAACACCCAAATTTTAGGGTGTTTATAATTTTTACTTGTATTCCAATCTAGCTACCAGTTTCCGGTTTTTTGAGGCAAATCGTAAAAACAGGTCACGCCAGAGGACTGTACTAAGTGGTTTGGAACACTCGAAGACCAGACTATCTTTTATACGATTACAAGAAATAATATCGTCCAAATGCTGGAGCTTAAGAAATAACAATCTCTCTGCTAAAGCGAAAGCTTTAACTTTATAATTATGAGGAGCTTCTGCAGCTAATGACATTCTAACTGCTTCAGTTACATTAGCGAATTATGAACCTTACTCAGGTTATCTATCAAGTTAATATCTACGAGTAAGTATGAATTAATTTTTGACAGACCGCAGTATTTAAATCTCTCTCCGATTAATATTATAGACGCATATTATTATTGTTGAAATAGATTATTAAATTGTGTTTAACTATAACTAACTAGCTGTTGCCCGCGACTTCGTCCGCGTCAATTTCTGTTATTATGTAGACTATTTTTGCAACATTTTTCTATCATGCTTCGCTCCTATTGGTCGCAGCGTGATGTTATATAGCTTAAAGCCTTCCTCGATAAATGGACTATCCAACACAAAAATATTTCTTCAATTCGGACCACTACTTTCTGAGATTAGCGCGTTCAAACAAACAAACAAACAAACTCTTCAGCTTTATAATATTAGTATAGAATATTGTATGCCCATTGGTGAGACACAGAAGATCTGACTTGTTTTATTTAAGACCTTTATCACCTGTGATTCACAATAAATGAATTTGAATTTGAATTTGAATTTGATATACCTTGATAATAAAACCTAAATATACAGTCAGATACAAAAACGACACTTAAAGCTGTCCTTATTTGAATAATTGACGCCGATTTTATAATAGAGCCAGAAAAAAAATTAAGCTCCACTAACACCCAAATGAGGTATTAATTTTATCAAATATATAAATTTAATATCAGTATATAAACTTGAAAAATTTTGTCTCAGGCGGGACTCGAACCCGCATCTCCTCGCATGCCGGGCGGGAGCCATACCATTAGGCCACCGAGACACTGCGACACGGCGCGAATTTTTCAAGCATATTCTTACGCTGTGAGCCAGCGTTGCTTCATCAAATGTTAGGAGCTTGCACCCCCAACACCCGAAAGAAACATCTTTGCAGATGTTTGACAGTCAGTTAAGATGAAACAGCCATTTATATACTTTATTTGATATTTTAGCAACTTAATTGCACTTATAATATCAGTATATAAACTTGAAAAATTTTGTCTCAGGCGGGACTCGAACCCGCATCTCCTCGCATGCCGGGCGGGCGCCATACCATTAGGCCACCGAGACACTGCGACACGGCGCGAATTTTTCAAGCATATTCTTACGCTGTGAGCCAGCGTTGCTTCATCAAATGTTAGGAGCTTGCACCCCCAACACCCGAAAGAAACATCTTTGCAGATGTTTGACAGTCAGTTAAGATGAAACAGCCATTTATATACTTTATTTGATATTTTAGCAACTTAATTGCACTTATAATATCAGTATATAAACTTGAAAAATTTTGTCTCAGGCGGGACTCGAACCCGCATCTCCTCGCATGCCGGGCGGGCGCCATACCATTAGGCCACCGAGACACTGCGACACGGCGCGAATTTTTCAAGCATATTCTTACGCTGTGAGCCAGCGTTGCTTCATCAAATGTTAGGAGCTTGCACCCCCAACACCCGAAAGAAACATCTTTGCAGATGTTTGACAGTCAGTTAAGATGAAACAGCCATTTATATACTTTATTTGATATTTTAGCAACTTAATTGCACTTATAATATCAGTATATAAACTTGAAAAATTTTGTCTCAGGCGGGACTCGAACCCGCATCTCCTCGCATGCCGGGCGGGCGCCATACCATTAGGCCACCGAGACACTGCGACACGGCGCGAATTTTTCAAGCATATTCTTACGCTGTGAGCCAGCGTTGCTTTTTTTTTTCGCCCGGCATGCGAGGAGATGCGGGTTCGAGTCCCGCCTGAGACAAAATTTTTCAAGTTTATATACTGATATTATAAGTGCAATTAAGTTGCTAAAATATCAAATAAAGTATATAAATGGCTGTTTCATCTTAACTGACTGTCAAACATCTGCAAAGATGTTTCTTTCGGGTGTTGGGGGTGCAAGCTCCTAACATTTGATGAAGCAACGCTGGCTCACAGCGTAAGAATATGCTTGAAAAATTCGCGCCGTGTCGCAGTGTCTCGGTGGCCTAATGGTATGGCGCCCGCCCGGCATGCGAGGAGATGCGGGTTCGAGTCCCGCCTGAGACAAAATTTTTCAAGTTTATATACTGATATTATAAGTGCAATTAAGTTGCTAAAATATCAAATAAAGTATATAAATGGCTGTTTCATCTTAACTGACTGTCAAACATCTGCAAAGATGTTTCTTTCGGGTGTTGGGGGTGCAAGCTCCTAACATTTGATGAAGCAACGCTGGCTCACAGCGTAAGAATATGCTTGAAAAATTCGCGCCGTGTCGCAGTGTCTCGGTGGCCTAATGGTATGGCACCCGCCCGGCATGCGAGGAGATGCGGGTTCGAGTCCCGCCTGAGACAAAATTTTTCAAGTTTATATACTGATATTATAAGTGCAATTAAGTTGCTAAAATATCAAATAAAGTATATAAATGGCTGTTTCATCTTAACTGACTGTCAAACATCTGCAAAGATGTTTCTTTCGGGTGTTGGGGGTGCAAGCTCCTAACATTTGATGAAGCAACGCTGGCTCACAGCGTAAGAATATGCTTGAAAAATTCGCGCCGTGTCGCAGTGTCTCGGTGGCCTAATGGTATGGCGCCCGCCCGGCATGCGAGGAGATGCGGGTTCGAGTCCCGCCTGAGACAAAATTTTTCAAGTTTATATACTGATATTATAAGTGCAATTAAGTTGCTAAAATATCAAATAAAGTATATATAAATTTAGGTCAGCAGTAGGTAGTAGGTTTCTGATCATGATTAGTGAATTAAATGAATTCCGTTTTATTAAGCGTTAGCAAGTGATATGAATATGGATAAGGATAGTTGATGATTCATTGCATATCGATAAATCAGGGGAATTTCAATGTACTGTTTTTTGAGTTTACGCGATCAAAATACTTTGCTTGGCTTTCACTTTAGCAAATGAAAGATATGTTGACGACCATTTGGATCAGCGGTAGTTAACGCTGCTTCTGACCCATGGGTCTCGGGTTCGATCCCCGCACAGTACAAATATTTGTGTGCATGAACATGTCTGTTTGTACTGGTCTGGGTTTTTTCTATGTATTATAAGTAAGTATTTACAAAAAAAAAAAGTATATAAGTAAGTTTATCGGTTGTCTAGTACTCCATACGACAGGGTACTTAATAGTAGCTTAATTTGGGACTAGATGGCTCAGTGTGGCCCAGTGAGGCATGTCCTAAGATATTTATTTATTATTTATTTATTATGTTTACGGATTTTTATTTCGCGTTTATTTTTGGTTTAACCCAAAGTTTTGAACCCTTTACAGCAACAATGTGAAAGTGAAACATCTTTTATTTCAATGGAATTTCAATGGTTTCGAAACGAAATAAACTCCAAATATTTAAAATAATTGTGTTTGTTAGAATAAAATGACTCGGAAGCTGTATTTATGTATGACTTATCTTGACGACCGGTTGAATCAGTGGTAGTAAATGCTGCATCTGAGCCATAGGTCGCGGGTTCAATCCCCGCACAGTACAAATGTTTGTGTGCATGAAGATGTCTATTTGTACCTGGTCTGGATGTTTTCTATGTATTATAAGTATGTATTTAGGAAAAAAAGTATATTAATAAGTTTGTCGGTTGTCTAGTACCCATAGTATAAGCTTAGTAGTAGCTTATTTGGGACTATATGGCTCTTTGTGGCCCAGTGTGGCAAGTCCGAAAAAATATTTATTTATTTATTATTTTTTATCTGGATCATCAGAGTTTTTCAAGGCGCCTATTACAGGTTTATGAAGTCACTAGTTTTTACGACTTCCATCTTGAGACAGAAGCCAGTGGCCTAACGTGCCTTCCAAAGCACGAGAGAGAGAGAGACAAACTTCTTAGCGTTCCATGGATTCACCGTGCGGGTGCCGGGTCCATCTTGTGTCAGAAAGAGAAAGTCCGAGTAGGTACCGGGACTTGTGACATAAAAAAGAAAAAGACGTGTGGCACTCGGGGACTGCCGCGGTAAAGCTATTGCATAGCATTTTGTATCAACTTATGCAATTATAATTATTTATTAATCAAATAAAACTTGTAAAAAGTTTTTAGGTTATGTCATTTAAGGTCATTTAGTTAGGATTATTTTCTGAATATTCCCTTTAGATAAAGAAATACTTATATTGCTAATGTTTTCTAGACATTATAAGGAACAATTTGATATATGTTTCATTACTATACGTCTCAATTTTTTAGTAGGCCCATTCGCCATACTAAAAAAAATTGTCTCCTTTTACAAGTACAGCTATTCACTGTTGTACATAAATACCTATACACCTATATACTTTCTCATAAACAGCTGCTTATGTATTCGTCCGATTTCGGAGCAGCTCGTCTCGATTCGTGCGAGTTTCGTAGAGTCGTACAATACGTCTAATCGCACACACACAACGCCGTGTCGAAGACTGCCGAACTGAAACGACATTCGACGATGCACGGCCTTCAAGCCACACCTCCGTGCCCGTCGGAGTGGGGAGCGTGAGGTTTTTTCGTTACGGAATTTCTGGATTCGGTCCCCGCGCTCAAGGCCCGCGATAGAAGCTATGCAATAGCTTAAAAGTAAAAATGAAAATGTGGACAGTATCACATACATTGTTCTGAGATCAGAACGAAAGAAGTAGATAACTATTTGAAGCACTTCGTCGAAATCAAAGTTTCTGATTTCCTAAAAGACAAGTTGCTAAGATAGGCACCACAAACACCCAGACTTAATAAAACGTTAAAAATACTTTTATAAATATTGACCCGTCCGGGAATCGATCAAAGACCTCGGAGCAGGTAGCATCCGGCAAACCGATGCGTACGTCACTCCACCATAGATTTAACTATAACTACCCTACAAGACCCAAATGCATTCAGTAAAAATCCTTTCCTAAACTTACCCGACTGGAGATCGAACTCGTAACCCTTGTGTAGTAGACAGGCCACCGCACTACTACATCAATTAGATCGCTCCTGTTATCAGACTAACTTGAGCCATTTTAGAAAAGATCGTTGTTTCAATTGTCTTGACCGTCAATCGAACTTGTAGCTCAAGGGCCACGAAGTGCTTGCGACGAAGCCTCTGAGAGGAAGGGTTTGATAATATTTTTCTTAGCCCTAATATCCGCGAATTAGTGTAAGCGCGCCTTAACTCCGTCAGGCGCAGTTAACGACATGATATATGTATGCTTTTATCCAGTGTAGTGCAGCTCACCCTCGTCATCGGTAAGCAGTGGATTAGTGCTTTTCCGGCAATAAACAAGCCAGAGAAACGGCCGGTAAATGTTTGCGAAAGTGTTTCAGGGCGCCTTAACAGAAATGTTTTAGTAACAAGTGGCTTTGAGGATAAGGTAATGTTTTTTTTAAAGATCAAATGGCATCAATGGTTTTGGATAGCGTGATTTAAAAAGGTATAATATTTTTTTTAATTTACTGTTTTTGATTTTTACATTGTTTTTATTTATTGTTCTTTTTACGATTTATTTTTAAGGCGACTACATGAGCTAAGTGCTGGCCCCAATTGATTTACTTTTATTACTTCGAAAAAAAAATCAATCTCAAAAAATATATTTTAGTAGTATTTATTAAATCACTGTTAAATGCTTTTCATTGTGGCATTCTTTCGTATTGTACATTATTGCTAAAAGCGGCCGCTTTTGGCGTTAGCGACAAATTCGACTTTTTAAACAACTAAATGAAAAGTTTACTGTGATTCAATTAATACTAGAGGTGATTTGCTAAAGTGACACTGTTCTTGACGACCATTTGGATCTGCGGTAGTTAACGCTGCTTCTGAGCCATGGGTCGCGTGTTCGATCCCCGCACAGTACAAATATTTGTGTGCATGAACATATCTGTTTGTACTGGTCTGGGTGTTTTCTATGTATTATAAGTCATATGCATCTGTTGTCTAGTACCCCATACGACAGGATACTTAATAGTAGCTTAATTTGGGACTAGATGGCTCTGTGTGGCTCAGTGAGGCATGTCTTAAAATATTTATTTATTTCTAGATTTTTGAGAATTGATTCTGTTTAGAAGTAATAAAATTTATTCAAATGGGGGCAGCACTTAGCTCTAGTAGTCTTAATTGACTTCACTAAGTTTATTAAAAGTAAAGTAACGACCTATATTTATCCCACAGGAGGACAAAGGATTCCATCATTAAATTTAAGTTACCACAGCAATGATGGATACAAGCATAATTACCACGCTTGCCAAATGCGGGTTTTTGATCACAAATCTGAACAATGTTCGAAAATTCAGAACCGACTCGAAGCTTGAACCCAGGACCTAGAGATCTTGGCTTTAACCACTGGACTTACTTAATATTCGTTGTATTCTTTTTATATTTATACTAGCTTACCCCGCGAACACGCTGTGACGCGCCCAGACGTATTATTTTGCTGCGGCGGGGTCTCGGTTGAATGGACCTTACACAGCTACATCTGTGGGCGTCACAGCGTGTTTCAAAATAAATAGCTGAACCGATGTTCAGTATTTTAATTAAAAAAAAAAAAACATTGCCACGATGTCACACATAATGGTTACATAACGAGGGGCTTCGTTTTACAGGTGGTTAAAATTGCACAGTGCATAAAGATTATTATTGCTGTTCTTACTATACTTATTTACTTTATACTTTATTGTTTATTTGCCTTCGTTATACAGAGTTCCTACTGAGAATCAGAGTCGTATATGTCTTTGGCTGTAACTGTTGCTATCAAAACTTACTTTTTGGCCCCTTTTCTGTTTCATCATTGACTTTTTGTGAATTTTGTGAAACATAAACTATATTCTATTCTAAAGCCTGTGTCCAGCAGTGGACTGATATAGAATGGTGATGATGTCTCTCAATATGCTTGTGGGCTTGGGCTTGTGATAACTATCCCTAAGACTTATGATGAATTGACTGGCATTGCATATTTTGTCTGTGATTCTTGGCATTTTAATTTAATTTAAATTTATATTTATTTTATTGACATTTTAATTTCACAGTTATTCTTGATTATCATGACTTGTATTTATTTTGCTTTACCTACTTACTATTACTAGACTTATTTGATTGATTTTCACCTATTTAATTTGTTTGCATGACGACGACAGAAAATATTTGCTTATCGACAGATCGGTTAAACATGAATGCTCATTTCTAATTGTAACAACTTTATCTGTAATACCATGTTTTACCAGATTTATCTTATCTTATCTTATCTTATCAAGAAGTATAAATAGTTTACAAAACTTTAGCCAGACCTCGAAAATGATTTTAAAGGTATCCTACAGGATACCTTTGCTGTATTTATGAAACATTTTTCTACTCAGAATTTTGTCTTCATTCATTTGATACCCCAATCGTTGGCTGCAAACTGTTTTTTTCAAAATTTAACGACCATTTCGATCAGTGGTAGTAAACGCTGCTTCTGAGCCATGGGTTGCGAGTTCGATCCCCGCACAGTACAAATATTTGTGTGCATGAACATGTCTGTTTGTACTGGTCTGGGTGTTTTTCTATGTATTATATGTATATATTTACAAAAAATATATATAAGTATGTTTATCGGTTGTCTAGTAGCCAATACGACAAGCTTCGTAGTAGTTGCTTAGTTTGGGACTAGATGGCTCTGTGTGGCTCAGTGTGGCATGTCTGAAAATATACTACTGTCGTTGCATTCACTATGTAGTTTTTTAACAAAAGCTAGCCTATGTTACCCGTACTAGAGCATTCGAATGATACCTCGTTTACCAAAATTGACTTAGTAGTTTAGCTGCAAATGTGAAACCTACATAAATACCCACGCAATACATAGGTATAATCCCAGTATTGAAAATTACCTGAACTGTAAAAAATTTGACACAACTAAAAATAATCTATTAGTTGAGAAAAAGAAAAATGGTTGGAAATGTTTATGTGAATCCTTCAACAGATATACCCCTGTCAGCACTATGTGGAACTACATGAGGAAGTTTAAACGTTTATCTATTCAGAAACTGCCAAAAAATGATGAATGTATTCAACCGTTTATCAATAAATATGCCCCTTCATATTCTCCTGAAAAAGAAATAAATAACACATTAGTAACACAAAGTTTTCTTTCTCTTTTGTAGAATTTTTATTACAGCCCTAGACTCACGTAAAAATACAACTCCTGGATTAGGTAATATCCCATTTGAACTCATTCGATACCTTTACATCAATGCTCAAAAACTTCTTTTAGATATATTTAATTTGTTATCGACAAGAACAGGTAATTCCAGACTCATGGAAAACTCAATGTATCATCCCCATATTAAAACCAGACAAACCCCCTGATGACAGTAATTCATATCGACCAATTTCATTATCATCCTGCATAGGTAAGCTTTTTGAATGCATGTTAAAAATTAGATTAGATCATTATGTAGAATCAAATAATATCTAACCTATACATAGACTGATAAAATTCATGCTGTTGACTTTGCTGTAGTCAATTGAAAAGAAAAGAAAAAATCCCCCATTAAGAGAACCTGTGCGTCTTCCTAAGTATATATAGGAAAAGGTGCTAAAATGAAAATTTGTGAAGTAAAAATGGCATAGTAAAGAAAGTAATAGCCTATAATAATCCCACTGCAGGAAAAAGGCCTCCATCATTGAATTCAAGCTGCCATAGCAATGATGGGTACAGGCATAATCACCACGCTTGCGAAATGCGGGTAGGTGATCTCAAACCCGAGCTATGCTCGAAAATTCAAAACTTTGTTGCCCGACCCGGGGATTGAACCCGGGACCCCGGGATCTTGGTGACGTATCTAAAACACTAGACCAATCGGGGCGTGTGGATAGTTATTTTTTACCTGACTACGCCAAAGCCAACCGGAAGAGTTATGATTTTAGCAGTCCATGTTGTATAAGTATGTGTGGGTATGTATAGATGTGGGATCCACATCATTGGCTAAACTCCTGAGCTAATTTTGGTAAATGACGTATCAATCGATTCCTTATTATAGTCCGGGTAACATAGGCTACATGTACCATGTACCTCATTTATTATGAGTTTCCGATATTTCAGCACTGTTGCAAGCGCCATGATCACGGGAGAACTGAATTAAATAACTCTAGTGATAGTGACCATGAAAGTTTAAATCAGTATAGGCTACATGATAAAGAAAAAGCTACATGCCGGATGATACAACAATTTGTTTGGGTAATTTGATAAATAAAAATGGTATGTTCTTGGGGTGGGATCTACCTCCTAGTGGTCCACCCTGGGCAACGGCATCTTTGGTTTTCTAACAGATCCTTTTGGTGGTAGGCTTCGTAAGAGACGACTTGGGTACTACCACCCTCCTGCTGGAGTCCAGCGCCAAACAGTTTCTGTGTTCCGCTGGTGTGTGGGAGAACCAGTGCCACTTTCTAGGTAACTCGCTCCATCTTAGGCTACTTAACCATAGAGTAAAGTATGTAGTCAAGAGCAAGCGGAGATTATATGAAAAAAATATCAAATCGAAGAAGACAGAATTTAGCAAATATACCGGGTGAATTTGAAGTCATGGGCATTTTTGTAGTCAAGTTACAGATTTTTAAACTATTTTTATCATATTATTATGTCCTATCAACGCTGCATATTCGGTGAGCGTAACATAGTATGTAATTAGCTTTGTTAACGTCATTTATGCTTAACGAAGCCTTAAAATAGGCATGGACCAATCCAACCACGATCGTGTTGCATAGAGGACAGTTTTGCATTATTACCCGACTGCATCAGAAGGAGGGTTATGTTTTTATTTGTAGTTTATTTAGTTGCTGTAAGATAATATTACGCTTACATTTGAATGAAGGTTGATTGATATATAAAATATACTGCTAAATAATCGTATAATGCTAAATTGTAACATTGTGAATGTAAAAGTAACTCTGTATGTCCGTCGGTTAGGTTTTCACGCCTAATTGAGTTATTCCGGTCGGATCCCCTAATCTGATCCCATGCTGGTTATTATTATTATTTAATTCCGGTCTGATCCACTAAATACTTTGCCATTCCGGTCTGATCCCCTTAAGATTACCATACTCTTTTCGACAAGTAAGTACAATCAAGAAACAAACTGTAATATAGTTATAATTTTTTTATTTGTTTTTAGCGATTTATTCAATCATCACAGGTATTTGGTTTTTTAATTAGACAAACCTAGTATCACCTAATCTAATAATATAAAAAAAAATCTTAATTACTTAGCATAAACAAAACTAAAAATAGGCATATTATATAAAATTAATACAGACAATCAGATATTTGTTTCTTTTTTATTTAGGCAAATCTTAGTATTTAATATAGAAAAATAACGACCTTAACCACTTGCCATGAACACGCGACCTCTTGCATTGAAGCCGACTTGTTGATCACTACCCCAAATCGGTCATCAATCAAATAAACCAATTCGTCGGAATACAAAACAGATAATAATAATTATAACTAAAATTCCTAGCCTGATAATCAAAAAAATCTTTAAATAATATGCAACGTAACTACCTACCTTGATATTAAGAGTACCTGAGCTATTCTTTCACCAGTTGACTCAGCGCCATAGAGTCCACCCGGTTTTATATTCCTTTTTCTTTGTATACTGGTGATCAGCTCTTAGTAAAACAACACTAACATTTATATTTATGTATATCAACCCATCAGAATTTTTAAATGATGATGACGGCTGGCTACCATCGTCAGACATTTAAGAACGGACAGCAAATGAATGTGTATATAAAGCTTAAAGCATTATAATTTTTAATAATAAAATATTATAAATTACCTATCAAATAATAAACCAGTATCTATGATTTTTAATAAGATAAATTAAATAGTAATCTACAAGTACTTACATTTCGGAAAAAACACTTACTTTGTTTCGCACAGTAAACATGATAGAAACTAACACTCTCGTGGTCAATAGAAGTTATATGGTCACTGGTTGGCTATTTCAGAATTGTTAGACAATAGCCAAGGTAAAAAATATTAAAAAAGGATTCAAACAGCTTGTGGAGACTCGGCACAGACAAATATATAGAGTAAATAGAAAGTACATGTTTCTATTGCAATAAATATTACTGTTGGAGAAATAAGTACGATGACTTTTCAGTGTTAGACGTATATTAATGAATAGATAGCGCTGCTGTCGCCGTTAACAATTACCGGACATAATTAAAATTATATGCATTTGAATTAAAACCTCTACATTATATTTTGTTGCCGACTGTCCTAAATAATGTGTTAAAACTAATAGGGACCGGAATAAAATATATTAATTTATTTCTGATCCACTGCACAGGGGATCAGACCGGAATAGAAAAAAATATAAAATAAAACGGATCCCCCAGGGTATCAGATATGGGGGATCCGACCGGAATAACTCAAACAATTGAACTGATTTAGATGGAATTTGGTAAGAAGATATTATATTAGATCCTAAAAAATGATATTGGCTATTTTGTGTTCCACGGTTGGGCATAGGTTTTCATCTGCGCAATATAAATCAAAAGATTTTGAACCTTAATATGCATGTTACCATTTAACGATCTGTCGGTAGCTTGTCTATCATAACGTCAATACACTATTTTTCCTAATGTAGTTAATTATTTTTTAAAAGTAACAGCTCGTTATAATCCCACTGCAAAGCAAAGACCTTCATCACGCTTCGAACCCCGCGCGACAGCCGGCTTTCGCACGGGGTTCGATTTGTCTGGAATAACCCACGCTCTAAGGTTTAAATCCAAGATACCATACTGTACTTGTATAATTATCATGCTTGCCAAATATGGGTTGATAATCACAAACCCGAGCTATGTTCGAAAATTCGAAACTTTTTCTTGCCTGGCCTGGTCATCGAACGAGGGACCCTAAAATCTTGGCCCGGTATTTAAACCACTAGACCAACGGGGCTTTCGTCTTTAATTGCACAAACAATAATATATTTATTTCTACCCTAAAAAAAAAAAAAAAAAAAATGTCACAATGGGTCACAATATTTTTCCGGAAAATAAATAAATAAATTTTAATTATTTGTTGTAAGTTGATTACATTAAAATGTTGAAAAGTTGAAAAGATCATCCCGAAACGTGTGTGTGTAAAATATACTGTGTGTGCAGTGTAAAATTATCGGCAAGACATAATTTCTTACTTAATCGTCGATCACCGACCAAATTAGTGGAACCAACTAGTACACGCCAACTAGGTGTTGAAAGCCTGATTTCTAGACGAAATGGAAGAGAACATCAGGGCGGCTAAACAAACCTCACTGAAATTAAGTCCATTAGACAGATTATAAGCTGGTATAGCACCTCCCGGGGGACATTATAAAACTCTTAAGTTTTACGCATACGAAACCATGGGAAATAGCTAGTATACAGCGTGTTAGATAATTGGTATAACAAGTCGAAACCAGCCAAAGTTAGCATAAGCTTAGGAGTGAGAAGAACATCCTGTGACGTACCTACGTAACGACGCATTTTTATTATTACTTTTAATTTGACTTTGAATTTTTTATGTTTTCAGTGTACATTTTAAGTTACTTTATGTTGTTTTTAAATTTGTTTTAAGTTATTCTTCTTAGTGAATGTTTTTTATCTGTTGTGAATGCAGTCCGCGACCCAATCTTGTGATGGCACGTCGAACGCGACCCATACATGTACACAGTGCAACAAGTCATTCAAATCTTTGAAAGGCCTTAACATACACACTACAAAAACACACAGGAAATGTAATAGCCAAAACAGTTCACCTTTAGAGATCCATCCCATTATTCCGAATGCGCCTACTTATGTAGCCAACGATCCAACTCCTTTTCACACATATCTTAGCCATTTAAAAAATAGTTTTCCCATAGTTAAAAGAATCCCTCGAGGAGCTCGAATAACCGTTGCTACACATTTATCACATTTAATCCAAAAATGTTACATTAACAATTGTACTCAAGACTGGCAGAACCTATTTTTATTTTCATATAGCACACTACATATAATAAAAACTAATGAACCGAATTTATCCCTGACACAAAAGATTAAGAATAACTGTGCTGTAAGCTCCTCGCCTTCTCCCGCACCTCTAATCAAAAATGATTCACCTCGTAATCGCAACAAACTCATCGAAAACAAAATCTGTGACGGAGATCTCAAAGGTGCCGCTCGCCTTTTGTTCTCCAACGACGTGTTATCACCAGATACCCCTGACACCCTTCAGGCCTTACGGACAAAACATCCTCCAGCTCCAGTAAACCCATATTTTCTCGACCCACCAACAGCAAGGCAAGCGTGCCTTCAAATTCAAAACAAAGATGTTACATTTGCTATTTTATCTTTTAAACCAGGTTCGGCTGCAGGTTTGGATGGAATCTCACCCCAACATTTAAAAGACTTAACATCACATTCTGTGGGTGATGCAGGCGAGCAACTTGTAAATTCGATCACTAAATTAATAAACTTTATGTACTCCGTTAATGTCAATCCAGAAATTGTTCCCATTCTTTTCGGCGCGAACCTCATTGCCCTCACCAAAAAGGACGGAGGGGTGAGACCAATTGCTGTTGGATCAACACTACGACGTCTGGCCTCCAAAATTGCTGTTCGACATATTTTACCTAAATTAAATTCGGAATTTGAACCCGTACAGTTAGGCTTTGGTGTAAAAGGAGGATGTGAGGCAGCCGTCCATGCTCTACGCTCTTTCCTAACTTACGGTCAGCCTGAAGTGTTGCTCAAAATTGATGTCAAAAATGCATTCAATTCGGTAAATAGGGATACCCTGCTGACGGAAATAAAACAACATATACCGGAAATATACAATTATCTTCTTCTCAGTTACGCTGACCCAACGAAATTGTTATATCGTTCCAATGAACTGTCCTCGGAAGTAGGTTGTCAACAGGGTGATCCCCTTGGGCCTGCAATTTTTAGTTTGGCTATAAATCCGATAATCAAAAATTTAAATTCTAAATTCAACGTTTGGTATTTGGACGACGGAACCCTAGGAGGTGATGTGGATACTGTGTTTTCGGACCTCTTTATAATCAAAAATAAATTTGAAGCCATTGGTTTGGAGCTTAATTTTAGCAAATGCGAACTTTTTATAAATAACTGCGACTTAAATTTAAATGATGTAAAACAAAAATTTAATATTTTGGCTCCAAATATCAAAATAGTTAACAGTAATTCCCTTTACCTTTTAGGTTCTCCAATTTTTGTTGATTCTATTTCTGAATATATTAATAATTCAATTACTAAATTTCAAAATTATGCTGACCGTCTCCTTGAAATTAGTCCACATTATGCACTTTGCATCTTAAAATTCTGTCTTTTTGTCCCAAAATTTACATATGTGCTCCGTTGCTGCTCCTTTTGGAATTGTTCAGATCTTTTGACACAAATAGACGACTTAATCAAAACAAGCTTAGAATCGATACTTAATATGCAGCTGAATGAGCAATCTTGGACCCAAGCATCCCTGCCCATCCGTTATGGTGGTTTAGGGATTCGCAAAATTTCCAGTGTCGCTTTACCAGCCTTCCTATCTTCTGTCCATAGTTCAGCAAATCTCATAAGTAAAATTTTAAGGGCATCCCCTTCAAACTTTGAGATTGCCGGCTTGGAAGAAGCTAGAAACGCTTTCTTAATTGCATGCCCAGGTCAAAATTTTCCATTTTCTCCTAATTCACAGAGGAGCTGGGACGACATACACAGCAAATTGACTTATGACAATATTTTGAGCTGTAGTACGGGTTCGGCACGTGCTAGGCTTTTGGCCGTGAGTACGCATGAGGCCGGCTACTGGCTTCACGCGTACTCATCGTCAAATACAGGAACATTTCTTGAGCCTGACACGCTCCGAATCGCAACCTGCCTACGGCTTGGGGTTTCGGTCTGCGCTCCTCATAAATGTCCCTGTGGCAGTGATGTCGACAAGCTAGGACATCATGGACTATCATGCCAAAAAAGTGCTGGCCGCTTCTCGAGACATGCCGCACTTAACGATATCATACGCCGGTCCCTTGCCACCGTCAACGTGCCATGTCTACTTGAGCCGACTGGTATTGCAAGAGACGATGGCAAGAGACCGGACGGTATGAGTTTGATTCCATGGAAGATGGGCCGGGTGCTGATATGGGATGCAACCTGTTCAGATACGCTGGCCCCTTCCCATCTACATGGAACCAACAACAGAGCTGGTGCGGCTTGTGAAGCAGCTGAAAAGGTTAAAGTATGCAAATACAGGGGTCTAGGCTCCGAATATGATTTTGTCCCATTCGGTGTCGAGACCCTTGGTCCGTGGGGTCCTAGCGCTAAAAGGCTTTTCAAGGAAATTGCAAAAAGGTTAGTTGACATCACAGGAGACCGAAGAGCTGGCAGCTACCTCGGACAAAGAATTAGTTTAGCTATTCAAAGGGGGAACGCTGCCAGTATCTTCGGATCCTTGCCTAAAGGGACTCCTTTTAATAATATATTTTAGTTATTATATATACGAGTATTTTTTAAGGTTTTTTAGTTTTAGGTTTCTTGTTCTTGTGTAGATTTATGATATTATTGCGTAATTTTTTATTTGACATATATATTTCTACCCTAATACGTTCTATAAATTAGGCACTTTCTTAATTACATAGAGATAAAGTCGGGGACACACCCGTCCCGGTCTCATTCTTTTGTTTTATGTCAACACACGCCCGCTCCGTTTTTTTGATGGAGAGCACTTCAATCCAGGATATTGTCTGCACGATGCCTTATATTTACATCATATGAAATTCTGAGTGCAACTCTGTAATCTCCATAAAATATTCTTTGTACTCAACGTATTGAGAGATTGGATTTAAAATACTCAGTGTGTGGGTTGTTGGTTTTAAAATTACAGGTTTAAATACAGATTTCACTTGCGTTAGTATTTAGTAAGGAAGGTAAGTGTTAAGTCCAATAAAACACCGAAATAATATTATCACGTATATTGTGCTAGGTAGCAGACATGATGGTGTCGAGTCAATCAATTGTGCGAGTACCCACTTAAATTACTTTTTTATATTAAGAAAGCAAGAAAGTAAAACCCTCATTAAACATATACATAACATAGCTTTCCCCCAGGTACAGAAAAAGTTAACAAAACATAAACATAAGTTTTAACTTATTTATACAATTATAAGAGAAAGTACATTTACTAATTAGTTATAGAGCAACCCTATAATATAAACAAAATAAATATGTTAAGGTCTACTATATGGAGTTTTATTATGACTGGTAAATTTATTCTTAATTTTCCCTCCATCATACACGACATCTGATGTGCTAGGAATGCCCAGCATTTCAGCCCATTTATCAGAGCTCGGTATTTCAATAACTTCATTTGTAGCTGTGTCAAAAGTATTATTTGTACTGTTATCAGTTGTCATTTCATTATGTTCGAGGTCTTGCGATACAGTTGTTTCCTTCCCCTTAGATTGATTATCAGTTTTAACTTTGATCAGCTGATCCACATGTCTATTAATTACTGCTCCATCCTCTGTTTGAATCTTGTAATGAGAGGGTCCTGATTTAATCACAACTCTACCAGGTATCCATTTTGGCCCTTCACTATAATTCCTACACATTACTTTGTGGCCAACTTGAGTCTCTCTGTTTCTCCTTTGCTCATTATTAGTTATTTGATTTTCTGTCCTTCTATTGTCAATATTATCTGGATGGATTGTGTCTAAAAGTGTCCGTAGACGTCTATTCATCAAAAGCTCAGCAGGGCTTTTATTTGTAGAAGCACAAGGCATTGCTCTCAAAGCTAGTAACATGTTTGGGATCTTAACATCCCACGATAAATAATTTAGTTTACGAAGCTTGTCCTTGACAGTTTGTACCATCCTCTCAGCTAGTCCGTTAGTAGCTGGATGGTGTGGTGCCGTTGTTAAGTGTTTAATTTTATTTGATTCAAGGAAAATTTCTGTGTCCTTAGATACAAAAGGAGTTCCATTGTCAGAGACAAGTGTTTCACATAAACCATGTGTGGCGAATATATTTCTTAAATGTCTAATTACTGTAGCTGAAGTCATGTTGTTAACGGTAAATACTTCAGGCCACTTAGAGTAGGCATCGACTACTATTAAAAAGTATTTGTTCTGAAAAGGTCCAGCAAAATCTATATGTAACCTTGACCATGGTCTTGTCGGTGAAATCCACTCGTGTACAGATTTTGGTGGTGCATGTCGATAAGATAGGCATATCTCACAGTTACCAACTAGTGTCTCAATATCGTTATTTAGTTGTGGCCACCAGACATAGCTCCTCGCTAGTGCCTTAGTTTGGACAATGCCAGAATGTGTCTTGTGTAATACTTTTAGTGTCTCTTTTTGCATAGAAGTAGGTACTATAACTCGAAATCCTGCTAATAAACAATCATTTTGTAAAGATAACTCTGCTCGATGTAGCCAATATGTGTGTAAATCTTTATCTGTAACCCTATTGGGCCAACCACGTTGAACATGATGAATTACCCGAGACAGTATAGCATCTTTTTTAGTCTCTGCTGCTATCTGTTCTGCATTGTAAGGAAAATCTTCTGGAACCTCGGCCATTAACAGCACCTCATGCAGCTGTTGTTCTAACTGTTCCGGCACCGGTAACGGCCAACGACTTAATCTATCAGCATCCACTATTTCAGATCCAGGTTTGTATGCAATTTCATAACTATGTGATGTAAGAGCTATAGCAATTCTTGTCAGTCTCGGGGATAACATGTGCGGTATCTGTTTTTTTGGGTTAAAGATACCAAGGAGTGGCTTGTGGTCTGTAATCAAAGTAAAATGTCTACCCGCCAAGTAATTATGAAACTTCTGTATGCCGAACATAATGGCAGTCGCTTCCTTGTCCAGTTGCGAATAACGGCGTTCATGTTTGTGTAATGTTCTAGAGCTTAGAGCAATAGGACGTTCCTGTCCGTCGTCCATTGTGTGTGATAGTACTGCTCCCACGCCATACTCTGAACTATCGCAAGTCAATTTTATAGGTCTTTTCAAATCGTAATGTACAAGAGTAGTGTCGAATGTCAATAAACGTTTTGCTGTTTCGAATGCACTTTGTTCTCGTTCAGTCCAACGCCATTCGTTAGTCTTATCTAATAGTCTATGCAATGCTTCTAGAATCGTCGCTTTGTGCGGTATGAACCTTTCATAGAAATTGTAAAGTCCGAGAAACGCCTGTAGTTCTTGTACATTCTTGGGTGCAGGTGTGTTCCGTATCGCTTCAATTTTGCTAGGTGCTGGATGAATGCCTTCAGCATCAATTATGAATCCCAAAAATTCTACTCTATCTTTCGCAAATTGACACTTTGTTTTGTTAAGACGTAATCCAGCTTGTTGAATTCGGTTTAAAACAATATCTAGCCTTTGTAACATTTCGGCCGTAGAAACTCCACTGACAATGACATCATCGATTAGTACAGCTACACCAGACACTCCAGCAAGTAAAGCAGTCATCAAACGTTGGAAAATACCGGGACATGCTTTCACACCAAACGCTAGGCGATGTACTGTATATAAACCTTTCGATGTATTAAGTGTTAATAGCTTTGAAGTCTCCTCTGTCACGATCACCTGTGTGTATGCTCTATCTAAATCTAGAGTCGTGAAGACTCTACCACCTGCAATACAGGCAAAGATTTCATTTGCAGTAGGCATAGGATAGGTATCCGATTCAGTTGCTTGATTGACAGTGCTCCGGTAGTCGCCGCATAAACGAACTTCTCCTGATTTTTTAATGACTGGCACCACCGGCGTAGCCCACTCGGAGTATGAAGTTGGTCGTAATACACCTTCATGCACCAAACGGTCAATCTCCTTCTCGACTCGCTCTTTGATAGCATAGGGTACTGGTCGCGCCTTTACAAATTTTGGGGTCGCACCCTGTTTGGTATGAATGGCAACCGGTCGTCCACGGTAGGTACCGAGACCCTCTTTGAAAACATCCTTGTATTTTGAAAACAAGTCATCTAACTGTTTGTGTTCGATATTAGACATATAGTTCAATTTAACTATGACATCCAATGGTCCGAGCCAATCTCTGCCTAACAAGTTAGGTCCACTTCCTTTTGCCACGATGACGCTTAAGTTACGGGCAATACTATTGTACTGAACAGGAACGGTAGCTTGTCCAAGAATGTGTACAGGTGTGTTATTCCATGTGCGCAGAGCTAGCTGAGCGGATTGGAGCGGCGGCGCGCGTCCAATCTGACGCCACGTACGTTCATTAACTATTGTAAATGCAGCTCCCGTGTCCACCTGTAGCACAACAGTCGTATTACATATTAACAACTGTACTTCTATCGGGGGTGTTCTATTCCTCCCATCTATAGTATAAATACCGTTAAGCATTGATTCTTCATTTGTATAGTTAATATCCTTGTTGTCTTTCTTTTGTTTCGAAATACAAATTTTTTCTAAGTGTCCTCGTTTTTTACAAAAACGGCATATTGTATTCACGAAACGACATGTACCACCGTGTCGTCCTCCACAACGATAACAAAAACGCATAGCATCTTTACTTTGAACTGCATTTATATCCATAGGTTCAGGTGTATGTTGTACGCAGGAGGCCCCCGCGCCGGTGGTCGTGGCGTCACACTGCGACGCCGACACCGTCGCTGGCGTGCTCGAGGTCGATTGTATCATACGAACATCTTTTACGGCACTCTCTGATGATATCATAGCGTCAACAACATCTTGATATAACAAATTATGTCTTGTTAACAATTCATACTGTAAATGCTGATTGTTCATACCACACACTAATCGGTCCCTTAACATTCGCTCTAAATTATCGAAATTACAAAATGAACTTAGTTTTCGTATCTGGGCAATGTAATCGGCGGCGCTTTCACCAATTTTTTGATTACAATTATAAAATTTATATGATGACGCAATCTCACTAGGACGCGGACTATAATGTTTGGTTAGAATTTCTTCGATTTTCACAAATGACACATCTTTAGGTTTATCTTTAGGCTTGCGCTGCTTCTTCTCGGCACTAGCCCACATTTGTCCCGAAGCAGTGGTAGGTTAAATATTGGGACGTGTAAAAGCGCCTCCAGGGGCCTATTTGCAGAAATAAAACTGATTTTAACTGATTTTAACTGATTTAAGCGGCGTAATTAACGCCGATAATGTCTCAAACACTTCCGAACCACACACAGTAAAGAAATTCGCTCGTTTAACATAGTCTTCTTGAATTCCATTGGCCTCAAAACAAAAGTTTAATCTGTCAATGTAATTGTTCCAATTGTCCGTTTTTGAATTGAACTCACTAAATTTCACTGATTTGTTATCCATTTTAGTCCGTTTTAACACTCGTCGCCACTGTTAAGTCCAATAAAACACCGAAATAATATTATCACGTATATTGTGCTAGGTAGCAGACATGATGGTGTCGAGTCAATCAATTGTGCGAGTACCCACTTAAATTACTTTTTTATATTAAGAAAGCAAGAAAGTAAAACCCTCATTAAACATATACATAACAGTAAGTATTTTGTTTTATACTGACTTTTCAAACCTTTGCAGCGTTCGCTTATAAAATAATATGTTTTCATAAACACTTAAAAAATATGTTTTTCTGTGTTCCTTGCAATTTGACTAAGAAAGGTTCCGTATTGCACTAAAGAAAATTCAAAATTAGATGTCATCATTTTTAAAATTGAATATTTCATATAAAGTCATATATATTAAATCACATATTTTAAATTAGGAATTATCAAAAGTTGTGACACCGGCGGAGCGTTTTGAAGGAAAATTTTAACTTTAAAACCAAAGGATAATTTATAAAATATGTAGTTATGTTTTAGCTTTTATGTATCGTATGACACTGACGCTGAAACAAAAATAATATAGCAAAATCTCTGCCCTTTCCAGGGGTATATAGACAACTGAAGGAGTACCACCGGAAGAAGATCGGGAGCACAATTCTCTCTATATTGGCCAATCGTGATTGCTAACCCAACACCTTAACCCCCTGATAAACGTGGCAATTGTAAAAAAAAACCTCTGTAGTTTTAGGCCCCTGTACCCAGTAGTGTACTGATGGACTGACGAAGAATGAGAATGATAATAATGAAATAGGGACAGTAATGATACTAAAATATCATGATAATAATATATAAAGTACAAAAAAATGTAGACAATATCACAAACATTGATCTTTAAGTTAAATTTTAAGCACTTATTTTATAGAAACTGGAAACAACAAAGTTAACGCAAGCAACCAGACCTGAGAAAATGCAGAAAAATTCAAAATTGATTATGTCTGGGAATCGAAACCGACGCCTCGGAGCAGGCTTCCAGCTATCTAATTTTAATATGAGACACAATAAAAACGTGTAACAGCACAATGTAATGATCAGTCACAAAACAAACTCGTCCCCAGTTTACAGGTTAACATCACTTTTATCAATTAAACCCTAAACCGGCTAATTTAACCTGTCGACAGTCGAAAGCGCCAATTCCCGAGCCGGGTAAAAATCGACAATACCCCGGGAATTGTTTGGCTAAAATATTTTTTTTCCCATCGGCATGTCTGAATTTTCATGCCGTGTGAACACGAACCGGGAATTGTTAAAGGGAATTCGGGTATTGCATCGAATGATAGCTTTCACAGTGTCTGTTTTTCGAAATAATAGTGACACTCCTGTAACTGGTATGTAGTTTTAACGTTTCAATTTAACTAGCTATGAAAGTTTTTTATACTCTGGTGGATGTTTAAAAGCAATCTGTGTAGATATATTTTTTTAAATTTTTTTGTCTGTCTGTTTATTAAGCTTTAACTACTAAACCTTAAAAATATTCTACCACTGCAGTTTCCATCTCCACATCATAACGTGTATTTCAAGTAGGTAGATTTGCGGGTGAAATGCTAGTATTATATATTTTTAATGTATAATGCTGACCAGCGCTTTTAGACAAATGCTTCTTTAGACAAATGAACTCATTTCTGATATTTTATCGTAGAAAATCTGTATTTCACAAAAACCCGTTACAAGAATGAAATGTTACTCTAATGTGGAGATTATGTCGGATATAAAATATCGTTGAACATATACTTACGACGTGACCTAAGGCTCGAAAGGCCACAGTAAAGTGTCACAGGCTCAGGAGATAAACGTCGAAAAAAAGATATTTACCGCCAAATAAATGGCAAGGAAACGTTACCTATATTTTGATACAGAAAATAAATTTGAAGTTTGTTTATACGAAACATTCTATACACATATTATGTCTTGATTTTAAATGTAGGCACTATCAAAAGGATTCATTATTTTAGGTTTACTATTATCTACTTTGTATTTAGGCACTTTTTTTTGTTCTTCATGGAGCTGTTTTATAAAAGCACCATGGCTCATTCTAAGGCTTTAAGATGAGAGAGACGACTTATTATTGTCCTTTAACCGAGCTGTGACTGTCAACCCGCCGCCTATTAGGCGTGGTGATTGTGGCATAATCCTTCATTGTCCAGTCGTGAACTGATACGGGCTGATAATAATAATGATGGTTATTGTGGGTTTATGAGCATTGGTCTGTCTTTCAAGTGGTTAACAAGTCTGCATAAACATAAAACATCTTTATCGCACTCCGTAAATTCATTTAAAATTCAAGTTTGAAGCTCTAAAATAATTTATACTTTCTTACAATCTTGCGTCTTTCCTTAGAACTTTTAAATCAGTCCATGCAAAATCCGATCTTAGTGGACATCCACTTACTGTAAACCAGCTCTCTGCCGAATTTCATCTTTTTTAGTTTTTAGATGTTTCGTGTTGTGTCCGTTTGCTATTAAAATATTTATAAATCTGTCCTAAACTATAGAACAAGACGAATAAATAATTTCTATTCAACTGAATTCCGCACTTGTCTAAGAAGTAAAGCAAACATAAGTAAAAATATCGTGAAAAAAGTTTTATAAAGCAAGGGAACGGTTTCTGACGGCCATTGTCTCTGATGAACAAATCATATCAGTTGGTTGTAGAAGTGACAGTGACGCGGGGAAAGCAACAAAAAGAGCGTTCAGTCGCTCGGCTGAGGGCTTTATTTATAATACGAGTACTATTCTTTCTTTAGTATGTTTAGGATTTTTTTTGATCCGAACATTTCACATGATTATGGTATACAATTGTTGAAACCTGCTTACCTGTTATAGAATTAGGCTACTCTTGCAACACACATAGTAAATGAGGTGGAATTTTTATATTCATGCACCATAAGATTTTAAGGCGACTAGTAGAGCTAAACGCGAGTTTTATAATGTACATAAATCTATGTCAGACTCCAAAAAACCAAGCCAAAAAAATATATGTTAGTCTTCAGGATATACTTTAGTATAATACTGTTCTCAAAACATGATACAACTAATTTGACTCGATAGAAAAAAATCACGAACATGCTTCTAAAAAAAATTTATAACTTACTTAAGTCCTAGTAAAATACACGTAATCATTATAATCTTTTGATATATTGTATAATAAACGACAAGCTCTTATAATACAGTTCCAGTTTTTTAATTGAATGTATGCATTTTCCGAAAATCGCTAATTCTCTTTTTCTGGGATGGAACGCATGCATGTGTGCGTGAGCGGCCGTGTACCGATTAGTGCAGGCTGATGCCTGATGCTAGGTGGACGTGTCGCGCTTTTCGGCTTACATTTTTCTAAAGAAGCATAGAACCTGTTTATTCGACTTGCTCGATAACAATCACCTTGGTGTTATGGCGAACAAGTCTAGCATACATCCTACAAATCGCATGTTCGTATCTCACCCAGGAAAATTCCTTTTTTTATTTTAAACAAAATGATGTTTTTTTCTTTTCCCAAGCAGAGACGAAAATGTTGAAAGTTTTTTTTATGCGTTAGTTCAAAATTTAAATGATTTTTTTTTGTATTTTAAACTGTACCTTATAAATTTGCCTAATTTCGTTTAATTTTCCAGAAAAAGACTGTCTGATTATTGACGGCGAGTAAAAGTTTTGTAATGATGATTTTGTATATAAAAGCGAATTCAGATTTTTTTTTTGCTTTGACATATAGTATGTATACCTAACTAAAACTATACTAATATACAACTTGTAATAGCAAAAAAGTTAAAATATGTTTTTGAAACAAAAATAAACATTTGAATAATAGAAAGTGGAATAGGTGTAACCGTGTAACTGCTGTGATGCTGTGGGCGAATCATTGAGATATATTCTGCCGTGCTAGCGATATCGGCAGTAAGTATGATTTGCACAGTTTGGAGTAAATGACGCCTAAAGTTTTAGCGCATTTTTATCTTTTCCTGACTTGTGTTTTTTAAGCTTTTCTAATTGTGATTGTTGAAACGTATTTATAACACAAATAAAGCATTTGTATGTTCTTTACTTAATTAGCTTTTTATTCATTAGAACGATTTAAAATGAGAAAATACCTTTTATATCTAGCCTGAAACGAACAACCTTACTATAGATTGCTTAGTTTATCAGGAATAAGTACCGAGTTACTTTTGTTGTGATAAGCAACGCATACTAATATTAGGTTTAAGCTTAGGAATAGAAACTAAAACAGTAGTAACAAAAGGTATTTTACTTATTAATATTTACTCATTTATTAAACAAGTTTTACATAATTGATTTGCGTGGGTGGACCAAGTAAGTCGATGATATCGTATCTATGTTGTTAGTTTCATTAAAATTTAAAATATATACGAGTATAAGTTGGTTACTAAAAAGCTTTTACTTACAAATGATATTAAATTGGCAGTAGCTGTACTTTATACTATCGAATAAAAATAATAGCCTTTTAATCGTACAAACAATACAAATCAAAATTTGAGATCAAAATAAAACGTAACATAATTACTTATAATAAAAAATCTTCCTTTTGTATTATGATATACTCTTTAACTCCGTAGTATTGCAAAGCTCAGGTGCGTTTATTATAGCTTTAACCTTTTCTGAACTTGTTTTTAAACCGTCTTTACTGATTAAGTAGCCGAGGTAGGTAATACTATCTTTTTAAGAATTCACATTTTTCTTCTTATACACGTAAATGCAATTAGCACAGGTAATCTTAATTCCTGATGCATGTGCCAAATTCGGTTCAGCGATATGGACTTGAAGAATATTGTTAACATAAGCAACAACACCGTCATTCTGATTGAGTTGACGTAAAGTATAATGTGATATATAACTTAATAGATTAGAAAGTAGTTTACTAGGACTAAGTCTACACTATGTTAGTACCAGAATATCACTTTCAAAGTTCATTTGAGATATGTCAAGTAACAAGTCATCATAATTACTTTATATACATACTTCTAATGTTCTGAGTAATGACGTTAAAGTTAATATGAGAATTCGGTAAGACGTCGTTTACGTAAAGATTTCAGTAGAACATTATTTTCCCATACCATCTACCAAGTTACTGCTCATATCCTAAGTAAGTAATATCTAATAAAAAAATATGTTTTGTTTAATATATGTATCCACAGCATATTTATTTATTGCTGATATTTTAAGTAGTTAGTACAGAATACAAAACAAGCTTTTCATAGAATATTCACAGTATATGCATACATACATACGTACATACACTCACGCCTTTTTCCCGGAGGGGTAGGCAGAGGCCACATCTTTCCACTTGCTACGATCCTTACAGACTACTTTCACTTCATCCACATTCATTAATCTTTACATACACGCTCGCCGGTTTAGGGTACTCTTGACCTGACCTTTCTTTAGAACTTTCCCGATTTGATCAAAATAAGTTCGTCGAGGCCTTCCCCTTCCAACATTTCCATTCATACTCGCCATATATATCTTTTTAGTCAACCTGCTTTCATTCATCCTCTCAACATGTCCAAACCATTTAAGCATTCCTTTTTCAATACTGGCCACTACATCCTCTTTTACACCACATCGATCCCTTATCACACTATTTTTAATCCTGTCACTCAGATTGACTCCAAGCATACTTCTTAACGCTCTCATTTCTACTGCATTTATTCTACTTTCATGTTTTCTCAGCCACACCCAACTTTCACTCCCATACATCAGTGTTGGAACCAACACCCCTCCATGCACAGCCAGGCGGGCCTTTTCGGACACCTTCTGACTGCTCATAAAAGCGTGCAACGCTCCATTCACCATGTTGCCGGCATTTACTCTCCTTTCAATATCACTATTACACCTTCCATCCGCTGTAAACATTGATCCCAAATAAACAAACTCCTTCACTTGCTCCACTTTTTCATCTCCTATCAAAATATTACACTCTGTCATGCTATCCTCCTTTTCAAAAACCATTGCTTTTGTCTTACTTACATTCACTTTCATTCCTTTCTTGTTCAAATCTTCACGCACAATATTGACCATCTCCTGCAACTCCAAATATGCAGATACTGCATTTATCTAAAGTAATAATAATATCCTAGCCATATATCTTTGCTTGTAAGGCCGGCGTAACTATACTAACTATTGTTAGGTCATGGAAAATATTTCGCATTTTTGACTTACTGCCCTTATCTTTAACAACATTTGTCAATTCCCATTAAGATATCAAAATGGCTGCCAGCTCATCTGATAGAGCTTTTGATGCTTATTCTCGATCACTATAAAACTCATTTTTACCAAAATTGGAGTTACTGCCGTTATTGCTAGCACGGCAGTATTAATAATAGAGGTGCCATTGCGTAATTTTATTGTACTTTTTTAAACACTTGTTTTCATACATGAACCATAAAAGTAACATAATAAATAATTCACGTCTACGTTATTTACCCATATTATCCAAATCATACCTAGGCTTAACCGATTATGATTAAAATTTTATCCCAGCACCGTATTAGATAAATATTAGAAAATACCAACACTAAAAAAAAAAATTTTATTTTAAAAAGATTACTTCAGTTATAATAATAACTTTTTTTTTAGTTTATGAATTAATTATGATGAATTATCTAATTTGTTGTGTCAATTATCAAGAAAACATCGTGTCATTAATTTCGAAATGGTTAAATATTTTTATTTAAATAATAATTAAAATATTTTATATATAAATAATTTAAATATTGTCGAAGCCGTTTTTTTTTTAGTAACATTGTTAATGTTCAAAACAATAACATTAAAACAAACAAGTATTCTGCTTTTAAATAAGTTAAGATACTTTGTCTATTTTTTATTGCTCTTTCCCTCTTTTTAAGCAACAAGGAATAATAAATATTCCTTGTTGGTTGTCATAATAAAATAAAATAAATATTGCATTTAGAAACATCGAAAAAAAGATAGTTATGCCATCTATTAGAAAATCATGGCGTCATTTCGGGATGTGCTTTAAAATATAGCAGCCAAGAATATTGCCGTAGGCGGCGTTGACGACGTTTGTTTAAATGTGTGCTTACGATTCTCAAGGCCACTTAGGTCTACTAGTCCTCTTAATTCTTAGGTTTAAAGCACCCTGATTCTAGTTGAAACTTTTGCGCTCTCTCCACTCATGAACGTGACCCCAACTCTCAGACTTCTTCTCAGACTTCTCAGTCTTTAACAAAGTGTGTTTCAATGCTTGCTGAGCATCTAGAAACTGGTATATCAAAAATTGAGGTTTGGTTTGGTTTAGCTGAGCTAAGTGCGGACTTAGCCTCTCTATTGGGTCCCCGTCTTCTACTTGTACCACTGATATTTAAAAGTATGGATATACCTTTATAGTAAATCGCGTATTAAATCTGTTCCGAGCAATCCAAAACTGCACACATTGACAAGTTTCACTGATAAGCAGAACAAAATATGCGAAACAGCACGCAAATGAAAGATATGGCTATAATTTCTAATTGCCTAATTAGGGCGTATTTGAGTCTTTATAACGCGCGCGCTTATCATATCTGCTTCATTTTAATAATATCAAAGACTAGTTAGCTCAAAAATGTTTTTATAGTATCCAGGAATATTTACTCGTAGATTATAGATAATGTAAAAATCTGTGTATATGCCTGAAAAGGTAGGACCAAGTGATACTGATGTAATTATTTTAAGATCTTTTGTAACCTTGTTTTCCATACACAATAAAGAACTTACTTACTACTTACTTACTTAACTATCCAAGGTGACTCAAAAAAGCTAACATCGCCCCTAGGTTCTCGCAAACTTCTGAAACCGATGTCAAAAAGTTTGTTACCATTATTGAATCAGAATTTTGATCAGGTCAAATTATAGGTCAATGTCATCTCAGGGAATCTACTTATGAATACGGGCCTAAGACATTGTCTTTGGCCGTAGTCCGCTACAACGGTCGTTTGTTCGAGATACTGCCTACGGTGACGTCATCGTAATGGCTGCCGTAAATTTAACGGCCCGAGCAAGGTGTGAGCGCAAGTGATAAAAAGTTAACCCAACGTTTATGTGTATCGGTATTTGCGACCTCCTTTGCCATTAAACCAGTCCTTAAAACCAAGGATATGTGAACAAATCTGTGTAAGGTAAGCATGGAACAAACATAACCGTCAGTGGCGGTAGGATTTACGAAAATAAAGAACATCTATAGAAATAAATAAAATTGAAGTGATCTATTTACAATTACATATAACAGCTTTTCGTTAAAAAACCTTTTATGTCTATATGTTTCTTCAGGCATATCTCGGAAACTGTTTGACTGATTTTAACGGGACTAACGTTCGCAGATAGCTATTATTATAATAAATAACCTGAAATACTTCATGATCACGATTCATGAGATACAACCTTGCGACAAATAAATGGACAGTGGAGGCTTATTAAATTGTTTTTGCCCTTAGGGAACGGAACATTAAACATATCTTTAAAAAAAATAGTACATGTATTATTATTCGCTCGTTAATCTATTGGTATTGGTAAATAGTTATTCAAATTGGGATCAGAACAATGTATGTTATGCTGTCCACATTTATTTATTTATTTATTGGTTAAATACCGTATAAAGACTTAAGGAGCTGGGTTCGATCCCCGAGGCGCGCACTATAAGTTTCTAATTTTCAAACATTGTTGGGGTTTGTGATATCTCTCATTCGGCAAGCGCTTAAGCGTTGCAATTATGCCTGTCATCATTGCTATGGTAACTTGAATTCAGTGGAGGCCTTAGCCCAGCAGTGGGATGATTATAGGCCGTTACTATATTTATTCCATCTGTTATATTTATCCCGCCTTTCGCTCTTGAGTTATACAGCATTCATAATGCAGTAAAAGTTTGCCTTTGACACGCTTTTGGTTATTAGGTCGATGCTTTATGTGCCTGTTATATGAGTCTGTGGTTGTAATAAAACACATTATGGGAATATAAAATTATTTGTACGTTCCTATTTAATGCTATTCAAATTAATATGTTATGTTATCAGTGACAAGAACATTTGGGTATAACATGATAAAGTTTATTATTGTTAATGAATAATTTTATTGTGTTATTAAAATAAGGTATAAAATTTTAAAAAAGTCTCCTTGTTTTGGTCAAATTTAAAAGCAAACCCTCAAACTGATTAATATGTCATTTATCCATAAAAAAGTAATGTTTAAATAAAAAAATTAAATAATAACATGGGCCGTCTGCCCAAAACCTCAGTCTGATATTTCAAACAGAAAAAAACATGAAACCCGCCCTTCGCAATATAACCGGAGGTTGAAAGTTGAAGGTTCGGTCGGGACACGCCGGAAATTTGACGCTCACCAAATATATCAAAAAAGTCATAAACTCGTTTGAGAAAACGGGAAATGTGTTAAGGTTCTGCGATTTAAAAATACGCTCGCCATTTACAATTTAAGGAAAAATATTAATAACGTTGAATGAATGAATGAATGAATACACTTTATTGCACACCACAAAGAAATTACACAATTTAATTTTTACAGTAAGATGTACAACTAAGGCGGTTTTATCGCCATCAGCGATCTCTTCCAGACAACCTTTACAGGAAAAACTGGAAAGAAAGGGGAAGGTGGTGCTAAGTACTAAGACAAAATGTAAAATTAATACTACTTAAGTAATTTAACAAACGTTATTAAACAGTTGTCAATATTTTGTTCAAACTTTCACTAGGGTTTGGTTGATTCGGAGTTTATAACATTGTATACCTATACGTTGCTTGTAGAACAACAGTTTATGGCGCTTGGATCAATGCCGATATATCGGAATCTCATAAAAAAACAAGATCACAGATTCAGATCATCAATTAACAACAATTGATCAAAACAACTTTTGTCACATTAATCGCTTCTTGGTCACCTAGACACGACGGTTTCTTGTTCATATCAAGTATGTATTTAAGTGTATGTAGTGTATTTTATTTTATTTTATTTGGAAAACATTACAGTATTTTTAAGACTACAAATAACACTTTTTTTGACGACTGGATACCAATTACATGTTTTCACTTATAAAATTCAAGAAAGCTTGTTTTAAATTAAATTCAACTAAGTATAAATTACAATATAAAGAAAAGACGACCTTGGCAAAAGACGATCACGGAATATAAACCAGAAAGTTACTACACAACATAGATCTAATCCAACTTACTCAGAATGCACATCAAACCAGTTCTTTGATAGGTCATTCTTAATGCTGTTAACACTTGAGTTAAATAAGTCGATGTCTGAGTCGCTAGCTATCGCATTGAAAACGTTAGCCGCCCTTATGAAGAACGAATTCTTTCTGTAATTAGTAGCACTATGAGGAACAGAAAGAGTTGTGGGGCGTCTAAAGGTCCTACTAGGAGCTGTAATATTAATGTATGAAAGGAGATGGGGTGAATCTGTTTTAGATTGAGCAATTTTCAAAAGATAGACGATATCGGCAATTTTGCGCCTATGTTGCAACGGTAGTGTATGGTGTTTGCTGCATCTCCCCTCATAGTCATTGATATAGGTCCCGCTCTTGTACTGTAGGTACCGCATAAATTTTCGCTGAATGCACTCTAATCTGTTTATGTAGATATCGTACTGTGGATTCCAAACCTGTGAACAATACTCGAGGATACTTCGCACATACGAGCAATATAATATTTTTGCAACTTTGACGTTCTTGAATTGCGAGCACGAACGCATGATGAACCCCAAGGACCTATTGGCTTTTTTCGCTATATAGTCAATGTGTTTTTCGTAGGTCAACTTAGAGTCATGTACTATACCTAAATCTCGGATTTCGTCAACTCTCTGGAGCCCTGTTTCCTTGAGTTTATAAGTGAAGTTTGTTGTGTTAGATTTACGGCTAAAAATTATACTGTAACACTTAGCAATATTTAAATCTAATTTATTGATGTAACAATATTCTTCAAACCTATCCAGATCTTCCTGAAGTTGATAACAATCCATTAAATTATTAATTTGTTTATAAATTTTCATGTCATCGGCATACAAAAGAAATTTAGAATGGAGAAAACAGCCAGCTATATCATTCACAAAAATATTAAAGAGCAAGGGCCCAAGCAGAGAACCTTGGGGCACACCAGAAGGGACAGTACACCACTTGGAGGAGTAACCATTGACTGCTACCGCTTGTGACCGATTTTCAATATAAGAGGTGAACCATCTGTAGAGATTACCATGGATTCCTGCCAAAAGTAGCTTCTTAAGAAGTATTGAATGGTCTATCCGGTCAAAAGCCTTACAATAATCCGTAAATATCGCGTTAACTTGCCCACCCGCATCCATACCAGAAGTAACAAACTCAGTAAATGACAACAGATTAGATGTGGTTGAACGACACTTTAAAAATCCATGCTGCTCGGGAATAAACGTACTCGACAGAGAACTGTATACCTGCTTGTACACAATACGCTCGAAAATTTTAGCAAACAGACATAGTTTTGAGATAGGCCTATAATTCTTAACTTCGACCTTATTTCCGCTTTTGTGAATAGGGGTGATAAATGCAGATTTCCACACAGCTGGGACGGAACCCTCCGCGATTGATCGCCTAAAAAGTATTGCAAGAGGTATTGAGAGATTATCCGCGCAACTAACTATGTACTCTGGTGCTATATGATCTGGGCCTGCACCCTTAGTTAAATCCAAAGACTTAAGTAAGTTTTGTAAATCAGTGGTATTTATTTCTATGTCACCAATTGAGTGTGCATAAGTGAGATAATTTACATGATTGTTCATTGGCTCCTTGTCACTGGGAGAGCAAACAGAAAGGAACGTTGACTGGAAGTAGGAAGAAAAAAGCTCACATATTTCTTCTCCAGAGTTAGCGAATTGCCCTTCATATGTTAGGTTCGCTGGGAGTGAGTTAGCGCTCTTCTTATTGGACTTAATAAATGACCAAAACATTTTAGGATTTCTAACAATAGATTCTTCCGCGGTTTCAAGATATGTACAGTAGCATTGCTGCTCTAGTATTTTAGCTCTTTTACGTAAAAGAGAGAAAGTTTCGTAATCCGATATATTTCCGTACTTCCGATATTTTGTTAAAAATTTATATTTTTCTTTCAATACCTTTTTGAGTGCCGCACTATACCATGGTGGATATTTTGATGGGTAAACAGATTTATGGGGTATATACCTGTCTCTTAAAGCATATAAAATATCTTAGAAATTACAGACAGCTCTCTCTATGGAATTATTATTTAAGAGAGAATCCCAATCAATTTCACTCAAAGCTGAATTAATTTTTGCGTAATCACCAAAATGGTAAAGATATTTTAGTCGCGTGTTTGTTTTAAGACATTCTACAGTAAAAAGATTTAAACAAATAGTAAGAGATTTATGATGCATATCCTCGGGAACCAACGGGTCGTCACACGATGTCACGGACAAATCAGAGTTACTCAACACTAAGTCTAGAAGCCTGTTATTGACATTACGACATGTATTAAATTGGTTTAAGTTACACTCGACTAGCGTATCACAGAAATATACTTGAGTTTCACCTGCGACGCCTGAAGGTTGAAGATTCTGCCCACCATCACTCAGCCAGTAAACGTTACTTAGGTTAAAATCACCCGTTATAACAAATATATCATTTGGACAAGAGTTAACTATTAATGACAGTTTCTCTGTAAAATTATGCAGTTGTGTGTTAAATGAGTAACCTTTGTTTTCATTACAAAGATAAATAGTACAAAAATGAATTTTAGTAATATTTCTATTTTTGTTATAAGTAACGGTAATCCACAAATCTTCAGCGGATGAAGACCATTCCGGGCGTTCTAGCGCCGATAACTCCCGTCGAACTGCTAAAAGTACGCCCCCACCAAACCTTTCATGAGTACGCAAATAATTTCTGTCCCGTCGCCAAACCAAATATTTATCGTCAAAAAGCTCGCTGTCGTTAATACCATCAATAAGCCAGGTTTCCGTAAGCGAAATAACGTCATAGTTATTCAGATTTAAATTACGTTTAAATGTATGCGTTTTTGTGCGTAGCCCTCGAGCATTTTGGTAGTATACGTTAAAGTTAGCCATTACAACAGGTAGTAAAATAAAAGCTTAATAAAAGCATAATATCCACAGTACGACCGCGCCTATGGGTTTTGTAATTATTATCGTCCCGCACAAGTGTTTTAATAAGCAAAGTCCTGTTTAAAACATACGAATTCCTAAATAATAGCATGTTAGTATTAACGAAACAAACAAAAGAGCCAACTATTAAATGTAAGCAACATATTATTCTGCACAAAATGCACTCATTACCAAGCAGCGCATAACAAACGCAAAACAAGTCCAGCAACAAAATACAATTATCAATATAGTTAAAGTTGCAAAATTTCGACGGCACATGACGCTTGAAAGCTGCGCAAGCGCAGACGATTTTGTCCGGAAAGTCGCCGCGAACGTATGCGAGCGCTGCCGAAAGCTGCCTGTATAAATGCGAAAGATAGTGGCTACTTACGCGTGTAGGACGGCTGACGATCCCGCAGCGAGCCAGCGAGCAAACTGGTTTGCAATAGACTCTGGTTTTAGATGCGATTCTCAAACTGTTCGCAAGAACACTGTTAATAGATAAAATTATATGAACTAAAAAAATAATATTAAAGGTTATATTCTTAATAGGTCCTTTTCGCACTTTATATGAAATATTGGCGATGTATCCGATTTCCGGGCCATTATTTTGCAATGCTTCACCCAGACATACTGGAAGTTTTTTTCCTTTGCTAAAGCCTTTGCCTTCTTGAGTAAACTTTTGTTGGACGATGTTAGATGATCGTTAACATAGAATCGTTCAGAAGTTGTGAATCCTAAGTTTGATAATGTTAGCTTATTACACTTCCGCGCGAGAGCTACGAACTCTTCCTTTGAGTAACGATTATTAAAAGCCACCAGTATTGGTTTTTCTGCGTTCGTTACTCGAGTGGGTATGCGTGCTATGTAGTTGATGGTTTCTTTTTTATATGAGAAATCACACAAATTTCCTATCTGTTGCATAATTTCATATAGATTCTCGTTCTTTCTTAAGGGAATACCCCGAATTTCTACATTATTAGGTCTTGCCCACTGATCTCTCTCTTGTGCTTCTCGATTCAGTCGATCAATCTCTGCGCGTAGGGCTGGTAATTCACCTGAAGATGTCTTCAATTCTTCCACTGTAGCTTCTATGGTCTGTATTTTACTATTAAAATCTGTGATGAGGTCATGCGCCATCCCAAGCGAATCCTTTAGTTCCCCGAGTTCACATTTTATCGCCTTGACGTCCTCCACCAACGAAGCCAAAGGAGCCAGCTGACACAATATCGTGTTGAGCTGTTCCTGCATCTTGTCCAACTGATTTGATTGTGCCAGTGCAGCAGCTGGGGCTGATGACGGAGACGGAGACTGGCTGGTCTTACAATAAGGACAGCGCCATGTGTTCTTACGGTCTCCTAATTTACGATAGCCGATTTCGGTGATTCCTGAACACGGGAAATCGTAGCGTAGCTTGCATACGCTACAATGTGCACCGTCAGTGTGTTGAGCACCACATTTCGCACAGTTGAACATGTTGATTTGTAGATTGAGAAACACTGTATGTGTATTTTGTTTAAATATGTATTTATATTTATTTATTTATGTAGTTGTGTTGTATTTAAGTTTATTTAATACATAGGTAATAATAAGTTTTTGTTGACTAAATTCCATCATTAACATTATTAACTTAAGTAGTATTAATTTTACATTTTGTCTTAGTATTTAGCACCACCTTCCCCTTTCTTTACAGTTTTTCCTGTAAAGGTTGTCTGGAAGAGATCGCTGATGGCGATAAGACCGCCTTAGTTGTACATCTTACTGTAAGAATTAAATTTTGTAATTTCTTTGTGGTGTGCAATAAAGTGTATTCATTCATTCATAACTAAAATCAATTACATACAGGCTGACTTAATGACTCATCTTCAAAATTCTTTAGAAGCGTTCAGTATCGTATTTAATGCCCATTTTTTAATGCCCATTTATGAATTAAAACATGTTAATCGAGTTTTCACTCAAAAATATTTTTCGCAACATAGTTCTAAATTTTTACGGTCTTATGCCTTAAGGTATGAAGGGAAAATCAAAAACTTATGAATAGTATCGTAATGAATGAATGAGATGCGCATCGCGTAAAAAAGTGTTGCTAGGAGGCCGTATAAAAAAAATAGGTTTTTGGCGGATATTTTCTAAGTGATTTATCTCGACATTTTTGTACTGGGTAATATCAAAATAACAAATATGACATTTGTGTTTTGTCTCGTAGATTCCTATATTAAAATTTGGAAGGTGTTTAAAACTACATACGTGTAAACAATCCGTCAATGATATCAGGGGCCTAATTCGCGTAACCGAATCGCAGTTCGATCGTGATTGAATTGGACGATTTTGACATTTAGCCCTTACTAGAACTGTCAAAAACCTGTCGCCCAATTACGATTGTGATACGATTCGGTTACGCGAATTAGGGGCAAGTCGACGTTTTGCAACGATTCAAATTAAGGCACGATATCATATCAAACTGCCATAAAATGTTTTTTTTTATTATATCTTATTAATTATGAGTTGTCGTTAAAGTTGGAAATTGATTGGGAAATGTGGAAATTTTTAGTTTATTGTACTGGCCATAATAGTAATTCTTTTGTTGTTTGTAAATTCAAATTTTTTGGCCAATCATCTTTAATCTACTATGGTCGCCAACCAAAAAATTATTCCATTTCATAACATCTTTGATTTTTTTTTCTATATTTGTGATATTTTAAGTTCTTTGTCAACGAAAAATACCCCATCATATTCGATTTTATTAAAATTATCGAATAATACATTTTTTGTGGCATATAAGGTCCTGTCTTTTTTACGTAACCTTTGAATTTTTATTTTTTAACAGCTTTAAGGGCCTGCGTACCTGACTAAGGTATTCCCGAGATAAGTGGTACAGACAGACATCCATACAAACAGACGGATGTAAGTGATTGAAGACGAAGTGACCCAACAAAGATTCCGTTTTTTTTCCTTTTAAAATTTTCTTAAATACAGCGCAATTGTTAGTGCTCGTCTACCGCAACACAAAAAAGAAGCACTTTCAATATCTTAAAATGTCCTATTACCTTCATCAATATGATGATTTGAACCACAAAACAGACAAAGTATATTTGACCATTAGAATTGCATCACGCTTGTTACAGACAAATTTTAATAGAGAACTCCGAATGTGATGAGATTCCTAAGCTAGCGTACATACGCATGAACGTTGAACAATAAACAACAAGGTACAGTTCACTCACTCGCGACTCAAGTCATGTGCGAGAAGAGGGATTGTGACGCAATATGACACTTCTAGAATGAGAGAGTCAAAGAGCAATTTGGGACGAATAATTTGAGCTTGTAATATACCATTTAGTGGTGTAGTTTAGTGTCATATCTCAGTAGTCAACACTAGTGGTAAATATGCGAGCACAGAGGCACAAGTAAAACACGGGATGGCTGTCAACGCACTGGCGTTTATTTCATAAGGCGAGGGCGTGGACGCAGCCACGCTATTGTATAGCTAGCTATATACAGAAATATACAACCTACCTACAAATACCTAAAAACTAGTCACCCCAACGAACCAATTTTTATTGACCACTAGCGGACCCGACAGACGTTGTCTTGTCTTAACTATGAATATTTATTACGAAATGGTATGATAAAAGAAATGTTACCAATTGTTTATTATTATTATGCTTATGATACACAACATTCTTTTTTTTTTCTGGCAGGTATATAAATAGTTGTGTTGGTATTCCGACACGGGGAACAGACGACAGACATAACTGGCCATGTGCAAAATTCCATTTTTTTACCCCCTATTTGACGATATTAGCAGCACGCATTCTGTCAATGTTATGTCAAACGCCATACATAGAAAAAGTTTAAATTGTCAAAAGCGATAAGGTTACATAGCAAATAATTTAGTATGGTGATTAAGTTTTATTAAATTTTCTAATTTTCGCGCAATTTTCTTATTTTTTTCTTTCATAAGAACATTCTCCTGACAATAACAAACAAAACAAGAAAAGAATAAGCGAAATCGCTCCAGCCGTTCACGCGTGATGTGATGACCAAGGGAAATAGGGATTCATTTTTATATAATATACACCGTGAAATTTTAGTGGTTGTTTTCCCGCATCAGAACGATTTACCTTTAGTAGCACCATCGAATCGTGCGAGTTATTTTTTGAAAATAAAGATATCGTTGTTCTCAATTAATCAAAAAAATTATTATCTACTCAAAAGCGTGAGATACGATAGTATCTTTACAAAATGTGACGTGTTACTTGGGTACTGCTTGCCGCACGAAATCAATGTTCAAAGCAAAAGAAGCTCTACGCACTAAGTTATACAGCATAAACTGCACCGCGCGAGGGGCAATGACCCCGGCCGGTGACCGGCTGCGGCGCGGATAGTACCATTGGTTCGAGTTTGCTTTCGAGTTTCGTTTATCATAATCGTGAAACTGCTATATTTTATTTGAATAAAAAAAACTGCACAAATCTATTGTACTACTAAGATAGAATCATTTTACTTCGGGAAAACAACCACTAAAATTTCACGGTGTATAGAACATATTTTAGCCATACCAATCGAGAATGAGCAAAATCGTTTAACTCCTTATTTTGAAAGTACGATCATGTTACTGAATTTCGGTCTCGGTTGGCTCCCTATTCGACTTAGACGTGACTTTCATATCCTTTCCTTATTATTCACAATATTATTTAGCCCTAAATCTCCTCCTTACCTTAAAGAGCGATTCCTATTTCTGCAATCGTCACAGGATTGTGAAATGCGGTCAACCAAGAAACTGATTCTCAAATGTCCTACCCATTCCTCCAACTATTATTCCCAGTCATTTACCGTCTACTCTATTCGTTTATGGAACTCCTTACCCCCGCCCATCAGGCTATCTGAGTCCTTGTCAATTTTTAAGAAACGGCTCAAAGCACATTATCTAGCGCTTTGACATTATTTATTATTTTATTATACTTTTTTTTTTCTCACTTGCACTCCAATAGTGAATTGCTGATCAATATTGTGACACATTCTTCTCTCGCATATCAAATATTTTATGTAGTTTATGTATGTTTATTGTATGTATATATATATATATATATATTTAGTTATATATGTTTAAGAATATTATTGTTGTTGTGTTTAGGTTTAGGTTGTGTTTTAAATTAAGTATTTATTTATGTTTAAGTAGCACTTTAGATGTGGTTTTGTTTAAATGTGGTTATTTTCACATCAAGTACTCTACTTCACCTTCCCCTTCCTCTGTGTAGTATCCAATGCCCAACGGTTGTCTGGAAGAAATCGCTGTTGGCGATAAGACCGCCGAAGTTGTACAACCTTTTGTTTTAAATTTTACTGTAATTTTTATTTTTATTTCTGGTGTGCAATAAAGAGTACTCTATCTACGAGTATCTATCTATCCTTTAAAGCCAAACTGAGACTTTTTATTTCGTCAGCAGAAAACACAAAAGCAACAAGTTGCAATTGCACCGTCCCGCTCATATTGCTTATTCACTCGATAAAAATATCAATTAAATTTTTAATTCGGAACTTGCAATTCCCCTTGTCGCTTAAAACAATTTGTGTATATCATTCACTTCCAAAAATAATTAACATCGAATTGGGGATATTCACTGAAAGCGATTTAATTGGGAACGTAACTGTTCGCTTGTAAACGCTTTTATTCCCTATCAATCTTACGGCGTTATCATTCGCAGCTGACTTCCGACATAAAATATAAAGATCCAGAGGGCTTATAACACCAAGATTTATTTATAATCTAAATAATTTGCTTGCCCCTTTGTTGGCTAAACACGTCATAGAAATTCATATCACAATTATTGTATACCATGCTTAAGGATATATTTTTTTATTTTATTTATTTATTCATTTATTTCAGGCAACAGATTACGAAATACAGGCCCATAAAATAAATACCTTACAGACTAACATACATATAAAATAACACATAAATTACACTAAGTATTAATTACTAAACACTATTTTGACGGCGTTGTGTTTCGCAACTTGGAGTCAGGTAACCGTCCACGAAACCGACGATATACAACACCCTTCGGCCAAAATTCTGCCTGCATGAAGGTCGACAGCTGTTCAGTCGGAACCCTCACCACAAACGAATTAAAGTTCGTGTTGTGTCGAGACTGCAACCGTTCGACCCTCAGTGTCTTCAGAGCCGCCATGCAACTGCTTTTCCGAGCGGCAGCTGCAGCATACGCACGCGTCGGGGTTGATGTCAACACGCACGTTATTTTCTGCAATGTTGCGGGGAGCGCGGCGGGGCGCACAGTAGCGGTGACGATGTCAGTGCCCGCGACAGGTGACGCATCAGTTCGCGCCGACCCGAAACTGCAGACCGATGCATTTTGTGCCCCGCGACGTGTGTTGACATTGCAGGCCTCAGGTGACCTACTGATCGGAGCAGTGTTGCTTAATAGCAACACTTTGGCTCGCAAGCCACTCCAACTTTGCGTGCACTTCGGCCAGGCTTGCTTTCAGGAAAGTGATCTCCTTCAACAGCCTGGTGACGTCGACATGATCGAACGTGACAGGGGGCAGCTTGTGTAGCTCCTTTGCCACGAACGCAGGCACTTCGTCAGGATCGGTCTCCTTCAACAAGGTTATGATATCCTGCACACTTCTTTCACCACCGTCCCTTCGACGAGATGGCATCTGGGTACTCTTGCCGAGCGTCTGGAACAGGAGCGCCTTGCCACTGCAAATCTCTTCTTCCTTGAAATTGGATTTGCAGATCTGCATGATGCTGACCTCGTCCATAGTATCGATGGCGTGCTGTATAAACGCCAACAATTCGTTAGCAATGAGTTTTTGCGATTTCATTGCTGATAGACGGCGCGCGCTGGGCTAGTCGTGAATTAAAATAATTCTGCTTCGCAACGGACACGTCCGCTTCCGATCGCGCATAACTAGCGGATGACTATATAAAGGACCCGGGATTTTAGAAACGTAGGGCTCCTCTTTTGCCAATATTATAATGACACTAAGATAAAAAAAAGTTTTATCAATTGCTGAGTGAAATTTTGTTAAGAATAAATAATAATTAAATAAAATAACCAAACATTGGTCGCATATTCTTCAATGCAGATTACATTGTGTCGATAAATAATACTCATCTGTTATGTACGCATCTTGGATTGGTTTAACCAAAAGTGAGATAATTTTGACGTTGTAAATGTCAGATATGGTGGGGTGGAAAATTTATGAGAAAATAAATTTACTCATATTATGTTTTTGTATTTTTGTAAGTTAACGCAAAATGGTTTGGTTTGCGTTGCATAATGATTTAAACGTTAAATGGGGTTAAACGATATAATTTTTTAAAGAACGTAAGTTGTCTAAAAACTTTTGACGCCAGAGCGTGCTCATCGTACGTCACATACAGACATCGGCCAAACCCAAAAACCCCAAAAAGTTAAAGGTCATTGAATTGATTTTCAACTTTAAGTTCAACAAGTAGAGATCAATATCAGTTGAGGAATTTTGACGTTTTATGGTAGGTTGACGTGCAGCTGTTGTCTGTACATAATACACTCGTAGCGGACCTGCTGAGGTCAATCCAACTGTGGAGTTATCACCCACAGCTGACTTCCAGTTTCAGAGAACAAATTGCCCTATAAATTGTTATACGTCAAGTGTTCACGCGTGTGAAAATTTATGCTATTGTTTTAAATAGGTAACTATTTTTGCGTGTGTCCTCGATTTCGCTTAGTGAGCGTTACGCTTCATTTGGCATACAGATAGGTGGTCGTTTGTTACGAAATGTTCGGATTGTTTGATTTCGGTCAGTGAATTTTTGTTGTAAACTTTTTGTGGTGCATTTTTAGGGTTTCTTTGAATCTCGTGGCTGTTTTTTTATTGCCATATTTTTAGGGTTCCGTACCCAAGGGGTAAAAACGGGACCCTATTACTAAGACTTCGTTGTCTGTCCGTCTGTCCGTCTGTCCGTCGCTCTGTCACCAGGCTGTATCTCAAGAGCCGCGATAGCTAGACAGTTGAAATTTTCACAAATTATGTATTTCTGTTACCGCAATAACAACAAATACTAAGAACAAAATAAAATAAATATTGAAGGGGTGCTCCCATACAACAAACCCGTTTTTTTTGCCTTTTTTGGTACGGAACCCTTCGTGCGCGAGTCCGACTCGCACTTGGCTGGTTATTTTATTTTTAGGATTATTATTATTTTTTTTATCAAAGATAGACATACCTATTATCTCTTTTTATTTAATAGTCGTTTTAAGAATTCCAATCTTTCACAATTCAGCATATTTGTTAGGTAGTTTACTTTTAATATAATAGGGGTTAAAGTATGAAATTGCCGATTATTTTCCCACTTTTTATTTTGTTTATAGCTCTTATGTATAGTCATATTATTGCGTAATTCTTTTTGTATTGTATCAAAAACTAAATAAAGTAACTTTTGACTAAAAAAAAAGCAATACTCGTGCCTATTACTTCAAAGGAAGTCGTTGAAAAGACCCCTTACAATGTGTCAGCTGACCTTCTTGCTTCAATTAAGTATATTTGTATTATATACTTTGATTTTCAGAAATTTAAATACTTTAATGCGTAGCTTTATAACCATCTAACTATTTCACCTTTAATTGCATCGAAAACGGTTCAGGCGATTTAAAAAAACTAAAAAATTGTTAGTATGGAAAAATGACTTTTCTCGATTTCGTCCATACAAAACGGCAATTTCATACTTTAACCCCTAATATTTATCGATGATATTCATAATAAATAATCAACCAATTTTAAATCAGTGCCTCATATTTGGCAGTGTCTTCTAATTTGGCACCGACTAAAATTTATTGGCTTTTTTACACTTATTATCGGTAAAATATTTTGAGATATTAATAAATTATTATTGATGGCTTTTTTGTAACCCTACGCAATGTTTTTTTAAAGTTTGTGCAAAAACCTATCGGCCAAATAAAAAAAACTCCAAAATTACTATACTTGCTAAAACATGTTATTTTATCAGGCGTGCGTGGCCGTATTCAAGTCGAATTCAAAACCTTCTTTTTTTGTCGGTTTAAAAACACATAAAAGGACTCGACCATTACATAGTAAAAACGAGCAAATAAGCGTCTGAAAGAATTCTCATTTGCATTTGCTTTACTCACATCTGTGCGACGTGTGGGAACTGTGATGAGTTTCTCTTTCCTATGCGACTTTTTGTTCGGTTTTAGGACGAGTCTATTTGGTATGTCTAGACCTGACTTTTTCAAAGGAAAAATGACATTTAGACTACCTTGGACACTTTCAATCATCAAAGAGATAATTTACTTAGGATATTATTTGAGATTGTAATAATACAGTCTTGATAATAAGATTAATTTATATGTCGTCCTTTTTTTTGATATAGTTTGTATTAGAAAAAACATATAGGTACTTCAATATTGGTTCCAACCAAAAATTAGTATTATACAAGTTGCATATCTTAAATTTAGACTTCAAATGAAGCATAATAATATGGCTTATTTTTTTTTTACCTTAATTAGATGCAGAATTTTATAAGTAATACTAAACAGACTGACAGTAAAAAGTCATATTTTTTTGATCTCTTTTAAATTGATAGAGGAATTCCTATCAATATTTCTTTAATTTATATAAAAATAATATGTCGTCGATCGAAGAAACAATCCAAAATAAGCCATACTTTATTCTTTCAGCCACTCAAAGGTCTGCCCCTCCATTTTCGTTTACCTCGTGATCCGACATAAGAGTACATTTCCTTATGTGAAGTATAAAAAATATCTGTCCATCAGTGATACGGTGGAAGAGCATTGCAAGGTTAAATGTACATTTTCCGGTTCCCAAGCTGTTTGGAGTTTTAGGGTTCTGTATGACCAAATCTTCAGCTAAACATTTTTTCGTTGAACTCTCAGATCATTAAAGAAATAGATATGAAATGGGGGCGTGGCGCGTGCGAATCCAATATGGGCAAACATAACTATTGCACTCCGCACCGAAATATTTAATGAAAACATCAATGTAACGATAATTGTATCGGTACAATATACATTGACGGCTTAATACTAACTAGCTGTGTTGTGAGTACTATGCGACTGCGCAATGTATCGAGGTTTAATCGAAGCGTTCACTGCCCGACGTGTGCGTCGCGACCACACTTTGTAGCGACACACTAATTTGCGTACACCAAATGACGCATTGTGTAAGCGAGTAAGTGGTTGCCGCTGTGATTGGGTCCATGTTTGTGTGCGCACCAATAAGCGTTGTAAATTGATAAAGTGTGATCCTTATGCTTACAACAGTGTTATTGTAGTTGCGTTGCACACATAAATAATTCGGAGACACGGGTTCGCTAAGGATTTACGAGAAATTTCATATCTCCTTCTTTATATGATCTGAGGTTGAACTCCTTCAAATTATTATGATGATCGGACAAACATAAACATAAAGTAAACAAAATATGCTGCAAATAATAAAATTAACACAGCGTTATGTCATGGTACAAAAGTAAGAAATTTATATAATCTTCTTTATACATATACCTACATGATGAAATTTTAACTACTTTCCAAAAACTTTATAGGCGTTTACAATCGTATTTAGAGCCTATTTATGTGTTAAAAAATGTAAATCAAGTTGTCGCCCGAAAATATTTTTCGCGACATAAGTACGTTTAAATTTTTACGGTCCTAGACCTGTTAAGGTATAAAGAGAAAATCAAAAACTTATGAATAGTCTCGTATTGAATGAATGCGATGCGCAACGCGTAAAAAAAGTGTTGCTAGGCGGCCGTATCAAAAATTTTAGATTTTTGGCGGACATTTTCTAAGTGCTTTATCTTGACATTTTGGTACTGGGCTATACCAAAAGAAAAAATATGTCATGTGTTTTTTCTTGTAGATTGATATACTCGTATTTAAATTTGGAAGGTGGTTAAAATTTCATCTTGTATGTATACTCGTACCAAAGAAAGTCGTGTTTGTTACACCACTTATAACTCGAGAATGGCTGAACCAATTTTAATGATTTTTGTGTTTTTAAATTGATTATCGTCCGATATAGGATAAAAATATGACTTTTATGATGATTCATCAATAAAAAAACATCACTCTTCTACCACTTAAAGATATAACGAAACAACGTTTGCAGACTCAGCTGGTTTGTAATAAATTCGGATTTCATACTATGAACTACTAGGCATAGCGTTAAACGTGACTACCATATCCAGAACTTAGAAGTAAACTGTTATTCAAATTGACCTACACAGGAATCGTGTCCATTAACCTTTGTGTTAAAGCTGATACAATAATTCAATCACTTTTAGTATATTGATGAATATTTGATAGCAAAATTTAAAAAATACAGACTTTTTTTATACAATATCTTTTAAGAAATCATCACCCTTTTAAGCGAAATTTACTTAACGTACAGTGAAGTATTAAAAGATCTTTAAACAACTTTCTATATCATGTTTTTTACTAAACTGTTTGTTACGAATGAATGAAAATTATGTAAGAAATTTATTTAAAGGTAAAATTATTTTGGTTAACGTAACTACTTAGTCAATAATTATTTTTTTCTCATATAATTTTCATGGATTAATAAATAAACTAAAGATGATTATTTAGTTTATTTAGTTCACACAAGTTATGATAGGAGTCCCACGAGTCAGCGGGTTATGACTTGGGAATCCTATGCCTTGTGTGAAATGCACAATAAAATTGTTGATATCACGTTATAAATAAATAATAATAAAAATAAATGTGGACAACATCACATACATTGTTCTGATCCCAATTTGAATAACTATTTAAAGCATTCGTATTTTGGAAACCAGAAACAACGAAGGTACCACAAACACCCAGACCCGAGAAAATGTAGAAAAACGCATTTTTTCAACATTGACCCGTCCGGGAATCGAACCCGGGACCTCGGAGCAGGCGACACCTTGAAAACCGGTGTGTACGCCACTCCGCCACGGAGGTCGTTGAAGTTCACTAAATAATAAAAATGTGTGTGTGAAAGATGACAGTGAAAGATGTAAATATCAGATGTTTTTGTTAAAATCTGTTTTGATAAAAACTAGTGTTTACCCAGTTTTTTATGCACGACCATTTAACTGTCACATTTTATGTGCCTACCTATCACGAAAGTAACAAAAATCTAACCACGGAACCAAACGCTAACATGGCTCGTCCTTCGCCATTTTTTTGTAACCTTTCAACATCTCCCTTAGAAGCTCAACGTGTGAGAGCCACTACTACTTGTTTCTGTTTGTAGGAAATTGCAAAGATATAACGGAAAATATGTAACGCAATATTTTTTTAATGTTTGATCATAACTTATCGTTGAGTTGTTTTTAACTGACGTCGAAGTAGTTAATTATAAGAGCGATGTATAGAATAGAAAAAAAAAACATTAAAATTGTGATACAATATGTTTAACTAAAAAATATGAAATAAGCCAAGAAAACTAAACAAAAGTTTACCGACATGAAAATGTTTATGATAGCTAAAAATTTGCCAGTAGTCCCAGAAGTCGACAGTCGACGACTCGGATGGTATTCTTTGGTCTTTCGCCAATTACTATTAATTTTATTCTGATAGGTTTTTTTCTAAACTGGCTTAAATTTAAAAAATAGTGGAGAGTTTAAACCGTGCTTCGGAAAACACACTAAGCCGTTGGTCACGGCATCAGCTGTTCACGTAGAAACAAAAAAAGTCACGTCATATACAAAAAACTAAATGTTGTCTTCAATACTAACTACGAGTTTTCATTAAACTTTTAATCGCAGCGGTTAAGACGACCCTATAGAAAACTAAGCGATCAACCACAACAAACGTTCGGATGCAGCCTTTTGAACAACTGAAATGAAGCAGCACCGGCAGACCTATAGCAGGCTTGTTTACTCCGAACAAAAAAGAGGGAGACAGCTAGATGGTTGACGCTGGAATTAGCTGAAGGCAGCATGGAATTGACAGGTCGGAAATTACAGGCGTTGGAATTATACCGGGAATATTCATTGGCTTGCGGATGGCTGGACGTCTCGTGTTAGGGATCCGCATCTAATATTTATTGCTACACCCGATATAGTGCACCTAGTGCTATTGAGCGATGGTGTGCTTATATGAATCGTATTTACGGGTCAGTGCCTTTAGCTGCAGTCAGCTGCAAGGGCTAAATATATCGTTTACCTAAGGTAAATTTGTATATGCACACTAGCTGTTGTTCGTACGCGTGGAATGTAATATTATCCTACAGGAGCCATTCTTTTTTCCAGAATGAGCAAAATTTTGCGACCTATTTTTAGACCTACTGGACATATATAATAAAATTCATTTGAATTGGTCGAGCCGTTTCGGAGGAGTTCAATAACAAACATTTTTATAGATTTTTACAAATGTAGGTTTCATTTTTCCATGTTTTCATTTGCCTGTACAAATCAATAGCTCCAGACTTACTATATATTAACAGGACCACCTTGTGGCTGAATTAAGGTAGTGACATTCTTATGAATAGCCATTTTTCTTTAAGTAACTCATACCTTTTTTAAAACATCATTCTGTCTCATAGTCATAATACAAACAGGCAGTAATAAAATTATATTTGGTAAATTCTTGAATCAGATTTTGTGTAGTGTAATGTAGTGAACTTTAAGATAACAGTATTTTTTAACGTTATTCAAACTGCGATGGAAGAGTCCTTTAGGAAATGCAACATTGACATAGATGCATTAAAACCTTCATTACTTGTAAAAAAACGGGGAGAAATGTGAAAGAAGATTAAGATTGTGAGTTGATGCCAAAAAATATATTTTTAAATTATCAAGTCGTTTAGGTTAATTTTTAAAGGTTCCTGAAATTCAGGGCATTTACTTTTTTCAGTTCTAAATGAATCTAAGTTTTTTATAACCCTTGAATCTACTGAACGAAAAAAAAAGCAAATCGGTCTAACGCACTTAATGGAAAACCTCTTATTTTTCGGCTTTTAAAAAACGTTAAATTTGGACCAATTTTGGTCAAGTTTTAAAAAACATTGGTATCACAAGTCTCCTAAATCCATCTTTCTACTTTAAAAGACACCTAATTACGTCAAAAAGCTCTTTATATGTCAACAAAGGAAGCGTAACAAGATAAAATAATACACAAAGATTTATTCACTTGAGAATTTCCATTGTGAAATTTTTACATAAAGTTTTGATAGTGATGAATATGGGACATCGCACTTGGCAAGGGTTGAACATAAACTATCTCTCTACATTGACCTATATTCGAAGTGCGTCCAGCCCATTGACCGCAAATGCTTTTAAATTTTATTAACCACAATTTGACGTTGAAGATGCTAATGTTTGTCTTGACTGCCGAAAAGTTTGGTCAAATGTTGGTCATAAGATAAGATAAGATAAGATAAGATAATTTTATTTACGAAAACATGTGTGAGATATACATTGCATGGGCAGAGATATACTGGTATTAGTGTCGTTAGTATCAACATGCCTTACCGATATTCGGTGTGTAAAATGTATAGTGTTAAATTTGTTAGATTTCATTTAACATTAGCCTATCAATATTACAAAGTCAGTTAAGTTATTACATTACATCTAAGCATTACATACACAGCCACAATTTGAAATAGAATATTTAGAAAAAAATATTACTCATTATTACATTATTTATTATTGCATGTAAAATTTTATTAATTTGAATATAATATTATAGAAATTAACATTGATTATTACATTATTATTATTATATGTCAAAATTTATCGTTAAGGAAGTCAGTTATAGTATAGTAGCATTTTTCAATTAAAAGGTTTTTAAATTTATTTTAAAACTGATTGTCGTTAAGTAATTTATATGTCTGAGGAATTTTATTATAAATTTTCATAAGTATTTAATACAAACACTATTGGACTTATATCTGTTTTATCTAAGTGGAATTCTAAATATGAAAATATTCGAATGGAACTATTAAATATTTTGCAATACAAGAGCTGTCCAACCTATACGAATAATTTATCTACACGTTAACTTTTATTCAGGTTCGATGTTTTGTTCCGATCAAATAACAAACATTCATCAAAATTTTTGCAATTACAATACTAGTGGAGTAATAAATAAGGTAACAACAATTTATTAACTGTGGCACAACTTGACATTATTTTGATGTATTTGAGCATTGGGCATTTTTTTCGCGCTAAGATGTAGTAATAAGGGCTATTTCAGCGTTCAACATATCTGCGTGCCAAATTTTATTAATATCCGTCCAGGAGAACTTAGCAACAAATATCCCTTCAAGCTTCCGCATTTATAATTAAAAGTATTCCAAATAAAGTAATACTAGTTAGTATTGGTAAACACATTGATATTACAAAGTAGTCGATATGCAAAGAACACGTTATCAAATTGAGTGTTACCTAAGAGGGAGTTTAAAGGTACACTTGTGCCACGCATTTAACTTAAATTATTTTATTTAAAAACTGGGTTCTTAAAAAGTTAAATTATCAATATTTTTTTTTATATTTCAGGTAATCGTCTCAAGAAGGCTGATTGTGGTAAGGTTATTGTAAAATCATTATTAAGATATTTTGTTGCAATTAAATTTAAAAATAAAACATTGTTGCTACATTATTACTGAAACGTTGATAGCTAACTTTTTTGAATGAGTTTTATGAGATCTTCTACATTAAATACGTGGCTTACCTCATAAATTACGTCACTATCAGAAGTCATAGTTCTTGGAAAAAGAAAACAATTTTATCGAACCATGTCTAAAGGTCTACAAACAAATAACACTAATAGTATGTTTACTTTATTAAGTGTGGTTTTGTGTTCAGTGACATAATACCTACTCGTATGAATTCAATAGTAGAGACGAGGGAATATACTGATATGTTAAGTCAAAGTATATTTATAACTGTCGGGTTTGGTTGACTCAAGACCGAAAAAAAGATTTTCGTGTATTGAAGATTATTCCATATGACTTGGTCTTAGTGGTTTGAGTGAATGGTGAACTGATCAAATGTAACTAAACAAAAAGACATTTCGAATGCTAACTAAAACACTCAGAATTAATGGAGGTACAAACCCATCGCTGACCTTTTGGTGACGGAACCACACGTTGAACACGAGTACCTTAACTTCCTATTTTCGTTTTATTAATCTAAGGCAGGGTTACTGTATTTGGCCAGTGGGACCGTATACTTTGTGATGCCGTGAGTACCTACCGGGCGTTTTGGCCTTGTCATCATCATCATCATCTCAGCTAATGGACGCCGACAGTTAGTTTGTTTGATGTGCAATAAAAGGCATTAAATCATTCAATCACTTATTCATTTGTTCATCCGTTCATTCGATTGTTCACCTTTCATTCATCCTTTCGTTAACCATTAATTTATTCAATCAATATTGATTCATTGAAACTTAATAGATACATTTGATTTTAAGATTTTAAAAGAAAAAAATCATGCAATATCTGTATCTATATTTAATAGGGTTGTACCGACTAGTCGGCCCGTTTTTTGCTCGTATTAATATACCTAAGAATTGATGAAATTGAAATCTTTACTGTTATTATTTTTTATTAGAAAAATAAAAAATCAATTTTACAATGTACTTTCAGTGCAATTTATAACAGGTTAGGAAATTAGGAACCATTCGTTAGATACATTAACTAATTGGGCTTGGATCCAGACATTAAACAAGTAACAAAAAAAAAACAAAAAAATTGGTTATAATTTTATTAAGCTTACAACTTACATATTGGAACACTTCTCTTGACCTAATAATAATGAATTAGAACTTAGTACCAGATATAAAATACTTCTTAATGTGACAACAGAAAGTTAAAATAAATAAAAAATCTACTAAACTACAAACGAAGAATTAAGATGACAATCAGATAAAAGAAGGCACTTATCATAAAAAATGGCAATACAGTGTGATTAGAGCATGTTAATCTAATTATTATAACCTAAAGCAATAATCGGCTTAGCCGACTAGTCGGCCATTTTGTAGCCGGCTAGTCGGCTAGTCGGCCAAAGTGATAGTCGGCCCATCTCTAATATTTAATGAAATTTCATAATATACACTACCAGTTGGCAGTACATTTGGCAATGTTTGTTTTGTACACATTGAATTCGAAACACGTCTCGGCTAGACAATGGTTTATCTCATCTGATGTTATGCTGCAGAAGCAAACCTTAATGAATATTGACCGTACAAAGACGGCTCGGACATCACCTTGTCATAATACCAGTAGGGCTGTCATAATGGCTTCTCATTCTAAATATAGAAACAATAAGTTTTTCCGAGGTCATAAGATCTTTTTTAGATTTAGAATCAGAATAGAATAAGAAGTGGTCGTAGTGATAGTCATATTTATTTATTAAATATCATTACATAAACTTCGTATTAAAATTTATTATATGTTAATATAGACTGGTTTCAGCTTGTTATACCTTTTACCTAACACCCTGTACAATGGGAGCTATCGCTAGTGACTTTGCCACTAGAGGCGCTTGTGTCGCGTGAGGTCCAATAACATTCATTATAAAAACAAATAAACTTGTTAAAAAGCAGAAATGCTTTTATAAAAATGTTCAGTTGAGAAAGCAACGTATTGATTTAGTTGATAGCCTGGAAATATATAGTCAAAAATTACAAGAAAGTAGGTTGAAACATGACTCTGACATATTACAATTGCAGGATGACACCTCGAAGTTGCATAAGTCACTGGAATCCATGACACTGTTATACAACTCTGCCCAGGACCAAATTAATGAACACATCCTGGCTGCAAACCAATTACTTGATCTTGGCAATGCTAATACTAGTTGTAAATCATTACCTAATATTATGATAAATTCAACTCAGTGCACTTACCAACAGAGAGTTGAAAATCCACAGTTGTCCAGTCTAAATTTAAGTAATGAGATTCAGGCAACATCTAAAGAGGAGTCGAATGATGTCATTTTATATTCAGATAGGCTAGGAATTGGTTATGGCTCTATACTAAACAATAAATTAAATTGCAATGTAATAAATAATTGCATGCCGGATGCATCGTTTGATGGGACAGATGGCGCTGTTGCCACAGTAAACATTGACTCCGTGATTAAAAAATCCAAAATAATATTAAAATATTGTAAAAGTGGAAATAATTGTGTTCATTGCGTAAAAATAAACTCAATAAATAGTTGTGAGTGTTATCTTGACAAAAAGTTAAAGAACTCCGGTGTTATAAACAATATTCGTGCGTGAGAAAATTTGTGGTTTAAATGTTTGATATTGTTGAACAAACCCTAGAAAAAGGATATATTATCATCACCTTATACCCTGAAAACACACTATAAAAACAATAACAGTGCACGGTGAAAATTAAAACAATAATCAGTGAAAACAATTTTAAATTTACGTTACTGATTCAAATATATAACAAGAGTTTACCAGCTACTGAATCATTGTTTTTTTGGTTTTGATACTCACCGCTGGAGGCCGTTGTAAATCTATACGGATGCACTACACGTAAGAAATGTATATCAAGCATAGGTAGTGCCATCTAGAGGAAATATAAAGAAACGACCAAATTGAGATTTTTGGTGCAGATACTCAACACTAGAGGTCACTTAAAGTTAAGAAAGTAAATCAGTGTAATTCGATCACTCAACACTAGAGGTCACTCAAAAGTAAGGGAAATAGATCAGAATAGTCCGCCATCTGGTGTGAAGTAATTGTATTTTATAATAGGACGTGATATTTAAGCACGATATTTCAAATGGCGTCGACCAAAGGACGAGTGAAAGCTACGACAAGTGGCCACAAGATGGCTCCAACTGTTGTTTGTTTTGTATGTAAATCTTTTATTGACCCACGAAATGCGTTGCTGTGTACGAGCTGTAAGCATACTTTTGAATTTGACTGTGCAGGTTTCTCTGAAAAATTATATAGAATGTTGGACCAAAAAGCGAGAACCAGATGGAGGTGTAACAAATGTGCACAGACGGGGAAATATAAACCTAAAATGCCCCAAAGCACCGTAACTACAAGAAAAAAACTATACCTAGCAACCACAGGCATTAACAATAAAGTAAAAAGCAATAATACGGGTCAAAATTTGAGTGCAAACATGGATGACACTGTAAAAACGTCTAGGCCTAGCTCAATAAGCTGCTCTGATACACTAAATGACTCATACACTCTGACAGATAATGAACCATCGGCTCTAAACGACTCGCAAATTCTAACTGAAAACGAACCGTCTGAGGACTCATTCTCCTTCGCGTCACCAGATAAATTATCAAAGAGTTTAGATTGCACACTAAATAATACGATAACAATCCAGGAAATGAAACATACGATAAAAGAGATTACCTCGGAACTTCAAAATGCACAAAAAGAGCTCGGAATTACACAAGAAGAACTAGACAATAAAATATTAGAAAATATTGAACAAAAAAATTTTCAAAAAAAATTCAAAATTATTCAAAATTATTTATTGCTTTACAAAAGTTATAATATGACACATCGTTTCGGGAGCCTCTTTTTAAGCACGGAAGTGCCTGTTTCAAGAGAACTCCGCTCTTCTTAACCATACATTTTATGTCTTTGTAAAGCGCTAACTGCTAATCTAAACAATATAATATAATAAAAATAAAAATTAAAACTAATCTATTTTAACATTTTTTCTGTTTCACTGTAGCTCAGATTCTGTAGCCAGTTTGTAATAGTATATTTACACACATAAAAAGATTTACCATGTATGTCTAAAATTTTATTAATCTTATTATATAGGGAGGCCGAGCGCACTACATACTGTTTTTTGGCAAATTGTGTTCTTGTTTGTAAGGTAGGTGCAACATTATATTTTCGTCGTCTTCCTTTATCAATAACGGGTGAATAAATTAATTTCCTATGTTGGTTCAATACAATCTGTAAAATGTATAGTTTTCTTATTGATAGGAGTTTTGACAACTTGTAGAGATCTTGGGTTGAAAAAGTCCTCTTTTTGAAATACATAATTTTCAATAGGTTTCGCTGAGCTCGTTCTACCTCTATAAATCGTGTCGGAAGAGCACCACCCCATATCGAAATACAGTAATTTATTACTGATTGGACAAGAGAGATATATATATCATTTAGTAAATTCCTAGCATTAACGTTTTCAGACGGCTCACGTTTGGGGGTCAAGTATCTTAAATTTTTAAACATCCAATTAAATTTACGGATTCTCGATGAAATACGTTCTAATTGTGGATACCACGACAACCTCTGATCCAGTAGAACTCCGAGATATTTAACAACACTTACTTTATTTATTGATGGACATTTACAATGATTGGGTTCGCTTAAAACATCCGAGTATTTACTGCAAGTGTGTATTTTTAAATCAAAGTCAGGTTGTTTGTTATCCTGAATGCTGAAACAAACGTAATTTGTTTTATCGGTGTTTAGTGTGAGGAGGTTATATTTGAGCCACGATGCTATCCGGTTTAAGCCTACTTCAGCGTGATTTTTGGCATCCATCCAGTTAGGAGCTGTGAAGACCATTGCGGTATCATCGGCGTACGAAAAGATGGAGGCGTTTGGTAGAGTCATATTACAGAGGTCATTTATATAAACGAGAAAAAGCGTGGGGCCCAACACACTCCCCTGTGGCACACCACATGATACATCAATGTCCTCACTTATGCACTGGTCTAGTTTCACTTTCTGCTTCCTGTCAGTTAGGTAATCTTTGAATATTGACAATTGTGTATCCCGTATACCAATTTTTTCTAATTTTTTAATAAGAATAGGTATCGACACGGTGTCGAATGCCTTTTTCAGATCTAAAAAGACACCAAGGCAATTTTTGTTTTTATCTAATGTGTCAGTGATAGTTGAGGTTATCGATAAAATTGCATCCTCAGTGGAAATACCACGTCTGAAACCAAATTGACGTGGGGATAGAATTTGGTAAGTGTCTAGGTAGTCCAGTAAACGGGTGTTTAACAGTTTTTCTAAAATTTTTGCTAGAACCGGAAGCACTGAAATAGGCCTATAGTTGTCTAAGTCATTATATGTTCCGCCTTTATGAATAGGGGTGATTATCGATTTTTTTAGCAATATGGGAAATACTCCCATCCTGAAACAAAGATTAGCCAAGTGATTTATTATTGGAATTACTTCGTTCTTGACATATTTTATATAACTTGTAGAAATATTATCCCAGCCAGGAGCACTTTCTGATTTAAGGTTTATGATCAGGTTATTGATTTCATCAGGATCAGTATCCAAAAGTACAAATGACTGTAGATGGGAAGGTAATGAGAGAAGATATTTATCGAGGGCTGCCTTATTTACAGCTGCTTGGGTGTCTCTAGCTAACTGGTTTCCAATTTTAGCAAAATATGTGTTTATATGATTTGCGGAGTCTAATGTTGTTTCTTTAAGGTTTAGTAATTCAGAGTTAAGAGATTTAGTTTTATTTGTATAAGTTAATAATTTTATGTTTTTCCATAGTAATTTATTGTTATGTATAGAATTTTTAATGAGATCTCTTTCATATTTTCGTTTTAGCTTTTTAATTAAATTATTACAAAAGTTTCTATATCGCGTATAAGTAATTTTTTTGGCTTCATTATAGGGATCAATTTGAGACTGTTTTTGTAACCAGTTACGATTTTTGATACATTTTAAAATACCGTTAGTGATCCACGGTTTGATTATTCTCTTACTTTTTGGTATTGTTTTTGTTATTTGACTTTTGTTTAATGACTCTACCAGTTTATTTATTAGTTGTTCAACAATTATATTCGGATCATCACAGAAAAGTAACTGAGATAAGTTTAGACTTTTTAAATAAGTTAGCGATAATTCAAAATCTATTTTTGTCACGGTTTTAGGAGCTAATTGTTTTAGTTTTATTTTTGACAGGCAAAGAAATGTTGTTAAATGATCTGTTATCGTCGTATTCAAAATTGCTATAAAACAAGACGATTTAGCCTTATTTACTTTCAACATAAAATGATCGATGCATTTTTTTGTGATAGCTCGAGTTATTAGCGTGTGTCCTGGCAGAATCCCATGGGCAGAGAGCATATCTAAATAAATATTTCTATTTATTATTTCATAATGCAGTTCTTTTTCTAGGGGGGCTATATTAATATTTATATCTCCGGCGATAACAATATTTTTCGTTGATTGTATGGTAGACAAGTGACTAGATAGTGAATTTATAAAGGGATCAGCATTTTTGTTAGAGGGAGAACGATATATTGCTAGAACAATGTTATTAAAAATATCGATTTGCAAACATGATGAGTGCGTTAGATATACTTCAGTAACCTTTGCTTGTAGAGATTTTTTTATGTACACAACTACCCCGTCACTTTGGTTGAGTTTGCGAGTTGTAGGGTAACAGTTATAATTTTGCACTATCGGGATAGGTTTTTCAGAGTGCAACCAGCACTCGGTCAAAATTATAATATCGGTTTGAAAAGTGAGTTGTGACAAATTAATCATAAAATCATCAAAGTTACAATAAATGCTTCTTATATTTTGTGAAATTATTGTAAGATCATCCTTTTTTGTATGACAATGTTTCATAAGATCATAACAGTCGCATGCAATCGATCTTGCTATATTAATGTTGTCCACTTCGTTTATAGAATTTACTGTGTCACCCATGTTCGAGAATATATAAACAACACGTGGTAAAACATAGGTTTTTTTTACAAGAATAGTAGTAGGAGAGATATAAATACAGCTGCAATAATGGTTTCAAAACTAATGTATGACAGTATACTCTATCAAACCATATATACAAAATATTTGTTTTTACTTTAAGAATTTTAAATAAATAGCGTCTAAATTTATTCATATTTTTAAAGTTGTAGATTTTTAAAAAGTGGATTTTTAAAAAGTGGGAGAAATCAAGGCACAAAAACAAGCCATAACAGATTAATTTTAGTGTAACTTGGATAATAAACTGGTTTGGCATTTGTGTTTGTTGTTTATAATTTTTAATTATAGGACATATTATTATATGTGTCCGAGTTTTTTTGTCGTATGGTTTGTGAATAATTACTTTAACAAAGTAGGTCACAACTTTTAGAGCTAAGTTTATGCTAATTGTACAAAACGGAAAATACAGTTTAAACCCTTTACAAATCATGAGCAATGATAAGTCGTATAATATTTGACGAGTCATCAACAACATTCCTCCATCAATAAGTCAGTTCTTCATCTTTAGGTGATGTACTTGTTCTTCACTTCGAACAACTACAACTGGAGCATTTTCGTCTTTCCTCACATATACCTTCCCGTAAGCTGTCCAGCAAAACTTGTAGTTGCAAGTTTTTACAAGGTCCCGGGCCAGGAAAAATAGACGTGATCCCTTGGTCGTCAAGTTTTCAGATATGTATACGGGTGTTTCTTCTTGAGATTTTAATCCTAGGTGCTTACAACACAATTTGGCTTTGTAGTGTATATTGAACACTTTTGCTTTTTTCAAAAAATCTGCCTTTAGTATTGCTGAACCAGTTTCTACGATAATCGGAGTGTTCTGGTTTTCTAAATTTTTATTACGGACTCGATATATGTCCTTAATGTCATTTTTATTAAATATGCAATCAATTGTTTTAGCCAAACACATCACCATTTCTATTAAATCTTCCTTTGTTTCATTTAATCTCCTAGGTACATTTTTTATTTCAATGTTTCCCTTTCGACATCCCATCTGTAGATCTTCTATTTTGTTTTCCAATAAAGTTATATACTTCTTTTCTTCCTTTATTTGACCTTCAAGTTGATTTATTTTTGCTTTGAACTCTTCATACTGAGCACTCAAAAATGCAACAGAGTTCTCAATGTTCAGATTCGTTTGTTGGATTTCTTTCAATTTTGTGGTAACGTTTTTCAGTTCCTTGCATTGTGATTTCGACACATCACCCATCATTGACATCATTTCTGTTCTAAAAATTGCCATCATCTCTGCCATTTCTGTCTTAAAGTCGGCAAACTGAGACGCGAGGCCTTCCTCCTCCCTACTTCTTTTACCACGGCGCAATGCAACATAATTAGGGGGAGTCCTCATGACGGTCCCAGTTACGACTATCTCAGTATCTGAATGCGATTCCATTTCGATACTACTAGGTTACCAGAAACAATAGATGATTCTTATTGTGTTTCTAAATGGCGGCGCGCGAAGGCTGAGTCAGTTCGTATGAAGTTGTTCTCCAAAACAGGTTGTAGGTATGAGGCGGGGCTTGGAGTATGGCAGCAATGGCCGCTATGCGCAGGCGTTGCTGTAATTCAAAAACAGGTTGCGAAAGGCGTGGCTTCTAGACGGGTAAAGATGGCTGTGGTGCGCATGCGCAGGATAGGCCTGCCAAGCAGGAGGTGGAGCTGGGATTGTTTGCTTGGTTGAAAAGTACCAGGCGCACAGGTGTTATCAAGTTAACAAGCGGGGAATCAAATCTTCTTAGCTTTATGTGAACCCAGTATTTATAATTTTCCTTACGTAGCAGGTCCAGCCCGCAACAAAGCGTAGTACTGGGCAAGCATAAGCACAGCAGAGATTCAGCGACAGCTCACCAGTATGAAAGACACCACTTTGAGACTTCTGCACTCCTATTTTTCTTGATGAATTTATTGCACACAAACTATTTAAAAATATTTAAAACAAATAAAATTGGGCTTCGCACACGTTAGCACTTTACGGCGTTCCGGGGGGAAGAGACACCTAGATAGACTAATTGAAGAAATAAATTTACTGAAAACCTTATGTAAATCACCCACAATAACGACCATCACTAACAGTACTATAAAAAAAAGGAAGAGATGCTCTACATGGATTCCAGATATACTCAGGACATTTACTCCGCCACCATCAAGTAGAATACCAAGTGATAAGTCGATTTTCTCTCCTGGCAATCAAGTCAGGTCACTAAAAGAGAGAATCATCAACTTACAGTGTGAACTGAGTAACGCTAAACGTGAAATACAAGCACTGAATGATCAAATCAACAATGTGTCAAATAAACTTAAACCTCCATTACTACATATTGTTTCTAAGAGTATGACCATAAATGAAAAGTCAAAAACTGCAAGCTTCCAAAACCAATCACAGGAAAGGGAAATAAAGATCTTTGGAACCCAACAGGCAGTGGGATTGGCCTCAGCTCTGTATTACTCAAGGGAACAAAATAATTATGAAAAATATGCTTTGATCGCTGACTTAAAGTCTAACGCGCGGACTCTAGATGTACTAAATGGTCTTCACAATATATCGCTGAATAAAGACGACAAAATAGTGTTATGCGTAGGCGAAAATGATAACAATTGCGAATTTGTGGTAAAGCAATTACACTCCTTGTTAAATAAATTAAATAATGTTCCCATTTTTGTCCTTAGTGTGAGAAAGAATATTCAGGTCAACTTAAATAAACTAAATTATTGTATTGAAAACATATGTAAAAAATTTAAAAATTGTAATTTCATTAATTGTAAAAATAGTAATATATTTGACATCTGTAAATTATTAAATTATCACATTGATTCTATGGACTACAATGACAAATATATCAAAAATTTTAAAAAAATATTTTGTGACAGAGCGTGTACTAAGCCAAGCCAGAATATCTTAAAGGCGCGAAACATTCATCGTAGGGGTACAATTCCATATTACTTTTCGCAAAAACAAAAAAATAATACTAAAAAGGTAGATAAAGGCTGTATCTCAATATCGACGACCCCTGTCCGTTCCCCTAATGTCAGTAAAGGAAAGATACCGTTTTATTTTCCTCTGCTTAAGAATGAGGACTTTTTTCGAGGCCGTAAATCAAACATCGAAAACACTTACCATATTTCATCAAAACATAGCTAGTTTACTGGCCAAACAGGAGATCTTAGAACTAACGATTAAAGAATTACATGATAAAGGAAATGTACCCGATGTCATCTGCTTGACCGAAACCTTTTTAAAAGCTGGATATGAAGGTTATATAAATCTTGAATACTATGAACTTGCGGCTAGTTTTTGTAGAGATCAACAGCGAGGTGGCACCTGTATCTTAGTGAAAAAGGGCCTACTTTTTCAGGAACTAACACACCTAAAAAGCTATGCTAGTCTAAAAACATTTGAACTGTGTGGAATACATATCTTACCATCTAAGACATTAATAATTTGTTTGTATAGAACACCCTCTTCTGACCCTAGTATATTTCTCCATAAACTAGATTGTTTGTTAAATGACATTTCAAAAAAGTATCAAGATAAGGTAAAATTAATAATAGCCGGTGATATTAACATAAATACTTTGAAAAGCGGCAATGTGACAACACACCTTCAGGACCTGGCAAATAATTATAATTTAATAATTCATATCACTGAGCCTACAAGGAAGAAATCATGCATAGATCACATTCTGAGCAACATCAAAGATGCGACAGCGACCGTGCTGCCTCTTCACCTTTCTGACCATGAGACGGCACAGTTGTTGTCGTTTCAAGTAGAAATGAAAAGGCTTAAGCCGCCATGCTACACTATTTTTAAAAGAGATTATAGTACTGACAATATTTTAAAATTCAAATACTGTTTAAGTAAATTGTCGTGGTCAGAAGTTTACATTAAATCTGACATAGACACAGCATTTACAGTATTCCATGAGCTGTTTAGCCTGTTTTATAAACTATGTTTCCCTATGATAAAAATTAAAGTAAGCAAAAATAGTAATTGTCATAAAAAAAGAAATTGGATAAGTAAAGGGTTAATAATGAGTTGTAAAACTAAACGAAGGTTACGTTATACCTACTATAAAAATAAATCAGTTATAAATAAGAACAAATATTATACTTATTCTAGCATGTTGAAAAAGTGCATCTTTAAGTCTAAACGGAATTCAAATGCCAAATTTATAACATCAAGCAAAAACAAATGTAAGGCATCATGGACCTTAATTAATGACGAACTCAATAACGGAAATACTGATAAATACATATATAAAATTAAAAATAGTAAAAGTAAATTACTAACAGAACCTAAAGACATCGCCGCTGCATTTAATGATGAGTTTATTGAATCTACGAACACATCTACTGCTGACAGTTGCAAGCAAACGGGTCATAAAAATAGGTTACCTAACTCAATGTTTCTCAGACCAATGTTGGAGGTCGAGGTTCATAATGAGATTATTTCTTTAAATAACACAAGTTCGGAAGGTTTTGACGAGGTTAGCACTAAAGTTATAAAATTATGTATTCCTGAAATAATTACGGTCTTGACACATCTTATCAATTCATCATTCTTAGAGGGATTTTTTCCAGCAGTACTGAAATTATCAGTCGTCAAGCCTCTTTTTAAGAGGGATGATAGAGAAGATATCAACAATTACCGTCCGATAGCACTAATACCAATTTTTTTCAAAGATTTTTGAAAAGTGCATGTTGAAGAGAATAGTAGAGTTTTGTGGAAAATATAAAATAATTAATACAGAACAATATGGGTTCCAAAAAAATAAATCTACTACTCTTGCAATATTTACACTAATTGACATTGTTTTGACTAATATTAATAATAATAATTGGACTACTGGCTTATTTATTGACTTATCAAAAGCTTTTGACTTTGTTTCACATGACGTATTGTTAGGTAAATTAGATGATATGGGTATTAGGGGACTCCCATTGCAGTGGATATCTACATATCTATCGCATAGACAACAATGTGTCATGATTACAAATATTAACGACAAAAATGAAGAAGTGACCTACGCATCAGAGTATAGAGAAATAAATTGTGGCGTCCCACAAGGAAGCGTGTTGGGCCCAGTGTTGTTTATTCTTTATGTAAATGACATTAGCAATGTATCAAATCATAAATGCATCTTGTTCGCAGATGATATATCGATAGTTGTATCGTCTGATATAAAACATAATTCAATTAAAGACCACGAACGTGACATTAACATTACAATAAATAATATAATTGATTACCTTGACATGAATAATTTAAAAATTAATATTAATAAAACATTTTACATTCAATTTAATGATAATAATCGAATAAAACAAAACATTGACATGAATATTAAGTATTTAGATAATAAAATAAAAAAAGTACATGAAACAAAATTTCTAGGAGTTATAATCGATCAAGAATTAAATTGGAAGGCACATTTGAACAATCTATCATCGAGACTTAATAGATTTGTGTATGCCCTCAGACGTATAAAGAAAATAACAAACCTAAAGACGGCTATGGTAACCTATCACGCTTATGTCGAATCCATACTTCGTTATGGTTTAATAGTTTGGGGGAACAGTATCGATATGAAAAGAGCCTTTATCACACAAAAAAAATGTATTAGAGCTATTTGCGGCAAATCGCCTCGAAATTCATGCAGACCGTTATTTAAATCGCTTGGTTTACTACCGCTGCCTTCATTATACATTTATGAAATATGCCTCTTTGTTAGGAAGCATTCATATTTATTTAAGAGAGCTTGTGATATGAATTCACGTCTGAAACGTGACCCCCAGAGACTAGTTTTAAGTGTAGCTCCGAAATTCAGAAAATACAATGTAAACTGCCTAGCTATGAGTGTTAAGATATACAACAAATTGCCTAAAATTTTTAAATTATTAAATAATAGACAATTCAAAGCTAAATTATATAAATGGCTTAATGAGAAAAATTTTTATGATCTCAAAGATTATTTTAGCTATGTATGTTTAAACAAATAGACTGTGTTGACTGTTTTGGTTTTACCTATACATTTGCATGCTTTTATTTAAATAAGGCAAAACATGTCGCTCCACTATTGTAAAATGTAAAACAACTGTAATACCATGTTTTATTGCAAATAAAGAATTTATTATTATTATTATGAAATAATTAAAACAATAGAAAATACTCAAACATGTTCAACCTCAAGTACCATTATTTTAATGCTAGGTAATAGTCAAAAAATTATCAAAAATAATATTATAAAATCATTTTCTATTTTAGATAAATTATGTGTAAAAAAATTTTCCTCTGTGCCTTTCCATTTTGTAAAAATAATTTAAATAATATTAATGCAAATATTCACTTAATGAATACTTTATTATATAACCTATGTCAAAGACATAGTGACAAGTTTGTGTTTTTTGACACAAATAAATTTATTAACAATAGTTTTATTTTGACAGGCGGCTCTGTACACCTGCCTCATATAATAAAAAAACAAATTGCTACTTTGTTAGCATATAATATTAATATTAACTGTCTTGCTAAAAATAGCAAAAGTATAATTTATGAACATGTTAGTACTTGTACTAATTTAAATATTGTGCCATTGACAACCTCTGAGGCTTTAAACTGAGAGGAAAGACAAAAGCTAGGCCTGATATGTATTTCAATATTGTTCATCAAAACATACAAGGCCTGGCCGGCAAAGAGTTAGGTTTAGGGTTATTTCTTCAAGATTATAACGTTCATGTGATATGTCTTACAGAACATTGGATTAAAAAACACCAACTAATGTTAAACATTGAAAATTATAAAGTCGCTAGTTCGCTCATAAGGGAGTCTGCTGCACCAAGAGGGGGGTCCCTTATTCTTGTTAAAAATGAATTAAAATGTAAAGAACGCAAAGACATTGTGTCGCTCTCGGTTGAACGAACTATTGAACTAGCGTGTGCTGAGCTGGAACAATATATCATAATTAGCGTGTATAACCCCCCCAAAGCTAATTACCACGTTTTTGAATCTGTTATGGATGAGGCTCTGAAAAAGCTCTCAAAATCGAATAAGAAAGTAGTGGTATGTAAGGATTTCAACGTTATTATATTAGAAGAAACGCAGTTGTCCACCCGGTTTCTTAATCTCTTTAAGTCTTATAATCTAATTAATCTTTTTAATGAACCCACCAGGGTGACGCCCACGTCAGCTACTTGCTTAGATAATATTTTTTGTGATGGTAAAGTGTTAAAAAAACCGATTTTAAATTGTCTTATTTCGGACCACAGCGGACAAGAAGCATCGTTCGAACACCATTATGTCTCTAACAAAGTAGATTCTGTGTATAGGCAATTCACTTTTAATAAAATAGAAAAGTTTAAGGAAAAAATTAAAGAGGGTGTGAATTTGCTAAAGCCTAATGATCAGAATGTTGATGAATTATATGAGAATCTTTTTGGTTTAGTAAAAAAGGAATTTGATAAACATTTTAAACAGAAAAAAGTAAAAATAAACAAACAGAAGTGTAAGTTTAATGAATGGGCTACACCTGGTATTTATAAAAGCAGAAAAACATTATATGATTTATATAGTTTAAAGGCAGATTCTCAAAACCCACATATTATAGACCATGTTAAAAAATACTCTAAATTATTTAAATTAGTATGTGCCAAAGCGAAGTCAATATATCTTTATAATTTAATTTCGGCTTCCAAAAATAAGGCAAAAACCACTTGGAATATTATTAATAAAGAGACATGTAGAGTAAAACCAAATAATCCTACTTACTCTCTCAAGTTAGGGGATAAGCTAATAAACACGAACACAGAGGTTGCAAACACATTTGAGTCATTTTTTTCAAATATAGCTCCCTCTACTACTGAAGGGCTAGCTTCTTCTGCTGATCTAGCTGAATCCCTTCTCAAGTCTGTTGTCGATGAGTGCAATTCTTCATTTAATTTTAGACATATAAACCCTGATATAATTACAAAAACTTTTAGAGAATTTAATATGAAAAAAACAGAGGATCTTTGGGGAATTTCTGTCAATATTATCAATACAATCATAAGTTCATTAGCCCCTCAACTCGCTATTATTCTTAACAAATGTATTGATGATAGACAGTTTCCAACTTTAATGAAGTTTAGCAAAATCATTCCTTTGTTCGTTCAAGTCTGGCGAAAAATGTGACCCCTCCAATTTTCGACCTATATCTATATTGCCAGGGCTAAGTAAAATTTTCGAGAAAATAATGTTTAATCAGCTTTTATCTCACTTTAGTGTAAATAAATTATTAAATAGCAACCAATATGGCTTCAGAAAAGGTAGAAATACTACCGATGCTGGAGTTGCTCTCCTACAACATGTGTTTAAGGCTTGGGAGAGTAAGCTAGATGCCTTAGGTGTATTTTGTGACCTTTCAAAGGCCTTCGATTGTGTAGACCATGAAATATTACTTAAAAAACTTAAACATTATGGTGCATCGAATGATTCCTTGGATCTAATAAGTTCTTACCTTAAAGGCAGGATACAAAAGGTTTGCATAAATGGAGCTGAGTCTTCAGGGTCGGCCCTTATTATGGGTGTCCCACAGGGATCAGTATTAGGACCCCTGCTATTTTTAGTTTATATAAATGACCTTCCCTGTTACTTACATAATCTTTGTGAGATGGTATTGTTTGCAGATGATACATCAATGATTTTTAAAACCAAGAGGGGCAAATCTTCATTTGACGATGTTAACAATACCCTCTCTAAATTATTGCATTGGTTTACAACAAATAATCTCTTACTAAATGCAAATAAAACAAAATGTGTTAAATTTACGATGCCAAACGTAAGGTTAGCTGCCCCTTATATTATTGTTAAAGATGAACCACTAAACTCTGTAGATTTTACTACCTTTTTGGGTATAACTGTAGACTCTCATTTGCAATGGGGTGCTCATATTAGGGTGCTGTCTGGAAGACTTAGTTCTGCTGCTTATGCTGTGAGAAAGATAAGGCAATTGACTGATGTTGGAACGGCAAGATTAGTATATTTTAGCTACTTTCATAGCATAATGTCATACGGAATTCTATTGTGGGGCTCAGCGGCAGATATTGAGTCAATTTTTATTTTGCAAAAACGTGCTGTACGGGCTATTTACGGCTTTCGACCCCGTGACTCGCTGAAAGAGCTCTTCAAAGAGATTAATATACTTACAGTGTCTTCTCAATATATTCTCGAGAATATTATTTACGTTCGTAAGAACATACATTTATTTCTTAAGAAAAGTAACGTACACAATTTTAATACGAGAAATAAAGATAAACTCGCCATTCCAGGCTTCAGACTGCGAAAAGTAGGAAAATCGTTTATGGGAAATTGTATCCGTATTTTCAACAAATTACCAAAGGATATTGCTGAACTCCCTGTACATAAACTTAAATCTTATGTTAAAGTTATTTTAATGAAAAAAGGCTATTACACTGTTAATGATTATTTAAATGATAGAAATGTATGGCATTAAGTTGTCCCAGCTCGTACTTGCTTAAACCTTGTAAAAATTACCTTACCTTGTAAAAATTTATTTAAAAAGAGGCTGACAATAGTGACCGAGTTTCTTGCGCTGCTTCTTCTCGGCACTAGCCCAGACTTGTCCCGAAGCAGTGGTAGGTTTAAATATTGGGACGTGTAAAAGCGCCTCCTGGGGCCTATTAGCAGAAATAAAACTGATTTTAACTGATTTTTAACTGATTTTAACTGATTTTCACTTTTCACTGGTTTTAGCGGGCTTTGTTGCATAAATTATATTTTCTTTAATTTACCTGCTGGAAAGTGATATCCTTCGTAAAATATCGCAAATATGGATTATTTGGCGATTAATATGTAAACACTTTGAAAGTGGAATTGAGAAAAAGCGCAAAAATAGGCGGCCAAAAGAGCAACTATTTCAGAAGTTAGTTTGTTGATATCAAGATAGTTATTTATAAATAATAAACCTTAATTAGATTCAAGATATAACACATTGTTTCAGCGCCAATCGCCTTTGACAGCTATACCTCTGGACCTCAGTCTACAGTGGCGCCAACTGGTGAGCTAAGAACGGTAGTCCCCATTGCGTCTGCGCTTTGGACGATGTTTTGTGGATGAGCCACAAGGAGGACCGAAGAACTGGGCCCCAATTCTGCTACGAGTAATTTACAAATAGCTCAATAGAATTGCAATTGCATCTCAATCGTATATTTTGACATTACTACCATATTAAATGTGTCAAAATATACAATTGTGATGCAGTTGCGATTATATTGAGCCATTTGTAAATTAGCGGAATTGGGGGCCTGGTGGAAGTAGCGGTAAACGACTGAAATGCCTCAGTACCGATCGGCTTGGAGAAATTAATGGATGATTATCATGAACCTTTTTTATAACTGGTTTGAATTAGTCATTGTTAAAATTTTCAATAAACTCCAAGTAAGAAATCCCAATGAGTTTTTGCAATTAACATCTACTACTCGTCTGAAACATAATTATTCATTTACAGCGGATAGAGTACGAGTATTAAAACATTGATAAAGTATATATAAATTAGGTATAAGATAATGATTTATTATCGTTTTTTCTCATTTAACTGCAGACAATACATACTTAGCCGTATTAACAAATTATTCAATGTGAAAGGTCTCACCTATAAAATGACCAACCCATATGGTTGGCCAATAATTCCAAGCAGGGAAACGACCTAATAAAAACAATGTAATGTCAATATGAAATCAATAACACGAGTTCTTTTATATAAAGTTAAAAATAAACACACAAACACTTTAAAGGTCGTTTTGTTTTGACAGACATGTATTTTTAATATTGCCACGAAAATAAAATACTACCAAATTATCAGGTGTATGTTTTTGTGGTATTATATTTGCGAAATTTTTGAAAATAAACGAAGCATATTTTTATTCAAGAAATTGTATTTTTAATTCTCACTAGCAACTTATTTTTTGAAAAAAAGTCCGTTTTCAAAACAAGCATTTATGTTTGCTCTTCCCTCTATTTATATTTACCTCATTTTAACAGTATTCCGGAACCGGTAAAATATTGAAAAACATTCGCCATCCCTACCAAATATATCCGTTTGCTCTGTACCAATATCGTGCATAGCCCTTCATATTAAACTGACCGTCACACACTGGGCGTGGACGCCAATATATTGCAAGATCCCCGCTGAGCTCCTTTGACTAGGGACAAATGCGACCCATCTATTTTGATCGAACGATAATTAAAAGTCAGGACCATGTCTCTATCATTTCGGTTGGGTTCGAGCGATTCGGTGATTGATAATTCTGGACGGACTTACAATTTGACAGTTTGTTAAAGAAAATCGAAAATATAATTACGACCCTTATCACGTTCTGTAATGGGCTTGAGATTTGTGTTTTTATTCAGTTACAGTTTTACAGTTTTAAGGGTGCATTTAAAAAAATTTTTTTTTAATTTTGTGCTTGTTTCTAAACTGCTTGTTGGATTAACAAATTGACTTTAGCTGATGTTATTTATGCTATTAGGTTATTGATATCAGGACAAATTACACGTAGAATGTTAATCTGTATTATATTACGGAAACCGTATATTTTTTTGAGATAGGAAGTACTTAATGAACTATAAAAATTTACTAGAATTAATTAATTAGAATTTCATTTAGATAATTTAAACTGTTATACATCAATCTGAATTTTCAACTATAAGTAAGATCCAGAATTAAAAATTGAAAACTACTAAAGAATTTAAATGTCGTGTAAAAATGTTTTTAATCATCAAAATACACAGTATTTTTATATTCATTGACCTATACGATTGTAATTATACTTTAAAAGACGGTCAATATCGGAATCATAAAATTCCGTGTCTGACTATTAAAATAATTGTAGTGATTAGTTACGCAGTGAATATTTTAAAATATGCTAATAAAAATCATAACTGAAAATAAAAGCTAACATTTAGGTACACATAGATGAACATGTTCCTTTTTATAAAGGTATTTCCGTATCGGCAGTTCAGTTTCCTACCTAAATTTGATCAGTGTATCGAATAAGGTATTTCCGTCTAGTTGACGTTCATTGATTTGCCCTGTGGGCACATTAAATTGGTCAGGCACTGGACGTATTTACACTCGACCATAATATAATTAGATACAAAAGGCTCTATTCAGTTTTTTTTGTGTTTCGACTTTCGACTGCACTATAAATAAATGTAAGCTGTAAAAATGTAATGGTTATAGCTATAATAATAAACTTACGCGAAAACTTATTTATAATTCTTATATAAGAAGCATGTGTAATGGCTACTTAAAGATAGGTATTTAGTTTGCGACGAATATATGTCCTGTTTTTTTTTTAATTCAAGACTATAAACAAACATCAACACAAAATGCAAACATTAGGTATCCTACACTATCACAATATTTTTCTTTAATACAAATACCTGATAAAACAAGCTCTTTGAGTAATGGAAAACTTATTGCAGCTTTCTGCTCTGATATCAAAACCAAATCATTAGTTTTTTCATATTAATTATGATAATTAATGAACAGTATTAAAGAAAAATATCGATATTAAAAAAGTCAAAACAAATTGTTTTATGTGATATCCAGAAAGGGTAAGAAATAGATGCCCAACACCTTTAGCATTGGGTCGAAACTATGTTCTGAAGCCCATAAAATCCCGTAAGCTGACTGGTGATGTGATAAGATGATAAACTCAGTTTAAAAAATATTGCCCTGACATGGATTAAAAAAAAAACATTAAGATGGTGACAGACTTTAAATATTAGGGGTTAAAGTATGAAATTGCCGTTTTGTATGGACGAAATCGAGAAAAGTCATTTTTCCAAACTAAACATTTTTTAGTTTTTTTAAAAACGCCTGAACCGTTTCGATGCAATTAAAGGTGAAAGTTAGATGGTTATAAAGCTACGCATTACGGTATTTAAATTTCTGAAAATCAAAGTATATAATACAAATATACTTAATTGAAGCAAGAAGGTCAGCTGGCACATTGTAAGGGGTCTTTTCAACGACTTCCTTTGAAGTAATAGGCACTAGTATTGCATTTCTTTAACCCCTATTATAAACTTTTATAATTCAAAGGTTAGACACACAACATAATGCTCTTATGAAAGACTAGAATATTGTCTTAAACGGTAACTCAAAACGTATGTAGTGAGCCTACCACACCAAGTGTATTTAAGTTAACCCAACTACAGCTTGGTCTAATTCTAGACGTCTGAATGTCAGCCAGGCACAATGTAGACCGTACACTAGCCTGTTAAGTACTATTAAGACATTAGATATGTGTTGGAGGGTTACCAAGCTAAAACAATTACAAAATAACGTAGTAGACAGTTAGAATTATAGGTACAGTGGGCGAAGTGGTTAAGCACTTTGCAGATACAGTTTAGTTTATTGAAATAGCTTTAAGATAGCGTTTGACTTAAATTGAGACATGGGAAGTGCTCAGAACTCGTACTGTATTGAGACATTTTAAGTTTTGTCTTCTACACTTTTACATTTTATTAAAAAAAAACCTTTTGGAATAGCTAATTTCAAAAGTAGATTGTTTATTAAAAAAAAGGAAAATTAAGGAAAAAATTTTTTTTTAAAAATTGTGCATTTTGTTTAGAAGCATTATATTTATGATTGATGTAATACTTTTTCTTTGACTTGAATACATTTGGCCCACTTGCAATGCACCTAAAGTTAGACTAATCAATTGTAACCTTAAAAATGTAACTATGATAAAACGATTAGTATCAGTAAAACTACTAAAATTTTGTGATGGGTCAGTACGGTATTAACTGCATATACATGGTCATTAATTTAAGCATATTTGGAGGTTAAATAAATTTGTCTTGTTAATCATACACAAAACTTTTACAAATCAAATATCAAGATATAAGTTTGCATAACATAGGTTCTACACTTTAGGGGTGAAAGCGTGAAACAACCTCACATTTATATTACTAGTGATCTAAGTTTATATTAAGAGAGTAGTAAATGAAAGATTTTACTTTTAGGATAGATAAGAGCAGACGATAAGTGTAAGTAAAAAAGTACATATACTCTTCAATATGCCGTGTATTTAGGCGAGTTCCCTCATTTCATCTGAAACAATATGTTACAGAAGATTCCAGAGCTTGCTAACAAAGATTTACATAAAGACCTTTCTGTCCGCGATGTACTGGGTTTGTCCTCTGACCTGCGTCACAGGCTTTATTCTGGTTTATCTTATTTGTAGGAATTTATTACGGGACTGCTCCTTCCTTAATTATAAAGTGAGTTTCTTTGGTACCACTATGTTGGTGGTTGGGACATTTATATTTAATCTATACTAATATGATAAAGCTGAAGAGTTTGTTTGTTTGTTTGATTGAACGCACTAATCTCGGGAAGTACTGGTTCGAATTGAAAAATTTTGGTGGATAATCCATTTATCGAGGAACTTTTTAGGGTTCCGTACCCAAAGGGTAAAAACGGGACCCTGTTACTAAGACTTCGCTGTCTGTCCGTCTGTCCGTCGCTCTGTCACCAGGCTGTATTTCAAGAGCCTGGTTGAGATATTTATATTTAACTAGCTGTTGCTCGCGACTTTGTACGCGTCAATTTCTGTTATTATGATCGGGATTATTTATGCAACATTTTTCTCTGATGCTTCGTTCCTATAAGTCGCGGCGTGGTGTTATTATAGCCTAAAGCCTTCCTCGATAAATGGACTATCCAACACATAAATATTTTTTCAAATCAAACTAGTATTTCCTGAGATTAGCGCGTTCAAACAAACAAACAAACTCTTCAGCTTTGAAATATTATTTATATTTAATAAGAATAAGATAGACGACCGGTACAAAAATGGCACACCTAGATCTGTCGTCGATTGAATGATTGAAGTTCATTTTATGTCAGTGACAACTTTATAACTCGGCCAAATTATGTCGACATGCAGTAGTGTGGATATTTATGTCATGTTTTAGCTATTCGATTGATATAGGTTGGACTGAAAGTGCACCTTTAAGTCAATGGTGTGTACTTTTGACAACCATTTGAATCAGCGGTAGTTAACGCTGCTTCTGAGCCATGGGTCGCGGGTTCGATCCCCGCACAGTACAAATATTTGTGTGCATGAACATGTCTGTTTGTACTGGTCTGGGTGTTTTCTATGTATTATAAGTATATATTTACAAAAAAAAAAAAGTATGTAAGTAAGTTTATCGGTTATCTAGTACCCCATACGACAGGGTACTTAATAGTACCTTAATTTGGGACTAGATGGCTCAGTGTGGCCCATTGAGGCATGTCTTAATTATTTATTTATTTATTTATTTATTTATTTATTTATTTATTTATTTATTTATTTATTTATTTATTTTAGTTGGAACACTTGTTGACGCTGATTTTGTATCTAGCTTTTTAAAATTTTTGGGTTTTTGCACAGGGTTTGCAGTTTTTCGTCATAAATTGCTGATTAAAGTGTAACAACACTAACCAACACCTTAAAATGTACTTTATTTGATATTTTAGCAACTTAATTGCACTTATAATATCAGTATATAAACTTGAAAAATTTTGGCTCAGGCGGGACTCGAACCCGAATGCCGCCCGCCTTGGGTGTTAAGGGTGCAAGCTCCTAACATTTGATGAAACAACGCTGGCTTACAGCGTCAGAATATGCTTGAAAAATTCGCGCCGTGTCGCAGTGTCTCGGTGGCCTAATGGTATGGCGCCCGCCCGGCATGCGAGGAGATGCGGGTTCGAGTCCCGCCTGAGACAAAATTTTTCAAGTTTATATGCTGACCTTAAAAGGTCTTTTTGTCGCTCTTGCAGATATAGGACACGAACTTACGATACCTGTTTTTTGGGTGAGCAGTTGTTACATACCTAGGTTAAAATATTGGGACGTGTAAAAGCGCCCCAGAAGTCTATTTGCCAGGTTAGTAGTAGTCGTTTTAAAAACAAAACAAATTTTATAAACTTACGTTACATTATTTATGACGGAACGACGAAATTAGTAACCTTTTTTTTTTCATGTGAATTTCTTTAATGTTTTAACTTATCTGTTATCTGGAGTCATTAAAAATAATCGGTAAAGATGAAACAGCTCTGTACCACTTACCCCTTTGTTCGTGGGTAGGCTTTGACTTTTTCTTATTTTTATTTTAACAGCAACAAACATAATTTTGTACATGTATAATGCCCAAATAAAGGTATTTATATATAATATGTCTGCACTATAGGTTTTTTTAAATAGATAAGATAGTAAAAATTAAATGCATCTCCTAAAAGAGGAGTATTCCTTAATCACCAAGATTAGCAAACATTGGCGATCGCAGTGTGGCAAAATGTTAGAAAGGAGACGCTGCCCTCTTCTGGTAGTTTACGACACCCATTTGAAGAAAAGATGTGCTGATATTCTTTTAATATGCTGACACCACACGATACAACTCACTCGCGCAACACACCCTTGTTTGGTCTTAAAAAAATATACATATTACTATGTAATACTTTTTGCTTTAACTAGCAACCGTAGTTAATCATGGTGACTTCATTTTGCATAAAGCCGATCCCTTTCCTTTTAATGGAGTTATGTGGAATTCGTCCCGAGACCTATGTCAAAAGCTTTATTTAGAGGGTTCCCTGATTTATTCGGGTAACTCATTTAATGGCAGCTTGGTTCTCTTGCATCTAATCGTGTGCTCAAGGATAATGGGCTAGAAAACGTTTTGACAAAAATGTTAAATCAAAGGCATAATGAGTATCTTCTTTTAGATGGCACATGACTCGTAGTAAGAAGCAACAATGTCCGTTGAGGTAGAAATGGCATCGAAAGACGATCTGGTGATGGTTTTTCTTTATAGTAAATGGGCTTGCTCTTGACTACATAGTTAACTCTACGGTTAAGAAGAAACCTAAGATGGAGCGAGCTTACCCAGAAAGTGGCACTGGATCTCCCACACACCAGCGGATCATATGGGGTAGAAATGGCGAACGCGTTCCGAAAGGCAATTTGGTGAAAGTTTTTTTTTAATAATAAATGGGCTTGCTCTTGACTACATACTCTATGGTTAAGAAGAAACCTAAGATGGAGCGAGCTTACCCAGAAACTGGCACTGGTTCTGCCTACATCAGCGAAACATAGAAAAACTGTTTGGCTCTTGAATGCGGCAGGCTAGCATCCAGGCGGCATCTTACGAAGCCTACCACCGCAGAGGGATCTGTTAGCCGTTATCATTGGTTAGAAAACCAAAGATGCCCTTGCCCAGGTTGGACCACTAGGAGGTAGATCCCACCACCCAAAAAGGTCGCGGAAAGCTTTTGGATGTGGGTGGCGCCGATCGTTCTGGAGATCCTTAGGGAAGGCTTATGTCCAGCAGTGGGCGTCGATTGGCAGAGATGATGATAATGGTCGTCGATTATTCGTTTGGCTTCAACTACTATTGATGACTTATATCGTAGGCAACATGGAACCCTTTTATGGTCTCGCCATATCTGTCTGCCTGTCTGTTTAACGGTCTGCGGTTTGTTCAATAGTCCAAGTTAAAAAAACCTGTTATTTTACATACATTTTTAAGTTGTATTTTTTTTATTAGGGCACGTTCCATTTGTAAAGTGGGGGAGATTGTCACATATGTTTTGATCCCAATTAACTAGATATTAAAGTAATTTCATAATCAGAAGGGACGAAGGTGTTATAAATTGCCAGACACGAATTTCTATAGAAAAGTGTTTCGTGATCCGAGAATCGAACGCGGGATTGCATAGCTGGTGTCCTTTGAAAACCGTTGCCTTTGCCATTTAACTACTAAAGGTTGTCAAATATATAGATTACCATTAACAAACAGATTACAAAGAGACATTACATAAAGAGGAAACTATCGTAAGTTTAATAAAATATGCAGAAAACCCAAGGTCAAGGATGCAATAAAAATATTATTTATTGATATTAATACAGTAATAGTTCTGTTTATATAAGAAACCCTCGTTTATTGAGACACAAACGTGTTAAATCACGATTAAGTGTTTGTCGTAAACGTAAAAAGTTATGCTCATAAAATAGTTTGTCGTCCTCCCGACAGATACACCTCACTCAGAATACTAAAGCGGACATAAACGTTATTATGTCTTGTGGTGACGTTGGGAAATAACTAATAGTCTGGGAGTTGGGCACGACATCAACAATGTTGTCAATTTAAACATGTTTACTGAAAGGCAGCCATTTGTCAAGTTTTTTAATCAGGAGAGACGTAGTTAGAAAGCAACGATAGGTAGGTACTCAGAAGATAGTTGTAACTAACTGATACAGATACTCGTAACATAAATTTCTATGAGGAAATTATTGTCCTACATATCACTAACCCTATTGTTATAGCAGTGTGAGGTGCAAGTGTCATCATACGAACAAAACCTGCACACGTACGTGGTAAGATAATGAAGAGGATTTCTAGGAACCATAATTGTATTTTGCTATGACATTTGTACCTTTTTGAATAGCTAATAAATACAGAACAAATTATGTTATTTATACACAACATTTCACACATTTTTTTTTGGAAATTCTACGTTTATTTACCTAAAACATATTTTTTTATGCAAAATGATACATGGTTCTTTAGCTTTTACATAAGTAATAATGATTCCTTCTTGCAAATTTTAATTTAAAATGTCATTCTTATTATTTAGCTATACGACTACAACAAAAAAAATTACGTTATTCTGTATTCGTCACTACAAGGGTACATTTTAACATACAAACTGGAGTTTTTAAAGAAAATACTTAAATCATGAATTAATCAGAAATGCACTAGTTTCGGACATGGTGTCATATAACTTCAATGACTGCAAATAAGCTCTACTTCAACTTCTATCAAGGAATGTATTTTCCTGTCGTAGAATACAAACGCCCCATTCGTCTAGAGGTTTAAGTGGACCAAGATCTCTGGGTCCTGCGTCCCCGGGTCGGGCAACAAGTTTGGAACATTGGCGGAACATGGTTTCAAACATTGCTTTTTGTGATCACTAACCCATATTAGGCACACGTGGTGATTATGCCTGTACCCATCGTTGCTTCTGTGGTAACCTGAATTCAGTGATGTACTTAAGCCTTTGTTCTGCAGTGGGATAATTATAGACCCGCTTGGTGAAGTGGCAAGGGTCTACTTAATAAGCAATTCCGGTTCCTAGTGTGCATAAATTTGGAAAACGATATTTTTCAAATAAGCTTTAGTCTCCATCAGGAAGGGAGAGCCGTGCTTCGAAAGGCAGTCCCCGAAGCCAGTCACGGCTTCTGTTGTGAGATGAAAGTTGAGTAAAATTCAGAGTATTACAATTAGATAAAGAAGACAGATTACAAGAATATAAGACATAAATTGAAAACGATGTAAAAGGGTTTAATCATTAAACAAAACGAAATAGTGCGAGTCGGGCTACGCTCATTCATTTTGTTAATCCATTATTTATTTACATTTAATTAGAAAAAGTTGTTACTTACGCATTAAAACAGGTAGTTTTTCGTAACTAACAACCTTTTCTTACAAGTTTTCAATGAAAATTTTCTTTTTTTTTCTTCTCGAACTTTTTCTTCTCCAAGTAGGTACAGCCTTAAAGTTGGCCGAAAACTTTTAAAATTGTGAACTACTAAGTAGTGAAATTTTCCTTTCTACTTCGTTTATACTACTACTTTTGCTCGCCTCTTAGTCCGCGTAGAATAATTACTATGGGCATTACAACCTATGTCCTTTACCAAGTTCTATTTTATAAAATATCTTTTATGGTTTACCAAGTTCTATTTATAAAAATATCTCTAATGGTTTAGTTTTAATGCTTTTCGATATATTTTAGCCATTTTAGGTAGCCAAAAATTTTACAAAATTTATTTATAATCGTTTTTCAGGATCACTCTATTGGTGAAAACCTCATAAAATGCGTGCAATTGTTTTTGAGTTTGTCGCGAAACAGACAAACTGATAAACAGAGAGACTGTAGTTATCGCCAAGAATTTGTTCACATAAACAACCGTCTTGATGACAGTGGGTTGCCCATTTTCAATTCTAACAAAATACATATTATTATTGTCCTTTACACTTGACACTTCGCAAATTGAAACATCCCCAAAATATTTTATTTACCTATCCAAAGACCTATTCGTATATCGACATTTAAAAAAAACCTTTTATTTTTTGTTCTTACTATTTCGAGTTGGCTCATGATCTTTATTGTTTTTTTGACATCGGCTCAAAATTACCTAAATGCCAATATTTTCTTTAAGTAATACTTTCACATCGGGTTTAAAATCAGAGTTTTTGTATTTTTTCTTTAATTTTAAGGCTATAATAGCCACTTCTTTAAAACTTATTTTTTCTGTCTTCCATAAAAAAATACTTTTACGATCCTCTTTTTTTTCTTACATAAAAATGTTTGATATTAACATCAAGTTGTGATCAAATGGAACTAACGGAAACCATAAAAATTAAAAATTGTTAGGTACTTGATTGTTAGTAAATGAATAAATGAATAATGAATAAATAATTAATGAATAAATGTGGACAACACCACATACATTGTCCGGATCCCAATTTGAATAACTAATTAAAGCATTCGTATTTTGGAAACCAGAAACACCGAAGGTACCACAAACACCCAGACCCGAGAAAATGTAGAAAAACAAATTTTTTCTACATTGACCCGTCCGGGAATCAAACCTGGGACCTCGGAGCAGGCGACACCTTGAAAACCGGTGTGTACGCCACTCCGCCACGGAGGTCGTCAAAACTACTATACTGAACTAACATCTTTAACTTTTTGATTTCATCTTGTGAAGGTATAGTATTTACTCGTCTTTCAAATAAAATCGTTTCTTAACCTATATTTCAAAATAAGAATAAAAAATCAGTCCTTCAACGTATCAATAAAAGCTAGTCCTAAACTTGAAGCGTTTAAATCAAAATATTTCACTTTGAAACTTTTCAAGCGAATAGCGAGAAAATTTTCACTTCTTCGATTTAAAGTGACACTCGCAACTCGGTTATACGTTCCGAATTCAATAGTCTACAAATATTTTTGCAATATACGAGAATCAGCTTATTTCTTGGCTATGTTCTTGAACATTCAGGAATTTTTAGAATGCGGTCTTTTCTTCGTAAGTATAGACTCTATAGAAATAAACATTTGACTCTGATTGTTTATTGACTGCTTATTGCATAAATATAATATAATCTAGGTAATTTATTATATTAAAACTAGATTTTACTTTCCTGAAGTACAGTTTAAAAACTGTAATTTTAATTTGTTTACTAATCCGTTATTACTTTGTTATTAAATATTGAAATGTTAACGGCTGACTCAGACAGCGTGTGGCCATGGTCGGTGTAACGGGTAAACGATCGAAACGTCAGGCTAAATAATAAGGTATGATCGCGTTTAATTCCCTTTAACATTTAAATAATTATGCATTGCAAAAGTTTAACGCCTCCAGCCCCATGAGACAACCGGTTGTCACGATAACAATTGATTTCAATTGTGTCTGGAATAACTCACGATCGAGGGATAAGAGTTTGTTATTAATCTTAATAAAACCCACACGGAAAATTATTGCTTATTAAAATTGAATTTATGGTATTTAACTATTCTTTATGCAATGAAATTGACAGTGTAAGACAAAAATGCTACCCTGAATAAATAAACCCAAAAAAAATTGAAACCGCAAACCACATTTAAATTTAAGTTTTAATAACAAATTAATAATAAGATTTGACAGTTTTTACCTACTTTATTTTAATAAGTTATCAACTTAATTTTAATTTATTAACTTAGGTATCCATTCGCGCGTCCGAATTGATCTAATTGGCACTTAGAGCTAGCAATCAACTCCGTTAGTTTTAAATGTAACAAAAAAATACCTATACTAAGCGCTTTATCATGTTTTTTTAGTAATAACAAATACGTACCTCAAAGGCATAATCAGTTGGATCTATAAAAGATATTACGGAATAAAATCTCAATTCATTGCAAGATGCACACAAAGATTTGTGCTTAAGATGCGTCTAAGGAGATTTTACACTCCGCTAACCTCCTTAAGGGGTAGGGCAGATGACCGTTTCACGAAAGGTTAAGAGACGCACAATACACGTATTGAACTAAGCCTTAACAGATGTTAGAAACTGTACTTAGATTATTCAGGTTTTTAATTTTTTATACAGACGATAATATTGTGTCATTAGCAGTAAAAGGTAAAATAGTATATGGTAATTAAAAATAATTCTATGATACGAGTATTATTCAATTCCATTTCCAATAAGTAAATAATATAGAAGTGGATACTTATTTCCTTTGCTAAATATGATAGGTGGCATTTTTGTGAGTGGCATTATGCATCGCGCTATATTATTGGAAATATAATAAGATTTTGTAAGTTATCTGCCTTCGTCATACTATACACATTGGCATGAGTAAGAAAGAGAGATGGGGTAAAATATGAATGTTGCAAAGTAAGGCCTCTGGTTCATTTGATCGTTATAAAAACACATAATACATAAAGCAATTTGGTGTCACAACGCGGTGAGCATAATTCGGACGTTTAGCAGACGACAGTTACTCATTTCTTTCTCTCACAACATAAGTTTTTTCCTTCACATACTCAAAAACACAGGCAAGAAGTGTTCCCCAGATGTCTCTCGTCTCAAGCCGACACGTCATCTCGCGCCATCTTGAAACACTCAAAGACTGCTTCGTCTCACTCAGAAAGGAGGCGTGACTTTATAGTTAAATAAGCAAAAAAAAAACAGTTTGATGATGGAAAAATTCAGTGTATGTCGAGGGAGGAAAAAATATTTTATTGGTAATTAAATAAGAAGAGTAGTGTCAAGCATTACCTTTTATAATTGAAATAAAAGAAATTTTACGGATTTAGAACGGATTTATTTTTGATTTAACCCGACGTTTCGAACCCTTTACAGCGTTCATGGTCACGGGTAGACTAAGGTGTTATTCGTCTTTAAGATAATAATTTGAAAAAATAGTATATATAAAAATAGTAAATAGGCGGTAGTTAAACATTTTTTCAAATTACCATCTTAAAGACGAATAACACCTTAGTCTACACGTGACCATGAACGCTGTAAAGGGTTCGAAACGTCGGGTTAAATAAAAAATAAACGCGTTCTAAATCCGTAAACTATCTTTCATTTCAATGTATAGTGTTCGCGTGAACTCAAGAAAACAGTATAACTTTTATAAGTCCTTAAATTCTGGATATGAGGTTGCGGGTTCGAATCTTACGGATAGGAAATATAAATGTTGTTGTAAAAATGTTAATGTTTCCAACGTCCACATTTTTCAAAGTACTAAATATGCTCACGACAAACTCTTATTTTATTCATTGACGGCACATGAGCTTATATGAGCAGCATAACATCAATATGCTAAGACAAAATTCGCATGTTATGCCGTTAATGAAAAACCAGGACAATTCAACAATTAAATAGTGTTGTTTGTCGAACTGACTGTACTAGGTGACGAAATTGTTTAAAACGTGTGGTTAGAAAGCAAAAAGCTTTCCGCCCGGTCAGACATAGCCAAGTGCCTCCAGACTGCCCGCGACCATGATTCCTGCAATTGGATCAAACCGAAGGGAATGTGAAATCATATTCATAAATAAATAATTCGGTTACAGTGAATCTCATTGAATGTTAAATTTTAAAGAACTTATACTTTTTTGACCTAAGTAATTAGCTCAATATAACTTTTGCCTAACTCCACCTTGTTTGCATTCAGGAGATGATTCCATGCAAATAAAGTGCACCCTTCCAAGTCTAATTCCATTCACTGAACGTCCGAGTTAACTGGTAAATCATTCTTACTTCCACCTTCGTGCCTTCGTAGTTTGGACAACACTCGCTAAGAACAGTAAATCCATTTAGAAACCTTCTCTAATAACAATCTTGTAAAGCAGTAAAACCGTCTTGAACTGAAATCTTTCAAGTAAATAATGTATAGGAATACAATTTTGTGCCAACGTAGATGGCATTTGAGAATAATAATAATAATAAAACTATTTTATAATATACTGCTCGTTGACATCACCGTTCCGCATGACGATAACCTCGTAAAGGCTGAGAAGGACAAACTCAGCAAGTACCTTGACTTGGCTCACGAGGTTATCACCATGTGGAATGTTGACTCAACGAGCATTGTCCCGATAGTCGTTTCAGCGAGAGCCTTGACCAGCATCTCAAGAGGCTCTCGCTAGGGGGCTGGATCAAGGGACAGATACAGATGGCAGTACTTCTTGACACGGCACGTATTGTAAGGAGGTTCTTCTCTCTGCAGCCCTAACCGCCGGTAGCTAGGGCCATGTCCCGCTACCGACAGTGCACTAGGTTCGGTTTTTATAATATATATATTTCTTTATAATAATATTGTAAAAACCTAGGCTGAGTTATTAATAAATAAGTGAGTAATAATATTTAATATTTAAGACATGCCTCACTGGGCCACACAGAGCCATCTAGTCCCAAATTAAGCTACTATTAAGTACCCTGTCGTATCGGGTACTAGTCAACCGATAAACTTACTAGTATACTTTTTTTTTGTAAATACACACTTATTATACATAAAAAACACCCAGACCAGCACAAACAAAAATGTTCATGCACACAAATATTTGTACTGTGCGGGGATGGAACCCGCGACCCATGGCTCAGAAGCAGCGTTTACTACCGCTGATCCAAATGGTCGTCAAATCAATTACTGTTGGGAAAAATATTTAAAAGTTTGCTAATTCATTAAACTTATTAACCAGAACAAATAAAACTTTTACTGAACACTACATCACAAGATAATGCAGACATATTAACTTTAGTACACATTTTATCAGCTTAAACATTTCCTTTAAACAAAAAATACAAATACAAAATAATTTATTGGTTAATAAACATGTCTTACATATGAGTACCTTAAGACTTTATCTAGTTAAGTTTATATAAACGTAGTACCTACATTCTTTTTCCTTGTCGTTACACTCTTCTTCGGGAAAATCAGAACCAACAAAGGTTAACAGCTGTAGATGAATACTTTTTGGTATACATTGATCCAAGAATCGAACCCTAGACCCCGAAGTAGAAACCAACGTAAACACCCCGCCACCACGAAGATCGCCTGAATTAATGTTTACGTTATTCAGTAAAGAGTGGAAATTCACTGTACAGGATGAAATTTTAACCACTTTCCAAAATTTTTATATGCGTATCGTATTTAGAGCCTATTTATGAAGTAAAAAATGAAAGTTGAGTTGTCATCCGAAAATATTTTTCGCGACGTAGTTTTCAATTTTACGGTCCCAGACCTGTTAAGGTATAAAGGGAAACACAAAAATTTATGAATAGTATTTTAATGAATAAATGAGATGCACATCGCGTAAAAAAAGTGCTACTAGGATGCATTATTAAATTTTTTAGATTTTTGGCGGACATTTTCAAAGTGCTTTATCTTCACATTTTTGTGCTAGGCTATAATATACCAAAAGAAAAAACACGTCATTTGTTTTTTGCCTCGTAGATTACTATATTAAAATTTGGAAAGTGGTTAAAATTTCAACCTGTATAATTAGCTGGCCGTCCCATTTTCACTAGAGGATGTGCCTTTAGAATTCTTCTTGATATACGGCTGTTCTAATTCGGCTAGTTGGCGCTCGGCCAAACCGCGCTGACGATATACCTCTGAAGATACAATACTGCAGTTTAATATTTGTCGCCGGAGATAAATCGGTGCTTGTGGCGCGAAATAAAAGTGTTTGTTTAATAAAAGCGAGGTTGTTGTTTTAGGCTTGTTTCTCGCTTTAAGTCTGTACTCTTCATTCTTTCTTAAAAGGAATAATTATTAAATGTGGGCAACATCACTTGCTCCTAAAGTAAGTAACTATTAAAACACTTATGTAAAGTAAAGTAACAGCCTATAATCATCCCACTGCAGGGAAAAGGCCTCCATCATTAAATTCAAGTTACCACTGCAGTGATGGAAACTGGCATAATCACCACGCTTGCCAAATGCGGGTTGGTGATCAAAAACCCGAGCAACGTTCGAAAATTTTAAACTTTTTTGTTGCCCGACCCGGGATTCGAACCTGGGACCCCGAGATCTTGGCCCGGTATTTAAGCCAACGGGGCGTTTAAACTTATGTGAATATTAAAAAAAAACGGTGTTACTACAAACACCAATGGCCGAGAAAATACAGAATGACTTTTACATCATCTTCCAAAAAATTTATAAAGACGTTTAGTATCCTACTTAGAGCCCATTTATGAAGTAAAATATGTAAATCAAGTTTTCACTCGAAAATAATATTCGCAACATAGGTACCTAGTTTTAAATTTTTAAGTTCTTAAGCCTGTTAAGGTACGAAGGGAAAATAAAACAACTTATGAATAGTATCGTAATGAATGAATGAGATGCGAATCGCGTAAAAAAAGTATTGCTAGGAGGCCGTATCAAAAATTTGAGATTTTTGGCGGCCATTTTCTAAGTGCTTTATCTTGACATTTTGGTACTGGGCTATATACCAAAAGAAAATATATCTCATTATGGTTTTTTGTCTCGAAGATTGCTATATTAAAATTTGGAAGGTGGTTAAAATTTCATCCTGTATAGAAAAAATACTTTCTTTCTACATTTACCCGTTCGGGGATCGAATCGAAAACCGGTGCATACAGGCTCTTTGTTATCGGTCATCGGTTTGATAAAAGCGAGGTTGGTATGTAGGCTTGTATTTATTCGTAGCGCAATACATCTATGAAATTTAATAACTGTAACTACGAGTATATACCTGATTTCAAGCTACCAACTTCTCGGGTAATTTTTAAAACTGATGCATTTATGTAAAGTATCGAAATAATTGGAAGACTCGAACATTATACTGTTATTTCTTTTAACAAACTTTAATTAAATAAGCTATTACGTAGGCACTACTCGTACTTCAAAAGAAGTACAGTAAAGCTTATTTAAAGTAGGCGATGCGAGTGGCCTCGTTGCTTTCAAAGTTCTGTCTAATTAATCTATACAACTATAATCTATACTAATATTATAAAGCTGAAGAGTTTGTTTGTTTGAACTCGCTAATCTCCGGAAGTACTGGGTTCGAATTGAAAAATTCTTTTTGCGTTGGATATACCATTTAATGAGGAAGGCTTTAGGCTATATAACATCACGTGACATTAGTGAAAAATGTTGCGAAAACGGGAAAAATATTGATATTAATCGCGATCATAATAACAGAAATTGACGTGGACGAAGTCGCGGGCAACAGCTATAATTATATAATACTTTTACGTGTAGTATATACTGAAATTGCAATAATCTATATTCAAATGTATTATACCTACAATATTTGAATGTATAGAAGAACATAATCTTAGTATCAAAGGACCGATGGCAGCTGAACTAAATGAGTCTTTGATCAGTTGCCATCTTGCATGACGCAGTAAAATTGAAATGGCAGCTTAAATATTATTGATACCGGAAGTACTGTACTGGTAATTCAACTGGTACGTTCTGAACGTAAGATAAGATAAGATGAATACTCTTTATTGCACACCATACAGGATTTTGTCACAGTAAATACATTTTAAGCTGTACAATTTAGGCGGTATAACGTAATATCTTGCATTCATCTAATATATTTAACGATATTGTCCTGACATGGGTCATAACTGTCAAACTTATTATATTCAAGATACTCGTAAATATGAACCTCATCACATGTACTCTTAATATTAGCTGCGGGACCCTAAAAACTTTTCCCTCCAACTCGCTTAACTTAGTTCCAACGTGATAAGGGATTTGGGGTTCCGCAAATCGTAAAATGACACGTCGTGTAACCTTAAGATTGTATGCAAAGGAATACGTTATAAAAGAGTATCAAAAATTAAAATATCAACCTTCAACGTATTCTATTAGCCGGACCAGAAGTTTTTCATATATATTAGGGGTTAAAGTATGAAATTGCCGTTTCGTATGGACGAAATCGAAAAAAGTCATTTTTCCATACTAACAATTTTTTAGTTTTTTTAAAAACGCCTGAACCGTTTTCGATGCAATAAAAGGTGAAAGTTAGATGGTTATAAAGCTACGCATTATAGCATTTAAATTTCTGAAAATCAAAGTATATAATACAAATATACTTAATTGAAGCAAGAAGGTCAGCTGACACATTGTAAGGGGTCTTTTCAACGACTTCCTTTGAAGTAATAGGCACTAGTATTGCATTTTTTTTTAGTCAAAAGTTACTTTATTTAGTTTTTGATACAATACAAAAAGAATTACGCAATAATACGACTATACTTAAGAGCTATAAACAAAATAAAAAGTGGGAAAATAATCGGCAATTTCATACTTTAACCCCTATTATTTAAGATTAGTTCTGTAAAGTATTTAAAGGGTAATAAAGCTGCATAAAATGAATAAAATAAAACCCACAAAATATTTTTAGTAAATAAAAGAAAGTCGTGTAAGCACGCGTGTAAGTTACGCGTAAGCGCGTTGATCATGGATCACGAAATAACTGATGTCTATGCGTGGTTAATATACGGAATTCATTGACCAGATGTTCCCGACACATGTCTATTTTTTATTTTCCTACGAGGAAACTAAAAGTTCTGCGGTCATCCTCAGGTAAGGAGAAATAAAACCTCGGGGTATATTTTTTTCGCGCCCGAATACCCCTACAAAACAAGAGGAAAACTTCTGACGTCACGATGTAAGGAAAATAGTAAATCGCATTTATGGGTTGTTTTTGAGGAAACTTGCGTTTTTTCTTATAGTTTTAGCAAAAAGAGACACTAAATTAGAAGTTATAGAAAAAGGTTATATTTAGTTATCGCCTGGTCAAATTTGCTACTTTTAAGATTATTAAATAATTGTTTCTACATATGGGTGTCGTACCAAATTGGCTAAAGGTGTATATGTCTATTGCCTAGAAAAACATACCTCTTCCAACTTAAAATATGCTATGCAATTATTTCAATTATAAAAAAAACGGAATAATATAACTTGGAAAATATCAACTACCATGGTGGGGTGCAGTACAAATAAATTTTCAAGCTGTCACCAGCTTCAAGGTCCCGCGAATCGATTCTCGGATGGGTCAAAAGAACTTTCTATACTTTCTCGGGTCTGGGTGTTTGTGGTACCGTTGTTGTTTTTAGTTTCCACCAAATAAGTTTATTAAATAAATAAATAAATGTGGACAACATCACATACATTGTTCTGATCCCAATTTGAATAACTATTTAAAGCATTCGTATTTTAGAAAACAGAGACAACGAAGCTACCACAAACACCCAGACCCGAGAAAATGTAGAAAAACACATTTTTTCTACATTGACCCGTCCGGGAATCTAACCCGGGACCTCGGAGCAAGCGACACCTTGAAATCCGGTGTGCACGCCACTCCGCCACGGAGTTCGTCATGTATGTACTTCAATGGTAAATTACTTTAGGATCTACTTTATTTGATATTTTAGCAATTAAATTGCAATTATAATATCAGTATATAAACTTGAAAATTTTTTTTTTTTTTTTTTTTTTTTTTTTTATACTGATATTATAATTGCAATTTAATTGCTAAAATATCAAATAAAGTATATAAATAGCTGTTTCATCTTAACTGACTGTCAAACATCTGCAAAGATGTTTCTTTCGGGTGTTGGGGGTGCAAGCTCCTAACATTTGATGAAGCAACGCTGGCTCACAGCGTAAGAATATGCTTGAAAAATTCGCGCCGTGTCGCAGTGTCTCGGTGGCCTAATGGTATGGCGCCCGCCCGGCATGCGAGGAGATGCGGGTTCGTGTCCCGCCTGAGACAAAATTTTTCAAGTTTATATACTGATATTACTTTAGGATCTGAATAACTTAAAATGTGATGTTTTGGTTATTATTATTCTAATTAGCGTCTCTGAAAACTCTTTGACGGTAGTTTAATCGTAATTATACCAACTTGTCAAAATGTCTGTTTGTTCGTTGCTCAATTTGACTGAACGCCGGTATTTTGATGGTCATTTAATTTACACATTATTCCATTTGCAGTCAACGTAACACGGAAAACGTTTTTTGTTATGTGGTATTTTAAACAAACATTGAATATTTATGACGTAGTCCAAAACGGTTCGAGGCAAATGACAAAATGTTTACAGTGATGGTCAATGTTTATTCTATTTCGCTTTAAAATAGATCTGTTTTAATTCAGTACCTATACAGTAATTCGTGCTCGGATATGTGTGAAAAGATAGCAACAGTTTCAATGATATTATTAACATTAATTTATTTTTGTATATGTATGTATTTTAATTCTATACCCTAATAATGTGTCCTAATTAAATATTATACTTACAAATTATTTTTCATTAAACAATTTCTTTTACTTACAAATTAACCCCATATTTTAAAATTGTCTATTTCAATATTCGTTCTTTTTTTTATTATTGTTATTTTCTCGTTTTTTTTCTGTCTACGCCTGAAGTGTCACCCATTTGAGTCCCACCAGAACACCAGCGCTGCAGCGGCCCACGAGTCGTTACAGCACATGCAGCATGAGGCTAGGACCTAATAATTGGCCTTAGGATTGAATATTACTAAATGTTGTAAATTCATATCTGTTTTTTGTCTCTTTTGTTCTAATGATTGTTCTGTAATTTTGTTTATGCGTTTTTATGTGCTTGTGGTCAATATAAACATATATTCTATTCTATTCTATTCTTATTCTTATACAATGAAAGGAACGATATATAAGGAACTTGCGTTTACTAGGGTTTGATTTTGGTTTATCCCGACGTTTTGAATACTGCAGCGTCTGTGTTCACGGGTAGACTGTAAAGTGCTGTAAAGTGTTTGCACTAAGACCATAGAAAGTGTAGAAAAAATAGTATCTTCTACATTGATTCCCAGAAATCAAACCCGGATTTGGGAGCAACACATTAAAAACAGTTCTTTACGCCACGCCAACATGGAGGTTATCCATAGTTTGTTTACGTTTTATTAACGGTTGAAAAAAAAGACACATTTGCATAGCCGAAATCCCTTGATTTTGTACCGCGAATTACCCAAAAATTTCAAATATCCCCAATCGATTTTCATGATTACCCATAACACATAAAATCCAGACTTAATTGAGACAATTTCACATTTTGTGGTACCGTGTGTTGTATTATAAGTAATGTAAGTACAAACCCGGGCAGTGTTCGAACATTCAAAAATCTTATTGCCTGACCCAAGAATCGAACACAGGACCCCGAAATCTTGATTTGGTGCTTAGACCACTCGGTCAACGGGGCGTATTCAAATATACTCAATTGAATTTCATTGAGAAGTACTTTCTCTTTAACCTATCTGAGGGTGGAACCTGAAATCTCATAAAGAAACTAGTTATCAATTAAGACGTGTCATACGTCTTAATTGATAACTAGTTTCTAGATAGAACCATAATAGTTATCAACCTCAATGTCGGTTCAAACTTATAACTTTTCTTGCTTACGGTTTTTCTTTCCTAAATGGTATGAAATAAAGACTTATGACGTACCTACGTATGGCATTAATCTTTGTATAATGACAAATTGACATAATATTTCTTTTAGATAAATCTATTTTTTAATATTTCATCAAGCTTAGTGTGTATAATCTACATTTTTCTTGATTTACGCAAACACTATACATTGAAATAAAAGATATACAAAAACAAGAAAATATTATTTTGTCTCCAAAAGTATATATCGTATTTTACTAATTTAAGTATAAAAAAAACATCAGAGTACTTAGCGTTCTCCAGTACAACAACAATTATGAAATAGCTCTTTTTACTTTTACATTCCTGCCTTTATAATCTTATTACACCCTCTGATTGTCCAACGCGAAGTGCATTTTTTTAAAATTGTTAACCTGTCAAGGATTTAAGTAAAATCGACACCAATTCTCCTCACTCACGTTTTAACTCTGCCGAATCTGACAATGGACCTATATAAGCGGATTTGGCTGAAACCGGATACATGTGACAGTGATGTAGTGCTTCTGCGTCAGTCACGGGAGAAAGGACCGGTGAAAATATAAGGTCAGTGAAAATGTACAGAGGTTTTGGTTTTAATATAACATGCTCCGATAAAAACATATTGAAAAAAAACAAGAAAAACTTTGTCTAAATTATTGAGATACATGCATTCAAAAGAAATTCAGAAAACAAGAATAGTAAGTGTCCGGATAAATAAGATGTGTGAATTAGATTTTCAATTAAGGCTTTTTAGGGATCAAAAGTCAATCCTTATGGTGTTGCCAAATCCGTCTGTGTGCCTTTCGATTTGCGGTAAATCTTAACGACTCTTATTTTTGGAATCCAGTTAAAGAGTAATAAATTAATATTATGTAAAAAAAAATGTATGATACCTTTCATACATGTTAGGTAGAGATATTCCTTTTTTTCTGTCTCATTTTGTAGGATATTGCTGTATAACTCATTTGAAAGGGTGATGGTTATTTAGTATCTGACCACAGCCAATGTGACTCGGTAAAAACGTCAGACAATAAAATAAGATACTTTCGCATTTATATCCCGTTAAACACGTTTAATAGTGTTATGTGTCAAATATGCTTACTTGGTAACCATAATAAATCTGACTTTATCATTTATTCTTATCTACATTTGAGACGTTAATCAAATTATATATCTTCATCTCTTCATCTTCAATCACGAATCAACAATTCTTGAAGCAAGGGAAACATTTACAAGAAAGCCGTTCTGTCTTTCCAATCTCTGCCCAGAAGACATCTCATTGGTTTATCTCAGCTAACAAAGGCGTCACTATTTACCCGAATTTGTTTATTTATTGGAAACGCTAGGAGCGTGTTCACATAAAACGTACTATCTGCGACTATCTGCCACACGTACTTCCCGTAAAACCCTTTTACATCTGAGGTGCGCAAAAAATATGGGCCAAAGATAGCGGGGTCGAAACGGCTGGGCCAGATTTCGCTTCGAATTTCCGACAAGCTTTTATGAGATTGACCGGTGCTTTTTCAATGTTCACAAGAAGTTATCGACACTTGAGTGGTTAACGAGAAAATGTTTATAAGTTCTCATTTCATGTCGCACCGTGGGGTGCTAGCTTGAAACAATATAGCACTATCCTTCCTTGGCATGTTGGTGTAGTAAGGAAGGACTAAAACTCTTCTTTGGAGAGGTATAGAACCACTTGTATAGTTACGGAGTTAAAGACGGTCAAATTCCAACAAATTCAAAAAAATAGCAATAGTAATAAAATATAATAAAACAGGAAAAAATGTGTGCTTACGAAAAGACTGAATAAAGTAACTAATTTTGAGTCGATGCCAAACAATAAATCACAGACAAACGTCAATTACCGGCTTATAATCGGTTGATTACTCTGCGATTGTGTCATAAATAATGATATGTCATTTTTTGTAGATATATTTAACGACTACCATATTGATATAGCATAATTGTTTACAACTGGCTAGGCTTAAATTCAGGTTGCCATGGTAACTCCAACTAGAGTATATCATTAAATTCCCTTCATTATGTGCTTCGTCAGCTACTTACTGGGTGTTATACATTATTGCACATTATTATAATGGCAAATATTTTGCTTGGTCTAAATTGTAGCATTTAATATGACCTTCGTAACGTTGAGGTCATTTCGCTAATACTTACACCGTATTTATAAAGAAGTAATTACTTATTGCTTAAGAAAGTCATAACTTAAGATGCTACTACCTAGTGCTCAAGTGAAGGAAATAGGTCACCATTAATAGACATATTATTTGGCTGAGAATGCAAACTTTTCATAGTTCTAACTTCTAGTAATTGCTAGACTATGGACTAAAAATTGTCACCTGAGTAATTACTTTTACTTGTATATAAATACTGGTGTTACTAAAGATGACTTAAATTTTTTGCATCCGATATCTTTATCTAAATACAAAACTTATAAGAATACAGGATGAAATTTTAGCCACCTTCCAAATTTTAATATATCAATCTACGAGACAAAAAACAAATGACGTATCTTTTTTTTTTTGTATAGCCAGTACAAAAATGTCAAGATAAAGGACTTAGAACACGTCTGCCAAAAATCTAAAATTTTTTTTTTACGCGTTGCGCATCTCATTGACACATTACGATACTATTTATAACTTTTTAACTTTCTCTTTATACCTTAACAGGTCTAGGACCGTGAAAATTAAAAACTATATCGCGAAAAATATTTTCGGGTTATAACTTGATTTACATTTTTTACTTCATAAATAGGCTCCAAATACGATATTGAACGCCTATAAAAATTTTGGAAAGTGGTTAAAATTTCATCAATTCCTGTATATAAAATTGGACATGAAAACGGATTAACCAAAAGTGCTACTATAAAATCTCTTACAGGTAGGTACAGACAACAGCACGTTAAGCTACCACAAAACGTCAAATTTTCTCAATTGATATTGATCTCTACCCATTGGACTTAAAGTTGAAAATCAATTCAATGACCTTTAACTTTTTGGGTAGGTTGACCTGCCGCTGTCTGTACATACAACATTAAATTATAACGATATCGACAAAAATATTATATTCTAAAGTTTTATTTTAAATAATACAAAAACAATAAAAAGTATTTATTATTTCTACAGAACTTAACTATCTATTTATGATAGACACACTTAAGTATTATCAATATGAATATTAATTACCATAAAAGTAAAAAAAGTAACAGCCTATAATCATCCCACTGCAGGGAAAAGGCCTCCATCATTGAATTCAAGTTACGACAGCAATGATGGATGTACTGGCATAATCACCACGCTTGCCAAATGCGGGTTGGTGATCACAAACCCGGGAAACGTTCGAAAATTTGAAAATTTTTGTTGCCCGACCCGGGATTCGAACCTGGGACCCCGAGGTCTTGGCCCGGTTTTTAAACTACTAGACCAACGGGGGCTTAAATTACCATATTTCGTCGAAATGTCAATATAACTTAAGATGTATCAAATAAACATTCTATCCAGATATTTTTGCTTAGCTAACAGCGTTGTCAGCGACAAAGTTAGAAAACTTAGGCTCAAGAAAAGGTGTGTTCCAGGTGCTGAAAACGAGAAAGTGTTTCACGAACTATTCTGTTACTTGTTTTAACTTAGACATCGTGTTTTTGTTTGAGTTTACTCATAATGTTGTCACATGCTAATATTAAAGTTATTTGTACATAGCTTTTTATAGCAACTTCAATGTATTACAGAGATTATTCTGATTCCAAAGAAAGTTACAACTTTAAAGCTCTCATCATCATTATAATTAGCTTATTTCAATCCACTGCTGGATATAAGCCTTCTCGAAACGGAGGAAATTGCCTCATCCGCCACGCTTGGCAGGCGGGTTGGCGATCGCAGTTTGGCCAATGGTGGATAGAAGTAATCTTTAGTCGCCTCTTACGACACCCAAAAGAAGAGAAGAGGTGGTGCTATAACTTTAACGTGCTGACATCACCTGACAATTCAAGCTCTCACTTCAAGTTTTGTAAAAATAGGAAACAACCAAGGTGTATACCTTGTGTCTGTCCGTTGACGATCATTTGCATCAGCGGTAGTAAACGCTGCTTCTGAGCCATGGGTCGCGGGTTTGATCCCCGCACAGTACAAATATTTTTGTGCATGAACATGTTTGTACTGGTCTAGGTGTTTTCTATATACTACAAGTATGTATTATAAAAAAAAAAAGTATATATGTAAGTTTATCAGTTGTCTAGTACCCCATACGACAGGGTACTTAATAGTGCCTTAATTTGGGACCAGATGGCTCTGTGTGGCCCAGTGAGGCATGTCTTAAATATTTATTTATTTGTCTCAGACCCGAGACAGAAAAATGTTTTTACACGCCCGTCCGAAAATCGAACCAGGAATCTACGAACTGGAAACATCTTGAAAATCTGTGAGTACGCCACTCCACCGCGGTGGTCATCATAGCTTCAATGTTATGGTGTTGCAAGCATAAATTACTAATAAAGTACCTATGATATGAATATTTTTTAACATTTGTTGATGGTGCTACATAAACTTATACAAGTATTTGAGCTATAGCGACATTGAAGATCCCTTTCCTAAACCAATGAAGGTAGCTTAAGTTAACGATTTGTCGACAAAGCCTTTTTAATGGTTCGTTTACACTGACGCCGAACGGCTGGCGGAGGACACGTGTTTAAATATAAAAATTATAATTACACATTTTCTTTTTTGTCATGCTTGTATCATAACCATTTAATTTTGGTCGCATAATATTACTTTAAATTATTTCTTAAATTTTTAAAATCACACTTACATTATTGCTTTGTAAAATATGTTAGCCTACCTTAACCTAAAAAAATATAGTGCCTAAAATAACTAATTATTTTTTATTTATTTACACTTTAATGCACATACAAAGCTGTACAAATGGCGGACTTAATGCTAAAAGCATTCTGTCATATCCTAATTATGCATCTATTTTAAATCCAAAAGGAAAAGTATATGACCAAAATAAAAATGTCTGATGCCGAGATAGTAAGATACTCGTAATATAATGTATTTCTGAGAACATGAGTAATCATTTCATTCGTCATTGGGTCTTAAAGTTGTAAGTACTCCTATGACACATATTCTGCCAATAGACGGCATATACATATTACATACATACATACATATTATCACGCCTCCTTCCCAACGGGGTAGGCAGAGACCAAGGCCTTCCACTTACTACGATCCTGGCATACATCTTTCGCTTCTTCCACATTCATCAATCTTTTCATGCATGCTCGTCGGTTTAGAGTACTCATATATACATATTAAATGTTTTAAAAATTATGACAAATAGACAATTTACATTTCTAGATCTGAGATATAATCTTAATCTCACCTTGTTTATTCTTCCGTTCAGAAATCTATACCACATAAATTCGATAATACTCACAAAATATTAAGTATCAAAATTTATGATCGATAAAGATGTGGGCCAGCCTGTAAACGTCATTGTCATATTATTTTCATTATACATAATAGGGGTTAAAGTATGAAATTGCCGATTATTTTCACACTTTTTATTTTGTTTGTAGCTCTTAAGTATAGTCATATTATTGCGTAATTATTTTTGTATTGTATCAAAAACTAAATAAAGTAACTTTTGACAGAAAAAAAATGCATTACTAGTGCCTATTACTTCAAAGGAAGTCGTTGAAAAGACCCTTTACAATGTGTCAGCTGACCTTCTTGCTTCAATTAAGTATATTTGTATTATAAATTTTGATTTTCAGAAATTTAAATACTATAATGCGTAGCTTTATAACCATCTAACTTTCACCTTTAATTGCATCGAAAACGGTTCAGGCGTTTTTAAAAAAACTAAAAAATTGTTAGTATGGAAAAATGACTTTTCTCGATTTCGTCCATACAAAACGGCAATTTAATACTTTAACCCCTAATACTTACTTGTCGCTAACGGATTTAGTTTGGTTTCCGACTCAAAATGCTAAAACCGCTTGTCGCTCCGTTCGAGCGTTCCTTACAGCTTCTCCGCTTCAGTGATAACACAACTTAAGCCTGTTTCACGCGTTGATCCAGTCTTAATCGATGTTGTCTTAGAACAGGTAGGCTTATGGAGATTTACAGTTAGTAAGATTTATTTGAAGTCAGACATCACAAGCACCTAAAGCAGAAAATATCAAAGATCTAAATTATTAATTGCATGTAAAAGATAAATTATTTTATGTAGATTATATCCAATGGCTTTGTCTATAGTACGTTACATTGAATATGTTTCGTTAAAATAAATATTTTGACGCAAAGTAGAGCTATTATTACTTTTTGATCGATCCGTCCGCTTTTAATTTTGGGCTAACTTAGTCTGTACTAAATCTATACTAATATTATAAAGCTGAAGAGTTTGTTTGTTTGTTTGTTTGAACGCGCTAATCTCAGGAAGTACTGGTTCGGATTGAAAAATTATTTTTGTGTTGGATAGTCCATTTATCGAGGAAGGCTTTCGGCTTTATATAACATCGCGCTGCGACCAATAGGAGCGAAGCAGCGAAGCAGTGAAAAATGTTGCAAAAACAGTCGCGATTTAATAAACAGAAACTGTCGCGTACGAAGTCGCGGGCAACAGCTAGTTCAAGATAAAAGAGCACCTAAACTTTCAGTGGATGCTCGGGTACCTTTTTTATATTTATGTGTGATACAATTCAAATTTCACTGAACTTTATCTTTTTTTATTTTTGGCGTTTTACAGAGTCATTATTACAATCAGTGTAAACACCACACAACTATAATTACTTAATTTCTATAGATGTGCCTTTTGCAGGCATAAAGATCTTGACCCTGAGTACAGTGTGCAATAAAAATAGAATATATTCTCAACCCTATTGCATTGATTTAAAAACTAAAACCTCATTTGATGTTAATTGTACATACATGTTTAAGGCCCCTTGTAAAGAGAAGGGTTGAATGGTTTGAGGGAATTATAGTAGTGAAGTTAATTTATCGATGATTGCATTATCAATAGTCTGCAATGATGTTTATAAAATACAAACATCAGAATTTCTACTACTAAAACGACCTTCGCTAGATTACAATACGAAAAACAAGCGGCATGCATTTATAATAAAGTAAACAAAACTCTACAAATTTATTCAAAAAGCTATCATGAATGTAAAATAAATTTAAGTAAATGGCTTAAAACTTTATGTTATAACGAAACAGAATCGCTGTTATCATCACACTTGTGAGTCGATTTCGCTATCTATCGATATTCGCGCACGCGCGCACACACACACACACACACACACACACACAATTTATATACCTTTGTCCAAAAATGATTAGATTAATGTTATATCTTTTTCTGTCTTCTCTAAATGTTTGCCTACTGCTATAAATTAATATTATATTTTTATATAAGGAGGAGCGGTGTCCCTTAATACAGACATTTTTATGTTTAAAAGGGGACTCCAGATGAAAATTGTTACAGTTTAGTTTTTTTTTAAGGTAAATAAATAAAGAAAGAATCGTGAGCAATACTCTGATTTGCATGTAAAAAAACTGTATAATATTTTGACAAGAACATACCGAAAAAAATAACATACAGTACACATTAATTATATTACTTTGTATTTGTTGGCTAAACCCAGGTAAATAAACATTTTCTGTGCCTACTGTACTAGCAAATAATAGATTTTTTGAAGTTTGTTTTTTGATTGTCTAGCTCTTTTTTGTTGCATTTGAAAAATAAAATACCTTAAGAGAGCTGTAACCTAAACGTTAATTTTAAAAAATATGAAAACGGCTATTTTATTCATATACTTACGCATTCAAAAATTTAAGTAATCATGATTTAGCATATTATATAATTATTGTTTATAATATATTTTGTCAGAGGCCCTGATGATTACGCATCATAATTTGCGTATATTCAACTCCATTTGTCTCCCTTACTGACCAATGACTCCTATATTATGAGAGAGACAAACGGGCATTGCTAAGACCGCTTTAAGCTGAGTGCCTTCCGCACTGGTCTAAACATGCCCGGTTATCTGCTCCTCTGAAATAAAAAAATATCTTACTATTTCGTGGCAGAAGTCAACGGCTTAACATGACTTTTTTCTAAATCTTGACATTGTTAAGTCAAGCTAAACTCTATACCGACCGAGTCACCAAAAATATAAAAAATATGTTTTCAGACTTTTAATATCGATAATCAAAAGTTCAAAAAAGTCGCATCACTAAAGTATACATAAGTTTAGAGCGGCCTTACAAGGAAACGATGTTAAGACGGCATTCGCTCGTATTTTACGGTATAAAAGCCTAATTGTAATGAGCTTAATCTGGCGTACTCCTTCTGAATGCTTATGGGATAAGATCGTAAGCCTTTTGATCTCAATAGATGGGAATTGGTCACTAGACTTTGTAAGGACATAATTAATTAATACTTACTACAGTTTTGCTACATTGCTTACTAATATGGCTAACATATCTAATATTAATAATTTGTGAACACACACGACCATTTAAACCAGAGCTAGAAAACACACAGAGACTCAAGTTTCGATAGTCAGTTTAAAAATGGCTACTGTGTCATTGAAATAGCTATTACTATACTTACATCGTTAGGTAAGGCAGTTTTATTTTATTTTTACTAAAGTTAAAAAATATAACCATTCTTGCCAATATATAAAATTTTGAAGTTTATTTTTGTTATTTATTGAAGTATTTGTTCTCCAAATAAGTATTGCCGTGTTATTATTTTTCAATTTGTGAAAAAAAGTCACCGTGCATTCTATAATTTTGGGGTGGTGGGATCTACCTCCTAGTAGTCCACCCTGAGCAACGGCATCTTTAGTTTTCTAACCAATGATGACGGCTAACAGATCCCTCTGCGGTGGTAGGCTTCGTAAGAGGCCGCCTGGATGCTACCACCCTCCTGCCGGAGTCCAGCGCCAAACAGTTTTTCTGTGTTCCGCTGGTGTGTGGGAGAACCAGTACCTCTGGGTAAGCTCGCTCCATCTTAGGCTTCTTCTTAACCGTATAGTTAAGTATGAAGCCAAGAGCAAAACCTATATTTAAAAAAAAAAACAATATTTATAAGCTGAGTAAGCTTGCAGGTTTACTGTGGAGTGAATCTGTTTTTTTTATTTATGTACCTAAAAAAACAAAGTCATGAGTTATCTAGGGCTATACATCCCGTAGACTTCTGCAAATACATTTACCCCTTTGTGTGGTGTATAGAAGTCGGCATCCTCAAAACATGCCTAACAATGCTACTCTATATATTTCTTGGCTATAAAATGCCTATTTTCATGCCGGGAAAGAAGAAATATTCTTTTTCTCACTAAAACGAATGAAACATGAATAAAACTCGAGTAATACTGTAAGAAAATACAGTAGTCGTAAACCAACTGGCAGGGGGTGAAGAGAAATACTTATACCACCTAAAACTTGGCGGCCAATTCTAACAGAACTTCGGCTGGAAATGAAAACGGTCGAACCGTTTCATGGTGGAGAAGACCAAATTATATTGGATATTTAACGTTTTTTGGAGTCTGCACAAAGGAAAATAAAAAATAAATGTTATTGTTTGCAAAGAAAAAGTAGTTTGCGGACCCAAAAATGTTTAAGAAAATTATTTTCGTTGAAGTATTTAAAGAATTAATAGGTTTCCTTTTATTTTAAGCAATCTTTTATTACGAATATTATCATGAACTGATAAGAAAATATAGGTTTCTCCGAAACTAGGGTTTTGATAGAATCAGGCGGCAATGTAAAAAGTTTTAATGTTGGAGAGAATGACGATGCCCAGCCTCTTTTAGATAGACTTGGATCAGTCAACTTTTATAACACAAAATGGGAAGAGAAAGGAATAAGCTATCTATTATAGCATCGGCACCACGCATCCAAATTACTTCACAAAAATACAGTAAAACAATTAAAAAAACCTTTTGATTAGGATCATTATAACCATTTTTGTATTCTTAGACCCAAGTTCAACAATATTTTAACAGCCGGTAAACATAGATTGACGATTAATTTGACACAATTCCCATACAAAATATGTCAAATAATATTTTAAACGCTGTTTAAATTTTAACCGTCTGTTGGTGAACTCTACCCTTAGACGCAGAACTAATTTGCTTACATCACTAATACAAATAGCACCGTTAAAACTATCCTTTGATAAATTAGAAAAGGAAAATGTCGATTTAAAGGAAACACGCACGAAATTGAATGAAAAGCTTAAATTGACAAACTTTTTATTTAACGCGGAAGCAAAATTAACTAGTTTTATGTGAACAGATACCCGTTACGTTAAAAATAAGAATACATGAACAAATATTGCACAATGACATCCACTTTATGAAAATTTCATGGCTCATCGCTGGCTAAAAGACAATGTCGCATTATAAAATGCATGCATAAAGCCATCCCATCCCAAAGGAGACGACATTGTAAGGCCAGCCTGAGCGAGTTACCAACTCAAAAGGAGTCTAATACAATGACAAAGGAAACCATGGTAAAATATCTATCGATTGTGTTGTTGATAAGGTTTAGGAATTTTTAGCGACCTCTTTGGAACGGTGAAATAATTAAAAAAGATAAACGATATTTTATAATATTGTATTTTCATCGAGAAAAATGTAGCTATAATAGTTTGGTCTCTGATTTTGTGGAGTTCGCGTGTTGCTAAAACTCTTATTATTTATTGCAAATACTTTAATGTTTTTATATGTTTTTCCTTTACTGAAGTTTTAGTAAGCTGTAGTTCTACAAACACTGATATGTAGGAAAACCCCATAAACGATTTTCTTGGACATGACGGTTTTCTGAGTTTTTTTTACATTGTGTGCATCGCAGCTTATTTGATGCGCATTTACTCATTTTTCTATTGTTTTCAAAACGTTATAGATATAAAAAATGCCGCCTTTTGTGTTTATTATATCTAAAATTTAGTCTCTTAAGCAGGTGTAGGTAACTAAGATTTTTGTCTCCGAACTCTTTCAAATGAACTGTAAAGGTTACTCTAATTTATTTGATAATTGCCAAAGAAGTCAGGGTTAAGACTGAATAAGGTCTTTTTACATATTGAACACAAAATTAATGATTTATGCAATGCAAAAGCTGTTGTCTTTCAAAAATATGTTTTTTTCTAATAAAAAAAAAACTTGCAAAGGCATACTGTATAATTCCTATCAGTTGCTATAACGGTTGTGATTACAACCTCCCGTATGAGTATCTCAGTATCCTTATCCTATACTTTGTTCGATGTATCGGAGTGAAATTCGCGTTTTATGTTTGCATAAAGTGACTACATTTGCCTTGGGAAATAGAAAATTGATTCTGCTTTGTATTTTCGAGGATTTTGGAGAACACAATGTAAACATTTAGCTTTATCTGTGTTTTATGTAAAACATTATTTATCTTTTTACTAAAATGACAATAAAAATAATTTTGTCCTATTTTAATAGATTTTTCGAATCTGGCAAAAAAAAAATAAACAGACTAACTATTTGGACGAATATGTAACAAAATAGAAATACGTAAATAGGAATATTAAAAATAAAAACATTTTAAAGAAAACACATTGATACGGAATAAAAAAAAAGTTTTATGGTAGAAATTAATAACATCTTATTTCACGATTAGTTAGGTACTTGTAATAAAGATAAGGCAATGGGGACTACCGTTTCTTTGCTCACCAGTTGGCGCCACTGTAGACTGAGGTCCGGAGGTATAGCTATCAAAGGCGATTGGCGCCGAAACAAAGTGTTATATCTTGAATCTAATTAAAGTTATATTGTTTATAAATAACTATCTTGATAGCAACAAATTAACTTCTGAAATAGTTGCTCTTGAGGCCGCCTATTTTTGCGCTTTTTCTTAATTCTGCTTTTAAAGCGTTCACATTAATCGCCAAATAATCCATATTTGCGATATTTTACGAAGGAGATCACTTTCCAGCAGGTAAATTAAAGAAATTATAATTTATGCAACAAATTCCGCTAAAACCAGTACAAAGTGAATGATATTGGACCTCACGTGACACTAGCGCCTCTAGTGGCAAATTCACTAGCGATAGCCCCCATTGACTGATGTTGAAACGGACAGATTAGTATATTAAAATTTTAGCTACTATCACAGCATAATGACATACGAAGTTCCTTAGCGGCAGATATTGCGCCTATTTTTATATTTCACTAACGTGCTTTACGGACTATTTACGGCCTTCGACCCTGTGAATCACTAAAAAAGCTTTATAAGATTTTTTTATGTTTATTAAATAATTAAAAAAAAGAGGGAATGACATGCCAAGGATCCTGTAATCCACGCAAACAAAATTGTGGGTACAGCTTGTTTAAATGTAAAATTGGTAACTATTCTCATTAAAAGTGTGATATTAAGGCTAAACAAAAATGGAAAGGAGAATGTGAGTGAATGTGTGTGAGTAGGTTTAAATTGGGACGTGTAAAAGCGCCTCCTGGGGCCTATTTGCAGAAATAAAACTGATTTTAACTGATTTTAACTGATTTAACTGTCAAAAAACCGGTCATCCCAAATCAACAACGGGGTTGCAAGTCCTTTGTAAAGTTTTGAGTATCTTTTCCGTCAACGCGAACCTAAACCTGCAAGGTGAACTCACGGATGCTTTATACATTTCTCAATAACTAACACATACACGAAATGTTTTACGCCCATCTCCGAAGCACGAACAAACGTATTATTTATTCAAAAGGTGCCTAACGATACATTCGCTTGAACTCGTTCGGCATAAATAATTTCTAACAAGGGTTTATGAAGCGTTTAACACGTAAACGATAAATTAAACTCATGTTTTTGGAACAGATTTTGATTTGCAAGTAATTAATTTTGAGAATAAATTTCGTAAGTTAACGTAGAATTTGTTAAAGCGACAAGTCAATTTATCTATCAGTAATTTCGTTTTAATAAAAGTGATTCGTAAAAGTCAATACAAAATTATAAACTACTATCTGACCCGGTGTACTTCGGTATAATTATCACCTATCTTTACGACATTAACACGCTCATTTCACTAAAATTAAAATTTTAGCCTTTGAACCTTCCCTAGACTACGACAAACACTTTAAAATCAAAATACAGCTGGATCGGCCTAGCTTTTCTCGAGTTTTAGTGAAATAAACGAACACCGATCGATTTCTTTATTATAGATTTATTAGGATAATTTAGGCTAAAGCTTATTTTTTTGGTCTTCATAATTTTTTGGTTTGTATGTTTTGAAATACTATAAACCATTATATTACTATTTTATTCTAATAAATATTAGCTCAGACATTCCTCTTTCGAATTAAGTATTAGTTTGAAAATGTTCTTGTTCTTATAAAAAAAATTTTTTTTAAAAACAATTTAATTTTTTTTTAAGGTTTTACTCCGATCTTCGTGCAATATATATTTAATATATATTGCACGATGATCGGAGTAAAGCATTCCCCAATCAAGAAACTGCGGGGGTTGAAATCTTGCCTCATAAAACATGATCTTTATTATTGGGCTTAAAGAAATACGTTCGGCTTATATAAACGACGTGAACTGGAAAAGACTTAAATGTTTAAATATTACGAACAAATAAAAAAAATTGAGCCTTAGAGACTACGAGTATAACACATTAACAAATTATGTTACTTTGATCAAATTATCGTTAGTAGATTATTGGAATTTATATAAGAAAGCCTAAGTGAAAATAAGGATAGCAACTGCTTTTTATTATGTCAAAGTAACTATACCTAGCAAAATATAATAGTTTACTGAAAAAACCAAGATTCGTTATAAATGACCTATATACACTACAATATTTCATTTGGCTTCATTCATGGCTTAGCTTCATAAAATCAGTAAAATCAAGTAAAGCTAGATACACATTGACTTTTTCTGGCACACCTCATATTTTAATTTATTCAGTAACAGCCAGTTCTATCGTCTTAGCTCTCCAAAACCCTCTTCTTCCACAAAAATGGTACTCACATAGAACCCTCGGGATCTTTTACCCGCCCTGTTATGAGCGGTACTTGCCGCTTATTGTGAATTAGAACATACGGATGCCGGATAAAATATTTACAAGCACTTTGATGATGATTTTTTTCCCGCTTAGTATTCTCAAGTTGAGGCAGTTGGGAGGGAATTTTTATTGCCTACTAACATTTTCGTTGTGTTATAGATGATTCGCTTGGATGAAAGAATTGTTTTTCAATATTGAACTTTATTAAATATAGCAACCGCATTTTAAGTAAAAAATGTTATGCATTTAAAAGTAGTTCAAACTTCGATATTTGAAAATTTGAGTCAATTTATTAGATAGGCTAGATAGACATCAAATATTAAAGATCTATGTAATGCCTTTTGCCTACAACACAAGGATTTGATGGCCAATCAGGTGATTTGGCTAAAAGGGTAAGTTATTCATATTTGTGCTTATAAAGCCTCGTGAAATCGGTAGGTAATCCTAGCTTCTTTTGCAAGATGTTAATCAATAATACAAGTCAGATTTTGAATGAACACTTAGAAAACTCTGACACTAAAAATGAAATTTAAAAAATAGAGTTAAATATGAAATTTAGATCGCTTCAGTCTAAATATTTTTTTAGGCAATTATCTCGCATTTTTCAAAACGTTTTCTAATTACGCGTTTTCGTTTTCGTCCTATTATCATGTGTGTGTTTAATTTACTATTAAATGTGTGTGTTAAATTTTTATGGAAAATATTTTGTATTGTGGTCACGTACTTTTTGCTCACATTTCAATAATTTAATATTTTCTGCAACTGAAAATTGTCTTGAAAACATTATTTTTAACGAAAAAGGCGCCTGGCCGTGAATAGTCCGTAATAACTTTTTCCTTACAATAGTTATTCCAAATTTTCATCAGTGACTTGCACAGCAGGCATTGCATTTTGTTGCAAATTGCAATTATGTCAACAACGTTACAATGCCCCAGTGTATGTTGTCGTACCTATAAAAAAAGACGTGTGGCACTTGGAGACTGCCGCGGTAAAGCTATTGCATAGCATTTTTTATATAATTTTTATCAACTAATGCCGATACAACAAATGCCACCTAAAGGCGAGTTGCTGAACTAAAGAGACAAGCGTGATATTATAAAAAGTCATTAAAAGTTCTGCTATTCATCGATAGATGGAAAAACTAAAAAGTATCACCGCTGTGTAGGTCGGAGTGGGGGGGTGTTAGGTTATTTTCGTTACGGAATTTCTGGATTCGGTCTCCACGCTCAAGGCCCGCGATAGAAGCTATGCAATAGCTTAATATTATGTTGTGGCAAAATTTGTTATTAATGTCAGATTTTCATTAGTGACTGATGTCACGTGTCTGCGCAGAATTTATTGAGCGTAATAATAAATTAACACAGTAAAACCTCCGAAAATCCCCATGACGTAAAATTTCAAAAGAGCATCCTCAGCATTATCAATAACTGAGATAAATTTGATCGGTCACAAATATAATAACGTAGAGCTCTGCCCGTATCTGTCAACCCATCAAATTTATCGAACGACGCGTAAGCTAGGCTCTAAATGGGCAAACCCTAATAAATAAACATGAGCAGACTTGACCGAATCGTCTCAACGTATTCCTGATAAAATATGATAAGTAAAAATATTCGCGTGAATTGTCCATCGTCAGAAATTGTCATAAAAATAAGAGTCAGGAAAAAAGACGAGCATGCAGTATTTGATTTGGATAACTTCCAAAATCGGGGACCTGTGCTCGATCAGCCGAAATCAATTTTATTTTAGATGGAGCTTCGTGTTTCGGCAAAGGATAATCTAACGTACGTGATTTTAGGGTATTCTGCACTCAACGATTTTGCACCGGAAATTATTTGTCGATGAAATTGTTTTGCAGTTTTTTGGTGGCGTATAGTTTTGTAGGGACGACCCTACAATCAATCTATATTTTTAGCTATTTTTGTACTATACAAAAGTCATTCTGCACGCATTATGTCGCATAAATTGTATCATATCTACGATTTTTAGACATTATTATAAGAAATATAAATTAATATTCAAAATGTTTTATCTCCATGTTCATAATAACTAACGCAAAGCATTATCTTTTAAATGCAGAGAATGAAAAAATTACATATAGCAAGAATTCGTTTATCTTTTTGGTATTTAAGATGAAATATGCTTTATATAAGAAGATTTCACAATTAATTTAATCATAATTAAACAAAGTTTGACATACTGCAAAGACATCTAAAAATTAAACACTAGAAAATATTTTATTCCAATATTATCGCGAAACAAACTATAATGAAAAATTTCATTTTCTTATATATCAGTCACATTAATTCACAACCTTTTACTATCAAAGTGACAACAATTTCACCTTAACCATGTATATATTGCATTTTTTTTATTATGAGAATGTAAACGTATGTAAGAACTAGGTCTTTCAAATCATTATCTTACGGAATTTTGCTAATTTGGCCTTTCTTTTGGACATTTCAACCAAATTGCTACGTTCACTATTATACCTAAAATTAAGTTAATCTTTGATGGCGTCTCACAAGGATCTGTACTAGGTCCTTTCTTCTTTCTCAAGCCAAATGCACTGTTCATGACTTGGAATTCTTCCAAGTCGTCTAATCAGCCGAATGTAAATTAAATAATGTACTGTAGAAATTTCATGATATTATTTTAGATTCAAGTAAGGAATTAAAGTATTGAAGTAAAACCCAAAAAGAATTTCTATTGAATAATATTATATTTTAATACCGTGTACCATGTTAGGCTGGCGCTAAATAAAACACCCTGTCTGTTCTTATGGGTGTCGTAAGAGGCTACTGAAGAACAAGCAGGGGAAAATGGGTAACAGCACAACTATTCACTTTTGGCCTAAGTGCGATCGTAAGCCGATCAGCCAGGCATCGCAATTACGTTGAACACCTCATTTTGGAGATATCTGTGTCCATCAGTGACGATTATATACAATTTGAAGAGTTTCCTACAAAGTAACTGCTTCTAATGTTGTTTTTTTGTCAAATTAAGAATATGCCACGTCACTTAGCCAATATATGTTTCTTCACATAAAATATTAAAGTAGAAAACAGCTATGAAATAGTATTCAAATTTTGAATCCATCACCTAAACTCTAAAACAAACACAAGGCTATGCGGGACGTCTTCCAATATTACTCACCCTTACTACCATTGGAATAAGTGCTGTGTGAGGCACGAAACAAGCGTAATTTAAACACGTATACGCTGCAAGTTTCAATGGATATCATTTTCAGTAGCAAACAGTGGGCGTTATTGCCTCTGATATCCTATGAGCTACAACGAAGCTACAAAAAGGATGTGCGATGATGCGGCATCCTTTGTACTAACTTATTTTAACTTGTGTGGTCACCATAGTGAAAATTGATTGTCCAAAGATTTCTACATTCCTGTTTTCTATAAAATTCTCAAATCCCAGAAACGTTATTAATCTTCATTAATTTTTTTGTAAAACATTTCACCTTAAGATACCAAGAAAGCACATAAGTATATACTTTGGTAGCCTACAGTGTAAGCTGTAGGCTTGTAAATTATATAATATGTAATGAGTTATATACTTTACAAGCCTACAGCTCACACTGTAGTAATGGTATATAGACTAGGGCATAAATTGTGCATTATAATGAAACTGCTGATACCCATTGAGTTCCACACTTGACCAAACATTTGCCTAATTTAACTACTAGCTGAGCAGTATAATTTAATTTGATTTTGACGTCGTAATTGTAATTTTCATCAAATATGGCGTTTACCTTACCAATTTATCTAACTCTGATATCTGTAAGAATCGTATGGAACTCTCAGTTTGGTAATTAATAAAGAAATAATTTGCAATAAGTTAATATTGCGACTATAAATTGAGATGTGAGCTATCCTATCTTTTAAGTTGGATCAAACTGCACACGGTGTGCTGATTAAAATCGGTTAAGTACGTAGTTTAGGAGTCCATCGCGGACAAACAAGGTGACACGTAATTTATAAATATTAAGAAAAATAGGCTTAAATACAGAAAGGAATAATGGGTTCAGGATGTTGGTGGGGCTGCCCCGGTACTGCAGCGCATCCGCAATGTTTGCTGAGGCTCGTATTGACAGCTTCCCAGCTGTCATGCGCAAGCGGGTCGCCTCCGCGTGGCGCCGCGTCCGGGACAGCCCCAACAGCCTCCTGGCGGCGGTAGGTAGTCGCTATTGCTGTCCTATCTTGAGGCACTGGAACAGTGTCCATGTCGACTCGAGACCAGCTCTGGTAAATGTAAAGTAGTAGTAGCCTTTCTTTAAATATTATTTGTATTGATTTACTAACCCTAGCTTATAAGATTTCTGTAACTACTAACCCATTCTATGGAAAGCAATTTCTGAATTAAAATTATTATTATTATTATTATTATTATTATTTTATGAAAATATTTTTAAAACTCCCTCATATTATATTATTAAAATGCCAACCTAATACTCGTATTTCAATATATAATATTACAAGATATTTCAAATTCTAGTGACAAATGTCGTTGTATTTCGACGGTCCTAGTTAAAAAATGCAATGAATTTGTTCTGATAAAAATAATTATAGTGAATTGTATAAAAGTAATTAATTCGATAAGTATGATGACGACCTCCGTGGCGGAGTGGCGTACTCAGGTTTTCAAGGTGTCGCCTGCTCCGAGGTCCCGGGTTCGATTCTCGGACGGGTCATTGTAGAAAAAATGTGTTTTTCAACATTTTTTCGGGTCTGGGTGTTTGTGGTACCTTCGCTGTTTCTGGTTTCCAAAATACGAATGCTTTAAATAGTTATTCAAATTGGGATCAGGACAATGTATGTAATGTTGTCTACATTTGTTTATTATTTATAAGTGTCTACGCAACAATCGCAATTTGGTACAACTTTATTTTAGGTTCACATTTAAAAGAAAGAAAGAAAGAAAAAACATTTAATTGACCACAAGCACGTTACAAAAAAAAAAGCACAAAAATCAAGTCAAGGAAGTGGTTTTAGTTTGGGAATGTAAAAAATCGGTAATGACACACATGTCAATTTATCTTCTTTTAATGATTGCTAAAACAAAATACTTGCACTGAAGGTCTGTTTCTAGCAGGCAGAGTTTTTGACTGTAAATCAACCTGACTCTATAGTCAACTATCCCCTACTGCCAAATTCAACTTATGTTTGGTACCTAATTTATGTAGAAACTTTAAACGATCGAGAAATTCGTATGATTATCCATAACTTTTTCGAAATACTCCATCTTTGTTCTCATTCAATGATATTCCACGAGATGGGTTTGGAAATTGAAAACTAATATCGGATAGAACTTTTCATTGTATTTCAAATGTAAATTCTCGGGAAGAAACAACGCAGTATGAATACAAAACCTACTGTTTATTGATATTAGACCACTTGAAAGAAACCTTACGTATAACGTTAGACCCATTTGCTAGGTTCAGAATTTGATGTTTTGTTTGGATGTAGTTGGTGATTTATAACTAAATATATATTTTTTCTATAACGCCCTGTTGGTCTAGTGATTTAAATACCGGGCCATGATCTCGGGGTCCCAGGTTCGATCCCCGGGTCCGGAAACAAAAAAAAAAGTTTCGAATTTTCGAACGTTGCTCGGGTTTGTGATCGCCAACCCACATTTGGCAAGCGTGGTGATTAAGCCAGTACCCATCATTGCTGTGGTAACTTGAATTCAATGCTGGAGGCCTTTTCCCTGCAGTGGGATGATTATAGGCTGTTACTTTACTTTACTTTATATATTTTTTATTAAATAAGTTTAACATAACGTAGCTGATAGTGTACGAGTATTTTAAGTGATAGAAACTTGAATATCCCATATTTTAACTGTATTTTACCTAACATGTCTTTGAAATAATCTCTCTTTATTTCTGTCTGCGAAAAACCTTATAAACGTTGCATTCTCGGCTTTTTTTGACGGTCTTAAATCTGATAAAACATGAATCCATGCTTATGATTGATGTACATAACTCAAATTTCTAACATCTCCAAAAACTCTCAAAAAACTGTAAGTTCACGTAAAATTTGTTTGTAAGAACAAAAAAATATTACGAATAAACTGTATTGTACCCAATGGGTGCAAACAGGATTCTATTACTAAGCCTGTCTTGTCCGTCTGTCTATCCATCAGTAGAATGTATTTTGTTCTGGCAGACAGGTTGTTTTTTTTTTAAGTTGAAAAGTCGATTTTAAAAACAGAGTGAGTTTTTCTGTTGGCGTTGTTAACAAAAAATAAATAAATAGAAAGATACAAAGAGCGTAACTATTTTTTAGCAAAATTTGTTCGATCTAGTAAACTGATTTATCGCTATCGGAAAGTAAAATAACGGCCTTAATCATTCAACTGCAGGGCGAAGATGATCTCAAACCAAACAATGTTTGAAAATTTTAAACTCATGTTGCCCGACCCGGGAATTGAACCCAGGACCTCGAGATCTTAGCCCGGTACGTAAACCACTAGACCAACGAGGCGTTAGGACGAGGCGGAGATAGGTAATAAAAGAAATCCTGTTTTCGTAAGATTACTTAATATGAGTTTCCAAGGAGACTCAACAGTGCGTAATGAAGAGAGCAATGCTTTGTTTTGTCCCTACTCGATGTAATTAAAAATGAGGTAATCCATAGAAAATCTTACATCAGTATTATAAACTTGAAAAATTTGAGTCCCGCCTGAGACAAAATATTTCAAGTTTATATACTGATATTGCACTTAAGTGTAATTATTTATTATTTATTTATTAATATTTTTTTAAATATATTTTTTTTAATTTGTCTCTTTGAAAACAACAAACTAATTACAATGAATGTGCCAATTAAGTTGCTAAAATATCAAATAAAGTAAAACTTATATCACTGTACCGCCATCACCTACTTAGAGCCTAACTCGGCACAGCACGATACGTATGTTAATTTTCATAATGCATCTAATACAAGCATAGGATCTATTGAAATTGAGGAAAAGGCCGTATTAAAATTATTAGTTCAATTAGATTTAACTAAATCCGCGGGTCCTGATATGATTTCACCATATTTTATAGTACAATGTGCTAGTAGTCTTGTTGTTCCGCTTTGTATTCTATACAAAAGGTCATTGATGGAAGGTATTGTACCAGAAAAATGGAAGTCAGCTTTCATTACACCGGTTCATAAGGGGGGGGATACATCTGATGTTCAAAATTATCGCCCTATTTCTAAATTATGTTTGTTTGCGAAGGTGTTGGAAAGAATTGTTTACAAACAGGTGTATGCATCCTTAAAATGTAGCTTTAATGATGAGCAACACGGTTTTCTTAAGAATAGATCAACTGTATCAAATTTAATCCTTGCGAACGAATTTGTCACTGCGGGCATGGAAGGTGGATCCCAAGTCGACGTTATTTATACTGACTACCAGAAATGTTTTGATAGAATTGATCATAGGTTATTGCTGTCGAAGCTTTGTGCTGCTGGGATTCATGGCGACTTGCTTCGTTGGTTTGCCTCTTATATTGAGCGACGCTCGCAGGCAGTGGTAATACAGGGTTACGCTTCTCGATGGATTTCTATACCTTCTGGTGTGCCCCAAGGATCTATCTTGGGTCCACTTTTGTTCACTGTCTTCATAATGGACATAGCCCATTGCTTTCTATATTCAAAAATCTTATTGTTTGCTGATGATATGAAGATACTTAAGGTTATTTCAACTCCGTTTGATGTTCTTGATTTGCAAGCAGATTTATGTAGGTTTCAATCATACTGTAGTTTAAATAAATTAGATTTGAATGTTTCAAAATGTTTTTACGTAATATTTACTCGCAAGAAATCAGTAATTGATATAGGTTATGAACTACTAGATGAAAAACTTCAAAGATTAAATGAAGTACGGGATTTGGGTATTATTCATGATAGCAAACTTATTTTTGATAAACATATAGACTATATAGTTGGTAAAGCATCAAAAGCATTGGGCTGTATTATGAGAGCATCAGTGGACTTTAAAACGCTAAAGACTGTGAAAATTTTGTATTGTGCATTCGTCCGCAGCCATTTAGAATATGCATCACAAGTATGGTGTCCCCAGTACGCAGTATACATAAATCGTATTGAATGCATCCAGAAAAGGTTTTTGCGTTATCTGGATTACAAGGCGCGTCTGAGGAGTATTGATTATCAACACCGCTGTAAGCGGTACCATTTTCTGCCTCTCGAGACACGACGTAGTATTAGTGATATTTGTTTATTGGCACAAATTATCACTGGTAAAATAGATAGCCCGGAGTTGCTTTCTAAAATCGCGATAAACACCAACCAACTTAAGTTTCGATCGCGTCCTATATTAGATGTTCCTTCCGCGAGTACTAACTATAGGCGGAATACTTTCCTTACTCGTAGTTGTCGTGACTTTTCCAGACTTCCTATTAATATTGACCTGTTTTGTACCAGCATTCCCTCAATAAAACGACAAATGACTAAATCATATTTTGCGATTCTTGAACCTTGATGATAGTTACGATTAGTTATCCAATTAAATTAGTATTTGTTACCCAACATTTATTTACTGCATTAAAATGAGTTTGTTACCTACCTGAATATTCACATGTGGAGATTTGTAATAGGTATAGAATAAGTAATATGTTGTTATTCATTGTAAATATTTAAGCTGTAAATCTTCCTAAAATAAATAAATAAAATAAATAAAATAAATAAAATAAATAAAATAAATAAAATAAATAAAATAAATAAAATAAATAAAATAAATAAAATAAAATAAATCACTGAGTGGGACACTTGAACACACACTTGAACTGAACGTTGGAGCGGAAAGGTTCAGGAAGGGTGACCGCGCACCAGATGACGAACTGTGAACTGGTTTCCAATGGTGGACCAACGATCTAGTGAAGGTTGCTAGTGGCGTAAGGTCAATCGGCTTTAAGGTTCTAATGGAAAGCAAACGCTCAGGAGGTGGATTATGGTAATTTGACGCCCTCCGTGGCGTGGTGGCGTACACACCGGTTTTCAAGGTGTCACCTGCTTCGAGGTACCGGGTTCGATTGCCGGACGGGTCAATATAGAAAATAAGTGTTTTTCCACATTTTCTCGGATCTGTACCTTCGTTGTTTGTGATATCCACTATACGAGTGCTTTAAATAGTTACTCAATTTAGGATCAGAACAATGTATGTGATGTTGTCCACATTTATTAATGTACTAGCGGTTGCCTGCGACTTCGTACGCATCAATTTCTGTAATTAGGATCGCGATTATTTTTGTAACATTTTTCACTGATGCTCCGCTCCTATTGTGCAGCGTGATGTTTAAGACTTGAGACTTGACTTGCCTCACTGGGCCACACAGAGCCATCTAGTCCCAAATTAAGCTACTATTAAGTACCCTGTCGTATGGTGTACTAGACAACCGATAAACTTACTTATATACTTTTTTTTTTTGTAAATACATACTTATAATACATAGAAAACACCCAGACCAGTACAAACAGACATGTTCATGCACACAAATATTTGTACTGTGCGGGGATCGAACCCGCGACCCATGGCTCAGAAGCAGCGTTTGCAACCGCTGATCCAAATGTTATATAGCCTAAAGCCTTTCATGATTAATTACCTATCCAACACAAAAAAAAAAACAATTCGAACCAGTATTTCCTTAGATTAGCGCGTTCAAACAAACAAACAAACTCTTCAGATTTATAAAATTAGTATAGATTTATTTTGAAAACGACTTTCAAAACTTGCGACTTGTCGTACAAAACCGTATTTTTTTAAGTAAATCACAGCTTATCTGGTTATCGTGACACGGTACAAGTCGGAAACAATTACAACGGTAGCGAGACTTTTCGCCGATTTCGTGACAAAAACACGTTTGGTTCAAACAAATTCTAAACTAATTGCTTACCCATAATTCCGGCAAAGCACCACTTTGTCACGACTCAGTGGCAGAAAGTAAAAGGGCAATTACTCTTGGGAAATTAACACTGTTTTTGCATGAGCGCGTTCAAAACACGGGTTTTAGCTTACTTTACGATTTTTTCGCAAAGTTTCCCGCCGTCACTTACAATGGCTGCAGTTTTGTTTTTTTCTTAGAACGCCTTTAACAATTACCCTGGCGATAGTCGGATTTGTTCGATTTTTAAGAGATTTCAGTTTTTATGAAAGTAAGGTAGGATTTTCTTCAACAGGAGAGAATCATGATAGTTCTGACTGATACTAAAGTTATTTACGTGATAGCTCAATTCAGTTTAAGTCGAATTTTTGAATAATCTAACAGTACCATAAGAAAAAAATGCATTATTGGCAGGCTACAAATGTACTTAATGTTATTTTCGATGGTTATTATACAGGTATTTTTTTTCATTAATTGACTAATGGCCGGTCCCAATAATCTATCTATCTTCAGTTTTGGCATACCGGAGACAGAAAACAACTGCTGTCTTTGTTTTTCTGGACGGCAAAATCAGAGACAGAAGATGTTTTCTATCTCTGATATGCCAAAACTGAAGATAGATAGATTATTGGGACCGGCCGTAAGTGTTAGTCGGGGCCAAATCAACAAACAAAACATGAATAATTATTATTATCATATTGTGTCAACGTTATCAAGGCCTAAAATTAGGTCCTCCCTTCTCTTCTAGTAGTGTCGTAAAATTCTAACTTTAGTGGTTTCGCTATGCTAAGTTATAGGTATATACAATACCTACTTATTATTTTTACCCATTCATGTGGTAATGAAAAAAAAAACGGGTAAAGAACTTTTGCTAGAGGAACTGCAATCTTATACCAACATACCAAGCGTGGCGATTATGGCGAAATCAGTGGACTTATGAGAAGTGTTTTTGAATGTAATAAATTAAAACGAGATTGAGCGCTATGATGAAGTATTTACTTTATTTAATTACAAAAGCCTCCTTAGTTCTGGCGATGCAATAAAGTGAATATGTTACCACTAAGCATATTTCTTTTGGAGACCAGAAAAGTATTCATTCCAATTAAAAGCGAAGCGATAAACAAAAAAAATACAAAAATGGATGGGCATGCTCTTGGATTCACACTGAACCCTAGAGTTGAGAGGAAGCCTTCAATGAAGTGAGTTAGCCCAGAAGCTGTTTAAATCAAAAATAAAAACCTGTACTAGGAGAACGTAAAAAATTGAAAATCACGTCAAATAATATCTATTTTCCCATCACTGAGAATTCATACTACATAAAACTTAATATCCGAAATGCGGTAGGACAAACAACACTGCCTGATATAAAATATAACACTCTGTTGCCACGTTGGACCATTAAAAGAACCGGGCAAAGAACTCGAAAACCTGGATTTGATCCCCGGGTCTCCAATTTTTCTTCTTTTGCACGGGTTTGTGATCACCGACCCGAATTTGACATTGTTATTATGCCTGTACTCATGTATGCTGTGGTAACTTGAATTTAATGATGGAGGCCTGTAGAATAAATATAGGCCGTTTACTATTTTAGAATGTTTTATTCATGCGAAACATTTTCCACTATAAATCTGTAACTGTTGCATCGTATAGCAACTGTTTAGCATACGCTTTGTCCTGGATTAGAACCTAATAACACCGGTAGACCCTAACCAATAACTTGGGTGAAATGAAACTATTTTCAGGCCAACGTTACTTAAACCGGATCGTAAACTCCTCCTACGGCCCTCGTGGGAGGCCCGTCGTGTTCTCAGAATTTGGAAAGCAAGTAAAACTCTTTGCGGGTTTTATTTTGCGTTTTACGTCGGAAGCTATGAGTTTTGGTTTTATTGGTAATAATTCTGTTTATAATTCAGTGTATCGTAAATTTTGGTAAACGTAGATTATCTGTTTTTCCGAACATTTATTCATTGCGTGGTATGATGAAGATTCAAGGATTTGGTCTATGTGTTTATCGAATGATACAATACATTTATATCAAAAAATACAAGTATTTGAATAAATATTCTGACTGCTTTATGGGTCTTTTTTCAAGGGACGCCACAAAATTTAAACGTCAAAGAATAAAGTGTTTTTAAATTCACCAAATTTATTTGATCTTACCTCAGACGTTTTGATTTATTGAAACATGTTTTATATGCCTACAAACCGTCATATGAGTACTCATACATAGTACGTCATATATAGTATAATACTGTGTAGCAATATAGGGTAAGGTGCATTGGTTTTGTGTTTCGCCAATTATTTATGTCAGTTCCCGGTCCTGGGGCAGTACCAAAGGATTTATTGCAGAGGATTCCATTACTGACGAGGAAAAAATAAAAGAAAGGAGAACCGGATAAAGATAAGCGTCCACTGAGCGTCGCGACTGCACGGTGTTTGTTAATTTTATAGTAAAGAAGACAGTTAAAACGAAAATAACAATACTGTTTACCCGTATCAGCTTGTTTTGTTCTTTTAATTTGCGTAAAACGTTATGTTTTGGGTTTTGGTTGCAATCGTTGCATTGTGTGACGGTGGGTAGATTGAATAAGCTACACCTCTTTATAGATAACAACTTTTATTCTTGATTATATTATAACTAGGTTAACATTAAAATTTATCAACGTTGCTAAAGCCTTTTCACAACCGTACGGGTCGTCTGCTAGTGATCGAATGGCGAACCCCGAGCCAGCGAGCGTTGTTGGCCTTCCTCGATAAAGTCCGGGTGGTGTTACAAAGGGGAGGCTTAGTGTTGCCAGTTAAAAAGTGGCCAAGGGATGCAATCAGCACTATTATGCTACAGCTCTTAATTTAATATGTATAACGTTTTTTTTATAAAACTTACCCATACACCGATTGGTGTCGGCACATTAAAGAACTCCAGTCCTTCTCTTCCGATATGGGAGTCGTAAAGGGCGACTAAATGAGTACTACCAGAAGAAACCAGGCAGCAGCGTCTTTTCTGTGCCATTGGCCAAACTGTGTAAGCCAAACCCGCTTGTCAAGCGTGGCAATTATGGCAGAGCCCGTTTGAAGAGGCCCATGTAAAACCGCGAACTAATATTAATTTCTTAGATATGATGGAATATACCCAGAACCGCAAATTAATTATTCGATGACTATTTTGCTGTGAAGTAATTTTTAACCTTGATATTTCTAAGACTTTATTTTAGATATTAAAATCAGGGGACAAGGGGAATTTGGAAAATTAAATATCGCTTATTTATTTAAATGAGATTAATATTATAATGAGTGATCAGGTTGACAGTTGTAAACAACTGATGATTGCCCGTATCCTATTGTTCTCTACCAGCGTTTATTTTTGCAGTGTGTGTTTGTCATCTTTGTCAAATCCTCGCAAGGAATGCATTATATAATATCTTATTTCCTACTATAGGAAGACCATCATATTAAGTGAGTCTATCTTCTATTTTGCAATATTTTTTATTGATACTACACTCCTATTAATCGTAGCGTGATGTTATAATACCTAAAACATTCCTTGGGCTATCCAACAAAAATAGTCTATCATTCGAACAGAAGATCCCGAGATAAGCACGTTCAACCAAACAAACCAAAGAGCTCTTCATCTCTATAATATTAGTATAGATTTGTACCAAAATTACTAGGCAGTTTGTTGATTTTAGTTGAGGCAATTGTGGGGAGTGGGTCAATATACTCCTTTAGTCACCTTTTAAGACACACCCTTAGGGCAATAACAGGAGATGCTTTGCTTCTTCAGGCCTTTAAAAAGGGGTTGTTAATCATGTTCCAGGCTCTACTCTCTTGGATACCTGAACAATTTCTCCGGAACGGAAGAAATTTCTAGGATTTTGGGGTGGTGGGATCTACCTCCTAGTGGTCCACCCTGGGCAACGGCATCTTTGGTTTTCTAACTAATGATGACGGCTAACAGATCCCCCTGCGGTGGTAGGCTTCGTAAGAGGCTGCCTAGATGCTACCACCCTCCTGCCGGAGTCCAGCGCCAAACAGTTTTTCTGTGTTCCCACTGGTGTGTGGGAGAACCAGTACCTCTGGATAGGCTCGCTTTATTTTTGGCTTCTTCTTAACCGTATAGTTAATTGTGTAGTCAAGAGCAAGCCCTTTATTTATATTAAAAAAATACAATAAAATCTGTTTTTTCTGCAAATAATTCCCTGGAGACGCTTTTGCAAGTTCCAATATTTTAAACTACCATTGTTTTGGCAAAAGAATGGGCTAGTGCCGAGAAAGAACAGCGCAAGTGATTCGGTCGCTATTGTCAACCATACGCTATTTAAATAATTATGTTTACAAAAATAAATTCTTATGTGTGTGCAAGCTAGGACAGTTTTGAACAACTCAAGTGCGATGCGTGCTGACCGTCACGACCGGGTAATATGCCCTCACCTTTATGGGTGGACCATAGACTCAGCGTGCAATCGACAAGTATAAATCAGCTGGGAAAATATGACCGAGCTGAGAATAAAGAACGAAGCATTTTAATTGGAAAGTTCAATCGCTATGTGACCAAATATTAACGCAGGGTTTTCTAAGCTCCTAGTTCAAACAGCGAACACAGGAATAGTTGGAACTATACAATAAACAACTATGATGCACAAATCTAGACTTAATATTATAAAGCTGAAGGGTTTTTTTTTTGTTTGTTTGAACGCGCTTATCTCAGGAAGTACTGGTTCGAATTGTATATAACATTATGCTGCGACCGATAGGAGCGAATCATTAGGGCAAAATGTTGCAAAAATAGTCGCGATCATAATAACAGAAATTAACGCGGGCGAAGTCGCGGGCAATAGCTAGTAAAAATACAATTATTTGTAAATAAATTTTGACAGTCTTATGTAGGACATTAACCCATAATTTTTAGCTTACTGGGTGATGAAAGTTGTAGATACAAGTTCCACTTAATACAGTAGATATTTTTACCAATTTCATTGCTGAAAAGACAATTTCTTAAATATGATGCACAAAATTCATCCAACCTAAGTATTGTTTTTAACCTTGTATATTTTTCAAACACTTTCCTCAACCTCTCAAAATCCACCTATGCACATTAATATTGTATGATAAGTGTCTTTGAGCCATTTTCATATCCGACCTGGTGGACCAATGAACTTGATACGATAGGTCAATTTGTGGTCGCCTTTCGATAACAATTTCAATATGACTGTCAGTTCTACAAAAGATGTAGTCAATTTACAGCTACTTCAACTTGGTATTCAATTGATCTTATTACGACAATTCTAATATAATAACCTGCTTTGTGATTCTAAGCTTACTCAAAATAATTAGAACAGTTATAATTATTTACTGTCAATACCAGACTATTCTATTTACAACTGTTTTGCTCCATTAGTTATGGAATCCTCTAGTAATAAATCTGCGGGTCCAGCCTTCGTGTCAGAAGCGAGCGACATAAATAAACCAAGCAAAGCGATGCCCGATGCACCAGAATTGTAATTCCATTTCCCAACCAAAATAACACAAATTATCGTTATTTAAATATTCAATTTTGCTCCAAATGACAGAAACACATATTTTAGATTAACTTAACACCATGTGGCGTTTGACAAAGCCAGTCAACCGTTACCATAATATTGAAAACAAATATGTGCCTCACTAATGACTGCCTCAAATAATTTAAATATTGTTTTAATTATTTGAGGCAGTCATTTGCCTCAAATAGTTCAACTTTTACACGTACCTACATAAAAACAGGTGTTTATTAAATGGTTATTAGCAGCAGTTAAATATTCGACAAAAAATAAAAGAGGTGGTTTTTTAATATTAGAAAAACCCATTACTTTTTTACCTGGTGAACTAAATTCAGATTTTTTTTTCGATAGAGTACCTCAAAGTTAGTATCATTCGGATATAATTTACGTCAGCAAAAAAAAAACAACAACCCAAAGAATAACAGAAGCATAATATAAGCCACAAATATTGTGTTAGCTCTAACTGAGATAACAAAAGAAATGACTGACATTGCACCAACTCAAAATTGGTGCCATGGCTTATTCCACATACATAACAAACAAAATATTATAATGCACATTATTTACTATATTTCTTTACGTAAGTACTCATATTGAAATTAACGAATACAGCAATAGTTCTAATAATCTATATGTACTTTTAATCATGGGTGTCCATTCGTTTTTTCCAACAACCAATGAAATTCTCTTGCAATAAATCCCGCGTCAGAAGCGAGCTCAGACATAAATAAGCCGAGTGAAACGGATCCCTATGCACTGAAATTGTGGAACGGGAACGTTAAACTTAAATGTCGGTAAGGAATTGGTGCACGAAATATTAGCCTAAGAATAAATACGAGGACTCTTCAGACGCTTAATAAAATCTAACTTCAAGTAGTGTTGCTGCTAGGTAATCCATTGTCGATGGTATATCAAATGACTTGGCGTAACTAGAACAAAAAATTTTGCTGCTTGGTAATGCATTATTGGTGGTATATCAAATCACTTAGATGGCGTAGATGAAACAGAAAATATCGATACTCCAAATGCATTGATATTTCCAATTGCATTACTACAAGTGATTGAGGTCCATTTCATGCGGAATATTGACAGTTATACACAAAAGTAATCATTATTTCACTTTTATCTATTAGTATAATAATTAAGCCTTGCTGGTCTAGTGGTTTTAAAACCGGGGCAAGATCTCGGGGTCCAGGGTTCGAAAATCGGATCGGGCAACAAAAAGTTTCGAATTCTCGAACATTGCAAGGGATTGTGATTACTAACCCATATTTTGGCAAGCATTGTGATTATGCCTGTACCCATCATTGCTTTGGTAACTTGAATTCAATGATGGAGGCCTTTTACTTGCAGTGGAATGAGTAAAGCTCTCTCTCTTTCGCTCCTACCGACAATTTAAGCCAGGTGTAACAGGTGTACCGGGTGGGGTCAGCCTTCCGAAATTTTCTCTTATACTTCGCCCTATCCTCGACGTCTTCGTCAAATGCTTGACACTTCTATTTATCCCTCAACACTTCAACCTACCACCTTGTTTTAAGTCTTCCTCCCTATCTTCCACCGGAAAGGGAAAACCGATGTTCCTTCGTATTCTAGTGGCTTCTTTTTCACGTGCCCATACCATCTCAGCCTACTCCCTTAGGTTTGACTTAATATACTACTTATATTAATATTAATTATCACAAGCAACTGTACCGATAGACAAAGTATCGATATCTATATTGACAACACTGCTCAAGTGTAATATGTAAAGCGAAGACGAAAGATTCAATTCGTAGTCAGGTTGGTTTTAAATAAATGAATTCGTAGAATAGCTCAGGTAGGTATATTTAACTGATTCTGTGATTGAGTAAGGACGAGTGATGTTTTAGGTTCGTTACATTAATTGCTTGGAAAATACAGTATGACAGTTAATTGTAATGACTGATGACCGATATCAATAAACAATCCTCAGATAGAGGTCTACCAGAGATAAGTTGCCTCGATATTATTGTAAACTAGGTGATCAGCTCAACTTCGTTTTACTTGCTTACATGATGTGCTATCCTTATCACCTACTCCTATTAATAAGCCGTTGGAAATATCATATTGTCTTTATGCTGTATATTACAATTTAGTCTTGGGGATCATGTAAAGATTCAGTTTGAACACTGCATATTTAGTCAAATTTATGTTGAAAAAGACTTTAATAAGGCAAATGTGTTGAAATTTCCTTTTTTTTTTGCTTTTATCTGTAGAAAACTCAGTCTACAATCAATGCGTTCTACCCGTCATGACATACGGAGCCGAAACGTGGGTCAGTGTCCACGTAGTACTGCTAGTCCATAAGTTCAAAGTCGCTCAGCGGGCTACGGAAAGGGCTCGGAGTTTTTCTTAGGGATATAATCAGATGATCAGTGATGATTTGCGCAAAATGTCTGGCAGGAGCTGGATGCGAGCAGCCGAGGATTGACATTAGTGGCGTGTAACTAGAGAGGCCTATGTCCAGCTGTGGACTGCGAAAGGCTAATGATGATGATAGATAACTTATTTCATTTTCGAATTTCAATTTCGCCAAATTAGAACAACATACGCAATAATTCAAATTCCTAACCAAAGCCAATTTTATATAAGCTTATGGTAAGCAGAAGGTTCAGTGATCGAGTCCCACCTGAGGCAGATTATTATTTTTATTTAAAGAAGTATTTTCAAAGTGATGGCATTCATAAACTTGGATCCTTTTACGCAAAGATCAAGTTACGTAAATAAAGATAATATTGTGAATTCTATTACAACGGGTCTAGGGTGGAATTGCCAACTCATGTGGAACACAATAACCCCGCGACCTTTCATGGAACATTGAGGTTTTAGATTTCATATCTGCGTTGTGGAATTCTTTTTTGAGCCACCGAAGTATAAGTGATTTATTTGCATTTGTATTTTTTTTAATGTCGTATTTGAAAATATTTTCATATAATGATAAATACAAAAAAAGGTCAAGAGGTATTTATCGTACTTACCTAATCATCATTTTACTATTTTAACAATACTGTTGGTAGCTTTGCATAAATAAATACAAAACACATTGACATCATGAAAGTCATTGTTGACCCTAATAATAAATGATCTTTTGTGTCTCGTTGTCGTGTAATGCCGGTACAGAAAAAGGATAGCATCATCTCTTCCCTTCTTAAGAGTGTCGTATGAGGCGACTAAAGGTGATGCCAGAAGGTTACGTGCAGAGTTTTCTCTGCACCATTAGCCGAACTGCGATCACCAACCCGCCTGCCCCACTGAATCACACTTAAACATATACTTTTCACCAAAATTGGTACATCATCATCATCATCATCATCATCAGCCTATCACAGTCCACTGCTGGACATGGGCCTCTCCAATTGCACGCCACTTAGGTCGATCCTCGGCTTCTCGCATCCAGCTCCTGCCAGCCACCTTGCGCAAATCATCACTCCACCTAGCCTGAGGGCGTCCTACACTACGTTTGCCGAGATACGGTCTCCACTCAAGAACTCGTATAACCAGCCATAGAAGCGTTCTACTTCGGAAAGGACTGCTGGCTTCGAAGCAACGACTTCTCCACTTGCTGTGGTCAGTTTCGTCAGGTGGTTTCTTCCAAGAGATTGTACGAACACTTCGACCCCCGATTTTGCTCGATCGCTCTTTCAATCGCAAGAGTATTGGAGCAAAGGAGGTCGTATCGTACGAGCTTACTGATCTCTCGGTTTAGAGCGCGCTTTCCTGACGAAGTGACAGGTGGGTTTTCACGTCGTTCCTTAATCAGCCCTAAAGTTCCTTCCGAAAGCTTTGACTTCCTGCCCTTACGCTGCATTTCACAAAATCTCGTACCTTCTTCCCTGAGGATCCGAACCACATTTTTGAGGTTCTGGTTTACGTCTGTTGTGGTTTCCACGGCAGCAAGTCGGTTTTCCAGGTTTGACTGGAACGTTTCAGTCAACATGACATCATGGTTTGGAGCAAAGTAGGTCGGAGCCTTGACTTCATCAGACGGACACGTTCAGCCTTAAAATCGATATTCAGAGAGCCTCGAACGAGTCGGTGATCGCTTCCGGTATTAAACTTGTTAATCACGGAGACGTCTCTGAATATATCATATGCTTCTTGTTGGTCATGATGAAGTCAATCTCATTTTTCGTCATAGTGTCGGGGCTTTGCCACGTCCACTTCCTTTGGGGCTGTTTCTTGAAGAAAGAGTTCATCAAGAAGATCCCCTCCCCCATTTGCCCCTATGGTTTCTGCATCCAAATCCATGGGATCCTACTACCGATTCGTTGCAATTCTGTACTCCCACTTTAGCGTTGAAGTCCCCCATAACAACGCTGTAGTGAGTCTTAGTGGTGAAGTGGAGGGCCTTTGATATATCATCAAACATATCCTCTACCTCTTCGTCCGAGTGTTTTGAGGTCGGTGCGAACGCTTGAACCACCTTGAGGCTATACCTCTCAGTGAGCTTAACAATAAGGTACGCTACCCTGTTCGACATACTGGACACTTCCACAACGTTGTCAGAAAGGGACTTATTTACCAGAAACCCAACGCCACCTTGGGATTGTTGGTCTCCCTCACGAAAGTACATTAGGTGGCCCGACTCGAGGGTTATGGTGTCCTCCCCCTCTCTTCGGACTTCACATAGCCTTAGGATATGCCACCTAATCTTCCCAAGTTCCACCTCAAGTTGAGCCAGATGCGAGTCTAGCCGTAGCGTGCGTCCGTTGTACGTCGCCAGGGTCAGTTGTTTTTGGTGGCCTCCCGTAACCCGGAGATTCTTTGCACCCCCCGTCCCGCCGTAACCGTGGTCGCCACCATGACCAGGAATAGCGGGACCGCCGGGAACTGGGGGCCGTGGCTTTTTGTGCGTCTGCATTGGAGGTTATGCCCATAATCGCCACGCTGGGCAGACGGGTTGGCGATCGCAGGGCGTAGACTCTTGCACCGATGACGCTGCTGCCCATCACCGGCCCGGTACACTTAACTACGCCTTCCGTTGGATGGTTATACCGCCATCGGTCGGTCAATCGCCAATTGGTACATATTTAAATAAATCGGTCAACATCATCATCATCACTATCATCATCATCATCATCATCTCAGCCAAACAACGCCCACTGCTGAACAAAGGCCTCCCTCAAGGATCTCCACAACGATCGGTCCCGCACCACTCGCATCCAATGGCTTCCAGCAACCTTCACCGGATCGTCGTTCGGTGCACAGTCGCTATTCCAAAACTTTCCCGTTCCAATGGCCATCGGTTCTTCGTACTATGTGTCCCGCCCACTGCCACTTCAGCTCCGCAATTGTTCAAGCAACGTCGGTTATCTTAGTTCTCCTACAGATTTCCTCATTTCGAGGTAAATACCAAGCATTGCTCTCTTCGTTCCCCGCTGTGCCACCTTGAGCCCATATATTTATAGGTGTAAGTATTTAAATACATAGACAAGTTAGGTATTCAAGTAATAATTTAGTAAATTTTATATTTCATGTATTGTTTAAAATGTTTGATAACAGTCAGTCCTGTTTTAAACTTCGTAGGGAAAGATTCACTTTACTTTTTTGAAAATTATGTAGATAATCATGGTTATTTCAAAAAGTGATACTACTCGTATTTGAAAGAAGAACATTGTTATTTCAAATTAACAGATTAAGGGCCGATTTTTCAAACGTCATATAAAACTTATCAGACTGAAAAAGTATATAATAAAACCGGCCAAGTGCGAGTCGGACTCGCGCACGAAGGTTTCCGTACCAAATAGGCCAAAAACACGAGTTTGTTGTATAAGAGCCCCCCTTAAATATTTATTTTTATTTGGTTTTTAGATTTTTTTGTTATTGGGGTAATAGAAATAGTTTCACCTGTCTTGCTATCGCGGCTCTTGAGATACAGCCTGGTGACAGAGCGACGGACAGACGGACAGACAGCGAAGTCTTATTAATAGGGTCCCGTTTTTACCCTTTGGGTACGAACTCATAAAAACGACCGATTTGAAAATGACATTTACATAAATGATTGGTGACAAATAGATGAAGTTTTCAAATTAGCCATTTTGTATTTTATTCGACAAATATTTCATATCCGACTATTGAAATATCAGGCCTTACAGTTTAACAGGAATTGCTTGTCAAACTTTTTGATAAATCTATCCTGAATTTTATCGCTGTTCTGTGCTCAATATCTGTCACCGATTGCCATTCTTTACTCAGTAGTGGTCGAATTCGCATGACGTCATCGCCGACAGTGCCATGTACTGCGGCTGCCAATGAAACTGCTTTAGATGCAGATAGATGGCGCTAGAATATAGCAAAATGTAGAATGATGATTGATAGCTGAAATGTATGGATGGATCATTTCGGATCTGGATTCGGTTACGGGTATTAGGATTTCTCGATAAATAAAACGATAGCAATAAAAAAAGTAAATACCGTTATCATTACTGAGTTGAAAGGTCACTTATTTAGCTAACCAAATCGTATCACAATCGTAATTGAATTGCAGTTTTTTGAGAGTTCTAGTATGGGCTAAATGTCAAAATTTTATCACGATCGAACTGCAATTAAAATATCTGAATAAGGCCCCAGGACCATTATAGACAACTGTAGATAGATAGAAAGATAAACACTTTTATTGCACTAATTACAAAAAAAAAACACAATATAACAAATCCTTGAGAAAGTACAAATTAGGTGGTCTTATCGCTTTAAGCGATCTCTACCAGACAACCTTAGGGTAGATGAAATTATATTATTGTTGTGCGGTCGTCAAAAAAAAATCAAGTTAAAAAGTGATTATCGTTGTGTCATTGAGAATGGGCTGACAGATGAACAGAGGCGATCATAAAAGGCTTCCGTTTTTTATCTTAAAAATATTCGAATAACCAGGCTGCTAACGATTACAATAGAAGTATCCTTTCTAATCAGTCGTTTCGCACCACGAGTGATTTGAACCACTAAAATCTCTGTTTTAAGTAGTCGTTTTGCTTATTATCCGTCGTTCGGGACCACAGTGGGATCGAAATAGTTCCTAATTCGAAGAGTCCTTTTGAACTTTGATAATTGTCTTATTATACCACGAGTGATTTGAACCACTAAAATCTCTTTTTTAATTAGTCGTTTTTCTTATTATGCGTCGTAATAAGACTATTTATCATAGTTCAAAAGGACTCTTCAAATTAGGAACTATTTCATTTTCACTGTGTGGGACCGACGCATAATAAGCAAAACGACTAATTAAAAAGGAGATTTTAGTAATTTAAATCACTCGTGGTGCGAAACGACTGATTAGGAAGGATACTCTTATTGTAATCATTAGCAGTCTGGTTATTCGAATATTTTTAAGGTAAAAAACTGGAAGCCATTTAGGATCGCCTCTTTCAATCTGTCTGCCCATCCTCATCGTCATGTGGAGGTATCCAATAGAAATTAAAACTATAAGCTCAGCAGGTGTACAGTCTGACATTTCAAGGGACTCGAGATTTTTGAGGCTTTTTCGTTATGTACTCCAGTATAAGTAAAAGTAACTATAAAAACTATACACTTGAAATTAAAAATTGTAAAAATTTGGAAAATACTGAGAGTCCTCATTCCTGAACTAGGTATACCTATATAATATATACGGACAAATCTCCACAGAACCCACGGTGGGCGACTCTAACCCGCACTCCGGTTTGCTTTTTATTCAAGAGTTCGTAATTGAAAACAAAAGCGCTTAGCGTCCAAATCGCACGCATTCATCACTCGATTTCACATAAAAGAAAGTGTGTCCGCGGGCGGTAGCAGAATCCTTTATTTATAACCACTAAATCATCCGGAACAGGAATTCAATCAGGCACCCGAGGTGCGGCTCGCTGGGCACGTGAACTGGCGCAAACCGGATTTTACCGGTTCTCCGGTATTATTCGACGCTTAGCTCGCCATTTAAAGTCACGTTAGAGATTTTATCTCTGCGAAAAGAGCTTGCGAACTGTTGAATATGAAGCACATGTTCGTCCGTTTCTATTCGTTTTACTGTCTAGTTGATGTTTCATTTTTACAACTTAATAAGTATCGTACAGCCAACTTCAGTAAAGAAGAAAAGTAACGGCCTATGGTCACCCATCTACAGGACAAAGGCCTCCATCATTGAATTAAAGTTACCATAGCAATAATGGGTACAAGTATAATCAGTACGATTGCCACATGCGGGTTGGTGATCACAAACTGCCGGGAGTGGCGATTACGGCAAAAGCCTTTTGCCCTTAGTAGACTGATGTAAGCTCACGATGATCTAAGCAGACTGCCTTCAGCATAGGTTTTTATAAAAATTAACATAAGACAAATTTAAATGTATATGTATATTCCAAACATAGTTCATAAAAATTTTATAAATGTGATGTTTAATATTCCATTAATTTTAAATTATCATAGTATTTTTTTTATTGGCAAACTAGACGCGAGCTCAGTACGACATAACTGATCACGTTTAGCATCTCCGCGATTGTCCTCCAGAGGCTCTTTTTGCCATTTTGCAGCAGCCAAATCAGGGTTGCAAAACGTTATCTAACTTTGGCAGCTTCTGTTATCACTCCTGATCCACTGCAGCGTTGTAGCCACATTTATCAGCACCCTGAATTCTCTTTCATACTAAATGCATAATAATATAGTCCTGTCTGCTCTGCTACTGAGTGGAAATCTGCTATTAAAAGCGTATTTTTGACACTTTTTCTTCATGAAGGAAAGTTTGGTTTGAGAACCATTCAAGCCGCATATTACAGGCCTATGACATGATTTACGCTTCGATGCTTTTATTAATGCAGAAGACAATAATATAAGCATTGAAGTTTGAAAACGAAGAACCCAGTTGACGATTCAAATTGGTGCCTTGTGTAAATTCTTAGTGGAAATGACTTCTTGATGACACCAATAGAATTTGATGTATAGATACCAGCACGTCAACCTACCACAAAACGTCAAATTTTCTCAATTGATATTGATCTCTAGTTGTTGGACTTAAAGTTGAAAATCTATCCAATGGCTTTTAACTTTTTGGGTAGGTTGACATGCCGTTGTCTGTACAAATAACATAGTAAAAAGTAATACTATTTCAACACCCCAGTAACATGCTCCGTTAATATTTTGTCCAATGTCATTTCGCCGACTGTCAGCGCATTTTTCCCAATAACAATGTTACTCAACCGGTATTTTCTGGATATAACCGGTTTATAAAGCTCTTCGCATCGGCTAGCGCTGGGACGCAGCTTGAATATAAACACAATAATATCGCCGTTTATTCGTAACCGATCCTAAATGGGGGGGATATCGAATTACCCTCACACAGTTTGAAACTGTCAATAAATGCTATATTGAATAAATGATTCGGAATACGCGGGACAGCGTCTGATATTGCTGTGCCGAAGCCTTAATTTGATGTTTGTATACTCGTAGGTACGACCTTTTGTACATTCATAAATTCAATTGAAATAATATATTTTTTTATAAAAGAAGTAATTTAAAAGAAGACTACCTTCTTTTAAAGCGAAATAATTATCTTGGTAATTAATAGACCCTCTTCGGGTACATCCACATAAATGGTAGTAGGTAGAGTTAAGATCTCTTAATACTTTGATATTTTATTAAAATACTAACTTTATTTTACAGCGTGATACGTAAATGGTAATAAATCAAAATAAAAAAATAAACATGTTTATATTTTCCAAAGGGTATTTTACAAAATGTATGTAATGAAACGTCTCCAGGTAGTAAATAATAAAAATACTCGTGATGGAGATGGTTTCGGCTTCTTATACCATTTACCTAACACCCTGTATACTGTCTAATTTTTGCTATTTTTCCTTTTTTTTTACATTTTGTATTTTTGTGATACTATTGTTTCGACAGTTTTTGACTTTTACAAAATATATTTTAGAATAGCTATTTTTTTTAGGATCAGTATCATTGTACTATTTTCTTTAGGATATAAAGCAATCAATGTAAAGACAAAGGCAGTTGGTCAATCTACCCAAAAAGTTAAAGATCATTGAATTGATTTTTAACTTTAAATCCAACAAGTAGAGATCAATATCAATTGAGAAAATTTGACGTTTTGGGTTAGGTTGACGTGCTGTTGTCTGTACTATGTATATAATGATGTTCACTTTTTTTTAAATGGTATTCTTTATAACAAACTTTGGATATTAAATCAAATATTGTTATATTGATAGCTGTTAATTTTAAGAAACATTTTATGTTAAAATAATCTTTATGGTGAAATGGAATTAACACCATCCAGTCCAAATCAGTCCCCTTGTAGACAGAGGTATCTAGACATCCAGATCCAAAGGTATTTACCTTGATCGCCACGCATTGTAATCGCACTTTAGCCTATTAGGAAGAAAAATTACTAATTCTTCACTAGACGGGGTGACAATCTGGCGAAGTTTCGGGAAGCTGCTGGGTGTGGCATTCTCTAGGAAATAAATGAATTAATGTGGACAACATCACATACATTGTTTTGATCCCGATTTGAATAACTATTTAAAGCACTCGTATTTTGGTAACCAGAAACAACGAAGGTACCACAAACACCCAGACCTGAAAAAATGTAGAAAAACACTTTATTTCTACATTGACCCGTCCGGGAATCGAACCCGGGACCTCGGAGCAGGCGACACCTTGAAAACTGGTGTGTACGCCACTCCACCGCGGAGGTTGTCAAATCTTTATGTAGATGAAAATATTTGGAAACTGACAAAAAGTACAGTCTAGTAATTATTTCCATGCACAGCTGAACTACACTAACACCCGGAAAAATTTGCAAATGTGATCCTTTGTCATGCAAATAGATTTTGACGCTTTTGATAGGCTTGGTTGCTATAAAAATATCATCGAATTATTCAAACGATGCGTGTTAAAAAAGGTATAGTAGATTATGGTATCAACTTATAGCCCCATCACAATAGTCTTGCAACGTTGGTAGGCGATCGACAAATACATGAGCATAGACGCTATGGCAACGCTACCATAGCCAAAGCATAATATAAGCATATTTAATAGTTTAACACATACAGGACAGTCAAAATAAACCCCTTAGCTGGACATAGGCCTCCCATAAGGATATCCATAACAATAGACACCCAAATCCAACGGCTTCCCGCCTCCTTCACCAGATCTTCGGTCACTTGGTAGGCATACCCGACCAGGCTTTGCAATCGCACGACGAAAGTCGAGCTAGTAATTAGGAAACGGCGCTGTCTTCATCTTCCTAGTCCTGTTTTACGACACCTATAAAATAGAGCAAGGTAGCTTCTTCCATTTACGAGTATAAACAGTTCTAAAGTTTGCAAACTGCAAATTCTATTGATGAGCCAATAGGGTATATATCGGATTGCCTAATTATTTGTACTCCTAATTGTCACTGGCACACAAACTTTAAGCCCAAATTTTTTTCGCACATTTTTACTTTTCCTAAACGTGCTTAGCCTATATTTAATACGCCTTACTGTATATCGCCGTATTATAATTTGCCAAATTCGACATTTAGCCGAATATATCCTAATACAGTCCATTTACAGTTCCAAATTTTTATTCGCAAAAAGTTAAAACTTTATCAATATTTTAAAGAAGTAAGCATGCATACATGCATGCAAGCAAGCAAGCAAGCAAGCGAGCAAGCATGCAAGCAAGCAAGCATGTATGCAAGCAAGCAAGCATGTATGCAAGCAAGCAAGCATGCTTGCAAACAAACAAGCGTGCATGCAAGCAAGCAGGCGTGCATGCAATCAAGCAAACACGCATGCAAACAAGCAATCATGCATGCATCCAAACAATCAGACTTCCGTGACGGCTTCGGTGCTGCGGGGCTCCGGCGGTCCCACGCGTGCTAATCGTCGCAGATGGCTTACACTCAACACCGCAGCCTCGGCTTTCTGGCCGGCCCAGCCGGCCAGCCTCAGCCGCGGCGCCTCGCTTATAGCCTCCTGCTCCTCAGCCCGCGGGCCGCCTCGCCCCTCCGCGCCTACGCGCTTTTAAATTACACTCTAGGGGTAGGGCAGACAAGACTGCTTGGGGTCGGTTTGTGAGCGATTCGTTTTTTTAACTTTTTAGGTTTTAAAAAAAATTATGGCTTTCATTACTTAGTATTATGCCAAAATAAAGATGCGAATATATTTTAGTGCATTCGATATTAGACATACTAAAATTAGGATTTTAAATTTTTAGACCCAACTATGATAGTGCGAAAACAAATGTTAGGCTAGACAATAATTATACGTTATAAGTTTAGGCCAATACGGTTCGGCCAAATGAAATTAGGACTTCAAATTTTAGGCGAACCGAAGGGCACCCGAGCCAATAAACTGCAGCTGTTCTCTTTGGCATGCTCAGACCGCGATCAACACTAGAGGAACAAAATCGCAAATCATCTAGGATTACGCCACTGAAGGCTTTGGGCATGCGCCAGCGAGTGCACTGCCAGGACAGGCGCGGGAGCAATACTGTTTCAGGACTTATTTGATGGGGCATTTTTTCAACTTCACGGTTACGTTCTGAAACGTTTTTAAAATTACGAAAAACTTGTTAGGAATCTATGAACTAAAGTCAAAATCAAATTAGTTATATCGTTTGTAATTCTAAGGCTTTGTTTATTCACTTCATTGATATTTTTGTTTGGAGGTAATAAATATAGGCCGTTGCAGTACTCCTTTATCCGGCTACTGTGTGCAGTTTGTTATAGCGCTTGTGTGCTAGTTGGGTCGTATTCTGAAAGTCAGAAACAACGTAGATACCACAAAAACCCAGACACATTCGGTAAACGAAACCGGGATATTGGATCAGAAGATACCTTAAAAACCGACGTGTACGCCACTCCGCCACGGAGGTCATCAAAACTGTACTAAAGATACTACGAATATATTTGTGTTTTGATAATCCTGACTCCTAACTCCAACATTATCTGCCCATAGGTCACTACTGCTGAATATAGCTCTTCCACTTTCAAGCCTGTCTTCAGCTCATTGCATCCACCTTTGCGAATCGTCAGTCAATTGCTTCGCTTGCCGAATTGCGGTCTCCCACTGAACTGCTTTCCAACGGCCATTGCTTCTGTTACAGATATGGCCTGCTCACGGCCATTTCCATTGGCTAGTTCTGCGTTCTCTGACAGAATAACTTCGTTACAAATTATCGAAATAGTTTAAAACTCAATAATAGTTTAGTCTATATTCTAAAAGTAAGCCCATGATTGTAAAGTACGGAGTCTGTTGGGGAGTTTGCATGGGGTATTAAATAACTTTAGCAAAATGTTGACCATCTTGTTATAACTAGGAACGTGATAAAATGGAACTCCACACAGTTTAAGTAGTGGGCAAGACTATAAATAAACGTCACGTAACGGCCGGTTCCAATAACCTATCTATCTTCAGTTTTGGCATGGCGGAGATAGGAAACAGTTTCTATCTCTGTTTTTGCTATCCAGAGAAACAAAGACAGAAGTTGTTTTCTATCCCCGATATGCCAAAACTGAAGATATATAGGTTATTGGAAATGGCCGTAAAACTATCAACTCCTTTTGTTTTAAATAAAACATAGTTTTATCATCCTCAAACCCTATTTTTAAGCACTGCAAGTATCGATATTATATTAAGAACAGGATACACAGTGTGATACAAAAATGGCACCTAAAACTGTCATTGATAGGCGTTGATTTTATGTCAGTGTCAACTTTATAACCCGGCCAAATTATGTCGGCATGCAATAGTATGGATATTTACGTCATATTGTTCTATTCAATGGGGGCTATCGCTAGTGAATTTGCCACTAGAGGCGTTTGTGTCGCGTGAGGTCCAATAACATTCACTTTTCACTGGTTTTAGCGGGCTTCGATACATAAATTATAATTTCTTTAATTTACTTACTGAAAAATTATCTCCTTCTGAAAATTATCGCAAATATGGATTATTTGGCGATTAATGTGAACGCTTTGAAAGCGGAATTAAGAAAAAGTTATAAAATAGGCGACCTAAAAGAGCAACTATTTCAGAAGTTAGTTTGTTGATATGGAGATAGTTATTTATAAATAATGAACTTTAATTAGATTCAAGATTTAAAACTTTGTTTCGACGCCGAACTTATAAAGTCGCCTTTGACAGCTATACCTCCGGACCTCAGTCTACAGTGGCGCCAACTGTTTAGCAAAGAAACGGTAGTCCCCATCGATATAGGTTGAACTAAATATGTCAAATAGATGCACTTTTAGCTGGGTTACATTTTGAAGCTAATTGTGTATATTACATCAATGAATCAATGAAATAAAAAATAAAAAAATTAATGAATGCAAGCTAAAAAGTAGGCAATCTGATTCGAAACTATTCGAAGCGTGAAACGACTTTTCGTTTTTTATGTTTCGTTCGGCCGCGCCCTGGCGCCGGAGTGGCAGGACGCTGCCAACTCCATCTTGACAACCCTATTACGGAATATTGTTATTAGTTACTGTAACAAGGAGAGCTTAACCGATCGCTTTTTGGGGTTCCATTTTTAAACTTGGATGTTTTTAAAACGTTGTTTCTTTCGAATGTTTCAGTTCCATAAACTTTAATGAAAATAACACAGTAGCAGTTGACTCGAATGGTTGTAGGTACTTCTGACAATTGAGAAATAAGGCAGTTAAAAAAAACTCTAAAAATTTGATTAGCACAAATTTTATTCGACATACCTAAATAAAACAATGTTGTGTGAATAGTTTCAAAAAGTTATTAAAATCCACAAAAACGCAGATGGTTGATGCTAAACTTTATAATATTGGGAACTCACAGGGTCTAGTGGCTTTAGTACCAGGCCAAGATCTCAGGGTCCTGGGTTCAATTGGTCGATAAACAAGAGTTTCGAAATTTCGTATATAGCTTGTTTTTTGATCACCAACACGCGTTTGGCAAGCGTGGTTATTATGCCTGTACCCATCATTGATAACTTGAATACAATGACGGCGACCTTTTACCTGCAGTGGAAAGATGTTGTTACTTTACTTTCTGGAAGAAATCGCTTTTTAGCGATAAGGCCGCCTTATTGTACCTACAATTACATCTTGTCTGTATTAATTTATGTTGTGTTTTGTGCAATAAAGTGTTTATTCATTATTCATTCATTCATACTTTATGGGGACTACTAGAGCTATGTGCTGCCCCCAATTGATTTATTTAATTACTTCTAAACAAAATCAATTCTTAAAAAACTAGAACAGTATCATTTTAGCAAATTACCGCTTTTCATTCTGGCATTCTTTCGTATTGTACATTATTGCTAAAAGCGGCCGCTTTTGGCGTTAGCGTCAATCACTTTATTAACAACTAAATGATTTTTTTACTGTGGTTCAATAAATACTAGAGGTAATAACTGGTGATTAAGCCTGTACCCATCATTGTGTCACAATAAAACACTGGAAACACTGTTCACATTAAATTTATGACATTAATTCTTAAACTTACAATTAACATATCGTTTTGTTCGTTTGACCACTCTGTTGCAATGTTAGTCGACGACTGGCTACTTTTTGTACCAATTCGGACCAAGCAAACTAAATGGTCAAACGTACTACTTTTTCAAAAAAATATTATTGCCGTTAAAATCATTCCGATAAACACATTTAAAACATTGCCTTTAAACCATTCCGATAAACCCAATACAAACATGTTCATAGTCATTCTTATTTTTACAAAAGATAAAACTTACTATATTTTAATCATATTTCGTATTCCTACTACAGCGGAAGTGAAAAACTTTTCGTTAAGAATAAATAGTTAATAATATATGTTTAATATTCGCTAAATTATTGTGGTATTTTAATTGCATATCTAACAATTGCCGTTACTCTAGAGGTAGTTTGCTAAAATGGTACTGTTCTAGGTTTTTGAGAATTCATTTCGTTTAAATAATAGGGGTTAAAGTATGAAATTGCCGATTATTTTCCCACTTTTTATTTAGTTTATAGCTCTTAAGTATAGTCATATTATTGCGTAATTCTTTTTGTATTGTATCAAAAACTAAATAAAGTAACTTTTGACTAAAAAAAATGCAATACTAGTGCCTATTACTTCAAAGGAAGTCGTTGAAAAGACCCCTTACAATGTGTCAGCTGTCCTTCTTGCTTCAATTAAGTATATTTGTATTATATACTTTGATTTTCAGAAATTTAAATACTATAATGCGTAACTTTATAACCATCCAACTTTCACCTTTAATTGCATCGAAAACGGTTCAAGCGTTTTTAAAAAAACTAAAAAAATTGTTAGTATGGAAAAATTACTTTTCTCGATTTCGTCCATACAAAACGGCAATTTCATACTTTAACCCCTAATAATAAAATTAATTCAATTGAGGGCAACAAATATCTCTAGTAGTCCCCATAAGTAAGAAAGATTATTACTACTATTAAAAAGGTTAATTAACTTGAAATTTAATTCACAAAAGCGGACGAGAGGCTGCGTCCTACGACGACCACATGAACTGATCCTGTAATTAAAATTGCAGTGTATTTTCAATTGAAATTTACCACAATGGATTTGTATTTACTAAAATAACGATTAAAAATACATATGGCAGCTTACAGTTATAGGTGCTAGCACTTTTAAATCCTGCCATTAATCGCTACACTCGATAGGCGGGTAAGCAATCGCATATTGGAATAGGAAAGTCTTTTAGGGTGGTGGGATCTACCTCCTAGTGGTCCACCCTGGGCAACGGCATCTTTGGATTTCTTATCAATGATGACGGCTAAGAGATCGCTCTGCGGTGGTAGGCTTCGTAAGAGGCTGCCTGGATGCTATCACCCTCCTGCCGGAGTCCAGCGCCAAACAGTTTTTCTGTGTTCCGCTGGCGTGTGGGAGAACCAGTTCCTCTGGGTAAGCTCGCTCCATCTTACGCTTCTTCTTAACCGTATAGTTAAGTATGTAGTCAAGAGCAAGCCCATTATTTATAAAAAAATGACGGCGATGCTTGCGTTTTTTTGGCGGTGCTGTGTAAATTGCCTTTTACCACACTCCGTTGGTCAAGTGGTTCAAGTACCTGAACAAGATATCGGAAGACCTGGGTTCGATCCCGGGATTGGTAAACAAGCATTCGGAATTTTCGAACATAGCTCAGGTTTGTGATAACCAACCTACTTACATCAAGCGTGGTGATTATGCCTGTATTGCTGTGATATCTTGAAATATATAATGAGGTCCGTAGCCCTACTGTAGGATAGTGAATAATACTTTTTTTACACTCATAGGAAACGATGAGGTGATATTTATATTCTATTTTTGCGTCGGCACCACACGGTATCTAAATTTAGTTAATAAAAGTAAAAAAGTAAAGTAACAGCCTATAATCATACCACTGCAGGGAATTCAATTCAATTCAATTCAATTCGTTTATTATTCCATAAACAAGGGTATTACAAGATGTTAGTTACAAAAGTTTTAATTATTGTCACAAATAATAGGGGTTAAAGTATGAAATTGCCGATTATTTTACCACTTTTTATTTTTATTATAGCTCTTAAGTATAGTCGTATTATTGCGTAATTCTTTTGTATTGTATCAAAAACTAAATAAAGTAACTTTTGACTAAAAAAAAAAATGCAATACTAGTGCCTATTACTTCAAAGGAAGTCGTTGAAAAGACCCCTTACAATGTGTCAGCTGACCTTCTTGCTTCAATTAAGTATATTTGTATTATATACTTTGATTTTCAGAAATTTAAATACTGTAATGCGTAGCTTTATAACCATCTAACTTTCACCTTTAATTACATCGAAAACGGTTCAGGCGTTTTTAAAAAAACTAAAAAATTGTTAGTATGGAAAAATGACTTTTCTCGATTTCGTCCATACAAAACGGCAATTTCATACTTTAACCCCTAATATTACAGTATTAGTATTGAAATTTACAAATTAATTCTAAATGAAAGCTTGAAATTGTTTTATATCTTGTCATCGAAGAAAGATCTAATATCATAATAAGCTTTTTCAGCTAAGAAGCCACTGAGCGCAGTTTTAAATATAATTTTATCATTAATTAATCTAATATAAATATATCAGACATGCCTCATTCTTCGGAGAAGGGTTTTGCATCGGTGGGTAAACTTCAGTGTGCCTTCACGACGACTGCCGACAGTATTCATTTCGAAGTACTCTGGGTTATTTCGTATAAAGCTTGCAACCTCACATACATACTCGTACATCGATGGCAGTGTCAGAATTTTATAAGGTTCACATGAGTCATCTTTCTTTAGACCGAACATAGATCTAAGGCATTTTTTTTGCGCTTTGACGAGAAAAGGCCTCCTGAATCAATCATTGAACTCAAGTTACCACAGCAATGATGGGGGTACTGGCCTAATGACCACGCTTGCCAAATGCGGATTGGTGATCACATACCCGAGCAACGTTCGGAAATTCGAAATTTTTTGTTGCCCGACCCGGGGATTCAACCTGGGACCCCGAGATCTTGGCCCAGTATTTAAACTTCTAGACCAACGGCCCAAACTTAGTTCATTATTCAAGTAAAATTTGTTGTTTTTTAAAATATACATACATCATCTCGTCTATTTTATCTTGGTCCTTTATTCTACCCACCTACTTATATTGATGTGGAGTGTGTGAGTGTGTGAATCTGAGTTTGATAGTTACACTTTTCAGCAGAGACTACTCAACCGATTATAATGAAACTTGTTGTTCCTACACATACTTATTTTCAAACGTATAGAAAAGGATTAAAGATATTTTGTTTCCCATTGCTGTACATAGATTTTGTCTGATTGTCTGTCTGTAATGCTTTCACGCTAACTACTGAACGGATTTTAATATAAATACTTAAAATGTACGGTTAAATTAAAAAAAAGGTAAAATAAATTGGAAAAACTTATTGTTTTTTACGAGTAGGTCCTTAATGACCAAAAATTCTCATAGTTCAGATTTATTTATCACCAACTAAAACTTCCAATACATCTGGCCTTACGTAAAGTAATTACGTTCTTTGTTCGCCGATCAATCATTGCTGAGGCCATCTGCGTCAGGTTTCTTGGGAAAATTAATTTCTAGTACAAAAACCCGAAATAAATGGGAATACTAAGCGAACTTGGGTAAAGCGTTACATAGTTTTCAAATATATTTTTAGATACTTAGTTGTATTAGGAAAGTCGTTAAAACTTTTACTTCTATAGGACTCACCTACTTATTCTAATTATTCGTAGTACGATTGCATTAGATTGATGGTTTAAAAGGAATGGCATGGCATCTATTGGCATAAGATTTCTGATATTTTTTTTTCATGCAATGCACAAAATAGAAAAACGACATTTTAATATCAGTATATAAACTTGAAAAATTATGTCTCAGGCGGGACTCGAACCTGCATCTCCTCGCATGCCGGGCGGGCGCTATACCATTAAGCCACCGAGACACTGCGACCCATTGCGAATTTTTCAAGCATATTCTGAACGCTGTAAGCCAGCGTTGCTTCATCAAATGTTAGGAGTTTGCACCCTTAACACCTTAAAGAAACATCTTTACAGATGTTTGACAGTCAGTTAAGATGAAAAAGCTATTTATATACTTTATTTGATATTTTAGCAATTAAATTGCAATTATAATATCAGTATATAAATTTGAAAAAATATGTCTCAGGCGGGACTCGAATCCGCATCTCCTCGCATGCCGGGCGGGCTGCTGGACAATTATAGTGTGACTATCTACGTTTGAAATTGTTAATTTCTCATGTAAATGCAGTCACTTAGGGTTTTTTATGAGAAATAAATATTCTGTAACCTTAATAAATCAATTAATTGATTGATTGATGTAAAAATAAGATATATTAATAACTAAGTTTTTGCCCACAGCTTAAAACTACACGTGTGCAACTTGCGAGCGACGACTTGTGCCCAGCAGTGTGATACGAAATAACTTATGCGCTTTGTTATGTCTAATCTATCTTTTTACCGATTTTATTAATGTAGTTTAGGCGTAAAAAATTAACAAAATAGACGGATATACAGAGTTACTGTCTTATTTGTAATATAAGTAAGGATTAAAATAAATTATTAACAACATCACATATACTGTTTTGCTCCCAAAGTAGAATAGTATTTATTTTGTGAAAATCAATGATGATACTGATACTCGTATATCCCAAACTATGAAACTTTTATTAGATTCGTCTTACTAAAATCTGAAAGTTGTGTGGCTGAGCTATCTCCAGTGCTATTTTTGGGGTACCCTGTTTATAGAAGGTCCCTGTAGTTAGCATTAATGATGATAAGGATATAAAAATAAACATAAAAGATAACCGCTCATATCAACATCGCAAACGTGTTCTTTTAATTTACCATCATTAATCTTAAAACATCATTACGTCATCCACGTAAGTAATTAAGGATGGCGTCCTGAGGCCCGGCGACAACGTCCTATCTCGTTTGGTCATATCTGATTGACGTAGGACTTTGCCAAATTAAAGACGCAATTAGCGAGTGTCCTTGAGTGTCGAAACGAGATGAAGATTCGTGGGTTTGATTAATGTTGCTATGCTGAGGTCAGGATATCAGTCTAGGGATTTTATGAATAAAATAAACATAAATATATAAGACGATAAGTCAAAAGATTTCGCTTAACGTAATATGAAAAATATGAAATAATTCGTTGCGACTCTAACGTCGTTAGGTCTGCACATATTTGCTAAAATTATGATAACTTTACGCTTGTTAAACAAATTAACATGCTTACTTTGAAGAAGATAGATGAAAAGATCTATTGCTATATTATTAAATAAAATAAAGAAATATTAAAGTTATTAATGAATGCTTAATGTTTGGAAATATAAATCCTAGGTCTGTGACTTTTATTTTACAAGTTATAGGACACACACAAACAACTGAGTGACATACAATATACTGATTTTAGCTCTCACCGTCACTATCTTAACAGTTTATTTTTTCAATGTTTATAGCATGTATATGTTTAGAGCATAGTTTGTATGAGTACTGCAGAAATGTCGGATTTCAGCCTATTGAAAAAACATATAAGCCAAAGAAATTTACTGATGAGTGACATAAACAAAGTCTCATTCGTTTCCTTTTAAATACACAATCCTGAACAAATTGAATCAGAATTGTACGACCGAGTGTAAATCGAATACTCCGTACAAATAATATCAGAATGATCGAATCAACCATTATCATCGGAACTTAGAATCACAGACCGAATTCAAAAAACGTTAAATACGCATCTGATCAAGAGAACGAACAAAAGAAATGAAATCCTGAACAAACAGAATCGAATGAGGGTGGACCCAATAAAAATCCTTATAACAAACATTCGGTAATAGAAGACTAAAATCCAAGAGCCTATTCAATGGCCGTGTCAAATTTACTCGAGCTACGTTACGTGAATACTAATGTGTCTGAAATGAGGGAGTTATCATAAGAGTGCTTATAAAAGACAAAGCAAGCATTTTCTGATAGTCTTGCTTGTAATTCAAATGTGAATCACGAGGCTTGTCACGTACGCGAGGTAACAGCCGATATCATTTTTCTGTAATTCATCCAGTCGAGATTGGATATTAGGGATGTGCTTCGTCAGATACGTAATTGTGCAGATTTAGTATTTTTTTTCGGACATATCGCTAGAGATGTTATAGAAAAGTTTTATTGGATAAACCGAGCAGTATTAAAAAACATGTGCATGTGCAACCAGGAGCTTAATCTAGGGGCTTACTACCTACCACTACTAGTAGCTACTAGCGGGTGGAGTAACGCCATTAAGTAATAGGGCAATGGCACTTTACCAAATGGCAAATACGCTAGGGACATCGTAAGTCAGGTGAGGCTCAAAGTCGGGAGTATCAGGCCCGATCTAGGTCTGCATCCATCTAAAAAAGGTATACTGACTTATTTAAGTAATACGTTGCTAAACTTTAGTAATATTTTATATATATTGAGTTCAATATTTATACACATGTACACACATCATCATGGCCTGATGTAACTACCTTTTATCTTAAAATTCAATTAAATAAATGAACACAACAGCACATACATTGTTGTGATTTTAAGGTTTGCATTTGTTTTGTGGAAATCAGAAACGGCAAAATCACCACAACCAGGACCCGAAATATTATATCGGGTATCGAACCCGGAACCACGAAGTAGGCGACGTTTTGAAAACCGGTGTGTACATTGCTCCACCACGAAGATAGTAAAGTATTAGTAAAACTACACTATCTTTGATTTCAGGAACAGAAGTTCTGTCTTGGTCACACTATCACACAGAAAAGTAAAAAAAAGAAACTGCAGTATTAAAATTTATGTATTTCTTCGGCCTGACACACTTCTTCAACTCGTTCACGCCCACTATAAAAGCTTGCTTCTACCCTTATCAACATATTAACGTATCCGAAACATGAAATAATCGCCCAGCCCTATCGCTCCTCTAATAAGGTTCATATCTCTTAAGGTAAACACGTGCACGTCTAGCGACTCCATAGCCAATTACGGATGCTTTGAGATAATTTGTCTTTTAAGTGAGAACTAAATAGGTATTACGAAAACAGTTTAAAATTATCAGTTAAATGGAATGACGATGAAGATCGTTTTTAATTATAAAAATCGAAAGCAAATGTTTTTAAATTTTAAACATAATTGGCCACCATCACGAATGTTAGCACTGTTAATGTGTGTGTGTGTTTGTGTATATGGTGGTATCATTTTTTAGGGTTCCGTACCCAAAGGGTTAAAACGGGACCCTATTACTCAGACTTCGCTGTCTGTCCGTCTGTCCGTCGCTCTGTCACCAGGCTGTATCTCAAGAGCCGCGATAGCTAGACAGTTGAAATTTTCACAAAATATGTAGGTATTTCTGGTACCGCAATACCAACAAATACTAAAAATAAAATAAAATAAATATTTTATTTATTTTATTTTTAGTATTTCTGGTATTGGTATTGCGGTATACCAACAAATACTAAAAATAAAATAAAATAAATATTTAAGGGAGGCTCTCATACAAAAAACCCGTCTTTTTTGCCGTTTTGGTATGGAACCCTTCGTGCGCGAGTCCGACTTGCACTTGGCCGGTTTTATTACAGTTTCAGTACTATTTAATGACAACTAGTTCTAAAGTATCGAAATTCCAAATATAAGCATTGAATTAAATTTTGTCGTCTATTGAGGCTAACATTTTCTATGCCTCTCACTTGTACGCGCACATTAAAAAATCAATTTGGATTTCCCTTGGTGGTTTGCGGTTGCCAGGGAGAAAATGACGCGTCTACCCTTGTCAAGAGATAATTTTTCACGCGTAGCAACGTTTTTAGCGATTATAAATACTCAAAGGCGACGTTCGTATGACACGTCCAAACGTTAGCAATTTTGGTAGGATATTCTTGATGCCTAGACGATATCGAGGATAATATTGTGTTGCCTATAATTCTTGTTACTCGTGTAGTGGCTGCCTGAAATATATTAGCGCTACATCTTCTCCTCCTATGTCTCTAAATGTGACTAATTAAATAGTTAAATTGATATGGACAACATTACATTGTATACTTTATTTGATATTTTAGCAATAAAATTGCAATTATAATATCAGTATATAAACTTGAAAAAAAATATCACATAAAGTATATAAATAGCTGTTTCATTTTAACTGACTGTCAAACATCTGCAAAGATGTTTCTTTCGGGTGTTAAGGGTGCAAACTCCTAACATTTGATGAAGCGCCAGCGTCGCTTCAGCGTTAAGAATATGCTTGAAAAATTCGCGCTGAGTCGCAGGGTCTCGGTGGCTTAATGGTATAGCGCCCGCCCGGCATGCGAGGAGATGCAGGTTCGAGTCCCGCCTGAGACATAATTTTTCAAGTTTATATACTAACATTACATTGTACCTACTGATCTCTAAATTAAAAACTACTTAAACAACTTCAAAGCAAATTTAAAACCACGAAGGTGTCTCAAACACCCAGACACGAGAAAATATAGGAAACTACTTTTATACTACATTTGCCCGTCCGGGAATCGAACTCGGATCTTCGGAGCAGGCGACACATTGAACGCCGGTGTGTACGCCTCTCTACCAAGGAGATCGACGGAAAATATAATATTTTAAAAAGTTAGATTATTTTTCTGTTCACCATTAGCAATAAAAACTAGCTAAGTACAGTCAGCTGCAAAAGTATGTATATATTGCAGGGATATTATTAAAGCCATGATATTATAAGACGACCATTTGGATCAGCGGTAGTTAACGCTGCTTCTGATCCATGGGTCGCGGGTTCGATCCCCGCACAGTACAAATATTTGTGTGCATGAACATGTCTGTTTGTACTGGTCTGGGTGTTTTCTATGTATTATAAGTATGTATTTACAAAAAAAAAAAGTATATAAGTAAGTTTATCGGTTGTCTAGTACCCCATACGACAGGGTACTTAATAGTACCTTAATTTGGGACTAGATGGCTCAGTGTGGCCCGGTGAGGAAAAAAAAAAAAAAAAAAAAATTATAATTTCACTAGTGACATTATAATAACACTGATTATTATTGTCAATCGTTTGCATTACTTACAATTTAACAGACTAGTTCAGTGCCATTATAATTTCACTAGACCGATACAGTCAAATTCTAAGGCAGTGATATTTTAACAATAACACTGGTTTAAGATTATTGTGTTATAATGTCACTATTGCCGCCCAGCGAAATTACAATATTACTGAAAACAGCCCGTGAAATTATACAAACCAGTCGTCATTAACAATAATCAGTGTAATTATAATTTCACTAGTGAATTTAAAAAAGAAGAAAGAAAAGAAGAAAAAGAAAATATCACGTCTTTGACGAAATCTCTGCGACTTATACACTTTATAATAGTGTAGTGTATTGCTTTCTAAAACAATGAAAAACTGGCATTAGGTAACAATAATCTTATAACACTTACAGTACTTCCTACACAACATCAAAAAAAAAAAACGATACCTAACATTTTCGAGTTATTGAGTTATAACTACCGAACAAGATTATTTACGGCTACTCAACGGTAAAAGTAGAAAAAAGGCTTTTAAACTGTAAAATAATAAGTTTACTTACTTTTTCCACCCAGACATATTTATTTATCACTTTACCACTCTCAAACACATGCAGCATACTCGCGATGACAGCGTAAACTAGTTTGGGAATGCATGGTGGCCAGTAACTGTATGCTGACCAGCTCGAAAAAAGGCGCGAAATTTTTATTGCGCGCGCCAAATTTGAACGCTGTCGAGTTGACAGGCCAGTGTGCTTCACCGCAGATGTTAAATGTTCATAAAGATCAATATCTCAGTTAATGCCTATTAAATATCGAACTTATAGTGACTGTCCAGTTTACAGGCCACTTTGTATGAGCCGTTCTATAAAGGGTTATACAATTTTGACTTATATTCACTCTCAATACAACGACATAAGTTTGGTAAAACGAAAAAGTGTTTACACAATAAAAAAATGACGAAATATCCATGTTTAAATATGAGCAGATAACCTCATGACATAATATAATTATATGTTAACTAAGTACCGTAATGCAAATTAAACCTTACGCAAAAAACATGCATATGTATTACACAATTTCTACCACATTCCAATTTGTTAGCCGACAAAACGACGTTCAATATAGTAATAAATTATCAACGCAAAATCATTATCGACAAATCCTAAAATCTAAAAACATATATGTAATCGCACGCCTAGATCAATCAGACGTAACTCAAAAATATGGTAACTTGAGTTGAATGCCACATTCGTGTGATGTCTGTTGCCCAACAGATATTTAAAATGCTCCTAAATAACCATAAAAATGCGACTGTTGTCTTGTTGTTTGTCCATTTATACTGTTATTCTATTCAGCAGATAATTGGATAAATGATATTGTACTTATTATCATCATCTCAGCCAGTCGACGCCCACTGCTGGGCATAGGCCTCCCCCAAAAATCTTCGATGGATCCCTCGCCACCCACACCCAAGGGCTTCCCGCGACCTTCACCAGATCTTCGGTACACTCGGTGGCCAGTCGATATTCCAGAACCTTTTGCCCCAACGCCATCGGTTCTTCATAAAACATTCTATATATTATATTCGTATCTTTGGGGCGGTCAGATCTCCCTCCTAGTGGTCAACCCTGGCAACGGGATCTTTGGTTTTCTAACCTATGACGGCTAACTGATCCCTCTGCGGTGGTAGGCTTCGTAAGAGGCCGCCTGGATGCTACCCTCCTGCCGGAGTCCAGCGCCAAACAGTTTTTCTGTGTTCCGCTGGTGTGTGGGAACCTACTGGTTGTAGTACTCTACATTCTGGGTAAGCTCGCTCCATCTTAGGCTTCTTTTTAACCGTATGGTTAAATATGTTGTCAAGAGCAAGTCCATTAATTATATTTAAAAAAAACAAATCCCGTCCACTACCACTATTGTATTTGTCGTATTCAAAATAAAATTTTCAGTTACATCCGATTTTATCTAAGTGTGCGATATGTTATAATGCATATTGGCTGTATTTCAGCCGCGGGCGCAGCTGCTAAAATGCTAAAAGCTAATTATTAGAGATAACAGCGCTTGTTCGATGTGTCGCCCTCTAATGTAATGGGATTGCCAATATTAGTTGGACGGTTATAACTTTATAACCGTTTTCCGCATATTATATTCACCGGAAGTAATAGGGGTTAAAGTATGAAATTGCCGATTATTTTCCCACTTTTTATTTTTATTATAGCTCTAAGTATAGTCGTATTATTACGTAATTCTTTTTGTATTGTATAAAAAACTAAATAAAGTAACTTTTGACTAAAAAACAAATGCAATATGCCTATTACTTCAAAGGAAGTCGTTCAAAAGACCCCTTACAATGTGTCAGCTGACCTTTTTGCTTCAATTAAGTATATTTGTATTATATACTTTGATTTTCAGAAATTTGAATACTATAATGCGTAGCTTTATATCCATCTAACTTTCACCTTTAATTGCATCGAAAACGGTTCAGGCGTTTTTAAAAAAACTAAAAAATTGTAAGTATGGAAAAATGACTTTTTTCGATTTCGTCCATACAAAACGGCAATTTCATACTTTAACCCCTAATATCTATCTTAATTGTGGTTTGTTTACGGGGACTACTAGAGCTATATGCTGCTCCCAATAGATTTAATTTTATTACTTCTAAACAAAATCAATTCTCAAAAAACTAGAACAGTATCATTTAAGCATTTACCTCTGGTATTTATTGAATCACTGTTAACTGCTTTTCATTCTGGCATTCTTTCGTATTGTAAATTATTTGCCGCTTTTGGCGTTAGCGACAAATTCGACTTTATAAAAAACTAAATGAAAAGTTTACTGTGATTCAATAAATACTCGAGATGATTTGCTAAAATTATACCAAAAAGTTTATTTTTCCTTTACACTCCCAAAACAAGCTCAAAATATGCCAGTTACAAATTATCGCGATGCACGCCAAAATTTACACCTGCAAAAAGGATTCCATAATGTGTTATGCAGAGAGACTCCAGATAAGCAAAACATTATGAAACATGCGTTTGTGAATTTGAATTTCAAAGCCTGACTGAAGGAGTTCAGTGCAAACGGAAGTCAACTCTTTCTTTGCACTGTGGCATGTGTCACACCGTTGCAAAAAGTATACTTAATGTTTGGTAATGCTAAGCCAAAAGCATTTTCAGTTAATACATATAGTATGTCACCGTAAAATTGTAAGCTTCATCAGTTTATATTTGAACGTCGATGGATTACAATCTAACCCAACCGAGCCCACCGTTAGTTTATAATCGCAGGCGTTGTTTTGTAAACTGACTGAACTTACAATTTTTTTATCCTTAGTGATTGTTTCATCATCATCATCATCATCATCAGCCTATCACAGTCCACTGCTGGACATAGGCCTCTCCAATTGCACGCCACTTAGGTTGATCCTCGGCTTCTCGCATTCAGCTCCTGCCAGCTACCTTGCGCAAATCATCACTCTACCTGGCCTGAGGGCGTCCTATACTACGTTTGCCGAGACGCGGTCTCCACTCAAGAACTCGTTTACCTCATCGGTTGTCGGTTCTGCGGCTAATATGGCCAGCCCACTGCCACTTCAGCTTGCTAATCAGGTTGGCTATGTCGTTAACTTTAGTTCTCTGCCGGATTACCTCATTTCTGATTTTATCTCTAAGAGAAACTCCGAGTATAGCTCTTTCCATAGCCCGCTGAGCGACTTTAAGCCTGTGGACTATCCGTACCGTCAGTGTCCACGTTTCGGCTCCGTATGTCATGACGAGCAGGACGCACTGATTGAAGACTTTCGTCTTGAGGCATTGTGGGATTGACGATGAGAAAACTCGACGTAGTTTCCCAAATGCTGCCCAACCCAACTGATTTTTTCTGTTCACCTCGTCCTCAAAGTTGTTTCTACCTAACTGCACAGTGATTGTTTAAAATCAGTAAAATCAGTTTTATTTCTGAAAATAGGCCCCTGGAGGCGCGTTTACATAGTGTCCCAATATTAAAACCTACCACTGCTTTGGGACAAATGTGGGCTAGTGCTGAGAAGAAGCAGCGCAAGAAACTCGGTCACTATTGTCAGCCATAATCTGACAAGTTTGATAGTTTGAAAAACAGAATGTATGATTTGGTAATATTACAAGGATTATATGTCTTGAATAGGTCATTCTGTATCTATGGAGAAAATAGGCTGCAACCGCTATGATGAAACTGTTGCTACGAGTATATAATATGTTAAAATTAACCTTTTTATTGCTTATCTCTCTTAATGTTACTATCCATATTTTATGTTTCTGTTCGCTTCTTTGTAGAATTTGCTCTGCCATTTCCGCCTAACGTAAATACTGTGTTACACTTTTTCTATATTTTCTATCAGATAATAAAACCATAGCAGAAGTGTAAATAATTTAAAAGCCGTCGATTGTAATAATGAGGCTTAAAAGTACGTGTTGGAAGCCAAAATTCTTAACTCATTTTGTCGGAAGCAAAGAACTGTAATAAAAAGTTAATATTCTTTTACATAAAAACTCTTTGTCTTTAAGGTCTTACACCGAACTGTAACTCTACGTTGTGTTATATTCTTTATTATAATAAATTATTATTCAGCAAAAAAAATTATGCAAAATCTGAATATTTTAAACCAGTAATTATTATTATTAAATTTGAACTACAACTTATTCCGATGATTTTTTTTTTCTAAATGTTGCAAATAAAATTATGTTTTGTAATATTCTTCTCAAATCTTCGAATATCTTCGAATGTACTAACACTAATTATTTTGTAATGTAGTTAAGATACACGAGAAGAACAATTAATTAACAAAATCAACGTTACACAAACGAATATTTTTAAGTATTATCTTTGCCTATTTTAATACAATAACTTGCGTGCGTATCACTACAATGCGTTTGACGTCAAACGTTTAATTTTTGCTATTATGACAGAAAAAAAAATCTCATACTTAAATACATGACGAGATAATGTCTTATTGGTTATAACCATCTACCGTCCGTAGAAGCAGTGACATAAAAATATATCATCAACAGACTGTTATTTAGTTTCCATTGTCCTAGTGACAGTATTTTTTTCTAATGTCATAATTAAAATTTACTTTAAGCTTTGCTTTAAGCAATTAGATCGCCGATTATGTTACCTTTGTTTGGAACAATAAAAGTATAAGCTATCTCTCTATCTATCTAGGCTTGAAAACGTGGCAGCAAAGCTTACAGACAACCTTATTCATCACACTCGCTCGTGACGGTGTAAGAGACAGTGACCTTTTAACTCTATGCTCAAAAGAATATATATTTCGCTCTCAAGAGGTTTTCAGTAATAAATCTCTCTTGTATCACCGGAGACCTTTGCGTTAGCTTTTTATCAAGATCTTGGCTGGTAACCGAAACACAGGACGTTTGAATGAATAGATTTCGGGTTCCTTATAAAAAAGAGATATAATCTTGTTCTGTTGCCTATCTTGATTTGAATGTTCTACTGAAAATTGAAATTATTCATCTATTTTTGGCAACGTATTTTGATAAGAGCTAGTTATTTAAAATTTCTTCCATGTAGCATGAGGTAGAAAACTCTAAAAAACTGACTGTTTCGTGCGGTTCCTTCTTTTTCCTAAAGAAGAACTGTCAAAGGTAGACAAGCAGCAGGATCTTCCCTTAATCCCCAACCAGCTTGCCAAGCGTAGCGATTACATCAAAATTCTCCTTTTTGAGGGGTCCAGCTGTGGACTTATATTGGCTGATGATGATGATGATGATGATGATGATGATGATGATGATGATGATGATGATGATGATGATATTTACTTTACTAGTCTATACTTGTATTATAAAGAGGAAAGATTTGTATTTTTGTGTGTGTATGTTTGTAATTACTAAATTTAAAAACCACTGAACAGATCTTGATAAAATTTTGTACGATGGTTGATTAGATCTTGGGGAGGGGATATAGGATTTTATAAAAATAACACTTATTGGACTGATCTTTGTAATAAATAATTCCATGTGTTCTATCCTGTAATCTGAAGAAGAAAATTTATGTTCTCAATATGAAATTTCGAATTTCTCCTACGTACTAAACTTTTATTCAAGTATTGTATTTCCAATTTACACTAGCATCTTTCACTTGCTTAAAAAGTGTAACCAACTTGAAGTACCTGCATATTCTTTTCAAACAAAGACATGGAGGCGATGATCCCCAGAACATAGAAAGAGGTGATCTATTTCGTTATTATGTTATTATAAGTGTTTATATTTCAACGTTACTCCAATTTGAGTTGTAATTTTTTGTTATTTTTCACACATTTAAAAAATACTTGAATCTTTTCCTTCGCACATTATCACCTAACATTTTGCAACAGCGACGCTCTTGTCATCCACCAACCCGCACTAGGCCAGCGTGGTGGAACTAAGGCCTTAACCCCTCCCCATAAAAAGGCGAGACCCGTGCTCAACAGTAAACGAAATCGGTTGTTACTTTTGCCTGACATTTACGATGTCTGTGGTTTTGATGTTTTCAAACGTTTTGTGTTTAAACCAATTGAACCCTAAAACTCTTTTTACTTTTTTACAACTTTATTGTCTCAGGTTGTCCTCCCGGGGCTGTTTAGAGGAACGCTGTTGTGAGATATTGTTTTTGCTACGTTATATAATTGATCGTTCTCTTGTTAGATTAGATTACCTCATCTGGTTTGGTGGTTTTTGACGTGAATAATTGCTCTTGGTTTCGGATCTCGCAAAGGGAATTTAAAATGTTAGTGTGATGAGCCTTAGTATTTGTACTTGAGCTTAGAATAATAACACCTAGAAGCCGCGTCTGGACCAAAGCGTAAGCGTAAACGCGTGCCATTTAATTATCCTTGTGTGCGTAAGCTGAATAAATCTACGCTCTTCTAACGCACACATATATAGGCTTCAGTGTTACCATCATCGGGCGTTTACCCACAAAAAATGGGAAAACGTGTTGTTTTGTTATACAACGATTTGCCATGTGTTTAGTATGATTTTTAAATACATAAGAAAATATGATTACATTCATAGGTATATTACATATTTATGAATCTAATGACGAATGCCACCGTTCAATGTGTTTAAATTTAAATGCCTGTATGATTGTATAAATTCACATTCAGAAATTATTTTTATAGAATTAATAACACCAACATTTAAGTCTAAACAGTATAAAATAGATGTTATGGCAAATTCAATATTTTTCACAATATTAAAAACCAACTAAACAAACTGTGTGCATTTTTTCCACCAAAACTAGCAACACTGATGTTGATAGGTTTTGTGTTTCAAATTATTTATTTTTAATTCGATTTACGTACAGAAAATGTATAAAATGTAAGTACTTACCTGTGATATGAAACTTTAACACATCTTCATAGTGCAAACAGTCATTTTAAATTATTTTTCGCGAGCTGTGTTTGACTTAGCGTGACGTTGAGCACTGACAGCTCGCGGAACGAAGTAAGCCAGGTATGGCTTAGTTTTAGTTGTGCGTTTTTCGTGCTGACATTCGGTTTCTAGGTGTTATTATTCTAAGTACTTGAGTTATGGTTGGTCACTGTGTTTAATACGTTTTTAATTCCGAATTGATACTTAGCCTACATTTAGATAAAAAGTAACTATGTGCTAGCTTATAATCTATCTCCGTGTATAATTTTACTTATGTGCGTTTAGCTGTATAAGCGTGGTTATGTAACAAAAATCTTATCAAATTTTCGCTTTTATAATATAAGTAAGAAAATTTTGTATGATAGTAATATAAGTAAAAATCTTTTTATAATTTAGTAAAAAAATTTAAAGCCTTTTTTAAACTAAATATTGACTTTATTATAAAATATTTATTTGCAACCGGTCAGTCTGATTTTTTGCTTTTCATATTAGGCATAAAATTTAATTTCATGATGTGTGTTCATACACGAAAAAATAATATGCGTTGAATTGAAATATTAATGTCTAAAATATAAACTGCTTACACGTCCAAATATTTTAATTTACCACTGCTTCGGGCATTATATTTGTTTTTTTTGAATACTTAAATAAAATTTATTTATTTACAGAAAATTTTACAAAGAATTGAGTAATATTAATAAAAATATAAATATTTACACAACAAAGCCTATACTACTTGCATATAATCAAACAGATAATCTATCTAGAGGTTATTACTTAGAATATCTGTTTAATCCCTCAACCCCCAGGAGGCACTCGGGTGCCGCGATAACAATTGATTTCAATTGTGTCTGGAATAACTCACGATCGAAGGATTAAGATCACTATCTTGTGGAAAGGTGCCCAGCAGGCTAGCCACATTACCACGCTTAAAAGCCGAATTTATTCTTTGGGCCAGGTACAGCCAGCCTTGGTAATGTGAGATGTCTCGATCAACCTTTTAGATAACTCACGATACAGTTTTTGGGCGCTTGGTCCCCATGGTCCTAAGGATTTTACCCCAAACGGTTCAAATATGTAAATCTCACCAAGACTTTCATATTTGCGCCGTTTGAGGAGCTCTGCAGAAGCGGCAGCTGAACCAGCCCTGTTGCCTGTCGATGGAAGATGAGATGGCGCTAGAGTGTCGACACATGTAGCATCCCACACTAGAGGCCTACCCATCTTCCAAGGAACGAGAGTCATACCATCAGGACGCTTGCCATCGCTACGAGCGAGACCGTTTGGTTCCAAAACGGCCGGTATAAAACAAATAAAACCTAGGTTCCTACCTACCTACTTAGTATTGATTCGCGGAGTGGGCCTGGTGACCTGTATTAGCAGATGTTTTCTTAAAAATCTATCATAGGCGCCAGCTCTTATAATGCTGATTAGTAAGTTATGATAATTCATAATGTTCAATACCCGCCTGTACTTTGAGAACCTGTACTAATTTGTTTGTGGAAGAAATAAATAAATAAATATAATAACCGGCAAAGTGCGAGTCGGACTCGCGCACGAAGGGTTCCGTACCAGAAAGCCCAAAAAAACGAGTTTGTTGTATGGGAGCCCCCCTCAAATATTTATTTTATTTTGTTTTTAGTATTTGATGTTATTGCGGCAATAGAAATACACAATTTGTGAAAATTTCAACTGTCTAGCTATCGCGGCTCTTGATACAGCCTGGTGACAGAGCGACGGACAGACGAATAGACGGCCAGACGGACAGACAGCGAAGTCTCAGTAATAGGGTCTCGTTTTTACCCTTTGGGTACGGAACCCTAAAAATAAAAAAAAACATATAATGCTACTATTAAATCATTTCACAGCGAAACTGTCTACACCAATAATAAGTCATCTTGTGTAATTTACATTTACCTATGTTAAGTTTCTGTCATGTAGGTAGCTAATAGTTATTCGAAAGTTAAACTTCAGCTTGCGTCAAGTTGTTTGTAAATATCTTATGTAATCGCTTAGTGAACAAATAACGAGCTTGATCGAGGCACAATATATCCGAACCCTTTGAGCCGCCTGTGGCCGCCATAATCTAAATGAGATGGGAATAATTAACGACTCAAATAATATGCGGATTTGTGTTCAGATGCCTTACTCTGCAACACGATGCTCGTATTCACGGATTTATCTGTCTCTTTCAGATACTGGAAGACTTTGGCATGAGCGAAAGAGACAGACGGAGTCGAATTTACGGACTCATGTGTTGCGGAGTAAGGCCTATGTAACACTTTGATCGGATACGTATATGCTTACATTTAGATTTTAAATCTAATGCTCTGGTAATGAAAGCGCGTGTAGTATTGTATTTTAATCCATTTTAAGACTATGAAGGTTAGGATTACAGTTAGTTTTTATTAAAGCCCAAGGAATTATTACATAACATGGAAAATATAGTTTTTTTTTTTTTTTTTTTTACTGTTTTAGACAGGATTTGTACTCACAACCTTCCGTTTACCGGACAAGTGCTTTAAGCTCAATTTTAAAGTAGTTGTCTGTAAATATGCTCTAAATATGAGTGTAAAAAGAAAATGATAAAGTGGCTACTCTCATTATCTTATAATGATACAAAACTTCTGCTTGGTGTTGTAAATTAAATCCTTAAACACACACACACACACACACGAACACACACAAACACATACACACACGCACACACACACACACAAGCGCGCGCACTCGAACTCGCACTCACACATTCGCACACAACAACTACTTATTGAGCAAATACCTGATGCCTGTAACCCAGGCTTTCCTACCACGGGCATCAGTAATCACCTGTTTCCCTTGTATGTGAAATTTTTTTATGCCTGTCATAATAGAAACTTGTATTTATGTGCTATGTTTTTGTACTAATAATAAATAAATAAATAAATAAATGAGTTGTCAGGTACAGGAAGATTGCTGGTTCAAGTTTTATATAAAGATTAACTAAAATTGTTATTAAAAATAATTTATTTCTACCAGACCACATATTTTTAGGGTATTACTTAATGCTGGCTAAAAATGTGTGATGTACTTATTCAAATATATATTTGTTTCGTAAAACATTCGCCGTATATCGTAATTTGAAAAATTGGTGTTCACGTAAGCTTAGCGAAGGAATTGAAAGCAACATGCTCGAATCCTTTGAAGGCTTACGACGCTTTGGGAAAGTAATTAAATGTACCAAAAGAACTGCCCACGGGTATCCAAATTAATTTCGAACATGACACAACATGTTACTGTAACCACTATCAAAGTCAAAGAAATCGTGTATATGTTACATCTAATTGAATTCTCATTAATTAGGAAAATTCTAACAGTATTTTTTGACATTTTTTCGAATTCAACCTTGACTATAAAATCAATACCTACATTAACGTTTACGTTAAATTTTAGGATTTAAATATTACATAAATATTCAAATTAATTTAAAAAAACTATAATCTAAATAGTGAGGGTCTTTGCTTTTAACTAATTCTTTAAAAAAAAGGAAATAAATAAATTAAAATCGAAAGGGATTAAATCTTTCGTTTTGCATTGTTACACATTTAAAATAGTATTAATTATTTAAAGGTAAAATAGCATACCATCTCCATGTTTCGTCATTAATTACAAAACATTAATTTTGATAATCGGCAAACAATTAATGACAAATATTTAAAGTGTAAGTTGACGGTGGTCGTAGATATTCAATATGTCAACAATATTAAATTTATTGTAACTCAATATTTATTTGTTCATCACTATTCTTTAAATTGATACTTTTATAAATAGCGAATGATTGTATGATCCGACCGTTTTATTTCATTTTTTAAAAATATATTTAGTTTTGCAACGGGATTTAATTCAACTTAATTGTTTCATACATTGTACATCTTATAATGTCGAGATTCATCATATTATATAAAAATAATATTCAAGTGTACAGACAACAGCACGTCAACCTACAACAAAACGTCAAACTTTCGCAATTGATATTGATCTTTACTGGTTGGACTTAAGTTGAAAATCAATTCAATGTCCTTTAACTTTTTGGGTAGGTTGACCTGCCTTTGCCTGTACATTATTACTTGGCTTAAGTCCTCAGATGCTTATTTACAGCTGAATTACTGATTTGTTAAGCAGTTGCAGTAAAGTCTGAAAATTTATCACCGCTCCAAATTTACATAGCTAATGAATTAAATTTACAAATTTTATTATTAACGCAACACCAAGAGCGCTAAGCAAGTAAGCCGCAGCGCGGTAGCTAGTTAATCAGTATAACACCGAAAGCTTTTAACGTACATAAAGTACTACTGTTGCAAATTTTCCAATAAAACATCGTTAACTTTCCAACAATTTCGATCAGCCAAATCCAACAGCAACGGAACATGGCATAATCTAATTCATCGTTTTAACTTAATGACTTTCGTTGTTTCAGATTAAACGAAAATGGAGAGGCGGATCGCTGGGATAATTTACATCCTGATCACTTTTGCTCTTGTTAACGAAATGTCAATTAACGTCCAAGCAAAAGATAACAACAAACGGAAGCCCAAAGAGAAAAGTGGAGGGTTCCAAACGAATATTTGTGACGTCAGCGACCGCGATTCAAAAGTCCACTGCTATTGCGAGAACACTAGAGAACCGAGGAATGCAACCAAAGCGGAATGTTGGGTATTCAATGGCGGAATACCTCGGGACGATCTCATCTGGCAAAGTTTTGCGTCACAACCGACTTTACAAACTTTGTCTTTCAATGTCCGCGTCGATGGTGCGCTAGGCTACGTCCCGACGAAGGCTCTGGACTTTTTGAAAAACCTAAAGTCTATCAACATTCGTTATGGTAATATTATAGACGTAACATCGTACGCTTTCGCAAATCTAACTAACTTAACTGATGTAACTCTATCGCAAAATCAAATTGAAAACTTACACCAGTACGCGTTTGCTCATCTCCCAAACATAACATTAATAAATCTCGAAGACAACATGATTCTCGAGATTGGTACAGAAACGTTTTATGATTTGCCGAAGCTGCACAAACTTGTATTCACAAAGAATAACATATCGTCGATCCGAGATGGAGCTTTCTTGCACACGTTCAATCTGCTGGAATTGGACTTGAATAAAAACAACATAATCCATTTGAGACGTCGCACGTTTGATGGATTGGCCAACTTGAGGAAATTGGATCTACGGCGAAACCGCATTTACAATCTGACCGAATACACATTCGCGGAACTGTGGAATTTGCAAGAACTGTTGCTGGGCAAGAACGATCTGAAGTACATTTCGGAAAGGGCTTTTGATGGGCTGTCACAACTGCGGAAGTTGTCCCTAGATGATAATAAATTGAGTGCACTACCCTCAAGCCTCTTCGAGGGTGTAAGAGGGCTTAGCTCCCTCGATCTACGTTCTAACGAGCTACACGCATTAACTTTTGACAATATCAAACCCATATTGGACAACTTGAAGCCTCAAAACAGCAATTTGCTACTCGAAGGTAATAATGAATATTTAATACCGTATCATGTAAAGTTTCATAAACTTGTACGTTGAATATTAAATGAGTAGAAACAGAGACGTTATTATTAACTTTAACACACTTAGGAAGTTTGTTCTTTTATGATTCCTGCGGGGGTTTCAAGATGTGAAGGGGGCGAAGATAGAAGTGCAAAGTGATGTTTAATCCACTTATTTTGGAATAAATTATAAAATCTAGCTTGAGCTTCTAATAAAATACATTGTTTATGTAAGCATTAAAATAAGCTAAGAATCTTCATTGAAATTATAGAATGTCCATTTCAGCAAAAAAATCTCATTTAAAAAGTCTCTAATTTTTTTCACTTAGACCCAGGTTCGATTTCCGTTCTTAAGTTATATTTAATGTATGAACGAAATTTGCTTGTTTCGGCGTTATTTATTTTACATAGAAAACATTTAATTTTATGTCTATTACCAGGTGAATTTGGAAACATTCGACGAATTCAAGATTTGTTTTATTACTGATAGACAAAAATATTGTCAAGTAAATAATAAATCTGTTTTTTTATTATTCTTAGTGTCTAGAATTCCTTATCCAAAGGGTAAAAACGGAACCCTATTACTAAGATTTCCCTGTCTGTCCGTATGTCTGTCACCAGGCTGCATCTCAAGAGCCGCGATAGCTAGACAGTTGAAATTTTCACAAATTATGTATTTCTGTTGCCGCAATTACAACAAATACTAAAAACAAAATAAAATACATATTTAAGTGGGGTTCCCCTACAACAAACGCGACTTTTTGCCCTTTTTTGCTCGATATCAATCATGGCCAACCATATTTAAACCAGTAGACCAACCAACGCCCCGTTGTCTAGTGGTTTTAATACCGGGCCAAGATCTCGGGGTCCCAGGTTCGAATCCTAGGTCAGGCAACAAAAAGTTTCAAATTTTCGAACGTTTCGGGTTTGTGATAACCAACCCGCATTTGGCAAGCGTGGTGATTATGCCAGTACACCCATTATTGCTGGTGGTAACTTGAATTCAGTGATGGAGGCCTTTTCCCTGCAGTGGGATGATTATAGGCTGTTACTTCACAATCATGGCAACAGGTAGGCACTACATTAACTAAATGTATGTACTCGTACATACTGTTGTTTATCTAATCAATGGTACAGAACCCTTCGTGCGCGAGTCCGACACGCATTAAGCCGGTTTTTTTACTAGTAAGTTAGGTCTACAGATAAGTACATGCACCTGGCTGTAAACAAACAGTAAATTTTAGTTATTTAATCTGTGATATAAATATGATCTTATCGTAAACGTTAGCTGATTTAAATTTCACTTGGTACAGTAGAGATATTCTTTTACATTTACTAAAGTTGACTGATTTCAATTTCACCTGGTACAGTAGCGATGTTCTTTTATATTTACTAAAGTAATATTTTACTTTTCCCCAGAGAATAACTTCATGTGCGACTGCCGATTGAAATGGATGCACTCACTCCGAAACGAAACGAAGAGTCAAAACACGAAAACATCGCTAGACGGCGTCACCTGCAAAATGGATTCCCCAATAGTGAGCTCCGCGTACAACAAGATGCCCGACGTGATAGAAAATAAAATAGATTACAATCAGGAGATACTGCACGCCGGAATAACGATCGAGACTTTAAACGAGAGGATGAACGTCACGGAAAAGAAAACGATTCCCGAAGAGCTGAACAAAGATGCGAATTTAATTAAAAAACCGGTAAAGAGAGTCGTATTGAAAATACCTCCTGAAAGTCTACCGTGTCCTAGAGATACCAAAACTACGACTGAAACTCCACCTTTTGTAGTGGATCCAGTGATACCAATTCAGAATGAAATGAAAATTTTCAGATTTCACGAACCAAACACAGCGATGAGACTGACGTACAAATCCACCATTGTATTATGGAGTGTCTGCTTTGCATTTTTCTTTACTTAGATAATTAAGTCAATTAAGATAATCTAGTCATTAGTTTAAGTGAGATACAGACTAAGTCCCTTCTAAGTCACAGTAAGTGTACTGGATTAATTCTATGAGCACTAATACATTTATTCGAAAATAAATGATTGTATTCACCATTATGAATGTTGTAAACTACCGGATTTAATGTTAAGTAGATTTGTAAATGTAACTGCATTTCGTTCAAAACAAAATCAAGTTATTGCACCAATCTTGTATGTATGTTCAAACGGCATGAGTATGAGAAGTGTTTTGTAAAATTTTTTTTTTCCTTCTATGTATGCTTAAGTTAGTGTCAGAAATCAACCAAAGGTCATATTATGCTCAATTGATTTAATAAACTTTTTTTCTATTTATTTAAGTTTAGAATTAGTTGGGTATGTTATAAGATTTACTGCTGACTATTTTAACTAAAAATATTTCACTAAATATGAAGATGAAAACCTGCGTCCATACCCGTTATCAAAGTATCGTTTGCTCCGAAGACCTGAGTTTAATCACCAGAATGAGTAAGTAGTTTTAGGAAAAAACTGTTTTTACTGTTGTGGTACCTACTCTCTTTGTTTCCTTGCATGTCGACAATATGTAATATTGTGCACATGTTTTATGTGATAATGATTGTATTTGTCGATAATGAGCTTTACAAGGATAAAATAAACATACCTACATAGGAATTCAAATGGGTTATTACCTAATATTTTTAAACTATTGGTTGACATTGTACCAATAAGGTGAAAACCTTTATTTATGTGCTAGATTACATCCATTGCTAAGATACATCTTTTTTACGTTTTAATTGCTAAGATGTTAATATAAAACTGTACATGTTGGCATTGTAAAGTTTTTTATTTTTTTGTATTTTTTTATTTACGTTTCATTTCTCGTCGTAAATAAATCCATTTTGTCACACATAAAAGTCAAATAAAGTTTTATAACTAGATATAAATGTTTGCGAATGTTTACGTGCTTGAACATAATGTGTCATTAAATAATTTATATTTATGTAAATATTATTTTATTGCATCAGAGAGATTTATAGTTATGATTTCTTTTGTTTGAGAAGACAAACAGCCAGATTGCGGCGCGGTCTTTGTATCAGTGGGCGGCAAAGCGGAGGCGGCAGCGGGAGTGGGCTGACCAAGACATTTGAAAAAAAAAATTGTAAAAGGACCACGAGTGACTTTTTACAGTATTGACTGTTAATAGGGTAAAATGTAGTTTAAAAAGTTAAAAAACCTTTCATCTGCAAATCTTTCAGAATTTATTTTATAAGTATATTTTATTGGGCGTATGACGATTGTTGCTCATTGCTTAATTGGCATTTCAATTTTATTTTAAGTGAAAGCATTTCTTCGGTCAAAAAATATCGGAATTGCTCATTACCTTCTGTTAAGTAATTGTACTAAACAGAAAGTAATTGGACAACTTTGATTGCAACGTTCATTTCTGGATCCGCTTTCACCATCTCTTCCTTTTCATCGACCGCTGCCCGCTGTAGTAGACGCCACACCTTATATGCTAAAAAAGTTACGATTAAATCAAAAGACAAATTTCACTTACAGGAATATAACTAAATCTTACTTCTGAGTAACAATAATAGATGAACGAAAGCTATTTCATTTTGGTTGGGTTACACCTACACGTCACCTGTATGATATTTTAATACACATTTATTTATTCATAGTTATTTCAAGTTATTCATATTCTGAAAAAAAAATTGTCGGTCGTAAATTTGACAACAGCCAGTATTGGGATTTGTCAATATTATGAATTTAATTGCAACATTATTTGCTCGGTGTGCGGTTATTTAGCACATAATAATAATTATTATTTTGTCATAACAATAATGTTATTATCGAAACGTGTGTAATTAATTATACAATATAGGTAATGCAGCATCATTAAAACACTCTATTTAATTTATAACTGTAATCTCGTAATTCTAACTATCTTCTAAAAGTTATTAATGTCGTCTATATAAGGTTTATTCCAATTATAGGTCGACCGCTTAACTGAGTCCTTTCTGATGTCACTTTTGCTGTATTTCCCTCCTAATTTATGTACTCAATAATATTATTATAATGAATTCAATCGTGTTCCTTTGGGTAGTAAAAATATCTTTTAATTCATAAGAATGGTATGGAGTACATGAATTGGGTGGGAAATGAAAAGGAAGACGACAAAACTGACGTCAGATTGGACTCAGTTAAACGGTCGATCTATAGCCAATAGAAGATTCTTGGTTGAACAAACGAAACTTATAAAGAGTGAAAATCTAATTATCATCATCACCAGATCACATCAGACCACTGTTGGACATAAACTCTTCAATGGGAGGATCTTGATAGTCACCACGCTACAAAAATCAAATGGTTTGGCCAATGATGGAAAAAACTTTGCCTTTTCTTCAAGTGCCTCCTATTGCGATTCTTACGACACCCATTGAAAAGAGATGGTTCTATCTCAGTTTAAGTTACTGGCCTTGGCCCCCAATTCCGCTTATTTACAAATAACTCAATAGAATCGCAATGGCATCGCAATTGTATATTTTGACACATTTATTAAGGTGGACATGTCAACATATACGAACGCGATGCAATTACGATTCTATTGAACCATTTGTAAATTAGCGGAATTGGGGCCCTGATTATTAGTTCATTTAAACGACATTAATACAATTTTTAACAGTTGTAAACTGTTTCATATGACTGACTAGCTCTTCGCCCGCGGCTCTACCTGCGTGAAATACACGTTAGTGACGTTACATTACGTGCTAAAGCGGAAGCGAAAACCTGTGCCCGTGGGATACAAAATACCTATGTCATTTTCTTAGGGTTCAATTAATACCTGTATCAAATTTCATAAAAAACATTCAACAAAAACGCGAAAAAACATTGAAACGAAAGATATGTTTACAGATTTTAATTCGCGCTTATTTTGGTTAAAGGCCTCCCCACACTAGCGTCTCTCGACCTCAAGCGTCGTTGTCGCGGCATTGTCCAATCAGCGTTAAGTAAATGCCGCTGCGCTTGCGTTGCGTCAACACTGATTGGTTGCTGCCTCGACGTCGACGCTCGAAAGACGCTAGTGTAGGGGGTCTCTTATGGTCACGGATTGCTGATGACTATGAAAGCTGTAAAGTGTTAGCGAAAGTGAACGCGAATTAAAATCTAAAAGTATATCTTTTATTTCAATCGGTTTAGTAGCGTAACAAAGAGGCAAAGTTATTTTAGCATTTTGAATATTAGTAAGGATTACATCAGCATCTAGGCTATATGAGAACACTTTGTATTTGTAGATTTTAAGTATCATTCTTATCTTCAGGTTTAAATTAATAAATTTGAATTTGAATATCACAGTGTAAAAAAGAAGTATCTTTCAATGAAATGTAAGCATTCCAAAGTGTGATAACAAAACGAATGTTCTCAAATGAACGAATGAACAAGGAATAACACGACTCCTTCTCTTTTCAGTTTTATCAATTAAAGATAAGAAAAATGCTTACAATGTCGCCATTATACTGTATATGTTATAAATATGCTCATGCCGTTATCTATTTCGTATTGTAACGCCATCTGTGTTTATAATTGTGTATAACGATGTATAAAGTATTTTGACAAGGTGATTTTGTATAAATAATGAAAGTATGCTGTAACTTTTCGTATTATTCGTGTTTTATTTCAACCCTTTCCCTACATCATCACAAAGTAAGTTTTATAATCTCATCCACCTACTACTTAACGATTGTTTTTTCAATGTTCACGGGTTCGAATCCCGTATTGAGAGCAGGCGGTCTTTAATGCCAAGTATTTTTTATATGTAATAAAGAAAACAAAAAAGTACCTATAATGTTACGCTCCGTTGGAGTAATGATTTTAATACTGGGCAAAGATCTCGGGGTACTGGGTTCGATTCCCGGGTCGAGCATCGGGTTTTTATTTTACGATCATTGCTCGGGTTTGTGATCACTAACCCGCATTTTGTAAGTGTGGTAATTATGCCCCTATATAATTGCGGTTGAATTCCACTATTTCCATAAAAATACATATTAGGGGTTAAAGTATGAAATTGCCGTTTTGTATGGACAAAATCGAGAAAAGTCATTTTTCCATACTAACAATTTTTTTGTTTTTTTAAAAACGCCTGAACCATTTTCTATGCAATTAAAGGTGAAAGTTAGATGGTTATAAAGCTACGCATTATAGTATTTAAATTTCTGAAAATCAAAGTATATAATACAAATATACTTAATTGAAGCAAGAAGGTCAGCTGACACATTGTAAGGGGTCTTTTCAATAACTTCCTTTGAAGTAATAGGCACTAGTATTGCATTTTTTTTTGAGTTAAAAGCTACTTTATTTAGTTTTTGATACAATACAAAAAGAATTACGCAATAATATGACTATACTTAAGAGCTTAAAATAAAAAGTGGGAAAATAATCGGCAATTTCATACTTTAACCACTATTAATAGAAAAAGTGGGAACAGCGTTTTTTCAAAATGATATCCCATTATTTCTATTGCGGAACAAAACGCAGTTGTGTTATTTGAGAATCTGTTTTCACTTTAATATTTTTGATGGCCTGTCAAATGACGTATAAATAAAATTCTTAAGAGATATTGAGAATTTGATGATAGTGGCTGCTGTCTATTATTAACTGTCATGTCAATAACTACTATTTTTAAAGAGGAAATAAATAAATAGTTTCAATGTGCACGCCGTCTCGTATGACGACTGCAGGGGTTTTTGTCGCCGCCCACAATGGAAATAGTGGGAGACTCTGTCCTAGTATTTCTATCAACAGAAATACATAATAGAAATAAGTTGTTGTGCTAACTTGAATTCAATGATGGAGGCCTTTGCCCTGCAGTGGACTGATTATAAGTTGATATATTGCGCCCCGTTGGTCTAGTGGTTTAAATACCGGGCCAAGATCTCGGGGTCCCAGGTTCGAATCCCGGGTCGGGCAACAAAAAGTTTCGAACTTTCGATCGTTGCTCGGGTTTGTGATCACCAACCCGCATTTGGCAAGCGTGGTGATTATGCCAGTACACCCATCATTGCTGTAACAACTTGAATCTTGAGTTCAATGATGGAGGCCTTTTCCCTGCAGTGGGATGATTATAGGCTGTTTCTATATATTTTGTAATATTAAAACACAAAAGACAGTGCGAAATCATTTCGGATTATCAAACCATCAAAGCATGACGACCCTGTTGGTAAAGTGATGTTCTGCTTACTATGGGCCCCGGGTTCGATTCCTGATCGCGTCAATTTAGGAATCGCTTTTTTCTTATGGCTTGGGTCTGGAAGGGGTGGGTTTGTAGTCATTCTTCGAAAGGCACGTTAAGCCGTTGGTCATGACTTCAGTCACAAGATGGAAGTAAGTAAAAGCAAGTGACGTCAGAGGCCTGTTAAAGGCGACTTGGAAAACTCTGACATAAGATCATCCATGAAGGATTACCGCTCGATAGGAAGAAGATCAAAGTAGAGATGTAAATATTTTTGCAGAGAAATGTAACAAGTAAGTATACTACGAGGAGTCTTTTCAACTGTGACCTGACGAGCGTTGGTGACACTGAGGCCTTTCTATCATTTGGATACGCAATGTATGCTACTGAGTCACAGCGACTATTTCCGGAGTATGTCAGTATAGGTCACCGGTAGCAAAGTGTGCGAGTCTCCATTTAAATGTATCTGTGATAGCACTTCATTTAAATAATTGTTTTGGTGCCATTCAGTTTCGCCCACCTAGCTGTTATGGACACGGCTGAGGGGGATAAATGAGACACGTTTTTATATTTTCTTAAGAAGCCATAGCTCTTTATATTATTATGAATTTGTCCCCTGTTGGAGGCATTTAATATAATTGTTAAGCTTAACAATAGGGTTAAGATAAGACACGGTCCGATCGCGCCGCTAGTACGGGGCCCCTGCGCGGGCGAGCCCTAGACTCGCCTCGCGCTCGAGGTACCCTCTAGCAGGCCGCTTTTGGGCTGAGTGCCTTCCGCACTCGCCTAAAACCCGTCCGGTGAAGCTGTAACGGCCTTCTGCCACAGCATAGGTCCATTCGAAAAAAAAAAATAGGGTTAAGATTAACAAAAACGCAGTTTCGCCTAGACTCAGGAAGAAAGAGAATTAAATTTCAGAACGGCACCATTTTGTAACCAGTATTAGATTTCCTTAATTCAATTCAATAATTTTCTTTACGTAACTAAGCTTAAAATGTTATATTGTGTAATATGATTTAAATTTAAAACACGATCACCCGATGCCAAGCGTGGATATTATAACGAAGATTTCTTTTTGGAGAAGCCTATATAGATCCTATGTTCAGCAGTGAACTGATGCAGGCTATTAGATATGAGAGACAAATACAAATAACCCCAAAATTTTATTCAAGGTATAGTAAAATCAGTTTTATTACTGCAAATAGGCCGCTGGAGGCGCTTTTACATATCCCAATATTTCAACCTGCCACTACTTCGGGACAAGAGTAAGCCAGTGCCGAGAAGAAGCAACTCAAGGAACTCAATGTTATCAGCATCTTGTTAAATAATAAAGTACCTATACAAAAAGATGTATACCACCACCATTTGGATCAGCGGTAGTAAACGCTGCTTCTGAGCCATGGGTCGCGGGTTCGATCCCCGCACAGTACAAATATTTGTGTGCATGAACATGTCTGTTTGTACTGGTCTGGGTGTTTTCTATGTATTATATAAGTATGTATTTACAAAAAAAAAAGTATACTTATAAGTAAGATTATCGGTTGTCTAGTACCCCATACGACAGGGTACTTAATAGTACCTTAATTTGGGACTAGATGGCCCTGTGTGGCCCAGTAAGGCATGTCTTAAATATTTATTTATTTATTATTTATTTATACCAGTGCAATCTAGGACAATTCAATGCCAGTGTTGTAAAGTATGGGTTTATACTGCTGACGCATACTAAGCAATGCTATGCCTCCTCATGATTCATCGAATCGAAGAACTGACAGTCATCGTCACAGAGTAATCAAAACAACAAATGCCTATGCATTTTTGATTAATCAAATTAATAAAGTAAGTAAGTAGTAAGTCCATTTAGAAATAAAACAACTTAAATGCCACTTAAATATATAAAGTTTAACGTCACGTTACGTTAAAATATTTTTAGTATTCTCAACCCCATACACCCTTGTCAAAAGCGAATTCGTCTGATTCTAATTCGCTTGCAAAGCAAACGGTGGCAATAAATTTTATTCGAGCCCCTAAAGATTTGAAGGGATTTCTGAATTAACTTTACTAGACGGAACGGGTCGAGATAGTGAAATTATCCAGAATAAATGAAGTGAAAATGTACGGACCGATTACTTACACCTCTGCTTTTGATAGGTGTTGGAGATTAAATGCGATCTCGAATAGGTTTAAGGACAGACCTTTTATTAATAATAATAATAATGTATTTATTTTATAAAGCCTTTTCTACAGTACAATGTTGCATTGACTCCCGAGCGAGTATAACTGTATTTCAGGAGTCAGTTTTTTCCCCTTAAATATGACTATACAAAAGGTTAATGTTAACAATCAAAATTAAATACACGTTTTTTTTTTATTTATTACTACCAAGGTAGTTACACACTTATGCACATTTCAAGGAATGTGCACAAGTGTGTGTGTGTGTGTGTGTATGTGTGGTATGTGTATGTGTGTGTATGTGTAAGTACGAGTATACAGTCTCTACAGCATAAGAGATTCTGTAGCGTTATTATTCTAAGCTGTACTGTTATAGTCAAATAGCTTAAGTCACTCCTTGATCTTAACTTTTATTTGGTGGTTACTGCAAGCATGTAAATAGTGACTAATTTTGTGTAACTTATTGTACAAATGTGGGGCAAGATGGTCGTATTGTCTTTTTGCAAAGGCGCTACGAGTTCTAGGAGTCGGATATCTGAAAACACTTTTTTTTAGAAATTTTGATGTCAGGCACAGATACTCGATGGTACCTTGGATTGGATATTAATTTATGGCAAATTCTTACTAATATTATAAAAACTAAAGCTTGTAGGTATACATGTATATTTGTTACATAAAGAACTACTGAATGGTTTTTTCCGAAACTTTTCAATAATGGAATACAATACAGGATAATTTATCCTGAAATTATGTGTTGTGTACAAGTTGTATTTTGTGTGTAGTCACAAGATACAGTCGATAGATGGCGCTGCCAGTTGGTTACCATCATAGATATAGGATACAAGTAGATCCACTGACAGCCCGATAATGTGTAACCAGCTTTGATTTGTCAATGTGTGTGTCAACTAGTGACGTACCTTTAACATTTTTAGACTATCGATAATACTCGTAATTGCAGTTTGTCGTTTGGAAAATAATGTTTACTGTCACACTGTTTTTATCTCGAGATTATGCACCTACTTTGCGGCATACCTAACCGCCCTCACTTCTTACAACTATAATAGTGGGCAGATAAATGTGCCCGATGACTATATTTTTTACATATAATTTAAAAATAAACAGTATTAATTAATAAAAAAATAACAGCCATTGTTTATTAGTTTTCTTTATTTATTTCTTCAAAAGATTTTCCCTTGTCATCTGCTGTGCCGTGTGAGGTCATCAATAGCAGTAAGTGAAAAAGAACAAGTAAACAAAATCTGAATAAACGTTTACATTCTGATGTATCAAACACTGATTATTGACTTTTAAACAAGATTATCTTAGTTATGTGATTCCTTACAGTTTCCTTCTTCAAATTGTTAAGTTGACATTCATTTGAGACGCTAAACGTAAAATAACATCAAATTTCTCCGGAAACATTCAAGATAAATGTCGACAATAGTATCGATAAATTTGAGTCAAGCTCTAGCGTACATGTAAAATATTTCGATAAATTATTTATCCACCAAAATAATGTAAATAATCAATACATAGAACTTTATCTATACAAAATATTAAAATGTACAAGTGGATTGAAATAATTTTATATTTACAACATAAAAACAAGATCAAATTCAACAAAAATAACGCGTTTATACGATGACGACTTTCTACGTATTTACCTGTGAAATGAGCAATTTTCTGGATTATTTTTGTGGTTGACTCCACAGGCACTCACAGAACAGTGACCATTGTTAGATAAAACTGTATTTACTTTAGATAATCTACGATGTACTAGATAATTATATAAAATGTTGAACCTTATATCGCATATGCCACTGGATGTCACTCTGTCAAATACGACAGGTCACAAAACGAAAAGATTTGTTTTCTTTTTCTATCTTGCTAGATTTCCATAAGAGGTTTTCTTCTATCTCGCAGGCTTTGTCCGTCTATTATATTCTACGTTTATGGTTACCATATTTGTTTTTCTTATTAACCTAATATTTTAGTAACTTAATTTCTCTCTGAACCTAATATTTAAGTCCAAATCAGAGACAGTCGAAAGTTTATCTACATAAGTAATAATTAAAATATCTATGTGTCGTGTGGTGCCCTTTCGCACCAACCTTTTTTTATGATAAAGGAGCACTGCCAGAAAGAGAAGAGAATATAATGACAGCATTAGAACATGCAAAATCATGTTCCGTTTTCAAATTTGTTAATTTTTCATGTCCAAAAAAGGCTAAGGTCGCAACATGTTTCAAACACTTTGATTCACAAGCGTCCATAACATAGATGACAAAATAAAGTGCATCAAACCGAATCAGGTTTGCAATCTCGTTGCTAGAATGTATATGTGAGAAGCCAAGTTAGTTAATTCGGACTAACCCAATTCGGTGTTCGTATTTCGGTTTTTACGTGAGCCGAGCTATCAAAGTAAGCCAAATATGCGGTCACGTAACGACTGGCTGACATCTGGCCAGACCGCTAGTTCGCAACTTTGGAGCTTACGTAGCAAAACCTTTTTACAGTGTAAAAGTTACTAGTTAAGCGCGCACTGCGAGTACAAATCATATTTTCACATACATACAAGTTAGTTTAGGGAATGGTAATTGTTTCGTAACTTTTGAAATGCGTGAACATTTTACCTATAGTTATCTTATTTTCGTATCATATTTTATATTAGCTTTTCAGCCGCGAATCTGCCGGAAACCTATGCCAAACAATGAGATAAAAAAAAACTGTTATCAACTTGAAAACGAAGCCATGTGACCAGAATACAATATGTTATAAAAACCCTGTCCGATCCGAAAGGGTCATAAAGTTGCTATATTAACATAATCAAAATAAGTACCAAAATTACGTAATTCATGAATACAACCTTTTTATCGATTTTTAAAGTCAACAGGTTTATCAACCATTTACCCTACAACGGGGAAATTTTCAAAATGTGTTAACACTCCCCGTCTATTGTCGGCATTGACGCAAGCAAACTACTCGCTTTTCGGCACCGCCATAAACATAGGCGGCGCCTTTGACTTAGCGTAAAGGTAGCCGCCTGCTTTGATTCAACTCGCCGCGCGGCACGTGTCGGTGGATATATCCTGATCATGCATTATTAATTTATTATTTATTATTACGACAGGTCAGTTTCGCGAAGACATTACTTCCGAGTGGTCGTACCGTTCTGCTCCGCGAAATGTCGTATTCTACAAATAGTTTTCATAAAATTATGTGACAGTGAAGCAAAAATGCGTGTGCGGATTGTTGCGCTTAAAGCGGATACGAGTGTGTTACAATCGGTGCGGGACAACCTAGTGCGACGCTGTGAAGCCTGTATTTCTGACGGTGGCAGAAATATGAAACAACATCTTCGCCACAACCATCAAATCAGTGTCCTTATTGAGTGACCTCATACTACCAAATAAAAAAGCTACTTGCAAAGCTACCAAGAAGTCTCAGTTTCGTACAATTGACACATTATTATCTGACTAATAAGTACCGGGGTCAACTGGGGTCATGACTTCGCTACCTGCGAGTGCGAGCGCCGGCGCATCTCCGCGCCTCCTGCGCGTTCGGTCACCGCCACTTGGGATTACCATGTAAGCTTTTTTAATGTAGCGAATTTTGTATTTTTTTTTCATGGGGTAATTTCTTTCTAATGTTTCATGAAAATTATTACACAAATAGAATCTTATATAGATACCTAATAACACCTTAATGGATCGGACAGGGTTTTTATAACATATTGTATAGAACAATTATGGCAGTGTTATTTAACCTATAAATTAAAAAATATATATATTTATGTGGGATTGTGAGTGAGTGTGAGGGAATGATTAAGAGGAGGGATTGATCGGTTTGACGAGGAAGCAGTGAAATTATACGTCATGGTTTGAAGATGTGATTACTGAACGATGGTTTGAATAAAGAACGAACAAGAGTAGATGATTTTGAATTGAGAAGAATGAAAATGGCAGTCTTGGAGGATCGCGGTGAAAGTGTGTTGACGTATGTGGGTTTTTATATTTTAATATTATAAGACGTTAAGTTGTTGAAGACTAAATAAAGACGGAGAAATGAAAAAAAAATCTTTTTTACTTCCCCGATCCTACATTTATTCAGGCTTTTAATTTTCTAAGATTCTGTGACGCGCATCGCGCACAGACATTTTATTTCGCTGAAACGGGGTGCCGGATGAATGAACACAGCTACATCAGTGCGCGTCACAGCGTGTTTCAAAATAAATAGCTGAAGCAATATTTTATAATTTTACAAAAAAAAGGAATTAAGATAACACCGCCAATATGTTAAACAAAATGGTTACATAACGTGGACTTCGACAACAGGTGGTTGAAAATGCACCGTGTATAAGGACATAAGAAACATTGAGGAAGGTCTCAAGATCTAATCTACCTTTGTACAAAATTTCTGATGGGCTCACTTAAAAACACTGTCAGAAGTCTTCCGCGAAATATAGAAGCGACAGCAGGAGGTTCGAAAAAAACCGAAATTAATTTTTTAAACTAATTTATTAATAATTAAATTACAACTAGTTACAAATTGACCCGATCGAGGTTGGATACGAAGTGGCGGCGATGATGATGATCTCGGGGTTGGTGGCGCGATGGCGTGGTCACGTTGAATTTGCACGAGAGTTGCATCAGCGATTTCGTCATCTTGCAATATTCGGTTGTGTCCTCCTTAGAGGTTTAGGAGTCAGCGATATTCGTATAAGTAGGTAGATTTACGTAATTCCTCCGCCCACAGATCAGCAACTATTTGAGAACTTTGAGAGGAAATGTTGCTGGTATGGTAATATGACTGCTTCCCGGTTTTCTTTCTCTTTCTATTACAGATTTATCCGGGCTCTCGTATTCGTGAGTTTCGGACTTCATATTTTCTTGATTACTGGTACGTTTGCAGGTAAGTATCTCGTAGCGTCGTAGCAAGACTACGAAGATGAGTACAGTTGCACTTAATAGTACGCAATAGAATGGTATGGTAGTGTGGTATAATATCTCGGCAGGCGGTGTGTCGATTTGTACAGGCGTTTGGAGCGCTATTTTATCTTGGATGCTGTGAAGGCTCTGCAGGTTGATTGAGTGCAAATCAATGCGGGATGAATCTGTGGCTTGCATTTCAATATTCGGTATCTTCATTATCTTAAGAGGTTGACCTTTTATCTCGTCACTATCGTTGATTATAGTGAATTCGGGTGTGCGTAGTTGGCAGGTGAGTGGGATAGTGACAAAGTAACTTCCTTGAAGCTGAGTGTAGTCTTCTCGGCCGCAGATAAGATGAATCTTCGTGGGATGTGGCAGCGAGATAACATAGTGTTGGTCGTCTAGCTTTTCCATTGCTTCTTTACTCAGAGTGATGTTTGTAAATTTGCAGGTCTTCTCCAGAGATTGTTGTGAGATGAGATGCTGGATACAGTCAGGTACGGTACGGATCTGATGGTTGATGTTTTCTTCACAGAGATAGCCGTGAGATAACTTCGGACATTCTGCCTCTATGTACACGAATGCATTCTCGTTGGTAGCAATGAAAGGATAAGTAGGTATGAGGGCTTGATGATATTTATTAGGTGCTATTGATAGTTTATATAGGTCATAGGATATTTTAGTCACAATCGGGAATTTGAATATTAAAACTATTTCTTTATCTATAAAGTAATAAGCGGACTTTATAAGATCATAAAATTCCCGTAATTCTAAATCTAAGATGCTATCTCTACCGTATATATTTTTTAATCTAATTAACATGTTACTTAAGATGTTAATCTTTAGCATTGAATGGTGTGTGCTCGATGCACGAATAAATGCTAAAGTATTTTCTACTGTAATTAACTCACTTAATAAGTCATCTATATTTTCAGTAATTATAACTAGTAGCTGAGCAAACTTTGCAAATTTAGTTAAAGTCTCAGAATGCTGACTTTCTTTATTCATTATAAAAATTAAAGTTCCGTTAATAATACGCTGATTTTTGACTAATTTAGAGAGAATACCAAAGTTTTTCGTCATCCAATCTTTACTGTAGCTTATCTGATTATTTAACTCAAATGAAATCTTATTCTCATTATTGTGAAGTGTTTTAATGGCATTATCATATTTAATCGCATCTGAATGATCTAAGTTACCCGATATACTTTTTATAACAGATCCTAATCCGTCTATAAGGCCTCGTTTAGTTCGGCTGGGCTCTAAGCTATGTAACTGTTCTAATACTATATTCAATTTAGAATTTAAATAATTAATCTGGAGTTCATATAAAGCATAAGTTTCGTTAGGAAGTCTAGTCTCGTAAGCTTGAATTTGATTCTGAAGTTGTAAGATTTTATCTTCGACATCATTTAACTGAATGCGTTGTAAAAAGGTGTGGTAGTGTGTTATGAGTCTAGTTGGTCCCAGTTTGAACGGTAAAAGTCCTGGTCCGTCATCCAATGTTTCAAGTCTTATCTCCTGGGCTGTTGTCGTCAGGATCAGTATCGGCAGAATTATGCAACAATTTAGCATGTTTAGGAATTCGTTTCAGTCTAGACTTAGCTACTGGTCCCCGTTTTTTGGAGGTATAAATGTGGATAGGTAAGTCGGCTAAAACTTTGTCCTGGGTAAATCTTGGGGCTACTTTCTGTCTACTGGCCTTAGGGTTTTTTATAAAAATTTGTTGCTCCGGAATATATTCTATTTCTGGTTCGCGGGATTTATTCCTACTCTCTATAAGGGATGTTCTATCTGCTAAGGATGTGTCATTGATTAAATCATACACGGTTTTCATCTGTTCTTTATGATTGACAAGGTACTGCTGTAATAAGTGAGGAACTGGGTCTATATCAATAGGATCTCTAGGGTCAAAGTGTCCTGTGATTAAATCGAAGGGCTTACACTTATTAAAACTATGTATTGAACTATTGTAAGCTATGAGAGCATATGGCATAAGGTTTATTATGGGTTCGTCTTTTTTCTGTAGTTTTAATATGCGGAGATGTTCGAGCAAAGTCGAATGAAAACGCTCTATGTTTCCGTTATCATTTGGTGAGTGGGCTAGAACTCGGTGATGATTTATCTTATGTAATCGAACAAATTCGGCGAACAATTGATTAGTGAATTCAGTTCCGTTATCGGTAACTATTGTAAACGGAAGGCCATGATGAGAACTAAACTGTAATAAGGATTGGAGGATACTGACTGCTGTACCATCTTTCAGGTGATATGCTTGTCCGTATTTAGAGAAGACGTCTATAAATGTTAAGTATTTCTCATTCTGAACTGTGAATAAATCGAGGTGAACGGTTTCAAACGGTTTTGTTGCTGGCGGTACTACGTTAAATCTCTGTCGAATTGGATGTCTATCGTATTTCGCTTGTCCACATATGGAACATTCACCTATAAATTTAGATATCTGTTCCTTCATTTTAGGCCAAAAGTATCGTTTAGATAGTGCCAGATAACACTCATTAATACCTCTGTGGTTGGTTTTACCATCGTGGTAATCACGAATGATCTCTTGTTGCCTGAGATACTCTTTAACATTTTCTATTTCAGATTTAGAGAGTATGAGATTTATAGATGAGCTCTTAAATTTATCTTGAATGATTGGGATCACAGAGTACATGGCGAGAGGTGGGTTTATTAAAAGTGCAGTTTTAACTTTGGGATTCACATATTCTTTAATTGCGTTTATAATGTCGGATTCTAAATTCGATTCACTAATTTGCAACGAAATACGAGTATGGGTGTCAAATGGCTTTGTTATTACGGGCCGTCGTTTGACGTCACCTACAATAGTGATGTGCAATTGTCGATGGAATCTATTTATAGGTTCATCGGTAATGGGGACTTCGAGGATTGGGTGTTCATGGCTAGTGTGAGCGGTTAGAGTGTCGAAGTTAGATAGAGATGCTGGCTTCTCTGAGGGATTCGCGGTTATACTACTTATCTCTTCATTATTGATCTCGATTCTAGACAGGGCGTCGGCATTTGTGTTACTTTTGCCTTTCTTGTAAATAACAGTAAAGTCATATTCACTTAACTTTAACCTCCATCTAGTTAATCTCGAGTTAGGTTCTTTGAGATTCATTATCCACTGAAGTGGGCGGTGATCGGTAAGTATTTTAAACTTACGTCCAAACAGATACGGTCGGAAATACTTTGTGGCCCAAACTATGGCTAACAACTCTTTCTCGATGGTACTATAATTTATCTCACTATCGTTGAGAGTACGGGATGCGAATGAGATGGGTTTATCTGAACCTACTGGGCCTTGGGATAGGATGGCCCCAATAGCTAAATTTGATGCGTCTGTGGTCAAGATAAATTCACGAGTAAAGTCGGGGTATTGTAGTATAGGGTCGTTTGTCAAGAGTTTTTTACACTTTTCAAATGCTTGTACGTAGTTTGAGTCTAACGTTATCTTTTTACCTTTTTTTAAACATTGAGTGAGAGGTTTTGTGATATGAGCAAAATCGGGAATGAATTTACGATAGTATCCAATAAGACCTAAAAATTGTTTGATCTGTTTGGGAGTTTCTGGAATGGGATATTGCTCTATTGCAGAAATCTTATCTGGGTTCGGTTTGATGCCGTCTCTGGTGATGATATGACCAAGGTAACTTGTTTCTAACTTTAAGAATTCGGACTTATCCATCTGAATCTTAAAGTTGGATTCGCGTAACCGCTGGAGAACCTTTTCAAGGTTAATTATGGACTCCTGGAGCGAAGAACCGAACACGACTATATCGTCTAAATATACCAGGCAAATTTCGTTCTGTAGGCCTTTGAGGACGTTATCCATCACTCTTTGGAACGTAGAAGGTGAGTTCTTAAGACCCATAGGCATACGCAAGAATTCGTAATGCCCATGCTCCACATTGAAGGCTGTTTTGGGTATATCGCTCTCATTCATTTCCACTTGGTAAAATCCAGATGCTAAATCGAGTGTGGTGAAGTACATGCATTTGCCAAGCTTGTCAAGGACGTCAGTTATATTGGGGATTGGATATTTATCGTCTATTGTCTTGTCATTCAGTTTACGAAAGTCCACAACTATACGCCACTTCTTTTTACCAGAAGCATCAACCTTCTTGGGCACAACCCATATGGGTGAGCTCCAGGCTGACGTGGAAGGTCTAATTATTCCCTGGTCTAACATTTTATATATCTGATCACGGACTTCCTGTCGATGTACATAAGGATAGCGATAACTTTTAGTATAAATCGGAACATCATCTGTCGTTTTAATACAGTGTTTAATTTGGTTCGTAAATGTTAGTGGTTCGCCTTCCAAATAAAATACGTCGGCATAACGCGAGCATAAAGTCTCTATATTAGCTCTTTCCTCGGCGTTCATATGATCTGTCCTAAGGCGCGAAATGACGGCGCGTGCGCGTGACGTAGGCACGGACTCAGTTCGCATGCACTCGATATTAAAAACTTGTGCCTGCGCTGGGTGGTCTAATGAGAATATTATATCGTTATTTGTAGGATTATAGACTTCTAAGATTCCGCGGCTATTTTTAACGGATGTAATGCAATCGGAAATGTGGCAATTACAGATAATTTGCTCTTCGACGAGGACGTCACCATCCGGGGCGTTAATTGGGATTCGAACTATTTTTGAAGAGTTTGCCGGGATAATGTCTTCATAGAGGTTGACGTTCAGCGAGTTGTACATCTTAATAGGATTGACAGCAAACTGGGTTGAGAGGGTCTGATCTTTAAGATCAATCTTCGCTTCCCATTTAGTGAGTAGATCTAGGCCTATAAGACCGTCGAAATAATTATGGAAACGGTACACAAATAATTTTATCTTATCTTGGGATTTTAGCTCGGGAAAGCACGGTAGTGTTATAGAGTAGTCATTACGGCTGGTTGCGTGAACGTTAGTCACTTCGAAAGGGTCGTAATCTAAAGGAAAGTTACATAAATATTTCTTAACAGATTCGGGACTAATAAATGACTGATTTGCGCCGGTGTCTATTAATAACTTAAGCAGCGGGTTTAAAATTTGAATGTAAGGAAGTTGCCGTTGCGTTTGTATATTCAACTCTATTTTAACTTGTCTGACGGGCGGGCTATCTGAAAATCCTGTTCTGTGGAACTAGATGCTTGTGGCTCGTTACTTGACTCTACGTTATTGTGACCAGTGGGCTCGTAATACTGAACTCTATTGGCATAGTCATAGTCATAAGATGCGTCGTAATTATTGCAATCAGTTAAGTCATTATAATATTCTGTGTCGTAGTAGTAATCTGAGTAGTATGGATCGTCGTATGCGCATTCATTTAAATTGACTTCGCGTGATTTGAAGTAATTATTTGGTGGGGGATTGCCGAATCTTTGCCAATCGTGTCCAAATGAAGTTGGTGGCAAAGGTCTGGGTGTGAATTGCTGTACTCCGCTCATAGGTTTAGGAGGCGGCTGGTACTGAGGCTGACGCCTAGGTGGTAACCTGAACATGTTACTTTGGGCATTATATTGCGGTGGTGGTGCACTAAACATTTGCTGTGTGCGGGTCATACGCGGCTGTTGAGACTGTGCAATACTAGGCGAGTTAAATTTAAAAGGTTGCGGTTGCACTGATAAGCGGAGCGGAGGCGGCGGCGGATTATATCTCGGCGCTGCCTGATTATTAAAATTAGATATACTATTAAAGTTATTAAATTTAGGCATTGAGGAGGCTATAGGTAAGGCAACTGGTGTGCGATGGGCTAGTTGGTGTCTAGGCATACTTTCGTTACGTTGCTGAAGATATTGAATATTTAATTCTTCTTGCACATACTCTAAAGCTTTTTCTATACTGTCTGGCCTCATAGACCTTATACGAGATCCAAGCGGTTCCTTTAAACCTCGTACAAAGGCTTGCATGGTCAACTTTTTATACAGAACCCTCTTAGCGTCTATAGTGGTTCCTAGTGTCTCATGTAATGTAACATAGGTCATTATCGTGCTAAAAAGAGTTTGACAATGGTCATAAAATTCTTGTGGGCTACTATTGCCTTGCATAGCTAGGGAGAGGTCGTTATAGAGTGCTGTCTCGTCCCGTTGATCAGCGAAGTTATGTACTAAGACATTTCTAATCCCTAACCAGTTATCTGGGATGCCATTTGAGTTAATAATGGTAGCGGCGGGTCCCGTGATTTTGTTCAGGATGCCGTTTAGGAGACACAAATTATTAAGTTGACTATTGGGATCATCTCGCAAATAGTCTGAACATAACCTATCACAAATATTAATAAATCTAGTTAAGACGTTGGGGTTCCCGTCAAAATCGGGAACAAGGCGTAAGGCCTTGTAAATACTATCGGGATCAATTTCCATTTCTTCTGATAAACTAAATAACCTATTTAAGTCTAGCAAATGTTCCCTGCGTTGCCTGCTAGATGCAGACCCACGGGATCCAGAATTTCTTGGATGAAAAATTGTGACTAAAATTAGGGACTAAAGATAGGATAGGATAGGAAACACGAGAATGATTCAAGTGCACTTACATGAACATATTTCGGCTTTTCTTGTGTATCGATGTCTGGATACCCTCTAGCTGGCTGGCTTCTGGTTCTGGATTCTCGAACGCGACTTGATAGCCACACGGGCGGCTCGTTATGACGGAAATCTTCGTGATGAAGCGCGAAACCGACCGCGAGAATCCTACCGACTGCGCCAAATATAGAAGCGACAGCAGGAGGTTCGAAAAAAACCGAAATTAATTTTTTAAACTAATTTATTAATAATTAAATTACAACTAGTTACAAATTGACCCGATCGAGGTTGGATACGAAGTGGCGGCGATGATGATGATCTCGGGGTTGGTGGCGCGATGGCGTGGTCACGTTGAATTTGCACGAGAGTTGCATCAGCGATTTCGTCATCTTGCAATATTCGGTTGTGTCCTCCTTAGAGGTTTAGGAGTCAGCGATATTCGTATAAGTAGGTAGATTTACGTAATTCGCGTCAAATTCGCCTAACAGTTTATAATTCACTTGTCAAGTCACATCTCTTTTAGCTTGTTGAAGTATGGGGTACTGCGTGTAAAACCGAATTAAAAAAACTCCAAATAGCTCAAAATAAAATAGTAAAAATGTTATTTCATTACCCATATTTAACACGCTCAGAAGAACTTTACAAAGACACCGAACTTATGAATATCAAACAACTATTTCAGTACTGTACTTGTTTATTAGTTCACAAAATAAATAAAAATCTATTACGCACAAACATCACATCTATAAAAAAAAAACACATACTTAAACACAGGACACGAAGACCCAGTTTTCTTGTTTTATCGAAAGTACGCACTAATTATGGCAAAAAGACCATTGTCCTTGAGGGAGCACAGCTTTACAACAAACTCCCATCCAATATTAAAGCTGCCGACACCCTGGAAGCGTTTAAAGCAAGATTATGTGAGTATGTTCTCTCCGACCATAATTTGCTACAGAGGTAACGACTTGTATTCTTTTGTCTATTTTATTTTTTTATTTTGTATCAATCCGTGATGTATGACTGTATTTATCTTTTTTAGTTCTCAAGTAAGTGACATGTATGTCTTTTCTGAGAATAAATTTTTTTAAACTGAAAATTTTCTAAATCGCCATTTACTATTACCAAGTTTAGGCGTGAAAGTATAACAAGCAGACAGATAGAATAACTTTCTCAGTTATAACATTAGTAGGGATACGAGTAGACGAACAGTTGAGTCCTGCAACCGAATCAAAACGTCCAGAAGGTAGAGGTTTATTATTATAGAACGAAAATACGTTAAGCGCTAATAATAAAACTCGGTAGAAGTTTTATGGTAATAAATAATATATTAGGGGTTAAAGTATGAAACTGCCGTTTTGTATGGACGAAATCGAGAAAAGTCATTTTTCCATACTAACAATTTTTTAGTTTTTTTAAAAACGCCTGAACCGTTTTCGATGCAATTAAAGGTGAAAGTTAGATGGTTATAAATAAAGCTACGCATTATAGTATTAAAATTTCTGAAAATCAAAGTATATAATACAAATATACTTAATTGAAGCAAGAAGGTCAGCTGACACATTGTAAGGGGTCTTTTCAACGACTTCCTTTGAAGTACTAGGCACTAGTATTGCATTTTTTTTAGTCAAAAGTTAATTTATTTAGTTTTTGATACAATACAAAAAGAATTACGCAATAATATGACTATACTTAAGAGCTATAAACAAAATAAAAAGTGGGAAAATAATCGGCAATTTCATACTTTAACCCCTATTATATATTTTTTCTTTGCTTTTAAACAAATAAATAACCCAGGTATTTAGACCCATTTCCGTTGGATCACTATTTACGCCACACCCTGTTATATTATTGTTAGTTGAGTAGTCACATTTCCTTTTTTAATTATGAAGTATTTTTTTTAAACTGACCTGCTATAGACATTTTATGGTCTGATGATAAATGCTCAAATGTTAACGTTATTTTTACCATGTTGATAATACATTATGTTAGTGACAATTGGTCCTATAAAATATATTTACGTTAGATGAAAATAAACTAAGGAATTACCTATTCTAGGACTTGTCTTTGAAACTCCGTGGAATAATGCAATATAACATAAGTTCTGTGGTCACGTACCTCCTGACATCTGCTGACCGTCTGCCGCTTTACAAAATAAGTAGCTGAGACGTTGTGAATTTGTACTAGAACCATCTTGTTTGGATAATAAAGTATAATTTTATGGTATACCTATTATTAGAACTTCTATTTGGCTGATTTTCTGCTTTATTTTTAGTAGAAGTAATTTTGTAAGATTATTTAATGTTATTATTATTTATTTATGTTATGAATTATTGTTTTTAGTTTAACAATTTTTAATATTCTTACATACAAGATGCAATTTTAATCACCTTCCAAATTTTAATATAACAATCTACGAGACAAAAAACAAATGATGTATTTTTTTTGGTAATAGCCCAGTACAAAAATGTTAAGATAAAGTATTTAGAAAATGTCCGCCAAAAATCTAAAAGCTTTGATACGGCCTCCTAGCAACACTTTTTTTACGCAATGTGCATCTCATTCATTCATTACGATACTATTCATATATTTTTGATTTTCCCTTTATACCTTAACAGGCATATGACCCTAAAAATTTAAAACTATGGTCCGAAAAATATTTTTGGTTGAAAATTTATTTACATTTTTTACTTCATAAATGGGTTCTAAATACGATTCTGAACGCTGAAATTTTTTGAAGGTGATGTAAAAGTCTTTCTGTATAATATTAATCGTTGTAAAGTTTAATTTTTTGTATGAGCTTGTGTATCTTGCTATACCTAATTCTTGGTCTCTGATATCCGATCACAATTTTTTTTAAAACCCAAATTAAACGCTACTCAAAAACTTTCTTTGGAAGAAACTTGTATGGACTAAACATACGAAGTACCAAAAAAAAAAAACAATGAACGAATTATAAAATGAAATACTACTTCATATCTCGCGAACTTCGTGACAGAGTGGCGTACACACCGGTTTTCAAAGTTTGCTCCAAGGAGATTTCCGAGTGGGTCAATGTAGAAAAAAAGTGTTTTTATTCATTTTCAATCTGGGTGTTTGTACCTTCTTTGTTTCTGTTTTCTACAATGCGTGTGCTATAATAGTACCATACCAATAGGTCATTGCAAAGTCAATTACAAAAACAATTGAATATACTATGTATATGATTAAAAATTTGTTTCCATCCAAAACCTCTGGGTAAATAGTTCGCTGTAGTTCCGTGCTGCGGTTGACTGGCAGGAAAGTTGCAAACGTGGGGCGGTCGAGCCAAAACGTCAAGAAGTCGCAGCTACGAGACCGCAAATTTAGTTTAGTGTTCCACTGTTTTATTGGGATATAAAAATGCTATGTAGGTATAATCTTTAGGTATTTGTTTTAAGGCCAGTTATTTACTGTTAATAACCATACATCGAGAATATGGTTCGGTAGTTAGGGTTCATATTATTATAACCTACCAAAATAAAAGATGTAGTTTTGAACGTTACGTATACCTTTTTTATGTAACCATTTTAAACAGGACGGTGACTTTCTGTAATCCGTATATTATACCAATATATTTAATAAAAAATATTTTTAATTCAATAATTCTTATGTAAATTACTTCTCATTTCATTTTTTTCCGTTTAAGTCATAAAAATCTGTTCAAAGGAAGCCTTTATTTTTAAAATCAACATACATTTGAATAATAAGTAAATAATAAATAAATAAATGTGGACAACATCACATACATTGCCCTGATCCCAGTTTGAATAACTATTTAAAGCATTCGTATTTTGGAAACCAAAAACAACGATGGTACCACAAACACCCAGACCCGAGAAAATGTAGAAAAACACATTTTTTCTACATTGACCCGTCCGGGAATCGAACCCGGGACCTCGGAGCAGGCGACACCTTGAAAACCGGTGTGTACGCCACTCCGCCACGGAGGTCATCATATAAGTACCTATCAAGTTAAGGTTTCTTCGAATTAGACAATATAACAAGGAAATCATCAACCTAGCGTGTGTGTACATAGTAAATGCGTTAAATTAAGGATCATTTACTCAGGCGTACTTTACTTTGTCTCAGGCGGGAGACAAAATTTTAAGTTTATATTTATATACTGATATTATAATTGCAATTTAAATATCAAATAAAATAATTAAATATATGGTTAATTTCCCCATTTTTGTCAGCACTGCCAAAAGTGCTTTTTCCTTTTTGGGCTCTTGAATCGGCTCCAAGTTAGTTGTGAAATTTTACTTACACGCTTCCCTATGTGACCTTGACATTTTATCTTGATCATCATCATCATCACCAGCTTTGTCAGTTCACAGCTGGACATAGCCCTCCAAAAGTGTTTTAAGGAAGGGTTGGCAAATTGGCATGCATGACAGGCGGGTTGACAATCTAAGTTTGACCAGTGGTGAAGAGAAAAAGTAGGTACTCTTTTAATTATGGTCCAAAGGTTGCTACTTGAAGTGGCGAAACGCGTCGAGGTTTTTCTTATATTATCGGTGTTGGGTACTAATAATTTCATTAACTGTACTGCATGCATTTTTGAGGGAGCGGGATTTCCTGCATGAAATAGTGCTTGCTCAATCAGTGTTAGTGCGGGTAGTGTGGTGAAGGTACCTAGGCCAGTGTTAACAAGTAAAAATCATTAGCAAAATAATTTTCAAAATCCATAATTAGTTATGGATTTCTGCAAAGTAACGTCTGAGTCTATTAATTTTAGTACTCTTTTAGTCGCCTCTCACTACACCCTTGGAGATGAAGAATATGTGTAAACTTTGCGAAATTATAATAAAATTTACGGTTTGCGTAAATTTTAAAAATCTATTTATGTCATGCAAATTAGTCAAAGTTATTAAAAAAAAAAACATAATATTTGCTGATAACGTAGCTTTATGTTACTGTATAATAATAAAATAATAGCGTTATTTAGGATAGTGTCCGAAATTCAAAAGAGCACCCAAATGTATAGTTGGTATGGCTGTTTCTCATGGACTATGTCTTTTCTGATAATTATCGGAATAATTACAATTGTATAGCAAAAGTACCTACATCAGTTCATTTGCTAAAAGAAGCAGTCATTTTGCCTGTTCAAAATGTAATCAAGTGACATTCAATAAATTGACTCAATTCAGTCTGTGTTAGTTTTCTAACTTTCTTTAAAGCGTAAGTAGGTATGACGTACCTACCTATCTTATTGTATTAATGTCTAGAATTGTTAAACTGGAATTCCCACCTGCCTTTACGAAAGTGGTTTCAAAGGCATTTGATTAAAGCCTTGAAGTATGTATTCAAGGAGTTGTTTCAATTTACACTAGCAATTTATTTGTTTAAATAATAAAATTAACAAGGAACTAGGATAATCTGTATAAAATTACACAATGCTAACCACTTATCTTGAACAAAGTCAGTTTTAAACCCAAAACGCATTCTAACTGTAACCATTCCCGAGATATCTTTAAGCAGTAAATACCATAGAGCAAAACCATCAGAATTATCTAAACAACTTAATGAGTCTATCCGTAATCCACTGGGGTCCGAATAAAATTTATGTGATCGGCTTAATGAGATTTAGGTATAGGGTTGCTACAGTTCTGCTAGGGGTTAAAACTTTACGAGTTTTTGGAAGGGAACGGAAAAAGACTAGAACAGTTTTTTGAACTTTCATGTTTCTTGACTTTTCCTTCGAATTGCATAGACCAGAATCTACACCGGTAGTTTTTAAGCTCTGAGGTTCCGATGTCAATTCCTAGATGGCTAACGTTGAGGTACTGAAATATTGTGTTGAGTCTAGTCTAGTCTAGTCTGGGTATTTGTGGCACCTGCTATAATATCATAGCTACTAAATTCGGGATTGATACAATGATTATGGTGTCGTCTAAATATAATTTGTTAATCATAAGAGTTTTTAGCTTGTTTAATACTCGTATTTGGTAATATTGCAAAATTGAAAAAGTAGACAGTCCTTTTGTTTGTACGAAGTGATGTGACAGTTCGCCTAAGAATATTTTCAGAATTATTCGTCTGCCAGTATTCTTATTATCACACAAAGTGTCAGGATATGCAAACAGGTGTAATAAATATCTTTATTGTTATTTTACCATGATAACGTGTTATTTACATAAATGTAGTTGACCGTAGGCACTCACCGCAAAATTAAGTAAGGGAAGGGTCTTCTTTTATCAGCACATCCAAACTCGGAATAATTAGAGATAATTGTTTTATTTCTTATTTTCGATACAGTGATTCGAAAACTGAATACGACTACTCTTTGCATTACAAAAAATACAACGTTAATGAGTGAAACTGGTGATTGCACTGGGTTCACTATTTGACTCATTGAGAGTCATGTAACATTTCTGTAGTTATATCGTTTACCATTTCTGGATCGGATTTAGGTAAGAATTTTGCGTGTTAAAATGTTGAAGCAAGTAGCGGAATGTTAATTACATGGCAAACACTATTTTAATGTTACCCCGTAGATTGTTATGAACTAGCTGCAGTGTAGGGTAAGTGATTCAGTACGCATTATTTTAAATCCCATAGATATTAGCGTTTTATTTCAGCCAATCACTGGCACTATTTCGAAAACGCTTAAACATTAGTATATGTACGAGTATAACTAACGGAAGTCTCACTTCTAATGTTGTTGTTCGCTCCTTTGCCTCCTCCAGTTCTATCAGTAATCTAACAAATTTAATAAAACTAAAATCATGTTATCCTGAAAATGTAACAACCTCCATCAAAAACACACAAACGACATAAACATCGAACAAACAATCCCAACAAGTACACAAAGACGACATCACCGCCTTTTCGCGCGCTTCCAATATCCCGGCAGAGGGCGTTTACTGATACAGCTCAGTCATAAACGACAACCCATTTTTATTTTAGTAATACGAGTACATTACCAATTATTGCCCAGTATGTACATTTACTTAAGCATTGCTAATGAGTTAGGTTCCAGTTATATTTTTCTTACGCCCATTCAAAACGGTGCAAATGAAATTACTGATATTTTTTGCAAGTTGTTGGGCATAGAGGGATCTTACAAACCTGATTGTCCCTGATAGAAGGCCAGTTCCGCACATTCAACTTGCTTAGATTTTTAGTTGGACTTTGCACGTGGAGCACTAAAAAATAAAACGATTTAAATACACAGTAACAATAACTGAATAATTTATAAATGATTGGCTGTGTTTAAACCTGTGCACAAATAGCTTAAGGCCTGAAAGATAAGATACATGTCAATCATTTATCAATCTATAGTTAAAAATTATTGTGAAATTATGGGTATTTTACTTATATTATTTTTGGGTATACATTAAAGCGCTAAAAGGAACTTGTGCAAAAGTGTCACAACTAACTGCTTACGTCCAATCGGTCGCGAGCGCGGCTTACATAAGTAAGACAAAGTTTGTCCCACTCACACTGTTAAAAAAAAATTATGGCTTTGTCAAATTACATCACATTACGGCAGTGTGACTATTGTTTTATGCTAGCCCATTATTATAGTAACAAATAGAGAACGTATTTTTCTTTCCTCTGCTGTCGTAATCTAAGATTTCTTGAAGCTGGTGTTGATACGATACCAACTAAAAAAAAGTAAAAGCGTTAGGAAATCTATTCTGTATTCCATTTATTCGCAGTATGCTTGGCTGTAACTCTAGTCTAGAAAATAAGTGATTCATAAAAAATAATTTTCCTAATTTTTTATTAGTCATCATAGTAATAATTTAAAAGACCGTGTATAATTTTAAAAGGCTGTCGGTTCTCTTTGGTTCACATCGCTACCGCAAGGTCTTCGCCAATTAAATTGAGGCGACAAAAAGAAGTCCAGAACGTCCCCTTTGTGGTACCTTATTAGATCGACCAGAGCTTGAAGTGACATAGTAATTTAACTATTTTATACTGACAGCCTTATGGTTTTGTTCCTACTTGTTGTTTAGGTATTACTCAGAGTTTGATGTTACTCTAATGCTTATTCGACTATTATTAGGCGAATTTCGTAAATATGCAAATAATTTTGTGATCACAATTATGATACCTAACTATAATGTAAAATGTATGTACGTAAAGAGCACCTGCCTGCACATAAAACAAAAGATAATAAGTACTTTTTTTGTGCACATGGGACATTAGACAATACATTTTGTAGCAATATCGCACAGTCAATTTCAACTAAATAAAAATAGATGTATATTTATTTATTTATAATAAGGACAACAATAGCTAAATTAATACATTTAATACCCTATAGGCTAAGCACACAAACAACAATGTTAACTATCAGAAAATTAAGCTCAGTTAAAGGAATCAGACCAAAATATGCATTCCAAGTAACATTAATTACATATTTTGTAGTACTGCAACTACGTGGGTTTTTGCCAATCTTCATAGTATTTTTATGAAACAACATACAAATCACTTTAAAATACATACTGAATCGCTAAAGAGACAAATAAGGCATGAGAATACACTGAAGGTATAACCTTTATTGCATAATATATTTTTTTTATTGCAATATACCGAAATGTAATAATGTGAGACTGCCTAGTGACTAAAAATATTAAATGTTTCTGAATCTCACAAACTGATTTTATAACTGGTTTCTTAATTACCTCACTGCCAGATAGAGGCTTCTTCAAAAACAGAATTTAGAAATGTCCAGACTTGTAAATAGAATATACGGCCTCTAAAATTGAACGATTTCAAAGCGCCTCGCATGGCGATCGCCGATAACCCAATGGTTTAAAAAACGCTTGTTCTTCTGACAGTTCTGCTTTAGTCGCCCCTTACAATACTCTAAGACCAGATGAGGAGGTGCAATTCTATTTTGATCCGATAACACACGGCACAACACTCACCAACCTCATAATGACAACAATCAAATCCATTAAGCTCAAACAAACATACCAGCGCATTAATTAATTACTAATTCAATTAGTGGATTGTCTGTGATGTGGTGAGTGATCAATTAAGACTGTTTTATGAAAATTTATATTATCAGATTCATTATGTTTATTTGAATTCTAAACTCCTGGTTTTCTTTTCGGGTAAAGCAAAATATACCTAAAAACATTTTTTTGGTAAAATATCAAACAAATAATGTGTCATATTGCGAGGGTAAAATCCCGTGGGCAGCGGTGGTATACAAAACACCAGTTTTGTTTAAGAATAGCGCCATCTCTTTTCGGCCTAAGTAACCTGTAAAATTGATTTTGTAAGGGGCGACTAAAAGGGTCCTATCAAAATAAAACATTTAACAGCGTCTTCTTTGCACTAATAGATAAACTATCACCGCCAACCTCTCTGCCACACGAGGAGTTTTCAACTAAATTCAATCAAACAACAGCCATTGTCCGTCCACTGCTGGACGTAGGCCCCCTTCAAAACATGCCACAATTGTCTATCCCGGGATTTCCCCATTCAGCCGCTGCCAACAGTTCTCCTAAGGTCATCGGTCCATCGAGGTACAGGGCGTCTAACACTACGCTTGCCTAAACGCGGTCTCAACTCCAGAATTCGTCTGCTCCAACAGTTGTCGATTCTATGGCAGACGTGACCAGACCACTGCCACTTCAGCAAAATTTTCCTTCGTAAACTACGTACTTTGTTGTTTTGTGTATTGTCAATCGGTTTCTAAAAAAATGGTTATAAACTTTCAAAAATCTATACACTGTCCTCAGTAAGTGCTCGATGTCGCCAAATTAAAATCGATTGGCACTAAATTAACAGAATGCGGTACTGTACAGTCTGAGAGCACAATCAAGATATGCGAGAAACTGAATGCGAACACAGTTGAGCGCTTTAGTTTTAGTGACGGGCCACAAAAAGACATCGATGTTATTGCAATTCTTAAAAGGTTTAGGTACACAGTTAGCAGCTACAGATACTTAGTGTGATCAGTACAAAGACTTCAGAAGAAGAATTAAATATTTCAGACCAACAATAACATAATCAAGTAACTTTATTTGATATTTTACTTTATTTGATATTTTAGCAACTTAATTGCACTTATAATATCAGTATATAAACTTGAAAAATTTTTTTTTGTCTCAGGCGGGACTCGAACCCGCATCTCCTCGCATGCCGGGCGGGCGCCATACCATTAGGCCACCGAGACACTGCGACACGGCGCGAATTTTTCAAGCATATTCTTACGCTGTGAGCCAGCGTTGCTTCATCAAATGTTAGGAGTTTGCACCCTTAACACCCGAAAGAAACATCTTTGCAGATGTTTGCAGTGTCTCGGTGGCCTAATGGTATGGCGCCCGCCCGGCATGCGAGGAGATGCGGGTTCGAGTCCCGCCTGAGACAAAATTTTTCAAGTTTATATACTGATATTATAAGTGCAATTAAGTTGCTAAAATATCAAATAAAGTATATAAATAGCTGTTTCATCTTAACTGACTGTCAAACATCTGCAAAGATGTTTCTTTCGGGTGTTAAGGGTGCAAACTCCTAACATTTGATGAAGCAACGCTGGCTCACAGCGTAAGAATATGCTTGAAAAATTCGCGCCGTGTCGCAGTGTCTCGGTGGCCTAATGGTATGGCGCCCGCCCGGCATGCGAGGAGATGCGGGTTCGAGTCCCGCCTGAGACAAAATTTTTCAAGTTTATATACTGATATAATCAAGTAAAATAATTTTGCATTGAGTATTTTTTATACACCCCTTCGTTCGATGTGTAGGATTAATTTAGGAAAATATCATCTTTAAACTAGATTGAGTCTGGAACAGGCCGTTCCATCCCACTTGAGTTAAAGTCGTACTCCACAAAGCAATTTTTGTATCAAGTTAAACCATAAAGTCACGTCACATCGTAGGGCATACAACATCTAGGTGGTTCTTAAAATTCTGATACTATTTTTTTGTATCTTTTTTTATATATAAAATGGGCTTGCGCTTGACTACATACTTAACTCTACGGTTAAGAAGAAGCCTAAGTTCTCCCACACACCAGTGGAACACAGAAAAACTGTTTGGCGCTGAACTTCGGCAGGAGGGTGGTAGCATCCAGGCGGCCTCATGAAGCCTACCGCCGCAGAGGGATCTATTAGCCGTCATCATTGGTTAGAAACCAAAGATGCTGTTGCCCAGGGTGGACCACTAGGAGGTAGATCCCACCACCCTCAATTTGTTTAAGTAAAATGATACGACAAGGAACAAAAAATTCTTGCTTTTGCGAAGTAGCTTATACGTACGTACGTACGAGTGTTTGGTTCTTTTTTTTGTATAAGTATAAATATTATGTATAAATTAAAAAAAAAAATTATCAGTATTCTTAATTTATTTTAGTAATAAAAAATATGCACTTTAAATCATCAGTAGGTATCATAAAACGAACGCAAAATATTTCAGTTTATAGATTACCAAAATAATTATCATCGAGCACAAAATATTTTAAAGTTATTGGTCGATATACTTTATCGACAGTTACAGACAACCAGACAAGTACTAGAAACACAATCTTATAGACAACACTTCAACGTGACATGTATCTGTTGACAACGCTCCATCGCATACAGCGTAAATAATCAAAGCTACAATTGATTCGATAATCGATAATCGACTCGGGGCATCCCTAATCAGTGACGCTACGGCAAACGCCTCGGAAGACCTACACAATTACTGTTACATGTCACTTGAACCTTATTGTGAAAGTTTAAGAGCGGATTTCGAACTGAATTGGAATTATTTAAGTTTGCAAAATCAGTGGGATAGCTGGGACAAGTGAAGTAGATTTGGGTTTGCGAGTAGGTATTCGGGTGACTTTCGATTACGTACACACATATGGGATATCCTGTATGTGAATTTGACTCTTATCGCTATGTGCAAAAAGTGAATTTCCGCTGTCAAAGAATCTAGTGGTGTTAACCAAATAGATTGTGGTTATTTGTTTGTTTGTTACTCCTAAGCGTCGTATTGTTGTCTTTAGGTACTATTGAAAAAGATTTTAATAGATTTATAAATAAATTTTACCCTTAATGTCTTAATTAAAGAAAAGAAAACAGTGTTACTATGTTGGTGTCATAAACATATGAACTTCTTTTAGAATCGAAAAAAAGAAAAAAAATAGTCGTGTGGCACTCGGAGAGTGCCGCGGTAAAGCTATTTCATAGCATTTTTTATCAACTTATGCAATTAAAAAACAAAAAAGTATCACCGCTGTGCCGATCGGAGTGGGGGGTGTTAGATTATATTCGTTACGGAATTTCTGCATTCGGTCTCCACGCTCAAGGCCCGCGATAGAAGTTATGCAATAGCTTAATTTTATAATTTTATGTATTTTCTAATTTTGACTTTTGTAATTAATTTTTTCTGTTATTTTGGCAGTAATGGTTACCATAGGCAACCATACTGTCAAAATCCTTATTTTCTTTTAAATTTCGGAAATTCAAAATTATTCGATCGTACCTCGCCCCGAGTGTTAGGTTAGGTTATTTTCGTTACGGAATTTCTGGATTCGGTCTCCACGCTCAAGGCCCGCGATAGAAGCTATGCAATAGCTTAAAAACAATATTGAGTAGATAAAATTTTCGTTGATTTTAACTCCGATACTATCAGTACCAACCATTTGATAAGTGGCGTAAGAGTACTGGCAAAGATTTCGGGTGGCAGATTTACCCTTCAAACTTAGGCAAAACTGCGAGTTTTCTCAAGCGTGAAGATAATTTCAAAGTCCTCATTTTGTAAAGGCCTATTCAGCCTTGACTGACTATCCGTTTTCGTCATAAGATGAATGTTTACAAAGATCCCGATGACAACATTTTATTGTTTCCTTAAAGCTATTCTCTCTACTTAACAGTTACACACTTATTGCAAGTTATTTATTTTGATGGGTGCTCTTTAGGTGTTGTAGAACACATAGTACAAGACTAAAAGGTAGGTTAAGTCTATGCCCGGCTTGCAGAAATTTATAAAGAACCTTGTCGACTGGCTACGGGATGTAGAATAATAACAATCAGTAGTATTTACTAAATATATTTATTAAGTTGATGGCCAACTGTTATCACATTATGAGTAATTAATCTTAATAGATATACTACTTTTAACTAGACAATCCACGTAGCTAAAGATATAATATTTTAACCAATTAGTACTAGAGATAGAGAATTATGAGAGAGAGAATTATGACCGAACTCAGGTCTATGCGTGCTGGGTTTTCCGATTTAAAACAGGAAATTACAAAGATTTCGTCATCAATAGAGTTTTTCGCGGGACGGATCGACCACATCGAGGAGAGGCTATTGATGTTGGAAAACAAGAACGCTGAGCGCGTTGACAACGGGGATCTGCTTACCACTATTGCCAACCTTAAAGCAGAGTTAAATGACCGCGATCAGGATGATCTTCTGAGTGATATTGAAATTACTCACGTGCCGGAGGAACGCGGCGAAAGCGTGTTCCATACAGTTAGCGTACTGGCGAGAAGATTGGGTGTCGAACTGGAACAGCGTGATGTGGTGTTTGCTGAACGGGTGGGTCCTCTTCATGAACGAGCGGGGGCCAGAGCTGACTCGCGCCCGCGAGAGCGTCACATCGTCGTCCGTTTAGCGCGTCGTGAACTTCGCGACGATCTGCTGCGGAGCGCCCGGGTGCGCCGCGGCGCCTCGACTACGTCTGACTTGGGTGCGCCCACGTCGAAGTCCCAAACTCAGACACCACGGCGATTTTATGTCAACGAACGCCTCACCAGGACCAACAAGCTGCTGTTCTATCGCGCCCGGGAGGCGTCACGTCGCCTGGGCTGGAGGTTCACATGGACGAAGCGAGGCCGGGTCTACACCCGTCAGGCCGATGGCGGGCCTGCTCACTGTATACGGCGTGATGAAGACTTATTGCGGGTTTTTGGTGACGCCAATGTTGGCACTGTTGGTACTGTTTTGGTTTAATATTTCTACATCATTTTTCGATGTCACAAACATTGTGCTATATGTATATTTAATTAACTATCAGTATTGTTATTTTATTTTTAATGACACATTTCACAATTTGTTTAAAGTCTTTGTATGTAAAAATTTTAACCTGTTGTTGATTCTTTGTCACTTAAATCTATTGGGTCTAGTCTGCGAGTCTCAAGGTATTCATTTGGAAGTATTATTACTTCGTTGTAGTAATCACTCAGAACTTGCTCCGTTATTTTGCACATTTTACGTCACAATTGCACTGAATGTAATACTATGGAATCATTTGCCCGGCATAAATACTACTATATTTATTTGTGGATCAATTTTTACGATTGTTGTTTTTGTGATGAGATGCACACACAATGACATTATCGTAGAATATTTATGGCCTAGAACTCCTCTCTAAATTTTTCAAAGTTGGTTTTTTAAACGCCGTTTCTTTAGGTACTAAGCATGACGAGTTTATAGTTGCTATGGATCGTCACTCTGTTGACGTTATGGCCGTTAATGAGACGTGGTTGAGGGAGGGAGAGGAGGGCCGTGCGCCCGCGGTGCCTGAATACCGGCTGAGGCACATTCCGCGCCCGCAGTACGTGCGCAAAGGACGTGGTGGCGGAGTAGGTTTTTATGTTCGTCGCGGTATAAACGTGCGTACCTATACCCATCCATGCGATCCTGTTAACAAAACGGTCGAACAAATGTGGATTACGTTAACTGTAAACGGCGTTAAACTGGCTATAGGTACCGTATATCGCCCTCCATGGATGGATGTGGACCTATTACTGGATGCAGTATCGGACACTATCAGCTCATTAGCTTGCTATGACAAAATAATTGTTTTGGGTGATTTCAACATAAACCTTTTGTGTCCAAATGATAGCAAGGCCGTAAAGCTATTGACATTTTTAAATAATGTTGGCTTGTGCCAGCTGGTGTCTGAGCCTACGCACTTCACTGACAATAGCCAGACACTTATAGATTTAGTATGCACCAACCTCCGCCCGAGAAGTGTAGTAGTCGATTTAATTATGCCTCTTAGCAGACACTCATTTTTGACAGCCGACTTTAGTATAAAAAAAAGTAAGGTTCCACCACGATCACTTATGTATAGGCCACTCAAAAGAATTGACAGAGAGTGTTTTCAGAGGGATATTAATTTAATGGATTGGCAAAACTTATTAGACTTAGTAGATGTGAATGTGATGGTCAGGTGCTTTAATTCGAGGATTTTGGAATTGTTTGATCATCACGCTCCAGTTAGAAGATGTTTAATTAGTCAGCGGTCTTATCCATGGATAACCGATAACATAAAACTAATGATGAAGTTACGTGATAAAGCACTTGTAAGTTACCGTAAAACGAAAAATGAAGCGAAACAAAATTATTACAAGGAGTTAAAATCATTGGTATCGCGTTCTCTTTATTATGAAAAAGCTGCTTATTTCAAATATAATATAAACAATAAAATTAAGGACCCCAAAAACTTGTGGACTAATTTAAAGGCTACATTGTTGCCTCCAAAGAGAAATGTTGAGCTTCCTTTACAGTTGATTGACCCTAATAAAATTAACTTACACTTTCTAAACGTCCCTGGATCACCAGTTGCTAGTCTATCATTATTGACTTTTTTTGAATTTAACCGCTTCAGTGAAGCCGTTTTCTCTTTACATACTGTTAGTCAAGACGTTATTTTCAAAATTATTCGTAGCCTTAAATCTAACGCTGAAGGTGTAGATCATATCACGCTGAATATGTTACTTATGACCCTTCCAAAGTCATTGGATGTGGTGACGTCAATGATGAATAAATCAATTTTGACGTCGACTTATCCGGATATGTGGAAGTTGGCAATTGTGCGGCCAATGCCAAAAAAGCCAGATGCTATTGATTTAAGGGATCTACGTCCTATTAGCATTCTTCCTTGTCTGTCGAAGGTTCTGGAAAGGGACCGTCGTCACCGACAATATCCTTACGGCCCAAAGTAATGGTATGTGTTCTATCCTGGTCTTGCTGGATTTCTCCAGGGCCTTCGAAACAATTAATATACCTTTACTTCTGTCTAAGTTGAGTTATTATGGTTTTGATCATGCTACGCTGCTTTGGTTCCACAGCTACCTGAACGATCGGTCCCAATTGGTGAAGATACGACAGGAAAATGGCTCATGTATATCTTCTGACCCATGTTTGGTGAATAGAGGAGTCCCTCAGGGATCTATCCTTGGCCCAGTGCTCTTTATCATTTATTGCGCTGACATAATACACTGTATTAGGAACTGTAGATATCATATATACGCGGGTGATGTACAAGTGTATATTTCATTCAAGCCTCAGGACTGCGAGTCAGCTGTTAGAGCCTTGAATGATGACTTAGCAAGAATTGCAACTTGGGCGTCGGACAATTGTCTCGTACTCAATGCGCTTAAAACTAAATACCTGAGCTTTGGGTCAAGGCGCCACTTGGAGCTCATGAAGAATCCTCGACACAATATCAAAATAGTTCTGAACGGTGAGTTAATAGATAATGTTGACGAGGCTCGGAATCTGGGGCTACTTGTGGACTCCGAATTGCGTTTTAAAAGGCAGATTGCTGAATCGGTTGCCAACTGTTTTTATAGGCTGAAAGTGTTATACAGAATGCGACCCTTTCTGAGTGAAAATCTGCGTATTCAACTAGTTGAGTCTCTGGTGCTGTCTAAGCTGAACTATGCCGACACGGTCTATGGGCCGCGACTGTTGGCCACCACTAAACGGCTTCTTCAGAGGGTGCAGAACGCCTGTGCCCGATTTTGTTTTGATGTTCCACCGCGCAGCCACATTACACCTTTTCTTAATAGGCACAATATTCTCAAAATGAAATCAAGGCGCAAACTGCACTTGGCATGTTTGCTTTTTGGTGTCATTAATTCTAAATCACCCACTTACTTATATAACAAGCTAAGCTGGATAAAAAAGAGAGAAGGCCGGCAGTGCTCCCAGCAACTAGCCTCCCGGCGTCACGGCTCGGCGGCGTTCAGGGGTAGTTTCAGTTACACAGCTACGAAGTGTTGGAATAACCTTCCGCCTCCGATCAGAAACCTGAAAAATAATATTTTCAGTTTTAAAGTAAATGTTAGAAATCATCTTTTTCAGCATCAATTGAAATACGAAAATATTAACCAGGACTTGTCGATATTGTAAATTTTAGTCCATTTTACACGTACCTACGTAATCACTCCATTAAATAATTAAATTGATTTCATTTTTTAATTTTCACTTGATACAATTGATAATTTATACTTGACACGCTGATTGCTAATTAAATACAAATGCTCTTAATTATTCCATCAAATCGTAAAATGAAATGTGACTTACTGTTCTCTGTAGACTCTTCTACGGCTTGAGTGGTCACTGCTTTGAACTCCTGACACTCAACTTTTTTTTATTTTTTTTTATTTTTATTTATACCTACCGCACGTTCACGATCGGCAAAAGGAAAAATAGGTTAAAACCTTAAAAACTTTATATGTGAAGCATTGTTTTAAAATACTTTTTTTTTTTTTTATGTACGTCTTAAGCATGTGTTTATAAGGCTATTAAGTTTTTTTTTTTATTTATTATTATTATTATTATTGATTTTGTATTTTTTGGTTGTTTTTGTCCGTGTTTTCACTCGGTGGCTACATCGGAAGACCAGCGTTGTGTGCCCGCGCACAACATATGCTGAGGTGGATGCCTTTCTGCCGGGACCTTGAGACTCGTAGGCCCGTCCTATTTATTTATGTTACTGTATTGGGTGTGTGCTTTTCTTCGTTACCGTACTTGTAATGTTTTTATTTGGCTACCTATTTTTGTACACCTTAATCGGCCTAGAACTCTGGGTCTCGACAAATAAACGTTTCTTTCTTTCTTTCTTTCTTTTTCTCAGATATGACTCTCAACATAATTAATTCAGGGTGTGTGTAATGGTTCGGGATTGAAATCAGTGCTATCCGTTCTGCATAATCTAAATAGCTCAGATATAAAGACTCGACTTTACAATATAATAACATTAAAATACAACTATGGTTTCAAGTAGCTGCTCTCACAGGAAAAGAAAGAAGATGGTACCTTTAGACGTTGAATACTCATCTGGATCGGTCAGTGCCTCGCTTCAGAACATCCCTTGGAATCCCTGGTTAGGTCCTGAGCCTTCTTGTGGCTACTAAGCTCACGGATGGAAGTCCATGTCAGTTCCCAAGAACAACCCAACGTTAAAAACCCAAAACTATATCGACTTCACAAGTCGTTCCATACAAATACTATGTTCATCATCAGGAACAGAACCTCAAGTTAAATGTTGATAAGGAATAACAATCTAATCCAGATAGAATTAGATAAATATGAAAGAATGCAAATTAAATATAAAAACTATAAAATATAGAATTTATAAATTATAAAGATTAAAAACCCATCTGAAAAGAAATTCGTTAAATTAATAACCTGTCTTTTGATACCAAACATGAGGTATGGAAACACACTTTTCCAAGGAAATACTTACGTTTACTGAAGAATATCAGATTCAGGAAACATATCCCTCGTCCACCAACTATAATTTACTTAATTCCTCTGTAACAAATATATACGATTTTACAACCAACCCATACGAGAAATTTGTCAACCGGTGAAAAATAAATCAATATTTCAATATATTTCACCTCATGTTGTTTTGCTATAAGACTTTCAAATATAAGTTGTATTAGATGCCCTTGACATCTTTGGATTGTTATTAACAACCACTATAAAAATATATCCGCCATTTGGGTCGGCGATCCCAGGTCAAGTGTCCCAAAGAAAACCTAATCCTTCCTGTTCTGACGTTCCGTTACGCGTTTCGATTCACTAAAGTAATCGATCATACAAATGATACTTAAATGGAAGGAAAAACTCAATCAATTACAATTTTATTAAAGCTGCAAAAAAAAAATAGCTTGCGAAGAATTTGCGTCCTTACATTATTGACCGCTAGATACCACCACTATATTAATATCTTTGTACCTACAGAACCTGATCCACGTTCTGTAGGTAAAAACATATACCTGATCAACTTTCTTGCCCAAACATCGGATAGTGGCCAATTCGAGCCTTTCATAGTCTCGGACAAAACAGTGCCCTTGGGGCCTATTCTTCTTCCTTTTATACTAGCAAGGCACTGGCGAATCAGTCTATAATGCAGCACCAGAAAAAACTTTGGTTCAAGAACTACTCGGGTTCACCTGTCAGCCTTGTGCCTTCAGCATGGGGTACGGTCCGATGGTAGCTATTGAGGTTCTTAAATAACAGTAACTGAAAATGAAAGTTGCTTGTTGCCAATTAGTTGTGTTCCCATTGTCATCGTCATTATCTCATCCGATCGGCGCCCACTACTGGACAAAGGCCTACCTAAAGGATTTTCACGAAATCGGTTCCACGCCACATGCATGCAGCGGCTACTGGATACTCAAGGAGCTCGTATTGCCGGATATATCTGTCTCTTTCAGATACTGTAAGACATCGGTATGAGTTATAGGGACAGACGGATTCGAATATACGAACATTGTGTTGCGGAGTAAGGTCTCTGAACCCACAGATCGATGCGCGGTCGACTTGCCAGAACCTTTCCGCCCCAACGACCATCGGTTCTTCCTGCTATCCGTCTCGTCCACTACCGCTCGAGCGCCAGCAATTCGTAGTAGCCAGTAATGCTTGGATCCAAGTAATTACACTCGAAAAATAAAAAATAGCTTTTAAACACAATAACCCATATTGGCGAAGAAATAGCAATAAACCAGAACCTTCTTTTAGTAGCTTTTGGAGTATTTTTAAAAATTTCCGAAAGGATATCAGGTTTTAATAAAAAATAATGGCAACTAATATTTACCTTTGTTCCTTACCTCTTATGACATCTTATAAAAACAATAAATATTTTTCCAAAAAGAATGAATTTATTTGTCTATTAAAAAAGAATGGTTTCCGTTTTTAATAATTAATTTGTCACCTTTTCGGTACCTATGTCTTAAATAAATGCTACAAAAATAACTCTTAGGATTAAGATTAAAAACATACTAAAACAGTTTGAAGTAACCATTATAAAAATCATGTTTGGATGCAAAAATATTAAGGCGGAGGATTATATTCAATGAACGCAGATTAAAAACTAATCAAGCAATTAAAATTGCGATTCCACCACAATTTATTTGTACAATAAATTATACTTGCCATTGGATTATGTTTCAATTATCCTATTTTCCAGTAAGTAATTGGTTTTCAATGCTGAATGTACCATTTTGTTTTGTGGCTCTTTATAATAAAAGTTCTGTAAACGCCCCGTTGGTCTAGTGGTTAAATACCGGGCCAAGATCTCGGGGTCTCAGGTTCGATTCCCGGGTTGGGCAACAAATAGTTTCGAATTTTCGAACGTTGCTCGGTCTTGTGATCACCAACCCGCATTTGGCAAGCGTGGTGATTATGCCAGTTCCCATCATTGCAGTGGTAACTTGAATTTAATGATGGAGGCCCTTTCCCTGCAGTGGGATGATTATAGGCTGTTACTTTACTTTACGGTAACACATTGGTACTAAGTACAGCAAAACTTAGAGAATATGCTTTTTATGATATTTTAGCCACTTAATTGCAATTATAATATCAAATTGTAAGCTTGAAAAATTTTGTCTTGGGACTCGAACCCAAAGCCACATACATACCGTGCGCTGTGCTTTGTCCAATCAAATTGGGGCTGTAATGTACTATCTCGGTAGTTTAATTGGATAAAGCACCGCGCCTGGTATGCATGGGGATGCGCGTTCCAATCCCGCCTGAGACAACATATTTTAAATTTAAATTCGTTAGTATAGTGTAAACTGCTTTGGGCAAATATATTGCTGGTGTGATTTAAAAAAATATTGTCTGGATTAAAACTTGGACTGACTTAGGAGGGACTTGAACCCACAAGCTTTCGCTCCGCTGGGAACAGTCGCCGTAAGTTCTGATACCAAAGTAATTACCTAATGTATTGAAGCATTTATTTAAGATATATTATAGAAATTAGTAACAATGAAAGTCCTAAAAACATGCAGACCCAAGAAAACATTACATCTTTATTCTATACTGGCTCTTCGCCCGTGGCCCTGCCCGCGTGAACTCCTCGTCTTAACGCGCGGTCGGAAACCTGTGCCTAGCGATAGCATATAGAAAGATAGATTAGGTAGGCTTAACACATTCGTGTCTGTGAAACCATGGAAATACACATACAAAATTTCAACCCAAGCTGTTTAGTAGTTGTCATACCGTCAGCAGCGCCACCAGGTCCCGCGGTAAAAAGTAGCCTATGCTCATCAGGGATAATGTCGCCTTCTATTGGTAAAAGAATTTTTAAAATCGGTTCAGTAGTTTTGGGCCTTATTCAATACAAACAAACATTCAAATCTTTCCTCTTTATAATATAAGTGTAGATTAGTGTAGATTGACTCGTCTGGGTATCATACCAGTGACTTCGGACCTAGCGACATTTTGAAAACTGGTGTACCTTAACGCCCCTCTACTATGATGTTTGTCAAAATGCAATGATATAACAAATAATGTAAGTTATCTATACAAAGACTCAGACCAGATATAATGAAATAGCATCATAAAAGTGAATGCAATTGTGTATTCCGAACAGTTTTGCGGGAGTTAATAGGTATTTTGTATTCTGTGGCGGCACTTACATTGATATTTGCTGTTATGAATATCTGAGCGGAGGGGATAATTTTTAACTACAATGGTTCTGCGGTTGTTGTCAGAGCTTTGTGAATATGGAAGTGACTTGTGTATTTAAAGGTGCTATAATATGTATATTTTCTTTTAATAATTGATTTGTGTTCAATGGGGACTACCGTTTCTTTGTTCACCAGTTGGCGCCACTGTAGACTGAGGTCCGTAGGTATAGCTGTCAAAGGCGATCGGCGCCGAAACAAAGTGTTAAATGTATTATTTACAAATAACTATCTTGATGTCAACAAACTAACTTCCGAAATAGTAGCTATTTGAGGCCGCCTATTTTTGCGCTTTTTCTTAATTCCGCTTTCAAAACGTTCACATTAATCGCCAAATAATCCATATTTGCGATAATTTTACGAAGAAGATCAGTTTCCAGCAGATAAATTAAAGAACGGAGCCCGCTAAAACCAGTGAAAAGTGAATGTTATTGGACCTCACGCGACACAAGCGCCTCTAGTGGCAAATTTACTAGCGATAGCCCTCATTGAAAAACAAATTTTAGTAAGAGTCATTGTTACATGACACCCCGGGTCCTGGGTTCTGAATCAAAGAGTTCAGAATCTTCAAACATTGCTCGGACTTGTAATCACTAAGCATTTGGCAGGTGATTATGCCTGTACTAATTATTGTTGTGGTCACTTAAATTCAACGATGGAGGCCTTTGCCCTGCAGTGAGATGATTATAGGCTGTTGCTTTTTTGAAATGAAAGATACCTATTTTTATTTATGTATTTTGTACGCGTTTATTTTTGAGTTTCGAACCCTTTACAGCGTTACTTTTTTGTTACATCGAATAAGCTACCTGCGACTTTACCGATATAAGCAAAATTTTGAATTTATCATTAACCCATCGTAACCGTAAATTTTTAGAGACAGAAATAGCCCTTATGATATTTAAGCAATTTAATTGCAATTGCGACAGTACTTAAACTTGAAAAATAATGTCTTAGGCGGGACTTGAACCCGCATCTTCTCGCATGCCAGGCGCGGCGCTTTACTTTGTTTATAATAAACTTATTAACACAATAAAAACATTAATGTAGTGGTTTCAAAATTGTATTTATAAAACCATCAAAGTTACACATGAATGGCAAATTCGAAATAAACAACATAATTTACCCACAAATCCAATCCTCTATTTACCAAAGAACCAAAAGCAATTATTGAACCTAGGCCTGAACTAACCGTAACAAAGACAATCACAAACTTTGCTCCTCTTAAAGAGGCTCTAAGCAAAAAACTTTCTTTCTCAGGGTTGCTAAAGAACTCGGAGCTATTTCTGACCTTGAATCTTAACAACTCCTAACACAAATTGACTGAATAAATTATATGATAGACTCTTCTCCTCAGTAGACGTGTTCCACCTATCGAAGGCAGCGTTCAAAAAAGCTATCATGAGCGTACTCGAGCCTCTCTCTCTATCTCATCGTCAGAAAGAATATTGATTTGTAATATGGTTTTTGAAATTTAAAGTAGTGTTTTAAGATCGTGAACAGAATAATATATGTATACATCTAAATTTCATGTTAAAATTAATTCCTTAGTATTGTTAGTAAGTATACACACGCACTTTAAAAAACTTGTAGTTGATTGCCCATGTCAACTTTGGTTTTATTTGCTCTGTTTTATATAAGGTAAATTCATTATTGGCTGTTAGTTTAGTGTGTAAGTTTAACATAATTTGTACTAAGAGTTGTGAATTTTGTATCAATAAAAAAAAAATACAAAATGACTTTTTGATCAGCCTCAAAAATGTTTATTGCCGTTAAGTTATGTATTTAGAGTCCTATTTGAAATAAAAAATGTAGATCAAGTTTTCACTCGAAAATATTTTTCGCGACATAGTTTTAAATTTTTACGGTCCTAAGTCTGTGAAGGTATGAAGGGAAAAGAATAGTATTGTAATGAATGCATAAGATGCGCATCGCGTAAAATGTGTGTTGCGAGGAGGCCGTATCCAAAATTATAGATTTTTGGCGGAAATTTTCTAGGTGCTTTATCTTGACCTTTTTATACTGAGCTATACCAAAAGAAAAAATACGTCATGTGTTTTTTGTCTCGTAGATTGTGGCCCGCTACTTCCGAACACGTGGAATAACTATTCCACGGGTACCATACATTTTCTCATAATGTTTCAATACGTCTCAAGTTAACGAAAAATCAGCTTTTTTTCTTTCACAATACAAACCGCTTAAAAGAGAGGTTCAAACTATCTACATGGCAATTAAGAATTAAAAACAATCTGTTTCGTTTAAGAAAAGTTTTTAAAAGTTATATACACAGGTCTAGTTAAAAAACGTCCTTTGTTAGGTACATTTACATTTCGCATTTCAAACAGCATAATTAAGTAGGTATCTTTTATTTAAAGGCTCCTGTAGTGAAGTGGCGTACATACCAGTTTTTAAGCTATCACCTGCTCCGGGTTTGTTTTCTATATGGGACCAATATAGAAAAAAAGTATATCCTATATTTCTCGGATCTGCATGTTCGTGGTGCCTTCGTTGTTTCTCAATTCTACAAATCAAGTAATTTAAATAGTCTCTCAATTGGAGCCAGAACAATGTAAATGATATTATCCATTTAAATGTTTATGCTAACTTAAGTAAGCAAAGACTAAAAGTATTAAAGTTCCCCATTGGTCAAGTTATAGTCTTGTCTCGAAAACAAGTACTCAGAGTATCAACATTATCATGCGACCCTCATAAACAGAGTCTAATAATCTGTATTTATTAAACAACCCACAAGAGGACTTGACCAGTTTATAGATTACTGACTAACGAGATAAGTTTCGATAAGCTGACGTCTGATCTATACTAATCTAGTGAGGACAGAGATGTGGGAAGATTATGGAGAGACCTTATTTCTGATTTAGTAAACTGAGCTTTAAATAGTCATAGTTGAAATGAAAGATAAGTTTAAGGATTAAGAACGCGTTTATTTTTTATTTAACCCGACGTTTCGAACCCTTTAAAGCGTCCATGGTCATATATTTTATTGATGCGGGTAGATTAAGGTGTTATTCGTCTTTAAGATGGTAATTTAAAAACATTTTTAACTACCGCCTCTAATTTTTATCGTCAGTTATGTTCCTTTTCACACAAAATGAGCTAACTGTGTCCGGAGTCTTCGCAGTGTTGCCATGGTTTGTGGACTTCAATGATGATAAGACGGGTTCCCAAGCAGCTGGTAAATTCCAACCTTCTTCTCATTGAAATTAGGATGTTTTTTTAATTTCTATTGCTTCGCGTATCATTCTAGGTACATATCGGTTTTCCTTAGCAAGAACTTTAGGTTTATCAAATCTAATGAAATGGTTGGGCTTATCAAACGCGCAGACGCAAACGACTGCAGATTTTGTTATACGCATGTTTTTCATATCGGCTATGTGTTCTTTTATCCGAGTACCTATACTGCGTTTAGTTTGACCAATGTAAGAGAGCCCACATTCACAGTCCAGTTTGTATTGTCTTAGTTATAACGTTTGTTTTGGATGACGATTTGTTAGATAATATTTCTTTAGAAATATGATTTAGTTATTCATTTATTTAAATAATATCATTAAGAATATCTATTATATTTAGAAATATCATAAAGAAAAAAGAAAGATGAAGATCCTAACAGAATAAAAACTTAATAAGACATTTGTGTACCAATGCTTAAGCCGAGGCATAATGTGTCATGACTCATGACACAAGTGTTTACAGTAACTTTAATGATTATCACCCGCCTACATCTGACCTCTGCTGGACATAGGCCTCTTTATCAGGAAGTTTTTGCCATAATTGGCACGCTTGCAAGGGCCCCAATTCCGCTAATTTACAAATGGCTCAAAAGAATGGCTGAAAAGAATCGCAATTGTATATTTTGACACATTTATTATGGAAGTAATGTCAAAATATACGATTGCGATGCAATTGCGATTCTATTGAGCCATTTGTAAATTAGCGGAATTGGGGCTAGATTAGTGAGTTAAACAATGGCAGAGAGAAGACGCAAAGTGACGTCTGTAGAAAAATATTTTTAAGTAGTTTTGTAAACATTTTATTGATAAAGAGAATGTTGGAGATACACAACCAAAAACATTGTTTAAACTCTGCTGGCTTACACTGTAAAGCCTTCAATAAATTTGTGGACTAGGAAATATCTTGGAAGATCAATAGTTAGAGCTGTCACTCGATAAGCATAAGATTTAACATTCGCAATCTACCTAAATCAGTCAAAATTTTATTCGTAGATTATACCTTTCTTCAATATAAACACTTTTATTTACCAAGTCAGACGTATGGCTAAGAAACACTTTAAACAAGTATTAAAAGTTTAAAAAACTCTAATCCGACTACGAAAATGCAAAGTCACGTTGTATATTTGCTATAATTTATAAACATTTTTGAATCTTTTTTCATTTGATACACACTCGTTATGACTGCATTTTTTTTAAACATGCTTATTTATAATTATTATAGCATTTGCAGTTATAGCTTTTTTTAACAATAGGGAATCGTTGTTACCCGGACTATTTAAAGAATCTATTAATACCACTTTAATCAAAATCGACTCAGTAGCAAATGTGAAACCCACATACATGTATACATTGCATGGACTGCTAAAATCATTACTTTTCCTTTTGGCATTGCCTAAGTCGGGTACAAAATCAAATGTACCCTTTTTAACTACATCTATAATGAACGCCGCATCGCCCAAACATTTATTAGTGATCTTCCTTGTAATACTTAATGAACAAACAATTTTTGGCAGTCCTTGAATGTTCAGCGTCGCTCCGACAAAACTTGTCCTAATCTCCTCATCAGAGTTGGAACGACATTGGCCAAATGTTGCCACATCCAATAAGGTTCCTTCCAAAATTCTTGACCGGCCAACTTTGGGCAAACACATGTTGGGATGCTCATAGCTTCCCTGATACAAATTCTTACATTGATCCCGGAGTTAATTAAGAAATAAATTAGATTGTAAGCTTGAGGTGGAATCTGGAATATTACTGTATATTTCCATTTAGTTATATGGGGATATGTCTAATCCTATATAAGAAGATTTGGTGATATAAACCTTGTCTTGGTATGTCATGTCGTATCGGCACTTAGTTAAAGCACCACCCCCATTCTATCCTATGGTTGTCATAACAGGCTACTAAAGGAGTACTGCCAAAATACAAGTAAGATAGACAGCAGCATTGTCTCCACGATTGGCTAAACTCCGATTGCCAACCCGAGTGCCAAGCATGGCATTTGTGGCAAATCCTTCTTTCGGAGAGACTCTACTTACAGTAGTGGACTTACATACAGAGCCATAATCCCAAATAAAGCTACTACTAAGTAGCTGGCATATGGGGTACTAGACAACCGATAAACTTACTTGTATACTTTTTTTGTAAATATATCCTTATTATACATTGAAAAACACCCTGACCAGTACAAACAGACATGTTCAATCACAAATATTTGTACTGTGCGGGGATCGAACCCGCGACTACGATCAGAAGCAGCGTTTATTACCACTGATCCAACTGGTCGTCTTATCTTATAAGGAGCATAGCAAGCAATTTCAAGGTAAACGTTTACAAAACAATACAATATAATATGGCAGACACCCGTATAATCTGCTCCTAGCAAGTGCTGCCTTTATCTGAGGTCTTAACTTGAACAGTTGTTGCTGTTCCGTGAGTAAAATACCTTTTAACACTCACGAACACGATTCCATTTTTCATTTTTTTATTTATTTTATTTTATAAAAGTGGTTAAATTTATAGGCCGTTAGGTATCTAAACTTCATCATTATAGTCATCGTCAACATCGCTTAAAAAGAGATGTGCAAAAATTGAACTTAATACCATATGGCATTTTCTGCAGCAACCATTGGGCTAAACACAAATGTTAGGCGGTGGAATACAATCAAACAAAAAATCTAATAATAATAATGAAGTACCTACAGTTATTGTGAGAGACCCAATGATATTTCAAAAGTAATAGATATGTTACATGCGCTCTCAATATGCGTCCCTAAAACGTCTCAATTTGTGACGTCTTTTCAAATCCATGAAAGAGAAAGTAATTGTTCTTTTCACGAGTATGACAAGGACAAAATAAGAATTACGCATGTGTGCAGTTGTTCGCAAGCGGCACATATATTTCGATAGTTTTGTAAGTGCATAACCTATCTATACTTTTTAAATATCATTGGAGAGACCTATAAACTACACAATAAATTACTGCTGAAACACGGGCATCTTCAAAAGGAGGATATTGCCATTTAAATTGCTGTTTCATCTTAAGGTAAGTGCTGCCTACAATTGATTTAATTTTATTACTTCTAAACAAAATCAATTCTCAAAAAACTAGAACAGTATCATTTTAGCAAATTACCTCTAGTATTTATTTTAATTTAATTTAATTTATTTATCAAATCAGACAACGCAGGTCCATTTTATTAGTAAAATCTTATAAGCTACATTAGTAACAACAAAAACACAAAACAATAAAACAGATAGAACTACAGATGGCAGCGGCGGGTCAGCCAGTGTTCCTCTTGACCAGCACCCTGGCAAGATGGCAAGGTATAGGAGAGTCATATCTCCCCGCTATGGTCTTCAGAATGGAGTTAGACCTGGCCCGTACCCTGCAGAGCAACGACGCTGGTTTTTTACGCATGATAGCATAGAAATCGTCAGTGCGTGCCTCAGCGAACATCCCCGAGGCACTGCAAAATCGAGGCAGCCCTAACAACATTCTGAAGCTATTGTTATATTGGACTCGTAGAGCACCGACGGTTTTCTGCGTGAAGCTAGCCCACAGGCTGCAGGTATAAAATACTTGACAGTAAGCTTTGAAAAAAGTGATTTTCACTGACCGACTACACCTTGCAAACCTGCCCACCAGCATGTTACATCTGACCGCCAACGCTCTACGCTCCCTCTCAATATCTTCATGGTCTTTAAGGTCGTCAGTTACTAAGTGTCCTAAATATTTAAATTTGGTAACTCGTTTGAGCTCAACACCGTTTAACTTGATGGTTGGAACAGAGTCCGGGCACTTTCCTCCGACGGCCTTAAAGACTGAATTATTATTGAATTATTGAATCACTGTTTTTTTTTTGGCATTTTTTTTGTATTGTACCTACTGTTGCTAAAAGCGGCCGCTTTTGGCGTTAGCGATAAATTCGAATTTCTAAACAACGAAATGAATAGTTTACTGTGATTCAATAAATACTAGATGCAATTTAGATAGATAGATAGATAGATACACTTTATTGCACACCATAAAATTGAAAAATAACACATGAGTAAGATTTAGATTAGTACAATTTAGGCGGTCTTATCGCTTGCAGCGATCTCTACCAGACAACCTTCAGGTAGAGGAAAGATGAAACAGATTTGAAAGGGGAAGGCGGCGGAGAGTATTCAAAAGTACACGTAAAGAAAAGTAATAAAAGAGATGTAAAATTACAATCTGAAATATATCTAATATTACACGCATAGTAAACTACATAAATAACATTAAAATACAGTATTACATACATGCATAATAAACTACATAAACTATTCACTAAATATACATACATAACATATACACATACAACTACAAACCCAAATACATTAAACGAAAGAGGATCACGTGACCAAAAGTATCAATAATAGGAATTACATAAGTTAAAATTAGACAGGACAGAAATTAAAGTGAAAGAAGATAGGTTTTAAGTCTGTTTTTAAAAATAGGAAGTGATTCAGATTGCCGAATCAACAATGGAAGAGAGTTCCATAGACGTATGGATTTTACAGTGAATGACCGCGAGTAAGAATGGGAAGAATGAAGAGGAGTCACAAGACGGAGTTTATTGGAAGACCGCATATCGTGACCTAGAGCGGATCGCAAAAATTGAAAACGCTCCTTTAGATAAGATGGAGATTTTGGATTAAATAATATTGAGAACAAAAAGGAAAGAACGTGAAATTCACGCCTGCGACGTATAGATAACCACTTTAGCAGAGCTCGGTATTCTGAGATATGATCGTACTTTCGTAGACCATAGATAATACGAATGCAGAAATTCTGAAGGCGCTCGAGCTTGCTTAGAAGATTTTCATTGACATCTAAGTAGCAACAGTCTACATAATCAAGAATGGGAAACAGAAGGGCTTGAACCAGAGCAATTTTAGTGGGTATTGGTAAGAAATTCCGTAGTCTATTAATGGACGCAGCCGTTGCAAACACTTTCCTGCTAACCTCCGCGATCTGTGTTGCCCAAGTAAGAGTACTATCCATGTAAACACCCAGATTTTTAACAACAGGGCTATAAGGAACATGAACACCGTCAAATATGATGGGTGGTAAGGCACTCCAGTTAATTCGGGCATTTTGCCATGAGCTACCTATCACAATAACCTGCGTCTTAGAAGGGTTAACCTTAAGTCCGTATGACCTACTCCAGTTCAAAATAGTGTTTAAATCTGTGTTTAGGACATTTACCACACTAGAGAGGTTATCAAGGCTCCCTTGAGAGTATATTTGGAGATCGTCTGCATATAAGTGGAAGGAAGATAATAAATTGTGAGTAATAGAGTTTATAAAGATTGAGAATAAAAGAGGAGACAGAACACCACCTTGAGGAACGCCGGCACTGATTTCGCACCACGCAGAGAAACAATCCTCGGCACGAATGCGTTGCCGGCGCCCATACAAGTAACTATGAAACCAGTCAAGCACCGCTGGAGATATGTTAAGCGAACGTAGCAGTCCAAGCAGTAAATCAAAATCGACAGTAGTGAATGCGTTACTGAAGTCCAGTAAGGCAAGCACAGTGAGCTGCTTATTGTCTATGCCAAGTCTGATATCGTCAGTGATTTTGACTAAAGCAGTCGCCGTACTATGCCCAGGACGAAATCCAGATTGGAGAGGATTCAAAATTTCATTATTGAGCAGAAATTTGCTAAATTGCTGATGGACTATTCGTTCCATTATTTTGGAGATGAAGGGTAGGATGGATATGGGGCGATAGTCGGTATGTGAGGAAGGAGCTGTCTTTTTAGGTAAAGGAGTTACATGGGCATCTTTCCAAATCATTGGAAAGACACCTGTAGTGAGTGAATAGTTGAGGATGTGAGAAATGATAGGAGTAACAAGGTCAAGGATGGGAATAATCATTTTACGGCTAATACCATCACTGCCCACGGCGTTGGACGTTAAAGACAGTATGTTACGCTTAACATCACAGTCGGATACTTGGTTGAAATTAAAAGCAGGGTAGCCGGGAGTTGGAAGTTCTGACAATTGACGAAGAGTGTCGTTTTTAGTTAAGCTATCAATAGCATCAGAAGTGGAAAAATGCTTGTTAAGCATATCAATGTCAGTATCTTTGAAGTTAATTGGATCGTTACGTGATCTTCCAACTCCAATAGACTTTAAAAATTTCCAGACTTTAGCTGGATCACCGTTTTCAACAGATTTATGGATATGGCGTCTCTGAGCGTCTCTACACAAAGTATTGCAGCGATTCCGAATAATTTTGTATCTTTCGCGGTTTTTGTCGGACGGGTTCATCTTAAACCTGGTTTTGGCAGCATTTTTTTTATTTCTCAGCGTTTTGAGTTCGTCCGTTAACCAGGGAGCAGGAACATGTTTTATTCTAACAGGTCTAACAGGAGCGTGCTTATCAAACAGCTTAATTAACAATGAGTTGAAAAGACTGACTTTTTCATCAGTACTATCAGCATCTTCGATTGGAGACCAATCGGTTTCAAGCGTATCATGTATGAGAGCATCGATGTTCATGCCACTAAAATTGCGCTGCAGCAGAAACTTCGTCTTAGATCTGGGGGGACGGACTTTGTAAGAGAGGTAAATGAGATCATGGAAAGAGAATGCATCAGCATGGCACTGGCCATACTTAGCAACATGATCAGGGGAGGTGACTATCATTAGGTCAAGAAGTGACGGAGCGCAGTTAGGATAAAAGTGGGTGGCATTAAGTGGGAGTATATTCAAATTGCATGAATCTATAAGAGATCTGAGACGAAGAGAGCGGGGATCGTTTTTAATGAGACAGGTGTTGAAATCACCCATTAGTATGGTATGGTTGTAGGAGGGTGTTAGGTCCTCTAGTGTTTTTTCCAAGGTGGAAAAATAGTCCACTCTTAGAGAAGGACTATAGAAGACACCAAGAAGTATTTTCGTATGAGACAGGGTTAAATCAACAAAGAGATGCTGTGCTACATCAGAACTGGAAGAAGGAGGTGAAACATTGACTATCGAGAAAGGTATATGTGAACGGATATAAATAGCGATACCGCCACCAGATCTGACAATACGGTCATTCCGAACCAGCTGGAAACCCGGTAGAGAGTATGATGTGGAAGGTAGACATGGTTTTAGCCATGTTTCGGATACAAGAATTGCATGTACATACTTACTACCAAAGGCTGCCAGAAGGTCAGGATAGTGAGCAGGGATGCTTTGAGCGTTTATATGCACAACATTGAAGTTTTTGGGCACTTCAGTGAAATTTGCATCAATCAGCTCGGAAAGAGGAAGAGAAGTGGAATAAAAAGAATCATTCAGTGAAGCAGGAGATGAGGAGAGAGAAAGAAAGTTGTCAGACTGATCACTACCATCGTTCGTTAAATTCATGATTTTTGGGATAGCTATAGAGTATAAGAATAAATAATAATAATATATACGGTATTAATAAATTACTATATATATAAATATCAAAACAATAATAAAACTAAATTATCAACAGGTACGCAAAATGTACCTGCCAACTCGTTCCTCTACCCACCAGCTGTATGAAAGAAAACTAACTTAAGACACGTTCATTGAATTTGGCTGTATAGATATATCCAAGGCCGTGAAACTAAAATTAAGAGCTTATAGCCGCTGACACTGACAGTTGATACATACAATACTACATTCATTCAAATCAAACAAGATTTATAAAAATTCGTACTGCAGTGGGTATAATTAAATATTAATTCAACGGTTTTAGGATTAGCTAAAGACAAAATACCTAACTATATAATTGATTATGAACAAATGCACACTAAAAACTAATGCCAATTAAGATTTAAGCGAAGTAAAAGAAAAAGTTTTGCACTAGCGGACACGGAACCATCACCATCATTTCTTGCGCTTGGGCTTGGCGTTTGTGGCTGTTTCCTTATGAACGCCTGAGGCCCCCGCGACCGGGGAGCCGTGCGAAGCAGGGGCCATGCCAGGGACAACCTTGTCCAGTTCGCTCATGGTGGTTATGCGTTGATGCGAGCCATCTGCTGCTGTGATGACTATAGTGCCATTCCGGGTCCAGCACCTACTCACACCAACTCTCTTGCGGGCCTCCATAAAGGTGTCGTGGCGAAGTCTGGTCAAAAACTCTGATAGAGTTATGCCCGTGCCTTTAAACCCAGTTTTAGCAAACCAAAGTTTGTCCCGCTCTGCAACATCCGAGAACTTCACCAAAATAGGCCTCGTCTTGTTTTTAGAGACCCTTCCCATACGATGACACTTCTTGAAAGAGTTCACCGACAGTGACAGACCCAGATGCTTGGAAAACAAACTTACCACCGTTCGACCAACCTCCTCGTCCTGCTTCTCGGGAACACCATGCACCAGTAACATTTTACGGCGTCCATACATCTCGAGGCGGTCACACTCCTGCTGGAGTAGGTCAGCCTGTTGCTGCAGATTCGACAGTGATGCGAGGATAAACTTTTTAAAAGTCAAGAACTCTGCTCCCAGCGTGGCTACTGTGTTAGTGGGTGCAGCCCGCTCCAAGCCCCGCTGAAACTCCGCCAACTGTGCAGTGAAGGTCGTCTTCATCTCCACCATAGCTTGCTGTAGGGTCTCCATTGTAGTGATGTTAAGAATTATTATTGTGAAAGTGAATTATTGTGCAGAAGGAACGAACAGAAATTAATATATGAGGACTTGCTGGCAGGTATTACGATTATTATTATTCCATTTATTTGTATAATTTAATGATAATTACAATAAAACAATTAAAAATACAAGAGCGCAAAATTAAATCGACTGTACGTTTTGCAGCCTACCCACGAAAAAAAAGTTTACTAAAATAATACTGTTCTAATTTTTTGAGAATTGATTTTATTTAGAAGTAATAAAATTAAATCAATTGGGGGCATCACTTAGCTCTATGAGTCCCCTTAACCCCTTGTATGTGGGTAAATCCAGACACAATAGAAATCAATTGTCATATAGCTCAGATATGAGACGAAGCAGCCGACCGGTTAACGGTCAAAACCAATAGAAAATGCATAGCTAATGAAATAAAAAAGTTTAGCTAATCGAATCTCAACGTATAAACGGCATCAAAAGACCCAGCTGCGGTTACAGCGTGTACACTGCCGGTAGATGGCGCTATCAAAACATAACGCGAGATAAGCGCACTCCATGAATCCCATTGCAGCTGCACTACACTGCGTTGTTGAGGATCACGCTCAGGAGGTTTTGTTGATTCCGGGATTCGAGATAAGAATTAGAAGTTTAATTTTGGTAACCATTTTGTGTTGAGATAAAAGGACACAAGACTTTGATTTTAAGCAAGAGGAATGTAAATAGTATGACTCTTTGGTAATTTCACAACCATAAAATTAATGTCATTCTTAATAATACTCGTATCATAAATGTAAAAGAAACTCTGCTTGACTGTTACTATTTCACCCCTAAATTGCTATGTACCTCTACCCGCATGACCAAACACGTTATTTTGCGTAGACAGATACCTGTGTTCAGCTGCAGAAAACAAAAAAGCCTATTTCCTTTCATAGTCTTATTCATCTTTGTACCTAATTTTACCTTAAATTGATGTAGCAATTCGTAGCGTAGAATCAAATAGATTATGAACAGACAGACAGCAAACAGATAGACATACTTTCACATTTAATATATTTGCAAATATACGAACAATTCTCTCAGTTCTCCTTAATTATTGAAACATTAATTGCTTTTAAGCCTAATCGCAGTAATAGAACTCCGTGATCCTTGGCTCAGAAGCAGTGTTTAATACCTCTAGATCGTTTAAACATGACTTATATTTGACTCATAAAAACAATTTTATTTGTACGCGTCGAATTAACGAGAATATTTTTTACTTTGAAAATAATTTTAAACGTTATATTAAGCAAACTTTTATTTATTCATTAATATCTGTTTATTATTAGCAAACAGTTTTCCTTGTTGATAACGCAGTTGATGGCGTAACGAGCGACGCAGTTACACTAATCGTACAGCCAGGTTAACTGAAAGTTATTCTTAAGGTTTGGTCTAAGTTATAAACTTAGGCTAAAACCTTTCTATCTTCGGGAATCTAGGCGCACTGCAGGTTATCATCCCTTCCTGGTTGATGTACCGCGATTGCGTAGGTACCAAGTGCTTTTCCTCGCCTTTTTTGATGCACACCGCCAAGGAGTGGAATGCCCTGCCTGCGTCTGTTTTCCCGAAATTTATAATTCTAAGATTTTTAAAGCAAGAGTAAATAGGCTGCTTCTGGGTAAGCTCGCTCTATCTTAAGCTCCTTCTCAACCGTAGAGTTAAGTATGTCGTCAAGAGCTAGCCTATTGTTTATAAAAAACAAGTTACTTTTCGAAGTTAATATTTTTATATCAATTTCATCATTTTGATTAAAACAGGAAACTAACTGATTTGACAAATGTTAGACATGGCAGTCCATTGTGTTTTATCAATTTCATCATTTTGATGAAAATAGATAAGTAGCTCATTTGGCTGATTTCAGACATAGCAGTCTACTGTTAAACATAGGCCTCTTTAATGGAAGAATTTTGCAATTTTCTTTTGATTGGCTGGGAGTTGGAGATGGTAGAAATATCGCTGCGGTAACTAACAACATTGAAAAAACATGATGTGCCAAAGTTTTTAACGCAGTTCAAGTTTTGTGATATAATAATATTACTTCATTAAGTTTAGTAAAATAATTGTAGGAGTGTAGTGCGGGATTAGAACAAAAAAAATATGAAAAAGTTTTAGAAAAGTAAAACGAAAGTCATAAAATTGTGACTTTAGTTGTTATTCTGAAATATACACATAAATATTACGACCTTAACCATTATCTCTGTCTGTTTATAATAAACCAACTACACACACTTACATACCTAATTTTCCGGAGCCATTTAGAAGTATTTCTTCTATTACATTAACGGTGAAAGAGATAGATACAGCTCTTGACGCCGTAGATGTTGCTAAGGGTGTTGGGCCGGACGGAGTACCGCCGATATTTATAAAACAGTGTAAAATAGCGTTGGCGATACCTCTGTGTTTAATATATAATAAAAGCCTAAGTACAGGTACTTTTCCCGAGTTGTGGAAAATTGCTAAAATTGTACCCATATTTAAGTCAGGAGAAAAAATGGATGTAACTAACTTCCGACCTATTAGTATACTCAGTTGTTTTGCAAAAATATTCGAAAGTTTAGTTTACAAATATATGTATTTCCATTTAAAACCAATAATTAGTACCAAACAGCATGGCTTCGTTGGCGGTCGTTCCACCACCACCAATCTTCTAACTTATGTTAACGATCTTAATATGGCTTTTAACAGACATGTGCAAGTAGATTCAGTCTACATTGACTTCGCCAAAGCCTTCGACAAGGTAGATCATCACATTCTTTGTTGTAAGGCTCATCACGTTGGTATTCATGGTGTGCTTCTCCGGTGGCTAGTTTCCTATTTATCTCTGCGTACCCAGTTGGTAGCAGTGCATGGCTATGATTCAGTTCCTTATGATTCTACCTCTGGGATTCCACAGGGTTCAAATTTAGGGCCCCTTTTATTTATAATATTTATTAAAATAAATAAATAAATAATATTTTTTTTAAGACATGCCTCACGACGACCGTTTGGATCAGCGGTAGTAAACGCTGCTTCTGAGCCATGGATTGCGGGTTCGATCCCCGCACAGTACAAATATTTGTGTGCATGAACATGTCTGTTTGTACTGGTCTGGGTGTTTTCTATATATTATAAGTATATATTTACAAAAAAAAAGTATATATGTAAGTTTATCGGTTGTCTAGTACCCCATACGACAGGGTACTTAATAGTAGCTTAATTTGGGACTAGATGGCTCTGTGTGGCCCAGTGAGGCATGAGGCATTTATTAATGACTTAATCGAGTCCACGAAATCAAGTTGTATAGTCTATGCAGTTTATATTAAAATATATCGTGAAGTAGCTTGTGCTGAGGATGCTATGCTCTTGCAAGATGATATTGATAGGATACAGAACTGGTGTGTATATAATGGTATGTCTTTGAACATCTCAAAATGTTGTCTTGTAACTTTCACAAAAAAGAAATCCTCTTATCAGTATCTCTACGGCATTAATAGTATTCCTCTGAACCGACAAAATGTAGTCAAGGATCTCGGAGTGTGGTTGGACTCCAAATTAAGCTTCACGTACGACTATGACAATGTCATAGCAAGGGTAAATAGGACTGTTGGTTTCATTTTAAGGACTACAAAGCCGTTCCGAAGGCCCACTAGCATCTTGACATTGTACTTTGCCCTTGTAAGAAGTGTTTTAGAGTATAACTCGATCATTTGGAGTCCACATTAGTAGTATGTTATTGAGAACTCTGTCCCACTGTTGCTCGTTCGATCGAACTCCGTTCTCACTCACTCGCCAGTGGGACAGAGTTTTCAATAACATTTTGTGATTACATATAATTAATCTTTACTGTACGGCAACCTCAATTCAAGTGGATTCGATTCGGAATAAAATTTTGTAAAGTATGCAATGACTTACCCAAGTTATTACAACGATACGTTAAGTATGGATTTTCAAACTAAGTATGTATGTTTTTAGATATATAGTCCGAGTTTAATGTATACCCAATGAAAATTCATACTTTCCTCATAAGCACGTATCCACGGGCCACTTGGACTCATGCCCTTATACAGCGGTAGCACCATAGGTAAACCTTGAAACCATGTGGATGGGCAGATTACCTCGAGAGACACACAGATTTTTCGGTTTTGTATTTATCTGTACCCGGTTGGCTCATGACTCTCCATCCATCACAGTCAATATTCTACCTATGACAGCTTACTGTTAGGTTACATCCATGAATACGTATATTAGGATTGAAAATATATGAATCGATTGAGTTTTTTCTTGAATGACGCACGATAATAAAACCAATAATTCACAAATTCTTACTGGTTCGTATCCACAGGCCACTTGGACTCATGCCCTTATACAGCGGTAGCACCATAGGTAAACCTTGAAACCATGTGAATGAGCAGATTGCCTCGAGAGACATACAGAAATTACGATCATGTATTTCCTGTACCAGGTTGGCTCATGACTCTCCATCCAACATAGTTAAAATGTTATACCAATGACAGCTTACTGTTAGGTTACATCCGTGGATACAAAAACCAAAAAAGAGTAATTGTGAAGTAATTGATATCTCACCACGTTACGTTCCGTCCGACACGAACTATCTAACTGAATCTTACTGAATAAATTATAAAGGTAAAGCCTAGATTTGCATGTTCAGCATGGATGTTCGAACGCATAAGCTGAAGCGATTTACACCAAACAAGTAGCGATTACCAAATTAGATAAATGATAGTTGTTGTAATACGTAGTAACTTTAAATATGTGTTTAGACTTATAAACGTTGCTTTAAAAACCACACTAAACAGAATATCAAATTAATTCTAACCCATTTTAAAACGTTTAATTTTTTTTTAAACTGTTTGAGTCATTTATATTTTTTAAGTTTAAGATTTATGTACAAGCTACTTCAATCACAATATGATTACTTTTTTACTGACACAACTTCTTAAAGTCTTATTACTTGAACCAAACATTATGCATCGACGTAACAAGAACTTTTAGTCAAGGAGCTGTATGCAATTTTTAAAATTAACCGTACATATGTTGACTGGTAGAAGTAATAGTTTACCAATTAATAACTGCCTCAAGTTTCCTTGAGGTAAGTTTATTTTTATTTAATGTAAATAAAAATACTCAGTCTTATGAATACATCAAGTATGGAATTATCTACGTAGCAGATAACTTATTGATATTTCCAACACTATAAAAAAAAATTAATGGTGAATGGCATGAAAAATACTGAATATTCTAAATTAATTTGAATAAAACTTTTAATTAATGTTTAATGTATGAAGATAAAAACGAACATTATATTATAGGTATTTGGTTTGTGTTGTATTACGTTCCGTGCAAACACTTTGTCTCTTGCACTATTCAAGATAAATCAGCAAAGTTCGATGTATAGTACAATTTGCTGCGTGTGCGAGTTGTATTTTGTGTACGCTTAATATTTTAGTTATTGTATTGACGTCATATTAACTTAAAGGTTGAGTTCTTTTATAGCTATAAAAAATTCCAAATTCCTAAAAGTAGGTATGCAACTTAACATAATATAAATAGGTTTTGAGTAAGTACTTACATTATTTTTATTATAGACATTACTTTCATCGTAAATTTTTGTAACATTATCTTCAAGTATTTAAGAAAAGATTAAGTATTTCTTTCTTTCTGATTATTACTATCAAACCCACTATATCATAGACAAAAAAAACCTCATTACGTAATCGGTACTACGTACTATCTTAATATATTTTTTGTAATTTATAGCTTGCACTGTGCAACAAGTATAAGGTAATTGTTAAATATTGTGAAATATTTCAAATAAAGTGTAATCGACTGAAATTCACCGACATTCGTTGCTGCTGGAACATGATATTTTAGCAAGTAAACACTCATAACCAGGCTTTGCTTATTTCATATTTTTATTAGATCGGTCTGGCGAAATGCCTGCATGCTAACATGTTAATTTCTGTTTCATGTCAATTATGTTTCTTTCTTCTACTTTCTTATTGAGAAGAACATGACTCTTTGAAAGTTGTTATGTAAAGAAATGCAGTTATTTATTAACATATTAATAACAAAGCAACGTATATTTTTATTCTATACAATGAAACAAATATGTAGTATGTAACACAACTGGTTTTTGTATTATCCAAATGGGACGAATGGATTTGTATGATATTGAAAGATTTGATAGGGATTTTATCATCATTTTAAATTGATTTTTTCATTATATTAGATTAGATTAAATCATACTAACGCTGGCTTACAGCGATAAGAATAATCTTGAAAAATTTACGCCTGTGACGTAGTGTCTCGGCGGCTTAATGTTATAGCGCAGTGGCTGGATTGTGAGGAGATGCGGGTTCGAGTCCAGCCTGAGACTTAATTTTTCAAGTTTATATACTGATAGTTAAACTAAATCAATAAATAATAACTACGCGATCGAAGTCACGAGCGAAAGCTAGTGTAGGTACAATAAAATTATTTATGTTAAGTAAACAATTTTTCTGAAACTTGTTTTACAAAATATCACATTACAACAAATAATGCTTAATTTTAATTCTTTTAACACACACCAATAAATCGAAACAATTCAATGTAACCGAATTTTGATGACAGTATCATTTTTTATGTATAAATAGCCGAACTTTTTCAATAATTATCACAAAATCTTTAAGCAGTCGTGCTAGTTTGTGACAACGCCGTCGCCTCACTTCAACATTCGTGCAACATCAAGTTAAAATGTGAGTAAGTAACCTACATTCATTTATTTTTTTCATTTCGATTGATTTTAATTTTTGGTTCTAGAAATATTTCACTTGTGTTTTATTAAGATTAAGTAATTGATGCTCATAACCAGTGATGGGAATAGGCTGACTGTATTTACGTTAACTTTATAATGAGACAGTAAAACCACCAAATTTCAGGGTGCAACAATGTTCTATCGAGAGATTGCATGTTGTTTATTTCATAATTTAACAATACCTACGTAGATTACAGTGAAAAGTTTTAGCACTCCATTTTGTTTTTACCCGTATTAACTAGGAAATTGGTGGCTGTAACAAATCGTTATGTATTATAGATACAAAGTTGATGTAAATACAGTCACCCTATTCCAATCACTGATAATAAAAAAACAACAGTACTATCTAACACACATTTTACAAAGTATCGTGTGCTCACAGTATTTCTAATATTTTTTACCTTGTTTTAGGTCGGACTCTGAGTGCGAAATTCCTAAGAAATCGACTTCTGTGCGCAGAACGAAGACTTGCAGATTAGAGTCGGAGAGTGAAGCTGAGCCAACAAAGAAATCAAACGCACGCGGTCGTAAAACAAAGATCCTTAGGTCAGACTCAGACAGTGAAGTAGATTCGACTTCAACTTCCAAGAAAAAACGGATAACCAAAAAAACCTCTCCAGCCATTAAAAAACGCAAAACAAGTGAAACATTAAGGTAATTCATTATTACATTTTGTTGCGTATTATTCATTTACATTATAATTAATGCTACATTTATCGACAAAAAATATTTTTAAAGCATTAACAACTTACGATCATCAATATCCAAATAAGTTATTTTCTTTGTTTGAATTGGTAGATAGTTCCGAAAAAGTAATTTCAATTATTAAAACTAGTACCTAAATACATTTTATTTTTTAAACAAAAAGAATTATTATTATATTAATAAATAAATAAATAAAATACTTTTTTTTCAGGAAGAATAAAAAAATCTACGATCTGTTTGGCATCGGCAGCAGTAGGGGGGAGGAAGAAGAAGTAGCGTGCACCACATCTAAGAAAACCCTGCCATCCTATTTCACCAACAGGGTGGCCAGCGGCAATGAACGTCGGACAACACAAACTTCAGGTAACTTTTACGTTGACCTGAAAGTTTACGAATCCTCGGACGCACTGAACACTGAGGCTTCTGATCTTTGGAAAAAGGCGTTGGTGCGGATTAAGTTCCAAACCAGCGAAGAGACAGATCAGTGGCGTAACTTACAGAAATTAGTGCACAACGTGAACTCTTTATTCAAAGAGGAGCCACAATTTTATGCGGATAAGTAATTATTAGTAGTTATTAAGAGCTTACTATTACACTAAAATTTTAGTTATTTTAGTTAGTTACCTCTTTCGTCTTATCATTTTTTTTTACCAAAATGCCTTTCTGCTCATTTTGCAACATAAAGGTAGACAGAAAACGATGGACAGGACATGTGCGTAGTAATAAACATAAAAATAAAAGTACTGTTCCCATTTGTAACAACGTAGAACTAATAAAGTCTGCTTTTAGGGGACGTATTGCTAGTTATAAAGTGGTTGCTTCAAATGAAGAAGAAAAAAACTCATCTCCGTTATTTTTACATATCATTAAAAATCAAATTAAGTCACTGATAAATCGTCACCTACAAATACACACATGTGTTAAAGTTAATTTTGAATTTTTTTGTAAGTTTCTTTTAATCAAAAACGAGTCTTGTGAAGAAACAATAAAATCTTTTTGCACAAAAAACTTTACTCTTCATTTTAATTATGATTTTGATACATTGTACACAAATGTTGAATGCCATCTACTAAAAAAAGTTGAAGATTTCGAAGAAAGAGATAGTGGGTGGACTTTCTTAAATACCTCACATTTAGAAGTCAACATAAATAAATACCAACCACTTGAGGGGTCTCGGGGTAGATTCATTAATCTACCAAAATCTATTCAAAATAAAAAAGCGTGTTTGAATATTAAAAACAAAGATAAATATTGTTTTCTGTGGTGTGTGACTGCAGCCTTATATCCCACAACAAAACACCCTGAACGGGTTACTTCTTATCCACACTTTCGAGATGTACTTAACGTGAAGGGTATTTCATTTCCGGTCAACTTTTCAGATATAGCAATTTTCGAAAGAAATAATCCAAATCTAAATATAAACGTTTATGGATTGAATAATAAGAAAAACATAATCGGTCCGCTATATAAATCTGAGATCAAGTCTGAAAGATTGAAACACATTCATTTACTACTACTTGAAAACGATACCTCCTCCCATTACTGCTTAATCAAAGATTTACCTCGACTAGTGAGGTCTCAAATAACAAAACATCACGGTAGGATTTACCTTTGTGAAAGCTGTTTATTATTTTTTCCTAACTCGGATCAACTCGATAATCACTTGTGTGGGGGAGTTGTTACTGTTTTACCTGATGAAGGTTCAGTAATTCAGTTTAAAAATTATGAAAGAAAACAAAATGTTCCTTTCGCAATTTATGCCGATTTTGAGGCAATGTTAGAACCAGTACAACAAAGCAATTCAAAACAGAATACATCAAACACTACCATTTTACAGCGACATGTACCAGTTGCTTTTGCGTATAATATTGTTTCCACATTCGATGAGAGTTATAATCGTTTTGTTACTCATCGTGGTAAGGATTGCGTAACTAAATTCATAAACTCGCTGCATAAAGATGTAATTAATATTCACAAGATACTCAGTCAAAATAAACCTATAGTGTTTACAAAACAAGATGCAAGTGAATTTGAAAAAGCCAGTCGTTGTCATATCTGTGAACACTTACTGTGGGGGGACAAAGTTAGAGATCATTGCCATATGACGGGACGATATCGTGGAGCCGCTCATCGTCATTGTAATCTTCAATATAAAAAACCAAAATTTATTCCAATTTTTTTCCATAATCTATCTGGTTACGATTGTCACCTATTTATTAAAGAATTGGGTGAAACTCCCGGAAAAATTAACATTTTACCTAAAACAAAAGAAAAATATATTTCTTTTTCTAAATTTATACCTGTGAGCGAGGATGCGTATGTGCAGTTACGCTTCTTAGATTCTTACCACTTTTTGGGAACAAGCTTAGACAAACTAGCTAAAACTATGGAACAAGATGATTTTATTAGTTTGAGGTCCCATTTTCCAGACGATACTCAGTTTCGCTTACTAACGCGTAAGGGCGTATATCCTTATGATTATATGTCTGATTGGGAATGTTATGAGGAAACAGTATTACCTAGGAAAGAATACTTTTTTAATTCAATGACTGATGAAAGTATCTCCGATAGAGACTATGAACATGCACAGTCTATTTGGTTAAAGTTTAATATAAAAAATTTGGGTGAGTATACTGATTTATATTTAAAAACAGATGTTCTTTTGCTAACGGATATATTTGAAAGTTTTCGTAAAACTTGTAAAAAACATTACAAACTTGATCCAGCCTTTTACGTAACAGCTCCTAGTTTGTCTTTTGACGCAATGTTACTTGCAACGGGTATACAGCTTGAACTTATCACAGACTTAGCTATTATACGAATGATCCAAGATGGGATTAGAGGAGGTGTATGTATGTGTTCACATAGATACGCAAAAGCGAATCATAAATATATGACAGACTATAATGAATCGCAACCAGACTCGTATATAGTATACCTAGATTGTAATAACTTGTATGGATATAGTATGTGTCAATCTTTACCTTTCTCTAACTTCAGATTTTTAGATGAGCACGAAGTAGCTTTTTTAAATATACAAAGTATTGACGATAATGCTGATTGGGGCTTTATACTTGAAGTCGATCTTTTGTACCCTGATAACTTGCATTGTCAACATAACGATTTACCATTTTGCCCTGAAAAATGCATCCCACCTGGGGGTAAGACCATTAAGCTTATTCCAAACTTGTATAACAAATACAAGTATGTGATTCACTATGTTCATTTAAAAAAGTGCATGGAACATGGATTAATATTACGTAAAATTCATCGAGCTATTACATTTAGACAAAGCCCATATTTGAAGTGCTATATTGATCTTAACACAAAACTGCGTCAAAAGGCAAAGAGTGCTTTTGAACAAGACTTTTTTAAACTCTTGAATAATAGTGTTTTTGGTAAAACTTTAGAAAATATTGAAAAAAGGGTAAATGTTCAGTTAGTTAATCAATGGGAGGATTTTAATAATACAACCAAAAAGTCATCGCAAGCGGCGAGATTAATAGCCAATCCTTACTTCCATAGCTCTACTGTGTTTACAGAAAATTTGGTTGCAATACAGTTGAAACCGAACCAGTTAGTATTAGATAAACCAATTTATATTGGTTTTACGGTTTTAGAATTATCTAAATCTCATATGTATAATTTTCACTATAATATCATTAAACCATTTTATAAAGAAAATGTGCAGTTGTGTTATACCGATACGGATTCACTTATTTATCTTATAAATACAAATGATTTCTATTTAGACTTAAAAAAAACATTTTTAAGTTATTTTGACAGTAGCAATTACCAGACCATCAATATGTATAATGTTCCACAACAGAATAAAAAAATTCCTGGTTTGTTCAAAGATGAGATGGGTGGAAAAATTATCACAGATTTTGTTGGATTGAGATCCAAAATGTACTGCATAAAATCCCAAGACAAAGTTACTAAAAAGGCGAAAGGGGTAAAATCATGTGTAGTTCGTGATTTAAAAATATCAGACTACGAGAATGTACTGTTTGATAAAAATATCATAAGAAGAAGAAATATGCTATTTAAGTCAATAAAGCACCAAATATTCACGCAAAGCGTAAACAAAGTTGCGCTATCTGCCAATGATGATAAACGTTTAGTTTCATTTAATAATATTCAAACCTTAGCATGGGGAAGTGCTTCATTCTTGAAAAATTATTAAAAGTTACTTGGATTTTTCGTTGTATAAGAACTACATAAATATATTAGAACTATAACTATCAGCAATATGTAATATCATGTGAATGAAAATATGTATTTAAGGTTCAGATTTTATTTAGCTATATAAATTTATTTTATTAATTCAATTGTAATATATTTAATGTAACCAGTTAAAAACTGTACTTGCATGCTATTTGTTAATGGGTGGTCATATTCATTATATGTAATTTCTTCTGTAGACCCTATTAATAAGCAAATAAAGATAATATTATTTTCTTCTACCTTTTATGTTAAACCTAGCGATAAGTGAATTATAATCATGTTTAGTCATAAGTACTATCATTACATATGTACTGTAATCTTTTACTAATTTTACTAACAGTTTTGCAAATAAATAATAATATTAATTACATGAATATTGTGTACTTATTTCTATGTATTACCTATACTCTATTTTTCATCGAGGTGAACAATAATGATGATCTAGATTTGTAGTTCAGTACCTATAATTTTTTTCAAACGTATCATATTTTAAACTATACACGTGTTATTTGGTAAATTTAGGTTGAATAAGCTAAATATGGTACCTACTTCATAAATATTTTACTTTTTTTTATTTGCTGACAATGAAAATCGAAGGTAATCTAATACACATTATGTTGCAGTTTGAGTAATAAATTGCAATTCATTAAAACGTGATGGAAATCAATTATATATTTAGTTCTTAGCGCTAACATTACTTGTTTGAACTTGTAAAGAGTCACACCTGTAAACCTGTTGCACAGTTATATTTTTTTACGGTTAAAACAGAGTTGACATACTACGTAGCCATGGTAAGACATTTTTGTACATATTAATTTGTTTAAACTGAAGTATAACCTTTGATTGCACTACACTATTTTAATTTTTGTTTTGTTTTTTTTTTACAGGATTTCAAACTCAAAAATGACATCACTGTTTCAAATGAAGATAACTCGCCTAGTCATGATCCTCAAGAATTTTTGGATACTTTTCAATATGCTCAAGATCCGCTAGAGAGATTTACTCAAGAATATATGAAAATGCAAACCAACCATTCTTGTCAACATCGAAACCAAAAGAAGGCTAAGCGCATGCGAAATAGCGTTGCTGAAACTTCAAGTAAGAAGCGGCGAGCTCATTCCTATGTAATTAATAGCGCTCCAAGCAAAGGTCGTCGGTTGATAAAAATAGAGATTTTGGAGTTGAATGATTCGCAATGCATTAGTAATTCTGTGCAGGACGATAGTGTGATCTTGAGTTCCCAATATGTAGTAAAAGAAGATGGTGATGAAATAATGGAACAGACAGAAAAAATCATCAATAATATTTCAAAAAAAATTTGTGGATATAGTTATAATAATTATTTTTAACTTTCAGTGTAGAAAAAGTTACATTGTTAATATTGTAGTATGTTATTTTAATTAATAAAGTGAAATTAAAGTACCTGTTGAATTTTATTTTAATCATTAAACTTGAAATGATATAGGTTTTAGATAATAATTGTTGGTAAAATAAAAGATAAAAATAGTTTTTTCAATTTAGTTATATTATGTAAAACATAACAGTAGATAGGTACATGATTAACTGCACAGTAATACAATATTTACAGTTCTATATAATATTGGGCATTTTTATTTAAAGTACATTTTTATCTTGAATAATAGTAGGTATATTAATTTAAAAAATATATTCATTAAGAATGCACCACTTTTTAATACACAATGCATTTTTTAAAGCACACTTTTTATTATGAGAAAAACAATTAAACATATTATTACTATACAAATCATTAAGCGTGTTTAAAGTTGGTATAAGTGTATAACTAATATCTAAAATATGATTATGTTTACATAAATCTTCTACCCATTTAATTTTTTCTTGGCCTTTAACAATTATTTTTCTATCTGTCAATAGAGGTGTAATTATTCTACAAAATTCTCTATAGTCAATATAACCTTCACTCCACCTATAGCCTCTGTTCTTTTCGATCCAGCGAACCTGTTTCTTCTCATCAAGAGATAATGAAGTAAATGGGTATGGAGGTTTCACTAAGAATACGTGAGTATGTTCTTTTGCAACTATAGCAAACTCTTTTACTATAAAATCATTTCTATTATTTTTGAATCCTTGGAGATCTACGATAATTGTTTTGTTATTCATGATAGTTTCTTTACAATATTGCTTAAAGGTTTATACTCAAATACACAATCGTTTAAAATCAAGCAATAAGCAGCGGTCTGATCAGGTATTTCTTGATCTGTTTCAATTTCAACTCTAACGTCAATCGATCCTTTTAATGTTTCGTGTTGTCGCGAACAGTCGATAACAAATAAAGGAGCGATGTCTCTAAATTCTTTTAAACTCATCAACGGCTCTGACCGACGTCCGTGATACGACTGTTGAAATCTTGTATACTGTTCGTATAATAAAGTAAATTTGTCTTCTGAAAAACTGACATTCAATCCTTCATATGGATAATACGTTGAATTTAAAAATACTCTTACATCACGTACATGGCAGTGATCAAACTCGCCCATTGACACTAAACTGTTGTGTTTCCGGTTGGTTTGTAAGGCGATTACAACAAATCGCGGTTTCTCAACTTGGGACGAAGTTTTAATAGACCAAGTATGCTTACGTGTTTTAGGTAACAACGGGTATTCATACAGATCCCAATTACGAAAGGCTAATGGAATAGCTCGATCTTTTTCTAAATATTTAAGTAAATTTATTCTTTCACGATCAGACACTTTGATGTGTGGCACTCTCCAAATAATTTTACTTATTGTAATATCCTCAACAACTTCATTTGCATTTAACTTGAGAGCATTGAGATTTGTATTGCTTCTAAGTAACACTAACTCGTGTTTACAGTTAATGATTATTTTTTCATAATCTTTCGCAAAACCTAATATCTTGTTTAACGGGATGGATACGGAAAATGCTCCACCGCTAACATTATTTGTTCCTTCAGTTGACCACCCCCAAACCCGAGCATATTTTGATTCGTTCTCATTTAGGGATAGATACGATTTTATTGTTGTGGTTACACCTGCATTTTTAATTTTATCTATTTCTACTCCATTCAATTCATATCGAATATCTTGAAACAGAAATAATGCTGGGTTATTGATGAAGTGTACATTCGCTACTTTTTCTTTAGTAGTGGTGTTATTTACGTTTACTTTTCCCTCGATATATAAACTACTAAGTGAAGGAAGCACGTACAGATCTTGCTGATTGATAGGAATTCTTATTTCATCATTCTTGTTAAAACTTGTCACATATGGTTTGTATGAATGATACTCAAAACTTTCAATGCTGTTGTCGTATGATGTTTGTTGAGATATATTTAAGATATTCATTTTATTAAGCCAATTAGCTTGAGGAATTCTTTATTGGTCTTGGTAAGCTTATTTTTTAGCTGGAGCGGTGTGCCTCTGTGAGATGTTCTTTTAAAACTAACTTGAGTACACGATGTAGATAACCTTTTATTGAAATTAATCATTTTTTCCTAAAATGTAAATACAGCTGTACTTCTTCACCTCGTAAATTTATCTGTTTATTGTCAGCATCCAACAGTCTTATATTAATAGCGCTTATAGATCTTTGATTAACAGAAAAATAAATTAGGTTTTTGGGTATCTCAATTATTCGATAGCCAGGTGGAACATTAGGCACAAATTCATAAATTATATGGCTGGCTTTACCGTTAACAAATGATCCACTAACTACATCGCATTCGATTCGCACGATGGTTGTTGATAGAATGCTAACAGGATACTGGGAATCAGTACTTATATTCGCATTTATTACTTCCGTTCCAAAACCTAGAACTTTACCAAGTGATGCACTTTTATTAAAATAAACATTTTTGGAGCAAAAAATTTTTGTTTTTAATGTATTATTATTGCAGGTTAGTTTTAATACAGAATTCTTGATATTGCTTTTTAAATAATCACAAATGTCTTGAAGCTCATAAGAACCTTCAGGAATTTCTATGATTTCATTTTCCCCATAATAAAACTTATTGTTTCTTTCATCGATATTAGGTATAGAGTTGAAAGTTGAGAAATACAAAAGACCGCATTCATATTCTCCTCGAAGCTCCAACGTTGGGGAGTGGTTTGTTAATAGAGAAGCTCCTTTTCCAGTTATAGACACTGTGAAAGACATGTTTATACTGATACGTTTATTTATTTCGTTCACTATATAAATGCAATTTCCAATATTTTTTTAAAAATTTTAGACACAAATGACCACAGTTAGTAGTGCCGAAAGCTTGATGCCTTACATAATTGTAGTTTATAGGCAAGGCTTTCATATATTTGATAAATTCTAACGGAGGTTTTAAATTACCAAAACTATCATAATATTCTACGTAATTGTTTTGCTTTACAAAGGCTACCCAATGGGTACCAGGATTTATGTTGCTATCCAAATTTAATATTCCACATTCTAATTTTCTAGGTTTCAAAGGTAATGTATCTCTCATGTAAACACCACGAAAGTAAGGAATATCACTAGCATGTTTTAATATATCCAGGTTTGTTAACGCACGTCTGGGTAGCCGCTTAATCAGTTTTTTGATAGGTTTAGATATAAACCAGCTCCATTTTTAAGAGGTTTAATATATAACCCTTTTCCAAGAGCCACCGCTTCCATCATTCTGTTGTGTCTTTCAGATTCCTGAAGACTTTTTTGGGCAGCTTTAGAATCATTTACAGCCTTCGCTATACCTGCTGCTCCTCCAGCTAATGAACCTAACGCAGACAGTCCAGCAAATATAGGAATAAGTGGTAATAGTCCTCCACACTTTGGAAGAGGAATAACACGTGGCAAACGTATTCCTTTCTTGTTATTAAATAGTTTCTTTGCAGCTGCATACGCATATTTTATAGCAGAGTTGTGGTCTTTGGATTTAATGTTTTTTAATTGGCACTGTATTTTTTTTATACCTTTTTTGAATGATTTTATTCCACTGCCTGCCCTGATTTTTGCTTTCATAGCATTTTTTACTATCCACGAAGCAATTTTTTCCCCTTTGCCAGCATTTTTCGATTTTAACCTCCTTTTAGCCATATTTAAAAGTTCCAAATCAGCTTTGCGTCGAGCTCCAGAATCTTTATTTATGTAAGCGATATCGTGATGCATGCAGGCTTTATCTAGTTCGTTTACCCCTCGATCGCCTTTTAAAATCCGTTTTTGAAGTTTTGTTCCTGGACCACAAAATTGGTAGCCAGGCAAATGTAACTCGAACGGTAAATGATCTATCAAGCTATTAATTACACCACTGCCCTTCTTCATCGATAAGCATAAAGTGTTACTAAAGAGTATCTTGTATTATTTATATATCAATCTAGAGAACTAATTCACTTTGGTTTACCCAGCTATTCTCTTTATTACTTAATCCTAACCACTTTACAAAAAATTTATTACCTTTTTTCTTTAAAACTCTTTCAATGAGGTAAAGGTCAGGAAATTTAGTTTTTTGTAACTCGTATCCGTAAAAAGAGCCTAGAATAACTTGATTGTTTTTGTCTTCTATTTGATAGGTTTGGGGACAGGTTTGATTGATTTTTACTATGCGAAATATTTCTGTAGACCAATTAGGTGTATAACCTTTGTAGAAATCTCCTTTGTGTTTACTTATACGGACAAAGTCCCCTATTTTAAAAGTTGGACTTTGACGTACTATCTTTGGCTTTTGCGATCTAATGATGTTAGACTTAACTAAAATCTCATTCGATTGATTAACATTGATCGGTTTGTATTTTGTAATGCGGTGCAAAGTATTGTTATAGCGTTGCACAACGGAACCTAAATTACACTGCAACCACTGATACCGTCCACATAAACTAAATTTTTTGTAAAGGTGAGCTTTTATAGTTCTTATAACTCGTTCTACTATGGAGGCTTTTTTAGCAGAATAGGTGGAATAGTGGTTTATCTTGTTACTTCTCATTAATTCTTTGAAATAATCATTATAAAATTCTGTGCCTGAATCTGTCTGTAAATTTTTAGGCTTTCGTTTTGATTCAGACAATATATTATGCATTGCATTCGTAACACATGTTTTAGACTTTGACTTCAACGGTCTCACCCATACGTATTTGGATAACGCATCTATCACTACAAGTACATACTTATGACCTTTATTCAACGATGAATATTTTTGAAAATCCATAAGATCGGCTTGCCATAAATCATCTATCCCTTTGATGATGGTATGTCGGCGAGAAAAATGTCTTCTGGCTGCTTTGTGGAGCTCGTTTACTACATCTTGTTTACTCATCCTTAACAAGTTTTGATGCTAACAAGAGATCGATTTCTTTTTTCGTATAATACAATGTACTTAAATTAATAGAAGTTAGTTTTTCTAAATTATTAAGATATTTTTTTACATTGCTTTGGATTGTTTTCATTTCATTTTGTAGTTCTTTAGCACAATTGTCTACGTATTCTTTATTCACAGCCTCATCGCCATTTTCAGGAGATTGTAAGCCCTTTAATCTTGATAATTTCAAATCAAATTCACCTGCGTCCGACTTTACTAATGTGTTGGTAAGAATGTCAGTGAATTCAGATAGTCGTAAACGCTTATGAACATGATGACCGAATTTGTCTACATTCATGGCCGTCTTGTCGCCTTCTGTAGCTTATTGATACTGCTAATTCCTCCTGACGGCAGCTTTATATATTTAACATTTTTTATGATGCCAGCTTCATGCAATTCTTCAATTATTGCATAAATTTCATTTTGTACCCCAGTGTTACCAGCTGCCCATGATCCAAGAAGTAATTTTAATCTTTCCACTAGCTCGTTTGGATCATCCCAATAAACCAAGTCAGTATCATTTTTAACTTCTTTTAGAATATCAACTCCTTCACCTCGTGGGAGACTTTCAACACTACTTGTATAACTTCTAGAAAACTTAAACAGTGGTTTGATTATATGCGTATATTTGAATCCTTTGTTACTATTTATGGGTTTAGATGGATCGCAACCGCGTTTATGTGCATTAGTATCCATAAGAATAAATTTATAATTTTGTAAGTCTTCCTCTGTAATAACGTCTAAGTTTGGTGTCTTTCTATACAATAATTCTTTTAAGCCTGGAGTTTTTTTCAGACTGCGGTTTCCAATTTTTAAAATGTGATCATCATCATGAACACGGGTATTGCCGAGCATCAGCTTTCCTTTCACATTTCTGACACCATAAGGTATATCTTGTTTCATTGCTTCTGATGACACAGACCATGATAAAGAATCATTGGGAATACTTGGTGATGATTGGAGAGATTTGAATGAGTTATCATGGACATCATGATCCTCGGAGGGTAATGTGGTGAGGGTTTTGTTAGATATTTTACAAACTTCATTTTCAGAATTATCTTCATCATCATCATTGTCTTCGTTGTAATCAAAATCTTCATCAGAAATATTTGATGAATCGCTTTCAGTGTGTTTAGTTCTTTTTACGGGTTGAGTTCTCTCTGTTTCTTCTTCTTTGTAGTGTTTGTCATCAGATCTACTAGTTAATAGTTTCAGAGGGTTCACAATAGGTTTAAATATTGTTTCTAGAGCTATATCATTTTGCTTTTTTGAGTCTTTTATCATTTCTACCTTTCTTTTAACAGCTGACGCTGACTTCACAATTTGTTCCTTAAGGTTCCGCTCCATAGTTAAGAATTCCACTCTGTTTGATCTCTCAATTTGAACTGATTCATAGTAAGATAAGTAACAGTTACTTATAGTATAATAAACAAACACTTCTACGTGTACCTAGAAGTCTTTGATGAATAAAATTTAATCCACTATAATGAAAGTATCAAACTTCATTCTGTAACAACCTTTGTTTCGTTCACAATCTTTATTGATGACAACATAACTGTACGGTTTACTCCACACTGTTGAACACATTTCACGGAATTGAGACCACGTCATATCAGACCCTACATGCTCATCGTAAATGTGTCTTAGATTAATGTCGTCCTGTTTAACCTTCGGCATACAAGGTGAAAAAAAATCCTTACCCGTACAAGGTGGGGTTAAAATAACCCCTTATTGATATCTACCTATTAAGGATATTACTTAAATACAGCGGCTAAGACTGGGTTAATTTGGCTTAATAAGTTATAAAGTAATAATTAAAATCCAATATTATTTAGAAAATAAACTTTAATTATAAAAAAAAACACAAAATGCAAAAATACTTCTAAAATTCAAAAAGTTTTTCTTAAACCTAAAAAAAAATACGTGGGATGTTTATTTTTATAGGCACTTTTGGTCTAAGCCGATATTTCTAAACTAGAAATGTTTATCATTATAAAAAAATTTAGAAATAACTAAGTTTGTCATATTCTAGCGAGATCATTGGTTATATAAAACAGTACAATTTTGGCACATCAAATTTGCGTGTTCCTTACATATTGGAACATTGCATTTGAAACAACCATTAAACGTCTTCCTATCTTTATTTCTAGGACAAAAAGAACATCTTTGCGACTTCCTCGATTGCTTTCGAGACGGACCTGGAACCTCTTCATCCAAAATTTGGTGCACACGTCTTCTGATATCTCGAGGAATATGAGGATTATCTTTTCTTTTTCTTATATGATCTTCAAGCAATGAAAGTCCCAATTTCTTGATAAATTTCCTCCTTATATTGCTTTTTTTTCTCTCAATTTCGTTATTGAACATATGTATTATAAAAGAATTTATATTGGCATGATTCAACAAGGAGAAAAACAGCGTAAGTGGCCAGCGTTTACTGTTGCGGGATACATCGTACGTTCTTGAAAGCTTGTCAACTACATCGACTCCACTTTTTGTTGTGTTATAAAACGTTATAATAGATGGTTTTCTTTGGGTCCCGCTCTCTGGATCTATTTCATCATCATGGTGCAATGAGGACATCATATGTACACACTTTCGTGGTTTAGGTATATAAGACACAATTGTTATGTCTTTTTGAAAACCAAATACGGAAGATTTTTCTTCACGTCTAGCTTTGAATTGGAGAGGAAGGCACGCCTTGTTTGACCGTAGAGTACCAACAGAAGTCAATTTGTGGATATGGAGTAAATTTTCAGCAGTTTCGAAGCTCATAAAGAAATTGTCCATAGTTATATTTCTCCCAGATCCAGACACACATCTGACTAAACGGTCTACAACATCGAATGGCTTGTTACTCACTGCGTAAGGGCTACCATCAGGCTGTTTACCACAGTAAATTTCCAGGTTCATTGTATAAAATGTTTTCGCATCCACAAGTGCATATACTTTTAAACCATACTTAGCTGGTTTAGACGGAATGTATTGACGAAAGGAACATCTTCCTCTAAAGGCCAAGAGTTCTTCGTCGATAGTCAAGTACTCAAACGGCGTATAGGCATCCTGACAGTTTTTGACAAAAACTTCAAATACATGTCTTATTGGTGCCAAACGATCGATAGCAGCTCTTTCTGTACGTGTTGATGCATCATCAAATCTGAGGTTATTTACCAAAAACAAAAACCTCTGTCTAGTCATAGTATTTCTGAATATTTCGATACCGGTGCCATCATTTGACCATAAATCTATAACACTTTGTCTGTTAGATCTGTACAAACCTGCCAGTATTAATAATCCAAAAACAGCTTTCAGCTCTTCTTTATTTGTTTCTTTGGTTGACGGATTAGGTTCAGAGTTTGCCAATCTCAAACAAATCTTTTGGTTAGTATACTTCAACACAATGTCAACAAGTTCTGCTGTAAAAAATATTTCAAAGCACTCCAAGTGGTTTTTTTTGTCGCGAACAGTAGATTTACACCCAGGCAAATGTGTTATTATGTTCTCAGATCTTGTTCGAACATTGGTCCGTGGTGGCGTTTTGTACCACTTGGTTTTGCCATCTTTACCTGTATAAAATGGTAGCGTTCCTTCTACAGATTCATGATCTTCCATGTCCGTATCACTATGAGATTCAGACGCCTCGCTAATGTGATCAAAATTATCATCACTGTCGCAGGGGTAGTTCTCTTCGTCTTCTGACACATTTTCTTCAAGTAAAGCCGACGCAATATCATCATCTCGCATCCTATTTGCCATCTTAGTTACCTATATCTGTAACAGAAAATAAACCACATAAATATAATCAAAATCAAATTGAAAATAACAAAAAAACTTATGAATGCATACATACCTTTTCAGCACCGTCCCATACAACGTGGGGTAAAAAACACCCGGAACCCACTTTACGCACGCGCACACACGAACGCGGCCCGCGCAGCACTGATCCAACGTCACGACACGACGCGGCAACGCTTAACGCCCAGCTACTAGGAATTTCAATGTTTTTGATCGATTACTACTCATAGATCGACGTCTTTTTCTCGAGCTGGGGTTAAAAATACCCCACGTTGTATGCCGAAGGTTAAATAATATGATGAGGTTAGCATTATCTCTTACTAGTTGTTTGGGTATTTTAGTGTAGGTTTGATTAATATAAAAACAGTCAATGTTTTTATGACGTCCCATCGCAAAATAATTACGTATATTGTTTTGATTTTCACACGCAACATCATCAAATACAAAAATTGAGTCAGACAAAGCTTCGTGTGGACTTAAAATTTCCTTATTATCATTATACTTATAGTAAGATATGTCTGCAACTTTCTCCAATACTCGTTCTAAAAACACATACTTTGGTTGATACAAAGACTTCGAATACACATACAGGTTATGAAAACGCGGTCCATCTTGGTGTAGCAACAAACTTATTACTAAATTGGTCTTTCCACAGTTTGAGGGACCACAAACAATGCTGCGAATAGTATTCGGCAATAAATTTCCATGACGTTTAATCTCATTCGAGGATACTGGACAAATACATTGTATTTTAAGGGATTCTTTTTGTTTCTGAAATCTCATTCCAGTTGTATTTCTGACTCAACCGTTCTCATTGATGAGTTTCAACGGAATGATGAAAATATTGTCAAGTTAATAAATTAAATGGGTTACTTGGAACACTAACTACGATACTAATTACCAATAACAAGTTCCCATGAATATCAAAATGTTATTGAAAACTCTGTCCCACTGGCGAGTGAGGGAGAACGGAGTTCGATCGAACGAGCAACAGTGGGACAGAGTTCTCAATAACATACTACTCACATTATAATATTCATATTGATCGGTTAGAGGCCGTCCAGAGGCGTTTTCTGCGTCATCTAAGCTCAAAATTGGGCCTCCGACGTAAATTACCTACTTACGAGACCAGACTTCAATACTTCAAAGTGAATACGCTGCAGTGTAGACGTTCTATGCAGGATCTATCTGTACTAATTAAGATTGTTAACAATCATTATGATGCCATGGATTTATTGAGCCATCTATCACTTAAGACAAACGGTAGTAAGAGAAGGCTGAAATTATTTTCCTTACCTGTCTGTAATAACAATGTAACATACAACAACCCTCTGTTTCGAATGTGCAGGTTATATAATGATAATGCCCCCAATTTAGATGTATTCTTTCAAAATTCTTATTCGTTTAATAAAACAATCAAACTGTTAATTATTATTAAGTAAATGTAGCAACTAACCTTTAGCCTAGTCAAGTATCTCTTTTTTTTTAAGTATTTACTGTTTTATGTTAACGTTGTGCGCAACATTCATCTGAATTCAATTTTAATGTGAATCTTAGTTAGTGTTAGTGTTATTGAAATTGTAAAAGCTGAATTGTATTCTGTTGTTGTGCCTTTAAATAAATAAATAAATAAATAAATAACGTGACATTTCCATGCTAAGCATGTACTGCTTTATATTGAGTACCTACTGATTAACTGAAAACTAATACAGTTTATCTCTGAAATGAAATAAGAAAAACCGAATATCTTTCCTAATAAATAAGGATTTTATTCAGATTTAAAAGTTTGTTACTTGCACGCACAACTTAGTCTGTCAGTGAGGGAACCATTAACCGTGTTATGGGATGGGCAAGCGCAACATTTTTTCTTATTTCCCTAGCCGGCCGTGATAGTGCTGCTGGCGTACTTTTTTCAAAACGGCTAATAGACTGTTGCGAGAGTTTCCGTGTTAGTTTTTAATCAGGTGGGCTTACTAAGGTGATTTTAAACCGCATAGGACGGATATATTAAATTGAATGAAATATTATTTTTAACAAATAATACCATTCGTACTGGATCGCGATCTAAAACTACAGAAATTTAGTTTTAGATCGTGATCCAGTACAAAATTTTAACCAAATATGTTTTTGGTTACAAAAATCAAAATAATACGAAAAATTCAAAAAAAAAATTGGTGTATATTTTCGGAAATATCTCAATGTGCACATTGCCAGCTTTGTAGAGTTCCATTATCAAAAAGCGTGTGCATTATTCTGCACATTGCCATAAGCAGGGTTAATAGGTAAGTAGGTACAGGCGCTATAGTCTGATATTAGAAAGAAACATTTAGAAAGAAACATTTATTTGGTTAACATTTTTGATTTGCACCATTAATGTATAACGTACCCCATCCGTAGTAGATACGATGCCTTTCGTCGTTTAATTTCTAAAAAGTAGAATTTAAACTCCTAAATAAGCTAGTTCACCCTAAGCTATACAAGTTCCACACAGCCATACATCTACAAGAGTCGTGTTGGTTCAAGAAAGCTTTTAACAATCTCTTACGGTCGGCAGTGTACGACGACTTGCCTTACTCGAAGAATGAGTTGACTGAAGAAAACGACGAATATTCCATAACTAGCAACATTTTATTTCAAGTAAAAACTTACATGAGATTTCTTAGCGGACGGTTTTCGAAGTCTATTGGAATTTATTGTAAAGTCAACCTGTAATTGGTTATTAGTTTTGTTACAAGTTTAGTATTCGTAACACACGATTTCTTTTCCTTGAATTAATTGTTTGTTGTTTGCTTTTATGAATTTCTGATATTTCGAAATTGTTGTAAGTGCCATGTTCATCGAAGAATTAAGAACATGGTAGATAGATACATAGATAGATAGATACTCTTTATTGCACACCATAAAATTGAAAAATAACAAGTGAAAAAGACTTAGATTTGTACAATTTAAGCGGTCTTATCGCTTGCAGTGATCTCTACCTAATATCTTACTTATAGCTTGTGCCTGACTTAATACTACGTCCACCGCGCCATCAGCCTACATGCATACCGTGCAGCTCCCGGCCATTGCCAAGAGCGCACACGTTGTAACGAACGACGTATACTAATACGAATACCTGCTCAACGTAGTCTTCTCCGTGAGACACCTACTGCTCGTCCGGCGGAGTCTATGCTAGAACCATCATTGTGTACACAGAGTACATACCCTACATTACTGAGTAACGACCACAATGCTCGCACCGTCTTGTTGGCTACTGCGCGAGTGGTAATAAAAAGGGTGGACAGAACGCAATATGTAGCTTGAGCCTTATTAGATAACGGCTCTATGAATGATTTTGTTACCAAAGGATTGTGTGACCGATTATCTTTGAATATTAAATAATATTAAATATTATCAAAAATCAACTACGGCGGATGACACAAAACAGTCTTTTGGTTAACAACATGGCTATACAGTGACGTAAAATTTCATTTTAGCATTTTAGCATTTGACTTAAAAAGCTCTAGTAAGTAAATGGGTAGAAACACAATCAAATCTTTAAATTCTGCTGCCGAGTCCCACTGCGAGTGCTATCGGAGAAATGTTAAAAATGTGTGAAAACTACGTATGGTGTATAATGTCAGAAAAAGTGAATACATTAGAGTTCATTGATATGGAGTTTATACCATATACCTTAGTATACTGTTTTAAAGTAGTTGTTCTTCCGCGATCATGGCGCTTGCAACAGTGCCGAAATATCGGAAACTCATAAAAAACAAGGTACATAGTTTTTATGAGTTCCCGATATTTCGGCACTGTTGCAAGCGCCATGATCACGGGAGAACTTTTTTTAACTCTAGTGATAATGACCATGGAAGTTTAAATCAATATAAGTGAATACATGGTCTTCAAAACCGCTGGTAAACGTCCTGAATCTACACTTCCAATCTGCCAGGGTGGAGTGGAGTCGAATCGAGTTTTCAAATTTAAATATCTAGGACACATACTCACCGACGACCTTAAAGATGATGTCGACATAGAAAGGGAGCGAAGAGCTTTGTCGGTCCGTGGTAGCATGCAGGAGGCCTACTCTCTAAGCCCGTCAACGAAGTTAAGAACCCGAACGACAGTAGCCCGAACGAAAGGTGTAAACCTTACCCTCTATTGTTTTCGGACTAACGAGTATCGAACGGAACCATAGACAATATTCGTGAATGAACAATGCTTGACGATAGTGTCGTGAAATTCAAAGGATTATTACCGGTTTTCTAGTTTTGAAGTTTTTTGGTTTAATTTAACCAAATTAGTTATTATAACATTATTTTAATATCAAATACATCCCAATAAATATGAACCATACCTCAAAATAAGTATTCTAACCATTTTTTCTAAATTTCTCTATAGCAGCTATGCTATTTTTTATCTGTAGAAAATTGTCAAATGAAACGTCATTGTATAATCTATGCTATCAAATTGCTAAACAAAATTTGAAGTTTCATACGTGAGAGTTTATTTCAAAAAAACTATTAATTCAACATTAGGAAAGGAAAAGCCTACAATTTTATGGAGGGAAAACGTAACTTGGTCCATGGATTATTTAAAGTGTCGATGAGTGAAGACACTCATTAAATAAAACTCGATGAATTCTTTGTAGACGTACTTCAACAAAATCTGCAAGTATTTGCAAATGGTAAGCTTATTTTCTTTTCAAAATACTTCTTTAGCCGGGGTAAATCAAGCAATTTACCATCAACATTGTAATATACCATTGTATAATATACTTTCAATCGGAGTAGCAAATGGGGATTATGGGAGGTGTTTTAAGGGTTACCCAACCCGGCACCTGCTACTTTTTTCTAATTAAATAGTCGCCATAATATAATTAATATAACCTCCAGAAATAATTTAGGTATATGTTTTGCTCAAAATTGTATTATTTATTATTTTACCATCTTGATTTATTTACAGATCTCAATTTCTACAGTGGGCCTAGCTGCTTGATACGCCTGCTTTATTTTCAAGCTTCATAACCACCAAATAAAAACGCTTGACTATGCAAGTCAAGCTTCAGGAGATGGAGTTGTACATTATATTTATATTTTACTTAGATTGATAAGTAAGACAACCGGTATGTTATTTTGAGACAGATTAAAGTGTTCATTTTAGTAGTTTAAATTTAATGTTCATTCTGAAATAAAACAAAAAAGACAAACTGTTTGTATCTTGCATTGTTTCAAGTATTCATCATTATGTAAATTGATAATCAAATTTTTCAAGATTATTTGAAGCCGGTCATCGATATAAAATACTAATAATATGTATGCTTCTAGCAATATAGAAGCTAATTAAAATATTGAAAATGAAATTTGATTAAGATGTTTGTCTTATTTAGACTTTTTAAAGATTTCGTTATAATTAGGCTTACACTGAAGAAAGTATTTGGCAAATTTAAGATTGATTAAAATGTGCATTGTTATAGTGTAACTTGTGTGTAAATTTATATTTAGACTAATTTTATTGAGACTGAATTCATATATTAGACTCTCATTTCAAATTTAATTAGAAAGTGAGGAAAATGTGTCTATGTAATACATTGTTTCATGCAAAGATTGGAGGTTAGAAATTAACGTGTTTGTTTTTAATAAATTTCTTTATTGAGGTCCGTAGTTATGTTTATTACTTAAAATTAATACACATGGTTACCTCATTTATTTTGAGTTATACTGTTCTGTGAATATATTTTGAATAAAATATAACATATTTGACGAGTATGATGTTTTATTTAAGAATGCTATATAATAATTGCATGATTTAAATAAATACAAGAAGTATTATAATATAAATATTTTCTGACGACCATTTGGATCAGCGGTAGTCAACGCTGCTTCTGAGCCATGGGTCGCGGGTTCGATCCCCGCACAGTACAAATATTTGTGTGCATGAACATGTCTGTTTGTACTGGTCTGGGTGTTTTCTATGTATTATAAGTATGTATTTACAAAAAAAAAAAAAGTATATAAGTAAGTTTATCGGTTGTCTAGTACCCCATACGACAGGGTACTTAATAGTACCTTAATTTGGGACTAGATGGCTCAGTGTGGCCCAGTAAGGCATGTCTTAAATATTTAAAAAAAAAAAAAAATTCGAAATCATTATTATTGTATATTGTAAATGGAGGCTAATGATTTTAGTCCCTCATTCTAAAACATAAGTTATATAAAACACAGGTAACAAAGAGCTTGATTGTTCTAATTTTTTCTTATTGCACCTATATCGACTGAACAATAAAACCACTAAGTACTGGAAATACTTCATCATCATCACCAGCATAGATAAGTCCACTGCAGGACAAACACCTCTTTGAAAAGATGAATTAAACTTTATCACCACGCTTGGCAAGATTGACCAGACCAAATTGGCAATCTTGATAAACAATAAGTTCTAAAATTAATATAAAATGTAATCTCATGTAGTTTAAATAAAAGTGTCCTGTGAATTAATCTTTTTTACTATTTACATTACTTATTTAAATATAACATATTATTTGTTGATTATATTATGATGTTTTATTTGAGAATACAATATAATAACTGCTAAATGTATTATGATATTTTACTGTTATTTGTAGAGGTTTCTTTTCTCTAATACACAAATTGTGTAAAACACGGGAGAAAAATGACGGAATTGTTATATTTATTTCTTATTGCACTTAAATTCTACTAAACAATGAAATCACTACTGGGAACACTTTATCATCATCATAACCAGCATAGATTAGTCCACTGCAGGATGTAGTCTCTATCTCTTTAAGAAGTTGATTTTGCCTTTTCGCCACGCTTGGCAGGTGGATTAGAGATTAAAGTTTAGCCAATAGTAGAAAGAAAATGCGGCCTCTCTGTAGTTGCCTCTTACGACATCCATAGGAAAAGAAGAGGCTATATTTATTATTTTGATGTGTCGGCACCACACGACACTATTTGCGTCGTTTGCGCCTCTTCTTTACTAACTTGCTCTACAATTTCCACATATGAAAATGGCAGTATAATCACAAATAAAGTTTTTGAATTTTCATTCGTAAGCCAGAACGATAGCTATTTAGTTGTCGTTTCAACTGACATAAAGTTACGATGAAAGAAGTGTCAAATTCAACATTACGGACGGGCTAAAACGCTTAGAGAGTAAGTTTAAGCGTTCGTTTTTCTTATCATTCGTTCTTCGTCCAAACTCCGAACGAAACAAAGGTTCGTAAGTGGTACGGAGTACCAAATGTCCGTTATACGAGACGAAACCACTAACTTCGTGCTTAGAGAGTAGGCCTTCTGGCCCGCAGATTCGATCGTTGAACGGAGGCAGTCAAAATAACTCTCTTTAAGGCATATTGTCAGAATCGGTAGGTTCACGGGCGGTCTGTGGATCTGTTGTACTAAAAGATCGCTAAACACTCTCCGTATCCAATACAACAATATCTTCAGGATGATGTCGGGACTTCCTCGCTTCTGCAGTGCGTCTGAAATGTTTGCACAGTCACATACTGACGGTTTTCAGGCTCTTATTCGAAAGAAGGTGACGTCGCTGATAAGTCGAGTACGGGAAAGTAGCAACAGCATCCTGAGGACTGTGGCAAATGATCCGCATGCGCCTATATTGCGGCATTTCGTGCGAACGATGAACGAAGTCGCAACCAGCACCATTTCTGGGTCGCGCCTGCTAGGGGCGCCGCTTAGGTACATGATAAAATAATTATAGTAATCAAATCTTTAATAATTGTCCTCACCTTAAATTGTATTTACTAACCCCTATTCTTATTTTTATTTTCATAAGCTATTTGTACTAACCCATGGACCTATGTAGTCTGTTATAAATATTTTTTTAATTTGAATTTAAATTTAAAAAAGAACTTATACTATCGTATCAAATATTATTATTATTATTTTTGCTTTATTTTCAATATTTAGCTGGCTTTTGGAGTGTTTAAGTGGCCCTTCTTAAACTGCTTGGAACTGCTATTATACACACATAATAATGGGCAAAGTATTTCAATGTTGACATTAAAGCTTAACACTAAGAAACTTTAGTATGGTCTACACATCAGATTAAGTATAATAATAATAATAATAATATTTATGACATGCCTCACTGGGCCACACAGAGCCATCTAGTCCCATATTAAGCTACTATAAGTAACCTGTCGTATGGGGTACTAGCACAGATAAGATAATACACAACCGATAAACTTACTTATGTACAATTTTTTTTGTAAATACATATTTATAATACATAGAAAACACCCAGACCAGTACAAACAGACATGTTCATGCACACAAATAGCAATTTAGCAGAGGACTTAAGAGACGGGCATATTATTTTAGAATAAGATATGTTAGCAATACTGTAATAAAGTTTTAATTAGTATGGTCGGCAAAAAAAAAACAGTCCACAATGAATTAAATTTAAAGCATATAATATACAATATGTTATAAAAACCCTGTCAGATCCATTAAGGTGTTATTAGGAATCTATATAAGATTCTATTTGTGTAATAACTTTCATGAAACATTAGAAAGAAATTACCCCATGAAAAAAAAAATACAAAATTCCCTATATTAAAAAAAGCTTACATGGTAATCCCAAGAGGCGGTGACCGGACGCGCGTGAGGCGCGGAGATGCGCCAGCGTTCGCACTCGCAGGTAGCGAAGTCATGACCCCAGTTGACTCCGGTACTTATTAGTCAGATAATAATGTTTCAATTGTACGAAACTGAGACTTCTTGGTAGCTCTGCAAGAAGCTTTTTTATTTGGTAGTATGAGGTCACTCAATAAGGACACTGATTTGATGGTTGTAACACACTCGTATCCGCTTCAAGGGCAACAATCCGCACACGCATTTTTGCTTTACTGTCACATAATTTTATGAAAACTATTTGTAGAATACGACATTTCGCGGAGCGGAACGGTACGACCACTCGGAAGTAATGTCTTCGCGAAACTGACCTGTCGTAATAATAAATAATAATGCATGATCAGGATATATCCACCGACACGTGTCACGCGGCAAGTTGAATCAAAGCGGGCGGCTACCTTTACGCTATGTCAAAGGCGCCGCCTATGTTTATTGCGGTGCCGAAAAGCGAGTAGTTTGCTTGCGTCAATGCCGACAATAGAGCCGCGCGACGGGAAGTGTTAACACATTTTGAAAATTTCCACGTTGTAGGGTAAATGGGTGATAAACCTGTTGACTTTAAAAATCGATAAAAAAGTTGTATTCATGAATTACGCAATTTTGATACTTATTTTGGTTATGTTAATATAGCAACTTTATGACCCTTTCGGATCTGACAGGGTTTTTATAACATATTGTATACATGACGCCTCGTTGGTCTAGTGGTTTAAATACCGGGCCAAGATCTCGGGGTCCCGGGTTCGATCCCCGGGTTGGGCAACAAATAGTTTCAGATTTCCGAACGTTGCTCGGGTTTGTGATCACCAACCCGCATTTGGCAAGCGTGGTGATTATGCCAGTTCCCATCATTGCAGTTGTAACTTGATTTCAATGATGGAGGCCTTTTCCCTGCAGTGGGATGATTATAGGCTGTTACTTTTACTTATACTTACATATATACATGGCCACTATTCTTAGAAACTCCAAGGACAAAAACTGTTTCAGCGCCGAAAATCTCGCCTAACATCAAATTTTAATATAGGTAAGTATTGAAAATAAACTATGAAGGAGCTAATAGTTGTCTGTATAAAAAATCAGTTTCCTTTAACCAGTACGCTATGCATTAATTTGTAGGGATCACCCGAGCTTAAAGATTTTTATCCGGGTCATGAATATTGCCGTGAACCCCGGAACTAGCAAGGGGAAAAAACGCAGAGAAAAACAATCAGCCTGTGAGATATTTTGAACATACTGTTTGCAAGGATGACTAACATTATATTTAGATGTTATTATCATAAGATTTTTGAAGTGAAAACTTCTTTAGCGGCGCTGAGCACTTTTTGTTGGATGGGTAAAAACTTCCAAACTCGCGTCAGGGTCACGTGATGCTGATCGAAAAAGCGTAAGATCGAGGGGAAGGGAGAGGAACTAGTATCTCCCACTCTTTCTACCGTGCCTGAGTGTGCTGTTTTCTATTATTTTTGAAGTGAAACTTCTTTATCGGCGTTGGAAAAAATTTACCGTCACGTTTTGCGTCAAATTTTCGTCACTTTTTTCGGTTACGCGCCATCTTTTTCTTGCCCCTACCACGGTTGGTTCAGACGATAGCAAAAAGGTAAAGTGAAATAATATTTAACCAATTTAACCAATTTAACCAATTTAACCAACTTAACCAACTTAACCAACTTAACCAACTTAACCAACTTAACAAATTTAACCAATTTAACCAATTTAACCAATTTAACCAATTTAACCAATTTAACCAATGTAACCAATTTAACCAATTTAACCAATTTAACCAATTTAACCAGTTTAACCAATTCAACCAATTTAACCAATTTAACCAATTTAACCAATTTAACCAATTTAACCAATTTAACTAATTTAACCAATTTCTGAAAAGTTGCATGTAGATCATTTTTCGAAAAATAAGGCCATAAAGAAGTTTCACTTCTTACGTGTGTACACTAGTACACGCACAACTTTTTTTTTCCAATCAAAGATTTCGTTACAAATACAGTAATATTAACGTCACATAGGTGAACATAATAGCGTTAAAATGTTCGTTTTTTAGGGTTCCGTACCCAAAAGGTAAAAACGGGACCCTATTACTAAGACTTCGCTGTCTGTCCGTCTGTCCGTCGCTCTGTCACCAGGCTGTATCTCAAGAGCCGCAATAGCTAGACAGTTGAAATTTTCACAAATTGTGTATTTCTGTTGCCGCAATAATAACAAATACTAAAAACAAAATAAAATAAATATTTAAGGGGGGCTCCCATACAACAAACCCGTTTGTTTTTGGCCTTTTTGGTACGGAACCCTTCGTGCGCGAGTCCGACTCGCACTTGGCCGGTTATTTTTATCTGTTATCATTAAAATTTGTTTCACCGATGTTGAAACTTATCCAATCATTGTGTAGCATAATATAATGTATATTTGAACAATATGTAGGCAATCAGAAACTTTTTCTCTTTAAATATTATGTTTTGTTACACGATAATTATGATTTACCTTTTTTTTTTTACAACAGGTGTACAGCAGCAGCCAACAGCTATTCGTTGAACTTGCAGAGCTATCAATTCTATCTGCAAGCACTACGGTTTAATCATTATAATTAAGAAGATTATGAGGGTTATATTTTTCAATTAAAAGATGGGTCATTTACATTGTTTATTAATGTATCAAATTACATCTATACTTAATATTATAAAGCTGAAGAGTTTGTTTATTTGTTTGTTTGAACGCGCGTATCTCAGGAAGTACGGGTTCGAATCGAAAAATTATTTTTGTGTTGGATAGTCCATTTATCCAGGAACGCTTTAGGCTATATAGGAGAAAGAGAGAAGACTAATAGGAGAGGAGCATGAGTGAAAAATGTTGCAAAAATAGTCGCAATCATAATAACAGAAATTGACGCGGACGAAGTCGCGGGCAACAGCTAGTTTAAATATAAACTTGACTATTATGTTGTGTTAAGCTTATAATAGAGCACAGCAAATATATTATTGAGAATCAGCTAATATGAGTGATGTAAACATGAGTTTCCTTTGCCAGTACAACAAAAAAGAGAATATCACAAGTTCGTGGTTTTTAGGACGTGTGTGTTGATTTCTTAAAGAATCGAGATAAGATCTCGGAGGGACGTCGGACGGAAATTCGCAGATCCAACATCAGTTTAACTGAAACTCTTTAAAGTCCGCCATTTTGTAAAACGACAAAAAAAATGAATTTCGAGATTGATTAAATATTTTTATTTATTGCTGGCTGGCTGGTTTGGATAATAATAAAAAAATATATTAAATTAAAGCGAAAAAAGAAATGTTGTATTTCGTATTTTTGACGAGAAGCCGGATTGTAAGCAACCAATATTAAAAGTAAGTACTAGAATGTTTGTTAAATAACCGGCAGCGCCATCTATCGTCTCTTAGAGCATTAAATGCTCTTAGTATCTTCTTAATTGACTCCTATATTATTTTGATATAATTATGACTTATCATTAAAATCAATTAAAATACAGTAGTTTTTTTGTGAAAGAGTAACTAATATACATATATTAATGTTCAAAGTTTATTTTAATCGTGACTAAAAGTCTGAATTTTAGCAATAATATGCTACAAAAGTTAAATTTCTACCAAATAAAAGATAAACTTATTTAACACACCCAAAACGGACGTACTATATCAATAAAGGTAAATCAACCTTAACATTGTCTCCCCTAAGTTGGTGATCAAATTCAAACTTACCCTACTACGAGTATTGCATTCGTGTTAGGAAACGAATTTACTCAATTGCATCAGATCGAATATTCTAAGGGATGGGGTGCTCACAATACTAGCTAAATTTGAAAACCATCTTATTTTTTCAATAACAAGAAATAAATAATAATAAATAGCGTCCATTAATTACGGGAGGTGTTTTTTTGAATTTTCTGTCCCTCCCTCCTCCTCAGGTGAGATGTCGTGAGATTTTATTCAACCCCCTCCCCCATCCCCCAATCTCACGTGAGATTTTTCAAAATGTGGGTTTCCTTCGTAAACTTGAATGAAATTGTTTTCTTTTGAACGAATTAGTGAATGATCTTAATAGTATTACGATTACGCTTAAGAATAAATCTTAAGCATGACAATGTATGTACAATGGACCAAAATAGTACCTTTAATTTTTTTTGTTTCAAAAAAATTGCGTGATATTTGCTGAGGCTCTCTCCAACGTAAGATTAGGTGAGATTTGACTCGACCCCTTCCCCCCCTTAAACATCTCACGTAACTGATTAAGAAAAAAACATTGACAATTAAAACCTGACTCTGCATGACTTGATTGGTAATTCATAGTGGTTCAGTGACTGCCGACTACGCGAAGGTCCTTGGATTGATTTTTAGTCGGGTTAATTTAAAAAAATATCATTACTAAATAAGTAAATGTCTGGAAGAAATTGGAGGGCTACACAGTCGGGCTTTAGAAAGCATGTCACGCTGTTGGTCCCGGTGTCGCCTGCTCCGGTTTCGAATCCCGGACGGGTCATTGAATAAAAATGTGTTTTTCTATATTTTCCCGGGTCTGGGTGTTCGTTGTTTAAGACGCTGACTGCAGCCGATGACCTTGAGCAATGAACACGTCCACAAATTCATTCGTCTATGAATTTCTTTGGAACGCGCCACAGCTATCACTGTCGATTCTCGTAGGAGTGACAGAGAAAAAGCGCATGGATTAGAAGGGCCTAAGTGCCAAACAACAAAATTCGTTGTGCAATTTAAAATTGCCATTTTCATAAAAATCTAAATCAGCCATTTGCTTAAGCAACATGTAGTATGCAATATAGCAAAATTTTATTATCATTGTTATACGGACTGCTGAGAAAAATTGTAATTTATGTATTTTCAGAGGCTACTTTGAGATTTTTTTCCATCGAGAAAAGTTTTTAGAATAGAAATAAAAAAATATGATCAATTTCAACTACATAGAATTTGGCAACAATACGAGCCATAGGCTTAAAGCAAAACAATCTTCATTGAGCTCAATTTGGCTCATGTCAGCGTCTTAACTGATTTCCACAATAGTACATTAAATAGTTACCTACTTTGGGATCAGAAATGTATGTGACGTTGTCCACATTGATTTGTTAGGGGTTAAAGTATGAAATTGCCGATGATTTTCCCACTTTTTATTTTGTTTATAGCTCTTAAGTTTAGTCATATTATTGCGTAATTATTTTTGTATTGTATCAATAACTAAATCAAGTAACTTTTGACAAAAAAAAAATGCAATACTAGTGCCTATTACTTCAAAGGAAGTCGTTGAAAAGACCCCTTACAATGTGTCAGCTGACCTTCTTGCTTCAATTAGGTATATTTGTATTATATACTATGATTTACAGAAATTTAAATACTATAATGCGTAGCTTTATAACCATCTAAATTTCACCTTTAATTGCATCGAAAACGGATCAGGCGTTTTTAAAAAATCAAAAAAATTCTTAGTATGGAAAAATGACTTTTCTCGATTTCGTCCATACAAAACGGCAATTTCATACTTTAACCCCTATTATTAAATAAAAAATATTTACTCAAACAGTGCGGTTATATGCCTCGCTAAGCCCTAAGAGAACTCACTCAGCATAAGTCGTGGCTCGCTTTGTAGGTCACGACGCTCTTATTCAAAGGTAAAATAGTATTTACCTTCCCGACGTTTTGACTTGCTTGAACGGTCGCGAGCATCGTGTAACTTTTTGATATTTTTTTTTATGATAGGGTTAAAAAATATTGAGTTTTGGCTAGTCCTTTTTAGGGTTCCGTACCCAAAGGGTAAACACGGGACCCTATTACTAAGACTTCGCTGTCTGTCCGTCTGTCCGTCTGTCAGTCTGTCCGTCTGTCCGTCTGTCCGTCTGTCCGTCGTTCTGTCACCAGGCTGTATCTTAAGAGCCGCGATAGCTAGGCAGTTGAAATTTTCACAGATTATGTATTTCTGTTACCGCAATAACAACAATAAATATTTAAGGGGGGCTCCCATACAACAAACCCGTTTTTTTGGCCGTTTTACTAGCGGACCCCGCGAACTTCGTATCGATTCAGAATATTATTTGATTTTGACGTCTTGAATGTCATCGTCATCAAATAATTATATGTCGTAGGTAGTTAGAAAAAAATATTCTTAATGTTTTTGACGGTTACTTTTCAACGTTTTTAATACAATTCCCACATTAATACAATCCTATTCCCGAAGAAGAGAAATCCAAAAACACAGAAATCATACAAATCGGTCCAGCCGATTTCGAGTTATAACTAACACCTTTTTAACCGACCAATTAGGCCATTGTGAGCTAGCACAGTTAAAAGCCGCACGTTCCCACATTCATGTTATCATTAACAGTATGATCTTGTACACCCTGTATACCCATGGACCCTAATCCCTTTCGAGAGGGATACCTGATTCAGTAACTAGATGAAGTGCAACAACTTATCCCATAAAACAGTTATTTACTAACTTAAATTTGGTGTGCAACAATAGCCTTTACGTGCCAGTGATAAGGCACATAAGTGTTTTCATAACTACAAACGTATGTAATAGAGATAAGAACGCTTTACCTAATATTAAACTGTAATGTTCAGTGTCCATTTATTGTGTGTCAGGGAACTATGAGCTTCAATGGACAAGTTGGCTAAAAGTGAAAACTTGTTAACAAAAATATTTCTCTGACGAATGTATAAAGTTACGAAATACCGTTTCCTAATTACATAATTCATCATTTGTATCATTCAATTGTCAACCTTATATTTATATTAATATTTTTTTTACAACAATTATTTATTATTATTAACGATCTTTGATAGTAGGTATTCATCTTCAATTAATATTCATTATTGAAAGGAAAAGAAAAACATTCTCAAGTCTTGAGTCTACATAGATTGTTATTGCATATGAAAACCTAAACATATTTCAATGAAAACATTCAGAAAACGTTCAGAAAACTTTGTATGCAAGAAAGCTAAACTTGAAACAACTTTACAGCTTATCCCGTAAGGCTCCCAAATGCACTATCCAAAAACGTCCCTTCTCGCATCCTGACACTATGCAGAAGAACTGGCAACGGCCAAACAGAACAGCCAGATCATTTTTACCTGTACAACATTTATGAAGATCGGGGTAAGTAAAAAAAGTCGTCACTCGTCTTAAACATCTTTGAAATATAAAAATAAAATGAAAAACCGTCCTTACTCTTCCAACGCAATCCTTGAAGTCTTCGTCTTATAATATCATTATTTTTCTCGGTCGACTCTCGTTCGCTGTTTCTTTTTTATCATTTAGATCATTGTCTTGACTCATCGTTAAGGAGACGGCTTAGCGTGCCTTCCAAAGCATGAAAGCGCTCATGGTATGATGCCACAGTCATCCATCTAACTAGTGACCGCTCCCAGCGTTGTTTAATATCAGTGACAGAGACTGAACACTATTAAGAAGCATTGGGCTATGAGCGCTTCGACACTAATACTGTGTGCAAACTCACAATTTACTCGCCTATTACTCGATTATTTATACCTATGAGCGATGAAGCCCACTTTTCATCTGGTGTTAAATCTGCTCCTGTCATTATTATCATCAATGGTTTCTTTGTTATACATTTATTTGTAAATTTTAAATCCAAGACATTAAATTGTTTACCTGTTATTGTTAGGAACACCTGTTTTATACACCTGACGTTCTGCCAGAATGAGTTTTCTTATTTCGCTGGATTATGGTGTTATGTAACCCCTAACTTGTTCACCCCCGGTGTGCCCTGAGTAACTTTGTGGTCATCCGAGCAAGGACCGCAAATGGTTCGGATAATTTATTTATTTATATCGCTGCAAATGGCCTGGGAAGGTTACTCGTTGTAATAAAGCTGAATGTATGACGTCATAGCACTACTACTTGTAATAATTTCGTTAGTTTTAGGTAGATATTCAGCTAATTTGTTTTGTGATAGCATTTGTGTTCTTATTAGAATATAGAATTAGCGCCGAAATTCAGTTACGATTGTTTTTAACGACTCAAAATTTTGTAATTAAATTAATTTGTTCGTATTGAAATTTTGTGGCTATTTCAACCACAAAATATAACATACACGTTTACGTTATTACTTTTAAAAATATACTTACGGAACAATCTTCACTTCAGTAAACAAAGAAAGAGCTCATAAAAAATATCTTAAAAGGAACCTCACGCATCGACTTAACATGACTTTGGAAAGACACATAATTCATAAATAACACCCATTCCCAATCACCCCTGAAAGGTGTTGATGCAAACAACGCGAAGATCCGAGCACAAACCGAACGTAATAAGGGGAGATAAAAGGCGACCTACGTTAAAATTTCAGTTCTTTTGTTACCGGAAATTTGATAAGGCTAAACGCAAGTGATCATTAAGATATTATTTTAAAAAATGTTAAGGTGTTTTAAGACCATGCAACTAATTTTTTAAGACGGTCAAAATCAGAAATTTATGAATTTCATTTAAGAAATCTAAAACAACTAGCTTTCATGTTAGTCACAGAGAAAGTTTGCCAGAGAAATAAATTTTGCAAAATACTAGTTCTACAGAATCGATATTGCTGATTCCACTGATGTTGAATATTACTATTATAATATAGTTCATCTTAGTTTAGTGCTGGGCAAGGCAAACAATTATCACAGTTTGGTCTATGGTAGGCAAAGGCGCATAATGAGTATTGACAAAGTTAGAACTTTGTCAATACTCCGTTTGTCACTTTTTACATTCATAAAAACAAAAGGGCTTGTGCTATTCTGTTTCAGTAAAACCCCCTAAAGAACGTTAATGAAAAATATTGGTGAGCCAATCAAATCTTTTTTTCTTACTTATTCCGATGCTTGATTCAGTTAATAGGTTGTTCATGGATCCATGATTTTTATACCATACCATAATGTCATAGTACAGTAGCTGATTAAAGAAAAAAAATAGAAAAGACAAGAAACTAGAAAGCGTAGTGAGTAGGCATTTGCGACATGTAATCACGAAACCATACACTCAAAACGCACTTGGTCGATTTTTTATTATTCTTACGGTATCTGTTGGCCTACAAAAAAAAATCGTAGCTTTTTCAGCGACTAATCTATCGTTAGTAACCTACCTTATGTTGCTCATGCCGCACCTATTTATCTTTTTGGTATAATTCCTCACGTCTCATGAGTTACAAACATCGTACCTTTGAAAAGATAAATTCCTATCAGGTCTTGAGACTTTTGTGTTTGCCAATTTAATGTGGATATTTGATATACATAATTATAAGTTACGGTTTTACCACGTATTATCATAAGCTTTTGTGTTAAGACTCAGTTTTTAAGGCGGATCCTAGGATAAATAGAAATGATGGGACATTCGAAACTTTTACTCAAGGAATTGTATTTAAAGTCTAAGAAAAACTAGTTTTTAAGTCATTAAGACTTACCTTTACATTTAGTGATATTGATAAGTATCTTTATCCTTTTTAAAATTACAAGAAGAACGACGTATGCATGGTAATTGTTATTCATTTTATTCAGTCGCTATTTTCGTAGAATGCATAGATAGAAATAAATAAAAAATAATTATTTGTAATACTTGGTAGGTGTAATCAAAAATTTTGAGAAAAGAGAGAAAAATGAAAATAATAGAAAAATACAATAATGTCCGTCAAAAAGAAACAGTTCAGCATTGACCTTGATATTCTGATGAAAATTTAAGTATTAATAAAACAAAAAAATCTAAAATTAAATAAATGTAGGCAACATCACAACATACATTGTTCTGATCCCAAATTGAGTAAAAAATTCAGAAACAACGAAGGTACCCATCCAGGAATCGATTCCGAAATCATAGAATGAATATCCGAAACGGAGCTCGTCAAATGAATGTAATCTAACAACTTGAATCATATTGCGGATAGTTGAAAGAAAAAAACAAAATCAACCCACTAACGAGTCCGCAGTACTATTTTATCATTCTTTTTTCAAAACTTGCCAAATTCGAAGCCGTATTTCAAAATCGGTTTTCTTGCCAACTGACGTCGCCATTTACGGTTAAAATTGTTTTGTTCCACCATCACGGTTAGAGTGCCCCTGATTTATATGTCGGCTTTCCCAATTAGCTTTGGTTACAGTTCTATTTGTCGCACTCTTTCTGTTTTCCGCACTTTTGGCTGCGGTGTTCTGGTAAGTTTCATAACGCACGATTCTGCTTCGATTTTTGAAAAATAACAACTTCGAAATCTGACGTGAATTCAGAATGTATTTACGCAAACATTTTAAATGTTATCCTACAATATTAGGTGTGACAGCATAATTATAAATGATAATAATAAAGACAAATAAACTCTGATGATTACTAGATAACACTATCTGTCAAACTTCGTTATGTGTTCGTTTTTGTTTTTCTGTTATTTATCGTGTGATTGTCCTTTGATGATGATCTGATGTAAGAGTTTTCCACCTACTAACGCCTCTTACAGACCTCAAACCCGGACGAACGCTGCAACAGTTAAAGATTCTACAAAAACATGACTGTAATTTGCCCCTTCCAGACCCCATTTAGAAAAGATGGTTTCCAAATTTTTGCGACTCGAAATCAAACCTGGGACTCTTGCATATATGCCAACTATTGCACCACTACACCAATCGCTTCTACTGTTTGTGTAATGGACCTAGTGGTATATGAATTTGCCTAGCAACGTCTTAATTTACTGCTGGTTCGAGCATTTTAAAACAACTACGAGTATAAATTTAGATTAAAGTAAAAAACTTGAGAGGTGTTAAGGGACACCCGGATGGAACGAAGTTCATTTTTAGTGAAGAAATTGTAATAAATTTGTATTTTATTTTAAATTTATTTTAATTCTCTCTCCCTCCCTCCCTCTTCCTCCCTCTCTCCCTCCATCTCACTCTCTCTCTTCCTCCTTCTCCCTCCCTCTCTCTTTCTCTCCCTCTTCCTCCCTCACTCCCTCCCTCTCTCCTTCCATCTACCTCCCTCTACCTCTTCCTCTCTCTCCCTCCCTCTCCTTCCCCCACTCCCTCTCTCTCTCACTCTCTCTCTCTCGCCACAAGGCTTACAACTATAGCAAAAAGTGTCGTTCAAAAAGTGTCGTTACAATTTTTTTCCGTCTAGCCTCCGGTCTCGCAAAGCGCGATAAGGAACTTCGTTCCAAAAACAAGACATCTCTTATCGTGTCGTCACTTGTAAACGTCACTTGATTCGCATCTCCGAATGTGGTAGCACGTTTTAACTGTAACGTATGTGAGTTTTGATCTCACCAGAAAGCTAGTGGATCTAGGTGTTTTGAGAGCAAGCAAACATCCTGATTAATGATAATGGTTCCGTCACAATTCTAACGGCTCCGAGATCTATGCTCTAGTTGGATGTTACCGGAGTTTTCCGGTTTAGAACTGCGATTCTTAGTTTTAGTTTTGGATAAAATAAACACGACATTCTTTTAAGGTGTTTTAAGAGGCAACGTCCAGATTAATGATTTTGAATCGGTATGGAACCATTTTAGTTATTCCATGATTTTAACGACTCTAAAATTTACAATCAAATGATAAATGTCGATAAATAACATTCATATTTTTCATATTCATATTCATTTATTTTATCTTTTGGTATTATTTAATACACTTAGATACACTAATTTACAATTTCAAATAGGTACACATATTTTTTGTTACAATTTAAATGTCAAGTTTAACACTACAACATACATTGCTTTGATCCCAAAGTAGTACCTAGTTAAAGCACATGATGATTTAAGGTTTTTAACGATTATACCTAATATTCTTATTAATAATTTGAATTTTAATTCATTTGTGGTGGTGTCGACTTTCGTAAAAGAAGATTTTTGGCCTAAAGGTGTTTTGGTTCGTCGCTTCGCCACTTTCACTACGTGCTATAAACAATATTAAGTTATATTATATGTATGTTAGATTGTAAGGTATATATTGTATGGGCCTTTTGTTGCCTGTAAAAAAAAAATATAAAGTCATATTGTGTTCTCTTTTAATGTTGAATATTTGTATTTCATTTGAAATGTTTTCACTATAATTATTTTTCATTTATTTATTCATATTTTTCGTTGTATTGTCTATCTCAAAATATTGACAAGCAGGTGTGGCTAAATAAGTGTTAACGAAATTTCTTGTACATGGTATTGATATTGTTTTGTATTGTGACAGTATAATATCCTTGCTTGTACGCGTGCATCAGCTAATATTCAATAAAAATTGTACCTACTATTAGATATTTCCTAAAAAATATCATTACAGGTGTAAGACATTTACACGCTTTCTATATTACAATACGAACAGGGACACTCCTCCTTATTTCGTCAAATGAAAATGAAAATATCTTAAGAACATTTGGACTACAAGAAAGGTACTGCAACATCATCTAAGTACCTAAGTTATTTAGTGCGAGCTCTTATAAACAGTTCTTCATCCAAGGTACCGCGCCATGTTTTAAGTAACTAGTGTTAAGCTTAGGCAAAGTCGATATTAGCGATCGATAAAACCTTTATTTACATAGTCATTTTCATAACGTAGAAGCGCTCATAGCCCAATGCTTCTTTGTGATTAATTTCTGTCACGAATGTTAAGCAACGCTGGGAGCGATCACTACTTGAATGGGTGACCACTTGCGGCATCATATCATGAGCGCTTTCGTGCTAAAGGGCACGCTAAGCCATCGGTCTCGGATGTTGTTACAAGATAACAGTTGTTAAGCCCGATGGCCTCCAACAGGCCTTCGGGCGGCTTGAGAAACGTCCAACATTTCGATCGCACTTTGCTATATCACTTCATTACGAAAAATTCCCGATTTCAGGTCGGTTAATTTGGCTCAGGTTTTCCAGGGCTATAGTCGTTCTTCGGAAAGCACGTTGAGCCATTCATCCTAGATTTCATCGCGAGATGTAAGTCTCAAAAAACAAGTACCGTCCGAAGCCTATAATAATATAATTATTTTGAAGGAAAGTCTTGATAGGCCACTTGGTGAACTCTGCTTGTGCTCCAATGGTGCTGCCTCCATTCTTTTAACAGCTTTTCATCTTTGTACTCTCACGGAACGCCTATGAGCGTACTCTCATTTTGAGCCGTCATCAAACAACGCTCTGTTGATCTAGTGTTTTAAGTTCTGGACCAAGATCTCGAGATCCTGGGTATGGTCCTCGTGACGTGCAACAATCATTTCGAACATTCGAAATTTGCTCAGGTTTGTGATCACCAACCCGCATATGGCAAGCGTAGTAATTGTGCCTGTACTACAGAACATGGAAAAAGGTAAGAATTGAATTGAAATTAAATGAAAAAAAATGTGCCATTTGTATGAGAACCAATGTCACCGCTTGCACCCCACTACACATAAGTTATGTGGGGTGCAAGCGGTTACATTGTTATGATAACCGAGTTCAAGGAACGCCAATCAAGCGAATTCTTTGAAGTCGCGCAACCCATAGGGTAGCGTAGCGTCAAAAGAAACCAATCACAGCGCTTACTTACAAGCATTTAATTGCTCATAACCTAAATGGCGCGCCTGCCCCACCTATATCGCCTTACTAACCTTTTCCCATGTTTTTTGGCCGGTACCCTTCATTACTGTGGCATTTTTTAAATTATGGATGCCTTTGCCTTGCAGTGCGATGATTAAAGATCGTTTCTTTTTACTTTTTACATTCAAACAACTTATCCCCTTATCGATAAAGCTTATCGCGTCACTTGAGTCGTGCCTCACGCTCAGTTGCATACATCCCGTGAGATACGAAATAATATCTCGATCTCAACAAAGGCCGCTGTAACTGCATCACGAATGCTTACCCGAGCTCGGCTTTGTACATGTTACCGTATCTGTGTTGCTTTGTAAAAGCAACGTTAGGAATATCGTAAGCGAATTTGTTTAAGACGATTTTCTTTGGAATCTTAGTTGGAGAGGATGATATCAAAGGTTTTGCTGTAAATATTGCAATATCTGTGAGACATTTATGGTTTACTTTAAATTTTATTTAGTGAAAGTAAAGCTTCAATTCTAACTCTATCACTAATTACTTACTAAATAATTATTGTATCCAAGACTTTCATGACTGCTGCAGTACAGTGTCCAAGAGTTTATACGAGTAAAATGAGGGCTATCGCTAGTGAATTTGCCACTAGAGGCGCTTGTGTCGCGTGAGGTCCAATAACATTCACTTTTCACTGGTTTTAGCGGGCTTCGTTACAAAAATTATAATTTCTTTAATTTACCTGCTGGAAAGTGATCTCCTTCTTAAAATTATCACAAACATGGATTATTTAGCGGTTAATGTGAACGCTTTGAAAGCGGAATTAAGAGTGAAAAAAGTGATAAAATAGGCAGCCTAAAAGAGCAGCTATTTCAAAAGTTAGTTTGTTGATATGAAGATAGTTATTTATAAATAATAAACTTTAATTAAATTCACGATTTAAAACCTTGTTTCGGCACCGATCTTATAAAGTCGCCTTTGACAGCTATACCTCCGGACCTCAGTCTACAGTGGCGCCAACTGGTGAGCAAAGAAACGGTAATCCCCATTGTGTGAGAAAATTAAACGACTGATTATGACTTCTTGCCAAATAATTGACATTGATGCTTGCTGGCTTTGTTTCCATTTTGTTTCAAACTGTTGTATAAACAATCAAATCACTGGTGTTAATTAAAAATACAATTTCTCCGTGGCGGAGTGGCGTCGGTTTTCAAGGTGTCGCCTGCTCCTGGGTTCGATTCCCGGACGGGTCAATGTAGAAAAAAAGTGTTTTTCTACATTTTCTCGGGTCTGGGTGTTTGTGGTACCTTCGTTGTTTCTGGTTTCCAAAATACGAATGCTTTAAATAGTTATTCAAATTGGGATCAGAACAATGTATGTGATGTTCTCCACATTTAATTTCTTGAATAAAAAAAATTGAGTGCCTTAGGTGGGACCTGACCCCAGAACCTTACATCATTGTCGAAATATCGAAAACTCATAAAAAACAAGGTACATGATATAAACCCCAAATCAATTAGCTCGAGTGGTAGTGACTATGGAATATTAAATCAAAATATGAATTTATTGAAGGCTTAACGCTGTAAGCCTATGGAGATTTATAAATGTTTTTGGAAATGACTCCAACATTCGACCGAAACAATTTTACAAGTAAATAACAGCCTATCATCATCCCACAGCAGGGAAAAGGCCTCCATCGATGAATTCAAGTTACCACTGCAATGATGGGAACTGGTATAATCACCACGCTTGCTAAATGCGGGTTGGTGATCACAAACCCGAGCAACGTTCGAAAATACGAAACTATTTGTTGCCCGACCCGGGGATCGAAACTGGGACCCCGATATCTTGGCCCGATATTTAAACCACTAGACCAACGGGGCGTTAATTTTACAAATATTAACTCATTTAAATTTTCATTTCCGCACTTAACGCAAGTTAAGTACTAATGCTACAACTGTAAGCAGATGTAAGTAAATATTTATTAACATATTTAATTTATAAAAAATTATATCAATTTATTTACTTAGCTAATAATAGCATACATTTTAATATGCATTTATGTTAGCATAGATTGGTTTTGTTTCGTAATATCATTTATCTAACACTCATCATCATCATCAGCCTATCGTAGTCGACTGCTGGACATAGGCCTCTCCAGTTGCACGCCACCTAGTATAGGTTTTATATCGCCACTTATTATTGTATCTAACACCAGTAAAAGTTTAACATAAGCCTAACGGTTTTGTTTACTCGTATAGAATTTAAATTGCTAATTACCATTGTCTTCGTTTAATAGATTCCCGCTGGAAAGTAAAACCCTATCATTACAAATAAAGTTTTTGTCATAAGTAGACTGAATTTGGTGGTTATTGCCGTCGGTATGTAGGGTTGGCACTGCATGCATTGTATATTTCAGAAGAATTTCACATTTTGTATGGTGTTCCACTATAAGTTTCTATACGCTCTAATTTTAATTTTCTTGGCAGTTCAAATGAATATATTACATATTAAACTATTAATTCACCTTACTGTGACCAAAGGATATCAGCCATAAATGATGATTATAGCAAAGTAAATGTACAGATATATATAACTAGAAATCGATTATTTCTTACTTTACAGCATTTTCAAAGTACCTAGTTAAGGCTACCAGTAATACGTTCAATTATTGGCCAGCCTTATAAATTAGTATGTGAATCTATATTTTCTGATTATGACTAAAATAAACCAAAACTTACTAGGTATAATATAGCTCATATACCAGAACAACATACTTGTAAATTCCAAAATTACGTATGTTTCCGCGGAAACACGTCATTCCAAATGTATTTTGTTTTAATTCACGTAACTTACGATAGATGGCGCTGCCAGTTTTTTGAGATATATATTTTTTTTACTAGTGCGTTAGAATTTAAAAACATGTCAACCCTACTAGGAATTCGAACCGGTATTATAAATTACATGCAAATGACCAAATGTAAATTTGATAGTCGACCCTTGGAATAGTGGGCTCTCAAGCAAACTACCTATTTGTCCAACCCGACTTTGTCATATAGAAGTATTATTGGAAATATATTTATGGCGTTTTGAGGCAGTTTCGGTTTTTTACTACTGAGTATGGAATATACGAGTACTTCAGCGTCAAATTGTTTTGAGTTTATCTGCATTTATTAGTCTGTATGCTTTCTTTTATTAGTCTATTTCGATAGTTTTAGGTTAAAAGAAAATTAATAGGTAGCATGGTTATAATAAAAAAATATATGGTTATAATAATGCTCTCACAGCATTTTTACACTGTGTTAAATAAAAAAAATCGCATGGAGCTGGGCTAGAACTGTAGAATGAATGTGGTAACATTAGCCTTATACCCCTGAAGTTGTCAAATAGTCCACGGTTCTTGAACCAGTGTAAGCGGGCGCGTTATCTTGGTGAAAATGCCACGAACGCAGGTACTTGGGCGCTCATTATTCAGCTTCTCGAAAGCTTGTGGCAGACAAACTTTGCAATACCATTCATTTATTATTAACTGCAATATGATCTTCTAGCGAAAAAACAGCAACTGTTCACTGTGTCGAAATAAAACGGCTATTTGGATCAGCGGTAGTAAACGCTGCTTCTGAGCCATAGGTTCGATCCCCGCTCAGTACAAATATTTGTGTGCATGAACATGTCTGTTTGTACTGGTCTGGGTGTTTTCTATGTATTATAAGTATGTATTTACAAAAAAAAAGTATATAATTAAGTTTATCGGTTGTCTAGTACCCCATACGACAGGGTACTTAATAGTAGCTTAATTTGGGACTAGATGGCTCTGTGTGGCCCAGTGTGGCATGTGGCATCATTTTTTATTAAGGTGAAAACCATTTTTGTAGTCAACTCATTCTCTTTGTGAGAGGATCGTAGCTGTAAATTCAAAATTCGTCAGATGTAATTAAATAGGAAACGTTTTGCGAAGTTCCTCCTTTGAACTTTTACAGCATTTTGCACCAATCTATACGACGGCACTTTTGCTCATCGGTGAGAGAATGTTGATAAGTGTCATGCTACTGGAACAATCCAATGCGATTGGGGTGGGCTGAATCCGGCTTCTTGCGGTTCACCCCAGTCAATTTCTTCACAGCCAGTAATGCTCTGTGGTGATGGCTGAGTGATCCTTCCAGCGACGGTAGGCTATGCAAGGAGCCACCTGGCTTGCGACTATCATCCTGCTGGAGTCCGACGCCAAACAGCACTCGTTGTTTTCGATCGAAATCTATTGTTCAATGTGAAGCTAATAGCAAGCTTATAACAATAAAAAAATACGAAGTTTGACTGCCTTAATATCCCAATAGCAAAAATGTTTTTACCTGCAATTCAATTGATTAAAATACAGTGTTTTTGTTTAATAATGATAACTGTTTTCTCTTAATAAAACACTTGTTTTAAACTGACGTGTTTTTGGTTGACTATTTACTTAAATAGTCAAACAGAAACACGCCAGTTTTTCTACGTGTCATTCCATAAACCACGCTAACTAACTATCCAGTCAATTATTCAGAACCAATTGAGCGGATAGCGCACAGTTTTTGTTTTTTTTTGGCTCGAACGATCAGTTACCTATATGTATGTCGTGTTGTGCCGGCACATTAAAAAATAACCACTTCTTCTCTTTCAACGGGTGTCTTAAGGGGAAACAAAAAGAATACTGCCCGCTACCTCATTTCATTAAAATATTATTTCACATGCTGAAAATCAGCTAAATCAGTCAATCAGATTCAGTTGCTTTTCATGTGCCAATATTTTATACTACCACTGCTTAGGAACAAGTGTGGGCTAGTTCCGAATGAAGCGAGAAACGCGTTCACTTATGTTCTTATGTCAATCACAACAACTTTACTGAAAAGAAGTGTATTACTAGCAGAACTAATTAGTTTTAATCTGTATAATCAATTTGTAACGATCATTTGTAAAATTAATACTAAAATCTAAAACACTCGAGCATTCCACAAAATATGCTTCAGAAGCACCATAACAGAAATATATTTTTTATCAGCAGACCCGTTTACGCTATTATAATACTTTTTTGTTCCTATGAAATACGGATAAGTCCGGGTAAATTAATTAATAAAGACTAAACAATAGCCGTGAGATCGTATATAACCCGGACAATGGGCACAGAATGTGCAGTGAGCCGGAATAATGCTGGACATTTTTTTTTTTTTTTGTATTTCTATTTTTTTGAACATGCATTTTAGGATTTTCCGTTCGCAAAGCATCTTGTCCTTTTGTTTTTTGAGAGTACGACCTGGCAAACATTTTAAAAATTGTGAAGTTATCAACTTCCATTTTAACGAACTTAGATTTAGATCACACTGTGTGTATGTTCCTGAGCCTTTATAACACATGTATTGACTAGCTTACGACTGGATCAAAGGTAGAAGGGAGTTCTTAATGTTTTTTTATTTTTCTAGTGTGAGTCGCGCAAACTGAAGTAAAAAGATTTATAAGTTTATTCTGTAACTAAAAAATACGAACCCCTCTCATTAAAAATATTAAGCATTCGCTGAATATGTTTTCATAATCACAGAAATTATATCTGGACTATTTTCCTTACTCAGAGCTCAGTAACACTTCTGCGAGATAATATTGTTCACCATTTTAGAACACAATTTAGGTAAGAAATGAAGTTATTGAACTTTTAAGTATAACGGTGATCACGAATACTCTAAGTATCCGGTTGGTATTAATAATTATAAAATATGTTGAGATCAAGCTTATTAAACTAAGACAAACTAAGTTTGTTGTATTATTTTATTGATATCAACTATTTAGTATACATTGAACGTGATCATTACGTATTGCCGTCACATTTCCAGTTTAGTTTTTAACAAAGCTGTTAACTTTCTCAATTAATAAAATAAAAAAGTTTTGTTAATCGTGATCTTCCAACAAATAATGCAAAGTATATTTGGTCTCAAAGAAACGCCACTTAGACGGAAAACGAAAATTTTAGCACTCTCAGGGAAATCAAAATTTAAACGATACTTCCCGTTGATCTAGAATTATGAAGTTAGAAAAGTAATATCGTCCGGAAAAGTATATTTGTTTTTCTATGAAATCCTGAAAAACTCGGAGAGAAATAAGTGCTTGCTATACTCCATTATTAGACTATTTATAAAATGTACCTACAAAGTTGTTCAGAATCCTTGGTGCTCACCCACCGATTTCTATGTATTATAAGTATGTATTTACAAAAAAAAAAAAAAAGTATATAAGTAAGATTATCGGTTGTCTAGTACCCCCATACGACAGGGTACTTAATACTACCTTAATTTGGGACTAGATGGCTCTGTGTGGCCCAGTGAGGCATGTCTTAAAATATTTATTTATTTATTATATTTATTTACTTAAGTTTAAATCCATGAATATAAAAGACTGTCGCAGAGATTTTGTCAAAGACATGATATTATAATTTCCCTAGAGAAATTATAATTACACTGATTATTGTCAATGACGATTAGTTCTTATGATTTCACGGGCTCTTTTCAGTGATAATTTATTAAATAATGATAATTATTATAAATTAAAGTTTAATATGAGTTGAGTTTGTGGGCCCCGCGTGTTCTGATTGGTCAACATTGGATCGTGCCTTTTTTAATATCGGCTTATTACATATTTTTGGTGTTTTTATGAGGTATTTACTTGACAATTCTAGTCAATATCTTTGAAATGAGTGATCGTAAGCACTTGGAAGTGTTTCAGTCATCAGATATATCAAATTCAAGTGGAAGCAAGTGTGAAATTGTGGTACGAAAAGATTTTGACTAAGGAAAGTACTACAGTGACCAATCGGATAAAACAAAAAAACCGGAGCTCAGTTGGTAACGAAAACGGACCAATCAAAATATCACTTTCTTACAATTTCACTGTATCGGTCTAGTAATGCCACTCAAACTAGCCCGTTAAATTACAATCCGTTTAAATATAAATATAATAAATAAATGTGGACAACATCACATACATTGTTCTGACCCCAATTTGAATTACTATTTAAAGCATTCGTATTTTGGAAACCAGAAACAACGAAGGTACCACAAACACCCAGACCCAAGAAAATGTAGAAAAACACATTTTTTCTACATTAACCCGTCCGGGAATCGAACCCGGGACCTCGGAGCAGGCGACACCTTGAAAACCAGTGTGTACGCCACTCCACCATGGAGGTCGTCAATATCACATGTCAATATCACGGCTTTAACAATATCCCTGCATCAAGACTACCGTCAAAAGAAGTCAACCAGTTGTATCTGTTCTCTATCTCTAGCCAAATCACCAAGCCACGTGCCACTCGTGGCGATATTATGGTAAACTCGTGTCTTTGAAAATATCTGTATTCAGCTAATAGGATGAATACAATAGAATAATAAACATTCCATTGACCACTAGCAAGTTGCAATAAGCCAAGACAAAATTAAAGAACAAGTCATTATAGAACAAAGAACACAAAAATACGATTGTTAGGATTTAAGTTAAATGTAGGCAATTAGATCCCAGCCTCAACATTTTGCTGTAACAACTGATGGATTGATCACACACTATAACTTCATGGAGATGAAATTCTGAACTCTTCCTTCTAATCGTTTGATTCAAAAGTTTTTGTATTAACATAAAATGCTGAAAAAAATTAAAAATATATTATTTACTTACATCGTTAGCTTATATTTGTTATTTATGAAAAATTTTAGGCTCCCCTAATTTGACCGCTATAATTATTGTTTAGGGTTTATGAAGAATTATGTTATGGCCGTGTTTTAAGAGCTCTTAGAAAAGTACACAAAAAAGGGATGCCTTTGTTTGAGATTAGGTAACAAAAGGATCGTAGTATTTTTTTGTTTTACGTTAAGTTTAAAACGTATTAATAAATTATCATCAACATCATAATGGAGGCCTTGTTGGTCTAGTGGTTTACACTGGACCAAGATCTCGGGGTCACGTGTTCGATCCCCGGGTCGGGCAACAAAAAGGAGTTTTCAAAAATTGCTCGAGTTTGTGATCACCAATCTGCATTTGGCAAGCGTGGTGATTATGTTAGTACCCACCATTGCTGTGGTAACTTGAATTCCATGATGAAGGCCTTTTCACTGCAGTGGCATGATTATAGACTGTTACTACTATTACATCAAAATCGCTAGGCTTTATCGGTCCACTGCTGGATATAGGCCTCTCCAAAAGGGGGATTTTGCCTTAATCGCCACACTTGGCTAGCGGGTTGGCGAACACAGTTTGGCCAATGGTGCAGGGAAGATGATGGTAGCAGTTTCTTTCTGACAGTCCTCCTATAGTCGCCTCTTATTACACCCAAAAAGACAAGAGGTGCTATTATTTTTATACACCCAACGAATGATATTTTAAAGTATTGATATTACGTTCATAGTAATTTGCGTATTAAATCTGTTCCAAGCAATCCAAAACTGCACACATTGACTGACTAATAAAAAACTGGTGATTGCGCTCGACGCAGTCTATGTACAAAACTCCCTAATTAGGACGTATCTGAGTTCGTTTTAATATAATATCATTGATCAGAACCAAAAAAATCACTTGGTAGTTCCAAGAAAGTTTTAATCAAAGGATACATTTATGATTGATAAGTATAATTATGCGTAAGCACATTTTTAGTCTATGAAATTACTCTCAAAGTAATCCTGTGGGAAGGACTGGCCACCATGAATTTTATTTAAATCTTGTCTTATATTCAAAAGCAATGTTTTCCCTTGACCTAAGTTTTTTCCACTAACTTAAGTCAAGTGAACCTCCCAAAGTAGCAAGTGGTGCCGACCTATAAAACATAATTACCTCAAAGGCCTCCGTAAGGAGGGCCATAGAACACTTATCTGCAAAGACTTCGCGTTAAGCCGATTTTAATAAAACAAACCAGGCGTAATATGATCATAAATTGCACACTAGTCATATTTATAAGTTTTATGTTGATGTCAATTTTTAAGGCCTTTCGATATTTATCTAAATCTTGTAATTTTTTGCTTAATCTACAAAATTGCTTGATTTGCCTTAGTCAGCAGTAACTTCAAAGCCTCTTTACAACTTTAAAATGAGATATAAATATGTGTGTCAAAAAAGAAATAAAGTGAGCAAGGGAAGACATCTAAACTAGGTTCGCGAATAATAATACTGTCTATTTTTTTAAATGTATGCTATAGTATTTGGCAGCTTTACAAACCAATTCACAGGCATTCAGTCTAAAATTTTTAAATTTTAACGTCGTGCGAAGGCTCCACCAAAGTAGGTCCCATCGAGAGGCCAGACTTAGTCTGCCCACAAGTCTACCTTATGGAAAGAAATTGTTAAGTACCTTGCTCGCTCTGTTATTCAAAAAGTGGACATGTGAAAAGTGGTCAGGTATATAACATATCTAATAGATAGGTATTTTCGAAAGAATAAGACATATTCGTAGGTCGCATTGTTCGCGTCCAGCAAACAAGATTTTAGGTCTATGTCATACGGATGTAATTACTACCCCAATGTCAAAAAAAAGGCTGTTTTGAAATTCAATTTGCTTAAAGGATTATCTTAAAATTTTGATATCAAACATTTGACTTCACTTAGAATCACAATATGTTGTTATAATGAATAACAATTTTACATACGAGTAATATCCTGTATTGCTCTCAGATGAGTCCAGCTCAACGCAGATTCTGGTAAACTGAATTGTCTGTATTAAGGAGGGTCCGAGTTTATGAAGTGAGTTAATTTGCGAGCGAAACTAATTCGGGCTGGCTTTACGCGTTTTGTATGTATCACGTGGAGTATAAGTGCGCCTTGATGAATTAAATAAATATTTTATAATAATTTAACGAAGATGAAAATATCTAGGTTGCCCAATTTTATATTTACTTTATTTATTACATTACATTTCCTCAATTATGAAGTTATAAGATGGGTATCGGTAAAAGATGGCGCCAGCTTATAAGGTTGTTACACAATTCGTATTATAAATATAGGTTTATTTAAAAATGTTACTCTATCCGTGACTTAGTCAGAATTTTTCGGAATAGTAACATCTTGTTTCCGTGTGATTAATGTCGCAGCTCATAGACATTTTAACAGTTTTCGTTATTACCACCTAATACAAATTGATGATGGATATTCATGGCTGGTTAATAAGGAATATCTATTACCCTCTTTTCACGTTTTTTGTAACTTTCTTTTTCTATTCCCTCACCTCTTACCGTTACGCAAGGTAATTTTTCTTAATTATTTCCATCTTAGACTTGTCGTAGGTATATAATATCCTTAAAGAATATTTTGATGATGGCCTAACGTGGCTTCTAAAGCACTTATTTAACATACACGACATTTACAGACCTGATCAAATAAAAAAACCGCGTCCTAAATTGACTTGACGTAGAATGGAATCTCAGATCGTCGTGTAGTAGGCGGACCGCTGCACAACTACACCTACCTATTTGGCTTAAATCAAATCAAATGATGAACCTTGAGGTTCGTCATAGAATTTTTTATTTATATATTTTTATTTATTTACCTTAAATTAACTCCTACAGGATCATAAGAACGCCAGCGGTCGCGATAACAATTAAAGTTTATGGTATAAGATCTTTATTACTTTCACAAAGAATTACATGAATTCACTTAACTGAAGGATTACAAAAAATTTACAAATTTTGTATGAGAAGACATTTTAAATTATATCTGAGTCGGTTACAAATAATTTCAACCGTGTCTGGAATAACTCATAATCGAAGGGTTAAACTGTCCGCAAAACATTCTTACGTCAAATACTAGCTTTTTTTAACCGCAACCGGTAGATAAATTTTGTTTAGACTTATCAGCACACTACAAAACATAAAATACTACTCTATTGATATTAAAATATTTGCCATTCGAATTTAAAAGTCTTAACACGTATACTTATTAATATTCATGTTTAACTATCCGCAGAAATTAAATTATTAACTTAAACAATGATATTATTTGAGTAAGTTCAAGCTCTATCAACTTCCCAGAATTACGCTAAAGAACAAAGTAGCGACATCTAGTTTCAAACATCCAAATCAAATCATCTACAGTTTCAGCAACCCGAGAATGATATCTACGCAAAATGTTACACGGATAGGTAGTAGGTAGTATCAGCTTTTTACCACGCTTTATTAGCTTGGGTTGTATCTATCTATGTATCTATGTATGTAATGGAATCTTTGAGCATAAATTTGACCGATTTCCAGAAGTTTGATTAATTTGAAACTTTGCACACGTATCAAGGACCGATGACAATGCAATAATTTAATAACAGTTTTCCCAGTTTTCCTCTGTAAGAGGGAGTAAAAGAGATAGAGCTAGCGCGCGATCTGTATCAATTATGTTTCCTGCATAGGTTTGGACTTACAGTCGGTAAAGAAGGAATCAAATCTTATAAACTAAACTAAAAAGTAAAAAATAAATTATAGTTTAAAAAACTAAAAAACCACGCTTTTAAAACAGATTGAACTAAAAAATTAAAAATAAAACTGTAGTAATCAATTGAAAAATTCATATTATTGTACAAAAAGCGTGGGGGGGCTTGATTTAGATTGTTGTAAATATTTTATCAATAATTTACTATATCTGTGGATATCATAACAAGCACCCCACGCTTTTTGTACAATAATATGAATTTTTCAATTGATTACTACAGTTTTATTTTTAATTTTTTAGTTCAATCTGTTTTAAAAGCGTGGTTTTTTAGTTTTTTAAACTATAATTTATTTCGCATCTGATTAAAACCTGAATTAGTTATTTTATGTTAGTGTGTATAATAGAAATTTGACTAACCGGAATTATTGTTGCTATAATTGTAATTAATATTATGATATTCGAACTAATAAAAGCGGTTTCGTTTATTTTAAGCTTTATTAGAAGATAAATTAATCTTGTTGAATTGAAACCCAACAATGTTTGTAGCCTGAAAAATACTTGGTGTTCTTGTCTTATGTCACACATTATATGGCCATAAATAAGGTATATTCAGGTCTAACCAAACATTTTTTTTTAATTTACGATCAGAGTAGGTACTTTGGAATACTGATAATACAAATTTACTGATTTAACTCACGATTTTAGGTTAAACATTATATAATTTTGATATATCCCTAAAAGTTCGTTCTTAAAAGTTGACTCGGAAAACAAAATATTTTGTATTTTTATTCAAACTAAATTAATTTATTACAATAACGTGATATACCTACGTATGTTTAAAACATAAGTTTAATTATGGACACTGACATTATGTCGTGTTTATAAACAAAAGCAGGCTCTAACCAACAACAGGGAACTATCTATATCAAATCAATGAGATCTTATGTTACATCCACGTAATTTGTAGTTTGAAATCTCTTATACATGTTGTTAATGTTCATGGGAAATAACTACCATATTAATGAATACGTTATAAGTCAACTTTAAAACGAGGGTTTCCTCAACTTATCGGGTTTTCATGCCTGTTTTCGTCAGGCTCAAGTAAACCCTTGAAACGTACAAAACATAACCCTATATTAGTTTTATTAGAACTTAGGTTAACTGCCAGTAATCTGCTCACACATAAAATCACCCATTTAAGATGCAGCACTTTGTTCTCGTTACCCAACCGGAACGCAGTTCAATACGTTCCAATTTTACCAGTAATACCAGTATACCGGTAAACCCATTTGGTAAAACGTAACTATAAGGGTATGTACATACTGTGACCACTGGATTCGTGTTAGTATTGAGATCTGTTTCCACCTTTTTCAGACCTAAGTCTATCCAAAAAATGTTGTCACATTATGAAAAATCTGGAAATCGAGCCCTTTTCGTAGTAACCAAATAAGACGAAGACAATGAGATGCTACGGAAGTTATTAAATGGTTTTTTGATCAATATTATCATTATAGGTTATGATATTTATCCGGATATTGGAAATTGTGACAAAACATTAATGAAATTTGACGCTGGATTACAGTTCGAGTCATTTAAAATCTCTCTAGCAAAGCCTTTGCGCTATAACACGGTAGATAAAATTCTAATCAGCTTACTTAGATAGTTAATCCGCGTTATGATTATGACTATATCCAGTTATGGAATGAAATTTGATAATGATAATGAGATAATGCCCAAATGATGAAGTCTCGTATATGACTGCAAAACGCAGTATAACTCATGCCCATATTTTAGAGTTGACGTAACAAGCAGACAGACACAACATGTTGTGGAGTTGGATCTCTAATAGAACTTAGCATTCTTATTACAATTTACGAAATATCTCAGTTTCAAGAGAAGTTTTAGTTTATTTTTGGTACCTACCTTCAATGAGGAATTACAGAGCAATATTTTTAATTGGTTTTTAAGATTTAGTCGTCTTGTAGCAAATACCAAAAAGTTTTAATACAAGAATTAAAGTAAGCTGATAGTTCGCAAATGTAATGAAATGAAATGAAATATTTTATTTGTCCTTGAAGAAGGTAAATTTTAGTTGTTACATAGAGTTGCGAACCTCTTCCTCAGCTAACCAATGTTGCATACAAATATATTCAATTTAGCTACAGTACATAATTATTTAATTAATTCAATCCTTTCTTAAAACACATGCATTATTTATATTAAATTTCAATTTAGATTCTTTATGTAAATCAATGTCAATCTTATAAAATCAATCAATTATACTTAATGTCAATATTAAAGAAAAACAAATGTATAGTGTTAAAAAAAAAGAAAACAAATTCAAGCCTTACAAGGTACATGCATTATTATAACAATTGTGCTTTAAATATTCGTCTACAGTGTAAAAGACATGTGTAATTAACCATTTAAACAAATGTGATTGAAACCTTTAACCAGTCAGTTCTTTAATTGTTTCAGGCAATTTATTATAAATGACCATACACATCCAGGCGACATTTTTTTTAAACGAGCACTTTTTGGGACAAATGCTGACACCAACCTATTTCCATTCCTTGTGTTTCGTGGATATATAAATATCACGTGCCTGTTTGAAGTAATGTAGATTTTGTTTTACAAACTTGGCTATTTCATAGATGTACAGACATGGGACCGGCAAGATGTTTAATGATTTAAACAGAGGGGTACACGGTTCGTCTGGTGGAGCACCGCAGATTGCTCTGATGCACTTTTTTTGTGCAAGAAATACCTTTTTGATATCCGTGCTATTGCCCCATATGATGAGACCATATCGTAGGATTGACTCCACATAGGCAAAGTATGCCGTAAGGGCTGTATTTTGTGATGCAACTTTAGTTAGTTTATAAAGTGCGAATGCAAACCTATTTATTTTACTACATATTTTTATAATTTGTTGTTTCCAGTCTAAGTTATGGTCAATCTCTATACCTAAAAACTTAGTCGTATTTTAATTGTTCATGAGTTACATTATTGAAATTTATATAGTAAGTTTTGTCAAAGTTTATTTTTAGATTGTTACCTTTAAGCCAATTATTTATTGTATTAATCGTATTGTTTATGTCCTTAATGATGCTGGTAACGTAACGTAACTAATGCTGGTAGCCGTTTTTCGCAGAAAGATAAATCGGTTATCAAAGAGTTACAAGAAAGCTTTTTAATCATTGATTATGATTGATTCTTTAAACATCGTTAATATTACATGTAGAAAAAAAGGGAACGTCATTTTTTTTAAATCTATTGAATTATTTTTTTATTTTTTATAAGGCAAGTAGTACCTAAAAAAGGATCCGCCAGATATACGACAAATTCGTTATTAAGTAGTTTTCCATATTTCAATAATGTCACTTACTAATAAGCCCACTGTACCTATTGCCTCAGAATAACATATTTTGTTTAAGAAGTCCTAAATAGCGTTGTCATCAAATAATAGCGTGATAATAAAATGAAATGAGAAAACATTTTCTTATTATTTTTTTGTCCTTATCATTAATTTGTCAGATGTTTCTTAAGTAGTATAACTAACACGACTTTATTTTATAAAAGTTTTAATGAAATATGATTTCATTTTGCCATATTCACGCATCCCTCGTAGTGTATACTAAGCCTTAAATGGTAACTTTAACAGGAATGTATTCAGGTATTGAACGTAAAACGCGGGACGCAATCGTATTGCGAATGGGATTGGTACTTCGATATGTTGTTGGATGTCGGACTAGTTCGAAAATGATTCAGCAAAAGCCAAATTTGGAATTATGAATGCGATCTGAAAATGAAAATTGTTTTCCTTTCTCATACTTATGGAGTTTTATCAAGTCTTCTTTATATCGTATGTTATATCCATTTAAGTGTACGTTACACTAAAATAAGCCCAATTAGTGAAGGGAATTTAACAACATTTGTTTTTTGCATAATGCATATTAGACACTCAAGTATACCAAGAGCAATATTTTTTAGTTAGAAATCACAACATCTTTTGCTATGGAAAGCGATTAAACGTGACCAAGTTAAATCATACCAAATTACGCTGCCGATTCTGCTGTTGAAAAACAATGTAAATGATGATTTTTCTATTTTTTTTTTTCAAAAAATTTATAGTTACGAGTAATTTTTTAATTACCTAACTTATTACTTTTTATATATTAATCAATAATTTCTATACACATTTAATGCGTTATTTTGCTATCGTAGTGCTTTGTTGTAAGGATCATTACTCCTTTCCGCGCCGTCTCGGCCTATGTATTTTCTTTAAAATTAAAAATGTTGGTAAATTATATTTGTTCAATTTAAACATGACTTTATTCATGACGTTGCGTTACCAGCGTTACATTAATCACCAGTTTTGTCAGGTTTTGACTGTGTAGTGAATCAGTAAAGATTACTCCCTTTAAAGCTTCCTGTCAAGTATTTAATTCTACACGTGCAGCCTGTGAGCTAGCCTCACGCAGAAGACCCTAAATGGTTGAGGCTACTATTTCGAGGGATATTTGCTGAGGAACGCCCCGTTGGTCAAGTGGTTTAAATACCGGGCCAAGATCTCGGGGTCCCAGGTTCGCATCCCGGGTCGGGCAACAAAAAGTTTCGAATTTTCGAACGTTGCTAGGGTTTGTGATCACCAACCCGCATTTTGGCAAGCGTGGTGATTATGCCAGTGCACCCATCATTGCTGTGGTAACTTGAATTCAGTGATGGAGGCCTTTTCCCTGCAGTGGGATGATTATAGGCTGTTACTTACTTACTTACTTGCTGAGGCACCCTAATGAAAATAAAATTAATTGAATAAACATTTTTCAACTGCGTGAGTTTGGACTCGGCCTCACAATCTTCCGTATATTAAAAAAAAATGTATTAAAAAAATTGTCATCTTAGCCGATTGTCAAATATTTGTGAGAATATATTCTTTTAGAAATTCATTTTCATAAAGAACAGTCTCAAAACACACGCTAATGACTCGTAACTCCATCATGCGTTAAAAAGCCGCGTCCTTGCTCTGCACGTTGCGGGACTTGAACTCCATTCTCAAAACTTTAGCGAAAAGATCTGACTCAATAATAATTCGCCATACTGTCAGGGTGCTAGTCAAGGAGAACAAAGATAGCTTGTAAAATTGTTTCAATAAATGGTCCTGCGTTATCTATCTTTTTGAAATAAAAAAAAGTTTTTTTTACGGAACTATATGTACGAAAAAGCAGACCAAAATAATGACACACACACTAATATACAGACAACTTTACGTATTTACTTAATATCTTTGTTTATTTTCACTACCGACTATTACTCCTGTTTCCCAAAATTTGTAAATGATATATTAGAAAAACTGCGCTTGTTTTCTTTATGTAGCCGATTTTTGATCTAACTCTACTATAATAATATGGTCACATATTTAAACAAGTAGCAAAATTTTGGCATAGCATGTCCGTACCCCATACCAATTTGCATCAAACACTGTTTATGTAAACTTTTGGGCTTATCTCTCGTTCGTATGAAATATGAAGAGACACATACGTTATCAGTAAGGACGCGAGTTGGAACTGAATACTTCATTTTGACTTTGTTATGTTTATTTTGTGTACTTAAGTATGCAGCCTGTGATTTTAACCATCTTTATAAGTTTATGACAGCTTTCCGTAATGTGTTTTTTTTCCAATTGTGTTTTGTAATATTTTGGTAAGAATTTATATAAATACAAAACATAGCTTAGAAATACAAGTTTGACAAGCGTTATTCATCTATACTAATATTATAAAGCTGAAGAGTTTGTTTGTTTGTTTGTTTGTTTGAACGCGCTAATCTCAGGAAGTACTGGTTCGATTTGAAAAATTCTTTTTGTGTTGGATAGTCCATTAATCACGCTGCGACTAATAGAAGCGAAGAATGAGTGAAAAATGTTGCAAAAATAATCGCGAACATAACGGAAAATGACGCGGACGGAGTCGCGGGGAACAGCTAGTATATTATACAGGGTGACTTTTTTAACACCGTCAATTATTTTTATATGCGTTAAGTATCGTATTTAGAGTCCATTTATGAAATAAAAATGTAGTTCAAGTTTTTACCCAAAAATATTTTGACACAAATGACAGGAGGTATATCTTTTAAGTATGCTTAACATTTACTAAGTGCACGTGCGTAGCAAGATAAAGTGGCAGGAGAAACAAAGATAATCATACTAATTACTTTACTAAGTACGAGTACACGTTCATGTAACATCACTACCTTATGACTTATAGTACCATTATTGTGCAAATTTCGTGCTTTATGCACGTTTATCGTATAGCAAGGTGAAATGTTCGCATTATAAAGGCAAAATACGCCATGACACTAGCAAAGTTTTATTCCAACCATTTAATCTTTGTTTGTGGGAAATTTAAGCATGCAAAAACTATGTCCTCGTTAGTTGTCGGTATGCGGCGACTTTTACACGGAACGCTAACTATTTGTTAGAATTGTTTTGTAAGAATAGTTTTTGCATTGCATTTACGGTTAAGGACTTGTTGTTAATTGTACTGCGATAAGTCTTTACTGATTTTGGTAGCGTTTGTTACATTTGAAAATTTGACTCAATCAAATTCTGCAGATTTGTTCGGTCCTAATTGTAATAGCTAGGTTACAGAGCAAAATCAAAAGAAGTTCAAGTACTTACTTAATGTGTCTTCTTAACTTAAAAAGAAGAACTTCTAGTATCCCTATCGTTTGCTTAACTGCAAAGACTGTCATTGGGAACGCGTAAAGATATATTATAGTCACTTGAAGCCATAACTTCTAAGTTAACGTAAAAAAAGAAACGATCGTGTACGCAGCAAAAAAGCTTTTTTCTTAGCAGAAAGAAAACGGTGCTGCCCGTTTTACGGCGGTGTTCCTAGACGCCTCTTACGACACCCATTGGAAGAGAAAGGGCGATGCAATTCCTTTTATATAGGTACTGGCTCCACACGACACCACCAGTCTAATGATTAATTTAATCCGACTGCAAATTTATTCACCTAATTGAGTGTTTTTTCGTAAATACAATAACTGATAGCTATACAGTCAAATAACCTATTGTTTCATGAACACACGAGACTGCCATTGAGTGCAGTATAATGATTTGACTCCGCAATAATTGCGAGCGTCATTATCTCGCAACACACGGGGCTATGAGAGTTTTTAATTTAGCCTAAAACCTAGAACATATAAGGTGCACGGATGAAAGTATTAATTCTTAATTTTTTATTGACGATCTTAATGGTGGAGTAACACTGGTTTTAAAAGTGTCGCTTGCTCTGGTCTCGGGTTCGATTCCCGGATGGGTGAGTGTAAAAAGAAAGTACTTTTTTTAAATTTTTGTCTAAGTTTTTGCGGTACCACTTGTTGTCACTGATTTCATAAAAAAATTATAAAAAAAAGTGTTGTCCACACTTATTATAATTGAGTAAAAAACAAAAAACTTGCAGCAGAATGCATTATAGTTGCTAGTTTTAAAAATGAATTAATTTGAATATGCTCTAGTTGTGAACAAAGTTAAAACAAATCCCTTTTATTTCAGACTGTCATTAAAATGTTACGAAATGTTGTAGATAACACTAAAATATTTTAATATCTAGCTAGCCTTCTATAGATGGCTAGGCTTTTAATGTAACCTTAAGAGGTTTATATGTTGCCGTACCCTTTAAGACGCTGACATGAGCCAAATTGAGCTCAATGAAGATTGTTTTGCTTTAAGCCTATGGCTTGTATTGTTGACAAATTCTATGTAGTTGTAATTGATCATATTTTTGATCTGATGGTTGTTTCCAAAACACGATTCTAAAAACTTTTCTAGATGGAAAATAATCTCAAAGTAGCCTCTGAAAATACATAAATTACCATTTTTCTCAACAGTCCGTATAACAATGATAATAAAATTTTACTATATTGTATATTACATGTTGCTTAAGCAAATGGCTGATTTAGATTTTTAATAATATGGCAATTTTAAATTGCACAACGAATTTTGTTGTATGGCACTTAGGCCCTTCAATTCCATGCGCTTTTTCTCTGTCACTCCTACGGGAATCGACAGTGATAGATGCGGCGCGTTGCAAAGAAATTCAAAGTCGAATAAATTTGTGGGTGTATTCATTGCTCAAGGTCATCCGCTGCAGTCAGCGTCTTAAGGGTGTCCTATTGTATCTTGTTATATGACAAAGACATAGTATTTAGTCTTTATTCGGCTTTTAACAGTAAAACGAGCCATAGGTTTAACAACCTTAAAACCTTTTAAATTGTTTCTACTCTGCTATATTTTGTTTAACCGGTCTGGTGTAATTGAGTTAAAAACATCCCTTCAAACTTCTGTATATTCTATAATATTTGTAAGATTACTAAGATTTCAAATTCCATAACTAAAATGTATACAAGAACCTTATCTTCCAACAACATACATCATAAACCTAGCCTAATATCTCAAAATACAATGCGAGAGCAATTACCGGTATCAGACTCGCGTGTGTGTTCAGCAAACAGCGGCGAGATAATGCGAGATATGCTCCGGAGCGTACTCGCGAATTAATTAATTTAGTGGCCGCGACTAGAGCTACGGTTAGTTCACTCGTAGAATGTTTACTGTGGACTTCAAGATGCACGTGTTTGATTAAACCTTTTTTAGAACATCAAAGTAAAGTGATTATCTTTAATCATCCCACTGAAGAAGTAATAAGACCTTATAGTCATGTCACTGCAGGGCAAAGGCCTCATTCATTGAATTTTATTCAAGTTACCATAACAATCATGGATACAGGCAGAATGACAACGCTTAAGCGCTTGCCAAACGTTGGTTGTTGAACAGAAACCGAGCAATGTTCGAAACCCGTGCTTTTGGCCCATTATTTGAACCACCAGACCAAGAAGACATATATTTTTAGAATTGTGGAATATTTTGATTGTCTATGTCATTGATTTAAAATGAACCAGTTTTAGAAAAAAACACACCAATGAAGCATATACTGATAGTTTGGGTGCATGAAAAGAGTATTGCATTAGTACCTTGAATATTTATCTAAGTCATGTGTAACATAGGGTTAAATTGGCATTACAGTGAATATGACACATGACACTGGCTGCCTAAATATTATTCTTGAACGGGAGCTGTACCCTATGCAATAAAAAAAACAACCAAAATTGGTCCTTCGACTAAAAAGTTTTGCATGATCAAAAAGACGTCGAATTCAGAATAACTTATTTTATCGTCAAATTACTCCTTAGTATTACATGTTTCTTTCCCTATAGTTTTACTAAGTAAAAGAAGATCTTAAATTAAGTAAAAAAGATTAACAGTACACAAAAATACAAACTACAATAAATTGTTTTTTTTTTTAATTAATAATAAGCTTGCTCTTGACTACATACTTAATACGTTTAAGATAGAGAGAGCTTACCCAGAGGTACTGGTTCTCCAACACACAAGCGGAACACAGAAAAACTGTTTGGCGCTGGACTCGGCAGGAGGGTGGTATCATCCAGGCAGCCTCTTACAAAGCGTACCACCACAGAGGGATCTGTTAGCCGTCATCATTGGTTAGCTTTTGGTTAGAAAACCAAACATGCCGTTGCCCATGGTGGACCACTAGGAGGTATCTCCCACCACCCCAATACATTTCATAACAAAAGTATCAATCTAACATATTTAAATTGGTGTCAGGCTATTAGTCAAAAACATCAAGATGTCGAAACAAGTTATGTAAAACATTTCTAAACTACTGTCCTTCTATAAATAAATATTTTCAGTATTTATAGTGCCTTTTATAATTGACAATAAAAGTTGTCGAGGTCTCCATCAAATTTAAAACAGTTTGTAACAAAAAATAGTTAAAATTCAATTTATTCTAATTGGTAGCCTTTTCATTATTCATGCAGAGGCAAAATAAACGTCTCCAATGAGACATTTTGGTAGTCAAATTGTACACTTAATGTACCTTTGCGTAAAAAATTAACTTTTTTATAGCGTTCGCGTTCGAATTGTTTTTATTGAATAATGAATATTCTTTCTTTGAATAGATCTATAGCTCTTTTACTGATAGCAATAAGGCATTATTATTACAGGATCGGGGACAGAAATAATACAAGCGTCTTTGATCGTCGTTGTATATTAAATCTGACGCAAAAGATACTGTTAGCCTGCAGTCCAGAATGAGGGAATTAATAATAAAGAAATCATTTACATCACACTCAAACCAATTTATTGTCATTTTACCATCCTGAATTCTATACATCTCAAAATACATTGATGAGTAATAGGGGTTAAAGTATGAAATTGCCGATTATTTTCCCACTTTTTATTTTTATTATAGCTCTTAATTATAGTCGTATTATTGCGTAATTCTTTTTGTATTGTATCAAGAACTAAATAAAGTAACTTTTGACTAAAAAAACTAAATGCAATACTAGTGCCTATTACTTCAAAGGAAGTCGTTGAAAAGACCCCTTACAATGTGTCAGCTGACCTTCTTGCTTCAATTAAGTATATTTGTATTTTATACTTTGATTTTCAGAAATTTAAATACTATAATGCGTAGCTTTATAACTATCTAACTTTTACTTTTAATTGCATCGAAAACGGTTCAGGAGTTCTTAATAAAACTAAAAAAATGTTAGTATGGAAAAATGACTTTTCTCGATTTCGTCCATACAAAACGGCAAATTCATACTTTAACCCCTAATACTTACATTTTGTGCGGTCCGAATCATATATCTTACTTTTACAGTACAGACAGTTTATTTAATCAGATATCTTTACCCTTTTGCGTTTTGAAACTGAATGCCGAGCTGTCAGTCGCACCGTCGAATGAGAGCTCGGTGAGCGCCCGAGTGCACGAATGAATCTCGACCGGATGTTCAAATATAATAAATTATGAGACAATTAATTTAAAACTGTACAAATAACATACATACATACATACATAATTATTATAATCACGCCTCCTTCCCAACGGGGTAGGCAGAGACCAAGGCCTTCCACTTACTACGATCCTGGCATACATCTTTCGCTTCTTCCACATTCATCAATCTTTTAATGCATGCTCGTCGGTTTAGAGTACAAATTAAGACATACCATATAATAATATTTAACTGTATTTACACTATAGATATATATATTATAATATTTAGCTAATGAACGCTAACAATACCTTCTTCATTTTGATGAACAGTCGGCCAAGAAACCGGTGTACGAGTTTTGAAAAATTTTCATGTGTCAGTCACAAAGCCATAGGAACTATGACGTTTTAGTATTATAATAGCTGTCTGAATATATTTGCATAGGAAAATCAACCTTGTTGTTCTCTGACCCGCGAATGACTTTCAACCTTAGGGTGCTAAATCACTTTCATGGCCGACATACTATTAACCTTGCAAGGTACGAAGGCAAAACTGACCAAACTTCGCATCATCATTATTACTAGCCTAAATCAGTACACGGCTGGACAAAAGCCTTGGGGTGGTGGGATCTACCTCCTGGTAGTCCACCCAGGGCAACGGCATCTTTGGTTTTCTAACTGATGACGGCTAACAGTTCCTTCTGCGGTGGTAGTAGGCTTCGTAAGAGGCTGCCTGGATGCTACCTCCTGCCGGAGTCCAGCGCCAAACAGTTTTTCTGTGTACCGCTGGTTTGTGGGAGAACCAGTGCCACTTTCTAGGTAAGCTCGCTCCATCTTATTCTTCTTCTTAACCTTTAAGTTAAGTATGTAGTCAAGAGCATGCCCATTGATTGTAAAAAAAGCCTCTCCTAAAAGAAGATTCTACCATAATAGTACGCTTAGAAGGTGGGCTAGCGATTTAAGTTTGGCCAATGGTAGATAGATCTCGGCAGCAGTGTCTCCTTGTCATATTATTGCTACTTTTGTCAGGTGAGGCAGATCACACGAAGATAGACTACAATGAAATGATACAGTGCTAGTAAACATGCAGAGATGCCTAAATAGAAATGATTAGGTTTTTGTCATGATTGCCACTCTTGGCAGGCGGACCTGATCACACAAAGATAAAAATTAAATCTATATTTTTTCTGTGGCGCTATCGGTGTCTGAGTCCAGCTACACCCATTCAGACGGCTTATTTATTATTAGGTATTGGATTTTTCATTACAAATATTATTATTGCAGATATTGTTTCTATTGAATTCTTATTGTTATCATTGTGTTGTTTCTTCTTGTTTTAAATCATTATTTGATTTTAATTTTGGATTTTTATTATAATTTGTATGTTAATTTTTTTTCTTTGTAAATTATAGTAATCAAATTAAAGCAATCAATTGTATTTAATATATTTTCCCTTTCTTGTTTTCCACTGATTGTTAATGTATATTTCTTTTTAAACTTGTTATTATTTTATTTTAAATTTTTATTCAATTCTAATGTAGTTTAATAATTAAGTATTTGAGTTATTTTTTATTTTTATTTTAAAGTGCCACTGGGCTCCCACTGAAAATCAGCGTCGCAGCATGCTGCAGTGCATGCAGTTGGCTGTTTGCGACCAATGCTAATTATTAACTTTTCTTTTTTGTTAATCTAATTATTTTTTGAAGTGCCAAATAAAGAAATTCTAATCTATTCTAATCTTTTCTATACTTATAATATTATAAAGCTAAAGAGTTTGTTCGTTTGTTTGTTTGAACGCGCTAATCTCAGCAAGTACTGGTTCGAATTAAAAAATATTTTTGTGTTGGATAGTTAATTAATTGAGGAAGGCTTTAGGCTATATAATATCACGCTGCGACCAATAGGAGCGAAGCTTCAGTCACATATGTTGCAAAAAGAATCGTGATCATAATAACAGAAATTGACGCGTACGAAGTCGCGGGCAACAGCTAGTAAAAAATAAATGTGGACAACATCACAAATACATTGTTCTGATCCCAATTAAATAACTATTTAAAGCACTCGTATTTTGAAAACCAGGAAGAACGAAGGTACCACAAATACTCAGACCCGAGAAAATGTAGAAAAACATTTTTCTTCTACATTGACACCTTGAAAACCGACGTGAAGGCCACTCCACTACGGAGGTCGTCAAAATAGTAGTAAGTAAGTAAGTAAGTAACAGCCTATAATCATCCCACTGCAGGGAAAAGGCCTCCATCATTGAAATCAAGTTACCACAGCAATGATGGGTACAGGCATAATCAACACACTTGCCAAATGCAGGTTGGTGATCACAAACCCGAGCAATGTTCGAAAATTCGAAACTTTTTGTTACCCGACCCGGGGTTCGAACCCGGGACCCCGAGATCTTGGTCCGATATATAAACCACTAGACCAACGGGGCGTCAAAATAGACTGATACAGTGCTTGTAAACATGCAGAGATGCCTATATAGAAATGGTTAGGGTTTAACATGTTTTATCCATTACTTACTGGCCGAAGGCTGCTGCCCGTCTTCTTGGCGGTACGATTTAGTATTATAGAAAGAGAAGGGTACTATTTGTTACATATACCAAAACCTCAGTACAAGATACCTACGCATCAGTTTGAAAATAGGTATATTTGTGACTATGCCAAAGAATGACCCTGTTCATGAAGAATATCCGATCAAAAATAGCTTAATTGACGAAAAAAACTTTACCATAACTTCAAATACAAACAATTCTGAGAATAGCGTAAGCCAAGCTTTTAATGTCAGAAATAAACGTCGACTTTAGTAGAAGTCCATTCCACATGGTAACTGCCAAATTAAATATTAATAAAAACGTTCAAAGTTCAAAACAGTTTTATGATTGACGGAAAAAGTGCTTTTCGAAAGTCAGCTTACTGCTTAGGGTGCTTTCAAGTTGTGCGGATTTGCGGCTGGTTTTGAACGTTTTGAGACTGTTAAAAGCAAATAAACAATTCGTTGATTTTTTTTACTGTCTTAGGTGGGACTTGAACGCACAAACTTTGCTTGCCAAAGCGATTGCTCTAACGAATGAGCTACCTAGACATTGTATTTCAAAATTGCGTTACAACGACAAAGCCATTTTTGTTGCATCAGGAAAAAATATGGTCAGAAATTGGGATTCTTTACCTACGTGTCCATAGTCGCCATAAACTATGGTTTGATACCAGATAAAATTTTAATGTTGATACAATATAAAGTTACTAGTTTTACTTATTACCAGAGATCGGATAATCGAATGATTTTTTGCTGAGACATAACGGAAGCGACTTCTTTAAACATGCATGTCGATCCCAAAATCTCGGGATGTTTTCGATACAAAAGTACATTCGATAACAGCCAACACTTCAACTTTAGGCAAATATGCATCTGATTATTATTATCATGCTAGACACAGACTGCTCAAATAGAAAGATTTCGTCACACACTTAGGAGTCTATGTAATCGCAATTTAGCCAATCAATCAATCAATCAACAGCCATTGTCCGTCCACTGCTGGACGTAGGCCTCTTTCAAGTCTCGCCACAATTGTCTATCCTGGGCTTTCCCCATCCAGCCGCTGCCAACAGTTCTCCTAAGGTCATCAGAACATCGAGTCGCAGGGCGTCCTACACTACGCTTGCCTAAACGCGATCTCCACTTCAGAATTCGTCTGCTCCAACGGTTGTCGGTTCTACGGCAGACGTGACCAGCCCACTGCCCTCAATTTAGCCAATAGAAGAGAGAAAACTCGACAACTTCTGAGAATATTAATAATAGTTGCCCTTACAAGATCTCTAGAACGAGAAGTGAATCTCAATTTCAAGCCGGCACATATAGTTAAAAACAAGATACCTACTATTCCCGAATAGATATACTAACATTGAAAAATCAGTATGTTTTCCCCGTTGGTGTAGTGGTACGATCTCGGGGACCGGGGTTCGGTCCAGTTGTCTGTACATGCCTTCAAGTTCAATGCTTGTAAATTGAAAGGCTCCGGTAGCTGGTTATTGTCTACGTCATATGTTTTTATTGTTTTACATCTGTACCAGCGTTTTTATGTCCAATGTAAACTCTCTTTACTCGGAAGTATTGTCGTTCAACATTCTGGCAGCTAGGTGAGCCCGAAAATTAATAAACGTCAATCAAAAGTATCCAGATGTTTTGTTATATCAACTTTTGCGGCGAGAATAAAATTTTCTGAACAGTTTAAATGGGTTTTTAACTTCCTCTCTGCCTTATTAATGTCGCTCAGTAATTCAAGTTCCCTGGATGTTATTATAAACTTTTCAGGTCATAATTTAAAGGGAATTCGGAATATTGGTCCATTGAATTGAAAAATATTAGAAGATATTAAAAGGCTGTTTGGTTTTATGCACGACTGGTGTATTGGTGCTGTATCCGATTCCTAGTTGAGTCAATTATGAAACGTAGGTGGGTCCTAGGTAGGGTTACGCATGGCATTACGCCATAGAAGGCAAAAAGAAAAAGTGCAAAGTATTTAAAAACATTAAATTTTTGTTAAAACACAGTGGCGTTTAGTCAAACAACAATGATTTCAAGGCAATTATTATTACAAATTAACTACTGTCTTAAAAATAACAATAATTATTACCTAATGCGTGGTCAAGGCCACAGGTGTAAACAAAGAGAGTGAATGAGAGGCTATGAGTAGAGTAGAAGACTAAAAAGATAAGCTTTATTTGTATGCTCATTATTGTGCTTAAGTTACTGCCTTGATACTTGTAAAAAAAAAACTGTTAATCAGTTAATTTATGCATGACTGTGTCTGTTTTTCTGACCTCTCATCATTGTTGCGTATAACATTTCTAGAAGGTCGTATCCTAACAGCATTTGAACCGGATTATAATATACAAGTAAAATATAAGAGTTGGCTCGTACATACAAGAATATTCCTCAAGTAACACACGTCCCCACGTTGACCTTCCGGCAGAGAAGTTCTTAACTACAAATTAACATTGTTAGCTAGCTCGTTACAAGTCGGCTGCACTGATTTTGTTCGATTACCGACTTTGTTAACGGTTTGTTTGTTATTCGTAACTGTTGTTCAGTCACGTGTTGGGACGGACTAATGTGGTTTTTGGAATCCAATTACCGCGTCTTCGAATAACAATGTTAATTATGTTTCTGGAAAGCTCTCTGAGCCGTTACTCAATTTGGAGTTTTTTTCTAACTGATAAGTAAAAAAAAAGTTTATCATTAGGTATGAAACTTTTACGTGTTTTTTTAATATATAAAATCAATTAAACTAATAAAAATAAAATCAATGTAAATTAAGTTAAAAAAAACATGAATACCTGATATTACGAAATATAATTATATTTCAAGATATGTAGCTTACAGTTTAGCCGTTTTAAAACAAGATGTCACTACCGCTTCATTTTATTTTGAGTTTTCTTTTCATTATCTTAAGAGAGGAAAAAAGAAGTACGTACGAAAGAAGAAAACAGTCAGCATGGTCTGCCTTGTTAAGCATACCATTTAAGGAAAAATTCTTCTTTTCCAGAAGCCCATGTCCAGCAGTGTACTGATGTGGGCTAATATTACTACACAGATCCACAGGTACTCACCTGTAAAGGTTTCATCACATCATTGCTAACGAAATTGATTTAAACCCAACACGAAAAATTTAAAATTGCTTCTGATAAACTCAGTCTCTTCAAACACAAGCACTCTTTTGTATGACACTTAAATTTTCCATCAGACAAGCTTTTATTAAATGAACAACCGCCTGGGGTCGTTCCGTTATTTTACTTAATTACCGATTCGGCCACTCTATCCTAGCGTACGTATTATGAACTCAAATAGCGTCTTTGACGGACAATAGGAGATGAATATTATTAACAAAGATATTTTCATACGATTTGGTTATAAGATATCAAGATTTCAAACTAATGAACGCAATGAAAGTATATTATTACATGTATCCTTTGCCTATTTAGCTATACTTCATAAAATATTTTTCTTTTGATTTACGATTCAATAAAAAACTACCTTACGTCATTTTTTTTAAATTCTACAATACATTGCATTTTTAATTTTTTTGTAATCTTCAATACGCTGCTACATTTTCAAGTATATTCACATATTCTAGATTTCGTAACAATACTAACAAACTTGCTGTTTTGTGGTGCCTATTTACAAAGATAAAAAAATCGTGACTATAGTTCGCGGAGCGATTGGCGGCAAATTGTGGCTCCAGGTCTCTTAAAAAATCGGTAATTAATGATCGTGCTCATTGTTATATTTTTTATTAAATTAAATAAGTCCCGTTGGTCTAGTGGTCAAAGTAACGGACTAAGATCTCGGGTCTTGGGGTTCGATCTCCAGGTCGGGTAACATACATTTTCGAATTTCGTGACCAACCCGCATTTGACAAGCGTGGTGATTACGTCAGTACCCATCATTGCTGTGGTAACTTGAATTTAATGATGGAGACCTCTTCCTTGCAGTGGGATGATAAAAAGCAGTTACGAGTACTTTACTTTACTATCCTTACAAGGAACTAGGATATTTTTATTACTATTAATAATAAATAATAAATAAATAAATTACTTACTCGTAATTTGAATTTAAATGGTTTATAAGTTAAGGCGTATGGTAACAGGTAGTTTAGCAACTGTTACAGTACGGATTTTGCCTGGTTTGATAAGATAGAAAACAATATCAAAAGCTTAATGATATAATCTTTACCAATACTGTTAGTTGAAAACAACTTTAAATATTGAGTCTGTTTTCATCTCAGTTGCTAATACAGCCGTGTACTTCAATACACTTAATAATGCACGGCTGATTCAGATAAAACCGATACACAGAACGAGCATGAAGCATTTTTTTTTGCGGTTGATTTTTAATAAATAAAGTCTGGGGCTCATATGATTGAAACATATTTTATTTTCACACAAACTAGCAATAAAATATTGGTAAGCTTGTTAGCGTACGCCTGTTATATAAAAATTACTGAATTGAAGTCTGAACTTTTTTCATATATATTTTTTGATGCTGACAATACTTAAACTAAACTTAATGGAGTATAAAACTCAGCTATTGCCTGAGACTTCATCGGCGTGGAAAAACTACCATACGTGCAACTTTGGAAAATATATTTTTTATTTTCAGAATTTTTTTATTTTATTTATTATTTATGTTCCTAATCGTTTAAACCTTACCTAAACTTTGACAAATATTTCAAGATCAATAGTAGCCAAATGGCTCCAGCTATTCTTAAGTTTTAGCTTGACAAACAAACAGAAATTCATTTTTATTTATACTTAGCCATAGCTTAATAGACATACATTTTTATATTATTTTAATTTAGATAATATATCTAACATCCAAATAACAAAAAAATCAAAATGAAATCTGGCGATATGTGACACGGGATTGCGTAGGTAGGTATATCTGAAAGAAAGTTCCCCAGATTAAATAAAGTACAGTCGTTCACAAAAATTGAATCGCGCCTCTCGACTACAGAATAAATCCGTTGCACCCTTGTCACGTCCAGATAAGTGGCCAAAGTTCTTCAGAGTGTTGTCACAGTGTATAAAAATACAGACACGTAGTCGGTAGAGCGATGCTTGGTATTTCCCTACTAGAGCGATGCTTGGTATTTCCCTACTCGATCGAATCAGAAATGATGAGATCCGCAGGAGAACTAAAACAACCGACATCGCTCGAAGGATTGCATCGTTGAAGTGGCAGTGGGCGGGACACATAGCGCGGAGAACCGATGGCCGTTGGGGCGGAAAGGTTCTCGAATGGCGACCGCGTACCGGACGACGTTCCGTGGGCAGGCCCCCTACATGGTGGACCGACGATCTGATCAAGGTCGCGGGAAGCCGCTGGATGCGGACAGCACAGGACCGATCGTTGTGGAGATCCTTGGGAGAGGCCTATGCCCAGCAGTGGGCGTCGTTCGGCTGATATGATGATGATGATAATGAGTCGGTATTAATATATTAAGTTAGAGATCGAGCTCTTTCCCTCATCGTAGACTCGCCATTTTGTCGTCATAGCAATTTTCAATTTAATTCGGTTAAGTCATTGCATCATACTCAAGAGTAGGTGGCTGTTAAGAAATTAATTTATGTTGGTTTCTTTGTTTAGGCTGCATTATAGATTTGAGTTCACAAGTAAAATGTATGATAACTTAGTGGTATAGGTTTTTTTTTTAAATTTATATTTGAACAAGGCCGTTACATTATTGATAAAACACTGTCTAAGTGAAGTTTTCAGACAACAGCATAGACCATTAAAAAGATTTATCAAAAAGTGATGGCATAAACGCATTTTTTGACAGTGGTCAAATCAGAAAAAAAAAGGTTTTATTATTTTGACAGAACAAAACATAATAAAGTAGGTTTTCAGGAGCTATTAAATTTTCAAGATTACCTAAAATAAATAAGTTTATTAGTTGTTCGTTTTGTAAAAAATATGTAGGAAGAACATAATAATATTTGAAGAATTAAATACCATTTTGCTGCGAACTAAAAAACTCTTATTTAATTCAATTAAAAATTATATATAAAACAAAATTTAGTTCGCAAAACAACTTATAAATGGAATATTCTATTTTATATTTAGTATCTGCAAGTCTTCATGCTGTGGCAAAATACTATCTTAGAGGCGATCTCGTAAATTTTTCTAATCTCCCGACAACGGCTTTTCTTTTATACTGTACTGGTTTCTTGGAACACTAACTAAAACATTTTGTTATATGAATATATTTAAAACCATAAAACAAACTGCGACGTGTTTATATCCACGTCGTGTCTGTAGTTTTTCAATCTTTCATAGCATTTTAGTTATGTGTGTTATTAATGTCGAAATTCGTAATAACAAAGCCACAATAACCTTATATTTAAATAACTTAATAGCAATACAAAAAAATAATTCAATGTGTTCAGAGAAAAACATGATTTCGTAGCAAATTTGTATAGAAAAATAAGGAATTGAAACCTTGTATAACTTCGCAAATTTTGATCATAATGTAAATTTAATTATAATTTTCGGTTTCCTTTTCTTGAGCGCACCAGGACTAAATTTGCTATTATAATATGGTAACTTCTTCATTGAAAACCTCTTCAATTCGACGTTTGTAAATCTTAAATGTGTTATTCAAACAACAAAGAAAAAATATAAAGAATCAACCTACAGCAAAAACTAAAGCAAGTTATAGGTAGCTGACAAAAACTTCTTCCAAAATAAACTTAACCTACATAAATTATTGTGATATACGTTACCAAATTTAAGTTTGTGAATAAAAACCTGTTTCTTTATTAGTCACAAAGTCAGAGACGTAGCTTACACACATTTTTGTAAAAAAAGTTTTTTCTTAAATTTAGGGAAATTCTGCAGGTGAATATTATACCCTTCGATAGCGATCTCAGTTTAGCCAATGATAGAGATATAACACTGCGGTCCGTCTCCTTCTGGCAGAATTAACTATTCAGCAGCCTCTTGCGATACCCATAGGTAGATAAAGAGTTTTGCAATTATTTTTATGTACGACACTCGTTAAGTCTTCTCGTTATGTCTTCTAAAATATTTACTTTCAGTTTAGTTTGATATCTCATCCTTCGAGACTTTCTGTCAAATCGTACCTTTCGCTACCGCGTAGAGGGGTCCTATTCATCTCCCCGCCCCATCAGGGCTGGAGTCCCTCAGGGCTCCGTGCTATCCCCTCTTCTCTTTTCAATTTTCATTAACGACATTCCCAGGTCACCGCAAGTAGAGCTAGCTCTATTTGCGGACGACACAGCCCTCTATCACTCTGGCTACCATGCCGGTTACATCATTAAGGCACTACAACGTGCAGCCCAATCCCTAGGTGACTGGTTTAGGATGTGGCGAATAGAGGTAAACCCCGAGAAAAGTGCAGCAGTGTACTTTACTCGAGGTTTCTTCGCTTCAAAACATCCTAAACGATGTCTCACACCTATCACCCTATACGACCGTCCGATCCCTTGGGAGAAGACAGTCAAATACCTAGGTGTCATCTTAGACCGTAGAATGAGCTTTAAACCTCACATCAAACGCGTCCGTCAGACTGCAGCCTTTTACTTTTCAAGGCTCTACCACTATATCGGCAGGAAGAGTAAAATGTCACTTAGAAATAAGTTGACAATTTACAAAGCCTGTATTCGACCCGTGATGACTTACGCTAGTCCAGTGTTCGCTCATGCCAGCCCCTCAGAACTAGAAAGTCTCCAAATCCTCCAAAACAAATTCTTACGCTCTGCCTCGGACGCCCCGTGGTATGTGCGTAACGACAATTTGCATCGCGACCTTAACATTCCGTCGATTGCCAGCTTTATGAAAGAAGCGTCTCAACACTTCTTTGATAAAGCCGTCAATCATACGAATCCTCTCATAGTCAAAGCCGCCACCTACTTGTGCCAAAAAGATGTCGAAGCTCGTTTCCGCCGACCGAGGAACGTTCTCGAAGATCCCGACGACGAAATCACATCGTTCTTAAAACAATTCACCACTCACAACAGTACATACCCGACAAGCACTAAATCGAATCAGCGCACTCGCCGGCGAGTGCGAGGAACCTTGCATCATTTTGGCAGGTACAGACATGTACCTGGCCGCTTCTCACCAGTCCGCCCTTCGGACGACGGCCCAAGCCGAGGTCCGAGCCTACAGAGGCGCCCTTGAGGCCTAGTCTGCCCCCCTCGATCGGGCCCACTAGAACGGGGCTCGCGTAGATCGGTCTGTATGCACAGACCAGTCTGTGTTGCAGCGCCGAGCTACGCGATGCAACCACTAGTCGGGTTGACCTCTTGGCCGGGTGCCTTCAGCACCCGACACGGTCCGATCGCGCCGCTAGTACGGGGCCCCTGCGCGGGCGAGCCCTAGGCTTCGCTACGCGAAGCCTAGGTCTCGCCTCGTGCCCGCTAGCAGGCCGCTTTTGGGCTGAGTGCCTTCCGCACTCGCCTAAAACCCGCCCGGTGAAGCTGTAACGGCCTTCTGCCACAGCATAGGTCCATTCAAAAAAAAAAAAAGTTTGATATCATATCCTAATTCTAAAACCACTCTGACATCAGAATAATATGATTTCGGGAAAGCTTGCGCCGGTTACCGCGTCATGTTCATTCTACTTAGCAGTGAAAATCCAAGGAGAGCTTTCTTATGCCTTAATGACCATGATCATGAAGATAATTCGCACGCAATCATTTTTGTGATTTCCCAAACCCTAACTATCGGAGCTGAATTCAACAAGCCCAAATTAATCATTACAAATCACTTAACAAGCGTTAAAAAATAGGATCGTAAATCTTCGAAAAATAAATGGTGCCAGATCGTAAAATGTCACATGTATTTGACAAAATCGTGGCCATCGTGTATAGGGCGTCACGTTCTTCCGTGCGCAAAGGTTCCATCTACCGTGAAAAGGGTTTGAGATTTATGACCTTGGCACACTCACGCGTCGTAACACATAACTCCGAATACGTCCGATCATGTGTTTTTATCGGGAGATAAGTTGAATTTATTGGCGGTCGAGATATATTAGGGTGTAATTAATGAAACTGGGATTAAAGTAAGAAAAGAAGCACATTTTTTGGGTGAAATAATTAGTTTCATTAGTGGACGGGTCACACGAATACCTAGATACCGATTGTCTTCGCAAGGTTTCCAAAATGCACTCTAAGTAAATTTTTGATAATATTATCGTTGCTTTTAGAGGCTGCCTGGAACAGGCAGAATCGGCTGCTCATGTGATTTTGTAATGACTAGGGGTAGCTATCTATCGGGCATCTATCCTCGGCACACCGAGTTCCCTTTCAGAAGCCTACAAACGTCCTAAAAGACTTCTGTGCTTCTGGAAAGAGTTGGGATGGTTTGACTAACCACCTCAATCCCCCCTACGCATAATGGGCCAAGTGGAGCTTAAATAGGGAATAGGTAGTCCGCTACCAATCGTAGCTTTTAAATGAATGAATGAATGACTGATCATATTTAGTTGTGCATTTTTCAATTTTATATTAGGTAGATTTTTTACACATTCGTTTGTTTAAATTTATTAAGTCAGTGCAGAGTGGCAATAATACAGGTGCATATTTTGATGCAGTGCTGCTGAAAGCTAATGTACAGACGTAAAAAATATATATTAAGAGTTATAGGTTGGTTTTAACCAACATTTTTGACTTTGCACAAAAAATATCCATGAACGATCAGATTAGTTTTTTTTATTCTTTCCTGGTGTTATGGCATAAGGATTTGAATTTTTCAAAGTACAATATAAATATAAACTCCACTTAACATTGATAGTTTTCATGTTTATTTTCTTACTGTACTGCATTGTTTTTATATGCAAGAACATTAGCAAAATAATAAAAAATCATATCAACAATTGTTACGTACTTTCATACTGAATGAAATTATAGTTTTACAAACACGAAAACAAATTTTGCACATACAATTTTACCTCTTGCCTTCATTACCAAAATTAACTAGTCGACAAACAACCTCCCAAAAAAATTCGAGCTCAAAATTCGCGTACAGTCGAGCGCACAAGCGTTAACAATTAATTTTATTCCAACGCAAAGGGACGCGCTGGCAAATAGCACAACAAAAAAATACGAAAACAGTACCATGGCGACGGCAAAGCTTTGTCCGCCGTGCAAGTTGATTCGATTTCCATGTTAATCCGCGACTCCTTTGTAACAAGTCGCCGTGCGAGTTTTGTTCGCGTCTGTACCTGCAAAGGACGAAATTCAATAAGTGTAGTTGTGTATTTTGTTGCGATGTACGTACCAGTAAGTTAAGTGAAAACTTTTTAAATAATTTTGTCAGAAGAATAATATTAGTGATTTAGTATCTATCAGCGTACCGCTTACAGAACCTAACAATCAAAGTTAAATTTGTAATGAATTTTTTGAAATTTTACAAGAATAACAGTGTCAGAAGTAAATTTACCAAGATTATCAATGTAAAAAGATAAACTTCACAATTCAACATTATTCATTACTTCTATATATCATAATGTTGACTGAATTCTATGATTTTTTGTTGTTTTGTTGCATCCATCGTTATATCTGGTTCACTAGGGTGAATTTTAGAAGCAATGGAAAGTAGTCCTTACTTATTAAATGCGAAAGTGGCTGATTGTTAAGCTTTTACGCCTTAACTACTTAGCAGATTTTGATGAAGTTTGCTACGAAGATAGATTAGACTAAAATGAAGAATATGTATATAGTCTACTTTTTAATCCCAATGCTGGATACAGGTTTCCGCCCGCAAGGGTCATTGCTTCGATTCCCAGTCAGTTAAATTTAGGAAACGATCTTTTCTTAATTGGTTTGGGTCTGATGCCTTACTCTACAACACTCATATTTACGGATATATCTGTTTCTTTCAGACACTTTAAGACATCGGTATGACTGATAGGGACAGATGGATTCGAATATACGGACATTGTGATGCGGAGTAAGACCTCTGGTTCTAGCCGCGTCTTAACGCGCCAAAAGTTTAATAATGTTGATATCGACTTCCTTCGAAAGATGGGAGTCCTCAAAAAAGTCACCTTAGAGGTTTTGACACCAGGTCATCCTGAAACAAATAATTCATCAGTCATTATCACCACTAGCTCAGCCAAGTGACGCCCACAGCTTGACATAGGCCTCTCCCAAGGATCTTCACGAAGATCGGTCCCCCGCCCGTCCAACAGCTTTCCACGGCCTACCCACAGATCGATATCCGGTGCGCGGTCGCCATTCCAGAACCTTTCCGCCCCAACGGCCATCAGTTCTTCTTACAATGTGTCCCGCCTATTGCCACTTCAGCTCCGCAATTCTCCGAGCTATGTCGGTTCTGCACTGTAGTAATTGTAGCAATGTAATGTATGATGTTATTTGAAAGTGTGTTATCCTAATTAACAATTTTGAACATTTGCTTGCTGTATTATATAGCTAAATAGGTCTTAAAGCTACATTTCCTGGATGTTATCAACTTATTCTACCCTATTTATTAGCAAATAAAGAATTTGATTTGATTTGATTTGATTATCTTAATTTTCGTACGGATTTCCTTATTTCTGATTCTATCACGCAGGGAAATACCAAGCATTGCTGCATCGCTCTCTCCAGAGCCTTCTTATGAGACCCATATCATTATTGGTTAAATAAATTATTTTTTTACTAAGCTATGTAAATCACTTTAATATGTAAGACTGCTGAGTTTTCTAGATAGACAAATAAAAGCTGTCCTAGAATCAATTCCACTGTGTTGTAGCCTGTCCGATCATTAATCTACCTGCCTGAGTGACGAATGCAACAACTGGACAGACGCACGACACAAGACGTGTACAACATTAATGGCGCTACGTATACTTTGAGATCAAGTAAAAGGTTTCAAAGTTAATAGTCGCTAGATCAAAAAAACGGTATAGCGCTAGTTGTACTCGCCAACCGATAAGAAATATGTTACATACATATTTCTAGGTATGTAGTAGAAAATACCCCACGAGTTTTGATTACTTTAAAAGAGTCGAAATTACGGTTATGCCTTACTTAAAAATTAATTGACACTGACCCAATTTTTATCTAGCTAGATTATCTTAACATGCCTAGATTTTATGAACCAAGTCAAATAAACATTATCCGTTAATGGACTTATCAGAATTAATAACGTATACTTAGTCTAAGCTCAAACAAAGCATGCTTTAATTAACACAACAATATCTACCTAATATGTGCCCGTTGTCACCTACTTACGACAAATTAACGCTCCGACTTGCCCCCGTGGACCATAATGGATCAAAGATTATGAAACTGACTAAAATATAATCAGACGGGCAAGTCTCTATTTCATGCCTACATTCCCCTAATTCGCGTAACCAAATCGTATCACAATCCTAATTGAATTGCAGGTTTTTGACAGTTCTAGTATGGGCTAAATGTCAAAATCGTCCAATTCAATCACGATCACAGTAATCTTAACCACGAATAAGGCCACTGGTTAAGATTACTTACTTTTGTTGCACTAAAGTTGTTTAATTACATGAATGTGCGATTACTGATCATTTTGATTGATTAGTGTGTTAGAATGATTTAGATGGTATTAAAATCCTTTTTATTTTCGGTGCTCTTACACCTATGTAGTGCCTAAGTGTCGCGGGATTTATGATATGTAGGATATACCGGAACGTCTTGCTTATCAGCCGAGAAAGCTGTCTGATGACATTACTAGGAATAATTTGTGTCCTAGAAGGAATGTATTGAATTCATTGTTCTTTGTTTAGTATTTTTGTGATGACCATCACACCAGAGCTTCACTATGCAACACAATATGTATAAATTTAACTTCCTCTATCTCTCTCAGCCATACAAAGTTTTTTTTTTAAGATCCGTAAATGCAGGCTTCGTGTCACGTAAGGGCCTCAATAACTTAGGATTTTAGATTATTTTAGATTTTTATAATCATTAAAACAAAGGTGTTTGAGTATGAAGATAGACGTAGAAAAGAGCTCGATACAAAACGAGATGAACTCAAAGCCCGAACACCTGCGGCTATTCATTATAATTATATCGGAGGGATGCTGACTTGTGGCGAATGCGGACGTACATTCGCCGCAAAAATCGGATATATCAGTCACCAGAGAGCACACATGCGACGCTTTCATTGATGAGAATGAGATCCCAAGTCGCTGTGGTCGAATACGGCCGGAATTATTATTATAACTTAGGATTTTAGATTTCTCCTCAGCCACTGATCTGATGGTCCAAACGCATCAAAATGTCTCTAGACTTCCCGCATCACAGATTGCGGTTACGCAACAAGTAAACTTAATTAAAAAAAGCGCAAGTCACTTCCCTAACAAAGAATAATAAATAGGTAAAATCTAAATGTCTGGTCTGTCTTCTCTACATACATAGCCATGCTTAATCTACAGAGGCATTATGCGCTTGCGTCCGGATCCACCTAATTAAGTGCTCGCAGTTAGTGTCGCGGGATTTATGATATGTACTGCGGATGCACCGGAACGTCTTGCTTATCAGCCGAGGAAGCTGTCTTGATGACTTCATCAGAAATAATTTGTAAGAAGGAATGCATTTAGTTTCGATTATTTCTTGTTTTGTATTCTTGTAATATAAATGGTGTGTTATGGGCAATCTCTGCAGTATGTGATGAAAAATATTGAAGCTAATAAATTACCCTCATTGTTAGGGATATTCTTCAATAAATTATCGGAAAACGGTGATTTTCTGCTTGGCATTGACGTTTAGCTCAAGTAGAGCTTATTTTGGCCAAGAATAAAACAACGTATTTATGGACAATTTAAACAAAATGGTGCATTATTCAGGTGGTTTCACTTGAAGCCACGTTAATAAACACAGGCTGGCAGTTAAATTTGTCAAATAAATAAATAATAATAAATAAATAAAAATGTTTATTTCTCACGACAGACCTTAACAAGAAACTTAATGCTAACTTACAGTAAAATACAGTCAAAGGTTGTGGATCGCTGGTGCCTGTATTGGGTAGTAAGAACCCGTTGAAACAGGACACCAGGTCCCACCTCTCATAACAGTATGTACTTAGCGAATTAAAGATGTGTTGTATGTGTGATGAAAAATTTAAAACAAAACCATGAACCTTTTTTCCACAAAACTAACGAAACTAAAAAGACTACCACAAATGCACAAAGTGGAAAGAAAGGTGGATACATATAAAAACATATAAAAAAAATATATTTTAAAGGACTAAATTTTAGCACCAAGATCCGCACATTCATCGAATTCGTTGCATTCGCATCAAAAGTAATCCTGGTTTTATTACTATTTTACGGTTCACCTCACACGTGACTCCTAGCTATCGGAATGGACTCAGTCACCTCTTGAAAGTTTAAAATAACCATTAACTTTTTATGGTCATTAACGGTTTATAGGATAGACTACAAAGTCTCGTATTTTAGCACTGAAGGAAAGACTTAAACGTGAGAGCAGCCTACGTTTGCAAGGAATTATGTAAAAGCTGTTTTAGTGTTCGGAAGATTAAACTGACTTTTTTCAGTTGCAGTGTAAGTGTGTAGGTTCTTTTACGTAGTTTTGACTTTTAGATAGGATAACAAGCCGAAACTAGCCTTTGTAAAAGTTTAGTGAAGTCAAGAATTTGGTATCATTATTTTATATTTATTTTTTAATTACATACAAACAAATATTTTGAGATTAGGATTGGCATGAAAATATTTTTTTCAAAAATGATGATATCATATTTTTGACTTCACTTTACTGTTTATATGCATAAGTAAGCATAGGCAGGTTTCGGTTTGATATACCATTCAGTGAACACGCTGCGTATACAGCGTGTTCACTGAAAGTTTAAGTTAATTTTAAAAAGTAAATGCAGAACCAGTGACAATAAAACGTCTTAATAAAATTGCTTGTATGCTTAATGTATAAAATTGTAAACAAATGATGAATGATGAAAACGAAAATCTGCGAGTGCTATCAGAATTAGTTTTAAGGATAAATAGTCGCTTAATTGCAAATACTAAAAAAATCTGGTGAACAAGTTAAGTGTACGAAACATGTCAAATAGTATCAGTTACTACTTTCTTTGTAAAGATCAAAATAATAAGTTAGTAATGGGCACAACTATGTTTAAGTATTGCTAGCAGTACAAATTTGATGTTAAAGTGTACCGAAAAATGTGTTCAATGTACCAAAAAATTCACGTTACTAAAAACTAGATTTTTAAAATATCATTTACAAAATGTATAGTTCTTTGTCACGTATAGCACTATGCGTTCTAGTTAACTTCCTCAGAATTCTGGTTGGTTAAAGTAGACCTTTTTCTCCGTGTACATTAACCATTAAGTCATGAACGTTAAGATATTATCGACACTCAGATTTAAAAATTAATCATTTACTCTAATATATTTAGTAGTTTCTTTGACTGAAAAGTTTTTAAGAACTACCATAGGCATATTACAGAAAAAGTACTTTTAGGTAAACTCTCCAAGAGTAATATTCTGCTTTACTCGCCGAGATTGGCACGCAGGTTGGCAATCAAAATTAAGCCGATGTTGGAGGCAGGGCTCCGCTCTGCTTGTCTTCTTGTGGCAGTACTGATTAACCGCTTGCAACATCTGTATGAGGAGGGGCAGTGAAATTACACTTTATACCAGCACCAGGCAGGCAGAAGCGTTTTGTCTCTACCATTAGCCAAACGATGATCCTGACTGAGACAAAATCTTTCAACAGCCGACTGATAGGCACGATGATAATAATTATGTTTTGAATGATTAACAGTACTTTGAATTAAAAAACTATAAATATCAAGCTGCAAATAAATTATCATCAATAAATTTGTTATTACCAATTTGGTTTAGTTTAATGAACGACATTTGTTGTGTTTCCGTTGGCCTTTAAAATACATAAAAAAACTAACGGTGGTGAATTGAAAAGAATAAATAAACAGGAACTTTGACATCTAATGCTAATGTATTAAAGTGCTGAATAGTTAAATAGTTTAACTCTGATAAAGTAAGTGATACACTACGAGGCTCTTCTGTAGATACTGTTTTATATGTTTCTCAATACATTAATCTTTTCCAAAACTTTTGTAAATTACTTTTACCAGTTTATCCATACTTAATTGTTTTTTTTATAAACCGAAAAATTATCAAAAAGTTATTAATTCAATGTTATAAAGCGAACGTGGTTTAAATTTGTTAAAGAGGTCAGTATTTATTGTATCTAAATTTGAAAATGAAGTTGTTAAATTATCATATAAAAAGGTCTTTTTGTTTTGTTTTGCAACGGTCTACTCAATACGCAAGAAAAGAGTAGATTTTTAGTCAGGTCAATTAAGAAACTATATTTTTAGTCGGTTCAATTTAAGAAATATATTTTTAGTCAGATCAATTTAAGAAACCATATTTTTCAAATTAGCTTGGTTCTAAAAGCGCGACCCAGTTTCTGTTGCAAAGATTAAAGTCGTCAAAAAATCTCATTTGAGGCCTGTAACAGATTAATTGGAAAACACCAGACTATATAGATTGTCTGTCTAAGATAATAAACAAACTGATTTATGAATAACTATTTTTTGGGTGGGACTTATTTTCACTTTGTATGAAATCAGTTGAAATCAAATGATTAAATATTATATTTTATTGCTCATCTTCCAGTGTGCCATGATCCTAACATTGAAGCTTTCTTTAAATACTATCGCTCTATTATTCCCACCGCCAATCCGATTCCATCGTAGCGGTGGTTTACTGAAACCACTGGACATTTCACCATGGCACCTACACCTCAAGAAGTGGTGGTTGAGCAGGAGTCGCCGAAGCCGGTACATAGACCTCTGAGAGGGGATGAGGTCGTCATCAGTGGGATGTCGGGTATTTTCCCGAAGTCAGACAGTGTTGCTGAGTTTATGGACAATTTGTACAATGGAGTGAGTTTTATTTCGGTTTTTATCTTAGAAAATATGTTAGAAGTTATAGAAGACAGTGTTACTTTTTTAACAAATCTACGCACAAACAGTTTTTTTTTATCAAATAAAGAAATACAGGAATTCTGAATTAATATCTCTTTATGTTCATCAATAACCTTAAAGCGTGTTTTTTTTTTCGTATAACACTTAAGACAAAGCTTGCCCTAACTTTTATTCCACATAAAAGTGACCCTAAAATATAAAAATTTTACAAACTTTAAAAAAAAAGACCAACTTTGTTTCATTGCCTACTCACACTATTAATCAACGGCAGCGTTTCAGTCTATGAAAAAGACAGCCTTGGCGTTAGGTGATAACCAGCTGAAAAACAGTCGCCAATCCCAACTTCTTCTGATAAAATTAGGAAGGCTGAACCCAAAGGGAAAAAGCTAAGATGAGCTAAGCAGATTGATTTATAATTATGGCCTAATTCTTACCCACAGGTGGATATGGCCTCTGACGATGATCCCCGCTGGATCTTCAGCCACCCAGAAGTGCCGACTCACCTGGGAAAGGTCAATGGCCTCGGCAAGTTTGACGCCCAGTTCTTCAGGGTGCATTATAAGCAAGGCTGCACCATGGAGCCTATGAGCAGGAAGCTGTTGGAGCATGCTTACAGCGCTATTTTTGATTCAGGTTAGTTTTTCGAAGAATATTTTCCTTAAGTGACTTGTGAAGCCGGCTCAAATAATAGCATCATCTCTTTTTTTTCTAAAGGTGAAGTAAGAGACGAACTGAGCTCATATTTTTGAGAGTCTAACTACTGTGAACTGATTAGATGTGTGTCTGTGACTGTAAAAATTCCAACTATGACAGCTTTTTTAAGTGGCAAAATTGAATTCTCTTGAAGTATGTCGCATAATTTATAAATACAGTTTATAAGCGCATTCTGAACATTTATTACACAACAAAGTATAAGTGCAATATACTTGTACATTGCATTTTTTTTATATACACCGTTTAATTTTGGGTCAAACTAAAGTAAAGTACGCTATGCAATATTAAACTCTTTTGCTGTCGCAGTAAAGTATTTTCTTGAAATAACGTAACGCAAGCTCCTTCTGTTCCACATTGGCCAAGCGTTATCCTCATTTATTTACAAAAAAATATTTCAATATAAGTGTTCACGTTCTATTTAAGAAGGCGATATAACTAAGTAAATTAAGCGATAAACTATTTTGTCTCCAGGTATCAATCCACTCCAGTTGCGGGGGAAAAAAGTGGGTGTCTTCATAGGATCGACTTTTTCGGAGTCGGAGAAAATCGTCATCTACGAAACGATCCAACGAAATGGCTTCGGTATTACTGGGTAAGTTTTGTGAAATACTGCATCTACCCGCGACTTTGTCTGAATGTAGGTTATTTTATTGTTATTTTTAGGGACTTTTACTAAAGTTATGTCTAAATGTACAAGACATTGGTTCATCGGGCTTTTGATTCTATAAACAGTGCATTTTTGACTACCTGACAAACGGAGCCCAGGTTAAGTGACCATTATGTATTACATCTAGGCAGTGTTATTTTTTTTTATCAATAAATACAGGTTGAAATTTTAACCACTTTCCAAATTTTAATATAGCAATCTACGAGTCAAAAAACAAATGACGTATTTTTTCTTTTGGTATAGCCCAGTACAAAAATGTCAAGATAAATCATTTAGAAAATGTCCACCAAAAATCTAAAATTTTTGATACGGCATCCTAGTAACACTTTTTTTACGCTATGTGCATCTAATTCATTCATTACAATACTATTCATAAGTTTTTGATTCCTGTATAGTCTTCATTATATGGAGAGACTTATGTCCAGCAGTGGACTGAAGATGTTGAAGACATATTTAATTGCTATTATTACGCGCTGCACCAGAAACAATAAAAGAATTACTTATAACGGCAACGTTTTTTCGTTCAATATTTGTTTGAAGAGTTTAGAAATTAAAACTGATTGACACAGAGTTTTACCCTTCTTTGTCAATTAGATTAAATTTTGGCGAAAATGATGACGTAGGTAACAATTGTAGAGATGAATGAACGGAGTCTGTGATAGTACGTTTGGATTGTACTCTAAAAGAACGAATTGAGATACAATCGCACTCCAACATTTAGACAGATGTACGAGTAACTTACAAATTATGCTAACTTAAGTTAAATGTCACGTTCATATTACACGCTTGAGATAGGTATTTTAGGTGTCCTTGAATAACCACATTGATGACAAAACAGCTCCCTTTTTTGTTTCTCATTCATACTACGAGTATTATACCATTTAAAAGGGAAAATAATGGAAATTCTTAGCTAAAAATTAAATTTTGTGCTACATCCGTTTTTATCAAGAGGTGCAACATGTCAAACTCTAAATTTATTTATTTATATGTAAACAAATTGTTGTTTACTCTATGAATTTTCCTTTTAATTGTTTTGCCTTAGGCACAGTCTGATGAGTTTTGTAACTTCATTTTAGGGTGACCTAAAGGCACCCTGCGTTTAGCTAAATTAATTTACGTATAATAATTAAGTTTCACCACGGTAGGGATTCTAACTTATAAAAATATCAAATGAGTAGATCATTTGATATTTTTATATTTTTTATATTTTTTAAGGAAAAACACTTGATTACGTGATTATACAGAATTGAACAGATATTACATTTTACTCGTCTCTAAAAGTAAGAAATATGGTATGCAACATTAAAATATAGACAGAGAGAATAAAATATATAAATAATAGATGTGTTTCCAAATCTTGCTAAGTAAATTCTAATGTAGTTCAATTTGCGCTGAGAACTCAAAAGCGAACAAAATGAAACAATTGTTGCGAACTCTTTATTAGACTGTGTCTATGATTTAAATTGACTTTATAAAAAACTATGTATTGATTGATTGTCACTCCAAATTACAAAATTTTCACATCAAGTTCTCTTTTTATTTTGCTAATTATTTTCCCCGTATTTACAACATTTTCTGGCGACCGTGACAGGACGATTTGATAGCATGGAATCTCTGAAAAAGTTGCGTTCGATCTCGCGCCGATTCTACTCAAATGCGGAACGGGACTTGGAGAATGCGCTCAGAGACGGTCCTGATTCAAAAGTCCATGCGATGTTCACCATCGCAAAGCAAAAGGCCGAAGAATTATTTAGCGTTGACGAGAAAATAAAAGATATGTGGTTTGCAGACATAGACGCAAGTGAAGATGTCATTTTTGCCGATTTACAAACAGCAGATTCTTACAAGTCCCGCTGGATAATCCTGAGTACGAATTATTATCGTCAATTCCGTAGTAATGTTGACGTTGCGTGTGACGTTGCCTCCATGGGCTCGCACATGACTACTGCTTGCACGCAGAAGTCAGCACAAAAGCGATTCACTCTACCAAAAATGGAGCTACGCAAGTTCGATGAAGAAATTGGCAACTGTATTTCTTTCTGGGGACAATTTTCAAAAATCTACGATGACAATGACATTGACGAGAGTGACAAGTTTCAGTACTTAGTACAGGCTACAGTACCGGGGTCAAAAGCAAGAGAACTGGTAGAAAGCTTTCCCCCATATGGAAAGAATTACCATAAGGCTATCGAGCAGTTAAAAGACCGATTCGCAAGAGAAGATCTGCTTATAGAAAACTATATTAGAGGACTTCTTCAGTTGATCTTAGCTCGAGACAAGCAATTACCGCTCGATTCGTTATACGACAAGTTGTCAACGCACATTCAAGCACTCGATTCTTTAAATGTCACCTGTGACAATTACGCCTACTTATGCTGCTCCCAATGGTAGAGTCTGCAATTCCCACTGAAACGCTAAGAGCTTGGGAAAGGTCTAGAAATAGGCAGGATAATAACCAGCTCAGGGCACTGATGGAATTTTTAAAGAGAGAGGTTGAAGGAGAAGAACGTATTGCCATTTCACGTGCATTCACGAGTGACTCACGCAAAGAGCCGACAACATCGTGTAATTGCGAGCGAATACAAGCACAAAGAAGGTGAACATAAACACAACATCGTCTGGTGTGACAAGGCGACGCATTCTTCATTGGAATGTTTCAAGATACCCAAAATGTCCTTTGAAGAACAAAAAGGACACTTGAAGAAGAAGAATGCATGTACTGTTTGCCTACGTGTCGGACACTACGCAAAGAAATGTAAGAGCTTCCCGAAATGCATTGTATGTTCAAAAAGACATACTGTACCAATGTGTCAAGAGCTTGACAAAAGGGCGAAGACTGGAAATGAAGATCCTAGTATAAGTAATTGTAGCAATAACGTACCGCAAATATCCCTTTGCCAGAAAAATAACATCACCTTATTACAGACTGTAATGTTATATGTCAGTTATAACGGTAGAAAAATGTTAACAAGGGCCTTATTTGATAGCGGTACACAGCGCTCTTATATAAAACTAGATATAGTACAGTCTTTAGATATACCAAGCACTGACAAAGAGTCAGTCAGTCATTGCTTATTCGGCGGTACACATTTAAAAAAGGGTACGTATTGTAAATATAATTTTGATATACATAGTGTAAATAGTAGTTTTTATTTTTTTATGTCTGCTTTAGGTTTAAATAAACTTACGGGGCCATTGCCTAAGTTGAACTGTTCATCGACAATTCAAAAACTTCATAATTTAAATATATTTCCTTCCGATATTGGCTACGATTCCTCGGATGTAGGATTATTGATTGGGGCTGATATGTACGGGTACTTACTTTCAGGCAATGTAGTTCACGTCCACGAAGGCCTATATGCAGTGGAAACGAAATTGGGATGGTCTTTACAAGGGGTGATTCCATACAATTCTCACAATATATCCAGTTATCTTTCAGTTAATTTCAATGTTACGGATTATTGGGAACTGGAAACATTGGGAATTAAAGAACCTTGTGATAAAAGTCCCATAGAAAATGGAACTAATACTTACCAGGTTTTTAGAGAGACTTTAACTACCAATGAGGAAGGTCGCTATGAAATTTCCTTACCCTGGAAAGAGGGGTTTCCACAGGAGCTTCGCGAAAATAATAAACCCTTGTCGCAGAAAAGGTTGTATTCTACTACCAAGAGGTTAGTGAGTTTAAATTACTTACAAAAATATGACTAAGTACTGAAAGACTGGGTTACGGAAGGCATTATTGAAGAAGTGGATGGCAATGAAAATGGATTGTACTCGTTTTACCACACCATGCGGTGATCAAAGAGTCTAGCGCCACCACTCCTGTAAGACCGGTATTTGATGCTTCGGCTAAAGATAAATTTGGAAACTCCTTGAACTCTAGTCTAGAAAAGGGAATAAATCTATTAGAAATAATACCTTAATTAATGATAGATTTTAGACTTCAAGCGGTAGGCGTTACAGCTGATATTCGAAAAGCTTTTTTACAAATCTCTATAAAGCCTGAAGATAGGAATTATTTACAATTCCTTTGGTGGCGAGATATTGACAGTCGTAAAGATTTGATTACTTACCGCCATAAGCGTGTTGTCTTCGTTGTCACTTGGTCTCCATTTCTGTTGGCTGCAACTATTAATTATCATTTAGATAATGTCAACGATGAACGACGATCTATCGCACAGAAACGGAAATCTTCATTTTATGTTGATAACTGTGTGACTAGTGTAGGGTCATTAGAAGAGTGCAAAAGCCTAGATTGCATCAAGGGTAGGGATGGTAATATAACGATCTGTGAGATTAAAGACCGACCGAGGTTCTGTTTTAGTGCGGCCGATACAAAAATTGTATCCCTTTGAAGTGCAAGGTGAGTTAGAGTAATGCTTTATTTTATTTTATTACTAATAAGTTGATAACTTATTCATCAAAATATATTAGTCTCTTATATTTTTCTGGCTTAGGAGGATGTTGCGAACTCTTTATTAGACTGTGTCTATGATTTAAATTGACTTTATAAAAAACTATGTATTGATTGATTGTCACTCCAAATTACAAAATTTTCACATCAAGTTCTCTTTTTATTTTGCTTATTATTTTCCCCGTATTTACAACAATAATATTATTAATCTATACTTTAATATTATAAAGCTGAAGAGTTTGTTTGTTTGTTTGTTTGTTTGTTTGAACGCGCTAATCTCAGGAAGTACCGGTTCGAATTGAAAAAATATTTTTGTGTTGGATAGTCCATTTATCGAGGAAAGCTTTAAGCTATATAACATCACGCTGCAACCAATAGGAGCGAAGCATCAGTGAAAAATGTTGCAAAAACGGGAAAAAATTTTCATATCATTTGACGTGGACGAAGTGGCGGGCAATAGCTAGTGAAATAATATTATTAAAACTCAGACCATAAAATTAAATAAGAACAAGGTACATAGCCTTACAAAAATGGCACTATAAACTTTCCACGTTTGAATATAGCAGCTATTGTTGTAGTATCAAAGAATGATAATAATGCAAAATCAACCTTACAAACATGACTATAAGGTAAATGCTATTAATTTGATAGATCAACGGAACGTTTAGTGAATAATGCTTTTTTGGTAGGAACGTTCTTTTCACTCACTGTTTATCTAGTTAGGATTCCGTACTGGCTGACTGTAAATATGCTGTAACTCGTTAACCGTGATAGCTGAACAGTTGAAATTTGACACATGATATTGTATAATTATCGTTGCCACTATTAACAGAAAATATTATCAGTATATAAACTTGAAAAAATATTGTATAATATTATAATTGCAATTATATTGATAAAACATTATAAAAAGTAGAAAATACCGAACACAGAATAAAAGATTTATGTAAGTGGGGCTCTTAAACAACAGAAGGGATTTTTTTCGTCTTTTACTTAATGTTAAAAACGGCAATAGGTAGACGCTTGAAACATTCAAAGAATATTATTAGTATTAATGTATGGTACCCTTCGTTCGTGAGTCCGACTCTTAATGAGTCGGTTTTTTTATTTAATTTAGGTGCCAAGCCTAGTAGAGTTAGCTAACAATAAATCACATTATAATTTTTATCTATTGCTGTCGTAACAGGCGATTGAAGAATTTCTACCTTAAGAAGATCTGTAGCATCATCTCCACCCTAGCACTGGCCAAGTTGTGATTGTAAACCTTCATACCAAATGTGTTAGTTATGAAAATAACCTTCTTTTAAAAAGTCCAAAGAATGCAAGGGATGATAAAAATAAGTCTTTTATACAAAAGAAAGTCCTAGTAAATTCTCTTTGTCAACAAGAAACCTCATTTTTAAAAGTAACGGTATAAAAATAATCTCGTGCAGCCGTCAGACGCAGATGGCGTTGGGGTTCCGCGAACTAATAAGGAAATAATTATGAATAAGGGCCTACCACTCGGCAATTTTAGCCGTTTATTAAAACTGGAACGCAGGTAAGGCTTGTACGAGTTTTTTATTCAGGCCCGTAATAAAGAAGTTCGGGACGCAACTTTAATGTTTATTAACACTTATTTTGCTACTTTATTTAAAAGGCATCTGACATTATATTGTAACACCTTCTTACCCTTGTCTTTATGCGAACAATGTTCCTCAAATCCTGCGAAAGTGGTGCTTCTCTTTTACTGGCGGAAGCATTTTGGCAAAAGCTAATAAGGATAAGCAACTTACTCAAAGTTTCCAGGATCATGTTTAACCTTTCTAAGAATATGCTTAACCTCAGAGTTTATAAGCAGATGGCTGGCTACTGTGCAACAAATCTCCTTTTGGAAACTTAATAAGCTAGTCTCAGTTTATCATCATTAACCGTCATTTAGATTGATATAGAGGAAGTTTGCCAACTAGGCATGCTGCAGTTTGCCAACTACGCATGATTCCTATATTTGATTCTCTTTTTATTTTGGGATACAATCTATACTAATATTATAAAGCTTAAGAGTTTGTTTGTTTGTTTGAACGCGCTAATCTAAGAAAGTACTGGTTCGAATTGAAAAAATATGTTTGTGTTGTATAGTCCTTTTATCAAGGAAAGCTTTAGGCTATATAACATCACGCTACGACCAATAGGAACGAAGCATCAGTGAAAAATGTTGCAAAAATAATTGCGATTATTATAACAGAAATTGACGCGTACAAAGTCGCGGGCAACAGCTAGTATTATCTAAATTGATTCGTTTGAAAAAAGAGGAAGGCGCGTTAAGCCTTTAATAGACTATATGGAAAACCCGGATGACTATGCAGAAAAAATATCATATCTCACAAGTCAACCACTGGTCTAAAAGAAGGTGAATCCCAAATTTGTTTGGATGATGGCGATTATGGTTCGCAATGTCGGTGTTCACATTTCGGTCAGTGATACAGAGATATGACCGTATTCTTCTAGCTAGTTATAAACTCAAGTTTAAGGTGTATTGTTAGTGATATTTAATAAATACATAACTTAACGGATTATCAGACATGAATGTTAAGGCCAGATGCACCCAAACCCGAAACACAACTTTATTTTATTTTATTTATTTATTTAGTATTCAGAAGAATACCACATAAGAAATCAAACGGATAAGTATCAGAAAGCCAATGACAGGTCCTCGTAATTGAAATTAGAGTACTATTTTATGCTGTAATGAGTATCGATCAAAATTTCTTCTAATGAGTTAAAAAATGCACATTAATGAAATTATCGTAAAATAACAACAATCCCAAATAAACTTTTACCACCGCGAGGTAGGTTCCACAAAAACATAAACACGTGCTGCCATCTATCAAACGTGCGTTGCAATTTTACTCTGTGACGTAATTTTAATTTCACATGTTTGGTGTAGATGGCGTGAAGAATAACAAGTAAAATGTTTAAGGCGGAGCAGGGTAATTTGAATTCCGACGATACTTCCAAAGTTTCCTCGCGTCAAGTCGTATATTACACAAAAGTTTGATGTAAGTTGAGTTTAAGAGCTAAGTAAACATTGTCTTCGTTACAAATGGAAATGAGACCAAAGTTACATATATATTTCATAGCTACTATTATCTTTATGAAAGCGCTGATACAAATAGTGTTACCTTAAATATTTATTTAGAAGTGTCACTTACATCATATAAAATAAGCCTTTAAATCAAAATTATCTTATTTTATGGCTGGAATCCCCCTGAATATTCTCTTAGACAAAAACTTCTGAGTTTTATCACCTCGAATTTATTTGCATTACAAAAGTTCAATAAGTTTTATCACTCACAGGTAGCTAAGCGAATGATAATCTACAGCGTAAACAATAATATGTCAACTAAAGATTTTTATCCCATGGGGTAATGGTAGTAGAACTTTAATCTAAAAAACACCTTTTTCATGATGAAAATAAATAAATAATAAATAAATAAATATTTCAGACATGCCACACTGGGCCACACAGGGCCATCTAGTCCCAAATTAAGCTACTATTAAGTACCCTGTCGTATGGGGTAAACTAGACAACCGATAAACTTACTTATATACTTTTTTTTTTCGTAAATATATACTTATAATACATAGAAAACACCCAGACCAGTACAAACAAACATGTTCATGCACACGAATATTTGTACTGTGCGGGGATCGAACCCGCGACCCATGGCTCAGAAGGAGTGTTTACTACCGCTGATCCAAATGGTCGTCAATAGTCAATAGTCTTTATCAAAATATTTTTCTAATATGCTTTGCCTCAAAGTTTAAAACGGTGTATTCTTTTAAACAGCAAGGTAAAGCAGGTAGTGCTGATAGTAAAAACCAACAATATGTTTATCTGTTACATTTTTTCATTTTGAATATTCCCTTTATTTTCGTCGGTTAAAAATAATCACCTTATCAGGTGAACCCGAGTCAAAGTGTAGCTCTACGTACTCCATTATATAGAGTAAAAGCCAATCTAACCGAACGAAGCAAGTTATAATTAGATTTTCCCCAGAAATGAACACGGATGGTAAACGTGCGATTTGAGTTGATTACATAGTCTATATGTAAAGGTATTTAACATTATATTTTGAGCCTTAGGAATAAATAGTTAAAAGCATAAAATGTTTCGTTTTGATAAAATAATCATCACTTTGGTTTCTAAATTAGTTATTATTAAAATAGTTGAAACAGAAATCGAAGAAAAAATTAGGATTTTTCTCGTTGTTTTTCGTAAGCTTGTAGCTCTCGATCCTATTAACTTAACGATAAGAATAAAATTAAAACAGAAGTAGGTTCTAATATCTCTATAATTTATTTTCACTAAATAAGCAGCTTAATTAAGTTTAACTGAAGTTTATAAAAAATATATATGATAAGGCTGTGATGATTAAATATCACCATCATCATCATCATCATCAGCCTATCGCAGCCCACAGCTGGGCATAGGCCTTTCCAGTTGCACGCCACTTAGGTCAATCTTGGGCTTCGATTGAATAATAGGGGTTAAGTATGAAATTGCCGATTATTTTCCCACTTTTTATTTCGTTTATAGCTCTTAAGTATAGTCATAATATTGCGTAATTCTTTTTGTATTATATCAAAAACTAAATAAAGTAACTTTTGACTAAAAAAAAATACAATACTAGTGCCTATTACTTCAAAGGAAGTCGTTGAACAGACCCCTTACAATGTGTCAGCTGACCTTCTTGCTTCAATTAAGTATATTTGCATTATATACTTTGATTTTCAGAAAGTTAAATACTATAATACGTAGCTTTATAACCATCTAACTTTCACACTAAATTGCATCGAAAAAGGTTCAGGCGTTTTTATAAAAACTAAAAAATTGTTAGTATGGAAAAATGACTTTTCTCGATTTCGTCCATACAAAACGGCAATTTCATACTTTAACCCCTAGTATACTCCTAGATATATATTTTTTAAGTTTGTTATACATTTCATTTTGCCAATTTGTCAGCGTGATTATTCAAACCAATGTCAAATGATTACAGTAGTACAGTACTTAATGCCAATAAAATTAATCGCTGTCGGATAAACAGAGGGACAGGTTTATTTGACTACAAAACACTAAAAATCTAAACTGTAAACAAAGGCCAAAAAAACTTGTCCCATTTTCACTGAAGTCAAAACGCCAAAATTGGAACACGATAAACTCGACGAAATCAGAACAATCGTCTCCCATATCTTTGATTTATAGTTGTGCATCAAAAATAAAAAGTATCTAACGCTAAGTCGCCGCGGGATACTTCAGACAAATGACCGTATCTATCAATATAACGACGCCACTCAAAGGTTAAGGATACTCGCCGATACTTCGGCTAAGTACACAGCAGTGTTGTGACAGTGTCACAGTCGTTTATATCGAGTGTTTTCTGTTTTATACTATACTAGCTTTTCGCTCGCAGCTCTGCCGACATGAACACTTTATGTCGCGCGTGTAGATACTTGTGCCAAGCAGAGGATTACCAAATAGCCAATGTTACTTTTTATACTTCAAAGAGTATGTATACATATTTATATATTTCATGATATCGGTCAAGAGCGTGAAAGCGTAGTAGTAAAAGTAGTAGTAGTAGTAGTAGTAAGGATTAAGAATAATTAAAGCTACAAATAAAAAACGAATTGATCGAGCCATTATCCAGTTTTGCGCAGAGCGACACATTTGGAGATTTATTTTCTATACTGATATTATAAAGCTATAAGAGTTTGTTTGTTTGTTTGAACAACCTAATCTCAGGAAGTACTAGTCCGAATTGAATAATTATTTTTGTGTTGTATAGTCCATTTATCGAGGAAGGTTTTAAGCTATATAACATCACGCTGCGATTAATAGGAGCGAAATATCAGTGGAAAAGGTTGCAAAAATGAGGAAAATTATTCATATTTTAAGGCTTCCGTTGCGTGCGCTGTGTAAACGGTTCAAGTTACCCAAAAAATGGAAACCCAAGTTATAACAGGAATTGACGCGAGCCGCGGGCAACAGCTAGTTTCTTAAGATACCGGCAGTATTCCGCGACTTCAAAGCGTAGATTTTTGAATTAAACACTATCACACGTATGTTTTTTTCAAAATATAACATGGCTTATTCCAAGAATGACCAAACATCCAAAAGAAAAGGAAAGGATTGGAAATTTGGTAAACTTTGATTTTATTTATTTATTTATTTATTTCATACATACATATATCATGACAGGAGGTTCCTAATGCGATATTGTATCTTAATTATAAATAAGTAGTCTAATTTATATAATACTAGCTGATACCCGCGGCTTCGCGCGCGTGGAATTTGATCTGTTACAAAGTTTTCGTCATGACTAAACCCCATTTCCTCCACTTTTTTCCTCCACTTTCTTTGCCTACAGTGCCGGGGGTGCCCATCACGGGCGAGGTGGTGTTGGGTACTTAGTGGGAGCCGGTACGTCGTTGTCGGCATACCGGGGTCCGTTACGCTGATACAATAGTTGGATGAAAGAGGCTGAATTATGCTATTGTTTGAAGGGATCCGGTGTTGGTTCTTTCAGCGTACCGTGGTCCAAGCGAGCTCGCACCAGATCTGTTTGCATTTACATGAAATTTAAAGTCTAATATAATTTGAAGATTTAAAACTGTCAATGCTGTAGTACAACAAAACCATTCAAAGCAGCTTGCAAGGCTTTATTCGAATATGATCAACACTGCCTAGAGCCCTGGAAGAAGTGGTCCTGTGTAAAAAAACACATTCTTAATTTCCGACCAAGTTGGTAACTCTATTTCTCGATCCATAAGCGTTGTAAATGCGATTTCACAAAGACAATTTGCTTGCATACTACGTTTGGATAAAAGACCTAGATCGGACGGTTGACGACGGACCTAGACGGTGTAGTACCAGCATCGGTGTCGAGCTCTGGAAAAGTCAGTCCTATGTCATTCTCCCTTCATGATCGATAGACAAAGTTTCGTTTTATAGTCATGTTTTAAAAGTGTCTTTTTTACAATATGGAGAAAATTAAAAAAAAAAGATAATTTGGATGCGTTAGATAGACAGTTTCACTAAACAAACTTTGCCAGGCCCTCAAAAGCGGTGAGTCCTAGAAAAAAAAATCGTTACTAAATGGAAGTTTATCAAATTGCCTACTAAATGGAAGTTTGTCAAATGGTTTACCAGCCTATATTGATTTAATCCACCAATCAGCTGCTTCGTGTTGTTGCAACACACCTGTTACCTTATTCTGCCTGAGATACGGGTCCATGCCCAGTTTATGAAGTATTTTTGTACTGCTTAATATAGTTATTAATGTCATAAAGTACAACAGTGTAGTTTATAAGATTCGATATTTCATTTACCTACTTATTCCATTTTAACTTACCTTAAGTTTTGCATACATATTGGTTGGTTGTACAAATAAATAAATTCACTCACCAATTTTATTCGATTTCCCAACATTTTTCTCTACCGTATACAAAAATCAGCCAAGTGCGAGTGGGACTCGCGCACGATGGTTTCCGTAATACCATTATTTGTAGTCGTATCTCTTCCCAATTATTCTTGGTAATTTTGTACATTTGTGACTGGTCACCAGCTGGTCACTCACTAATTTTAATTCATAATTAGAAATTTCTCGTAGGGTTTGTATCTGGCTGCCGAATTGTTTAATGCAGCCTTTAATTGAAGTTCGTGTACGTTTTAACGTAGTTAATTCATCCATTTCATTTATCATTTTTTTTATAAAATAATACCCTTCTATTTGCAAGCAATGATATTTATTTTCTGATTGACACATTGAATGTCATAACAAATTAAGTGACATCAGAGAGTACAAATATGTAAAGAGTATGGATATGAAACGGATCCGAACAAACTTTGCCTCCATTTTTTATCTCTTTAAAGACTAAATTCTTAAAAATCCTGAAAGACGTCATTCATAATTTCTAATCAGGTAGCTGGACACCAATTTTCATCGACTTAGCTTCAAAACTGACGGAGTTTTATACAAACTTGTGGGGCCCTTTTTACCCCCTTAGAGGCGGAGTTTCCAAAATCCCTTTCTTAGTGCTCACCTACACTATAAAAGGAAGCGTGGTGAAAATTTTCAGATTTTAAATCCCAGTAGTTTGGGCTGTACTTTGATATGTCTGTCAGTCAGTCAGTCAGTCAGTCAGTCAGTCATTAAATCAGTTTTCACTTTTATATATTTAGATTATAACTTAAAAATTTTAATACAACTAGTTGGAATTCACTCAAAGAACAGTTAAAAATATCAACCCGTTCATGCACTTGCTTTATTACCCCGGTGATACGGGTTAGCGGAGCTTTTTTCAATAGATTAGTTCTGGCTGAAGGCAGAGCTAAGAGGCGCGGATGGCGCCGCTGCCACGCATACCGGTCCGGTACGCAGAGGCCGAAGTACTGTAACACGGTAGGATTGTGCTCAACACCACGCAACAACCCCACTACGTAAACTGATAACAAACACTATGAGCTTTTCTTTATTTAAGAGATATATTGCCAAATGTAACTATTGTTTTATCGACACACACCACATCACTACCGGACAGTAGATAATGACAGGATCTGGATTCCGTAACGATACGTCATCCGTTACCACGAACTGGGTCACTGATAGCCAATGCATTGCGTAGGTGAGATTTTTCAAAGGGCCGAGGTGATAGTCCGATTTCGGACAGATAAAGTGACCGGCTTACACTTCGGACGGAATTAGGAGCTATTTGTCCAGGCTGAAGTCTCTATTGGGCGAATACCGGGAAATGGGAAGTGTTTGCGTCGCTTCTTGAATCGGAAAGATTTTTCGTTGGTGTTCGAATAAAAAAGGGAAATTGGTGTGTGAACTATCGAAAGATTTTGATTTATTCGAGGAATTGAATTTTCAATGTCAGTCAGTATAATTGTTACAAAAACCCTGTAAGATTTCCGAATAAAAGAAAAATATATTTAACTGTAAAACCATCAAAACCCTTGCAACACTACAAAAAATTTCGATGTTATAAAATAAAAATAATATTTAGGCAACATTACATACATTCAGTATATAAACTTGAAAAATTGTGTCTCAGGCGGGACATAATTTTTCAAGTTTATATACTGATATTATAATTGCAATTTAATTGCTAAAAAATCAAATAAAGTATTACATTATGTAGTTTATTTAGTTTTAAATTTTTTCAGTATGTCAAAAAATATATATATTACATCATAAAATGATTATACTGTGTCACAGGAAGGTGCTGGTGCTTCTTGCACGGGTTATCCCAGTTAAAGTACCAGCAGTACACAAGTTTTAGAGTTAACTTGTCCTAGAATAAGATTGATAACTGTATCATGTGCTATTCCATGTTTGTGAAATAAATACTTTTTATTATTATTTTATTATTATATGATATTATCTTAATATATATAAATTACAAGTCACGTTTTTTCTCCGCGATGAACTCCTAAACTACATGACCTATGTGCAGGATGAAAGTTATGCACACTGTGTGCAGGTTAATTCAACTTGAAAGATTGAATTTATATTCGTATTAATTATTGATTTGAAATGATTTGTTCATTCAACAAACTGTGAGTTCCACATGATTCTAACATGATGACAACAAAATCAAACTATTCTGAAGCAATACGAAGTTCGCGGTGTCAGCTAGTAATTTATATAATATCATTGCTCTGACTAAGTAATTCTATTTAGATCACCTGTTTTGAAAAATAAGAAACAACCAAGTTACCAAGATCTGTGAAAATATGGAAAATTACTTACATTCTTTATGGACCCGTCTGGGAATCGAATCAAATCATGGGGCCTCGGAAGAGAGAATATTTTGAAAACCGCGTCACTTCGGGTCGTCAAAGTACGATTGGTAACTCTTGTTGCAATCGACTAAAAGCCAGATTATTAGTAATTGAAATGCTTAAATTGTATCACATTAATAGCGTTTCATTATCAAGTAGGCCCCTTAAAATATAAATGCGTTATTCGATACAAACGAAATAATCGAGTGAATTCATTTTGCATTCATTGTGAACATTCATCCGACCGAGAAAATATTTGGGGCTTCAAATTATTTTGTTTTTGTTTGAAGCTAAGCGCGTCATCACAGTATCGCATTTCAATCATCGTTCATTTTTGTTTTGTTTTAAGCTGACCAACTTTCGCTTATGTTTTGCCTACGAGTTTTATTTGTGTAAAAAATAACAATTATTTAAAGATACTTACACTTCGGTTATTTATTTTTATAGATAGATAGCGTCTAACGTCTAGGTTTTTTTAAATTTACAATTTACATTTTTATTTCATTTTATTGAAGACGTGAAATTAGTTTTACCTGTCATCTTGTTTTAAAATATGATGTAAAACCTTGTTGCACAATCAAGCATAATTTACTTATGCAAAAGATGTGGATGCACCCTAACTATAAAATATTTTAAATTAATAATGTCATTATACATTACCGAAACTCGCTCAAAATGCACTCGTGAATATTAACTGAGGTACGTATGGGTGGCGGCATACATTCAAATTACACTGCTGAAATCATGAAGGAATTATAGTTATACCTTCGTTATATTTTAAATGTACAAAAGGATTTTTTAGCTGTCTATTTTACACTATTTTTGCCCCAATATCTTTAAAAGGTAAAGAACTATTTTCTCGCTTCTAATGTCTTATAACTATTTTTCATGTGTATATTGATTTCAATAATGCTATTATAAACAGTATCAATTGCAAAATTTACACTACACATTGTCGTGACAGCAATTCAATTGCTTATAAAACAGTTACACTATTAGATAAATAAATACGACAAATTGAATTTGAACACTTCAAACGACAATAATGAAATCAATTAAGAATTCCGGCGCACTTCAACTACATCCAGACTCAATCAGCGGTTTAACGAGTCTAATAAAAGAACTGGAAAGGAGACCAGTGAAAGCCCTTTTACGTCTTTTAAATACCACACTGTTACACTGACAATAAAACTCGAGCTCATTGAGCAGTAGGGCTTAGTGGAAGAATTGTGGTTTGATTTGACACCGCCGAGTAAACCATTGTTATGAAATAGGATAAGGTTTATGGAGTACTAGGTACCTAGGGCTAACTTTGGGAAAAAGACCTAGAAAACTGATTTTGAATCGGAAATTTACAGTAACTTTTACTGGTATTACTTATTATTAATTGGTAGTTCTTGTGATGTCACTGTGTCTTTTCTTGCGTGTTTGGAATTTGAATTAGGCCAAATCAAACTTAAATTAGTATATCTAATCGTTTTAAGAGAAATGAAGTAGGTACCTACCTACATACTATTAAGTATAAAGTATATACACAAAGAAAATGGAGTATAGAATTTTGCATAAATTTGTTAAAATTTTTAGGTATCCGTGTAGAACCATCATTAAAAAGTAAAATCTAATCGAAGAGCCTTGCCTTTTTTACTCGAACACGGCAAAAAACCGGCCAAGTGCGAGTCGGACTCGCGCACTGAGGGTTCCGTACCAACTTTAACTGAATTAGGGGTCCACTTACTTCCACTTAGCCAAAATACCATAATATTTAATTGACTGCAAAAATAACTTTGTTTTTCATAGTGTTTGTATGAAGGACAAAGTTATATTTGCGGTTGTTAAACATGTGCTATTTCTCAAAAACTACCGGTTTGATCTTGTTCAAACCAATTTTCCTTAAAATTATTTGTTAAGATCACAATAAATTATGTATTTTTTCAAAATTTTTACTTGCCTAGTTTTTAAAGTTAGAGGGAGAGGGGGACACACATTTTACCACTTTGGAAGCGTCTATCTTAAAAATTGAATGGTTCTAGGAAAAAAAATTTTTTTGTGTTAGTTCTATGTATTTACTCAAATTTACTCAAATTATATCATTATTTTTTTATTTTTTGTATGAGAATCGTACAGCGGTCAACAGGATACACCACAGAACATAGAAGATGGTTAGAAAGGCTGTCATGCGCCATTTGTATGAGAACCCATGTCGCTCTACACATACCTAAACGAGTTCAAAGAACGCCAATTAAGCGAATTCTTGTGACGTCGCGTGACCAATAGGGTCACGCGACGTCAAAAGAAATCAATCGCAGCGCTCATTGCAAGCATTTGCTCATAACCTCTGTGGCGCGCCTGCCCCGCCTACATCGCTCTTCTAACCTTTTCCATGTTCTGTGGGATACACCTACCAAGTTTCAACTGTGTAATGCTACTACTTTCAGAATAAAGTGGCTGTGACATACTGACGGACAGACAGACAGACAAACAGACAGACTTGACGAAACTATTAGGGTTCCGATTTTTGTCATTCGGCTACGGAACCCTTAAAAGGAACGGCTGTATAAAGTTAATTTCGATTTGGTATACTTTGTGCTACTTAAATTTCATCACTGACTGATAAGTAGTGCCATTAGGGATGTGGGTTATGAAATTACGCTTATCGTCGATATTTATAAACCTCATCGAAAAATATAACAAAATGCTCATTTTGAAATGGGTCATTTGCCATTGAATTTTAATTCGCGGTCGACATTCTATTGATTTCGATATTGGTAAACAATAGGGGTTAAAGTATGAAATTGCCGATTATTTTCCCACTTTTTATTTTGTTTATAGCTCTTAAGTGTAGTCGTATTATTGCGTAATTCTTTTTGTATTGTATTAAAAACTAAATAAAGTAACTTTTGACTAAAAAAAAATGCAATACTAGTGTCTATTACTTCAAAGGAAGTCGTTGAAAAGACCCCTTACAATGTGTCAGCTGACCTTCTTGCTTCAATTAAGTATATTTGTATTATATACTTTGTTTTTGAGAAATTTAAATACTATAATGCGTAGCTTTATAACCATCTAACTTTCACACTTAATTGTATCGAAAATGGTTCAAGCGTTTTTAAAAAAACTAAAAAATTGTTAGTATGGAAAAATGACTTTTCTCGATTTCGTCCATACAAAACGGCAATTTTATACTTTAACCCCTAATACTTGAATGTGTTGCTAGTATTTAAATTAGTTTGTGTGGCCAAATGGCTCTCAAATATGCTAGGTAGCGTTTATCTAACAAATTGTTTTTAAATACTAAATATTTTATTCGGCTATTATATGTTACTAGCTGATGCCCGCGGCTTCGCACGCGTGGGTTTTGATCTGTTACAAAGTTTTCGTCACGACTCACCCCCCTCTCCTCCACTCTTTTCCTCCACTTCCTTTGCCTAAGGTGCCGAAGGTGCCCATCTCGGGCGAGGTGGTGGTGGGCACTTAGTGGGAGCCGATACGTCGTTGCCGACTTACCGGAACCCGTTTATACAATAGTTGGATGAAAAGGGCCGATTTAAACTATTTAGGGATCCGGTGTTAGTTCTCCTAGCGAACCGTGGTCCAAGCGAGCTCGCACCACATCTGGTTGCATTTACATGAAATCTGAAGTACAATATCATTTGAAACTTTCAAAACTGTCAACGCTGTAGTACAACAAACCATTCAAAGCAGCTTGCAAGGCTTTATTCGAATATTTATTTTATTTTATTTTATTTAATCGGTTCACCAACAACTTATGCACTAAAACATTTTCACTTATTCTAGATTAAAGATAAAAACTAAGTACAAAGTTAATTAAAGGTAAACACTGCATGCATTAGGTAAGTACCTTACATTAAATTTAAATACCAGGTTAAATACCACAAAGTTAAATACCAGGACTACTTAACTTTTAGGTATAAAGGTAAACTTAAACTTACTTAACCTAATTAGTGCTTTAATAATAAGCTAAAATAGATAGAACAGCAAGATGTTTAATAAAATAACTCAGAGAAGGATAAATCTAGATTGTTTCAGATACTTACGAAACATACCCAATGAAACATGGTTAATATCGACGGTATCGTTAATTTCGTTATAGAGTCTGCTCATCTTACAAATTGGAGAATGTGATCCCAAAACAGTACGTCGAAACGGGAGAAGGAGTGGTGTGATGGGCTTCCGAGGAGGCCCCCGAGGAACCCTTAAATTAACTCTTTGTAAAAGTTCCGGGCAGTCTATGTTATTGTTCAGTAATTTAAATAAAAACAACAAATCCAATATTTCTCGTCGTTTGGATAATTTAAGCATGTTAAACCGTTTTAAATGGGTCTCATAGCTTATGCGCCTGACCCGTAGTCCTTCTGAGTATGCCAAATGCCGAAGAAAGCGCTTCTGTATCCGCTCTATTCTCAATGAGTGGGTAGCGTAATGCGGCCTCCAGATAACACTACCGCACTCCAATACACTTCTAACCAAGCAGTTATACAGAATCGTCTTAGTTTTGATTTTTTTTAATTCTTTACTATTCCTTATTACAAAACCTAGCATTCTTGAAGCCTTGCTAATGGTTTGTTCCATGTGTGGTATGAATGTCAGTTTTGTATCCAACAACACGCCTAAGTCCTTTACTGTGTCAGTTTCATTAAGAATGGCGCCTGCTAGTGTGTATGAAGAAGAAATTTTGTTATTTTTTCTTGTGAATTTAATATGTAAACACTTTTTGGTATTAAGTTTTAGTCCATTTTGGACGCACCAGGAATTAAGATTATCTAAATCTTCCTGAAGCATTTTATATGATTTATTATATGATCAACACTGGCGTAGAGCACTGGAAGAAGTGGCCCTGTGTAAAAAACCACATTCTTAATTTCCAACCAAGTAGGTTACCATTTTTCTCGATCCATAAGCGTTAAAAAGGCGATTTTACAAAGACAATTTGCTTGCATACTACGTTTGGATAGAAGACCGGTGTAGTACCAGCATCCGGTGTATCGATCGATAAACGAAGTTTCAAGTACCTCAATATGATGTTAAACACAAAATTTTCAACCGTTTTTCACCCCCTCAAATATTTAATTATAAAAAAATCCTTATAAAAAACATAACAAAATTTATACCAAAAAGCTGACGTAGTTTCACAAAACTTTCATGTGGGATGTGCGTTCGAGGCATGAATGGTAGAGGATGATCAGTAGGATAAAAAGTGTTCAGAAACTTGACAGGATAGAGAACTGATTTGACTGTACTGACCACTGTGTCTATAAATTTTTATATTTCTTCAGCTTCAAATGATGTCAGCAAAACATTATTAATTACTGCTGCTTGGTCATTAGTGGGTGCGTGGTGGTAGCTATTCCTAAGTTAAACAACACGGAACTATGAAGTGAGGTGATTTTTTTTCAACGTTTTATTTTCATGTTTTAAAAGTGTATTTTTTTAAATATGGAGGATATTAAATAAAAAGATAATTTGGATGTGTTAGAAAGGCAGTTTCACTAAACAAACTTTGCCAGGCCAAAAGCGGTGCGTCCTAGAAAAAATAAATCGTTACTAAATGGAATTTTATCAAATTATCTTCTAAATGGAAGCTTGTCAAATGATCTACCAGTCTATATTGATTTAATCCACCAGTCAGCTGCTTAGTGTTAGTTTTACTCGGCGGGCATACAGCGATCTGCGTGTCCAATATAATAATGCCTTCAGGGTTCTGTTGGGGCTGCCTTGGCGATGTAGTGCATCCGGGATGTTCGCGGATGCGCGAACCGATGGATTTACTACAATAATGAGGAAACGGTGCGCCTCCGCACTGGTGCGGCTCCCAGGAAGTACCAACGCAATCCTGAAGGTTTTTGTAGACCGTTGGGATTCTCCACTCCTTCAGAGATGGGTGTTAATACACACCATATTATAAATAAAATGTTAATAATAATGATATAAATAAATAAATAATGTAATTTAATTTAATGTAATTGTATGATGATGTTTTTGCCTGTATTTACTAACAATAGTCTTAAGTTAAATTGTTACTAACTCTATATGGGCCAAGCCTGAAATAAATATTTTGAATTTGAATTGCAACACACCTGTTACCTTTTCCTGTCTGAGATACGGGTCTATGCCCAGTTTAGGAATTATTTTTGTACTGCTTAATATAGTTGATAATGTCATAAGGTACAACAGTGTAATTCTATACACTTTTTTCGATTTCCCAACATTTGTCTCTACCGTATAATCAAAAATCGGCCAAGTGCAAGTCGGACTCGCGCACGAAGGGTTCCGTACCATTGACTACGAAAACAACATTAGGTACCTACATTAATTTAGTTAATGTAGTGCCTACCTGTTACCATTTATTGATATCAAGCAAAAATAAGCAAAAAATTGATTTTTTTGTGTGGGAACCTCCCTTAAGTAACAGCCTATAATCATCCCACTGCAGGGAAAAGGCCTCCATCATTGAATTCAAGTTACCACTGCAATGATGGGAACTGGCATAATCACCACGCTTGCCAAATGCGGGTTGCTGATCACAAACCCGAGCAACGTTCGAAATTTCGAAACTTTTTGTTGCCCGACCCGGGGATCGAACCTGGGACCCCGAGATATTGGCCCGGTATTTAAACCACTAGACCAACGGGGCGTTACCTTCCTTAAATATTAATTTAATTATTGATTATTAAAGTTAGAAATATAACTGAGTGTTTTGTGAATATTTCAAGTGCCTACCTGTTGCCATTATTAATATCGAACAAAAAAGGACAAAAAAATTGCGTTTTTTTTGTCCCTTCAATATTTGTTTTATCTTGTTTTTAGTATTTGTTGTTATTGAGGTAGCAAAAATACATAATTTGTGAAAGTTTCAACTGTCTAGCTATCGAGGCTCTTGAGATACAGCCTGGTGACAGGCAGACGGACAGACGGACAGACAGCGAAGTCTTAGTAATAGGGTTCCGTTTTTACCCTTTGGGTACGGAACCCTAATAATGATTAAGTTCTAAATAATACCATTCTTATGGTTAGTACCGATATTTATTTTCTGAATATGTACCAATATACAAATAGATAAGACATCCAATAGGAATTTTCAAGTTTTGTCTTTTCGTTACATAGCCTCCTTATTTCTTCGTCAACTTTGTCCTTCATATGGAATACGTCGCGGCTAGATGAAAATTGGTGTCACATTTTCTTGAAGCACTAATTGAGCTTTGTAGTTTGATATTCAAACAAGAGTTCCATCAAACACCATTGTTAAATCTTCTAGTAATCTGTCCAATTTTGAGTTGTTGATAATTTACTAACTGAATTTTATCCAACTCTTCAAATTCTAACTCACAAGGATCCCGTGGAGCACAAAAATATAATATAATACGTTTTCTGATGTAATTCTGGGCTCAAAGATGTATGATTGACGTGTATTTCCTTGTATCGATATCATCACATCTGTTCAGTTTAAAGTACGTATCCAACCGTTTAATGATGTTTTTGAATGTTTTGTCCTTGTCTTATGGTACTGAGTTCAATTTAGATGTCCTAAGATTTGTTTGTGAACGACCTTTGCACCTCAGTACCCTATGCATACATGGAATTGTTTCGTGCTATCGAACTCAAACTCTGCAGTTTTAGTTTAAGCTGTGTTGTAATACCCTGAAGGTTATTTTTTTCTTCAATCTCAGTTTCCAACTGTGGGTCATCAGTAATATTATTTGTAGTCGTATCTCTTCCAAATTATTCTTAGTAAATTTGTTCATTTGTCACTTCACCAGCTGATCACTCACTAATTTTAATTCATAATCAGAAATTTCTCATAGATTTTGTATCTGGCTGCCGAATTTTGTAATGCAGCCTTTAATTAAAGTTCTACACGTTTTAATTCAGTTGATTCATCCATTTCGGCGCCAATTATTAAATTCTAAAATAATACCATTCTGTTTGTAAGAAATTACCTATTTATTTTCTGATTGACACATTGAATGTCATAACAAACTAAGTAAAGTCAGAGAGTACAAATATATAAAGAGTATGGATATGACGCGGAACCGAACAAACTTTGCCCTCATTTTTTATCCCCTTAAAGATTAAATTTTAAAAAATCCTGAAAGACGTCATTCTTAATTTTTAATCAGGTAGCTGGATACCAATTTTCATCGACTTAGCTTCAAAACTGACAGAGTTTCATACAAACTTATGGGGCCCCTTTTACCCCCTTAGAGGCGGAATTTCCAAAATTCATTTCTTAGTGCTCACCTACACTATAAAAGGAAGCACGGTAAAAATTTTTAGATTTTAAATCCCAGTAGTTTGGGCTGTGCGTTGATATGTCTGTCAGTCAGTCAGTCAGTCAGTCAGTCAGTCATTAAATCAGTTTTCATTTTTATATATTTAGATAAGTAATACTAAATTATGAGTCATAATCTCTTGTAAGAGTTAGTTATTTTGAGATTTCTACTATATAACTTGTTTTTTATTAGTTTTTGAAAAAACGTTTTTTGTTATCTAGCTGCTGTCAGCAACTTTACTCGTGGAAAATATATTCATCAGGGATTGCACTTTTTTCAGGATAAAAGTAATTTCTATCCTATTTCAGCCTAAAAGCCTCCACGCCAAATCTCATCCAGAACCATTTAGCTGTTCTGGCGTGAATGAGTAATAAACATCCATCCAAACTGTCATAATTATCAATCAATCAATCAATCAATCAGCCTATTGCAATCCACTGCTGGACGTAGGCCTCCCCAAGGGCACGCCACAGTGCGCGATCCCCCGCTTTCCTCATCCAGCCACTACCAGCGACCTTCTTCATGTCATCGGTCCATCTGGCAGGGGGGCGTCCTACACTACGTTTGCTGAGATGTGGAAACCATCTACTCTAACACTCATCGGTTCTGCGACAAATATGGCCAGCCCACTGCCACATCAGCTTGCTACACTTTTGGATAATGTCCATAACTTTGGTCCTCTGCCGGATAATCTCATTACGGATTTTATCCCGCAGCGAAATACTGAGCATAGATCTTTCCATAGCTTGCAGAGCGATATGCAGTCGGTGGGCCAGCCTGACCGTCATGTTCCACGTTTCGGCTCCGTATGTCATGACGGGTAGGACGCACTGATTGACCACCCTACTCTTCAGGCATTGCGGTAGTGACGACGAGAAGATATGACGCAACTTCCCAAACGCTACCCAACCCAACTGCACTCTTCTTGTGATTTCAATTATAAAAATAAGATTTTTGTAACAGCTTAAATTCCTTTACGTATTTAGGTACGGTCGGTCAAGAAAGTGGTGTAGGTACCAGTTTTGTCAAAATAGCGATAGGGAATATGAAGTTTTAGTATTAGTACCTCGTTGTCAGAATATATTTGCACGGGAATATCAACCCTGTTGTTCTCTGACGTGCAAATGGACTTCAACCTTAAGGTGATCCACCACTTTCTTGGCCAACCGTACCTACAACTGTTATTGATTTCAAGCTGTTACAAAAATCTTCCTTATATGATGATGTTTGTTTCTCAATTACAGACGCACATCCAGAAAGGTTAAATGGTTGTGAATGAAATGGCATGAATAACAATTTTAGGCTAAAATAACATAATAAACTACTTTTGATCCTGAAGGAAATACGGATCCTTTTGAATAATTTCTCCAAGCGTACAAAACTAGTTTTTTACGCGTTGTTTTGTCAACAGATGCAACAAAGCCATGTACGCTAACCGCATATCTTACTGGATCGACGGGAAGGGCCCGTCCTACGCCCTCGACATGGCTTGCGCTAGCTCCATGGCTTGCATAGAACACGCGTATCGAGCCATCAGTACTGGCCAGTGCGACGCAGCCATCGTCGGAGGATCCAACCTGTGCATGCATCCTAACGTCTCCTTGAACATGAAACGGTAATATCCCCTTATGTTTCTAATAGGTGTCGTTAACAGCGAGTGAAGGAGAACTGCCTGTAGAAGACCATCAGACCCTCAACTATTGAAAACATGCGATCGTCAACCCAAGTGAGCGCAGCGTTTATAGCAAGATCTTTCTTTTAAAGAAGCCTATGTCCAGCAGTAGACTAGTATATTGCTGGTGATGATAATGAAGTCTTCACAATGTGGTTCCAGCAAAAAAGAAGAAAATAAAACTTTGTTTTCTATGGGTATTCTGAGAGGCAACCAAAAAAATGCCGCTAAAAGACGGGCAGTGGCGTCTTATATTCATTTGCGTCTAACTTACCTGACCTGTCGACCTACTAGCACACAAAATTACATCACCACCTTTTCTGGTCTTTTGGGTGTCGTGGCAACTAAAAACATACCGCTACTTATAAGAAAACCGACAGTAGGGTCTACTTTTAACTAATGGCCAATCATAGCGAAAATTCCTTTGTGAAACGTAATGGTGGGGCAAAGGTTGGAAATTTGGGGCCTACCCCAGGTATACTAGGTATACCGACGATCTAATAAAGGTCGCTGGAGTGCGATCGTTGTGGAACACCTTACGGAAGTTCTAAATTGTAGATATTTTTTGAAGATAGACATAAAAAAAGTTAAATTAACAGACTGTTTTCTGGAGTTTACGCGAACACAATACATTGAAATGAAAGATATATTTCGGATTTAGTTCGCGTTTATTTTTTATTTAACCCAAAGGGTTTTTAACCTAAATTAAATTAATAGTTTGTGATTCATTAGAAAACTGGATTTTAATGAAAAAAGATTTGTTTAAACTTTTGGTGTCTCGTATTTACAGAGCCGGCTTCTTATGCCTCGATGGAAAGAGTAAATGCTTTGACAAAAATGGCGACGGTTATGTCAGGTCGGATGCTATCAGCGTGTTGTTTGTGCAGAAAGCCAAAGATGCTAAGAGGTATAATTTGTGTAATAATAATAATAACAATCATAATTATTATTAGTTAACTCAGAGATATTTAGAGTTATAAACTGATTTAAACTTTCATGGTCACTATCACTAAAGTTATTCGACTCGGGGTTTATAGGATGTACCTTATTTATTATGAGTTTTCGAGATTTCGGCACTGTTGCATGCGTCATGGTTCTAGGAGTTCTTCCGAATCAAAGGACTCTAATATTTAGAATTATTTTTTAATTGGTTGTTAGTATATTAAGTCTCTATGTAAATCTGTTACGATTCAGTTAAATATAACAAACGTTATCACAACATTTGTTTAGAAGAGGCCTAATATAATAAACGAAAGATTGAGGACTTGAGTCCCACTTAAGACGTAATTTCAAAATTGATTCTGACATCTAAATGGCACCTAGACAGAAAAGCGCATAGTCTCTGAGTTATTTACTTAAAATTGTATAAACATATCAGCTTGAATAATTATAAGGTACCTTGTGATTTGTATCAAAGGTTTGAATAGAGTGACATTATAAAACTGTAATAAAAAAAATATTTAAGGATCTACTCAGAAGTGTATCATGCCAAATCCAAGTATGGTATTCAAGAGGGTTCCGAGTTCCTTGCAATTCGACACCCAAAGGATATTGAAGATTTCCTTAACTCATTTTACTCTGAAATCGATGTTTCGCCTCATGATGTTGAATATATTGAAGGCCATGGCTCAGGTATTACTATTTCCTATGTTTCATTTAGTTTCATCTAACATGAAAAAGAAGGTTACATTTTCGCCAGCTAACATTTAATTATCTTATCAAAAAAAAGACATCACATTTAAGATGGCCAAACCGTCCTTTATTAACTCGCAACTTCTAAATACTATATTATTATTAGTATTATTACACTTATTTTTTTTATTATATTAATTTTTTGTCTTACAGCTAACTAAGTATAGAACTAATAACTCAATAATTCATTAAAATATCCTGATATTTCCCTAATACTAAACTTTTATTAATTTTTCAGCTAATGCTAAAGCAGATGAAAGTGAACTGAAAGCTATTGAGAAGGTTTTTGTGAAGGAAAAGCCTATCAAGGTTGGCAGTGTTGTCTCTAACATGGGATATGCTGAACCAGCATCTGGAGCATGTGCTTTGACAAAGGTAAGAATTTATGCAACTGAAGTTATTTCAGAATGGAAAAGTAAGAATAGATGCAACAGATGGTTGAGGATTAATAAGTTTGGTTTCCTGCTTTCCGTCTAAACCTACGAATACTTGTAAACCATATAAATGATTGCCGTCTTATTACGCTGACGATCAACTTTTTCATGTCGATATTTGAATGATTTAACTAATCCCGAGGCTAAGGTCACGGGGTCCTGGGTTCATCCTTGGGTCGGGCAAAAAGATTTTTGAAATTTTTGCTAAGGTTTGAGATCACTAATCCGCATTTTGGCAGGCATGGTGATTATGACTGTACCAATCATTGCTATAGTAACTTGAATTGAATGAAGGCCTTTACCATGAAGTGGTGTTATTTAGGTTGTGTTACTTTACTGAGTTTTTAATTAGCAAAAAATACAGTCATGATCGTCATTTGTATACCGCAGTCCATTGTAGACACAGGGTTAACCAAAAGGAAGATTTTGTCATACTTGCCACACTAGTTTTGCCAGTGGTGAAGAAACTAGGTCTACCCACAAATCGTGCCCGATGCGTGGTTTATACTAAAGCCTTAGACGTAGCAATATTAGTTTTAAAAGAACAGGAATCAAAAACGTTCAAACATTTTAGGTTTGTCTAGCATACCACAAAGGTGAACTTCCGGCTAACTTGCACTACAATGAACCTCACGATATAAAAGCTGTGAAGGAAGGAAAGATCCAAGTTGTTCAGGAAAATGTGCCTTTTGGCAGAGGATTTGCAGCTTTGAATGCCTTTTCTTACTCCGGTACCAATGTTCATGTGTTATTGAAGGGACATTACAAGAAGAAGGTGAGAAATTTTACTGTAGTACATTTATACTGTTTTAGGTTTTGCTTGACAATCTCGAGCGATGAATTGATCAAACTAAAATTAATATTTTTTTAATTTTACAAACATCAGTTTTTTTAAATGTATGGAATCTGGTATTTTTTTTTATTTAGATATTTTTTTTATTTCAATTGTGCAAATTTATGCATGACTTACTAACTCGTTAAGTTTATTAATTCAATTACTATCTTAACTTTGATTATCATCTCGCGTGTGCAAATAGATATTGCAAATGCAATAATGCTAGGGTTACATGATTGCACCTTGCAAGCGATTTACGCAAAACTTTACTTTACTGTGTGGCGTAATGCATGTGAAATATCCAACTTCTTATTTTTTAAATCTCTATTTATTCCTATTAAATTTCAGCTTAGATCATGAAAATTTTACTTTCGCATATGATCTATAATTTAAACAATAATTGTTAAAGTCTTAATTTGTAAATTTTACAGGACCCCGAACGTTACAAGACCACAATCCCGCATCTAGTCCTCGCATCCGGCAGACAAGAGGATTGCGTGATGAAGATCTTCGATAGTTTGAAGAACCAGCCCGTGGATCCGGAGCAGATCGGTCTTCTTCACAGTATTCATGGAAATGAAATCCCTGGACACATGTGCCGGAGTTATGTTCTGTTAGGTAGGATTATAATATAAAATTTTATCTTTAAAATTTTGTATGAGAACTTGTTTATTCAATTAGACCAGCTTTAAACTATTAAATAGGTTTAGACATTTGATATACTTTTACATCATCGGAAATCTAAAGGTGTTATACTGATACCTATTAGTTTCACTTGCTAAAACTCTAAATTAATTATTCATATTAATTTTTGAAGATATGACAAGAGAGAGAATAAAATTTTCTTCGTAAAGATTTCATCATCTCTATATATTTGCACTGTCCTCATTTAAAGTTCAGTCAAGCTTATAGAAGCTTAGAAAAAGATAGTTTTTTCTATTAAATAATGAGTGTAGTGATTGATTAATATTATGAACTAAACACCAATGCCGTTGCGTATCAAATTAAATATGATTTGCATGCAATTTGTACTGTGTTAAGTAACTAATTTAAATCACTATTTGTTATTACTATTATTATCACAGATACAAATGAAAAAAAAGAAACTGTAGTGATGGCGGAGAAGGTTGAACACTACCCGGGCAGTGTCCGTCCTCTTTGGTTCGTGTACAGTGGCATGGGCTCTCAGTGGGCAACTATGGGCGCTGGGCTCATGCGAGTGCCAATATTTGCAGCTGCTATTGAAAAGTGAGTAGCTTCACAGTTTGCAACACATAACTTGTAGACCTCTTCAAGATCTGGTTCTCAAGGTTCATAAAATAAACCCTGGTGAAAGAACGCCGTTTTGCCTTTTGGGTACGAAACCTCAAAAAAGCAGGCGAAACCGTTAAACTAAACCATTCCTTTTTAGAACTTTATGAAGAACTTGGTTCTCAATGAATCACATTTATTTTCCTAACACAGGTGCCACAAAGTCTTGGAGCCTAGAGGCATCAACATTATGCACATCTTGTGTGATCCCGACAAGACCATCTACGACAATATTCTTCATTCCTTTGTTGGGATCGCTGCAGTTCAGATCGGATTGACTGACATTTTGAAGGCTATGGGAATTGTTCCTGATAATATTATTGGTAAGTGTAAGGACCAAACTGGAGGCCTTTATCTAAAAGTAGACTAATGTGGGGCAGTGATGATGATTATGATGATGATGATATAACTAGTGGCATTAAATTTGAGAATAGTATAGAAAATAATCAGAATATGATGTAATCGGCTTCTAACGTTAAATGTACCTGATTTAATGATTCTACAAAGAGTCTTACGCCCAGCTCATAATACGATTTCTAAATTTTCTCCTATAATAGTCTCACTCATTAAAACCGGCGTCCTAAAGTGAATGAGAGAGACAGCCAACTTGTGTTGCAGGCAGAGTAAAGTATCTCATACAATGATCTTTTTGTTTGTAAATTGATCTCAACTCTCTTCTTTAGCACTTTAGGACCATAGTTTCGTAGTTTTGTCATTGGCATATGCATAGTATTTTTAAAAAGTCCAGAAAATTCGGGTTCAGGAATAAAAGCTTCTATTTTGGTTCCACCACCACACGCCATTTGACAAAAATTTGCAAAGTATCACTAAAACACACATGAATACAAACCTTGCATACCATATGTTACGTATATGTGACGTCATTGCGACAGGTTAGTGATCCAATTAAAATATTGATAGCTCAGTGGAGCTATAAATAATTTACGCTTACCCACCACGGTTCAATTTTGTGATTTGATCGACAAAACATTACACACCTGGCAAGTACTAGTTCGAATGACGTCAGTGAGGGCTACTATGAGCAGTCACCTCATCAAAGAAAAGCTGTAGAGTCAAATCTCACCTAAAGCAAACTACCTTTTTGGGGTTCCGTAGCCGAATGGCAAAAAACGGAACTCTTAAAGTTTCGTCAAGTCTATCTGTCCGTCTGTCTGTCTGTCTGTCTGTCTGTCCGTCCGTATGTCACAGCCACTTTATTCTGAAAATATTAGCAATACACAGTTGAAACTTGGTAGGTAGGTGTATCCTGTTGACCGCTTTACGAATCTCATACAAAAAATAAAAAATAATGATATTTACATTTCCCATACATAGAACTAAAACAAAAAAAATGTTTATTACTCAAACCTATTTGTATCTATGGATAGATCTTGTAAAATGACACAGAGGTTTCTAGAACCATTTTTTCCAAAAGTCTAACATTTGGAAGATAGACGCGTCCAAAGTGATAAAATAGGTGTCACCCCCCCTCTAACTTTTAAACTAAACAAGTGAAAATTTTGAAAAAAAAACATAATGTAGATCTTAATAAACACTTTTAAGAAAAATTGGTTTGAACGAGATCAAATCGGTAGATTTTGAGAAATAGCACATTTTAAACAACCGCAAATATAACTTTGTCCTGTATACAAACACTATGAAAAACAAAGTTATTTTTGCAGTCACTTAAATATTGTGGAATTTTGGCCAAGTGAAAGTAAGTGGACCCCTAATTCAGTTAAAATTTTGTACGGAACCCTCAGTGCGCGAGTCCGACTCGCACTTGGCCGGTTTTTCTCAATCGTTGCAGTTGTATAGCAAAAATGCTAGGAGAAAGTCCATTCTGATTTGTCCCTTATGTTCCAGGACATAGTGTCGGAGAGTTAGGCTGCGCGTACGCTGATGGTTGTTTCACTGCCGAGGAAATGATACTCTCTGCGTACAGCCGTGGTTTGGTTTCTGTTCAGACACCATTCATTAAAGGCTCTATGGCTGCTGTCGGACTTGGATACAAGGCTGTAAGTTTGGTGATAATCAACTATTTTTACAAAATGCTTAACCTTACTTGGATCTTGCGATTAAATCCGGGACCAACGGCTTAGCGTGCCTTTCATAGCATGTCTATGAACCTCCACTAGAAGAGTGACAGATACGAGCAAAATTATGCCTTTTTAAATTGACTTGACCCGGAATTTCAACCAGGATTTTGATTTTGTGTTTTTTACTTCTGTCTAAGATTAAATGTCAATGTTTTAAAGTGTAAGTAGATAAACCCAATCAAATTAAAATGAGATAGAAGACATTTTAAAACATCTACTTGAAAACAGAATTTGAACAATTTGAAGTGTACAAAAGATATGGTTTAAAATAATTGTTATTATCCTTTTTTTTGTAGATTCTTCCCATGTGCCCACCTGAAATCGAAGTGGCATGCCACAACAGTGCTGACTCTTCCACCATATCCGGACCTGCTGACATTATGAAAGAGTTTGTCGGAGAACTGACAAAGCAGGGGATATTCGCCAAAGAGGTCCCGTGCTCCAACATCGCCTACCATTCTAAATACATTGCTGGTGCTGGTAAGTTAACACCGAGTAAATTATTGATAAATTGTTGCTTTCTCAAAATATCAAATTGCTGATCATAATTATACCTCAAATGCCCTGAATAATACTAATATCGAAATGGCAATAGACATTTTTATTCAAGCCATTATTTTCTTTTAGTTATTAAGACGATGTTTAGCGGTACCTCATTTATACCCTATATATTTTACCCTTCATTTGACTTTTTTGATTTTGCTCACGAGTCTTTAATTAGATTGGATTAGCTCGCTGTTATTTTTGCTTGCCTATAATTACTGACTTTTTAAGAGCTGTTTATATATATAACCTATACTTTTACTATAGCTTGCTAAGTCGAAGCACATTTTTTGCGCAATAGATCACTTAAACAATGAGGCAGATATAATAATTATGGCTAAACACTTTGATTCTCTGTTTATAAAAGGCCAATATCTTAAAATCGTGAAAAACATTTTTTTTTATTCGTTGTTGAAGGTGCTTTTTATCATCAGAGTATAACACATTGTGTATTCTAAACAATAAGTAATTCGTAGGACCAGCTCTGCTGCAGTATTTAAGTGAAGTTATCAAGGAACCCAAAGAGCGAAGCGCTAAGTGGGTGTCTACTTCAGTTCCTCAGGAGGAATGGGAAGAACAAAAGGCAAAGTATTCTTCAGCCGAATATCACACCAATAACTTGTTGGTAAGTTCAAAAATTTATTTTATTTGAAACCAAAAAAAGAACTGGTTAACTCAGCACACATACATATTTTCGTTATCACATACAAATATTGACAATTTACTTCTTCTGTTCTTCACGTCTAAACTGACGTGCATCTTTGTAATTTAGAGCGATCTCTGTAAAAACAAAGTAACCTTCTTTTTAGAACTCCGTCCTCTTCGAAGAGACATCCAACCTCATACCTGCAAACGCTGTGGTGGTAGAAATAGCCCCCCACGGTCTGCTACAGGCAATCCTGAAGCGATCACTGAGCGAGTGCGCCCATATTCCTCTAACTAGACGAGGCTATGCTGACCCTGTAAAGTATTTGCTTGAAGCTATTGGAAAGTAAGTAATTTTAAGAGATAATTGATTCGGATTTTGAACCATGCACTTTGTTTTTTAGGAGTTCTTTCGTGATCATGGCGATTGCAAAATTTACCGATATAACGGCAGTAATGCCACGATCATGAAATAATTCTTACAAAATATCAGCGATTTATTCATATACACCGGCAAGTGAGTGATGGCCATGGACGGTAATGTATTCCATGGTTGTAGGTCGCATTTCAAAATTACTTAGTTTTGTTGTTCTATAATTATATAATGCTTTGTTTATCTTAAATGTATTTTTTGTTAATTTTATCTAAATAATTTTTAGTGGCACTTCTACGATTTTTTCATCTCATAGTTCGTTTATTTAATTGGCGACTATTGTTGCACTTACCATCAGATTTTATCTTTTTTTGGGTGTAAAGGGCAACTAAAATATTACCAAAAGAAGACTGGGGCAGTTGGCGATTGCCAACACGCCATTTAAGCAAAGTTCTTCTTTTGTTGAGACCTGATGATCATGATGATGATGAAAAATACAGAATTATTATTAAAGTAGATATGTAATGGAGCTAATATATATATTTTTTTTTAGATTATACACGGTTGGATACAATCCAAAAGTGGACGTTTTGTACCCAAAGATCGAGTTTCCGGTTTCAACTGAAACCACTCTTCTTTCCCACTTCGTGGGTTGGGAACATAGCGAAACTTGGTAAGTAATTTAGATATTTTTCTTTTCCTGTATTAAATGATATCTCGTTTACAGTTTTATATTTAAAGTTTTTAAGTGCATTTTAGTAGTAGTTAGCAAGTCGGAAGCGCGTTGAACTGTTTCAAACTAACAATCTATGTAGCTAAATGTGTTAGCGGATTAAATAAACTCTTTACTGACCTACAGACTGACGATATACATTTTTTCATGTTTCTTTTCAATTTACCTTCAAGAAATAATCAACAAAATCGGATTGCTCACCCTATAAAAAACCAACGTGGCTTACCATTAATATTTTTGCAGTGCAAAACATTAATTAAAATCAACTTTTTTATTTTTCATAGGCCTGAAGCGAAATTCAACTCGAAAGATAAAGTGGTAGCTACAAACCGTGTGTTTGTCATGTCAATCCATGATGAAGACTACAAATATTACGGTGGACATATCAGAGATGGTAACGTATTTTTAAAATTTCGTGCATTTTAAGTAAATAAAATATTTCCATGATTATTTTTTTATCCGTCTAGACCAGCGTTTCCTAATATAGGATCGCGATACCATGCTATCAAAGTAAAATAAAGGGTCGCAACATTCTTGCCTTGTATTAAAAATAATACCTACTAAATATATTGATCTACTCATTGGTTTTTTGTTTTTAAACTTTCGTCATAAAAAATAAAAAATAAGCAACAGCTCCATACTGCCGTCCATAAGCTATAATGCCGTTAACCGACAATTGGTCAAAATTGACTTTTTAATACCATCCGAATCAGAAAAAAATGCTGAAACTAACACTGTTACCCATATTTTTCTATCTTGCTTAGTTTCTGAGATAGAAAAAATAAGAATGCCGTTATCTGCTTCGCCTTAGCGAAATTACAAAGCTAAAATGCAGTTACATCAAATTACTTAGCTAAAACGCGGTAAAGGGATTTTGACTTTTATTGGCGCATATGATCTATGAAAAGTTACCACAGTATATTGCCGCTATCTAAATTTTCCACTCAATACAATCGTTAAAGCACTATAACAAAGATATTGCTTAGATCTTCTTTGCATAGCGTTAGTATTACATCTCAAGACTAAAACGCCGTTACGTAAAATATTGGACAAAAACGCAGATAAAGTCCAATAGCGGCATTTTAGCGTTGTATTAGGTGTCTGTATTTATTAAAATTGCAATAGCGGGTTGACCATAAATGCTTAGTAAATGTAACAAGCTACGTGTTTTGTATATGTTTACACGACTTAAATGCCGTTATCCTACATTACTTAACTATAATGCGGTTATGTTCAAAACGTTGAGTGAAGAGGTTATCGAATGGCAAGGCGTCGTCGTCGCGTCTAGAAATGCCACTACTGTCTATGCCAAAAGATGAAGGTGTACAGATGTTGAAAAATAACTTCCTGCGGCAGCTTACCCTTTAGTTGATGAAGAAATACCAATGTTTGATCTCTCGAGTGTAGAAGTGAAAGATCCGTTTGCAGATTCCGATAATGATAGGGACAATGACTTCGTGCCAGATAGTTCAACTCAAATATTCAAAATTCAAATATTTTATTTCGGTAACTTAGTCTATTACAAATATTAGATGTGGGAGCTCCCCTTTAAGCAAAACATTGCCTGTGGTAGGGAGAACCGCTCTTTTGATAATCAGTCACATAACTAACTAAATTACACTTGTTAGACACTAAACAAGCAAGTAATATTATACCTACTATAATAAATTATATATTTTCTCTATTAATACTGCTCATATGCATGTATTATGTGTGTGTGTGTGTGTGTGTGTGTGTGTGTGTGTGTATGTGTGTGTGTGTATGTGTGTGTGTGTGTGTGTGTGTGTGTGTGTGCGTGTGTATGTGTGTTTGTGTTGAAATGTTTTGTATAGTTATTCATATTTTTACATACAAACTCACCTTAGTTTAGTACTCTCTATTCACTATGGTAACAGCGGTAACCGCTAGTATGTAATAAACAATGATACATTATGTTAGTTTTTAAGAAATAGTTCTGTATCCGTATAATTTAATGATTTTAACCATTCCAAGAAGGCTTTCTTACATTTGTTTGTATTAAGTGGGTATATGTTAAGGTACTTATTGATTTTATTGTAGATAGACGCAGACTGCATAGAGTACTGCCGTCTTGCAAAGTCTGATTTTACAGTGGGAATTAAAGCAACTTTATTTTTTCTTCTCCTAGTTAGTAACTTAGCATCAAAGGGAAGGGACTTGTGCATTCTGATAACAATGTCGAGTATGTATAGTTTTCTAACTGACAGAAGATTAGCTTCCTGATAAAGATTTTCAGTAGGGTATCTGTATGGTTTTAGAAGCATTACTTTTATTAGCAACCTTTGAGCTCGTTCCAGACATATTAAAGAAGTTTTAGCAGCTGAGCCCCACACTGATATGCAGTATACCAATATAGATTGACCCAGTGCATGATATGTTTGAGTAAGTAACTCTTTGCTCGCAACGTGACGTAAGGTCTTAAAAGTCCAAATAAGTTTTCGCACTCTTTTCATTGTCAACTCAATATGCAGGTGCCAAGAGAGACGCTGATCGACGAGAACTCCTAAATATTTTGCATAAGCGACTTTATCTATTCCAGCACATGAGCAGTATGTGTTAGAAGAGTCACCGCACCTATGGATTTTAATGTTGTAGCCTGGAGGGGGTTGCGTTACGATGTTTTTACTGAAACAGATTTTGTGTCTTAGCTGCATTCAAAGTGAGAAGGCTTGTATCCAACCAGGATGCTATCTTTACTAGAGCCTTTTCAGCCGATATTTTTGCTTCACACCAGGAATTACCAAAGAACACGATAGCTGTATCATCGGCGTAAGAAAATACAGTACCATTGGTTAGTTTTAAAAGACAAAGATTATTTTATTTTATTTATTTCAGATGATAAGAGATATAAAATACGATAAATAGTTACTCAAATTGGGATCAGAACAATGTATGTGATGTTTTCTATTTTGTTATCTATACTATTTGTTGCCGACGAGCCCAAAGTAGGTAAGAAAATTTCGAAAATCTGAAAAGGATTTAATTAATTTAACATCAGGGTTTGCAAAAAATACGGAAAATGCGGATATATCACTATGCGAGTATGTTTAATGTTATGAAGAGGTTTCAGTGCTTGCTGGAAGTGCTTTTGTTTTCTATGTTTTACTCATTTCATTAATGAAGATTATTTCAATGATTGTAAATCATGATTCCAGTTACTGATAAACTAACACAAATTACGACGTTGAAGAAAAAGTAAAAACAAATAATATATTTAATTAAAGACAACACAGAGACAATTTTTGATAAGACTAAATAAAAATGTAATAAATGTAGCAAACAACATAAAATTACAAGAAAATAATAACAAGTTGACGCAACAACGAATGTTAAGACGAAATTATAGTTAAAAAATATGTAAAAACACTTTGAATTTTGTAAAACCTACAACGCAACAAGAGCTCTTTCTAGCAAGCAAAGAAACACGATATATGTATGTTATAACGATTCGGTTAGTCGGCTATCAAAATTACGAAGAAAATTAAGAAGTGTGGTACACCCCTTTGCCAAAGAAAATTAGAAAAAATTTATAAAAAAACATTAGAGCATAGTGTCAAAACAGCGGTGATAAATGATTGAAAAAATAAACTTCTCAAATCAGCGAAGAAGATCGAATCTCAATTAATAAATCGTACTGGAAAATGACGTGGCAAAGCAACAGCGTTCATTCATAAGAGCACACATTTCAGTAGCAATACCACAAACCATTTCTTCCTCGGTTCCTTAGGCTACGAGAATACCAACGACAAACCGTTGCATAATGATTTCGCACATGAATTAACAAATAAACGCGGAAAACATCAAAAGACGCTTCCATTTGACCGGTACTTATTAGCTGCAGAACATGTAGAATTAGTTTAACCCACTAGCGCCTCACTATATGTAGACGAGAACTTGCTCAAATGCTATATTTTCAAAATAATATTACCTACATGCATTTTCTTATGAAACATATTTTAGTATCTTATGAATCTGCTGATTTTGAATAGGTTAAGGAAAGATAGGATGGACATTGACGCTGTAAGCTCAAAAATCCCGTAAATAAATAAGATTTAAAAAAGTATCTTATGAAACATACAGACAACACGCAAAAACAAAGAATAAAAGTTTCATTCAACTCTGCAATGAAGAATGCGAATCGTGCGAAGCCTACTCTTTTCATCATAGGGCAGAACCTTGTTGGCACTTGAATTGATTGTTTTCCATCTCAACTACACAACGTTGTGCAAATAAATTTTTGATTTTGACTTACATTAAAACGAAACTCAACATGATACCAGACTTCTGATTGTTGAGGAATGTGCTGTTTGTGTAGACTGGGCTAAACATCATGAGAAATATAAAAAAGCAAGGGCAATATAATAATATCATGAACACAAAGCAATCGAAAGTAAGTAAAATACTTCAGTGTAGATCTTGAAAAAGTCATTATTGTTACCAAAAATTTAAAGTTTCAAGTCTGTTCTCTTCTGTCAATGACTTACCATTTTCAATGAAATTTTGCTCCTGTTGGAAAGATTACCTTGCTCTCTAAACCCTTAACAGCTTTTTGGCATAATGCAATCTCAGGAAGAAAACAGATTGACATATTGTCCGCATTCTATCATTTCTTCCATCGTCACAGAGATGTTGCGGATATATTATTATTTAATATAATTGCAGCTGCAACTATCTTGTATTTTGTATTATGTTTTATAAGAATCTTTTCTAAGATTAATTTAGATATGATAAATGGTTGTTAGAAACAGTTGATATCTGACAGTTAATATTTTTTATATCATTAGATTATTTTTAAACTGCTTTTAAGAATTAATATTAATGGTCGTTTAAATTGATCTCAACAAGTCATGAAAATGGAAAGATTTTGATTTTATATTGTCTTTTATGATAATTTGCGGAAGTATTATGTATTTGTAACACTGTTAAAACAGTTGATGATTGTTGTCATTTATTAATATATGGCTTTAAGGAATAGCAAAAAAGTGATAAACAGCTAAATTAATTATATCTCCACGAGCCACGAAAATGTTATTTTTTTTCTAGTGTTGATTTTTAACACTTAAACAGGTTTTATTGTTTTGACATAAATACATTTTTCTTTATTTTCTAAATTATTAAGTAACTGATGTCTAGCTTGAATGCCGTTATGGTGAAAGGTTTTGTTTTTAGCTGCATTTTAGTCTTTTAGTAAAGACGAATCAAATATGCATATCCAAAGTTTCATTATTTATGTGTTAATACGTGACTAAAATGACGATAACTGACATTAGCTGCATTATAGGCAAGCAATATCTAGTCAAATAACAAAAAAGTATTACCTAGGTAAAACGCCGTTATACTATTTAACGGCATTATAGTTTAGTAAAGTTATTAGTTAGATAATCGTTTTACATATTTATCAAAGTTATTCAAGATACAACACTTAAGTGCCGTCAAGGTAGCCATAGCGGCGTTTTAGTTGTGTTTATTATGAGTTATTTGTTATTTGATACTTAATTAAAACGTATAAATTAAAATATTTCAAAACCTATAATACATAGCGTTAAGAGAGTTTTAATGTTTTTTAGCTCTTGTAATTACCTATCTGATGGTATATTAAAGTTACACATTACTCTTTTACTTTTGAAACAGCGAATTTTTTTCCGTTCCCGGTCTTTAAACTCGTTTTTCTCCGAATGTGGTTTTGGCACTTAACGGCATTTTAGTTTGTGGACGGCAGTATACATCTCACTTAAAAAAAAAGTATTTAGCGGGTCACAAAGGAGCAGTAAGAAAGTTACCGGGCAACGGCAAAACATTTTCTGGCTAACACTGGTCTAGACAGACCGCACTATTCCACAATTGTATTGTCCAAAACTAGTAGTAAGATAAAATATTGAGGCGTGTGAAAGCGCCTTCTGAGCCTGATTTGCTGGAATAAAACGGATTGTACTAAAAATAGAAATAGTTTGAGTTTTTGGGAAGGGTTAAAGGATAGTTTACACATTAAAAAACATCCTTTAAAAGGGTTAAAAGTGTAGTAAAATTAATTGGGGAATCAATTATTTCTTAATTTATAAAAATAGATAAAAATTATAGATAGCGGCGAACAATTTTTGGATGCATTATAATCAAGACTATGATTTAGATAATTGCGGGCAAAGGGGTAGTCTAATATACAGGGTGTAAAAAAACTAAACGCAGATCCTGAAGTTACGCAATCTGAAAAGCAGACCAAGACATATTGCAAAATATTATAGCTGGGAAATGATTTCTATTTATGATACTCAAAAAAATATTATAATTCGTAGCGCGCAATGTATAGCAGCCGTTGCGTAAGCCGCTGCGCTGGAGATGGCTGCTAAGTTCAAAAGTCATCCGCGCTGAGCCGTACATTACGTATTGTAATTAATAAAACCTTATTGTGAACGAAATAATAGAAACAACCACTATGTTTGTATGAAGAAAAGTTTTTAAGTATCCTTTGGCAACAGTTTTTGTAATAAAATGGAAAACAAAATTGTGACTTTGACCCTCAATACCTTCGGAACCAGCTGTTTCCCAGGTATGGTTCTTAAGAGAAAAATGATCCTAATGATGGGGACAATACGTGGTTTTCGGATCTGCGTTTGGTTTTTCTTACACCCGTTATACCCTCGCAATCGTGGCAGTTTCATTTATAACCATCTATTTCAAATGCAGGGAGTTAAAACATAAATCATAACATAAGGTTTTACAAAAAGTTAGGTTTGAAAACAGTTCAGTTTAGATGAAAAACGTATCAAATATAATTATTTCCATAAATCCTAAGAATGTGACATTTCTTCTTCTAGGAACCAATGTTTTTCCCGAAGCAGCGTACATTGTGCTCGTATGGGAAACACTTGCAATGTACTTAGACGTAGATTATAAGAACTTACCAGTGGTTTTCAAAGACATTACATTCCATGCTGAAGCGAATATTCACGCCGAAATGCCTCTGCGTCTAAACATCCAGATATATAAAGGCAGCAACAGATTTGAGGTAAAATAAAGATTTATCGCAGATATATTTTCATATAAACATAGGCGGACTTGTAAGAACTGATTTATGGGAGACACAAGGATGAGCAGTTGGCCACTCCTAACGTATACGTGGTTTATGCATTAGTTATTGCTGTATTTCTTGCTTTGCTTTTTTTACTCACTCAATCGTAAAAAGATGTGTCCTATCAATAATAAAATTTATTTTCATGTTTGGATATAGGTATTTAAAAGTAAGTTCTGATTAATGAATTTTGTAACAATAAGGAAAAACACCTAACATTATGACGTAAAGTACGAAAATTACTTGCTAATCATTTATTTTGTCAATCAAAATTTCACTTTAAGAGATGAATGTTTAAAAATTATTTTTAATATTTAAACATGCCGAATAAATTTATTTTTATTTCTTAGACTTTCAAAGAATGATAAATGTCTGTCTATTTTACTAAGTCTTCTGAACAGGTAGTTATTTTCATACAAATTTCAGGTGAGCTGTGATGAAACGAAATTCGTTACTGGAATTATTGAACCAGTAAAGAGCACCGACATAAAGTTCCGTGATCTGGAACAGCCAGATATAAACGAAAATGAAGTATTGCTCACGAAAGAAGATATCTACAAACTGCTGCATCGAAGAGGATTCGATTATAAGTAGTATTTTTTGTTTAACCTTGCTTATTTTTTAGGGTTTTAATCTTTTAATCGTGTATTTATAGGTATGCTATCATACCTACAGCAATTCTAAATTAAAAACAATTTTATTTTTAGAGATGAGTTTCAATCACTCGAATCATCAAACATTAAAAAAACTGAAGCCAAAGTCAAATGGACGGAAGATTGGGTTACATACATAGACGCGCTTATTCAACTGAATGTCTTGTCCAGAGATTCTGAAGGCCTGGCGACTCCTAATTTAATTAAAAAGCTAACTATTGATCCTACAAAACATAACACTATCGTTAACTCAGAAGGATCTGCTCATACTGCTCAAGTTTTAAAATTCTACTGTGTCACGAGGTAAATATATCATAGACCAACAGAAAACCCCTTTTTTGAGGATTGATTAAGTAACGCAGCGTAGCGTGTGTCAGTATAGAAATTATATGTGATACCCATCTTTAAAATATCATCTTATTTAACTATTTAGGTGTGGTGGAGTAGAGCTTGACAGAATTGAGTTTAATGACATACCAACAAAAGAGCTAGTTCCAGATGTTTTAGAAACGCAATCGTTCATCCCACACTTTTTAACAGGAGCAATCAACGTAAGTCAATAGATTTAAAGTTAATCGAATAACTGTTAAATATTTTATAATACAAATCAAAATATTTTCATTCATTCTTAAATGATTTTGAATTACAGATAAATACAGCACTCCAAATTAACTTACAAGTGGTTGCTGAAAACATTCCAAACAAAGATATCAAAATTATTGATATGCTGACCACACCATACGCGGAATTATCGACTGCTATTGATGAGATGCGGTCTAATATTACTGATAATGATATGACGATTAGTAAATTCAAACATGAAACAGTCGAACTGGATGCTCTTGTGTCTCAAAACGCCATTTTGACAAAGTCTAACTTGTTTATAGTAGACAATATTTTAGCCGATGAAAAGGTATGTCTTTTTATGATACTTATTTTAATATCACGATACTCGTATTACAATTTTAAAAATTATGTTAAATATACTATCTCTTTTACTGTAGAAAATGCAACTTATGCACGGAATCCTGCCCAAAGATTCCTTTGTGATGACCATAGAGCACAATACGTCAAAGATCCGCCCGGAATACAAACTGTTCCATGTGATCACTGCTATGAATGTGCAAAACCAAATCCTAATACTTCTGAAAAAGAATAACGCGGGTCTAGAAGAAAATGTTACTTTCATACCAATTACGCACGACAAAAAGTTGTCTTGGGTTCCGAGAGTTCAAACTGAACTGCAGAAAACTCGAAGAATCATACTGGTGTCTGAAAGACAGCCTCATTGTGGACTTATTGGTAATGAAAACATATTTTTACAGCGTTATATTTCGAGTTAGGAAAGTAAAAAAGTTTGTAAGATTCATTGATATAATATACCTTTAAATATAATATAGATTTCTTAAGTTAATGCTCACACTATACATTGAACTGAAAAATATATTTGAATGGATAGTTCATTAGGATTGAATCGGACGTATCGTCGTATAAAACTTCGTACCAATATTTTTTCTTATAGTTTAATCAAGCTGTTGCTTATACTTCTTACGTTGATTATACATTTGTTCTTGGGCCTAATTTTTACTTTGCTGGTTTTTACATTTATCTTGCCAGTTAACTGGACATTATGTGGTGCACCTTAAATTACTAATATTAATATCTTGTTTGATAGGTTTGGTAAGAAAGCTCAAGAAAGAATATGGAAACAAAATTGGTTTGGTAGTCGTCGATGATTACCATGCTCCATCTTTCCATCCTGACAACAACATCTACAAAGAGCAGTTACAGAAAAATTTAGTGTTCAACATTCTCAAGAAGGTTTGTCATCCAAATTAATACAAAATACTTACAAAAATGAACTATTATTTTAATGGTTATTGTTTACAACAGGGCCAATGGGGTGGTTATTACTATTTGTCAAGTGAAAAAACGATCAACATCAAAAACGCGAGCCTTGTCAGCGTGATCCCTGGTGACTTAGATAGTCTTACTTGGGTTGAATCACTTAAACCGACAGCCAGCAAACCTTTGGTACAGGTAAGAGACTGATTTATTTGATTCGATTATTAATACAAAACAGTACATAAATTGAAAGGGAACAAGGTTTTATACAGTTAAGACGCTGACTGCAGCCGATGACCTTGAGCAATGAATACGCCCACAAATTTATTCGTCTTTGAATTTCTTTGCAACGCGCTGCAGCTATCACTGTCGATTCCCGTAGGAGTGACAGAGAAAAAGCACATGGAATAGAAGGGCCTAAGTGCCAAACAACCAAATTCGTTGTACAATTTAAGATTGCCATTTTATTAAAAATCTAAATCAGCCATTTGCTTAAGCAACATGTAATATACAATATAGCAAAATTGTATTATCATTGTTATACGGATTGCTGAGAAAAAAGGTAATTTATGTATTTTCAGAGGCTACTTTGAGATTATTTTCTATCGAGAAAAGTTTTTAGAATCGTGTTTTGGAAACAACCACCTGGTCAAAAATATGATCAATGACATCTACATAGAATTTGGCAACAATATGAGCCATAGGCTTAAAGCAAAACAATCTTCATTGAGCTGAATTTGGCTCATGTCAGCGTCTTAATAGATAATGGCCACGTAACCATAGTGCATAAGAGATGTTTTAAATAAGGTGATTCATCTTACTGTGGGATCTAATCAAGGCGTTTTTGGCCTTTGAATGGCTTTAACGCTAATTAGGATATAATGCTACTAAAAATTTAATTCGTTTACTGAGGAAGGGAAGTAATGAGGATAAAGAAAGTCTTTTTTTGTTTTCATCTTTATTGATGATGTAATTTCTGAGCGGAAAGAAAAAAGCAAAATAAAAACCCTGTTAAACCAAATTCATTTTAAAGGTTTTCTATGCTGGAGTGTCATCAAAAGATGTGAAACATGCAGTTGGACAAGAAATCGGCGATGGAGAAAGATTTGGAATGGATTTCAGCGGACTTAACAACAAGTAATTATAATTTTCGCATTTGCTGTCATTAATATAAAGAACCCAGAAATAATCGTTTAATAATTACTCGTAGGGGAGAAAAGGTAATGGGTATGTTACCTCGAGGAACTTTATCTAGCACAGTTGAAGCTGATTCGGACTTATTATGGCCTGTACCCGAGCATTGGACTCTGCAAGATGCTGCAACTGTACCTCTGCCATTCATCCACGCCTATTATTGCCTTGTAAGTATTGTTAGAATAAATTATCTTTTGATATGTAGTTACAAACAGAACAGTTTCCAACTAACATAACATTCTACGTGTCAAGTTGGAAATTATATTTTTATGCAGGTTTGTTTTCTGCATTATTTACGAAAACATGAAAATTAAATAATTATTCATAAGCTTTCATTTCCACAACCATGATATCAAATGTTCCTTATGATTTCTAGTATAGATTTATATCAATAAATACTAAAAAAACATTTTTGCAGGCCATCAAAGGAAGACTGCTGAAGCGTAACACAGTGTTTGTAAACGGTGGAGCTGGTGCCCTTGGACAAGCTATTATATCTGTTTGCCTTCACTTAGGCTGTACTGTATACACGGCTGTCAGTGATATCAAGAAAAAGAAGTTCTTAATGAAGATGTTCCCTGATTTGGATGGTAGGAATTGTGTGATTAAACATTTGCTTAAGATTTTAAACAACATGAAGATTTGAACTAGGAAATTGAACAAGAGTGCTTGCCTGTACTGTAACATCGACAAAATTTAAAAAAATACAGTTTGTTTGCTGACGTTTTTAGACTTAACATTCATAGTAACACCTAAGTCAGTCGAAATGTTTATTCATTCTAGCAATTAATTTGCCTAAAAAAGTTTTAAAACACAAAAGCAGATTATGAGATAGGACTAAAGCTAAAAGTAGAAGAAATTTTGTCAAAAAGCCACAGAAATTTTTTTTTTTTTGCAATCTTAGCCCCACTAGTTTTGAAATGCATCGTTTTAGTGACTTGTGTGTACATAAGTGTTTAAACAGGTACTTGAAATACCAGTTTTTAAGTAATTTACAAAAGACTAATACATAAAAGGTATCTTCATGACCGTGACTCACAGTAACCATTATAGTCCTTACTCTGTCTGTATATCTGACTCCATTTGTCTCTCTTACTCATGCCATTGTCTTAAAGTATATGACAGAGATAGATATACCGAAGGGCGCGCATAGCGTTGCATAGTAGAGTCTCAGTTCCCTGAAAAAAGATATTCCAGGAGCCGATCACTCCCAGTATTATTTTCAAAAAATATTACAATCATGGCCGATCACTCTGAATGTAATTTTCAAATACAATTATTTTTCTAGAAAGTCACATTGGAAACTCAAGAGACGGGACTATCGGTGAGATGATTAATGCAAAGACTAAAGGAGCCTGCTGTGATTATGTCATAAACACGGCTACTGGATTTTTGCGTGAGGTAATAAATTCATTTTTTTTTATGTGCCCGAATAAACACCCACAGAGAGCAATAGCTACAAAATATTTCTCTGATCGAAAATATTATAGATCTATGAAAAAGCACAAAAAAACATCGTTACGTAGTCTCCAGATTTATTCTTTTAAATAAACTACTTTAAGGGTTCCGCAGCCGAATGGCAAGAAGCTGAACCCTTATAGTTTCGTCAAGTTACACAGTTGAAACTTGATAGATAGGTGCATCCTGTTGACTGCTTTACGATTTTCATACAAAAAATAATAAATAATGATAATTAAGGGAGGCCATACATAAACTAAAAAAAAAAAAATTTTACTCTATCCTATGCGTATGGGGTATCTATGGATAGGTCTTTTAAAATGACATAGAGGTTCCTAGAACCATTTTTTCCAACGAAAATTGGTTTGAACGAGATCAAACCGGTAGTTGTTGAGAAATAGCACATTTTTAACAACCGCAAATATAACTTGTCCTTCATACAATCACTATGAAAAACAAAGTTATTTTTGCAGTCAATTAAATATTGTGGTATTTTGGCTAAGTGGAAGTAAGTGGACCCCTAATTCAGTTAAAGTTGGCACGGAACCCTCAGTGCGCGAGTCCGACTCGCACTTGGCCGGTTTTTACTTGCAATAATCGAGAAATATTCCCGGTTTTTTTTAAAGTTTTTTTTCGCTGGACACCTATTAAACCCATTAAAAAATTATGTTTTTATATACCTAATTAATTCATTTAAGAAAAAAATATGGCAATAGTATTTTTGGAAAGTAACCAAACACATTGGTTTTCCTTCATTATTGCAGATCGCAATGAAATGCTGCGGTGAATCTTCCAAGTTCATTGACCTCAGTGACTTCGACATGAAGACCAATGAACACTTCAACATGTTCTTCTTGGTTAAAGAGAAAAGCTACGTGGCTTCTAATCTCTCCAATATATTTAACCCTGAAAATGCTGTAGAAAGGAAGGTAACTTCTACTTCGTAAATATGAAGTCTTTAATATTAATACATTTTAAATAGAGTTTGAATTCACAGCCTTTCGCTTACTCTATTTACTCAAGTTCATGTATTTAATAGACACTAGTAATTCAATTGCTTAAAAATATCTTCAAGTTTTTTATTTGTTTTAATTTATTGTCTTCGACAAAAAGTAGATATTTTTAATAGTTTTCTCGACCTTCTAGTATTGTTCTATGCAATGCAGGCTTAAAACTATCTATTACGGGTTGGAATCCCGCTAATGGCAAACCTAACACCTCATGAGCGCTTGCATTCGTATTTGAGTCATATATGAAATGAACCTTACTTAACGTACCTCTTAACCTGTATTTTTCTCAAAATGTCGGATCTAGCATTCGCACACAGTCACAAAAATAAGAAAGCGTGCAATTCAAAACGCTGATTTCTAATTGTCGAAAACATGTTTGATTCACATATATATTTTAGAAACTACAAATTCTACTCAGTGAGGGTATAAAGAATGGCGCTGTCAGACCTCTGAGCCGTGTTGTGTATGCACCCCATGACGTAACTCGGGCATTCCGCCTCGTGTCTTCATGCAAACAAAGAGGACGAGTCTTGATAAGAATCAGAGACCCTGAAACGTCGACTCACGGACTGACTGTTATACCAAGGTAAGTTTTTCTTAGTTTTTTTTATCTAATAATATTGTAACCGGTCTAAGTTGAAAAGGCACTTACGACACTAAGCTATACGGACAGAAAGTTAGGCTTACTAGTCTAAGTATAACTTTTAAGTACCTATGAATGCGTCAGTAGATTGAGTTAAGTTAGCTCTAAAAATATGTTAGATTTAAAAAAAGGGTTCCCTTTATTTGGCAGAATCTTGTTGCACCGAAACTCATTTCGCATAACACACTTGGCATAATATTCTTTCATCGAATATTCACAAGGCATAATTTTCTCTAAACATAATTATTGTTTGGCAGAATGTTTATATGGCCGAATTTACAATGGCACTCTTAAGATGGCAGAATTTTACTAGGCTTATAAACCTTTGGCAAAATTTCATTATGCATAATTTCGCTAAGCATAACGTTTATTTAGTGCGACGATTACATGGCACAATTTTACCTGGCATACTATGCATGTGGCAGAATTTCATTAGCCATTCCTATTTCTATAAAAAAGTATTTTAACCTTGAATTGTATTAAGAAATTGTCTTAAAAAGTAAACATGTTGTGTTACAAAAGTCTGTGACAGAAACGAATCGTTGCAATACCGACTCCACGCAGTCTTGTATGCCCTACCCCTAGAGTGTAATTTAAATCCGCGTAGGCGCGGAGGGGCGAGGCAGCCCGCGAGCTGAGTAGCAGGTGGTTTTAAAGTTCGTCGCACTTCACACTGCAGCTTTGGCTTGCTGGCCGGCCAGCCTCAGCCGCGGCGGTGAGCTAAAACCATCTGTGACGAAAAGCTCGCGTGGGACCACCGGAGCTCCGCAGCGCCGGAGCCGTGACAGAAACTATGCATGCTGCATGCTTGCTTGCATGCTATATGCTTGCTTGCATGCTGCATACTTGCTTGCATGCTGCATGCTTGTTGCATACTTGCTTGCATGCTGCATGCTTATTTGCATGCTGCATGCTTGCTTGCTTGTTGCATACTTGCTTGCATGCTGCTTGCATGCTGCATGCATGGTGTACGCTGCTAGTATTGCTTACATAGCATTGCTTGGAATTCTGAATGTAAACTTTCTGAGATATGATAATTCTGCCTTTTAATGACTATAGTTATAAAATTTATGCCAAAAGACGATTCTGACTGTGAACTTTATGCAATATGATGTTTCCACTTTTTAATTATTCTGGATATCAAATGTATGCCTAAAGATGATTCTAGCTTATATGAGTGAATGCCAAATGAGTTTCTGCGTAATGAAGATGATGCCTTCTGCTGATATGCATAATAATATTATGACATTAAAAATTCTGCGATAAAAGGTAGACCCTTAAAAAAAACCTGCCAAGTGCGAGTCGGACTCGCGCACAAAGGGTTCCGTACCAATAAGGCTAAAAAAATGGGTTTGTTGTATGGGAGCACACCTTGAAAATTATTTTATTTTGTTTTTACTATTTGTTGTTATTGCGGTAACGGAAATACATAATTTGTAAAAAATTCAACTGTCTAGCTATCGCGGCTCTTGAGGTACAGCCTGGTGACAGAGCGACGGACAGACGGACAGACAGCGAAGTCTTAGTAATAGGGTCCCGTTTTTATCCTTTGGGTACGGAACCCTAAAAAAGACCTAAAGAGCTTTGAATTAAATTTTAATTTCATAAAGTTTTTTAATAGTGATTAGCTTAGATTTTTTAACACCATAGCCCAAAAGTATTTCTGCCTTAAATTTGAAAAAAATAGTCTTTTCTATTGTATACTGTAGGTATATTATATGAATATTTGTACATTCTACATAGTATGTCAGTGTAAAACAAAAAATATCACGATTCCATCAAGCTTTACACGCAAAACTAAATTGAACAAATTGGTTTCAGAATGGAATACTCATCTAATGGAACCCATATTGTAGTTTGTGATGACCAAGGTTTAGGTCTTGAGTTGATCGATCATTTGGTAAAACGTGGCGCTAAAAAGTTTATTGTGAATGCTCCACCAAAAGTCATTGGGGGATACTTCAACACAAAGTTCATGTAAGTATTGTGTTACTAACTGTTCCCATGACTTTTATAGCCTGAGATACTTTTAATTTTTGATGGGATTTGAATCCTTGGCCTTCCAATATCCGGTTGCGTGCTCTTCAACTGACCTACGGCGATAAATTTTACTTGTATTGACGGAATGCTGAAATGCTTCACGCTGTAAGCTTGCATTTAAAAAAACAACTTGCATTGAAATTATAACGCAAATCTTAATTTTTTTGTATGATTTAATATGGTAACAAATAATGTTGTAAATGTTTGATTTCCATGTCAGCAAAGTGAGATTTTCAAAGTAGTAACAAAGTTAAACTGCAAAGCATCCATATAGTAATAACAACAATTTTATACCTACAATTTTCCATTTCAAAAGGTCCTGGAAGAAATTCGACGTCACGTTAAAAATCCTAAACGAAAACAGCACTACCGAGAAAGGCTGTATAAATATGATCAACCAAGGGTCAACGCTGGGACCAGTTCAAGGCATTTTCGTAGTACAGAACAGCAGTGATGGAAACGAAAGCTTTGAGCCTGAAGATGTTGCAAAGAACCTGAACGCAACTGCTATGGTGGTTGCCAATTTGGATCTGATATCGCGTAATGTTTGCCCTGAACTTAAGTACGTATTTTTTTTTAAACACTAGCACCCTTATAAGATAAGTGTCCAAGTTAGCAGCAAACAGTTTTCAGTCATATTTAAATTGGATAACTCACCTTTGGCTTCATCGCAGTCGGATAATTTTAGCAGTGTTGTGTCGTCGTTTGTCGTTTAAGCATCGTGAAGATGGGTAGAAGCATTTATCGTTCACAAATAACAAAACTGCGATTGCCAAGTGTGGCAAAATACCCTTTTTGGAGTTGTCCATGTCTAGCAGTAGACGGGTTTGAGGCCCTACTTTGCAACACGTAGCCCATATTACGGATCTATCAGTCCTTTACAGATACTCTGGCACATTTGTATGAGTGAGCGAGACAGGTAGAGATGAATATACGGACATTGTGTTGCAGAGTAAGGCCTCTGAGCTCATGATTGTATCAAAAATAGTCTTATACTTAAGCTGAACTCTACAATCAAAATAATTTCCTCATCCAAGTAGGTAATACTTATCTGTCTGTTATTCGTCTACGTAAGATTATAGTGAAATATCTCCTTTTTTTTTAAACTTTTTAGTACAAAATGAAAAAATATGTTCGCATTGCTTAACTATAAAATGTGTGATTGTACATTTTCTTCCAGGCATTTTGTTGTTCTCACACGCTCATCTGAAAAATTGACAGACGAGTACACTGTTTCTGTTAGTGAGAAAATATGCCAAATCCGAAATGAAGTTGGTCTGCCCGGGCTCTTGTTCCGTGTGAGTTTACTAAATGAGGTAAATATTCCCATTTTTGAGTTTTTGTAGAAGTCACCAGTAACTACATAAAAATCAGTAGATAGTTACGCCTTTTTAAATAAATGAAAGGTAACTTCAGTGACTGAAATTAAAGAAGAGAAGAGAATAACAACAACCTTTTTAGTTATATATTATAGGTATCGTAAAACAAATTATAAAAAAACGTCCAAAAGAAGACGGTCTTCTTTTCACAGTATTTTTTTTATTATTTTCATCATAAGTTATGTTATTCTCCCTATAACATTAACTATCATATTCAGTGTTTATAAACTTTGGAAATGAAACAAAACTTTATTTTCAGTTCAATAGAAAATCATATGTAACCGATGGGAAATCTCAAATGCTGTCATATTCAGCGCTCTTTAGTTCGCTGGAGACAAGTTTGAAACTTAATTATAAAAATGTGAGAGCATTTAATAAGAGAAAACGAGAAAATGACTTTGTAAAGAAAATTGAGAAAATACTAGGTGAGTCTATAAATAAAACACTCAGCTTTTATAACTTCTTACAACGAGAATATAAAATGAAATAAATAATTAACAACTAAACGAAACTAAATTTCATTTTGCTTTGTGTTTTTTTTTTGGTAAAAAATTGTTCAGGAAATAATGAATGTGAATGTAATACTTTTATTTTGACAAAAAAGTTTATTGGTTCAAAGTTTGAGTATGTTTTCAAATATTCTATAATGCAATTACAATTGAGGATTTTTTTTTCTTTATTTTTACAGGAATCAAGAACATACATACAATTTCGGAGAATCTAACCTTAGGCGATTTGAGCATCAACGAATATAGTAAGTCAGAAGTAATATCTGCAATAAAAGACACGTTTTCCGTTTGTTACTCAATGGAGAAAGTCAACACACTCACTATTAAAAAGTAAGTAAATTCATACGTAAGTCAAATAACTTTGAGATTAGAATACAATAAATATTATTAGCAAAAAAATTTTTATTCTTACTATCTATACTAACATTATAAAGTTGAAGAGTTTGTTTGTTTGTTTGAACGCGCTAATCTCGGGAAGTACTGGTCCGATTTGATAAATTATTTTTGTGTTGGATAGTCCATTCATCGAGGAAGGCTTTAGGCTATATAATATCACGCCGCGACCAATAGGAACGAAGCATCAGAGAAAAATGTTGCAAAAATAATCACGATCGTAATAACAGAAATTGACGCGTGCGAAGTCGCGGGCAACAGCTAGTAATATTATAAAGCTGAAGAGTTTGTCTGTTTGTTTGAACGTGCATACTCTGGAACTACTGGGTCGAATTGAAAAAATATTTTTGAGTTGGATAGTTCATGTATCGAAGAAGGCTTAAGGCTACCTAAATGCTTATAAAAACTTCTTAATCGCGATCATAACAACAGAAATTGACGCGGAAGAAGTCGCGGGCAACAGCTATTAGTAATAAAGAATGCATCCCACTTTTTGGTTTTCAAACATCGCATACTTATATAAGTGAAGATACTTTTACTCGTTTTACGAGTATACAATATATGGCAACAAATAATAATAATATCATTGTTCGGAACTTCTTCGGGAAATGTCCGTTCTTAATATTTTTCCCGTAAATGTACGTTAATAGGTTTCTTATTACAATGTTCAACAGTTCGGACAAATAAATATATGACATATTTTTTTAAATACATCGTGCTGAGTGTTTCAAAACACGTATTTTTAACCGTTCCATTACATACGAACATTTTGTGACAAAATATATTTGTACCCACAAATATATTTTGTAACGTGTTGTATTGTGTAACGAAACCTTTTTTTTTCAGCTTGAAAAATCTAAGTGAAAGCTTAGGTACTCAACACACCAGCTTTGACAGTGGTTTAGGAGCCTTCTTCACCTTTATTGATGATGATGAATGCTTGGCCACTGAGCCTATCATTGCCATGCCAACTAGACTCAGCATTGCCGTTGAGGTGAGTTCAAGAAAATGACTATAACACTAAACTTTATCCTACTTAGGTATATAGTTCTAGGAAGCGATTTTATTCTTAACATTGTCTTCATTCAACCATTATTCAACTTTATTAAAAACCATGGTAGAATAGTTACGGCCTATAATCAACCCATGGCGGAGAAAAAGCTTCCATAATTAAATGTAAGTTACCACAGAGTGATGGGTACAGATATGATCACCAGGTAAGTCAAATGCGGGTTGAAAAAACAAACCCAAGCAATGTTCGACAATTCGAAATTCTGTTGCACTACCCGGAGTTCGAACCCCAGACGCCGAGATCTTGTACTGGTACTTAAACCACTAGACCAATCAGGTGTCCCTACGTTAATTTTTGTACTGATAGATACAAGTTTTACTAAAGAAATACCTAGTTTTTGGGATTTAAATGCTCGTCGCACTGTGAAAGTTGCTTTATTAAGTAAACAACAAAACTACCCCTTGGCAAATTAGAATAATAAATTGGAAAAAAATATTTCTTACAATTCTCACATAAGATGTGATTTTTTAAGGTTAACAATTATGAATGACATTAACTAATCCTGCTACCCGTCTTTACCTGTTTTCATTAATACCTACCAATAGTAACATAAAAATTGTCAATATCAGCCTTTAGGTTTTTCTTCTAAACTTTTTACAGCAATTATTAACATAAAATATTTTTTATCAGCGCGAAGAGCAGCTGGACCCTAAGGCGGAATACTTGATGTTGATACCGGGCTTCGAAGGTCACAACCGCGTTTTCAAGACAGTGTCCGAAAGGCTGAAGGTGCAAGCCTTGGCTTTCCAACTTGGGCCAGATCTAGCAAACAACACAATTCAGGAAATGGCAGCCAATGTTCTTAAGGTATGTTTATGATTTAAATGAAAAAGTTACATGAAGTTCTTGCCTTGTTTTTAAAACAGGTTCATTGGGTTAAGGGATAAGTATCTTTTTTATGGTTTTTTGTCGCGATTGCATTGAAATCCACCAACCGAGTACGCTTAGGGAAACACGTCTCGAAGTGACGTTAAGTGTGAAGTTATCGAAAAAAATATTTCGATGATGTTCAAACCGAATGTAAGTGAGAGCAATTAAGCAAGTCTGGCAAAATTGACTACTTACGTTCTTCAGAGTTGCTTAAGAACACACAAACTCAAATCAAATCTTTTTAAAAAGTAAAGAATAGAAAAGGCAAGTCCAGTACCAGAAAGGTTCGGAAATGTTTTCATCATTGAATAATTTGAAGATTGTTAACCAATAAACTAATTTCTTAACGATAATCATCACAATCACACAATTATTTATTGAAGATGAATATATACAAAGATGTATTACACCGATCTCGGGCTAGGTCTTTAATGAAATTTCAAACTTAATTCATTGTTATAACAAACCTAACAATAGAAACAGAGGGTTTCGCATTGAGACGTTTTAATTCTGTTAATCTTTTAATTTAAAAGTTTAACTGCCAACCGTGAGTTGCTAAGCCTCGCAATATTTACATTGTGTATCGGGTATTTATTCTTCTCAGTTGCCCGTCTGATTGTTTTCGCTACTGCAAACAAAACTTGAAACAAGCCCAAGTTTCTTTGTTTGTTATTAATTTCTACACTTTCAGTACAGTTTAGATACGGCAAGCTTTCAAACTGAATGATAAAATTAAATACAATTACGTGTGAAGACTAAAAGATGAGCAAATATTATTATGAATATGAATGGAAACGTTGGAAGGGGAAGGCCTCGACGAACTCATCTTGATCAAATCGGGGAAGTTCTAAAGAAAGGTCAGCCCCCTTACTCTTGAATTTGATTTAAGTTCGATCTCGATTCGATCTAGCCAAAATCTGAACAAACTCAATCAAATCGAAATCAAAATCAAGTCAAGATCGATCTAAAATGGCGATCCGTTAAACATTTTCGGTTGATAACGTAATCACCATCGACTCAAAGGTTTAGGTTCACTTTTCAGAGTACCAAATCACTGATTCTCGACGTCGATTCGATTTTGATCGTAACTCGAACTTGTCAAGAGTAAGCCTGCAGGTCAAGAGTACCCTAAACCTGCGAGCGTGTATGAAAAGATTAATGAATGTGGATGAAGCGAAAGTAGTCTGTAAGGATCGAAGCAAGTGGAAAGATGTGGTCTCTGCCTACCCCTCCGGGAAAAAGGCGTGAATGTATGTATGTATGTATGTAATATTATTATCCTTCTGTAGTACAGGAACAAAATATAGCTATTCTATTATGTAACTGGTTACCAAAAAGTTGCTGTGTATTCTTGGGTTAATGATTTATTAGAATATCAGTGTTTTTGACGTGACAACGTCTTATAAATTGGTTTGCCGGGTGACACTTCAAGAAACTGCGTTACGCTCCGCTCACGTTATGCGCTCACAATGAGAGCGAGTGAGAGGCACGCGTCCCTTCCACTCGGGCATGGTTAGCCCGCCTAAGAGCGAGAGAGACAGACATAAAAAGTGAAAGGCACGCGTCCCTTCCACTCGAGCACAGTTAGCCCGCCTAAGAGCGAGAGAGACAGAGCGAGAGAGAGAGAGTGAGAGAGATAGGCATACACACCGGTTCATGTCTTGCGCTTCTATAAAATCCAGTTCAATCAAATTTTGTTAATATGAAATTCAGTGCGAGATTCTTTGTATAAATTAATGTTTTAAATATAATTCTTTGTATAAATAAATGTTTTAAATTGTTACTACTTATTATTTCATCCTTCTTCCTACTATACGAATGAATATTCACATTAAAATTATTTTACCACTCAAAGTCGTTGTCACGTAAAACTTTCGCCCGTATACCGACTTTACAGGCAACCAATTTTTTTATTTTATCTTTTAATATATAAACACTCTGAATAGGATTTTCAATGCCTTCGCTATTTTTATCTTGTCTTATTAAAAGGGAAAACGATTATAGCGAGATTGGTGAGCTTTTATCAAAAGATATCAAAAGTTCTTTGATGATTATAAGGAATGTTCTTCAGTTAATTGTGAAAAATAATAAACAATCCAAGTTTGTAAAAACACAATCGTCTTTTAACTATAATCATTATCGCAAACTGAATTTTTTTTTAAATATTTTTAGTTCCCTGATACAATAACCATTATGTTCAAACTAATTATTTTTGATTGACATATTGCTTTCTCAGATAGACCAGGTACTTTGCGAAATGTGTCATATAATATGACACATTTATTAGTTGCCCTGTACAAAAACGACTCAAAGATAAACTTTAACTGCCAAGCGTAATATGTTTGGTTAATAAATAATATAATACACATATATTTAATTTAATTTACTTGAACAGTTTAGAAATGCCCTTGCTAGAGGCAGCTCATTATGAAATCTTGGTTACAAACGTCGTGGACGAAGGGAATCTGTCGCGTGTAGGTTGAAATTTGCTGAAATAATGGTAATGTAACGAACAATTTTCTATTTGTCTCTACTTATGTCGTTCTTTGACAAGTAGGAGTATGCGAAGTGGTCTCTTTGAGAGTAGGCTGAATGCGAAATAGACTGTTTGATAAGTAGGCAATTTGCGAAGTAGGAAAACAGAGAAGTAGGTATAAAGAGAAGTTTGCTATTTGCAAAGTAGACCCCTGGCGCCTGACCGGTAGCAATCATGGCGGAATCATATTTTTGGAACGGTCTATGTCCAGCAAAGACTGATAAATAAACTCCGATAATACGTCACAAATAAATCCCGCTAATGAATGATAAGAACGTCTCATGGATTTTAAATGTTTCTATTTAAAGCATCTATAGAAAGACTCATATCTGACAAATCTTTTGGTAATGTAGGGATATTCAAATTTTCAATTATTGTACTGATTTAAACATTGATGGTCGCTATCATTAGAGTTAATAGAATCGGGGTTTATACCATGTACCTTATGTTTTAAATTCTTGTTCAAAGAGACTCGACCGTAATAAATCTTTTGTTTTATTGTTAAGTTTGTGATCGTGGATTGTAGGTAGTTTTGTATTTTATTTCACGCACAATGTAGGTAGGCAGAATTGTTGAATAAATCAGTCTTGGCTCAACTCACTAGTTTTACTCACGTGCCTTTCCTTACATAAATTGACATGGCGCAGTCGGTAGGATATAAATAATAAGCAGAATTAATAATCCATATATAATTTAAAAATAAAAAGCAACGAACACGATTCGTAAACATTTTAACTTGGAACAGTCGTGATTCCCTACAGTGAATTGAATAGAAAGTGTAAGCAAGAACATGGAAGCAGTTTTACAACCGCCAAAACCGTTTATTTTTGAAAACGATTTAACAAACGTTACCTCCGGAAACTTAAGTAAGGATTGGCAGAGATGGAAAAGTTCCTTTAAAATTTACTTTGAAGCGTGCGAGTTGCAGAAAAAAGATAATAAGGTACAAATTAATATTCTACTTCATATAATTGGTGAAAAGTGCCGTGAAGTGTACGAACAATTTAAAAGCGAAAGTAAAACTGTTGCAGATCTACTTAAAGAATTTGATGCCTTTTTCTTACCAAGAAAAAACATTACGATCGAACGTCATGCATTTTTTACTCGAAATCAACGAGAACTAGAATCAATAGAACAGTACGTTTTTGAACTGAAAAAAATAGCAGACAAATGTGAATTTAAAGATTTATTAAATGATTTAGTACGAGACAGAATGATATGTGGTATAAGGGATGGATCATTGCGAGAACGATTATTGAGAGAAACCGAGTTAAATTTAGCAAAAGCGGTAGACATTTGTCGTCTGGCGGAAACATCAAGAATACAGGCTAACAGTATAAAAATGGAAAAGCAGGAACACCATGTAGATGAAATTACTGAGCACCAAGACCAGAGCCATGTTCACTTTTTAAGACGGGGCGGGCGGCGCAATTCGACACCGGCAAAACGGATTCCATGGCGCGGCGGGCGGCCATCTCAGCACGATAACATTCCAGTGGCCACCGCAGGCGCGTATCCCAGCTCCGCACAATTTACATCAACAAATGATGCGCAAAAAGTGAGACGGACAAATTCACAAACTTATGATAAGCGCAGTCTGTATACGAGTGGTCCCGGTAGCAATGTGAAGTGCGGAAAGTGTGGAATTCAACACAACAAGTTCAACTGTCCGGCGTATGGACAGCGGTGTAATGCATGCAAAAGGATGAATCATTATGCTAGGATGTGTCGAGTTTATGAGGTCCAGGATGAGTCCAGCGATCAGGTAATACATGGTATTAACAATAATACATATTCACTAGAGTGGTCGGTACTTTTAGTAATTATGAATGTAGCAATTAATTTTAAATTGGACACTGGAGCCGATGTCAACATTTTGCCAATAAAACACTTAAATAAAATTGGTATTTTCGAGCAGAATTTAACTAAAACCAGTACAAAACTACAAGGCTATGCGGGCAGCAAAATTGAAGTGAAAGGTAAATGTTTCCTTAAAGTTAACTACAAACAGCGCGAGTACATACTGGAGTTTTTGATTGTCAATACTGATTCTCCACCTATATTAGGGAGAAGTTCTTGCGAAGAAATGAAACTCATAAAACGCGTAATGACCGTCAAGGAAATTAACAGTAGTGCTAAAATTTTAGACGAGTTTCCCGATTTGTTTGTAGGGATTGGTTGTTTGCCAGACACTTATAAAATTAAATTAAAAGACGATGTACAGCCCACTGTGCATGCTCCGAGGAAGTTACCAGTTGCTTTAAAAGATCAAGTTAAAAATAAATTATTAGAGATGCAAAAAGAAGGTATTATAGAAAAAGTTGAGGGCCCAACAGACTGGGTCAGTAATATGACAGTAGTGAAAAAACCAAACGGCGACCTTCGAATATGCCTAGACCCGCGCGATTTGAATAAAGCAATTAAACGGGAACACTTCAAGTTGCCAACTTTCGAAGAAATAGCGGCTAGTTTATCGGGCGCTAAGTACTTTAGTACATTAGATGCGAAACAAGGATTTTGGCACGTGAAGTTACATAATAGCAGTACTGACTTATGTACCTTTAGTACAGTGTTTGGTAGGTTTAAATTCTTGCAAATGCCTTACGGTATAAGTTCGGCTTCAGAAATTTTCCATAAGAAACTTTATGGGCATCTCGATGATATAGAAGGAGTTATACAGTTTGTTGATGATATTTTGGTATTTGCCAAAACAAAAGAAATGCATGATAAAATACTACGCTTAGTTTTACAGAGATGTAGGAAAATAAATATTAAATTAAATAAACAAAAATGTAAAATAGGTTTAAATGAGCTGACCTATCTCGGGCATAAAATCACAAAAAATGGCATTAAGCCAGATGAAAAACATATTGTGGCAATTAAAAATATGCCCAAACCCCGAAACGTCAAAGACTTGGAACGGTTTCTAGGTATTGTAACATATGTTAGCAATTTCATACCCAACTTTTCAGAAAAAACTGCCCCACTAAGGGAGTTGTTAAAAAAAGATATAGCATGGCATTGGGAAGATTCACATGACAGTTGTTTTAATTTAATCATAAATCAATTAAGCAGTCCTCCTGTATTAAAATATTATACTCTTAACAAACCGGTTCTGATATCTGTCGATGCTAGTAAGAATGGTTTGGGCGCGTGTCTTATGCAGGACGACTTGCCAGTTTGTTACGCCTCTAAGTCATTGACTAAAACCGAACAAAATTATGCTCAGATTGAAAAAGAACTATATGCATGCGTATTTGCATGTGAGAGGTTCTATATGTATATTTATGGCCGCCATGATGTAGTTATAGAAACAGACCACAAGCCTTTAGTAAATATTATTAACAAACCGTTAGTCAGCGCTCCCCCACGGCTACAAAGAATGTTAATGCGATTACAACCTTATTCATTCACATTAGTTTACAAACCGGGTAGGTACCTACACATAGCAGACGCACTGTCGCGGGCAGTAGCACCGGGTAGCGACAGCAAAACGATTCCTCGCGATCATCTCGACGCACAGGCTCAAGTATGCATGATATCAGCTGACAACCCGCTTACAGATTCGCACTTTGTACAGATACAAAAATATACTAAAGAAGATAAAATAATGCAAGAACTAGTTAAAATTATTAAACGAGGTTGGCCCATGCATAAAAGCGAAGTTAGTGATAGTTTAAAACCATACTGGGAGAGCAAACAAGATTTGATAGTAAACTACGGATTAGTTTGGAAAGGTAATAGAATTGTGATACCTAAATGCATGAGAAGCGCAATGTTGAAAAGCATTCATGTGGGACATTTAGGATTAGAGAAATGTAACCTAAGGGCAAGAGAAACTATGTTTTGGCCTAATATGACGTCACAAATACAAGATTATTTATCACATTGTCAGGCTTGCTTAACATATAAAAAACAAAATACAAAAGAACCACTTATATCACATGACGTTCCGAATAGGGCTTGGTACAAGATTGGGACAGATCTTTTTTATATCGGTGCAAAGTCTTTTCTAATAGTCATTGACTATTTTAGCAAATTCATAGAAATAGTTGAATTGCGATCGACCACGTCAGTGGAAATAATAAAACAACTCAAATATATATTTAGACGCCAAGGTGTTCCACAGGTTATTATGTCTGATAATGGTCCCGAATACTCTTCCAAAGTTTTTAAAGAATTTGCAACGCAATGGAAATTTGAACATATTACATCTTCTCCTAGGTATCCTCAATCTAACGGCCAAGTCAAACGTGCCGTTCAAACTATTAAAATTATGATGAAAAAGACGGCATACGACAATTCCGATTTCGATTTAGCGCTATTAGAATACCTAAACACACCTATTAGTGGTGAATTAGCTTCACCCGCTGAACTGTTATACAATAGGAAGCTTCGAAGTATTATTCCGTGTTTACCGCGCCTATTAATGCCCAAGATAAACAAAAACATAAAGAATAAACTTAAGGCTCGTCAAGCATACCAAAAGAAATATTTCGACAGGGGCGCTAAAAACCTAAAACCGTTAAAACTTGCACAAAAGGTCAAAGTTAGATTATACAATCGTTGGATTCCGGGCACAGTGACAAGTATTTTAAATAATAGGTCATATTTAATTAGATTAATCGCTGGAAATGTAATCAGGCGAAATAGAAAACATATTATTATTGACTCTGAGCACAGAATCGATAGCCCGTTGCACTATAATTACGATGACATAACTATCAACGGCCAATCAACACAGCCGCATTCCTCAGCTGTGATTCATTGCGCGGCTGACCAGGAGACAGGTCAGCATGTAAGCACGGGCTCCAGTGCTCCACAGTCGCAAACATCGCTTATTCATAATGATGAGAATGCTAACCAATATAAAACTCGCTTTGGCAGGATAGTGAGACCACCTGATCGCTTGGAGTACTCTAATCTTGGAGGTTCGACTCCCAGGTAGCAGTGATCATTACTCAGATGCAGCAATCAGCACAAAGTTTTTTTTTTTGTTCTTTTTATTTATTATATAATTTTAATTGATTATACTTTTATGTAATTAATCTTGCATGACGTTTTTAATACAATATTGTGAAAAATTAAATTATTATTGTATGTTAGCTACATAGTACTAATAAATTAATATTGTATCGTAGAATATGGCATGTTATATTTATTTAAAATACATATTTTATAATTATATTTGTGATAATACAATCTAAATTTACTTTGCCATAACATTTAGTAAGTAAACCAATTCTGATTGAAAATGCTTATATATTATTAATATGAATTTAATTCAAATGTCTAATAACTTTTGTATCATTTTAAGTAAACATTTATGATTCAATGAGAAGTGAGAAAAACTTATATCCAACCTACGTGTTAAGCTAATGTGTTAAGCTAATACATAACTGGTTATTCTGAGAGTGTATCATAATTAAAAATATTAAAGTGTGAATTCCTTTTATTTTCAGAAGGGAATTGTAGGTAGTTTTGTATTTTATTTCACGCACAATGTAGGTAGGCAGAATTGTTGAATAAATCAGTCTTGGCTCAACTCACTAGTTTTACTCACGTGCCTTTCCTTACATAAATTGACATGGATCGTGATTTGTAATTACTTGAAATTTCCTTTTCAGTTCGTAAAGGCGCGATTCGAGCTGAAATCAAAGTTCTACGTTTTGGGCTACTCATTCGGCGTCAATGTGGCCCTAGAGCTGGCAGCGTTGTTGGAGAAGGAAGGTTGGTTTTTAAATGATGTGCACGATTGTTTTGCAAATACCTGTCTATTAACCTTGATTTAGTCATGTTAATAGTAATAACGAGTATTATAAATACAAAATTTGATATTTTTTAAATAAGAAAATTGTAGCGAAAACATGACTGACACGACTACAAGTTTCCACTACTCGTGTGGTTTTGATGCATATATTTTGTTGAGATTTTTTATTTACTATTTATAACTTTTGATAGAGTTCCTGGATTTTTAGTTTTTCGATGGTACTTATATTATGTATCTTACTTATAATTAGAATTATTTTTGAAAATAACTACGCCTTACTAAAGGGTATTATAAAGAAGCAATAAAACACTTTAGCAATAAAATTCAATAGACATTTCAAGACACAAGCCAAATATATTAAACATAATGACTGAAAATTTACTAAATACGAGTAAATGTCGATTATTTGAAACTTTGACCTACATACTACTTTATCTGTATGATTTTAAAATTATCTCACTCTATAAATTTAATGCCATATCTTATAATTATGATAACATTAGTACAATTATGGCAGTATGTACTGTCATTGCGCTGTTTAAAAGAAAACTTTTACAAGCAAATAAAAACATTAACACTAACTTCAACCTTATTTTCAGGGCACGTAGGCATTGTATTCTGTTTGGACAGCAGTCCGGACGCATTGAGAGTGCAACTAGACTCCTACGTTGGTAATTTATCAGACTCACAACTGCAGAACGCCATAGTCCTACACTTGTACCGACTTATGTCTGGAAACGATAACGAAGAACTAAAGAAGGAGCTTGAGGGCATCGAAGACTGGTCTGCGAAGACGGAAGCCTGCGTGCAAAAGCTCAAGGGATTGGTGAAGTACTCCCACCAGTACCAAAAGTCAATATTGCAGGCGGCGTACAAGAGAATAAAGTTGGCAAGAGAATACCAACCAGCTATCAAGTTAGAATCAGAAATAGTTCTCATCAAAGGCATTCCTCATCCCAAAGCTGGACCTCTCCCAGAAGATTATAATTTGTCTAGATACACAAATCAACCTGTACATGTTTTCAATATTGAATCTGATCATGCATTAGCACCTAACGATAGCAGAGTCACTAATATTGTCAACAAAATGTTAGACCCAAAAGTACAGGAGGAGTTCAAAAAGAAGAATCTATGCGCTATCTACTTCGCTGATCCTTTCAAAATTCTGTAAAAATAATAATTTAAGTCACTTAGCTTTAATATACGGCCACTAATTTATTTAGTTGTAAGTTTTTAATACATGTTTGTGAGTTTCATAACTAGTGATTTTATTGTTCCATTCCAGGACGACGCAAATTTAAAGTTATAAACTTACCTTGCCCTAGGTATGGTTGGAATCATATGTCGCTGAATATTAAAGTAATGGTTCTTTAATGTTCAAGCAACAAGTCTGTTTGTTTTGAAGAGATTTCTAATAAATTTACCTTTTTTTATAAAACGTTGCTCAAAAAGCCTGGTAACACCGCTGTTATCTATATTTAATGCCTCACTGTCATCGGGTGTCTTTCCTATGCATTGGAAAGTAGCAAAGGTAGTTCCTATTTTCAAAAGCGGTGACAACAAGGCTGTCAAAAACTACAGACCGATCTCAATACTCAGTAGTTTTGGAAAGATACTAGAGTCTATTGTCTGCTCAAGAATCCAAGGTTATTTTAAACAGCACATCTCGATACACCAGCATGGCTTTGTACAGGCTCGGTCGACAACTACCAACCTTGTTACCTTTATTGAGGAAGTCATGGAGGGAATTGACGGGGGCGGGCAGATCCACGTCGTTTATACTGACTTTCGGAAGGCATTTGACACGGTTCCTCACAGCGTTCTGGTCTCAAAACTTGCGTCGTATGGTTTTACAGGTGCACTCTTGACGTGAATTGAATCCTATCTCCGGAATAGATCTTTTTATGTCGTTGCTAACGGCTTCAAATCTAGTATATATTTCACCACATCGGGTGTTCCTCAGGGTTCCCATCTGGGACCAGTTCTTTTCAACATCTTCGTCAACGACATCCCAGAATGCTTTCAATATTCCAAGCCGTTCTTATATGCTGACGATTTGAAAGTTCTTAAGGTAGTAAACAATGTTTCAGACTCAGAACTATTTCAAAACGATCTAGATCACATGACTGCTTGGTGTCGGCTTAATGGCATGCATCTTCATACTGAAAAATGTCATTTCATTAATTTTACCAGGAAGGTCAGTGGTATATTGACTTATCCCTACAGCATTGACAGCTGACCTTTAACTGAAGTAGACTCAATAAGAGATCTCGGTATTCTTCTCGATAGAAAACTTACATTTGTGCCGCATATCGAGGGAATTGTTACTGGAGCGTCTAAGGCATTAGGCTTTATATTACGCAACATCAAAATATTTAAGAGTTACAAAACTAAAATATTGATTTATAACAGCTTAGTGCGAAGCATACTTGAATACGGGTCAATAGTCTGGCGGCCACACTACGCCAACCATATTTTGAGAATAGAAAGGATCCAAAAAAGGTTTTTGTGGCACCTGACATTTTCCGAGGGCAAGGCCAAAGCAGTACGCTCATACGATGCAAGACTGAAAAGATTCGGGATTAGCAATCTAGATAAACGCAGAGACTTACTCGATTTGGCTTTCCTATTTAAGATTCTTAGAAATATGGTCGATTGTCCACAACTGGTATGTAAATTTAATTTTAAAGTTCCCCATCGTTACCCTCGTAACAAGATAAAAAATATTCTTTCTGCACCACGCCGTAGGACTCGGTTGGGTGCCTGCTCACCGGTTCCACGTCTCTGTAAACTTCACAATGAACTTAGCGATTACCTGGACGTTCACTTGGACTCCATTAATAAATTTAAGAGATCAATAGTAATTAATAACAATAAATAAGCACTAATTTTATTTGGCAGGTTTTCATTTGAAATGATATTCAGTAAATAATTTAATAGAAAAATAGATTAGGTCATTAATTAATAGAAGGTAAATAGTGGGTAGGAAAATGTAAAAGAAGATTTATATTTTACGTTGATATTTCTTAAGTTACACACATAGCATGTACTTTTCTGTTTTTGTTTTGTTTGTTTCGTATCTGTATAATGTGCTAATAATGTATGGTGTATGCAGAGTTTATCTGTAAGTCTGTCGTGCAATAACTGCAAGCATCCCAAATTCATGTTATTACTAGTTTAAGAACCATTGTAACAACAGTTGATAAACCAAATAAATAAAATAAAATAAAAGAAATTAAATGAGAAGGGTAATGGACGCATTGTTACTTTGACATAGTACTAAATTAAAAAACACGATCTCTTTTCAAATAATATATGGTAAGAGGCGACTAAAGAAGTACTGCTAGAAAAACACACCGCGATTCAGTTAGAATGCTACCACCAATCCTCCTGCAAAACGGTCGATTATATCAATATCAACACTGTTTGGAAAATGTAATGCTGCAGTAGGTTTAAACAATGAAATAGCTGATGCAGGCTATTGGTGATGACTGTGAATGATGATGAAAACATGTAATTCAGATAAGGGCATTTCAACAACGAAAAACTCAGCATTACTGCAGCCTAAGCCTTTTGTATTTTTATAATAAAATCAACTATTCCAGCCGGGTAGTATTTTCCAATCCGCTCTTGCTCTAAATCAGAGGTGAGCGCATGTTCGCTCGCATCGCGAACCATTTCCCTAATCCAGTGACGGACGGCTACATACTTCACATTTTACTCGGCGAATTTAAATAACGCGCTAAAATAGTTTTAAGGTTCGAATTTGCGAGCGGTTTGTCTAGTGTCCGTTTCGCTTAGCTGCAGGATCGTAATCGCAAATATAGGGTAGGAGAAAAAGTTTATTCTTATTATGTGAAAAATTGTGCTGCCTTAATGTTCTTTATTTAAGGCATTAAAACCAGCCAGGTACAACGAATTCCCAATAAAAAAATTAAATAAATTACTTTCTTTACAAAAAAATAATCCTTTTTAAAAAGGCATGTTATATTATAAACCACTAATTTTGAATCAATGAATAATTTTGAACTTATTCTTTACATCAATACCTACATTTCATTCATAAATAATAAATAATTTGCTAAAGTATTTGTAAGTCTGTAATGGATGTGTCTTTTGATAAAAAAATCAAAAATACTCTCACGAATAAGCTATTTTTTCGAACAACAATTTTGGGAGTTTATTTCCTACGGCTTTCAGCTTTGTTTTTATAGGAAAACCATTAACTCTTATCCCCAAAACTTGGCTGGCAATTCAGGTGATTTATCCAATTGCATTCAAGCAATTATTGTACTTAGTCCAATTTTGGATGTAATAAATATTATCTTGAACTACCATAACGAATTCCATCCATAACCCAAATAGAACAGCCAGCACAATAATATTATTTGGATGTCATTCTTAAAAAAATTATGTACATAAGTTTTCTATAGCCAGAATTTTATTAATAAACGACTTAAATTCAAAGTTTTCGTTTTGTTTTTATAAGAAAATGTCGACATTTTCTTATAAAACAAAACGAAAACGGATATTTCTTATGGATTGAAAAATAGGCCTGTTATGCAGTAAAAGATGTAAGGTTTTATCAGAGAAATTATATTATGAAAAAGATGCAATAAGTAACCAAAGGACAAACCCGTTTCCCATACAATCTTGGGCCTGACGTTACAAAGCTGGGAATTGGCCATAAATTCAAGCATATTGAAAAGATTCATAAGCCCTATTTTCACATCTTTCTACAATGGGAAAGTTACTTAAATCAAGCAATGAACTTATTTTATTTTATAACCTGTATCATCTATTATTTTACAAAAAATACCATTTTGGTACTTATACCTGGATAAGATCTAGGTTCCTTTTCTATCTATAGGCAATATAGGTAGTAAACAGAGCACTTCAGCAGAGCAGTGAGAAAAATACAAAAATACAAACCACATTATAAACGAAACAAAATGTGATTGTGAGTGAATGACAAATGACAATTAGTTGTCATTGTCAGCTGATATTCTTAATAATAGTGCAGCCTGTTACATCAGGAATTGAACTATTCAAAATGTTCAATTGTTTTATCAATGATTACTTAATGAACTGCAAAGCTCGTGGAAAAAAATGTTATTTACATTCTTTAAGTTTTATATATTTATATCAGGATTTTAAAACGAATTATTTAGCTTATTCCCTAAAAAATGCAATTGTAAAGAAGTATTACTATGAATCGATTTATTCCAAATCGATTAAAACGTTAAAAGCCCCGCTCTATGAAGTGACAGAGCGTTTACGGAGATAGTCACGTTTAAATTTATTTAGTTTAAATGTGTGTAAAACGGTTTACAGAGACTGTTTAAGTATTAGAAAAACAATATTTTATGTTGTATTTTATCCATCTTCTCCACATGTCCATTGCTAATTAAACTATTTTTTGGAGAAATAGGTAAGTAAAATAAAAGGGATTTTTTGGCATAATTTTCATTGTTGTAACGTCGGGCCCAAAAATGGGGTTCTCCTTTAAGGCAGTATCAAATTAGCAATCATAGACAATTCAATCTGGTAACTAAGTTTAGATAATTAACAAAAGTAAGCTTTACTCGAATTATTGATTCAGGATTTATACCATGTACCTTATTTATTAAGAGTTTCCGATATTTCGGCACTGTTGCAAGCGCCATGATCACGGGAGAAGTTCTCAGTTCTACCGTGATCATGGCGCTTGCAACAGTGCCGATAGTTATCCTATGTTTTTAACTTTGTTCATTAGATAACAAAACTAAACCGTAGTTATTCAATTTTTTTATTGTTTGACTATCCGTCAAGGAAAACAACACCAGACAATACGCCGCACTCACAGACGTTATTTAGTCTTACGGCCGGTTCCAATAACCTATCTACGAGTATCTTCAGTTTTGGCATATCGGAGATATAGGAAACAGTTTCTATCTCTGTTTTTGCCGTCCAGAGAAACAAAGACAGAAGTTGTTTTCTATCTCCGATATGTCAAAATTGAAGATAGATAGGTTATTGGAAATGACCGTAAGACTATCTATCACGTCTGTGAGTGCAACTGCAGCGGTATGTGTCAGAGTTTTTCAAGGCGCCTTTTACAGGCCTCTATCAAGACATGTTTTTAAGCCTTCCTATTCCCAGTAACCCATGGCCTATGGTTTTTAAGCCCTCCACTTTGCGACAGTAGCCAAAACTAACGGCTTAACATACGGCCGTGCCTTCCATAGCAAAACTGTAACCTCTACCTAAGTCAGATAATAATACAAATACATGTCTTTCCTATGTGCGAGTACCTTTCAATGGCTGTGTTTATAAGAAAATTCGTTCTTATGTAATGTATTAGTGCTGTTGGTGTTCCGAATAAAATAATACAGCAAAAACCGATCATTGTCAATTACTTACTCAAAATAAGTTTCTTTATGCATTTTTACTAAAAGTTTCTACTAAATTATTGACAAGAATATTTCGAAATTGTTATCAACAAACACTTAAACCACTATTAACAACTGCCCAAACAAACACTTAAACCACTATTAACAACTGGATACGCGCTCGCGCCCTTGCGCTGTTAACACACTTAGTCTGTTGTTCTTCTGTCTTTTAATTAAAAATGTGGTAAAAAGTGATAATTTCCACTTGAAACTTATACCAAAATACGCGGAAACTTCTGAAGAATCCGGCAGTGATATAGTGAATCTTTAAAAATTAACCAACCGGCGAAAACAATCAACATTATCTGCCGAATCAACCGTGCAAATTCACCCGAAGGCGGGTGAGTCACTGAACTCTGCACCGAGTCAGATTTTATGACCATATATGGTAATGAGACATATCTCACAAGACGGCAAAATAACAGTCGAGCAGGATATGGATCGTACTTTCGACGTATGACGTCATCACCAAATGGCTCTGCGTTACTAACTCAGTACTCTCGGACGCCACAGGTGCGTGACTTCAAATCCGCCTTGAACATCGAAATATTTATATCTCTTTTTTTTGTTTTTTCTTTTCTTTTTTTTTCTTTTTTCCTTCGAATCTGAGTTTAATTATGGCTCCTAAAATGATATGTGGAAAATGTAACAAGATAATTAAGGAAAAGCAATTTCTAAAATGCTCGGTCTGCAAACAAAATTTCGATCTTATTTGTACCAATAAAGAGAAACTTTATCATCTTATGGACAAGGATAGAAGGATTTCATGGTCATGTGATAGGTGCCGACGCGGGACGCGCCTTTGCAGTACTCCAAAATCACAAGAAAGGCAAGTCCAGGAAACTAAAACGGTGGAAAAATCACAGGTATTGGTAACTGAAATCCCAACTCAAGCATTGCAGAGTCTATCAAAAACTAAGGAAACGATAATTAATCTTACGAAACCAAGAGAGGAGCTCAATCAAATGCAAAATACATTGGATAACGTTACCAAAAGAAGATACAATGTACCGATACAAAATTCGTTTGATTCCCTATCAGAAGATGAATCGTTTAATAGTAGTGCTTTGCGAAATGATACGTTGAACAGAAGCTGCCCTAACTTCAACATAGAAAATAAAGACAGATTGAAAGACCTGAACAATAAATTAACAAACCTTCAGTATAAACTTAATGCAGCTGATAGTGAAATAGAAAAGTTACTTTTAGAAAACGGAAAATTAAAAAGGCAAATTCTAAACAATGAGACAAAAATTAAACAATTAGAATACATTTGTAAAGCTACTCCTAAAATGAATAAAAGGAAAAAACACTCAATTACAAGTAACCCACATGTCTCAAAGTTAGAAGATTCAAACCTCAATACTCAAAACGGAACATATAACGATTTTGGGACTGAACAGGTTGAAGAAGTTCGAGATGACGATGACAATGGCGGAAATAGAGAAGACGGACAAATTGAAGGTAATATAGAGAAAAAAGAGGTAACAAAAACAGAAGGGAAAAAAAGTCGCATTAATACTCGTAGCAAGAGACTCTTAATTTTTGGGGGACAACAATGCGTTGGCCTGGCTTCGACACTTACGCAATCAAGACTAAATTCTGACTATAGAAAATATAATATAATGTCCTTCACCAAACCAAATGCAATGTGCGAAGAAATATTAAAAACAGCAGAAACACTAAGTCCAACCACTGACGATATTATTATTGTAAGTGTTGGTCAAACAGATAAAAATCCAACTAAATTATGCGCGGAGTTGAGCTATTTTCTAAAACTACATTCTCAAACTACAGTGATTGTGCTAAGTACAACAAATTGTATTTATTTAAATGAAAAAAAATTAAACAGTACGTTGGCTTTATTATGTAAAAATTTCGAAAACTGTAAGTTTGTAAATCTAAAAGACATCAACTGTTCTGATAGAGACTTCATATTCAAAATATCAAATAAAATTAACACAGTTATTGACACCCGAAAATTTAAAAAATCTTTGACAGCAAGTAAAGTTGTACAAAAGAAAATAACAGATTTTTTCCTAAAAGAGTTTATAGTGAGTTCTGACCATCATTATATCCATAGTCGCAAGTTTTTTCGTGGCCCAAAACGAATTTGCCGTGTTTCACCAGAATATAGCGGGAATCCTTAGCAAGGCAGAACTTATAGAGCTTACGTTGGATGAATTATCAGCTAACAAAGATAATTTTAATGTACTGTGCTTTAGTGAATCATTTATTAAATCGGGTAGTGAGGGTAACACAAACATAGCTGGGTATCACCTAGTAGCGTCATATTCAAGAACGCACCAAAAGAGAGGTGGCGTTTGCATATTATGTAAAAGTGGCATTGAAACACAGGAATGGACTTATGCAAAGGAATTATCTGAGGACTATATATTTGAATGTTGTGGCATAATAATAAATTCAATTAAATGTATAATTATTTGCATTTACAGAACACCTAAATCTAATTTAACACAGTTTTTTACAAAGTTAGAAAAACTTATGAGTAGGTTAAAATACAAAACAAAATACAAAATTATAATAACAGGAGATCTCAATATAGACACATTAAAAATCACAAATGACTCTAATGAACTTAAAAGAATTTTAAGCAACTATAATTTTAAACTACATATAACAAATCCTACCCGTAAAAATGCCTGCCTGGATCAAATAATAAGCAATATTCGAACAGTTCAAAGTGAGACTCATGCATTATATATGTCGGATCATGATACAGCACAATCTATAAAATTTCTTTTATCGGGTGAGTTTCGACTTCCGAAGTTTCTGTATTGTAAAAAAAGAGATTACAATCAAGATAACATTGTCAGTTTTCGAGAGTGTCTACGGAGTTTGTCATGGGGCGGTGTTTATAAGACAGACAATTTTGAAATCGCTTTTCATGAATTTTACTCGGAATTAAAATTGTTTTATGATTTGTGTTTTCCTGTCAAAAAAGTAAGAATCAGGTCACAAACAAAAGGTATAAGAAATTGGTTCACCAAAGGCATTAAGAGATCTACTATAACCAAAAGGCATCTGCGTTTTGCTTATTATAAAAATTCTAATGCAAGTAGTAAAACAAAATATTTAAATTATTCAAAGCTCTTAAAACGCTGTATAAATCAATCTCAAAAATTAACAAATTCTAAATTTATTATTCAATCCAAAAACAAATGCAAAGCTACTTGGGATTTAATACGAAATAAAATAACTAATTCTCAAATTAATTCAAGCATTGACAAATTAAAAACAAATAATAACATAATTATAGATGACCCGAGTGACATTGCGAATACTTTTAATAATTATTATATTCAATTGACAAATTCAAATAATGATGATAATACTGACAAACAGCCATATTCTTTACAAATTAATTCTAATCGCGCTAGTTTGTTTTTGGCCCCAACAGATGAATATGAAATAATAAAAATAATAAACTCGCTAAAATCAACTAATTCGGTTGGACATGACGAAATACAAACAAGTGTATTGAAGGCCTGTAGTAGGGAAATCGCGGCCATATTGAGTTACTTGGTGAATCTTTCTTTTGTCACAGGAACTTTTCCTGAACCATTAAAAATGTCCATAGTGTCACTTCATAAGAAGGGTTCTAAGGATACCGTGGAAAATTATCGTCCAATATCACTCATACCTGTCATTGCAAAAATTTTCGAAAAGGCTATGCATGAACGTATTACAAATTTTCTTAATAAGTACAATATAATTAAACAAAATCAGAACGGGTTCCAAAAAGGGAAATCTACATCCCTGGCTGCTTTTTCTCTCGTGGATAGGGTTTTAGGCTACATGGACAAACGTAAACCGGTGACGACTGTTTTTTTCGATATGTGTAAAGCATTTGATTACGTGGCACATAACATTCTTCTCGAAAAATGCGATCGTTATGGTATAAGGGGTATAGCCTACAAATGGATAGCCAGTTATTTAAGCAATAGGTTGCAATATGTGGAGATCTCGAAGTTAGATTCAAACAATGAACAAAACAAATACAAATCTCAAATGGCGGCAAACAGAGTCGGGGTACCTCAGGGAAGTATCCTGGGACCATTGCTATTTTTACTTTATATTAATGACATACCGGATATTATAAAATATGACTGCATCTTATTTGCTGATGACATATCAGTGGTTATACCATGTAATAATATTAATACTTATAATGACGAAATAAATAATACTATTCTAAAAATAATAAATTGGCTAGACAATAATAAACTTAATGTAAATTTAAATAAAACAACATATATACAATTTGTTAATAAAAATGGTAAGAAACAAAACTTAAACATACATTTTGGTGATAAATCAATAAATCAATCTTGTTATACTTCCTTCCTAGGTATTATACTAGACGATAGATGCTCATGGGCTGAACATATAAAGAAAACTTGCGCGAAAGTAAATTCTTTTGCGTATCCTTTATGGCGATTGACAAAGATTAGCAGCAAAAAGGTAGCTATTCAAGCATATCATGGGTATGTAGGATGTGTGCTTAGATACGGCATTCTTCTGTGGGGAAATTCTTGTCATATGAATCGAGCATTTATAGCCCAGAAGCAATGTGTGAGAGCAATATGTAATGTTGATTCACTAACATCTTGTAGATCGCTTTTTAAAGACTTAAATTTTCTTACTGTTTCTTGCATGTATATTTATGAAATATGCGTCTTTGTCAAAAGTCACCCAAAGTTATTTAAAACACGCATGGAAACACATGGACGTAATACAAGGTACCCTAACAAGCTGATACTAAATACAGTAACGACTCGGATATATGGCCAAAATAGCTACCAAATGGCAGTCAAAATATATAACAGACTGAGCGATGATATGAAGTCTCTATCATTAGAAATGTTTAAAAAGAAACTTAAAACCTGGTTGATACATAACTGTTTCTACTCAGTGGAGGAATATTTTAATTTTTTCAAAGAAATATGATGTGAAAATTAGTAATTATTGTATATAAAAAAAAAATTGTTTGCATGCCAGATTCTGGTAAATTGTGTGAAACACTTAAAATTTAAGATCTGTATGTACCACATTTTGAGCAAAATAAAATATATTTGATTTGATTTGATTTGCCCTGCAATCCTCTTGGAGATAGTTTCAAATTTCTGCCATTACAAGACCAGAAGCTGACAATTTCAGATCTCTATTATAAATTTACGCGGAGCTACGAAATGCTTGATGAAAGCGCTTCAATATTAAATCGGTCGCAACCATCGGTAAAAAAAGAATAGATTCAGAGTATAATTTTTCTAATCGTTAATTTTGTATTTGATTATCTCCACTAGCTTTTTTGCCTGCATTGCTGCCTCAGGAAAACCTTTATAATTATGAGATGTTTGTATGAGAAAAAAATATTGTAATACATATAAAAAAAACATTAAATAGTACATCATCTCGTCTTTATCAGAATAACTAGACTATATCAGTCAACTGCTGGACCCAGGCCTCCCTTAAAGAGGCACTACGCCATAATTGCCACGCTCGGCAGGCGGGTTACCGATCGCAGATTGACCAATGGTAGGGAAACGACGCTGCTGCCCGTCTCCAAGTAGCACTCCTTTAGTCGCCTCTTACGACACCTATAGCAAAAGAACTTAGCAGGCGGGTTACCGATCGCAGTTTGACCAATAGTAGGGAAACGACGCTGCTTCCCGTCTTCAAGCAGCACTCCTTTAGTCGCCTCTGATGACACCAATAGCAAAAGAGCATAGCAGGCGGGTTTCCGATCGCAGATTGACTAATAGTAGGGAAACGATGCCGCCGTCCATATTCTTCTGGCAGTACTCCTTTAGTCGCCTATAACGACACCTATAGGATCAGATGGTGGTGCTTATCTTTTAATAGTGAACGACACGATATAATATATCGTTTATAATCAATTATAACCCAGACGAAGTCACGAGCAAAGTACTAGTACAATAATACGTATTTCAATAATTCCATTATCTTTATTACTTTAACAAACTTTAGAACAGAAAATGCAAAATTTTGGACACTAATGTTTAGTAAATTTTAATTAAAACAATTTGAATTGATTGATTGATCATGTTTTTCTTTGTCTACATCGAATCTAAAGTAAGTTTAGTCGTTGTTTACAGAAATATGAACCAAAAGGTTTACAGAGAAATAATAAATGTTTTACTATGTTTATGTTTTTTGTGTTATTTGATGCTGAAACTACCGAGTTAAGGACTCACAAAAATATGTTAGTAATAACTTACAACTAAATTAAATTTATTAATCAAAATAATCTTATAAGCATACTAAAATTGTTATTTAATAGAAAATCTAATAATAAATAATAAATCAATTAATTAAAATAATTTTATAAACATACTGAAATTGTTATTTAATAGAAAATCTAATAATAAATAATAAATCAATTAATTAAAATAATCTTATAAAACATACTAATCATTATAACTGAGTAATAATAAAATAAAAATTATAATACAAGTGAAGAGTTAATATATACTTACGAAGAATTTTAGGTAATAATTCACATGAGTCTATACATGATGCTTTTTGGTGATTTCTTGTTTGGCCTCAACTCGTAATTGGTGACTTATTTTACGTCTATTAGAAGTTATAACTTTTCCATAAAATATAGTTTATTTTTATGCATTGCCAACCCTGAGAACCTCCTTTTTTTCATCGGTTGACAAATTGTTTAATTTTTAGAACCAAAAGAAAAAAAATATTTATTTGACACAAAACAACAAATACAAAGCACAAACATAAAAAAAAGAAACAAGCGTCAAAAAGGTTCCCGCTCAGCATTACGTAGTCGTGACAGCTAGAGGCATATCACGACGCTGATTTCAGCGGGGTCCCTGATCGAAAGCGTGGTGACTCCTTTTTAGGGTTGCGTAGCCAAATGGCAAAAAACGGAACCCTTATAGATTCTTCAAGTCTGTCTGTCTGTCTGTCTGTCTGTATGTCTGTATGTCTGTCCGTCCGGACATGGCACAGCCACTTTATTCTGGAAGTATTAGCATTTCATAGTTGAAACTTGCTAGGTAGGTGTATCATTCATACAAACACTATGAAAAACAAAGTTTTTTTTTGCAGTCAACAAAATATTGTGGTATTTTAGTTAAAGTTGGTACGGAACCCTCATTGCGCGAGTCCGACTCGCACTTGGCCGGTTATTGCTTTGGATTATCCTTGAAGAATAAGTGATTCAAAACAAAACGTTAGGGGATTTCCATCTTTGTTCTATCGTTTATCATCAGCATCACCATTATATTAGTCCACTGCACTGCTAGAGGTGGTGAGATCTACCCCCTAGTGGTTCACCCTGGGCAACGGCATCTTTGGTTTTCTAACCAATGATGACGGCTAACAGATCCCTCTGCGGTAGTAGGCTTCGTGAGAGGCCGTCTGGATGCTAGGTGTACCACCCTCCTGCCAAAGTCCAGCGCCAAACAGTTTTTTTGTGTTTCGCTGGTGTGTGGGAGAACCAGTACCTCTGGGTAAGTTTGCTCCATCTTAGGCTTCTTCTTAACCGTATAGTTACGTATGTAGTCAAGAACAAGCCTATTATTTATAAAAAAAAAAACCTTATGAAACTCAGCTGACTCAAAGCGAAAACTTATTTTACAAACTTTTCCTTTTTTTTTATCTTCATAAAATAACACACCGCGTTCTACAAAAGCTAATTTGTTCGTAGCTCCGAGCATCAGACTGCCAGTTGCTACAAATGTACTGTGGCCCGGACAAATTGACAGTGGAAGTCTGCGACGGCTCTCCCGGCCGGCTGATTATTGCATTTCAATATTCAATGCACTGGAGATTCGAAATTGAAAAGTTCCGCTTTCCAGAATTAGTCTGACTAGACTTTGTAAGACAATTGGTTCGCTAATAACTCTATTAGTTTCGATATAATTTTAGATGGTACAGTTCTAGGATTGGAATTTGGTGCTACTGATTTTTTAATAGACTCAAAGGAAGTTTTACAATATTTTTATATGACCACGCATAACTTTTTAATGGGTAGACAGATTGCGTTTTTTATATGGTTCAAAGTAAGACTCATTAATATTAATAAAACCGGCCAAGTGCGAGTCGGACTCGCGCACGAGGGGTTCCGTACCAAAACGGCCAAAAAAACGGCTTTGTTGTATGGGACCCCCCTTAAATATTTATTTTATTTTGTTTTTAGTATTTATTGTTATTGCGGTAACAGAAATACATAATTTGTGAAAATTTCAACTGTCTAGCTATCGCGGCTCTTGAGATACATCCTGGTGACAGAGCGACGGACAGAAGGACAGACGGACAGACGGACAGACGGACAGACGGACAGACGGACAGACAGACAGACAGACAGACGGACAGACGGACAGACAGCTAAGTCTTAGTAATAGCATAGGGAAGTAATAGGGTCCCATTTTTACCCTTTGGGTACGGGACCCTAAAAAACAAAACATCTGATTAGGAAAATAGGGTTAAATGTTAGTCACAGCAATGATGGGAGCAGGTATAATTACCACGCTTACCAAATGCGGGATGAAAACCCCGAGAAATGTTTGAAAATTTGACACTCTTGTTGTCCGACCCGGGGATCAAACCCAGAACTAAATTCAATTGATTATGATTCAAGTGATTCAATAAAAAATTTAAAAAGAAAACAATCGTTCGTATTTAATATATTAGGTTAGATAAATGGTGACATGTGTATTGATAGAATGAATAAAAACAGCTGAACTATCCCTCAACCCCCAGGAGGCACTCGGGTGCCACGATAACAATTGATTTCAATTGTGTCTGGAATAACTCACGATCGAGGGATTAAAATGCCATTATATGAATAGTACAGTTATCAAAATGCCCAACTGAACTGAACTATATGGTTAAGTAACAATAATGAGGTTTAAAAACACCCAACTGTACCGTGGTAAGACCTCCTCATGTCCTAATAAATAACATAAGTAAGGTTGTATTCATCTTACTAAAAAATTATGCTAAATTTCTTTTAACGTAAACACACCAAACGAATCGTTAGTGTGTCGCTGATTAGATAGATGACGTTACTTGTATAATCCATAATTGAGTTTGTTCTACAAAATGAAATGAAACATGTTATATATTGACTAATTTCCTACATAAACCTAGGGTAAAGAAGTAAATGTAGTATCATTAGATACTAGTTCCACTTACTTCTATGACGTAAGGTTTCGTTACTACAGCGACTGCGGTTAGAAAGCGTCTGACATTTGTCACTTCGGTGTTCAGATCCGTTTTTATAATAAGGGTCCCCTCGAAAAAAAAACTAAACTCTTATTATAGGATCACTTCGTTTTTTTACTTCCATCCGTCCATCCATTTCTGTCAGGAAAGTTTACATCGGGAACGCGTGAAAAAGTAAGTTAGTAACAGCCTATCATCCCACTGCAGGGAAAAGGCCTCCATCATTGAATTCAAGTTACCCTAGCAATGATGGGTACAGGCATAATCCCCACGCTTGCTAAATGCGGGTTGGTGATCACAAACCCGAGCAATGTTCGAAAATTCTAAACTTTTGGTTGTCCGGCCCGGGGATCGAACCAGAGACCCCGAGATTTTAGTCCAGTATTTAAACTGCTAGACCAACGGGGCGTTAACGGAGTTGAACTTAAAACCGTCTATGATCACTTTGCTATCCGTCCGTCCGTCTGTACGTCAAGACCGTCCATGTTAGTAACGTTTGGAGGTATGATGTTCAAAAAAAAATCCTATCGTTTGTATTTAATATACTAGGTTAGATAAATGGTGACATGTGTATTGATACAATGAATAAAAACAGCTGAACTATCCCTCAACCCCCAGGAGGCACTCTGGAATAACTCACGATCGAGGGATTAAAATGCCATTATATGAATTATACTTATAGCTCACTCATATGATTGTTTTCACAATAAATTAAATCAAAATTGTAACTGTGTTCCAATCGAAAGAGTTTCCAATGTCAAATATTTAGGATTAATAGTCGATGAAAATTTCTCTTGGTCTGACCATATTGATTTTATATGTAATAAACTTAGGATATTATTGGGTAAACTTTATCGTTTAAAGAATAGAGTACCACGTAATATACTAAAAACTTTGTATTTGACCGTTGTAGAATCGGTAGTGTCCTACGCTCTCGACAGCTATGGATTGACATTTAAAACATATTTAAATAAGAAAGAAGCTCTTCAATTTGGGTTCCTAAAATTACTTGTTAATGATAAAACGAAATTTAAATGCAAAAATAACTATCACCATTTATTTAAAATCTGTGAAATTTTACCAGCCAGCTTAAAACACAAATACTTACTGTTAACTACAAACCATGAGCGTCGAGAGCGCTTGACACCGCTGCAACACGGTCACCTCACTCGGGCTGCTTCGAGCGGCAGATACGTTGTACCCAGGGTTCACAACTATTACGGAGATCGGACACTGAACAAACGATTACCATATTTGTTCAACGCCCTGCCGCCCGAAATAGCAAAATTAACGAAACAAAAAGATTTCGGTATAAAGCTTAAGAAATACTTCATCAATAAACTTACTTAATATATAAGTCGAGATTTTATATATTGGATGGGTTTGTTGATAAAGTATTTTACGTAAGTTAGTTTATTTAAATAACTTAAATGTTAATTTAATAATATATATAATATTGTCAATTATACGAGATTCGCAATCGCAGACAACCACGAAAGTGGTTTGCGAGGCACAAATTCTAATATAAATTAATGTACCTACTGATAATAAATAAATAAATAAATAATAAATAAATAATCAAAATTATAAGACGCTGACATGAGCCAAATTGAGTTCAATGAAGATTGTTTTGCTTTAAGCCTATGGCTCGTATTGTTGCCAAATTCTATGTAGTTGTAATTGATCATATTTTCGACCAGGTGGCTGTTTCCAAAACACGATTCTAAAAACTTTTCTCGATAGAAAAAAATCTCAAAGTAGCCTCTAAAAATACATATATTACCATTTTTCTCTGCGGTCCGTATAACAATGATAATACAATTTTGCTATATTGTATATTACATGTTGCTTAAGCAAATGGCTGATTTAGATTTTTAATAAAATAGCAATTTTAAATTGCACAACGAATTTTGTTGTTTTGCACTTAGGCCCTTCTATTCCATGCGCTTTTTCTCTGTCACTCCTACGAGAATCGACAGTGATAGCTGTGACGCGTTCCAAAGAAATTCAAAGACGAATAAATTTGTGGGCGTGTTCATTGCTCAGGGTCATCGGCTGCAGTCCGTTTTTTCCATTCAAACGTAGTCCCCTGTTTCCTCCCTGGATAATGCCAGTAGAGCAATAATTTTAATTACAAAAATCTATGGCTACTAATAGCATGTTTCTATGGGTTCTGTTTTTTCATAAATTAATTAATAAAAAAGATATGAGCCCTCAAAAATCTAAAATATTTGCCAGATTTTCCGCTGTGATCAAACATCCAGAAAACAAACTTAGCTAAGTTTTAGAAAAAAATTGAAAATACACGAACACGGCCAAAGCCTTTTTTAAATTTTTAATGACAAAAGTATTTAAATCGGTCTAGTTTTAGAAAAGTAATTGGGAGACTACGAAACGTTGATTTGGTGTGCTTTTAGTAGGTATTTTCGGTCCAAGAAGCAGTCGTCTCTATCACACTCTGCGGTGAATGCGTTTGGCACTGCACGACAGCAATAGATTTTACAAATAACCATTTTTCAATTCTCTCGCCCTTAGTGTTTCCTCTGAAGCTTTGGATAAATCAAGTAAGAAAAAAAGTACGTATTTTACAAATATTTCGAAATTCTGAATAAACAAAAATTGAAGGATATTAATTCTCGTGGATCTAGAACGATAAAAGGAGACAATTTTTTTGGGCCCAGTAGCAACGGTACCGTATAAGAATATCGTTGTATCCTAAAATAATAACTTATTTTTTTAGACAATTAGACAAAAGATCATGTTTAAATGAAACCGGAATCATAAAATCAATTTAAAAATGCGTTGTATTGACTTTTTTAAAACACGACATTCCTCCATTTTGGAGTCAAAGCAAAGATAACTTATTGTGTCAAGGTCTTACTATATAATCCATGTAAAAGGATCGTTATAAAAATAAAATAAACCATTTTAATTAGGAGATAATGATTAGATCACATTTTATCTACTTTTATTTATTATAAATAAATGGAATCTCAGTAAAAAATGTTTTAATACAATTTTTAAGATTTTTGCTAAAATGTTTATTTAGTAAAGCCGTAGAACGGAACGTAATTCCGTCTTGATGTTTGACAGTTTTCACAGACATTGACAGGAGTGAGTTGAGTGACAGTCATTTATTATCATACTTTCCGTTTGTTTCGAACTGAGTTTTTATATTCTACGATTTTTTCCTTATTTTTAACGAAAAATATAGGAAAATTGCATCAAGTACAGCTTCTATTCCACTAAACCGTTGTGTTAACTGTGCTGTGAGATTTCAATGGAATGTGCAAAGAAAATTACTTTCAGAAACGACTGAAAATGTGCTTAAATTGGTCTGAATAATTTCGTGGTAGGATACAATCAAGACAAGACACTACTCGAATAACGTATTATATCTAGGATTCTAGATGACCCTAACCAATCAATTTCTAACACTAGAGCTGCACTTGCTGGATACTGTTGCAATTGTCTGTAAAGCAGACACACTGTCGGTTGTTGTGCACGTGTGGTGTCCATTGTATGGTCTTTATCTTTGGCATGCTACCAGAAGAGGTACTGTTACTGAGAGACGATTTCAAAAATGATGATTCTTAGTATTAAATGTATTTTGGTTTGATTTCTCTGTTGTTTTATTTTTATATTTCTCCTTCTAAGTACACGTATATGTGGTTAACCTGTAGGGACATAATATTATTGTTATTTATCACTGTTCCTTCTGAACTCTATTTAGAATATTACGTATAGCTCTTAGAATAATAACACCTATTCTAAGGTATAGCTATATATTTTTATGAAAAAAATATGATTTACCTTATTCAGCGAAGGGCTGGTGGGTTCGATTCCTAGCTAAGACATGTATATCTTTGATATAAATAGCATTGTTTATGCTAATAATCAAATAAAACCAGTAAGAAGTTTTTAGGTTATGTCCTGTTATGTCATTTAAGTTTGGATTAATTTATGAATATTCCCGTTAGAAAATGAAATACTAATATTGCTAATGTTTTCTAGACATTATAAGGAACAATTTGATATATGTTTCATTACTATACGTCACAATTTCTTGGTGGGCCCATTTGCCATACAAAGAAAAATTGTCTCCTTTGCAAGTAATAATGTCTTTAATTGGAATTACAAGCATATAAAAGTGAAACCATTATATTTGTAATTTATCATGCAAAAGTTTGAAAAAAAAATGCGAGACTCGATTCCTGAACTATTTAATGTACACACGACGGCACATCAGACTATACATGTTGACCTTGAGACCGCCTTTATGCCCTACGTAATAAAAGCTGTTATCGCAGTTCAACTGTTTAACTTGATGTGCTGTCGAGTGTACCTACAAATCTGAACGGAACCCTCGTCTTGCGATTCCGACAGGCTCGTTACATTTACACTATAACCCCGACTTCCAAAATGAATCATGTAACGACGTGTTACAGATTAAACTCAAACGTGTCGTACAAAACCGATCGCAAGCCTAAACAACTTCTGAAATTAAGTTAATTACTCGTACTAAAACAAACTTAACAACCTAGTATAAACACGAACTATAGGCTACGGCAAAGTTTTTATTGTCAGCCGTGTAATAAAGATCTGGAAGATACTTAAACGTCGTCATTATGATACCAGTTAAAGCGGTCTCCGGTTTAATATCTATTCGCTTTTGTACTAGAAATAGGACGTCCTTTTTGTTAAATCACCTGTAAATTTGTTCATAACCAACACAAAAGCAGACACAATCCACAGGTTTTGCTTGCAAAATACGTAATAATTTAATCTGTACCATAAATATCGTTTAACACATAACTTATCAACTAGCTGTTGTCCGCGACTTCATCCGCGTCAATTTCTATTATTATGATCGCGACTATTTTTGGTTGCAGCGTGATTTTATATAGCCTAAAGCCTTCCTCGATAAATGGACTATCCAAAACAATTTTTTTTTTCAAATCAAACCAGTACTTCCTGACGTTAGCGCGTTCAAATAAACAAACAAACAAACAAAGGAACAAACTCTTCAGCTTTATAATATTAGTATAGATAAGTTACCTGACAAAATAAATAATAATAAATAATTTAGTAAATAAATAGTATAAACAAAGTATTGTAACATCATATAATCATCCGACTGCAGAATAAAGGTCTTCATCTAATTCAAGTTACCACAGCAATGATGTGTGCTGGCATAATCACCTCGCTTTCCAAATGCGGGTTAGTGATCACAAACCCGAGCAATGTCCAAAAATGCGAAACTTTTTGCTGCCCGACCATAAGATCGAACCCGGGACCCCGGTAGCCTTAGCCCGGTATTTAAACCACTAGACCAACGGGGCGTTTACTGTAGTAATATAATAGGGGTTAAAGTATGAAATTGCCGATTATTTTCCCACTTTTTATTTTGTTTATAGCTCTTAAGTATAGTCATATTATTGCGTAATTCTTTTTGTTTTGTATCAAAAACTATATAAAGTAAGTTTTGACTAAAAAAAATGCAATACTAGTGCCTATTACTACAAAGGAAGTCGTTGAAAAGACCCCTTACAATGTGTCAGCTGTCCTTCTTGCTTCAATTAAGTATATTTGTATTATATACTTTGATTTTCAGAAATTTAAATACTATAATGCGTAGCTTTATAACCATCTAACTTTCACCTTTAATTGCATCGAAAACGGTTCAGGCGTTTTTAAAAAAAAACTAAAATATTGTTAGTATGGAAAAATGACTTTTCACGATTTCGTCCATACAAAACGGCAATTTCATACTTTAACCCCTAATATAACGAAAACTTACTTTTTTAATATCAACCTTTCTTCTGAAAACGAAAAAGATTACACGGCCTCCGTTCATCTGAGCGAAGTAAAACGGATAAATTTAAAATTTCAAGGATCGCTGCGTCAGCGAGTAAAGGTCTCGGGTTCGATTACCCGATCTAGATTTAGGAGCTGACCGGCTTGGAACTCTGCAAGCAAATGTACCGGTAAGGATGTGTGAAGTGATTTGGACAAGGTACATTAATATTCAATAAAAGCTTAAAAAAACTGACTAAAAGGGTAAGACCGACAAAAACAAGCCCTATTTTTTATACATGTATAACATTTAACTCATAAGTGATTCTTATTAAAATTTTAGAAACTCAATATAAAAATATTGAAGATTATTGAGTGCCATTAATGTTTTTTTTTATTTCATTTGAATTCATATTAGTTCAAGAGCAACGGGAAAGACTTTTTTTGATTCCCTTTAGATTGTCAAAATATCGTTTTAACAGCATAAACGGTTTTAAAAAGCCGAAAAAGTTTACGGCTTCAAGATTCTATATCTCCATGACGTGATCCTTAGATATGCACGTGTTAGAATATAGTTATATAAATTTAATATTTAGGGAAATTAAGAAAATATAAAAACCATTTCAAAAGTATAACATTAAATTATTTATTCACAAGACAGCAGGAAAGCAAATGAAACATTATAAAAGAAACAATTATTTAGTATCAAATTTGATTCATGGTACAGACGATGGGTTAATAGAACAATATCATTTAAACAATATCAAACAATAATTGTTTTGTACCAAATTTGGTGCATAGGACAGCCGATGGGTTAATAACATTATTTACACAAGTTAGTTATTCAATTATAAAATTCTTATAGAATATTATTATGCATATTTAATATAGTAGGTACTTAACTCTCGTGAAGATTCCGAAGTTGATGCTTTATTGTTTGACAAGAAGAATTTGACAGCTTGATAAATAGACTCCTTGATTGAACTGTAATAACTATTATCTTGAGTAAGGTATCGAAGTAAACTGGTTTATCCAAGCTATTATTCCTGATTTTATACCCCAATATCCCCACCTTAAGACAAACTAAAAATGCTGACCAAACTAAAAAAAATTGTCTTCGTAGCAGTAGCATCGACCAATAGGAATAAACTTTACAATAACTTATTGAATAATACCTAAAAATGTTTAACATTGTATGGAAATCCTTTTGAAACACATAAAGACGATTCTTAAGTGTTAACATTGTTTTTAAATATCTTGAACTAGACTTAAATTGGAGGAATTATAATCGACCAATCACAGTAGTCGTAGTAATTTAGGCAATAGAATTTTACATTTACAATATAAACATAATTTATTTCTTACAGTCGTTTTTAAAACATGTTAGGAACATTTAAAAATTACATATACACATATTGAATAGTAACATAAATATTTCTCGGAAATAAGTATTTTGATTGACAAATTACGAATCGAGTCAACCTTGCCAGTGGGGATGGCGTTTGAATTTTAGTTCAGCGGTAGTAGTTTGACAAACAACATGTGTAGTGGTATTAGTACTTTGTGTTCGAACGTTTGCTGTTCAACAGGCAATACAAAAGGACAAACTATGAAGGTTAGTTTTGTATTATTTTATATTCCCTGTCACACGCGATCAAAACAGAGAGAGAGAGATGGACTGAACGGTTCACAAAGTTATCTTAAAATCACATACGGTACGAAACCCAAAAACTTTTCCTATTTTCTAATTTACTTGTGAAAAAAATTTAAGTTGGTATACGAGTATGCAGTAAAAAGTTTTTAATCATCTGAGAATCAACTCTCCCTAAAAACCTTTGTTTTCAATATTGAGTTTTTTTTTTCCATGAGAGTCTGCAATTCATTCTACGTACCTACAACAGATATACAAATAAGTAATAACATTATACAAAAAAAAAACAATCTATACTAATATTATAAAGCTAAAGAGTTTGTTTGAACGCGCTAATCTCAGGAATTACTGGTCCGAATTGAAAAATTCTTTTTGTGTTGGATAGTCCATTTATCGAGGAAGGCTTTAGGCATAGGGCTTTAACATCACGCTGCGACCAATAGGAGCGCAGCATCAGTGAAAAAACAGAAATTGACGCGGACGAAGTCGCGGGCAACAGCTAGTAAAAAATAAACCTAAAATACAGCTTATTTATGCCATGTCCATATTGAATGTCTCCATGTTTTGCTTACGTGGACATCACACCCAACTGGGTCTTCACGTTCCCTTGAATCGGAAATTGATCTAAGACCTCCGTCCACCGATACAGGCCACGATTTAACTGTATTAGAGGTTGTATATGTACTAGAAGGATTCAGACATATCACCCCTTTAATCATCATTTTAGATATTTTAGGATAAAAATATGACTTAACCCTTTGACGATCGGATATTCCAGACACAATTAAAATCGGTTGTCGCTTGGGGTTTGAAGCGTAGAAATAAGCTTAATTTTTTTAAAATGCAAAATAATAAATATGGCTTTGAAAAAATTACCGTCGAACAACGAAATAAGCTTACATTTCTTTTACAGTGTATGATCGCTGATAAGTTAAGGTCGTCGTGTGGTGTCAGCACATAAAAGTATACCACCAGCACCTAGTCTTCTCTTCCTATAGGTGTCGTAAAAGGCGACTAAAGGATCTAAAATCTCTCTACCATTTGCCAAACTGCGATCACCAACCCGTTCGCCAACTGGAGAAGTCGTAAAAACAAGTAATGTCACAGATCTATTAAAGGCGGATAGGAAAACCTGTCACCAAATTATCTTCAAAGGCATTGACGTAATATAAAAAACTAGAAACACGATCGTCGTCAAAATAGTGTCCCGATTAAAAGTGCACCTAGTTGACAATGAACCTAACAATCAATCGAATAGGATACAACATGACATGGTTATCCATACTATTGCATGTCGACATAATTTGGTCGGGTTATAAAGTTGACACTGACTGACATACAGGATGAAATTTTAACCACCTTCAAAATTTTAATATATCAATCTATGAGACAAAAAACAATGATTGTGTTGAACAAGTGGTTTTACTTTTGGTATAGTCCAATACAAAAATGTCAAGATAAAGCACTTAGAAAATGTCCGCCCAAAATCCAAAATTTTTGATACGGCCGCCTAGCAACACTTATTTTACGCGTTGCGCATCTTATTCATTCATTACGATGCTATTAATAAGTTTTTGATTTTCCATTTATACCATAAAACAGGTCTAGGACCGTAAAAATTGAAAACTATATCGTGAAAAATATTTTCGGGTGACAACTTGATTTACATTTTTTATTTGAAACGATAACGGGAATTAAACGCGACGAATTTAACGGGAATTAAACGGGAATTGAACGCGAAACGCGCGTCGCGTTTAATTCCCGTTATCGTTTCAAATAATTATGCAACGCGAAAGTTTAAAAGTAGTTACATTTTTTACTTCATAAATAGGCTCTAAATACGATACTGAACGCCTATAAAAATTTTGGAAAGTGGTTAAAATTTCACCTGTATCGTCAACGTCAACCATTCAAGTGAGGACAGTTTGAATGTAATTCTTGTATGCGACTGTGTATTTGGTTCTTATTAAGGCGGTGTAGTTCTAAGAGGCAGCTTTTATGAGTTTTTAACACTCTCTGCTATAGGATCCGCGGGCGGGCCCTAAATTTTCGAGTGCATAGGGCCGGCCTTATTTTAAATAAACATTAACCACCAGGCCGTGGGTATCACCGGCCGCCCCTAAAATATTTTTTCATTTTAAGTGACGGCCTAGCGCAGCGGAATCGTTGGGACCCGAGGGCGGACTCCATGGCTTGCTGAATCGGAAACATGCTATATATTGCTGGCAGTGACTGTGAGTGTTAAATTCCATTTTAAAACTAGAAAACAGCGGTTTTAATGTCTGAAAAAAAATGTATTAGTTGAGAACCTATTCTAGTCACAGTCGCTAACGGTTACACGATTTGATTAACTTGGTTCGATAGAAAAAAAATCACAAACCTTCAAAATGTTTTTTTCAATTTCACGACTAAACTACGGACATTTTAAATAAAAGTTTTATACATGTTTAAAGCTGCTAAATATTTATAGACATACTAGCTGTTACCCTGTTCGTCCGCGTCAATTTCTGTTATTAAGGTCACGATTATTTCTGCAAAATTTTTCACTGATGCTTTGCTGCTATTGGTCACAGCGTGATGTTATATAGCCTTCCTCGATAAATGGACTATCCAACACAAAAAGATTTTTTTAATCGTACCAGCACTTCCTGAGATTAGCGCGTTCAAACAAACAAAAAAACAAACTCTACAGCTTTATAATATTATAAAGTATAGATTTGCTGAGTTTGAATTCATTAAATGATATAATTAATTACTATGTTTAAATTACTACAAAATACGTGAGCGCGGCGGCTCGTCAGGCCCGTACTGTCGCGCGCTGGCGCTTACGGTGCGCATAGGCGCTCCATGGATATCGATCCATAAATCACGAACTACTGGGCCTTAATATCGCTGTTTGAAGGATAATAAAAAGACAAGAGGATTAACTGTCCATCAAACCAAAAGTAAGTTAGTTGAATGCTCATCATAAAACAATATTTTTGGCAAAGATTCATACGATTATTGAAAATTCTGAATATTACAAAGCCTACACTGCAGTCGCTGCCAATTATAGTACCGCATTATTTAATTACATTCCGATACGTCATTGTTCTAGTCGTATCAAATTAACTATATTCGTATAAAAGGGAAACATTAATGCAATTTGGTAACAATTGGCGTGAGTAACGAATGCCATTATTGGTATATTTTGAACAATAAAGTTTGTTAACTAAGCTTGATTTTAATTACGCTTTGACAACCTTCACTGTGGAGTTGTGTTATGTTCCGGATTCGATTCCCTGAGATGTCAATTCAGGAAGAAAATATTTTCTTTTTCTAAATTATCTTGGGTTTGTGGTATCACTGTTGTGCATATCTTCCAGCGAATCTGAATATTTAAACTAGCACAACGTATTAAAGCTTTAAGAACATTTTAAATGTCTTCATCTACATTTCAAAAGTACATTTCAGATTTCAGTTCTGAAGCAAAACCTACTTAAAGTACAGTACCGGCCTAGAATCATCCCACTGCAGGAAAAAAGTCTCCATCATTAAAATCAAGTTATCATAGAAAATGGGCAAATCTACCTATTTTAACATTAGGTAATAAGTATGAAAGTATTTTAGAATAATTGCTAAGTTGACTGACGATCTGGCAAAAGTCACGAATAGCCGCTGGATGCGGTTAGCGCGGGTCCAATCACTGTAAAGAAGTTTTCGGCGATGATGATGACGATGATTCAAAATTTATATTGTATTTCTAAAAAGCAATCATTTTATAACAAAATATTCATTGTCAATTAGTATGTAAAAAATGCCATAGACATGCCTAACATAACTATGTGATGACAAGACGGTAGAGAAAGATTTCCCAAATTTAGTATTTACTAGTATGTATTTTAATACTCGTTACCTTAATTCCCCAATTTTCTATTTTACTAAATGATCGAACAGACTCAAAACTGTATCAAATTGACTAACACTCGTAAAAAGTCATCAAACAGGGTATATATTACTATTTCCTAAAGCGTATATAATACTCTACCAGTGTTTGTTTGGCTGGTTTCTTGTTAAAAATAAACAAAATAACACAGCCAACTCCCGAATGTCATGTCAAAACAGGAACAATCATATTGGTACATTCGACTGAAAATAATGCACACAATAATAACCGAGCTCTCTTTGTTACGGAGCTAATGATTACGGTTTCATACCGGAGCGGGAGAGCGGAGTTGCGGATTTCATTTGAATACATTCGAAACAACTCTGAAGCGTCCAAGTAACAAGATACAGCGTTATAGGCCTTAATTTTTTTTTTCGATAATTGTTGACGGGTGAAAATTTTGTAATTTGTCATGAGGAGTATTTTTAAATGTTAATTTATATGATTTCTTGAATGAAATGTAGGCACGTATTTTAGCGAAAGATTGTAAGTGTCACTTAAGATGGTCGATGTTTTAAGTCATGAAATAATGTTTATGAAAGCAAGGATATGTTTACGGATTTAGATTCGCGTTTATGTTGGTTAAAGCCGACGTTTTGAACATTTTACACCATTCATGGTCACGAGCAGACCAAGGCGTTATTCGTATTAAAGTAGGTTATTTAAAAAGAAGTTTGAAACTTTCATTTGTGTCCGCGTAAACTCAAGAAAACCGTATCACAAAAAAAAACTCTTATTTTAGATGCCAACTTTAAGTAAAGTAGAACCACTCCTTCTTTTCGTATTTTATAGGTATCATAAATGTCGACTAACGGTGTCGTAAAATATATATTCTTTCTTTCTTTCTTTCTTTCTTTCTAAAAAGACGGGCAGCAGCCAATTTTTTTCAACTTGGGAACGCCAATCTGCTAAACAAGTGTGACGATTATGACAAAACCCTTTTTTTAAAAAGAATAAACAATTTTAACCACTGCCACACATTTCAATAGCTATTTTGTTAAAAACGCTGCTTTGTTTAAAATGATTTATTAGCCCTTACCTCTAAGCAGAAATTATAAGTTTGTAGATTATAAAATCTATAAATATAAAGTATTTTAACTGAAAAACACTTGAAACTGATTGACTAAGTACCTACTACAAAAATATAAAAAAACTTATCATTTGATTTTGATTTAAAACCTGTAAATAACACACAGAAATCTAACAGTGTATTATATTTTTTAATTTCTGTTATCACTCACGTTTTATGAGTGAACCAAGTCTAACATTTTTTTAACGTAAAAAACGCATTTGCGTTTTATAGTAAAATAGTAACTTACGCCATCTGTCGCAAACTCTGCGAACTTGTTCGTAACGGTAAAAATCGCTACTGCTTATCCGTTTGGAACTGATGAACTTTTTACTTTGAGTGCTAGTCGCTATATTACCTACAAATGTCAACTTTGCATTTGAGGTTTCATCTCTGTTCATCATAATAACTTAACCGATATCTAAAATGTTCATGAATCATGATATTAAAAATTAAAATGTTAATGCTGATCATCAATGGTTATTGGTACAGATTTGAAACTGGTCGCTTTAATATGAGATCCATGTCTTGTCTCAGGGTATGACAATTGCCATTTATAAAAAAAAAATATCATCATCGTCTTCGTATGAGTCCACGGCTAGACACGGTCCTCTCCAAAATTGTGCTACAATGACCACGCCTTCAATCGCAGTACGTCCAACGGTTTACGGCCCAGTCCCAATAATCTATCTATCTTCAGTTTTGGCATATCGGAGATAGAAAACATCTTCTGTCTCTGATTTTGCCGTCCAGAGAAACAAAGACAGAAGTTGTTTTCTATCTCCGATATGCCAAAACTGAAGATAGATAGGTTATTAGGACCGGCCGTTAGAGAATACGCTGCTGGCTGTCATCTTCTGACAGCTGTACTCGTTAGTCGTTTTTTATGAGACCAATGGAATGCGAAGAGGCGGCGGTATTTTTTTATCTTAAGGTAGACTTCGGAGCAATGCGGCTTGCGGCTTGCGTTGTGCGACATGCGTCACTTGCGGCCCACGCGGCCAAGAGTATGAAACCCTTTCCGACCGACGCATGCGGCCGCGACGCTTCGCTCGGAAAGGGTTTCATACACTCCTTTAATTCAAAGTACAGCCGCATGGCCGCGTGGGCCGCAAGTGACGCATGTCGCACGACGCAAGCAGCAAACCGCATTGCTCCGAAGTCTACCTTTAGTGTGCTTTCTTGATTTATCATTCGTTGCTTATGTGACATCAGATTAGGTTTTAAAAATAATAAATTAACGAATGCGAACAACATCTCATATTCGTCGTTGCGCGTGTAACACCACGGAAGAGCAGTTTGTAAATACCGCGTGTCTGCTTTACTGAAAGCAAGAGGTTAAGAAAACCGGAAATTTTAGTCATTTGGCTATATTTTATAAACCAAAACAAGAAGTTACTTTTTTGTGACTTACTTTATAAGAAATTCACTAGTTATTTCGACCCGTAAAATATTGTCAAATGACTAAGAATTCGAGTTTTCTTAACCTCATGTAAAATTGTATAAAAGCAGATACGCCGTATTTACAAACTGCTCTTCCGCGGTGTTGCACGCGCAGCGACGAATGTATCACTACAATAATTATATGGAATCAGAATCTACTAAAGGACCACTTTTGTCTTGGGTATAACTGTAGTCAGGTGATTACAAACCCGTGAAATGTTCGAAAATTTGAACCTTTTGTTGTCCGACTCGAGGACCGAACCCTGGACCCCGTGAACTTGGCCGTACGTAAACCACAACGTATTAACGGGGCGTTATTTTTGTTTACTTAGAATTAAATCGACTTAAAAACTCCTTCTATTATTTATATATCACCAAATTGTAAAAAGTGTATGCAATTGAAAGAAGTAAATTTAGCAGAGTCATTGATGTTGTTATCGCCCCGTTGGTCTAGCTAACTCCCCGTTGGTCTAGTGGTTTGAATACCGGGCCAAGATCTCGGGGTCCCAGGTTCGATCCCCGGGTCGGGCAACAAAAAGTTTCGAATTTTCGAACGTTGCTCGGGTTTGTGATCACTAACCTGCTTTTGGCAAGCGTGGTGATTATGACTATTCCCATCATTGCAGTGGTAAATTGAATTCAATGATGGAGGCCTTTTCCCTGCAGTGGGATGATTATAGGCTGTTACTTAACTTTTTTTACTTTACATTGATCATAAAACCAGATATTATAATATCTTGTTGTATTAAAGAAAGTCGTGTTAGTTACACCCACAGACATCGATAGGCCTAGATGCCACAAATGCACTCCTTTATATAAAATCCGCGCGTGCCGAAATTTGTTCACTGCTTGCTTCAATAAACAGGTACAATACCTTTAATACTATGTAATTTAAACATGTAGTATGCACACATGTACATGTATTTTCATAGTAATAGACACAAATAAGATAAAATAATTATTTTTTTATATAAAATACGCACATTTCAATAACAAGCGCGGTCAAAAGTTGAACATGTTCAACCTTTTTTTGACACGCGCAGTACGTACACTTGGGGCATCTAGGCCTATCAATGTCTGTGGTTACACCGGGTATATATCGGATTGCCGAATTATTTGTACTCCTAATTGTCACTGGCACACAAACTTTAAGCCTAATTTTTTTTCGTACATTTTCACTCTTCCTAAACGTGCTTAGCCTATATTTAATACGCCTTACTGTATATCGCCGTATTATAATTTGCCAAATTCGACATTTAGCCGAATATATCCTAATACCTACCATTTACAGTTCCAAATTTTTATTCGCAAAAAGTTCAAACTTTGTCAATATTTTAAAGAAGTAAGCATGCATGCATGCATGCATGCAAGCAAGTAAGCATGCAAGCAAACAAGCATGCATGCATGCAAGCAAGCAAGCATGCTTGCAAACAAAGAAGCGTGCATGCAAGCAAGCAGGCGTGCATGCAATCAAGCAAACATGCATGCAAACAAGCAATCATGCATGCATCCAAACAATCAGACTTCCGTGACGGCTTCGGTGCTGCGGGGCTCCGGCGGTCCCACGCGTGCTAATCGTCGCAGATGGCTTACACTCAGCACCGCAGCTTCGGCTTTCTGGCCGGCTGTGCCGGCCAGCCTCAGCCGCGGCGCCTCGCTTACAGCCTCCTGCTCCTCAGCCCGCGGGCCGCCTCGCCCCTCCGCGCCTACGCGCTTTTAAATTACACTCTAGGGGTAGGGCAGACAAGACTGCTTGGGGTCGGTTTGTGAGCAATTCGTTTTTTTAATTTTTCGGTTTTAAAAAAATATATGGCTTTCATTACTTAGCGTTATGCCAAAAGAAAGATGCGAATATATTTTAGTGCATTCGATATTAGACATACTAAAATTAAGATTTAAAATTTTTAGACCCAATTTTGATAGTGCGAAAACAACCGTTAGGCTAGACAATAATTATACGTTATAAGTTTAGGCCAATACGGTTCGGCCAAATGAAATTAGGACTTCAAATTACACCGGTTACACCACTTATAACTTGAGAAAGGCTGGTCCGATTCTTATGAGTTTGGTGTTTTTTCAATCACAATGACGTCACAATAAATTACTATTTTGAATCGGTTCTTCTACAAACAGCTACTTACACAACTCTTCCAATCACATTGGATTGAAAGAATCATTAACGTTTTGAGTCAAATTGAATCTTTACGCTTTATTTGGGATTTAAAGATTTAAAAGAGTGATTTAAATCTTTTGATAAAAAGATTTATAAATCCCTGATCCGGAAATAGATTGATTCTGCGCACCACTAGTTAGTAGTTAGTACCTACTAGTCGCATGTCTACGCGATTCCCGCGTGCTATGCGTACAGTGCAAACAGTTTGCAGTATCTGACGCCACAGTGTAGTGAGGGTTTATCAAAAAATATTCGTTAAAATTTAAGTTTTTTTTTTGTATTAATTAGTTCCTGATGCTTGTTCTATATGTGATCATGAGTTGTTTTTTAAATTCCGCTCGTATTGAAATCAGCACCCTGTATATAGATATAAATATCAATTCAATTATTACTACATGATAACAATGTCCATACTATTGAATGCCGATTTAATTTGGCCGCGTTTTAATGTTGACACTGACATTATAATCAACATCAATCATACAAATGAGGACACTTTTTATGTCTCCATTTTGTATCGAACTGTGTATGAAATCTTCATACATAAAAATGAATCCCTATTTCCCTTGGTCATCGCATCACGAGTGAACGGCAGGACCGATTACGCTAATTCTATTTTTGTTTTGTTTGTTATTGTCAGGAGATAGTTCTTATGAAAGAAAAAATTAAGAAAATTGTTAGGAATGTTAGAAAATTTAAGAAAACTTAATCACCATACCTACAAAACTATTTGTAATATAACCTTAGCGCTTTTGACAGTTTAAACTTTTTTAATGTATGGCGTTTGACATAACATTTACAGAATGCGTGCTGCAAATATCGTCAATTAGGAAGAAAAAAAATTTTGCACATGGCCAGTAATATTTTATGTCGCCTGTTACCGTGTTGGAATACCAACAAAACTATTTATACAGAAAAAATCAAACAATGTTGTATCCATAAAGCATGGCAATAAATAAGCAATTGGTAACATTTTTTTTATCAAACTATTTCGTAATCAATAGGTATTCATAGTTAAGACAGGACAACGTCTGTCAGGTCCGCTAGTTCTTAATAAATATTAATGATTATAATCTACAAATTTTTAATTTTAGAAAAATAAAAAACTCTTCGCAACACCGTCTTAACAGATCCTCTATGTTTCGCTATACAAATTGTTCCCTGCCACCTCCGCTTTCGATTTAATGCCTCGTGGACGCAGAGACAGACGGAATTACCTCTGGGAGGTGCAGTATTGTTCTGAGCCAATTCACTGCGACTGTTGATCTGGAGACACAGTTGGGTGAGGTATGAAAGGTGTATATTTTTTGTAAAACAACCATATTATAAAAGAAAACCCAGATACACAGCCAATAAAAGTTAATCTTATAAGGTACTCGTAGCTTTGATCTATTTTATTCAAGTTTAAATGTTTTAATTTTTATATCCCGTTAAACTTTTTTAAACTGTCATGCAACGCGACAATTTTAAAATATATATCAATGCAAATGTCACGAAGATACTTAAGTGTATTTAGAGTTCCGTACCTCAAAAGCATAAAACAAGAACCCTTATAGTAACACATTGCTATCCATCCGTGGGTCTATCCGTACGTCTGTCTGTCAGGACTCGAGAACACGTCGTGAAAGTATCGAATTGAAATTAAAACAGTAAACAAAAATTTAACTTACTTGAAGCTGTAAAAATCAAACTCTTGAGTTAATTAAAAAAAATACGGTAGTTTGTGGCTCAAAGAACGTTTAAATCGACTCTCTCTCAAGGGAATAAAATTTTGTTTATATTTCCCACGGACCTGGAGGTATGAAAATTGGCAAATTATAACGTCTTATACCTAGTACATGTTGGTATATTACAAAAATTCAAGTTCTACTTCCGTTAATACAATCGTTCATTTGTTCAATCAATTGTTCACTGGAACATCATTCTCCTACCTTCACATCATTATAGACTATTGAATAGCTAAGAAGTGTTTTACTGTGCTTGTCCTACACCCTAGACCAATAATACAAGTATAAGGAAAAATCGACAACTATGCGTTTGTAATGAAATCATAAAACATACAGTCTTTAAATCAGTACGTAATTAAATATCAACGTTAAGCAACACTTCGTTATCTTATATCAAATATATTTTTTAAATCGCATAAAAAATGTAGACTGCCACGGTACAAATCCCGCAAATATCACTTAAAAGTTCCGAAGCGGTGTCCTATAAAATCGCTACCAGATTTTTTGTCCTTTTTGAAGAACGAAATATGACGCCTTCGCTATTTGTGATTTTCTTGATCGCAAGAGTACGTGCCTAGATATATCTGAGAGTTGAAAAATACCCTTGCTTTCATTTTGCTGAAGATTTTTATTTTATTTTTATTAATATGATTATCATTCAAGTTTCAACGCCTGTGCGTTAGTTTAGTGGTTTACAGAACGGACCAAGCTCTCGGGGTACCGGGTTCAATCCCCGGGTCGGGCAACAAAAAGTTACGAATTCACGAACATTGCTCTGATTTGAGACCCGCATTTGGCAAGCGTGGTGATTATGCCAGTACCCATCATTGCTGCGGTAAACTAAATTCAATGATGGAGGCCGTTTCCCTGTAGTGGAATGATTCAGGCAGATATTTTTTTTATGTAAGTTTCCAGTTTCTAATCTTCAATTTTTGTCTGTCTATTTTCTTTTTGTTCCAGCTAATCTTTGAAACATCTTTTCCGATTTTCCGAGACTTTCACTCTAAGTTTGCTTGTGTTATTTGAGTAACTTGGCCTATTTATATTTTAGAAACTTTATTTATTACAATCAATAAAAAAAAGAAGGTAAGACATTCCTCTTGCAGACCAAGCAACCGATGTCGCTGGTACACCGAGTTTCCCAAATAAAATTGATTTAAAGATTCATAACACGCAATAAAAACATATGGCGGCGAGTACACAACGTTCGAGTGAGCATTTCCAGAAATAGCTACGACAAATTGAGATTCAGTCAGTTTTGCTAAAGCTTTTCTGCTGATACATTTATCATTGATGTTTGCCAAAACCAAGACATATTGCAAAATACGTCCTACCCGCTCGGGAGATCTTTTGAGTGCGCTTCTATGTATTTGAAAGGAAACAAGGTTACATTCCCATTTCTAACGGGAACAGAGTGTTGAGATTTAAAACTGAATAAGGTTTATCGTTTGTGAGTATTTAAGAATTCACTTTAGACGACGAAAGGCTGGATTGAAAGCAACCAACATTAGAACCCAGTAATAAATTAATGTTTTCTTCTAACATTAGAACTAAGTAATAAATTAGGTACTGTTTTCTTGAATTTAAGTGTTCGGTGAATGTTCTTCCTCTAAAAAAATAATAGTGAACTATCGCAAGAAATGTATGAGGAAATCCGATCGACTGCACCTTCCCGATTTTTTTTGAGTTTGTTACTGTCAGGGCAATGTTTAAGTGGCAATCACTTTACGAATATTCCACGCCAATTTTTCAAAAAATCTGCATTAAAAGTGTGTAAAGGGTAAATATGGTCATAAACAGACTATTTACAGACAGATAGCAATAAATCCTTACTAATATTGTAAAAGCGTAGCTCTGTCTGTCTGTTTGTTACGCTTTCACACCTAAACTATTAAACCGATTTTGATAAAATTTGGTACTAAGATAGGTGAGACCATAACAAAAGACATAGGCTATATTGCAACCCACTGCTGGGCAGAGGTTTCAGCTACGCTTTAGACCTCGGAGCTAGCTACAACTTAAATCCAGGGTATTCGTTATTTTACATTTACAAAATTTGTCAGTTTAATAGACATCAATACGCACATATTGTGTGTCGGATGACTGGAGTTGGTGAGCGGAGCGGACTGTAACTTGCTGATGCGCTGTTTCGGTGATCGGTTCTCCGGTAGGCGGTGTCTCCAGCCGATGCACACTGTAGTTCGGTGGGTGGATCGTTGTTGGTCGATATTGAAGAACGGCGTCGGTATGGAATCCAAATCGAGAAGCTATACGGGGTCCAATAGTGGGCTGAGGTCGTTGCTGTAGGCCGTATAAACTGTAAAACTGTAGACTGTTAACTGTGATCTGTGAGACTGTGAACTGTCATAATGTGCGAGCGATCGGTCGGTTTATATAGCGGCTTGAAACCGCGGCGAGTAGGGACGAAGACCCGCCTCTTTTCTAGAAGGTTTCGAAGAATCCACGACGCACGTGTTTCCAAGGATAAATTCAATCTTTCTAGAAATGTTAGTCAGTTTTTGCTATTGAAAACGCTTCCTTATCTTGTTCCGGCTACGGCCCCTTTCTTAAAATGCGTACGCGCTGCTGTTATTCGAGAATGCGAGCGCAGTCTTTATATCGTAGCTATATGTATGTGTATCTTCGATTGTCTACTAGTGCAAGTTGTTATATTTTTATAACTATGTTATGCTATAGTTAATATTTAAGCAGTCGTCCTGTACATACTCCCGCCGTGCAGCGACTTATTAGTTGCTGCAGAAAAACTGTTGACAGGGCGACTGTCACTATGATGCTGTGGCGATCTTCTATCGCTGGCTTCACTGTGTGCTTGTTTAAAGCTATAATCTGTATGGTTCTGTTTTAGGAAGCGATGACGGAGATAGCCGTTAAAACTGTCTGAACTTGCTGTTACTTCCGCCGGTATCGGAGTCTGTATTCGCCAATTGTCTATTGACTGATTATGACGAGGACGATGCTTTTCACTGTCAGGAATGTAGTCGTTTGGCTGACTCTCAAAGTTCATGCAACTGTTGACTTGTGTCTTATCCGGTAGTTGTTCTGTGAGTTTCGATGTCTCCCGCCGGTATTTCTGCGTATTACTGTTAGTAGGTTTTCTCTTCCCAGTATCACTCTTGTAGCCGGGTCTAACGTATGCTACTGTTGCGGTTGAACTCTCTGTAAGCGCTGGGTCGTGGTGGAGTAATGGATGGTGCGTTTTTTCACACTTTCGGATCCGACATGGTCTACCAGGGCACGTGTGTCCTTTCGACCAGTCACTGAGGCAGCGATAGCATAGTCGATGCTGCTTGGCTAGATCCCAGCGTCCTTTGCTGTTGGCGGTTCTCATTTGCTTGCAGTTTGTTATGCTGTGATTTTCTCGGCAAATAGGGCACGGCGGTGTTTTCTTGACGGTATTTCGTTTTCCATTTTCTTTTAAAAGGCATACTCGCTGAATCTGTTGACGATGCTGTTTCGGATCTTCTCTGTAAACGGGTTCAGGAGCGGCGAATCTTGCGCACTTTATGGCTTCGCTCTCGATGTAGCGACTGAACAACATCAGATCCGGTTCATCTTCACTGTGATTGAATGCAAAATCAAACCATCGGTATCGTAACGCTGGCGTTAACTTTTCTGTTAAGCGGTTTACTATCTCTGGGTTGTACAGGTAGTGTGTTTTGCCAAGCGTTCGGAGTACGGCGACACTATTTTGTACTTTGCATGCAAACTCACAGACTTCCCGTGGAAAGTCGTTGAGTTTCGGTAGGTTTCGGAGCTTTTCTATCTCTGCCAATGCGATAGAGTCGGGTCGGCCAAAGCGCATCTCTAGCGTTCTAATAATTTCAAGTGCCTTGCAGTTTGCTATGAGCAAAGAATGTACAGCTTCTTTAGCTCTTCCTATAAGAGATTTTCGAAGACGCGCTATATTTTCGGTTTCGGTGAAGTAACTCGCTGTCTCGGTATACGCTGTTTTAAAATTCAGCCACTCGAAGTGCGCGCCGTTGAATGTTGGTAGCTCTGCGATGTGTTGGTATTGACCTCCGGAGCGCGCTGCGGTCGCGATGGCTGAAGCTAACTCTGACAGATCGATGTTCTGTTTTGCGGGAATTGTTTCTTCTGTTGTCTGTATCTGGCTATGTGGTATTTTTCCATTAAACTCTGCTTCTGCATTCGGCTCTTGCGATTGTAAGTCGCAATCATCTTCTTCGTCTAACTCTTCCGCTTGAATGGCCTCGACCTGAGCGAGAGCCAGTTCCAGCTTAAGGCGGGCGACCTCTTCTACGGCCATTGATAGCCGACGGGCGCGGTTCGATTTTAAGGTGGACGCTCGTGTAGACGGTTGCGATGATCTTCTGTAGACCTCTGGTTCTGATATCTGAGAGGGTTCAATGCCAGCTGTGGCTAACGTTTCTGTGACGGTAGCCGGCTGTGACATTTTTGTCTTCCCTTTCGGAGATCTTGTCACTGGCATGTTGTGTGATTTTCTTCAACAAAGACGTTCGGTGCTCTTGAGTCTTTCTTCAAGAGGTTAAACAACGATCCGGCTCGAAGGACCAGAAAAATGTGTCGGATGACTGGAGTTGGTGAGCGGAGCGGACTGTAACTTGCTGATGCGCTGTTTCGGTGATCGGTTCTCCGGTAGGCGGTGTCTCCAGCCGATGCACACTGTAGTTCGGTGGGTGGATCGTTGTTGGTCGATATTGAAGAACGGCGTCGGTATGGAATCCAAATCGAAAAGCTATACGGGGTCCAATAGTGGGCGCTGAGGTCGTTGCTGTAGGCCGTATAAACTGTAAAACTGTAGACTGTTAACTGTGATCTGTGAGACTGTGAACTGTCATAATGTGCGAGCGATCGGTCGGTTTATATAGCGGCTTGAAACCGCGGCGAGTAGGGACGAAGACCCGCCTCTTTTCTAGAAGGTTTCGAAGAATCCACGACGCACGTGTTTCCAAGGATAAATTCAATCTTTCTAGAAATGTTAGTCAGTTTTTGCTATTGAAAACGCTTCCTTATCTTGTTCCGGCTACGGCCCCTTTCTTAAAATGCGTACGCGCTGCTGTTATTCGAGAATGCGAGCGCAGTCTTTATATCGTAGCTATATGTATGTGTATCTTCGATTGTCTACTAGTGCAAGTTGTTATATTTTTATAACTATGTTATGCTATAGTTAATATTTAAGCAGTCGTCCTGTACATATTGAAAATATTTTGTCTATACTATAACAAATTGGTGGTGATTATGCCAGTACATCCATCATTGCTGTGGTAACTTGAATTCAATGAGGCCTTTTCCTTGCAGTGGGATGATTATAGGCTGTTACTTTATAACAAATTGAGTATAATTATTATTTTTTACTTTATTTGATATTTTAGCAACTTAATTGCACTTATAATATCAGCATATAAACTATTGCTATTGCACCCCACGCTTTTTGTACAATAATATGAATTTTTCAATTGATTACTACAGTTTTATTTTAAATTTTTTAGTTAAATCTGTTAAGCGTGGTTTTTTAGTTTTTTAATTATTTTATCACAAGCCCCACAAAGGTTTAAAGCAATTCCCGGTCCATACCTAAAATGCGAAATTAAAAGTTTTCGACATTGACGCGAATGTTTCCGTGTCACACACATATAACCACATTGCGGCCATGTTGCCAAGCATTATTCAAAACTGTTTTTTTTTACATTGTAATATCTGTTTTCGTTTGTGTTTAATCTTAGTAATCCTAATTTTAAAAAAGTCATAATAATAATAAATAGTAAATAATAATAAATATTTAAGACATGCCTCACTGGGCCACACAGAGCCATCTAGTCCCAAATTAAGGTACTATTAAGTACCCTGTCGTATGGGGTACTAGACAACCGATATTCTTACTTATATATTGTTTTTTTTTTTGTAAATACATACTTATAATACATAGAAAACACCCAGACCCAGAGATAATAGTTGCATGTAGCGTGCAGTGTGGCATGGCATTTTAATTATAATAATATCGGTATTAGTATTTGAACATGAAAAATTTTGCATTATGTTTTTCACTAATTTAGCTAAAATGGTAAAGCACCGCGCTCGGTATTCATGGAGATGCAGGTTCGAGTCCCGCCTAAAACAAAATTTTAACAAGTTTTAATACTGATTTTATCATCGCTAAAATATCATAAATTCCAGACGAGGACAAATTCAAAGACACAGAAATCATAAAAATCCCTTCCCTGTTCCCTGCCACGCTTTGCTGGGAACAGTGGCACATTGTGATTGAATGGGTTTTGTTTTTTATTATTTTTTATGGTTTTTTTTTTCGCGTTCGCGGATAAATAGATAAAAACAACCCTTGATGCGGATTGTACGAGTATATCATGCTAAAATTTCAGATCGATCGGTGCAGAACTTTTTGAGTTTTTGAAGCGTACACAAACCAACATAATATTAACATTTTTATATATATAGAAGATAGATAGATCAACGTTTGCCGGGTCAGCTAGTATAATTATGGAAAAGTTTGATTTGATGTTTGCTACTTAACCCATTGTTCAAGCCAATATCTCGGGGTTCCGGGTTCGATACCCGGATCGGGGAATAAAAGTTATGAATTTAACCACACTTGCCAAAACTCGCATTTGGCAAGTGTGGTGATCATGCCTACACCCATTATTGATAATAACCTAAATTCATTGTTGGATTTTCCATGCAGTGGGATGATTATGGGCCGTTACTTACTTACTATAAAATCCGCAAATTTGTCTTTCATTTTATTATACAGGATGAAATTTTAAACACTTTCCAAAATTTTTATAGGCGTTCTATATCGTATTTAGAGCCCATTTATGAAGTAAATAATGTAAATCAAGTTGTCACCCGAAAATATTTTTCGCGATATAGTTTTCAATTTTTACGGTCCTAGACCTGTTAAGGTATAAAGGGAAAATCAAAATCTTATGAATAGTGTCGTAATAAACAAATGAGATGCGCAACGTGTAAAAAAAAGTGTTGTTAGGCGACCGTATCAAAAATTTTAGATTTTTGGCGGAAATTTTCTAAATGCTTTATCTTGACATTTTTGTACTGGGCTATACCAAAAGAAAAAATACGTCATTTGTTTTTTGTTTCGTAGATTGATATATAAAAATTTAGAAGGTAGTAAAAATTTCACCTGTATTTACATTACCTATGAAACACATAATTAATGCAAAACTTGAACCATTTACAATACCTATCTACTCGAGTGTTATGCGGACAAATCCGCGGGTACAAGTTAGTATTAATTAAAACGTATCCCATGCTCATTCTATTGTAAAACACAACACTGTCGCCACCCGTAATTAAGCTCTTAATAAGTGAGCCAAAAATGAGTGCGGGTATTAATAATTTCCGCTCAAGAACTCAAGGTAAGGTAAATAATGCGTAAAATTAGCGCTGCCTAATTATGAGGCACCAAGGTAAGGTATAGGATGTAAAGTTCTACTGGATGTGGCTTTGTTAACCGTGAGTAAATGGCTGATTTGACTTTTTATTTGTCAAACGATGGTTTACGCTACACGTCACATGAATAAACGGATTGGTGTCAGTAATTTTGTGTTGACGAAATTTTATCAAATGATGGAGAACGGGTGCCGCTGCCTAGACTGGGCGCGTGGCATCTCCTGTAATCCGGCTACTCAGAGGCCGCAATCAGGGGATGGTTTGCGGTCGGGAGTTGATGTTGACGAGATGCCTGTAATCCGGCTACTCAGAGGATGGTTTGCGGTCGGGAGTCCTTGCTGTCCCATGTTGACGAGATGTTCACACTAAGACTGGTCTTAATATGAACCTCCCGGAGGAGTCTGGGAGGTGCATTAAGGTGCTTCATAAAGGAGAGGCGTACCGGACCAGGTGCCGCTACCCATTTACTTCTGGCGACACTCTCCTCGTCTACCTAATTTTCAAGATAGTATACTTCCTGACAAAAAAGAATAATAATTGTACGTTTTTGTAGGTACCTACACTAGGTACGCAGTGAAATAAAAACTGACTGTCTTTATTCACGTTCACAAAAAAAAAAGCATCCTATTTTAATGAAAATTATAATCATTCTTTAGAAAATGAGCGAATCCCTCAATCACCCAGGTACAGCAAGCATCTTTAATCACTACCTAAACACTTTAGTACTGCACTACAGTAAGAATTTGTCTAATCACTCTTTAGCAAACAAATAGACTTGGTACCCTGACATAATACTCGTATCGTGGGCACTTCAGTGTTCAGTGCCCTATAATGCTGATTGTTGCTTTAAATAATAATTGACCTAGTAAATCGCCACTTCCAGTTTCTATATATTCTTGACCCTGGCACTGCTAATTACTTACACCGTTTTCAGCTATTTTACAATTTATATTTCCAGTTCATTTCCAAGGTATTCTTATAATTTTGGAAAAGAAAATGGTTAATTTCCTCTTTTGTTAGCATTAGTGAAATTAATGATTTGCCTTGTTAAAAAAGTCATAAATAATATAGTTTGAACTGTCTGTGTGGAACTATATCATCAGAAGAACAGGAGTTTGTTTATTTCATTAGCCTAAATTATCATTCCACTGACTTGTGTCCAAGCCGCACCAAAAGTTCGATTTTTTCTTAAGGCCCGGTAGGTCAGTGGTTATGGATCGTAAGGCTGCCTGTCCACCGGAGCGGAGCGAGGTAGCGGAGCGGAGAAAAGGAGAAATATTAACCAATAGGATTGCACAAAAAAGTGGAGCGGAGATTTTGTGCAATCCTATTATATTTCTATCCTAATCCTTAATCATCGATCGCCTATTACCCAGCGCGCGACAGTACGGGCCTGACGAACCGCCGCGCTCACGTATTTTGTAGTTATTTAAACATATTAGTAATGAAGTATATCATTTAATGAAATCAAACTCAGCGATTTTGTCTATTAATATTATAGTAGCTTTAAATTTGCATGAAAATGTTACATCAAATGTCCGTTGTTTAGTCTTAATATCGAGAAAACATTACAAACAGGTGTAGGTTTGTGTTTTTTTTCTATCGAGCAATGTTAATCAAATCATGTAACCTAAGACTAGATTCTTAAGTAATACATATATTTTTTTCAGACTGAAACGCTGTTTTTTAAGTCTCAGATAGGTTTTAAAAACTCATGAACGCTGCCTCTAAGGACTACCAAGCCTTAATCACCACGCTTGGCATTGGTTGGCGATCGCTTTGGCCAATGACGGAGACAAGACGCTGCCCGTCTCCTTCTGGCAGTTCTCTCTTAGTCGCCTCTGCTCTTACGCTATAAATGGAAAGAGATGGGAGATGTTATTCTCATATGGTGCCAGCACCACACGAAATACTTGCAAAACAGATTGACTATAATATTAGTGGCTAGATTTTAATCTGGTCAAAACTTTTACAAAATATGTTTTTTTTTTAAAGTCATGTCAACAATATTCGTTTATAATAAAATAAGAGGACCTATTACGTTGCCTAATTTATTTATACTGTTTTTCACATTGGTTTTGCCTCTATGAATTTCAAAATCACTACAGCTCTCTCTCAAGACCTTCTCAATAAGTTGGAGCGCCTCCTCAATAGCTGTATCCGTTTCATTTTCGGCCTGCGCAAATTTGACCACATCTCCCAGTTCCGGTCCCAGCTTCACTGGCTTCCCATTAGACGCCGCAGGGATTTACGTACTCTCTGCGTTCTCTTTTCCGCGCTCTTTGATCCCAAATGTCCATCCTACCTTAAAGATAAATTCTCATTTCTTCACACTTCTCACGATAGAGATCTCCGTTCCATCGATACTCTTCAGTTGCTCACTCCACGACATACCTCTTCCTTTATGTCCAATTATTTCTCTATGACAGCTGTACGTCTCTGGAATGGACTACCACCCAAAATTAGAAAATCCACCACCAAATTTTCCTTTAAAAAGGCTTTGCGGAGCCACTGCGCTAACTGACTTTATCTTCTTCCTCTTTAGAATCATACTGGCATAATTTCTGTGTATTTACATATTATGTATGTGTATTTTTGTATATGTTATGTATATATCTATTATTATTATATAATATGTATGTAGCTAGTTCGTATGTATATAAGATACACTTTTTTAAATTTTTTGTCTTTTGATACCTGTTTTGTAATTTATAATTTTTCTGCATTTGTTAATATTTTTACTTATCACTTGTTTGCACCGCCTGTAAAATCTCTGTTTGGTCTCATGGTTGACTGGTAGAGAATGCTTTTAGCATTAAGTCCGCCATTTGTACTATCTTTGTATAATGCAATAAAGTGTAAAATAGAATAAAATAAAATAATACAGCAAAATATATAAATAAGGTAGGTATCAGTTTTGTTAATTTTTGGGATCATGCAAAATATAGCAATTAACTTTTTTGTTTAGAACCTAAAGAAAGTCATAACTGAATGAGCATTACTTATTACCAATTGTAGTTTTACTTAATACATAATGCATTGCGACCTCTGACTTAAGAATAACAAAACTTGGTTTCTTGGTTCAAACAAACCATTAAGAGGAAGCACTAAGGTTGAGAGAATTGAAAAATAGGTATTTGTAAAAGCTATTGCTGTCGCGCAGTCCCTAACGCCTCCCCCGCAGAGCGTGATAGAGACAACTGCATCTTGGACCGAAAATACCTACTAAAAGAACACAAAATCAACGTTTCGTAGTTCCCCGATTCCTTTTTCAAAACTAGAACGATTTAAAAACTTTTTTCATTAATAATTAAAGAAAGGTTTGGGTCGTGTTCGTATGTTTTGCTTTTTTTTTAAAGTTTAGCCAAATTTGTTTTCTAGATGTTTAAACACAGCGGAAAATCTGGCGAATTTTTTGGATTTTTGAATGCTCTTATCTCTTTTATTAACAAATTTATGAAAAAAAAGAAAACATAGAAACATGCTAATAGTGGCCATAAATTTTAATCATAAAAATTATTGCTCTACTGGCATTATCCAGGGAGGAAACAGGGGACTACGTTTGTATGGAAAAACGGCCCTTGTGTTTTCTCTTAAGCATTAGATAGATACCCATATTTAATATTCTCTCTAAACTAACTTCTGTTCTTGCAGCTTTCGTTATTAGCTAAGTATTCCACCCAAGCAACTGTGTTGGAGCTTATTGTATGTGAACTTACACGAAATTGGGTTTCAACTAACCTATATACATATACTTAGACACTTGCTTCTAGTAACTTCATCGAATACACAAGTGCAGGTCAAAGCATTCCACTAAAGTGTCAAAGACATGGCATCAAATCCAAAGCTTTACACAAAGTGCATTCTTGTTACGGAATTTACATGAACTTTTCATGTAGTCAAAAGTGACTGGCGGTTAATAAGTTGAAGCGATTAGCGGTTGCCAATTAGTGGAACACATCTGAATATGTAAGTAGATCATGTTTTAGAGATTATCGTATATATGTCACCGTAAAATTGTGAGATCTGTCAGTTTACAAAACAACGCGTGAGATTATAAACTATCGACTTTCAATTATGAACTGACGAAGTTTACGGTGACATATTTTATTATTTTACACATTTTTACTGTTTAGACTCGTTTACTCATTTTTTTTTATGGGTGGAAATGATTACGACTCTGTATGAACATGCGTGTTAGGATGACATGTTTAATGAGATGTGAGATGAGAAAAACTAAAGGCGGAGGTGGTGAAAAGATGACCTTGAGAAGCTAAAGCACTCGGAACAGCTCAAAACCTCAGGGTTAAAAGTAGAAGAGACCGCCAAACGCAGGCCGGAAATTATATTGCTGGGAGTACCATCGAATACCCCTGAACAAGAAGTTTTTGAGTGTTTATACAAACAGAATATTTTGGAAAAGTACCCACACATTGAGCACGAAAAATTTATAAGCACGATAAAATTAAGCCACAAATCTGGTAAAAAAGACGCGCCTAGCTGCAATTTTATTCTGGAACTTCCGTCTGACCTGAGAAAGATCCTCATTGAGCAAGAAAGGTTATTTATCAACTGGACTTTTTGCCCAGTGAGGGACTACACACTTGTAACTAGATGTTACAAGTGTCAACAATATGGCCATTCGGCGAAGTACTGCCGGGAGACAGAGTCTACTTATGGGCACTGCGGCTGCGTCGGTCATTCCCTCAAGGACTGCTCCAAACAACAAGAACCAGCCAATTGCGCTACATGCCGGCGTTTCAACAAGCCCAGCCAACATAAAACAGGAGACACTCAATGCCCTGCTAGAAAAATCGCCGAGGCTAGGTATGTAAGTTCAATTGACTATGAGGGCGCCTAGAGCGCCGCTCAACCAGTTCTACTTAGTACAAGTATGGGTAATGTAACCCCTGATTTCCTTAACGATATAGACTCTTCTTATGAATATGAATCATTCACCTGTGACCCACATACTTGCTCCTCACATATAGCTAATATTAAGAAATTGTAATAATATTTTTATACAAAATATTCGTAGCATTAATTGCAATTTTGACGTTAGCTTTAATCCATCAGATCAGTGTGAAATATATATTAATAATAAATTATAATAAGAATAAAGTTCAATGTAAAAATACCATACAACAGTGGCTAAAAGGGAAAACATATGATGACACAGAAAATCTATTATTAGTTATTACATAATTAAGCATACCTCAATACAGCAAAAATGCTAGCTAAGTAATTCAGTACTTCAGTAGGTTAGGTTCGTATTTGGATATTTGCTAACATACAACAACAAATACGAACTCATTTGTGAACTCATTATTATTGTGTAAATGTTAAATAAGCACTAACCTACATTTTAAGAATAGATACCTAAGTAACAGGCAAACTATTTTGCTTAGTTTAGGTATATGCTATATAAATTGCGCACTAACCCAAACATACCCTAGCATAAGTTTTTGTATCCTAGGCTAAGATTATACAGAAATAAATTGTATCTTATCTTATTGTATCTTATCTTATCTTATCTTATGTATTGAGACTCTAAATAAAAGTATATCATTTCAGTTTTAACTAAACCCTTTGTTATAATATCAGTATATAAACTTGTAAAATTATGTCTCAGTCGGGACTCGAACCCGCATCTCCACGCATGCCGGGCGGGCGCTATAATATTAAGCCATCGAGACAGCGATAAGAATATGCTTAAAAATTCGCGCTGTGTCGCAGTGTCTCGGTAGATTAATGGTTTAGCGCCCGCCCGGCATGCGAGGAGATGCGGGTTCGAGTCCCGCCTGAGACATAATTTTTCAAGTTTATATACTGATATTATATTTGCAATTAAGTTGCTGAAATATCGAATAAAGTATAAACCTCTGTTAATTTAAATCTTTATATAAATTTCAATTTATGCCTAACAGTGTTTTATGTCCAAACCGCTTCCGCTACCGTCTGTGTTCGCATGCCATGGCCACCGTGCCAAATTTCAATGTGCAGTAATGCGCAGCACACTGTAGTTTCTAGTTTCGTGCATGCATTATCATGTGAGGTGCTACGTCTCGTTGCAACCTTGTTGATCGAAGTTTAGTTTCAAAATTTTAGCTAGAAATGATGTTGGTTCCAGTGCATTTTAAGTTTGGTGGCTGGTTGTTGAAGTACCGCTCAATGTACAGGTTTGGGGTAAATGTAGTAAGTGTTATCTGAAAAAAAGAGATGATTGAGGCAGCAAAAAATGTATTAGCACAGATGTGTTTGATATTACAATAAATACAAAGTTCATCTACTAAATGTATGCGCGTTTTTATATTGTCATTATATCCAAATAAAACATTTAGGTACAAACGGATAGGTGAACTAAAGTTACCAAGAAAAGAGCACCAATCCTTATAACTAAACTGTTTGAAGTTGAAGGAGGATTTCTTACAGCCATAAACAAACTATAATGAGGTCGAACTACGCTCTATAAATCCGCCGAGGAAAGTTGAATAATACGAAGCAGATCGAGTTGTGAGTAACTCGCAAACATCTGCTTCGTCCAATGCAGTTCGTGAAATGCACACGGATGCTTTCGTGGATGTTAAACTTTAATAAAGGGATTGAATAAAAATTTAAGTTTGGCGGTACTACGTGGCGGATGCTGTGGCAACTTACTCGTAAATTCAATGATGGAGGCTTTTCTCTGCAGTGATTATAGGCTGTTACTAATACGTGGCGGTTGTGGCAAAAATCGTCTTACGGCCGGTTCCAATAACCTATCTATCTTCAGTTTTGGCATATCGGAGATAGGAAACAGTTTCTATCTCTGTTTTTTCCGTCCAGAGAAACAAAGACAGAAGTTGTTTTCTATATCCGATATGCCAAAACTGAAGATAGATAGTTTATTGGAAATGGCCGTTAGCCTTTTTAGCCAGTTATTTGGTGGGTAATAGAGTTGCGATAGATAGTTCAGCTATCGGTAGTTGGCCTCAAAAACTATTATAGTTCTGTAAATAGTATCATTTTTAATAAATTAATCAATACTATTGAGAAAGAGGAAAAAGAACATGGAAAAAGGTTAGAAAGGCGATATAGGTAGGGCGCAGGCACACCACTTAGGTTATGAGCAAATGCTTGTAATAAGTGAGCGCTGTGATTAGTTTCTTTTGACGACGCCCAACCCTATTGGTCGCGCGACGGCAAAATAAATTGCTTGATTGGCGTTCTTTGAACTCACTTATGTGCAGTGGGGCGCCAAGCGGCGACATCGGTTCTCATACCAATGGCGCATGACAGCCTCTCTAACATTGAAATGAAAGATATGTTTACGGATTTAGAACGCGTTTATTTTTGATTTAACTCGACATTTCAAACCCTTTACAGCGTTCATGGTCACGGGTAGACTAGGGTTTTATTCGTCTTTAAGATGGTAATTTGAAAAAATGTTCAACTACCACCTTATGTTCCGTTTCACACAAAATGACCTAACCGTGTCCGAGTCTTCGCAGTGTTGCCATGGTTTGTGGATTTTATTAATGGTAATACGGAGTCCCAAGCAGCTGGTAAATTCCAACCATCTTCTCTACTGAAATTTGGATGTTTTTTTAAAGAAAACAGTAGCAAAAAGGTTAGAAAGGCTACTTTTTAACCTAGTTTCGATACTATCGTTAGTATTTTCATGTATAACGATACTATCGATAGTGGACTATCAAGCGGCAACTCTAGTGGGTATCTAAAATCTATGATGACGATTCATGATATCGTTTATTGTTCTCTATTAAAAGTATTCCTAAACTTAACAACCGAATCGTGTTCAGTTTTAAGAGTAAAAAATGCAATAAGAAAGTTTGACAACCTATAAAAGGATCCTGGAGATTTTAGCTATACTTAATATTATAAAACTGAACAGTTTGTTTGTTTGTTTGTTTGAACGCACTAAAAATGGAAGTACTGGTTCGAATTGCAAAAATATTTTTGTCTTGCAGTTTTCTTTATGAAACATCTATTTAACTACTTAAAACTCGGAAATTATACGTTACAAAACATTTTTATTGTGTTAACAACTAATGAGGACAATATCACATAATATAGTTTATCCGTGTAAGCACTTGTTTTAGTGGAAATAGTCCATTTATCGAGGAAGGCTTTTGGCTTTATAACGTCACGCTACGACCAATAGGAGCGAAGCATTCATAAAAAATGTTAACAGAAATTGACGCGTACGATGTCGCGGGCAACAGCAAGGAAAATATATAATGAGTTCTTTGAGTAATTGATAAGAACCTACGACATTATGCAAGACGGCTGCTCATTTAGTTGCCCCGTTAGTCTAGTGGTTTATACCGGACATAGATCTCGGGGTCCCGGATTCGATCCCCGGGTCGGGCAGTAAACATTTCTGAATTTTAGATTACTTATTGCTCGAGTTCGTGATCACCAACGCGTGGTAATCACGAGGATGGCAAGTGTGGTGATTATGCCAGAACCCATCATTGCTGTGGTAACTTGAATTCAATGATGGAGGCCTTTTCCTTGCAGTGCACAGTGGGATGATTATAGGCTGTTACTTTACTTTTACTTTCATCAACCTAAAATTAAATTTAAAAAAATCATCTTTTTAACGGTTAAATTTATTCTACAAAGTTATTATAGACGAATGCTAAGCTACTGAAGCAAATATCTTTTGCGTCATTTTATGTACGAAGCATTTTATTTTCGACCTACGATTTGCAAGTGGCTTGCTAAAAAGCCATAAACCTCTTAACAAAACTAACAAAGAACAATTTAAGGCAGCCATTTTGAAACATAAGTGTGGTCGGTAAAGAAAATCTTTTCCATTGCTATTTATTGAACTTGGCTCAGATGTAAAGCTTTAAGGAGCCTTATAGTGTTCTGTATAAAATATTGTCGAGCTTTCAATACTTGATTTCATTTTAATGACGTCATAACTGAAAAGGTGGCAGGGAGCCAACACCATTTTAAACAACAGCTTATTTGCAGCCATGAATAATGTATGTTCTGTTATTTTATTTTCTATACAACTTTAAATCAGGTTTACATTTTATTTCATACTTATTTTTTTAACAGAAAAAAATTATTGATTATGAAATTACAATTATTATACAATGTGTTCCTCAGCAGGTTTGTTTGAAGTAGATGAAAGACATCAACATACTAACAGTTGCATCTCAATACATTTTCGAAAACATTATGTACGTCCGTAAAAACCTAGAATTTTTTGTAAAAATAGTGACGTACACAATTTCAATACCCGAAATAAAGATAAACTTGCCGTTCCAGGATTCAGACTGCGAAAAGTGGGTAATTCGTTCATGGGAAATTGTATTCGTATTTTCAACAAATTACCACCGTCAATTTACATAAATTCAAATCATATATCAAAGTTGTTTTAATGAAAGATGGTTATTATACTATTAATGATTATATAAATGATAGGAACGTTTGGCTTTAAATTGTATCAGCTCGCACTGGCATATATCTTATGTAAACATGTTTATTTAAAAAGAGGCTGACAATAGTGACCGAGTTTCTTGCGCTGCTTCTTCTCGGCACTAGCCCACATTTGTCCCGAAGCAGTGGTAGGTTAAATATTGGGACGTGTAAAAGCGCCTCCAGGGGCCTATTTGCAGAAATAAAACTGATATTTACTGATTTTGATTTTGTAGTTTGTTGAAAGTCAGTAAGGACAAACAACCAGACCAGGCCTGATATTTTTTTCTGTGTGTGGCGCAATTTTATAATTTGGTTGAAGTATTGATCATAGCCTTATCAATTGTCTATGTAGATCTATATGTGTCGTATGGTGACGTCACATAAACAGAATAGTACTACCCTAACTCTTTCTATGGGTATCAGAAAGGCCTACTAAAGAATTGCCAGAAAAAAATAGGCCGCAGCGTCTTTTTTCTACTAAATGGAATGGCAAAATCCTTCTTTTGGAGAGGCCTGTGTCCAGCTGTGGACTGTATGATGCACTGTCCAGATGTATGGAATATCCATGGCTGCAAAGCATGACCTACTCAGAAACGGAGGAGTTTTTAAGTACAGTACTTATATTGTTATATATTGTTAATAAAACAACTTAAGAAAGAGCGGAGCCTCCTGGCACAGGCATTGATATAAATGCTTAAAAGGAGGCTTCGACAACTGATGTATAGAACTATACTGTACATGAATAAACAATATTTAGATTTTTGATTTTTGATTTTGAGTACTGTAAAAAGAAAAAAAACCAACACACCAAACACACACACACACACACACACACACACTAACATTGCTTATTTAAGTTTTGCATAGATATATATTATTTAAATATTGTAAGTATTACTTTGTTAAGTTTTATGTTGGAGTCTTGGAGGTGGGCGCTAATATATTACTTGCGACACAGTTTTTAACGAATGCAAGTATTAACGATCACATTTTTATGGGACCACTTGTTTTTGATACCAATAAACTAATTTGAATTTGAATTTGAATTTGAATATTTGAAATGCCATATTTTTATACGGAATAAAACTTTATTGATTTTGAAAAAAAAAATGTTCCATCTAAGCTTATAACTAAATACTTATTAAAACATTACCTAATCTATACTAATATTATAAAGCTGAAGAGTTTGTTTGCTTGTTTGAACGGGCTAATCTCAGAAACTACTGGTTCGAATTGAAAAATTCGTTTTGTGTTGGATAGTCCATTTATCGAAGAAGGCTTTAGGCTATATTATTTTAAAAACTTCTTATTCGCGATCATAACAACATAAAGTGACGCGGACGAATTTCAATATGTGTTATCTCATGTGTTGTACTATGAGGTCGCATAGTTTTACTCCAAGCACAAAAAGCCTGTGTTTTTAAATATATTACTTTAAACATTTTCTATATCTATTTTAGGTGTTTAAAAATCCTCGAACAACACAACATTCAAATATTACCAGCTACGTACAAGAACTAAAACCAAAATTGCTAAGATATATTTCTCCTTATTGAAATGCTGGAAAGCCGTGGATCCTCGTTTAGGGAAATAGCCAAAATCTCTCTGAGTAGGGTTGAGATATTACAATAAAATTCCAAGTAACCTCAGCAATTTTCAGGTGCTCTGTAATAGAAGGCATATTTAAATATAAATATGGTAAACTCAAATCTAATTTCAGAATGAAATGATATTGCCACGACTGCATCCTTACTTAATAATACCTATATTGTTTGTGAATTTAAGTTTGTTTGTTGCGCTTTCACGAAAAAACTACTTGACTGACTTATCTGATTATCATGAAACTTAGTATATATATTTTTGGAGGTATTAGAAGTTACATAGGCTATTTGGTATTCCACTGTTGGGCACAAGTTTCCGCAAACGCGATATAAGGTGTAGCTCACGCAAGCAGAGTCACGGTCACAAAGTAGTATTATAATTATTTTAGTACAGTGTTTTCAGCCGTTATTATAACTTTTCAACCCACTTTTGATTGAGCGATTACAAAGTGCTATCTGATTTGCTGGTTATTGTTAAGGACACTTGGATGAAGTCACGGGCTTTTGCTTTACTAACTTTGGTTGTTTTCTTTTTTATAGCTTTTTGCAGCTAAGTTTTAATTGATTATCTACAGCCACTACTACTATGTAGTTAGGAAGTTATTTATTTCTAGAGCTCATTAAAAAAATCCAGATAACCATTGACCAGTACGGTTAAAGTGGAAGTTAACGCTGCTTCTGAGCCATAGGTCTCGTGTTCGATTCCCGCACAGCACAAATATTTGTGTGCATGAACATAATAGTATATAGCTAAACAGGCACCCAATATTATTTTATTCTTTTTAGCATTGAAACACTTTTGATATAAGGATAGTGCCAAAAGTTCATCTGACGTCAGCAGTGACCCAAGAGCTGGCAGCTCTAGTGGAGACACGGTCACTACTCTCGATATATCTGCACAGTCTTAAATCGTAAGGATGAATCTTTACGCGTTTATTAGCTGGCATTATTGAAACCACAGAATTCAGAGTCACTGCTGTCTAAATAGTTAAACTTTATTAATCAAAGACCCAATCTCTTACTCATGCAAATATCTTAAAGTGTATGAGAGAGAGTAGAGTTGTAATAAGCTCGAGTCTTTTAGTCTTCATTTCGAGACTTGAGTCTTTTTTCAAGACTAGGACTCGTTAGTCCTGTGAGTCCGAGACCTTTGAGTTTTCTGAGTCTTCTGAGTCCACGAGTCTTTTAAGTTCTTTGAGTTAGAGTGAGTCATGAGTCTTGAAACTTGAGTTGGTGTATTATTATGGGCCAATAGGTACATAATAGGTAATAGGTGATTTTATATCGTCATCCACATTTATTTCCTGATTGAAATTGAATCACACAATAAAAAATTGTGTCGATAAAATTGCATCAAACGCAAATAATCTTATTAAAAGTATCCACCTGAGGCGCCTATTCAACAAAGACCGGTTTTAACTTTGTTTGTTCCAATATTTTTCAAAAATTATTTTTAATCAAAAAATTAATAACACTCGCGTGATGTTATAAATAATGGTCCAATAACGTGGGTTTCGTTTTCCAGGTGGTTCAAAAAGCACGGTGTATACATATATGTATATTTTTATATAGTTACGTACCTAATAAATCAATATTTTTACTAAACTATACGCCCATTGATTCAGAGGAATCAGTCATGAGTTCTTTTCAAAGACTAACCCCCGTATTTATAAACAAGTAAAAGTAATTACTTGACTAAAAGTAATTACTTGAGAGACAATTTGTATGCCTTAATTAAGAAATTACTAGAAGTTATAACGACCAAAAGTAAGCATTTTCAGCCAAATAATATGACTATTAATGGTGACCAATTCCTTTTACTTAAGCACTAGGTATGAACACTTTAAGTTATGACTTTCTTGAGCAATAAGTAATTACTTCTTTATAAATACGGGGGTTAGTCTTTGAGTTCTTTTTGACAGGCCTCATGTCTTTTTACAAAAGACTCCAAATTCTGAAGGACTTGAGCTCGAGCTCGACCAAGAATCGAGTTTCTTACAACATTAAGAGAGAGAGACAGACCAGTATTTACAGGCATCGACTTACTTAGTAGACCTTAGGTTAATAAATTTACAAACGATTTAATAACATCGGCAAGTAAGTCGGTATTTGCGACATGCAAATACAGAACACTTGCACTTGGCCGGTTTTTATGAAGTAATTTACACGTAAACTTTTCTCCTTCAAGCTATTGTTTTCTGATTTTATTCTGTTTTATCACTTTTATTGGGAAATTTGAAACCATCGAGCGCCGCGTTTTTTCCTGGACACGTAATTTTTTTATGATCCTTAAGAGCTTTCTGTATTGCATGAGATTTTTAGACTCATTTGATTAATGTGGAAAATAGAATGTTAGAGAGAGTTTACACGGTTTATATAATATTAATCAGTCAACCTACACAGAATCCATGGTATGACGGACCGATGACCCAGAAGATGGAAATTAAATATTTCAGTTGTTCCGTTTTAAATGCCGAAAAAAAATTTATTCATTATAATTTTTATATTACTTATAATATATATTTTACTAGCGGCCTATTACGTGCTTCGCTACGTATAAAGTAAAATAAAAAAATAAAAATAAATGAAGAACCGCTAGACCGATTTTATGCAAACTTCACATAAACTATCTACTAAACAGTCCGAACAAAGCCTAAACATTTGGTGTGGATAGGTGAACCCGTTCTTGAGTTATAGAATTACAACGAAAAGTGGCATTCATTTTTATATATTTAGATATATTATAATGAATAACATTATTATTGTTTCCTGTGACTTTGTAGGTACTCGAAGCAATTGAATATAAAATTATGCAGCGCAAAACCGTAAAATTTTCCGGGATACAAAGTAACCTTACCTATGTGCTATTGGAGCCTATTATTTATGTTTGTGATTTTTCTCCAGATTTAAAAAGTCGTTCTAATGTGATAAAGTTACACAAGAAATTTACTAAATTCATGGAAATAATCTCATTTATATAAATTATATCAGTAAACTTTGGTAAGATAATATTATGATTGTTTATGTGTTAAGATTAATTATTATTATAACAAGTACGAACCATTCTAAGCTTTTTTGTTCATTTGTTTTCTTCTTTTAAGCAGAATATATTTTTTTATTTGATCTAGGTTTTGCGATTTTAACTTATTTGTTTTTGTTCTCATTGTCTTTACAATTAAAACATTCATTATGACTTACCAATTGACCATCACTCAATTATTCTGGACTGATGTCTGATTCTTGTTTCAGTCTAAGTTTGCTGTGACTGATGGATCAGAGTGATACAATACTAAATGTGTAATATCCATATGACTTAAAATTTTAAACAGAACTTGAAAAACAATTATTAATCAATAATTCACTGTCCAGTACTCGATACAATTATTTAAACTAATGTTATTTTCTTATTGTGTATTTGTAATGGAATAGATGACCTATTACTAGCACTTTTGACTAATGACAATAATTTATAGCCATTATTGAAAAGTATGTCACTATTTCGATATTTTTTGTCGAAACGTAGGTACTAGGATACCTGGTATCCTCTTCAAGTGCAGACGACTGAAAGTTTTAAACGTCATCTCTAGGTAAAACTCTCGACGTGTTTCGCCGCTTGAAGTGGCATCTTTGCGAAACTACCTATCTCGCCTTGCCGTCAGCAACTTGCGCTTCGGTGAATATAGCTTTATTCATATTTGAAGTTTATACTTATTATTATAAGACCTAATCAATCCCGCATTTCGCAATTACTTTTTGTGTTTATAAAAATCTTACTGAAATACTTTCATATTATTTTATTTTTTTACAAACTTTTCTTCTTTTTCCTTTTTCAATCATCCTTCAATAATGATCCGGTGTCAGGGTTTTCCAAGCCGCCTAATACAGACATCTGACGAAACTGGACTTTACGACTTCCGTCTTGCGCCAGAAACCAGAGGCCTTACTCCGCAACACAGTGTCCGTATATTCGAATCCATCTGTCCCTACCACTCATACCGACGTCTTAAAGTATCTGAAAGAGACAGAAATATCCGTAAATACGAGCTTCATGTTGCAAAGTAAGGCCTCAGGACCAATCGTGCCGTCCGTATAGAAAGAAAATAACGGAGCTCCTACCAGACCGAAATCAGTTAAGATCCTTAATCGATCCGACTAAGAATCGTACCAGGGAACAATGCGTAGACGGACCATCAAACTGCTACACTAACCAAGACGGTTATGTATGTAATGTTTTTATGCTACACTGGTATTGGATACTGTATTGGTCATCCAAATTGAAGCACTATATCCCGCATTTAAGCTGAAAAAAACGTTCAACACCAATAAATCTCGCAGGTTTATATCGCGGTCGCTTAAATAAATGTATCGAAAGCTGACGACAGGCCTTTGTAGCTGGTTCCAATAGCCCTCGAATAAACCTCTAAATAAACCCATATAACTACCGTTGGATAACAGCCATGTCATTTTCCGCAAATCACAATCCAGAGTCAAATTTACTGTAGGAATATAAACATTACTTTTTTATGTTGTTAGAGTACTTCTAAAAACAAACGACTATCCTCGTACACTAGCGTCTTATTTTCACCTTTGCCAAATTCAATCAATCAGAAATTAAATTCAGTACTTCAAATCAAATACTTTTAATACTTCAAATACTTTTGCTACGATTAAGAACTTAAGTGTTATCTTAGATTGATACTGTCGAAGTTTTATGAAATTATAAGTAAACATTTAACAAACAAAAAATGCGAAATGATCCACATGTATGCACTATCATTATTGCAGGTGATTTTTGGCTAGCACCAACTCCGTAACTTGTCTCGCTGTGTCTGTTGGTTTAATTTTTGTATTAGAAAAATTCATAGGTGTCCACCTTGTAATAAGTTTTTTTGGTCAATAATTAGTATTGACCAAAAAAACTTATTACAAGGTGTATATACGAACTGAAACTTTATCGCTTGATTGATGAATTGAGGCTGGCTCAAGGTAGCAAAGCGGGTAATGAAGATAGCGATGTTTGTTATTTATATTTGCTGCGTGATTGAATTAAAAGCAGGCAATCCGAAGTTGAATTAAAATAGTCGATATTGCTTAGCAGAATAGAAATTTCGACAGTAAGAAAAACCCACGTCTGTTGAGGTGGAGGTTATGAAAAGGCAATACAGAACTGGCTGGCATTTTTAATTATGTTTTAAATTGATTAACTCTTGTAACAGAAAACAGCTATTTATAGTTGCCATAATAAAAATTAATTAAAAAACATCATTTTGTAACAGTTTTTACATAATAATTCTGTAACATAATCATTTAATGCTGGCAAAACTTCTGTATCTGTGCTCTGTTTTAAAGGAAATCTTATTTTCAATTGTTTTAGAACATATATGTACACTCGTACATAACAATACTTCTAGGAAAATTGAGAAATATTGATTATGGCATAACTAACGATATGTCTGTTTTATCTGCGCTTTGGCTTCGGGCAATAACTCATTGCTGGCCGGAGCTCACGCCAGATCACCGGCGATCCGCGCCCGCGCATCCAAATCCCCCATATTGCGATGTACGATTGTGTGAATCGTCATTTAATACAACCAGCTCAATCCCCGTATTTTTATTTAGTGACTCAAAAGGCTTTTAGTGATTTAGGTGCAATTCCGAGAGTGTTTGAAAGGATTGCAGGTTTACCGGCGGCTTGGTCTAAATTTTATGAGGATTTCTGTATAGTTTTTAAATGAAAAAGATTTTTTGTTTGTGGTATGACATTTGAAAAAGGCAAATAGCACTCGAATGTTCATTAGATGAAACATATGGATAGGTAATTTTTGTGCCACTGATAGATTATCTTGTTTATTTTGTTTCATTTTAATGCATGAAATTTACAAAATAATTAATAAACTAACAACTTATTCTAAGTTTATGAGGATTTTCTATTTTTTTAAAAAAAGGATTTTTTTTGTCAGTGCACTAGCATAACCTAATTAATCGAATATATGTTTTTTTTTTTGATATTTTAGCAACTTAATTGCAATTATAATATCAGTATATAAACTGGAAAAATTATGTCTCAGGCGGGACTCGAACCCGCATCTCCTCGCAATCCGGGCGCGGCTTAATGGTATAGCGCCGCTCAAGTTTATATACTGATATTATAATCGAATATAATCTAGATAATTTGGCCGGGTTGTAAAGTTGATTCTGACTTAAAGTCAATGTCAATCATTCTGTCGAGCGCCCTTAGACAAGTGGCTTTCTTATATCTTTTACGCTTGACGAATAGATGTCAAATGTATGAAAATAATATATTAGGGGTTAAAGTATGAAATTGCCGTTTTCTATGGACGAAATCGAGAAAAGTCATTTTTCCATACTAACAATTTTTTAGTTTTTTTAAAAACGTCTGAACCGTTTTCGATGCAATTAAAGGTGAAAGTTAGATGATTATAAATCTATGCATTGTAGTATTTAAATTTCTGAAAATCAAAGTATATAATACAAATATACTTAATTGAAGCAAGAAGGTCAGCTGGCACATTGTAAGGGGTCTTTTCAACGACTTCCTTTGAAGTAATAGGCACTAGTATTGCATTTTTTTGTAGTCAAAAGTTACTTTATTTAGTGTTTGATACAATACAAAAAGAATTACGCAATAATATGACTTTACTTAAGAGCTATAAACAAAATAAAAAGTGGGAAAGTAATCGGCAATTTCATACTTTAACCCTTATTACTATTGCCTACATCCAGTAATGACATATAGTAATTAGAGCTGACGCTTTGCTGATTCGATTACCTAAGCCAATAGTCAATAGCAGGCAGATTACTCTGTTAATGACAATCAGGCTAGTGACTTGTTGCTATCAAATAATTGTCACAGCACTGATTAAATCGCTCAAAGAGCATTAGTAGTGAGAAGTACGTATCTAGTACAGATTGAAGCACGAAATCGATCGATTTGATGAAGTGTACTAAATAAACAAACGGCTTATTATGAATCTCGATATTTAGTACTTTACTCTATCATTATTATACCTATCTGTAGTATTTATTCTCCTTTTTATTTTAATCCCTCAACCCCCAGGAGGCACTCGGGTGCCACGATAACAATTGATTTCAATTGTGTCTGGAATAACTCACGATCGAGGGATTAAGACTTCAATAGTATATAGTCTGGTTTAAGAGTGGTTCACATCTGAAGACGAAAGTGTTTAACCGGTGCATCCTCCCAGTGTTGACTTACGATATGGAAACCACAACCCTGACCAAAAAAAACCAGTCGAAAAACTACACGTTGCGCAAAGAGCGATGCTGGGCGTTACGCTGTTAGATTCGGAGCGCGATGAGTTGAACAGGCAGAAAACTAAAGTTGTGGATGTGGTCGCGACCATTGAACGCCGAATATGGAGATGGGGTGGGCACATAGCCCGAATGAATTTCGAGCGTTGGGCTAGAAGAACACTAGAGTGAAAGCCCAGAGAAACCACACGACGCAGAGGTCATCCACTGGAAAGATGGGTCAACAACATTCGGAGACATGCAGGTCCGAAGTGGATGCAAGTGGCGAGGGACAGAGTATCGTGGAATGCTTTAGAGGAGGCTTTTGTCCGAAGACGGACGATATAGGGGCTATGATGGTGATGATGAGATTGGTCCAAGATATCTATTACCAGCCTTTGATGTAACTCGTTTTGACGACTACTCTATAAAAAGTATATTTCTTTCGACGAAATATACTTTTTAAATATTTAAAGACATGCCACGCTAGGCTACACAGAGCCATCTAGTCCCAAATTAAACTACTGTTAAGTAGCTTGGCGTATTAGTACTAGGCAACCGACAAACTTACTGTTGTACTTTTTTTGTAACTATATACTTACTATACATAGAAAAACACCCAGACCAGTACATACAGACATGCTAATGCCCACAAATATTTGTACTGTGCCTCTAACCCGCGACCTATGACTCAGAAACAGCTTTACTAATAACTATGATGCAAATGGTCGTCGACTGTAAGAATGTTTTTTTTTTTTATAAATTGAATTACATTTTTAAAGGTTTCTTACTTAGTCAATAGGACAAGATTCCAAAAATTGTGCTATCAATCTAACCAAATATTTGTTCCTCAATACAAACCGTCCACAATATTGGCTCCTCTAATTTATCGGCGGAGCTTTCACCGCGATATTAAAGTTATTTCTCAAGGCGTTCTTACAACGGAACTGCGACTTTCGGAGGAAAAGCTCTGAAAGGGAAGGATTAATTTCTTAAGAAACCACTTCGTTTTGTCTTATGAAACCTGTGTCAATGTAAGGATTTACGAGTACTTACAAGCTTTGATATAGAATATCTGATTAGCTTGGTTTAAGTTTTTTAATTTAAAATACTTGTAAAGAAAATAATACGGGCCTGTAAAAATTAAACCAGAATTGTCGCTTACATCTCTCTCTCATTTTCAATGCCTGTTTCAAGCACAGCTACTTTCCAGACTCCTGGAAAGAAGCTATTGTAATAGGCATACCAAAGCCAGGTAAACCCCTTAACCAACCATCGAGCCATCGCCCCATCAGCCTCCTAAAGGCAATGGCGAAGCTCCTAGAAAAATGCATACAGGCTCGCATGAAAGAGCACCTCTACGGAGAGGACCTTATCATTCCCCATCAGTTTGGTTTCAGAGCCAAACATTCGTGCCCCCAACAAGTACATCGCATTGTCGAGTACATCCTGAACGGGTTCTGGCCACGCAAGTACAAGACTGTAGCGGTCTTCTTTGATGTGGCCAAAGCCTTCGACAAGGTCTGGCACACCGGTCTTATAGTCAAACAGTACAGACTTAACCTGTCGGTTCGACTAGTTCGACTGATTGCCTCCTACCTTCAAAATCGTACTTTTCGGTTCAGGCACGAAAAAACGCTCTCCCAGGGCTATCACAGCTGGTGTCCCGCAGGGTTTGGTCCTGGCGCCATTGCTGTACACAGCCTATACTAACGACATCCCCGTCCCGACTAACAAAGTCGAACTATCCCTCTTCGCGGATGACACGGCTCTATACAGAAAAGCCCCCTCCCTTAGTGGAATCCTCCCGAGACTCCAAGACTCAATCGACAAGTTAGGTGAATGGTTCTGTAAGTGGCGAATCGAAGTAAACTCGGAAAAGTCTTCCGCGGTGTACTTTGACTCAAAACGACACAAACTACCTCCCGATGAACGCCCCCCGACCTTACTAGGCAAAGCCATCCCCTGGCAAACGTCTACAAAATACTTAGGTGTTACTCTAGATCAGAGTCTCAGTTTCGATCCTCACGTCGAAAGAGCGATACGAAACGCCCGTTTCTACCTAAACAGGTTAAGTCCAATGGTAGGTAGATATAGCAAAATGTCCCTACGAAACAAGCGAACGCATCAGTAGTATTTGCCCATGCCCCTTACAAAACACTTAAAAAGCTGCAGAGAGTGCAGAACATCTTCTGCCGCCGAGCGGCTAATGCCCCCTTCTATGTTCGCAATGCGGACTTACACAGGGACCTCAAATTACCCACACTCCAACAGCACTTCAAAAAGGTCTCCGAGCGATTCTTTAAATCAGCGAAGGACCATTCCAACCCACTTATCAAATCGGCGGCGGTGTATAACCCACCCAACTCCCCTAATCCACTGTCACGTAAACCCAGATCCGTCCTCAATGACCCACCCGACAAACTCACAGCCCAGCTGAACCTCCTATTGGAGGCAGAGGAAGCCGTAAATACCACCCTACCTCAAGACCCTTCAGGTCAACCCCACTCAATACCACAGGACCCTTCAGGTCAACCCCAGTCCTCTCAACCGACCGTCTCCCCTTCTGGGAGTCAGTCGAACTAAAAACAAATACATTCCGGCCTACGTCCACTTTGGACGACGGCCATTTTAATGTTTAACCCAGTCACTCATGTCAGGCTCGCATTCTTCCCGAATGCCGGCCTCCTTCAGTGCGCACTTCACCTAGGCGAGTGACGCCCAGCACCACCCCCTTTCCTGGGGGGTGGGCGCCTCTGATGCGCTACGTCACCCTTGGTGGTAGCGAATAAAGGTGGTGTTTAGTGAGTAGAAGTCTCACATAACCTCACAGCCGGCTGTGAGGTATCCATGAGGATTCACCACCTCCTTCCCCCGTGGGAGGGTTGCCGTTCGAGCGATCGTTTCAATAGGAAACGACCGGTCGTCCGTGTGCAAAAAAAAAAAAAAAAACGCTTACATGCGGGTTGGTAACCGCAGTAGTTTGACTGAAAAATAAGTATTAAAAAGAAACTAATTCTTAAACAAAAATAAATGCCTATGGTTTTATAAAATAAATAATTCATATAAGAATTAGACAACATTCTATTATTTTTGTATCCCTTGGCTTGAAAACTTTTCAAAATCGTAAAATGTCAGATCAAATTATCAGGAATAAGAAAATCATAAGAAAATTGAACGAACTGAATAAAAAAATATTTTCACGCTTTCAATAAGAAAGAAGCAGAGGTCACAATAGAAAAAGGTACAGCGTGTTATATTTTTATTAGACTATTTTAACTTTTTTGTTTATTAATTCCTAGTGTGCGGCTGTTTACAGACACAATATAAATCTTTGTTACTTTCTGAAACATAAATCTTTCAGAAAGTAACCAGTTCAACATTTTAAAACTGGAGTTATGTTGCTTTTAAAAGTGTACCCGTTTTAAAGCAATTACAATGCTGGAATAAATGAGTCATTATTATTATTTATTATTATTATTATTTATTATTATTATTATAATCTTAATTTCAGACCTAGATCCATAGTGTTAGTAAAAATTTTCTTAAATACTAGGGTTATTAACAAGTAATATAATATAACTAAATAAAAATGACAAATTGAACCCACTATCTTCCTCTTACTGGGCTGATTCTCTAATCAATCAAACTACCAAGATATTATTTTTGTCGTCAAATATTCAAGTCCTCCCGAACCACACCATTACCACGTAATTTTTATTTAAGTATAATTATACTTTTAGCATAAATGTTTTTTTGTTTACAAAAGCGATCCTACCGTATCAACATGTGATTTGCAAAACTGTGGAAAGGAGAACGATGTAATTACGTCTCATTGTCTGTGGTGCCATTGCCATCGAACGTCCTACACGAGTAGGTAAAACAAAATTGTCAGTGATAATCCGCTTTTGTCAAGCCATTCTCAACTTTGCCACGTTACTCAGAAGCTCATTTTTGTTTGGTGATGCCCAATGCAAGAATTACTCGATCACGACCCCGGACCAACACAAGGATGCAATTAATGCAATTGATTAAAGTTGTAAGCGGTCATCGGTACAATGGGTTCGCGTTAAGTGTTTTAGGGTTTCGTAGTCATAGAATTATTTTCTGCATCTCACACAGTTTTATATTTCGTATTGCTGCATAAATTATTGTTTCGTATATGCAGTTGACATTGTAATTGTTTAGATATTAAAGAGGACGATATTTAAATATCTATAAACGTTTTGCCGTAGCAGTGCCGGGTTGTAGGAAAAGCGCCATTCCTTCTTAACCTATGAGGCTGATTTTAGAGTCACACTGCTCATACGCTGGTCATTGGCGCTGACCGTCTAAATGTATAAACTTTAGCGCCGACGGCGTTGGCAGCGTTATTTTTATCATTTTATGAATGAAAATAGTTTTAGAAAAATTGTAAAAAATAATTTCATTTTAAATCATGCTGTGACCCGCACGGACTCGCTGGTTCGAATTGAAAAATTATTTTTGTGTTGGATAGTCCATTTATCGAGGAAAGCTTTAGCTATATAACATCACGCTGCGACCAATAGGAGCGAAGCATCAGTGAAAAATGTTGCAAAAATAGTCTCGATCATAATAATAGAAATTGACGCGGATGAAGTCGCGGGCAACAGCTAGTTTTTTGATTAAAAAAAAACTCTGCCTAATCATTATACTCGTAAATAGTGGTTACATAACGTAGGCTTTGCTTTCCAGGAGTTTTAAAATGCACGGCTGTAAGTATAAGTACCTACACCAATTTGCGTATAGGAGAGGAGCTCAGCAACACCAACTTTTTAGGGCCTTATATTTATAACAAGGTAAACCGTGAACTAGGTATAACTTGTGTTAATCGGTTTAAACTTAAACAAATTGTGTCGAGATGGTTGCGTGGACTGGATTACGAATCAACGGAAAACTTGCTTCTTGTTTTGAAGTGATTTTTAAACTTCTTTTCTGTTTTATTGGGTTGCTCACATGTCTTAAATTTTAGTACCTTTTTTCATAGAATGTATTAGTTTTAGTATTGAAAACGATAAATCTGCTACAATAAAAACAATTAAAAAAAATATTAATTATTAAAAATAATAGAATTAGTATAAATTAAAAACAGGAAGGAACTTCTACTTTATTTTAAATAAGCTCTGATTTATATAGCGTTTATGAAAGATTTAATTTTGTGTCAATGGCGGGAATTATACTTCGTCGTTGCATCCTCGAGATTTAAATATTTACTATGTAGTCCACTCTTCATTGTACTGGGCATCAAGCACATGTTTAGAGCAAGAATAAAAATAAAAAATAAAAATAAATCCTTCCCTTAGTTCGTAGTTCCGCTCCCCACCACCGCGCCGTGGTGGCGGGCGTGCGCACCTCCGTTCGTCATTCGCTTGATTTTTGCGGGCATCGAAACATCGATTTAACATTATACTTCGCCTAAAACCCGCCCGGTGAAGCTGTAACGGCCTTCTGCCACAGCATAGGTCCTTTCAAAAAAAAAAAAAAAAAACATTATACTGTCAAATAAAGGACAAAAGTTCGGTATATTGTGCTTATAACGTACCGGTTCTAGTGAAAGTGTCATGGGTAAACGAAAGTGTAAGGATTCTCAAGAATACATAAAGAAAAAGATTCGAAAATTGGAGAAGCGCCTGCGCCGTTATGATTCGGATAGCAGTGATAACTGTAAGTTTTTAAGATGTTTATTTTCATGTGTTCTGATTGTATAATAATGTTTACCTGAAACTTTATTCACCTACCGTAATAAAAGTATCGAACTTGTAGAATTTTAGTTAAGTAATAATTTTACGTATACCCTCATGGGTATTATTATTTTCTTTTCGTTTTTTGTTACGAATATTTCAAAGACCTAATTACATCTCACTTAGAAAAAACATAAGTGCATAACAAAACAGTAGGTACCTACTTTTATGGATCATGATCGTACCAGGGTGTTACGGTTGATAATGACGAATGCTTATTTTCACCTTTTGATATCAGTGTTTTAGTACTATGATGCGATCATAGTCGTGCACTATTTAGTACTACGATGCGATTGTAGTCAAGGTTTGTCGTTCAGTACCGTGATGCGATCACGGTCAGACATATAAATCATAAAGCAATATTGTGTTATGATGCGATCATGACCTTTGCTTATATTGTTTGGCAGACCGCAGCCAAAGAGACGCAAGCCCCGAGCATTCTCGTTACGAGGAAGAGAGTCCAATAAGTATTGAAATTGAATCCGATGCGTCAAGTCCCCGCCCTTATGTACGATCAGAGGTTCACGCTGTCGAGATTCACAATGAAGACCCACCAATAAGAGATAGCTTTCCTGAGGAAACTACGACGCCTCTCTGTGCTTCGGGGGGTGATCCTGCGCAATCTACAAGTCAGCATAATAATACTGCTCCAGAAGGGTCAAATGTTGACTTAACAACTCCCAGTATTCCTGTGGATATACTAGAGGCTTTAGGAAATCCCAAAGGAAAACAAGAGGTTTTTGGACCTAAAATTCCGGATGAAATCTCTTAACGTTGGGGGCGTATTCTATGTGAAGGTCTAAATAAAGATCAAAAAAAAGATCTGTTGGAAAAAATCCTAGTACCTGAGAATTTTCAATTGGTCAAAGCACCAAAATTAAACCCGGAAATAGCAGCAGTGTTATCAGAATCGTCCCGAAATCGTGAAAAACGATTAGAGAAAGCCCAAAATCATCTTGGTCTGGGTATTTCAGCTTTGACAAATTTGATCTCATCTCTTATAGAGAAAGATATGGATAAAATGGAGGTAGTTAGACGATTATCACAATCAAATCAAATTTTGTTGGATTTACATTTTGAAAATACACTGAATAGAAGAAAATTAATTACGTACACACTAGATAAAAAATTGTTAGATATTATACAAGATGTACAAAGAGATTCACTACTTTTTGGTGAGAATCTTTCTGATAAGATCAAGGCATCAAAGTCTGCCGAGAAATCTGGCCTCCAGATTAAGAAATCTCACACTTCTACTGACGCTGCAAATACAAGAAAAACCACCGGTCAGCAGGGAAACTGGAGGGGCCCACCTCGTCAAGCCCAACGTGGGAACCGGCGGGGTGGGGCCAGGAGCCAACCAACATACCGCTCATCGTTGAAAAAGTTTGCCACGGTGTCGGATCGTCAGCGTTACTCATCGAAGGTTCAATCGAGACAGCAGCAGCCCAAATCCCAGTAGAGGTATTTCATCATGCAGGTCGATTAAAAAACTATCTTGAAAATTGGGAATCTATAACCAATGATTCGATAATTTTACAGATAATTTCTGGATATAAAATTCCTCTAGTAAAACCAGTTTTGCAAGTATTTGAGCCTACTAATACAAACTTTTCTGATTTAGATAAACTTAATGTACACTTAGAAATTAACAAATTACTTAAAATGGGTGCCGTAATCCTCTGCAATGATGAGCCAGGCCAATTCTTATCAAAGATATTCCTCATTCCTAAATCAGATGACAAATACAGATTTATTCTTAATCTCAAATCGTTCAACAAATTCGTAGAGACCTGCCATTTTAAGATGGAGGATTACCGTACAGCAACCAAATTAATGTCACCCTATTGTTATATGGCTAGTGTTGACCTTAAAGATGCATACTTTCTTATAAATATGCACGAATCTTCTAAAAAATATTTAAGATTTAAATTCAAGCAACAGACTTACGAATTTCAGTGCCTCCCGTTTGGTCTCTCGTCAGCTCCATATACTTTCACGAAACTACTCAAACCTGTTGTTAGTTACCTCAGAAGTAAAGGATTCTTTATTGTTAATTATTTAGACGATTTTCCCTGCTTAGGAAATTTATACCATGATTGCCTTAATTGCGTTTCCGAAACAGTTAATTTGTTGATCAATTTGGGTTTTGTTATCAACCATGACAAAAGTCAACTAGTCCCTAGTCAATGTAAACAATTTCTAGGTTTTAAACTTAATTCAATTGATATGACAATAGGTCTTCCTCTAGAGAAGCGTAATAAAGTTTTTAATCTCGTGAGAGATGTAGCTAAAAGGAAAAATATTATAATCAGAGATTTTGCAAAATTATTAGGTGTACTTACTTCTGCCTGTCCTGCAATAGCCTATGGATGGATGTACACAAAACTTTTGGAAAGGGAAAAATTTTTAGCCCTAAATCAATCAAATGATTATTACGATGGTAAAATGAAAATCCCAAATAATTTAAATGAGGATCTCATCTGGTGGGAACAACATATAATGACAGGTACCAATCCAATTCGCAAAGACCAGTACTCTTTAGAAATTTATTCAGATGCATCCTTAACCGGATGGGGTGTTATGTGTAATAAGGAACGGTCTAATGGGTTCTGGGATCCAGGCGAGTCCCAAAATCACATAAACCTACTCGAATTAAAAGCAGCTTTTATAGGTTTGCAATGTTTTGCTAGTGATATACGCAATTCAGAAATATTGTTGCGAATTGACAATACAGTAGCCATTTCCTATATCAACAGGATAGGAAGCATCCAATATAGCCACTTAAATGAAATCGCTCGTCTTATTTGGAAATGGTGTGAAAAAAGACAACTATTCATTTTTGCATCATACATTAAATCTAAAGATAATGTGGAGGCTGACGAGGAATCGAGACGGTCGAACATTGACACGGAATGGGATTTATCTTTTGAAGCATTTTCAGATATTGTTGAGGAATATGGAGAGCCAGAGATAGATCTTTTTGCTACTCGTTTAAATAATAAATGTGAAAGATACATCTCATGGAAAAGGGATCCTTCCGCCTTAAACGTAGATGCATTTACAATTGATTGGAGCCAGTACTTCTTTTACTCGTTCCCTCCCTTCTCTCTTATCTTAAAATGCCTTTGAAAAATAATTAACGACAGAGCTATCGGTATTATGGTTGTTCCCTACTGGGTGAGACAACCATGGTACCCTTTGTTTCAATCATTGATGTGCCAAAAACCAATATACTTCCACCCTGATCGTAATTTATTACTGTCTCCTTCCAGGGAACCCCACCCACGATGGAGAACACTTACCCTGGTATCATGTCGGTTATCAGGTCAGCTTTTGCACGGCAGTCACTTCACCCAAAAACTATAGATGTTATGATAGGATCGCTTTCAGAAAACTCTATTAAGCAATATAATGTAGCAATAAAGAAATGGTGGATTTTTTGTATTACCAGAAACAGAGACTCGTTTTGTAACAACATCCCATTTTTAATGGAATTTTTGACCCATGAATTTACCAATGGAGCTAATTATTCTAGCCTAAACACTCGTTCTGCCTTAGCCTTAATATTTGGGAAATATTTTAGCGAAAATGACATGGTTATTCGGTTTTTAAAGGGAGTTTTTCGATCCAGGCCTAGTTTTCCAAGATACCAAAGAACTTGGGACCCTAATGGTAATGGTAATGGTAACGGGCTCCCTTTTCCGCATTTAGGCTCCAATTGGCCCATTATGCGTAGGGGGATTAGGGTGGTTAGTCCAACCACCCCAATTCCTTCCAGAAGCACAGAAGTCTTTTGGGACGTTCACAGGCTTCTGAAAGGGAACTCGGTGTGCCGAGGATAGATGCCCGGTGGGTGGCTACCCCTGTGCATTCCAAAATCACGTGGGCAGCCGATTCTGCCTGTTCCAGGCAGCCTCTACATAGGGGGCTGTCTGTGGCACCAATGGTGAAGAGATGTTTATTTAAGGGGATATGTCCAGTCAGTGATCCCACTACTCTTCGAAGGTCACTTCTGCTTAGGGTGATCAAGTTGAGAGTCAGACGCGGTGAAAGAGCCGGTACGGCCTCTCTGGACTGTCTGCAGTTGCTGATATTGGCCCAGCGGTCGTTGTGTTTGACTAGGGTTTGATGTCGCAGCCATGACCTGTATTGGTTAAAAGGGATAGGCAGGTGTGGCCTGGGGCCGAAAACCGTAAGATCTGATCCCCTTTTAGCGAGTTGGTCTGCGGCATCATTGCCCAGGGAGCCGCTGTGTCCTTTGATCCATTGTAAGGTGACACTGTTCCTTGTGGCAATGTCATGTAAATAAGGCTGGATGTGATGATGTTGCTCTCCAGGGCTTTGAGAACCGCCATGCTATCAGAGAGTATGCGAATGCCGTAGTCAGCAACCTCTCTCTTCTTTATGGCAGTGGCAGCCTGGATTATGGCAATACACTCGCATTGAAATATCGAGTTATCCTCACCCAGCGGTGTAGATATATTTATGTTTAGGTCCATCGAGAAGACTCCGGCGCCTGTACCTGATTTGGTTTTGGAACCATCAGTGTAGATTTGGACCTCATGTATTCCCGATGAGTCTGAACTGTTTCCTAATAAGAGAATTCTATATGATTTGTTGAACACATAGATTTTCGGTGTTTTGTCACAGGGTGCTTCTAGTAGGGGAGTGGATTTTAGTCCTCTATACCAGATGTCGCTGTGACTATTCGCAAGATTTTTCCACAGGCCTAGGTGTTTCAGTCTTGTGGCCGCTATAGCTGCCTCCTGCTGCATGAAAAGGTCCAGCGGCGGCAAGCCAAGTAGCGCCTCAAGGGCCGCGGTGGGGGTAGTTAGCATGCATCCCGTGACTGCACAGCATGCCAGTCTTTGGAATTTTTCCAGTTTTTTCACCCCTGTCATTAGTTTGGTTCTGGGCCACCAAACGATCGCGCCGTATGTGATGATGGGTCTAATCATAGCTTTATAAAGCCATAGTGTGATCTTGGGAGATAGACCCCATGTTTTGCCCATTAGACCTCTGCATTGCCAGAAGGTTATGGAGGCACATTTAATTTTCTGTTCGACATGTTTCCCCCACAGTAATTTATTGTCAAGTGTGACGCCCAAATATTTGACTTCATTTGAGAGGGACAGTTGCGTTCCGAACAGTTTTGGTAGTTTAAGTTTGGGTAACTTCAGTTTTTTGGTGAATAGGATAAGCTCGGTTTTTGCTGGGTTAACCGAGAGATCATGATCTATACACCAAAGTTCTACGATCCTGAGAGCGGAATCCATTAGGTTACATAAAATGTTCTCAAAGGGTCCGCTGATGAGTATAGTTAGGTCGTCAGCATATCCCACCGTGAAGTAATGTTTGCTGTTGAGTTTCCCTATGAGTTCATCAACAACAAGGTTCCATAGGAGCGGCGACAAGACTCCCCCTTGCGGGCAGCCCTTCGCCACTATTCCTCTGGTAGTATTATTCACGGTGAACTGTATGGCTCTGTTCCTTAGCATGCCGTCTATCTACCCCGCCATTGTTGGGTTGACGCCATGTTTACACAGTGCCCGTCCTATGCTGGTGAAGTTAGTTTTATCAAACGCCCCTTCAATGTCAATAAAGACACCTAGGGTAGATTGTTTGTGATTAAGAGCATACTCGATTTTATTTACTACAGTGTGTAGGGCCGATTCGGTGGATTTGCCCATACTGTAGGCGTGTTGATTTGGATGTAGGGTTTCGCTTACAAGCACGTTTGTCCTAATGTCCCTATCGCAGAGTCTTTCCAGCGTTTTGAGTAGGAAAGATGTGAGGCTGATCGGTCTGAAGGACTTCGGCTGTGTGTAGTCGCTTTTGCCGGGTTTGGGGATGAATACTACCTTTACTTCTCTCCATTTATGTGGCGTATGTCGGAAAGCTAGGCATGCCCTGTAGATGGCGACAAGGTGTCTCACTAGCTCATCCGCACACCATTTCAGCATACCCGGGAAGATGCCATCGAGGCCTGCTGATTTGTATGGGAGGAAGGTGTTGATTGCCCATCTTACTTTGTCGTGGTCGACAATTACTGTGGCGGTTTTCCAGTCCGAGTCCTGCGGTCTGTAGTCCGTTACCCCAGACCAGCCTGTGTCACTGGTGATCCGGCAGCCGGGAAAGTGGGTTTGGAGTAACAGTTCGCAGGTTTCGTCGTCTGTGTTGGTGAAGCTGCCGTCTGGTTTCTTGAGATTCCCTATGCTGCGTTCCGGTCCACGCGACAGAATCTTTTTCACCTTGGCGGCTTGATTGTTACTTACTATATCTTCGCAGAAGCGTCTCCAGTGTTCGGTTTTCCTGAACCTGATGCGCTTCTTAAGTAAGCGTTGTGATTCCTTGTATTTGTCCCAGTCTTCCTGCTGCCTGGTGTTTTTGGCTCTGTTGAACAATTTCCTTACCTTATGTCGAAGTCTTTCGAGTTCGGGTCCCCACCATTGGTATTTACCATTGGTTCTGGTCCGCGGAACCTCGAGAGGGCAGGTTTGCTCAAAGCAGTGGTTAAGGGATTGGGTTAAGTTGTTGACATGTGCATCGATGTCCGCAGTGGACTCGTACGTTGCAGGAATACCTACTAATTTCAGACTTTCCTTAATCAGGGGCTTGTACCTGATGCGGTCCATCTTCCGCGGATTGCGTCGCGGTATAGCAGGAGTGACGTACGTGTGCAGTTCATATCGGATCCACCTGTGGTCAGAGCATGAGAGTTCATCGGATACGTGCCAGCCCGACACGTATTGAGAAATATTCTCTGTTGCCAAGGTGAGATCTATGATGGTTTCTGCTTGTGCTGTAATAAACGTCGGCTTGGCGCCTTTGTTAAGTATTACAAGGTTGGTAGTGGAAAGATAGTTTAAGAGTTCCTCACCTCTATCATTGGACTTATCCATCCCCCAGACACCGTGGTGCGCGTTGCTGTCCGTGGAGATGATGAGTGCCAACCCTTCCTTCTCGCAGTAGGTGACCAGTGCTTCCAGTGCTGGAGTGGGTACTTGCTCATCGCCAGGCAGGTAGGCAGACGCTAGCACCACTGTGGGCAGGTCGTTAGAAGGGTCGGTAGGGAGCCTGACAGTTGTAAGGTCCCTGGAACAAAACTCATTCATGATTGTAGCTTTCAGATTTATTGGTACAAGTATACAGGTACGGGGGTGACTTACGGTTGTATCCAGCATCGATCGGTATCCTATGTTTGAGAGACCACATATCCTGCTCCCCCTTATCCACGGCTCTTGGATAAGGGCTATGGTCTCGGTGTTACCCTCCAGCTGCCTGCGAAGCATAGCCGTCGCGGTCTGGCTGTGCTGGAGGTTTGCCTGAAGGGCTTTATAGGAGTTTGGGTGGTGGGCTGGCAGAGCCATCACTACCCAACAGCTGCCTCTCCTTCTCGGCGTTGATGTCTAACCCCAACTTCCACCAATCCACGGGTTCGGGACTGGATGTGCGAGGTTGGGGTTCGCTGCTAGTGGTCGGTACCTGTTCCGAGGACGGAACAGGGCGACCCAGGTCGTGTTGAGGTGGCGCGCCAGACAAGTCTCCAGTGGCCTCGTGCTGGACGAGGTTTGGAGTCTCATTGGCGGCCTCGACGGTGTGACACTCTGCTGGTCGGTTGGTGTCGTCAAGGAATTTGACGTACACTGACCCCAACTTATACCGTAGACGCCTCTCTCTCTGCTTCAGAGTTTTGGCTTCGTGCTCTGGGATTCCCAGCACTAGCCAGATAGCGCCCTCTTTAGCGGCCTCCTCCGCATGGTACAGGTTCCACGAGGTCACGTTGTATAGGTCTGCGTTCGCTTTGTGGAGTCTCAAACGCAGACGCTCGACTGTGCCGTCGGTGAAGTCCGGCACGAAGATTGCCCCTTTGACCCTCCTCGGGATATCCCTTTGCCGACATAAGGTCAGCTTGGTGTCAGGTCGGGGCGGTGTGATCTTGGTGATGGTGTGGCGGAGCCATTCCACCGAGTAGTCGTCCTCGCACCACATCTTGACGACTCCTTCACTTAGGAAGGCCTTCCCTCGGAAGAATGGAGTACGGACGCTGGTGTCCTCTGAGAAGAGGGTAGCATCGTAGGCCTCCACGATGCACTTCTGAATGTGAGCCGAATCTTCCTCCGTCAGGAAGTAGAACGGCTCAGATGTGATGGCGACACAGAGGTCGTTGGTTTTTAGTGCGTCGGCATATCTGACGGCGTTCGGTCCCAGAGACGAGCCACTCAGCTTGGCGCGTTTACCCTCGTCCCGGGGCGTTAAGGTGTCGTCAGGACGACTCCTCTTCCCCCCATTAGACGCAGTGGTCTTCGCAGCCGCTTTGCCGCTCGCCTCTCTGGCCGCTTGGCGCTGCCATTTTGGCTTGCCCGCCCTCTTACCGCGCTGAGTGAGCTGTGCGCTGCGTGCAGCGTTCCCGCTTTCAGCTTTCGGGTCGCTACGGGGGGCCTTTTCGCTGATTGCCTTACCAGCAGCAGGACTGGGTCCAGCGCTTCGGTTTGGCACAGTTACACGGGCCGCAGATGCCCTTGCGGGTTCCGACGGGGTCGGGTGCCTTTCGGCCATCGACAAATCCGTCCCCTCAGCAGCCTTCTGGCTTAGGCGGTGCTTGCTTAAACGCGCGCGATCGCGTTTCTCCCTCCTTGACGTCTGCTGAACAGCAGGTCCTGTCTTGGAGGTAGAAGGTTGTGGCCCTTGGGTTTGCTTACCGGGCTGATCCCCCTTCTTCTTCTTCCTCCTCGGTTTTATGACGACATTCCAAGCCGTCTCAGCTTGCTGAGTGCAGCTTGGTATGGCGTCTCTCAGCGTGCCGAGATCCAGAGGTTCGGATGGAGACGAAGCGATGGTAGTCCGCGCGCTACTGGGCGCAGCAGGACGATGGTTAGCTGTAGGTTGCGCGCTGGATGGCGCAGCAACCTTTACCCGCGCGTCAGTCGCAGCTGGGTCGGTGGTGTTATTTTGGGCCCTTTTTGAATCCATAGGCTAAATGATGGAGTCTTCATCCCAACAGTTACCCACCCTCCTTGGAGCCCGCAAAAGGGGACGCTGAGCGCCGAGTGCACTCAGCGCCAGGTTTACTGCTGGGATATAGGTCTCTTCCCACACAGTAGACGGAGCAGTCCCCCGTCGAGGTTTCGGCCGCGATTGTCTTCAGGCGGAGGGTATAACCACCTGAAGTCGCAAGCCAGCCACCGCGACGGAACCGCGCGCCTCCATGTGTTCGGAGACCTCGCCTGACAGCCCTCTGACGGGATATCTCAGCCGATTGAACTGAGGTGGCTAGCCTCCGTCCTCCCGTTTCAGCAGAAATCCGGACCAAAGAGGTGTGTTGCTTTGGAGTGACATCGCACACCGGTCATACCGCAGCTCAACCTCCAGGATTCCCTCATCCTCCCTTACGGGTCTCCACGCACGGCACAAACACGCGGGAGGCTAGTGCCCCTACCTGCTATCAGCGCAATTGAGCGATAGTCGGGCCTGCATCCACACAGCCTCGAGTGGGACACAGCTCGGGAAATAATAAATATACGTACATATATATTGTGTATAGGGATGAATATATTACTTATATTTAATATGGATTTTTCGGCCAGAGGTTTTTGTTACGCCAATTTCTTAGGGAATTTGGCCAAAAGCAGGCGGCAACCTCGTGCAGGATAGTCCACTGGCCTTGTTTAGGGGATCTTTACGACTGTAGCGCTACTCCCTAAACCATTAGCCAGACCTAGCATCGGACAGATGCTGGGAATAGGGGTATCATCAAGCATATCGGTTTGTCAATAGTACGCTTGATTTTACCCCCGCCCACTTGGGACCCTAATATTATATTAGATTTTGTCTTTCCAAATGAAAGTTTGTCATTAGTTCAATTAACTAAGAAATTAGCAGTTCTTCTCGCATTGTCATCAGGACAACGAGTCCAGACACTGTCGCTTATAAGAGTGTCAAATATAAGAATCGGGGATTCAAATATAGAGATTGTAATCAACGATTTAGTAAAAACATCGACGCCTGGTCGTCCTATGCCTCGATTGGTGATTCCATTTTTTTCTAACCGAATACAAGTATGTCCAGCAAAGACACTGTCTTCGTATTTGGAGGCTACGAAACATTTGCGATTGACATCGAACACTGAGCGCCTTTTCTTGACCACCAAGAAACCTATGAATAATGCTAGTTCATCAACTATTAGCAGATGGATTAAAGAATTAATGGGAGATAGCGGCGTAAATATAGAAGTGTTTTCAGCTCACAGTACGCGTCACGCGTCAACTTCGGCGGCTCACCGCCGTGGTGTGTCTATAGATCTCATTAAAAGATGTGCGGGTTGGTCAGGAAACAGCTTGGTTTTCGCTAAATTCTACGATCGGCCTTTATCTTCCAACTGCGAGGAAAGTGCCTTTGCAGAAGCAGTTTATGATCATACTTAATTTGATTGTTTACCTCAATTTAGTTTGTTAAGAAATGTAAGTTACATTTATAATAATTAAATTATTATTGTTTCTTAAAATTAAAGATACGATTGATTGATATCAAACCTTTTCATTTTTAGTAAAATTTTGCAATTGACAGCTCTAAACATCCTACATAGTAAATATTTAAATCTCGAGGATGCAACGACGAAGTATAATTGATAGTTAAACAAACTTACCTTGTGACGTTTGACCATAATTATACGAGGCGTTGCATCCGAAGAGATTTATATCCCACCCTCTTATTTTACCCAGATTTGCGATGACGCAAAACACCCACAGTAGAAAATTGCAAAATTGAGCTCTAAAGTAATGACGAACGGAGGTGCGCACGCCTGCCACCACGGCGCGGTGGTGGGGAGCGGAACTACGAACTAAGGGAAGGATTTATTTTTATTTTATTTTTTTATTCTTGCTCTAAACATGTGCTTGATGCCCAGTACAATGAAGAGTGGACTACATAGTAAATATTTAAATCTCTTCGGATGCAACGCCTCGTATAAATGGTCAAACGTCACAAGGTAAGTTTGTTTAACCATCAAGTATCTGAACTCGTCATACAGGTTTAATCCTAGCACGGAGGTCCGAGATTTCATTCTATTCTGTATAGTCTTACTGCGTTTGTATGTATTGTATTCCGCTATTTCTGTTCTATCTTTGGTATGAATAAATAAACTATTATTATGTGACCAGTGTAGCTAATGAAAAGGGCAACAACTACCTACACATTACCCAATCCAATTAATGTTTAACTATGAAATTGAATGAAATTCTTTATTATTAAGAGTAACAAGGACTAACAAAAATATGTTAGTAATTACTTTCAACTAAATTAAATCAATAATTCTGAACCAATCCATTTGATATGGCACAACAATGACCTTATGTATACACAGTCTAGCCTGCTATCGATCATGCCCAAGATGCTGTTGGTGCTCCCCCGTACCCTGCGCACCAGGGACGCGCACCTCTTCCGCATTGTTGCGTAGAAACAATCTACTCGGGCTTCTGCGAACATCCCTGACGCGCTGCAGTATCGAGGCAACCCCAGCAGCACCCTAAATGCGTTATTATATTTTACGCGGAGGGCATTATAAGTTTTTTGAGTATATCTAGCCCACAAGCTGCACGTGTAAAATGTTGTACAAAAAGCTCTGAAAAGAGTGATTTTTACTTCTTGTGAACAACGTGCAAACCTGCGAGCCAACTGTTTGATCACACCGACAACGCCCTCCTCTCTCTTTCGATATCATCATCGTTCTTAAGGCCTGAAGTTAACATATGACCAAGATATTTGAAAGTATGCACTGTTGGCAGTAAACATTAATTTAGCATGATAGGTAGAAAATTATCAGGTTGTCGACTCCCGGCCCCAAAGACCATGACTTGGCTCTTTTTAACGTTGTATACCAGGCCATGAGAGTAAACGTAGGCCTCACATAAGGCAATCAACTTTCTTAAACCACAAGGAGACGCACTCAACAGCACCATATCGTCCGCGTAGCTAATATTATTGACACATATTCCGTCTATGTGACAGCCAAGTCTGGTGCCGCTGAGCTCGCCAATTAATTCGTTCACGTATAGTAACTATACCGAACCCTTTATTTGATTGTTATGCTCGTACATGGAAGACATTTTTGCATACTTGTTTTTTATGCGAGTCTCCAATAAAGTTTCGTGCGAATGGCAGAACGGACATTTTACCGCTGCCAACTTTAAACGTTGGTTTTCCGATTTAACAATGTAATACTGTTATACCATGGTTTGGTATGGCTGGGTCTTTCTAGACCAATACTCATCAACATCAGCCTCAATCAGCTGCTGAAGATATGCCTCAATAGAAGGAGAATTTGGCTATAATCGCTTGGCAGGCTGATTGGCGATCACAGTTTGGCAAATAGTGGAAAGATTAAGCTGCTGCCTATATATAGTATTTATTCAGTCGCTTCTTATGATACTCAGAGGTGAAAAAGTCACACTCACTAGTAACTTGAAGTACCTATTAAGGCCGAATATACTCGTAGAACAAATAAGAAAAAAAGACCTATTTAAAGTTAATAACTTGAAACATGTTATACTGAGCCACACAGAGCCATCTAGTTCCAAATTAAAATACTACTTAGCTAATATAGACTAGACAACCGATCATTTAACTTTTAAACTTTTATTGTAAATATATACTTAAATTATACATAGACTACACTCAGACCAGTACAAACATATAAACATTGAACCTAACCCGCTATCCATCGCTCAGAAACAGCATTACTACTTACCCCTCTACCAAACTGGTCGTCGTCGGTCCTGATTAATAAAGTTATATTGTGTAATAAAATAATTAATATATAATTTATTTCTAACAGCCATGGTTTCTAGTCCCTAAATCTGTTACGGCCCACGCTATTTCCTTCGTATAATGCTTTTATTCCAACTTTATGTTCTATTTCTTCATCTACTTAATAAACAAAAGTTTACAACTTCTGTGAATGAGCAGCAAAAATGTTTTAACCTATTTATCACGTTTCCCCTGCGGGATCCTTTTAAGCAATTATTTAGAGCTATATAGGGGCTCATAAAATTCTTTTAACTGGCCCTTAAAATTAACTCGTCTGAAAATTCGTTAACAGTGGGGCAGTTAATAAAACGGAATTTTTCACATTGTAGAATATTTCGCAAGTAACGCCTTTAGTTTTTAGTGCGGTAACTAAACTGGGGTTTTACGGCAACCGGAATTAAAGTTTGTGGAAGGAACAAAGAACTGAAATGCGTTAGTTTTTGATTTATTTACTTTCTGTACTTGAGCTCTGTTGCAAACCGATTTTCTTTATAAATCACAGGTTGGAGTTGAAATTTTATTTGTTGGGGATGTAAAACCGTTGCAAGGTTAGAAAAATTATTGCTAAAACTTATATTTAGAAGCTATGCGACAAAAAAAAAGTGAATAAGCTACCAATATTTAGTCTGTAAACAATTCCTTACAAAAAATAACATATCAGTTCTTTTTTGTGTTTTTGTTTGTTGTTTTGAAGTCTATTTTTCTAACCATTCTATTTTCTTTTTCTAAGGTGTTTCAGATTGCTATCACATCAATAGCCGATTTACTCAAAAGCGTTAAATAAATACAATCCATCAATCAGAATACTTAGTAAAACCGGCAAAACGAGACTCGGATTCGTGCACGAAAGATTTCGTATATTTTTGTTTTGTAAATATACAACTTAATAATCTGTATGTAAAAAAGGTTTGTTGTATGGAAGCCGCGATTAAAATTTTATATTACTTTAGGTTTAGTTCTTAAAGTGGCAACACAAATACGTCATCTGTGATAACTTCAACTGTATAGCTATCACGGATCATAAGATACATTTTAATGACAGACATACCTACACACGGATGGACGGACAATGGAATCTTAGTAATAGGGTCCCATTTATACCCTTTAGGAACGGAACCTTAATAACCATCGGCTTTGAATTGAGTATTTATAACGAATTAAATTTAATTTAAATTTTTCGTAACATATAACGTTTAATATTTCGTAATGAGTGCAGTTATTACATCTTTTGACAACATTAACACTGATAATGCATTTAATTCTGCTGTTTACACTCGAAATTTAAATGAATATGGTTGTATATTATGGTTGTTCAACCAGAGCAGAAAAAAGGTTTCATGCCTGGGCATGGTTAGAAATTTGATCAGCAAGATACGGAACGTAAACAAACGTAAGTATCCACTACCATAATCTCACCCATAGGACGCTGCTAGTCATAGACCTCCCCAAAGAATCTCCACAACTTGAAGTGGATGGAGCGGATACCACATAGGATATTCGACATGAAAGGGAAAGTTGGAAGAGGAAGGCCTAGACGAACTTACCACGATCAAATCGGGGATGTTCTGAAAAAAGGTCAAGTCAGGAGTACTCTAAACCGACGAGCATGCATGAAGAGATTGATGAATGTGGAAGAAGCGAAAGTTGTATGCCAGGATCGTAGTAAGTGGAAGGCCTTGGTCTCTGCCTACCCCGTTGGGAAGGAGGCGTGATAATATGTATGTATGTATGTATGTATTCGACATGAATTTTTTCTTCTCTTTTTCGTGTTCATGTTGAAAGCCACACGTAGGAAAGTACTACTAAGTACTACTATTATCATTTACACACACACACATTATCTGTTAGCATTGTGTTCAGGGGCCTAATGCGTAACCGGATCGCAGTTCGATAGTGATTGAATTGGACGATTTTGACATTTAGCCCATACTAGAACTGTCAAAAACCTGTCGTTCAATTACGATTGTGATACGATTCGGTTACGCGAATTAGGGGCCAGGTCTTCCAAGGTCTCAGCCGTATCGATCGTGACCACTACAAAATAAGGATTTAGCAAATACCGTCACGGCTAGGCGGGTTGCCGATCACAGTTTGCCTACTAGTGGAGAGAAGAGGTTGTTCCAGCATATAATAGAATAGGACCCTATTTTATTATATGCTAGAGCAACATGACAGATACTGTTCATTCTTATTTATAAGCAAGCGCCCCCTAGTATTATTTAATAATATTAATATTTAAAGACATACCATACTAAGTTATACAAAGCCATCTAAGAACTAGAAAACAGTGATTTAGAGTCTGAAAAAAATATATAACGTATTAGTTTAGAATCTAGTCTAGTCGCATTCGTTATCGGTTACACGATTTTATTAACTTGGCTCGATAGAAAAAAATCACAAACCTACATCTTTGCGAAATGCTTTTCAATATGACGACTTAACTACGGACATTTTAAATGAATTTTTTATGCTTGCTTAAAGCTACAAAATATTTAAAGACAAATTGGCTGAGTTTGATTTCATTAAATTAATATGTTTAAATAACTACAAAATACGTGAGCGCAGCGACTCGTCAGGCCCGTACTGTCACGCGCTGGCGCTCCCTAATGGGCGATCGAAGGATTTTATATCCATAAATGCCGTCCTACCGGGCCTTAAGCTACTCGTAGCAGAAGTATTTTGGTGTATGGGTAGATAACCGATAAACTTACCAACCTATATTCCTTTTTTTGCACTTATTTTTGTAAAAACACCCTAGCCCAATGCTTCTTAGTGACCAGTCACTGTCACTAATGTTAAACAACGTTGGGAGCGGTCACTAGTTGGATGGGTGACGGTTTGTGGCATCATATTATCATGAGCGCTTCCGTGCTTCAGAGGGCACGTTAAGCCGTCGATCCCTGTCGTCACGGAATAACAGTCTTTAAGCCCTGTTGAAGGACTTCGGGCGGCTTATGAAAAACACAAGGGCCGTTTTTCCATACAAACGTGGGGACTACGTTTCCTCCCTGGATAAAACCAGTTGAGCAAAATTTTTATTACAAAAATCTATGGCCACTATTAGCATGTTTCTATGTTTTTTGTTTTTTCATAAATTAATTAATAAAAAAGATATGAGCCCTCAAAAATCGAAAATATTCGCCAGATTTTCCGCTGTGTTTAAACATCCAGAAAACAAATTTGGCTAAATTTTAGAAAAAATCGAAAATATACGAACATGGCCAAAGTCTTTCTTTAATTTTTAATGAAAAAAGTATTTCAATCGGTCTAGTTTTGGAAAAGTAATCGGAGGACTACGAAACATTGATTTGGTGTGCTTTTAGTAGGTATTTTCGGTCCAAGAAGCAGTTGTCTCTATCACACTCTGCGGTGAAGGCGTTTGGCACTGCGCGACAGCAATAGATTTTACAAATACCTATTTTTCAATTCTCTCACCCATAGTGTTTCCTCTTAAGTATCGTCCAACGGCGGGATGATGTTGCCACAGCGTCACCCTCGCCGTCCACCAACCCTCACTAGGCCAGCGTTGTGATACTAAGGCCTTAACCCCTCTCCATAAAAAGGAGGGAGACCCGTGCTCAACAGTAAGCGTAATGGGTTGTTTCTTTTACTTTACTTTACCCACACATTAATATCTAAAGCAAGTGGTTGTCAATAGTTCAAAAAAATCAATCTTCAATTTGAAGAGGTATAATTTTAACGCTTTTCCAGCAACTTTTATTCCATGTCAGCCAGCTAACAAGGTTGGAAGCTGGAGGTAATTGTATGACAAACGATATCCCGTTGGCGACCAAGCCGAGCAAAGCTTTTTATATTTAGAGCCATTTGCTGCGCTTACCCTAATAGTAATGCTGAATTTATGGCGCTGCAAATCATGCATGATGGAGTATCTTTCGAATATATTCTTACTAGGTGTTTACGAGTTTGTTAGAATAATGTTAACAGGGTTTTTGTGAATCAAAGGCCTGTTCAGCAGGCTTTTGTCAGAATTGGCAATGGTAAGGCGTGGCGTATGTACGTGAGTATGAATTAGTAACTAATTAATAATCTGTTGTATTGGCAAGAAGTTTTTAAGGAATACTCAGATCTTGGTTTTGATCGAAACCTTCTGTGATTTGCTCTAACAAGCTTTAATCTTCATAATAATTGTCAGATAAGACCAGTTGCATCAAAATTTTTATATCATATCTTATCTTTCATTTTTACGTGATGCAAGCAGAAGAAAAGAACAAGTGCGAGTACGACTCGCCCACCGACAGTTCCGTATGTATGTCCGATGATGTGTAAGGTAATTATTATAATTTAATGTTTTTTGTTTCACAGTTTTCGGAGTCAAAGAAAGGAGTTTATTTGCCACTTTGCATACAATTTTAAAGAAACAATATTTTCTAAACTATATAATAATATAAAGCTGAAGAGTTTGTTTGTTTGTTTGTTTGAACGCGATAATCTCATGAAGTACTGGTTCGATTTAAAAAAAAATATTTTTGAGTTGGATAGTCCATTTATCGAAGAAGGCTTAAGGCTATATAACATCACGCTGCGACTAATAGGAGCGAAGCATCAGTGAAAAATGTTGCAAAGATAATCGCGATAATTATAACAGAAATTGACGTGGAGGAAGTCGCGGGCAACAGTCAGTCTAAAATTTTTAGTAATAATTGGCAAGAATATTACACTTTTTTTTTGTTTTCTTTGCTATCTTACGGCGTATTCAATTATAACATCTCCATTTAGATTCGACTAGCTATTGCCCGCGACTTCGACCGCGTCAATTTTTGTTTTTATGATCGCGACTATTTTTGCAAAATATCGTGATTTTAAATAGCCAAAAGCCTTCCTCGATAAATGGACCATCCCACACAAAAATATTTTTTCAATTCGAACCGGTACCTACTTCCTGAGATTAGCGCGTTCAAACAAACAAACAAACTCTTCAGCTTTTTAATATTATTATAATTTGTTTAACTATACTAATATTATAAGTATAGATTTGTGGAATCTACGGTCACAGTCTGCTCATAGCCGCTAATATATTTATGTTCCAAAGAACTATTATGTTCTATCTTTTTTAAATTTATTTATTGCATATTTTTATGATATGTCTTTTAAATTCAATTTTATTTATAGCATATTTTATTTCTACGTAGAAGAGTTACACATTACAGAAAATACGCCATTAAAACTTTATTGTCGGTTATATAAAAGAGAATATAAATAAATTGTTGTTAAAATTTTTCGGAATAAATCATTGATTGTCGTTACTTAGTTATTCCAAACATTAATGCTGAGAATCATTAGAGATTGGCTACACTTTACTCTTCTCAAAATGAATATTCAGACATAAAAAAACTACTCGTATTTCACCAAGTGGCACCTAAAGTTAACGTGAAGCGAAAACTACTGTAACAAAATTGAATAGTGCCCTAATTTTGTAGTTGCAAATATTAGGGGTTAAAGTATGATATTGCTGTTTTGTATGGACGAAATCGAGAAAAGACATTTTTCTTCAATCTTTTAGTTTTTTTAAAAACGCCTGAACCGTTTTCGATGCAATTAAAGGTGAAAGTTAGATGGTTATAAAGCTACGCATTATAGTATTTAAATTTCTGAAAATCAAAGTATATAATACAAATTTACTTAATTGAAGCAAGAAGGTCAGCTGACACATTGTAAGGGGTCTTTTCAACGACTTCCTTTGAAGTAATAGGCACTAGTATTGCATTTTTTTTTTTAGTCAAAAGTTACTTCATTTAGTTTTTGATACAATACAAAAAGAATTACGCAATAATATGACTATACTTAAGAGCTATAAACAAAATAAAAAGTGGGAAAATAATCGGCAATTTCATACTTTAACCCCTATTATTTCGCTCGGCGATTTGGTTGGAAAGCAAAAAAGTTTGAACATTTTCCGATTGAAACAATCGACGGTGAAACATAGACGGCAATTGGGCACTCAAACTTTAAAACTGGATTAACTAGTTGCCAGAAGTTTGTGTTGCAACTTATATTTAAACCAACAAAAAAATAAGAGATTCTCAATTAGTAGTAACAGCCTATAATCATCCCACTGCAGGGAAAAGGCCTCCATCATTGAATTCAAGTTAGGTACCTCAGCAATGATGGGTACTGGCTTAATCACCACGCTTGCCAAATGCGGGTTGGTGATCACAAACCCGAGCAACGTTCGAAAATTCGAAACTTTTTTTTATTGCCCGACCCAGGAATCGAACCTGGGACCCCGAGATCATGGCCCGGTATTTAAACCACTAGACCAATGGGGATTCTCAATTATTAATTTATGTGGAAAACATCACATGCATTGTTCTGATCTCAATTTGAGTAAATATTTAAAGCACTCGTATTTTGGAAATCAAAAACAACGAAGGTACCACAAACAGCTAGACGCGAGAAAATGTATAAAAACACTTTTTATCTACTTTGAACCCGTCCGGGAATCGAATCCGGGACCTCGGAGCAGGCGACACCTTGAAAACCGGTGTGTATGCCACTCCGCCACGGAGGTCGTCAAATAAGTTTCTACGTCATACTTTTTTAGCTTTTTGCACGCGGCTCTGTTCGCGTGAGCAACACGTAAAGTATATCGCACAGGAGGAAACTAGTGCCTAGCAGTGGGATACGAAAATTATATGTCCTTTCTAAAGCTTGAATTTTGCTTGTCTTTGTGCTAAATTTAATTATTATCTATAAATATAAAAATGAATCGCTATTTCCCTTGGTCATCACATCACGCGTGAACGGCAGTACCGATTTCGCTAATACTTTTTTGTTTTGTTTGTAATTGTCAGGAGGATGTTTTTATAACAGAAAAAATTAAGAAAATTGAGCGAAAAAAAAGATAATTTAAGAAAACTTAATCACCATACTAAATTTGTTATGTAACCGTATCACTTTTGACAATTTAAACTTTTTTTAATGTATGGCGTTTGACATAACATTGACAGAATGCGTGCTGCAAATATCGTCAAATAAGGAGTAAAAAAACTGAATTTTGCACATGGCCAGTACCTAATATGTCGCCTGTTACCGTGTCAGAATATCAACAAAACTATTTATATACACGCCAGAAAAAAAATTAACAATTAGCAACTTTTGAAGTGAAACTTTACTATGGGCATTGGAAAAAAATTTACCGTCACGTTTTTCGGTTGCGCGTCACAGCGTCACATCGTCACATTTTCACAGCGCCAGATTTTTCGGTTACGCGCCATCTTTTTCTTGCCCCTATCACGGTTGGTTCAGACGATAGCAAAAAGGTAAAGTGAAATAATATTTAACCAATTTAACCAATTTAACTAATTTAACCAATTTAACCAATTTAACCAATTTAACCAACTTAACCAATTTAACCAATTTAACCAATTTAACCAATTTAACCAATTTAACTAATTTAACCAATTTCTGGAAAGGTGCATGTAGATTATTTTTCGAAAAATAAGGCCTTAAAGAAGTTTCACTTCTTACGTGTGTACACTAGTACACGCACAACTTTTATTAGAGATACGTACTTCATAAAAGTAAAGCTCAAATAAATTCATCTTTACTAATATTTTTTATTAAAACATTTCGTAATCAATATTCATTGTTAAGACAGGACAACGTCTGTCGGGTCCGCTAGTCTATTATAAATGTGGGCAACATCACATACATTGTTCTGATCCCAATTTGAATAACTATTTAAAGCACTCGTATTTTGGAAACCAGAAACAACAATTTACCACAAACACCCAGAACCGAGAATTTTTTTTCATACATTGATCTGTCCGGAAATCTAATCCGGGACCTCAGAGCAGGCGACATCTTGAAAACCGGTGTGTACGCCACTCCACCACGGAGGTCGTCATAATTTCGTTTAGTAGATTAGGCATGAAAAGATAACATACTTACTTATTATTTATAATATGAGTAAGAATATAACAATATAATTTAATTTTTGCACAATAATGTAAAAGAAATTTAACAGAAATCTTAATTAATTTGTTGAAAAATTAATATGTAAAACATTTAAAAACTAGACGCAAACGTTATGTTCTGGTTTGTTTTTTAAATTAACTATGTTATTGAACAATTTACACATGTGTCGACTAAACAAATATTTGTTCGAATCCATAATGCCTTTACACACACGGTATGAGGCTTAAAACTGTACTAACCTCGTTTACTAACCAAAACCAAGTTAGGGATGGGCGATAATTTAATCAAGTTCCGTGACACAAAACGAAAACAATTATACGATTAAACCAACCTTAGATAGTTGCCCCGACTGGGAAATTCGTTAAGTACTTTGCTGTACGAATGTCCGGACGAAATCGGAGTCGACAGTTTTCGGAATTTTCAACTGACAAAAACAGTAGGGTAGTAGCAAATCAATGTTACGGTTTGTCATTTAATAAATTTTGTTTGAGACAAATTTGTAGAGATATTTTCTCGAATAACAAACAATTGATTTAAGTAACAATTGAAAATGCAAAATTTGATTATTTATAACAAGCTATTAGTTAAACAATATATTTCAGTAACAATGGAAAATGCTAGATTTCATTATTTATAACGATAATGTTACACGCCGATAGATGTCGCCAGCCACTCGGCCAGCAGAACAGAGTCAACCCGAGCCAAGCCAAACGTCACTTCCCTTCCTGCTGACGCCGCCGAGCCGCTTTGCCGAGGAAGCCTATGCCTAGAGGGGAGCATCGTAGCCAGCCAGCCATTTAAGCTAGTGCTCTAGCATAACCATTGTCATTCTCTGCTTAAACATTGTATGGGTCGAATCGCTGCCCCAATTATATACGACGTCACTTAGAGGAGTTTGATTTCCTTACTACTTACACCAACGTACAACCACTTCTAGCTTGCTACAATATACTATTTGGTCTAGTAACGCCCCGTAGGTCTTACGGTATAAGTACCACACCAAGATCTTGTGACCCTGGGTTCAGTTCCCAGGTCGGGTAATAAGAGTTTCGAATTTTCAAACATTACTCAGGTTTGTGATCTTCATTTTTTTTTATAAATTATTGGCTTGCTCTTGACTACATACTTAACTATACGGTTAAGAAGAAGCCTAAGATGGAGCGAGCTTACCCAGAGGCACTGGTTCTCCCACACACCAGCGGAACACAGAAAAACTGTTTGGCGCTGGACTTCGGCAGGAGGGTGGTAGCATCCAGGCGGCCTCTTACGAAGCCTACCACTGCAGAGGGATCTGTTAGCCGTCATCATTGGTTAGAAAACCAAAGATGCCGTTGCCCAGGGTGGACCACTAGGGGGTAGATCCCACCACCCCAATGAAAGAGGCCTTTTCCTTGCAGTAGGTTGATTATACTGTTACTTTACTTAACTCTTTTTTTACTTCGGGCTAATTTTTTAATAGTCAGATAAAAAATATTCCTCGAATAAAATACACACAACAGCACGTCAACCTACCTCAAAACGTCAAAATTTCTCAATTGATATTAATCTCTACATTGTTGGACTTAAAGTTGAAAATCAATTCAATGACCTTAACTTTTTGGGTAGTTTGACCTGCCGTTGTCTGTACAGTATGGCTAATTTGAAAACGTCAAACCGATTAGCAGATAGTCATATAAAAGGCCAAGATCACGGTGTCCCAGGTTCGATCCCCGGGTCAAGCAACAAAAAGTTTCGAATTTTCGAACGTTGCCTAAAGTTTCATAATAATTTTTTTAAAACAAAAGTATATTAATTTGTTCAGAAAAAACTTCGAACTTTCGAACATTGCTCTGGTTTGTGATCACCAACCCGCATTTGGCAAGCGTGGTGATTATGCCAGTTCCCATCATTGCAGTGGTAACTTGAATTCAAAGATAGAGGCCTTTTCCCTGCAGTGGGATGATTATAGGCTGTTACCTTACCCATATAAAATGACATTTTAAAATAGGTCACTATATATTTTATCAGTCTGTTATGTTTTATCTGACTACTAGCTGTTCCCCGCGACTTTGTCCCCGTCAATTTTTGTTATTGTGAATGCTATTATTTTTGCAATTTCACTGATGCTTCGCTTCTATTAGTCACAGCGCGATGTTAGATAGCCTAAAGCCTTCCTCGATAAATGGACTATCCAACACAACAAAAATTTTTCAAATCGAACCAGTACTTGCGGATATTAGCGCGTTCAAACAAACAAACAAACAAACTAGCAAACAAGCAAACTTTTCAGCTTTATAATACACTAGCTGTTCCCCGCGACTTCGTCCGCGTCAATTTCCGTTATTATGATCGCGATTATTTTTGCAACATTTTTCACTCATGCTTCGCTCCTATTGGTCGCAGCGTGATGTTATATAGCCTAAAGCCTTCCTCGATAAACGGACTATCCAACACAAAAACAATTTTTCAAAACGGACCAGTACTTCCTGAGATTAGTGCGTTCAAACAAACAAACAAACAAACTCTTCAGCTTTATAATATTATTAGTATAGATATATTATATATTATAGTATAGATTGAAAAATCAGATCTTAATCACGTCCGATTACAGATTATAGATTAAGAGACGCCTTTGCGTTGCATAATTATTGGTGTAAACCCGAATTATACACGATCATATCCTTTTATTCAAGTTACCACAGCAATTATGGGTACTGGCATAATCCCCATGCTTGCCAAATGCGTGTTAGTGATCACAAACCCGAGCTATGTTCGAAAACTAGAAACTTATTTTCTGCCCTTTTTTTTCTACATTGCATCAGTTGTAACTTGAATACAATAAATAAATAAATAATTATTTTGAGACATGCCACACTGGGCCACACAGAGCCATCTAGTCCCAAACTAAGCAACTACTACGAAGCTTGTCGTATTGGCTACTAGACAACCGATAAACATACTTATATATTTATTTTTTTGTAAATATATACTTATAATACATAGAAAAACACCCAGACCAGTACAAACAGACATGTTCATGCAAACAAATATTTGTACTGTGCGAGGATCGAACCCGCGACCCATAACTCAGAAGCAGCGTTTACTTCCACTGATCCAAATGGTCGTCATAATGATAGAGACCTTGCCCTGCACTGGGATACTTATAGGCCATTACTTTACTATACCCTTTTACTGTGCCTGATATTACAATCGTTTTACTCTGACCGTGGTCACAAGCTGACTGTCAATCCTCCTAGGCAATAAGATCGATTTTAATCGTTCACGGTTTACAAAAACCCTCCTTACGGAATAGCGACTAGTTAGTTTGTACGGTTTTAACTTTTCAATATCGTGTTTGGTCGCCATTCGTTCTTACAAATGAAATGCCACATCAATAATTTCACGCATCTCCTGCGGCACCGGCAAAGTGCAGAGTCGTATTCCGCAGAAGTGCAATTTATTGCTACGCTTCTATGCAAGCTTCTTTAGCGGCGAAACAGAATGCATATTTATTCGAACCGAAACAGATTCGAAATAGAAAGTTAGGTACAATTTGTCGTGTGTAACATGTAGCGCTGTTACTGTTTGCAAAGGGAATGTTTTGTGAAGTTTTTGCGACCTTGCCCCTAATTCGCGTAACCGAATCGTATCACATTCGTAATTGAACGACAGGTTTTTGACAGTTCTAGTATGGGCTAAATGTCAAAATCGTCCAATTCAATCACGATCGAACTGCGATTCGGTTACGCAAATTAGGCCCCTTGGGATTCGCGCTTAGATAAGTATATTTATATCTTTGATTGAATATAAATAAACAACATACGACTTGTATGACGTAAAGACAAAATTAAATAAGTAACGCATTTCAGTCAGCTTAGAGCGATCGTTATGTCATTAATGTTTATAGTAAGTAGTACTAGTAACGGCCTATATTTATGTCAGTGCAGGGCAAAGTCCTCCATTATTTAATACAACTCACCATAGAAATGATGGGAGCTGGCATAATCACCACGCTTGCCAAATGTGGGTTGGTGACCACAAACCAGAGCAATGTTCGAAAGTTCGAAGTTTTTTCTGAACAAATTAATATACTTTTGTTTTAAAAAAATTATTATGAAACTTTAGGGTGAGTAAAGACTACTTACTAGCCTGGGTAAGGGCTTGTACACTTTTATGAGTTAAGAATAGTGATTCAAGAGTGGTGTCTGCACAATAAAAAAATACCGTCCTTCTCTTCCTATGGGTGTCAGGGTCTTCTTTCCACCATAGACTTTTGTTCAGCTATGAACTAAATTAGGCCGATGACAATGATGACAACTCAAACAATTTCTCGTTTAGTTTTTCTCATATAACACTCAAACCAGAAAACGGACCAATTTTTGCAATCAAAGTAATGAGGTTCGCCATTACGCTAATTGATTCGTAAATTACATCAGTTCTAGTTTAATCTCTTAGTGTCTGCACCGCCAATTTAGTGATAGCCCAAATCCAATATTACCCACATGGGTATTATTTGCTTTATCTTCAAGCAATAAAAAGGTATTTTTATTCCCGGTCTAACATGTAACATCTAGCTGTATAGCAGCCGACCTGCGATCCTGCAAAGAGGCCATGGCATTTTGCCAGCTCTCCCACTGTTTACAACTTTGACCATAGATATAGGTGTCTCTTTCCAACAGTGTTTGTGTCTCGGTCTTTCTAATACCTCATTACTACTAATAGGTACTAGTATCGAAATTTTATCACAACTGATTAAAATGCATTTATAGACATACAAAAATATACGTATTCATTCTTATATTTGAACTAATTAGGTTTGACTTTGTTAGCAATAAAAATTTTAATGCTAACAAATTCTTTCAAAATTACAACAAAGTAGAACAAAAATTGAATGAACCGGAACCATTTTTAGTTTTAATCAACAAAAATATTTGATTCGTATATTGTAGGTATGTATGAATATGTGACCTTTTTCTGGTAAATTTTAAAGTAAATTTCCTTTATATGTATAAATTACGTGTCACGTTGTTAGTCCGCGATGAACTCCTAAACTACTTAACCGATTTTAATCAAATTTGCACACCGTGTGCAGTTAAATCGAACTTGAAAGATAGGATAGCTCACGTAATCAATTTATAGTCGCAATATAACTTTACTGCTAATTATTTGTTTCTTGACTCTTTAAGACTTGGTAAAGTAAACGCCATATTTGGTGACAATGACATTTAAGTCAGTCAGAAGTTCGCGGGGTTGGCTAGTCCATAACAATATTAATCCCTCGATCGTGAGTTATTCCAGACACAATTGAAATCAATTGTTATCGCGGCACGCGCATGCCTCCTGGGGGTTGAGGGATTAAGAGTTGACTTGCTCAAAAAAAAATAAGTACCTATGTTTACTAACAATTAAAATAACCAAACAAGAAAGTAAAAAAAAACAGGTTGAGACAGTTCCCAACAAAAAACACCGACTAATTCACTTGTTTCACAAGCCCTTTTTCGGCTGGCGAACAGTCTGACTGTTCGATTGTTTCGGAAGGTATATTAAATGCATGTGAAACTTCTACAATCAAATGTACGACACAATAGCAGAGGCGGATTAGGTAACTACCCACATTACCCACAGCACAGACAAAGGGAATGCCTACCGAGCGTCAGCAAACGTGTAGCGTGCTCGCGGTTAATTTTCTTTAGTGTTTAGCACAATGAGGTGATTCAGTTATAGTGTAGGCTACTGAGTACTTGATTGTAGTGACAGGTTGAGTAGTAAAGGCCTGTTATCAGTCCACTGCAGAGCAAATACTTTCATCATTGAATTTGAGTTACCACAGCAATGCTACTAAGCACTGGTATCCGCTCACGCGATTAAACGTATAGTTCACGAGGGCAGAACCATAAAGAAAAGCTGGTCTAATTTATAATTCTCTAAAAACGGAGTAATTTAAATAGAAATGTGTCAGTTATTAAGTGTGTAACTATTTACAACAACTAATGCATTTTTCCTTTGTAAATGTACAGTCAACCAAATTGAATCATGACCCACTTTGCCGATCATTCCTTTAAACTCATAAAATTAGTAAAGTTCTCTTAGCTGTCATCATGCTGCACTAAGACCCGAGTGCACCAATTCTTAAACAGCCGGTAAACATAGATTGACGATTAATTTGACACAATTCATACAAAATATGTCAAATAATAATATTTTAAACGCCTGTTTAAAACTTAAATGTCTGTTGGTGAACTCTACCCTTAGTACGTTATAAATATGAATAAAAATGCGGTTCATAGATCTATGCAAGATTAATCTTTATTATCACAGCACTAGACATATTTTAGATATACCCGTCTTAATTTGAATTTAAAATAAGTCTATAATCCAAACTCTTTTCACTACGAAGAAAAATAATAATCATAGCCTTGTCGGTGACTGTCAGGGTCTAATAAAATAATAACAGGTTCATTACTAGGAAATGTATGTTCAAGCGAATTTCAACCTACTTCTATAGAATGACAGTAGGAAAATGACTTTATGGTGGTTCAAGATTCAATTTGGTCGATTGTACATAACTAACATAACTAAAAAAACTCACTTAACAACAGAGATATTCATTTGACTGGAATTTCAGATCATCTTAAAATGTCCTTAATATTTCATTCCACTTTACTATACTAAAACAAAATTTCCTATTTGTAAATTTTTTCTTCTTTGTATTTTTTTGTTTTCTTGTGTTTTGTGCAATAAAGTGTTATCTATCTATACTTTACCCCAGTGAGAAAAACTCTTTCGTTTATGTGACGCCATTATTATTACGTGTTGTAATTGTTTGTGTATGGTTAGAGTAAACAACACCTGTTCACGGCTGACTTAATTACGTTTTGTCCATGCAATTATTATAAGTATAAATACTCGTATATGTCCATGTCCGTAACATGTGGTTGTTTCTGTAATATTATTTAGCAGTACATGATTGTAGGTTTTTATAATATCTGTTAATTTTGCAATAATAAAGGGTGCCGTATGATACTAGCACAAAAATCGAGATTAACTCCACCTTTTTTTAGGGTTCCGTACCCAAAGAGTAAAAACGGGACCATTACTAAGACTTCGCTATCTGTCCGTCTGTCTGTCACCAGGCTGTATCTCAAGAGCCACGATAGCTAGACAGTAGACATTTTCACAAATTATGTATTTGTTTTGTCGCAAAAACAACATATACTAAAAACATAATTAATTTGTTTTCATACGAGTACAACAAACGCGAATTTTTTGCCCTTTCTTGCTCGATATCAATAATGACATCAGGTAGGCTCTTGAAATATTTACAAAATACTTAGTTCCGTTTTTACTTTAATAACAAAATTTAGGTAAAAAATATTTAAGGCCTTCCATACAAAAACGCCATTTTTGCCTATTGTTGCTCAATATCAATGAATGGTAACAGTTAGGCACTGCATTAACTAAACTTATGTACCTACTGTTGTTTACCTAATCAATAGTACGGAACCCTTCGTACGCGAGTCCAACTCGCACTTGGCCCTGGTTTCTTTCTGCTGGTGTCAAAAGAGGTAACTAAAAGGTGTTGGGCAGAAACGCCTTCTTTCTGCCTAAAACTTAACTACAAATGCCATCTCGCCTAGCAAGTGTGACGAATATGACAAAAAAGGTAGTGGGATCTACCTCCTAGTGGTCCACCCTGGGCAACGGCATCTTTGGTTTTCTAACTAATGATGACGGCTAACAGATCCCTCTGCGTCGGTAGGCTTCGTAATAGGCAGCCTGGATGCCACCATCTTTTAGCTTAAAAAAATTTTGTAAATAGTTGATAAGCGTTCCTTGTGTTACCGTCTGTTGATCGCAATAAAATTTTAAAAAAAATCGTAAAATTCCAAAGCAAAGTTTACTTACCTGAAGACGATTGTCGCAATCTATTTCTGTGACACGTTTCAAGAGACAATCTAGTAATTTGTACCTATTGTTACAAGTCGCAACTATTGTTACAAGTCTCAATGAAGCCGCTTTGTTCACGGCCTTGATGTTGGTTCATTGTTTAGTTTCAATTATTGATCATAGGCTTAATCCGTATTAAATGAGATTTGTCCGGGAAAAACTTTATTAACAGGTTTTAGTAGAGGATATTAAAATATATCGCTAACTTGAGTTTGAAAGCACAGCGATTATTTATTACTAGCTGTTGCCCGCAACTTCGTACGCGTCAATTTCTGTTATTATGATCGCGATTATTATTTTTCATTGATGCTTCGCTCTTATTGGTCACAGCATGATGTTATAAAGCCTAAAGCCTTCCTTGATACATGGACTATCCAACACAAAAATAATTTTTCAATTTGAACTAGCAGTTCCTGAGATTAGCGCGTTCAAACAAACGAACTCTTCAGCTTTATAATATTACTAGCAGTTCCCCGCGACTTCGTACGCGTCAATTTCTGTTTTTATATTTGCACATTTTTCACTGATGCTTCGCTCCTATTAGTCGCAGCGTGATGTTATATAGCCTTCCTCGATACATGGACTATCCAACACAAAAATAATTTTTCAATTCGAACCAGTACTTCCAGAGATTAGCGCGTTCAAACAAACAAACAAACAAACTCTTCAGCTTTATAATATTAGTATAGATTATTAGTATAGATAACAAGCCTATTAAGTATCTACTGCTAGACACGGGTCTCTTCAAAAGGAGAATTTTCAGTTTGGCCAAAGGGAGAGAAAAAAAGATGTTCGTCTTCTTCTTGCATTACTCCTGTTGTTGCCACTTACGACACTCATGGGAAGAAAAGGATTGTCGTTATTATTTAACTGTGCCGACACGACTATTCTATCTCTATTCTTAGCTAATTTAAATTGCATTACACAAGTTTTTGTCTTATGTGTCATTAATATGTTTTTAAACTCAATGTTACATATTTTTGAGTTAAGCCCGTTCTGACCCAAGTGCACGATATGTGAAATTAAATTTCATAGTAAGCGGATCGATGGTGAATGTGGTTTTAAATTAATTATAAATGCCATAATAATTATTGCCATAAATTGCTTCTTATAATTTTAGATATTCATGTTGGTAGTATAGACAGATTTAAGGCGTCACCATGGAATATAGTTTGAATTGAGAGTGTTTTATGTGTAATGTTTACTTTGTTGGCTTTCTTAAAATATTTTTTTTATTAATTTGTATTAATTTTATGGCACTATAGTGAAACTTTTTATAGTACAAATACATTACTTTTTCGGTTTGTTTTTATTTTTTTAATAATTTTGTTGTATACTTCATCTTGAAAATATTTCGAGGTTCAAGTATTGTGAAAACATCTTAACAGCTGTGATAATGTTATTCAAAATGAACTAAAATTCTAAAAAAATGGCATAAATTTTATCTACACCGATAGGATACATTTTATCCTATTTAAATCTCAAATGTGCAGTGAACGCTACGATGCTACGAACGTTACGAACGTTTATACCGTAGTAGTCTTCCGTAGTATTTCGTAGATAGTGACTACGGATTAGTCTGTCTGTAGCACTTGCTAGAAATCCAACGTTGAATAATAATAATTAAGTCTAGTAAAGTTCCAAATTTAAAACTTTACATTTAAGAGGAAACATTAGGAGGGAGCGGTCACTAGTTGGATGGGTGACGGTTTGTGGCATCATATTATCATGAGCGCTTCCGTGCTTCAGAGGGCACGTTAAGCCGTCGCTCTCCTGTCGTCACGGAATAACAGTCTTTAAGCCCTATTAAAGGCCTTCGGGCGGCTTAAGAGGAAACACAAGGGCCGTTTTTCCAAACAAACGTAGTCCCCTGTTTCCTCCCTGGATAAAGCCAGTAGAGCAATAATTTTTATTACAAAAATCTATGGTCACTATTAGCATGTTTCCATGTTTTCTGTTTTTTCATAAATTAATTAATAAAAAAGGTATGACCCTCAAAAATCGAAAAAATTCGCCAGATTTTCCACTGTGTTCAAACATCCAGAAAACAAGTTTGGCTAAATTTTAGAAAAAAAGGAAAATATACGAACATGACCAAAGCCTTTCTTTAATTTTTAATGAAAAAATTAAATCGGTCTAGTTTTGGAAAAGTAATCGGGGGACTACGAAACGTTGATTTGGTGTGCTTTTAGTAGGTATTTTCGGTCCAAGAATCAGTTGTCTCTATCACACTCTGCGGTGAAGGCGTTTGGCACTGCGCGACAGCAATAGATTTTACAAATACCTATTTTTTAATTCTCTCGCTCGTAGTGTTTCCTCTTAACATGCAGTTTTATGAAACGACGTTTTTCTTTACTTGTAATTTTATATTTGAACGCGGAGCTCTTAAAAACTACTCCGAAAATGTTTTTAATTTCTTTTACTAGTATCAGTGACCGGTTTATAATCCATCGAAAGTAAGATATAAATCGGATTTATATAATTATGTTTGTCAATCTTATAGAATCTTAAATAAAAATAAATTATTATTACCAGGCCTTTGTGGATTCGCACAACGTTACTTTTCAACAAAGAAAATTATTATTGCATCACTTTTAATGAGAAATGCAAACGTAGAAATTGTTTTAAATTCAAGAACATTACAAAATAACCTTTCATGTCAAACAAACTTACTATTTCCATTGATTTCGTTTGGAAATTGCATAATAATCCCATTTGACTTGCAGAATAATGAAAGAAAACAGTGAGCGATAAAAACACTTGAATCAATCTATCGGTAGGGTTGCGAATGTATTGCTTTTGTACGTGATTGTCATCAAATTGACATGTTTATTGTATTCGAGGCTTTAACATTTACATTGTCAATCGTTGTTTGAATTTATCAAAGAAGTTTTAATATTATTTTGAGTGATTTTAATCTGGTGTCAAAACGAGATTGCGTTTTGTCAAAGAGTAATGAAATATTTTTCTTGCAGAAGTTACTATTGTAACAATTTTTTTTAAGAATAAAATACGCAATAGGAGCATAGCTTTTTAACAAACTAATCAAATAAAATGTAACTTTTTTAAGCTATTGCATAGCTTCTATCGCGGGCCTTGAGCGTGGAGACCGAATCCAGAAATTCCGTAACGAAAATTACCTACATCACACCCAAGCAAAGCTGCGTGCTGGTACGAGTATTATTAAAGTACTTTATATTCGTACTACAAGTAATCTTGACTACATTATCAAGCCAAAAGCTAGTAAGGCTATATTTTCATACCACTCAAAGTGAATTTTACTTTTTTCTTTTATCTGGACTGCAAAACTATAGAAAAAATACTTGACAGTGAAAAGAATGTCTGTAAAAAAATACGAAATGAAAGAAATTTCATTTTATATTTTTTGCCTAATAGAAGATTTAACATTTTTATCATTCCCTACGACCAATGTAAATACTACCATATCTATTCAAAATATCCAATTAAGAAACTCTTTTCCATCAGAAACTCTTTTCGTAAGATAAGAAAGTTTTTGCGGCGGCAACCCTTTTGCGCGCACTTCTGTTTTTGACCGTAGAGTTTGTACGTGGCAATCACGTTGCGTTACGCACACCCCGGCAGCATCGGAGACTGCGCGTCTCCAGTTATCGTTCTGCGCTCATCTCGGCCGGACGTGTTTTATCAGTCGGCCCAAACTTCTCGGATGTGAGGTGAGGTGCTTTTAAGTGAACGTCGTGCGACATGGTTATTAAAACGTTTGCCGGTGTGCACGGCTGATTTCTATCCAGTGGAAACAGGTGAGTTGATAATCGCGCCATTTTTGTTTTGTTCTCTTTTCAAAAGTTTTGTAGCGGAAGGTTTTTCGAAAGTTATTTATGAATACTGGCTGTCAACAGTTTATTATGATTGATTAATGTGCCCGATTTTATGTGAAAATTGATAACTTCCCGTTTTGGGTTAACATGAATAATAAATCGTCAGATTTAATAATGAAATATCTATTTCGAGACTTTTCTTAAATGTATTTTAAACGGTTAATGTTTAAATCCTCTTCAACTTCTTCTCAATATAAATTCGTTGATAAAGTCAAAGAATTCGTTAAGCCCTTTACCCTTTATATCTATCCATTAGAAGTAATTAGTACTTTAATCATATCGGAAGCTCAAGTTTGTAAAATCTAATAAAATGTTTTAACATTCGAATTTAATTAAACAACGAGTAACTGGAATTATTTAAATGTTTAACGATGCACACTTCTTTATGAATGTTTTTACTCAATATATATATGAAAAACTAAACTAATACACTGCTTGTTTTGCTTATTTCAAAATAAAAAAAATGTAAAGTTACATAATTACTTGACGATAACAAGACAATAATTTTAAAATCAGAAGTCAGACGATTTCTTAAAGCATATAGCGTATAAAAGCGTTTAGATTAAATTAATTTGGTGAAATTAAGTTTTGTATCAAGAAGAGATAATTGTTTCGCTTAAATTCAAATTTACAGCTATGAAATTTAATAATAATTAATATATTTGTAAAAATGTGTAAGATCAATACTAAATCAAACTAGGGCAATATTATAATGTACTTATTAATATTTTCCGTGATAGTTTGAAGGCTTTAAAAACAAATACAGTGAATTGAACAACATAGTACTTGTGCGTTCGACACTAAATGCGGTTTTCTATGTAAAACTGTATGTACCTTACTCTATATTTTAATACTAATAGAAAAATTTAACAGTTAATTTTATTAAGAGATTCCAATTTGTGCGCAAAATAATAAACGTTATTGTTATAATATTATTACAAAACTTTAAAAAATAACGGCTAGTTATTTTTTAAACAAACCAAACAATTATGTTGTAGCTAAGTATTACGGCTTTTGTTGCGGTTGGTAGACATAAAAAAGGTTAATAAAAAGGATTGTCAGTTATTTTAAAAATAAACGTTATTCGTCAGAATCGCAGTAAAAGATTAAGCATTTATACTTTAGGTATGTATCGCAATATTTTTTTATTTAGAAAACAAATGAATGAGCCCATGTTACATACACAAACGCTTATTGTCAAATGATCCGACATTTAAAAGGTATTTGATAGGTATACCCAGACAAAGGCAGCCAAGTTAGCTATTATGGGGTTATTAATGTTCTCCCCACCCTTCGGATCACAACAGATTTAATCAACTGTCACTAATTTTAATAACGCCCGATACACCCTTCTCTTGAGTGACGTGTCCTCCGGTTGTTTATTTGGGACGAAACATAACAACGAAGGTGCTTCTAATAAACAGATTTAGGTGCAAAGAGAAAATAAGCGCTTGTTAAACAGAGATGATAGCGTTCTGCGACCAATTTAGTAGATACCAACTATGTTCAGCTCACGTGTTGGTGATAAATTTAAGTATCGTTTTGTGAAAGTCTCGTTTCAGTTTAACATATCGAAGGTTGCAAATTGACTATCAAATTAAATGCCATTTATTAAGAGTGTCTTGCAAAAATGATAAATTTAAGTTGTGACTACTCTAAATACAAGTCGGAACTTGGTGATTTTTTGCAAAAAAGCTTAAGCTCACTCCATCTAAGGCTTCTTCTTAACCATAGAGTTAAGTATCTAGTCAAGAGGAAGCCCATCGTTTATAAGGAAAAGGGTCAAAGTCACAAAGCAATGCTTGTTTTTCTCTGCGCAAAAGAATCAAAATGATTTTTCTCATTCTCATTCTCATAGCAGAACTGATATAACCGATAACGCTTGAAAAATTGTGGAGCTGGAGGGGCAGTAGATGAGACACATATAACGAAAAAAAGATAGCTGTTAAAGCGTAGGTTATGGTGCTGGAATTGCAATCAAGCACCAGAAGAAAATATAGGTACGAGTATCTACAGGCTGTCCAGTAAATACCACGACAAACTTAAGGAGAAGCAAGGTGTAAGGGTCAGCTATAGTGATGTACAAGGCTCGAGGCCTCCGAGTCCTTTTGGATAGAGCTCGGTGCCGTTTACAGGGCTCGCCTCATTTTTATAACGCTTGACAACTCGGGAGTCATTTTCAGGGTTCGTGCCTTTTTGAAAGCTCGAGCCTTTTTGAAAGCTCAATCGATCACGAAGCTTTTTCAGAAATCGAGCCTTTTTCAAAAATAGACTCGATCTCGAAGCTTTTTCAGAACTCGAGCCTTTTTCAAAAATAGACTCAAGGTCTAATATTACGCTCATAGGCTCACCTAAACTTGCAGTCTTTGATCAATCCGTCAAAAGATTTGAGCTCTGTAACTTGTAACTTGAATCATGTACAGCACTGTTTTAATTTATTATTTATTTACGTTAAATTAAAGTCAGAAACATAAGTTTGAGTTTTTAATGTGAAGCCTTGCGTTAATTTCAAGACTCGAGCTCTTTTAAAGACTCGAGCTCTTTTGAAGGCTCGAAATCTTTTAAAGCCTCGGCTAGGCTCGGGACTACGAGCCTACCAAGCTCACTTAGTCCTGCCAATTCGCCTCGAGGCTTCAAAAGTAGAACTCGACGCCTCGAGGTTTGTACATCAGCTGCCATACAAAAAAAGACCTATGTAAAAGTATCATAGTTTTTGAGATACTGCTTATCCTTTGACCTACTGTGGTGAAAAAAAATGTATTAAACAATCGCTGCACATAGCCCTATAAATTTGCTGTTTCATAGGGATTTTAATAAGGTATCACATAATTTTTTTTAAACAATAAATAAACGTTGTGGCTGTTTTTGTTATTAAGGGGTCGAGATTCACTAAATTTTAAGTAACGATTTTAAATTAAACTGCGGTTATTATTGACAACAGAAGTGGTTTATAATATAACTAAAGATTATTATTAGCTTCAAATCTTTTTTATGATGCTTAGCCAATAACAATACAAAACAGATGTAAAATGTGTTTATCTCGATATTTTCTAAATAACCGGCCAAGTGCGAATGGGACTCGCGCACGAAGGGTTCCGTACCAAAAAGGCCAAAAAAACGGGTTTGTTGTATATGAGCCCCCCTTAAATATTAATTTTATTTTGTTTTTAGTATTTGTTGTTATTGCTGTAACAGAAATACACAATTTGTGAAAATTTTAACCGTCTAGCTATTGCGGCTCTTGAGATACAGCCTGGTGACAGAGCGACGAATAGACGGACAGATGGACAGACAGCGAAGTCTTAGTAATAGGGTCCCCTTTTTACACTTTGGATACGGAACCCTAAAAAAGCAGTATCTCGAAAACTATGACACTTTTACAGAGGTCATTTCTTTGCATGATGACCCTTGCTTCTCCTTTAGTTTGTCGTGGTACTTACTGATCACCCTGTATAGGTAGGCCCCCCACTAGATATACACGATCTGGTAAGGGCCCCGGAAAGCTGCTGTATTCGGATGGTGTAGGGCCGATCATTGAGAATATCCTTAGTAGCAGCCTATAATCATCCCACTGCAGGGAAAAGGCCTCCATCATTGAATTAGAGTTACCACTGCAATGATGGGAACTGGCATAATCACCACGCTTGCCAAATGCGGGTTGGTGATCACAAACCCGAGCAACGTTCGAAAATTCGAAACTTTTTGTTGCCCGACCCGGGGATCGAACCTGGGACCCCGAGGTCTTGGCCCGGTATTTAAACCACTAGACCAACGGGGCGTTTTAATATCCTTAATAATCCTTAGGAATGAGGAGAATATCCTTAGGAATGGTCTATTTAGCAGTGGGCGTGTTTGAGATGACGATGACCTCTAACGTATACCTAGGTAACGTGGATCATAAAGGCATTCGTGAAAATATGGCGAGAAGTTTCTGTCCTTACTAATATTATTAATGTGATTTTTTTTTGTTGCGCTTCCTCGTAAAACCTACTTGATGATGATCGGCATCATGAAACTTTGTATACATATTATTAGAGGTATCAAAAGTAACAAAGGCTATTTGGTATCCCACTGTTAGGCACAAGTTTTCGCACGCGCGATATAAAGTGTTGTTCACGCGGGCATAGCTGCGGGCGAAAAGCTAGTATTTCAATAATTATAGATTTAAAATATGTATAATTGTAGTAATGCTAAATTAGCAGATATTGCAAATTGATTCGGGAAGCGTTGATAAGATTCTGCACGAGCGTCTTTGCGTCAAGAGAATAGTTTCGCGCTGAGCCTCGCATAATCCAACCAATGTTCAGAAGCATGTCATATCATGTAACAAGATTGGAGTTAGCTCGTTTCGGCATTTAGAAAATTAAAACTGACTAGCTTTTAGCTCACGGCTCTGCCTACGTGAATTATCCGTTATATAAGTAAATAAAGATATTTATTTGTCTCAACAGCAAAATTACAATTAAGCAAGTTAAGCTAAGCAGCAAGGAATCACAAATCAGCTCATAGCCAATGAGAAAAAAATATCTACGACTCAGCATGTAACTCCAGGAATAACCAAACGTCGCGGATATTCTGTCATGGCCAACCAGTTGAAGTTATTAAACACAAGCTGTTGCCCGCGACTTCGTACGCGTCAACTTCTGTTATTATGATCGCGATTAAATTTGCAACATTTTTCACTGATGCTTCGCTCCTATTGGTCGCAGCGTGATGTTATATAGCCTTAAGCCTTCCTCGATAAATGGACTATCTAACACAAAAAGAATGTTTCAATTCGAACCAGTACTTCCAGAGATTAACGCGTTCAAACAAACAAACAAACAAACTCTTCAGCTTTATAATAATATGATAGATTATAAAAAAATCAATTAATCTTATATTTAAAACTGAATTGAATTACACAAAACTGTGACGCCCCCATGAACAAAGATGTGTTTAAAATGCAAACCGAAACTCAATAATTAAAATACTGACCCGCTTACCCCACGCTAGCATTGTTACGGAGACTTCTCCTTCTTCTCTTCAGCCGTTTCACAGGCAAAACTTGAAAAAATCGCCTCCTGAATGTTGCGACCGAAAAGTACAGATAATATATCACCTGTGCAATTGGGATAAAAAGTATTTACAAAGGAAGGTCATTTTTCAAGGCTCAAACGATCTTTGTACCAAATCTCTTTAAAATAAGATCAGTAGTTTAAAAAAAGCGTCAAAGCGTAACAAACAGACAGATAGAATTACTCTCGCACTGAAAAAAGTATTAGAGAGAAAATAAGGATGACATATCAACGGCATTTACATTTTAAATTAAATTATCTAAACGTTTAATGAAATGAAACGTAATCTGATTAACCAATTGCTGAAGATAGACACCAATAAGAGGATTGAACTTCAGCAATACCAAGTCTTCTCAACTTGTGAATCAAGGGTTGTGCGTGAAACTGTTAAAATGAAAATCAAAACTTATTCTCTGGAAATTTTCTCTAGTTTCTAGAAAATGTAGGTCAGTTCTAGGTGTTATTATTCTAAGGTTTCGTGAAATAAACATGTTTCAACTTGTTGACCGCCGTGGCGGAGTGGCGTAACCTGCTTTGAGGTTCCGTGTGCGATTCCCAGACGGGTCAGTGTAGAAACAAGTATTTCTCAATATTTTCTCTAATCTGGGTGTTTATGGAGCCCTTGTTGTGTTTGATTTCCACAGTGCTATTAATAATAGTATATTGTTACTAACTTTTGGGTCAGAACCATGAGTATGAGAGATTGTCTATTTTTATAAATATATGATTACTTAGCTATGATTATTTTTTCACATTTTCATTGACAATTATTATGTAGTTTAACATAAATATACCCTACAAAAGGAGTTATTGCATTGAGTAACCCGATCAAAACGTAAGACACGAAATAGGGTATGATCGCGTTTCATTTCTTATAAACTATTAACTGATTTTGTATCGCATTTTATTTTAATTAGCTAGCCTCGTTATTCTAGGATTAGTAACAAAACACATATTGTGTTTATTTATCACACTCTAATTACTGTTACTCGTATTTAACAAGCCTGTTCGAAATTCAAATTCAAATTCAAAATATTTATTCATGTGTGCCGCTCTTTATCTCTATGGATTGAATTAATTAGGCTAATGGTACCCGGCTATCAACCCAGGTAACAGCTTTACGTTTTATAAAAGACCACCATGTAAACTGAATATTCGCAAATATTTTGATTTTGTGAGGTCCACGAAATGAGTGAAAAGTATTGAATGAATGATTGATTTATGGAAGTAACTTGCGTTTACTTGGCTAGCGTGGTGATTATACAGGTACTTATCCTTACTGTGATAAGTTGTATTAGTATTATCTTATCTGTGGTTGTATTCAATGATGGAGACCCTTGCCCTGCAGTGCAGTGGGATAAATATAGGCTGTTACTATTAAGAGTTTACGTCATATTTTGGTTAGATTCCGTCGTTTTAAACAGTTTACAGTATTTGTGGTTATGGTCGCAAAACAACAGAAATATGAGTGAACGGAACTATACCAGCCTTCAATGGAATAACAGCCATGGTAAGAACCATGGCTGTTATTAGCACCATAGGGCAAAAATGATTAAAAAGAGTATTGCTAGAAGAAAATGGGCAAGAAACAGCATGCAAAGAACAGAAAGAAAACAATATAAATGAAAGGTACTGTGCCAGTCATCAGTGGAAAATCAATATGCTAGAACCATGGGGAATTAATATGGATTTTGAAAATTATTTTGCTAATGACGATGAAGAAGCTCCGGAGGCGACAACATCTCCTGAGGATGCTACGTGAAGTGGCGAAACGCGTCGAGGTTTTTCATGAGGTGTTGGGTACTAATAATTGCATTAACTGTACTGCATTTTCGAGGGAGGGCGGGCGGTTTTCCTGCATGAAATCGTGCTTGCTCCATCAGTGTTAGTGCGGGTAGTGTGGTGAAAGTACCTAGGCCGGTGTTAACAAGCGGAAATCATTATTTAAATAATTTTCAAAATCCATATTTAGTTATGGATACAAAGAAACGCCTGAGTCTATTATTATTACCATGAGGATTTTTTTTTCTAACAGAGTATTGCTAAAAGATAAAGGGCAGCAGTATCTTTTACCTTCCATTGTGAACTGCGATCGCTAGCTTACCAAGCTTGGTGATTACGGGAAAACCGTTTATGCGGAGCGGCTTTGTTTGTTTTGAGCTGATGATGCTAATGACCCAAGGTTAGAAATTAAACAGATAACCAAATTGAAGTCAGTCTCTAAGCAGCCATGACTGATAAATTGTCCGACCGCTTCGACATGACCAATGATTGCCATGCACTGACTGGATTCTTTTTCATATAAGCTTTTTTTGGGAAAAATCTGTCTGAAATATGGGTACAAAAAAACATCTTGCCCCAAAAATTGAGCGTGAAACTGAAAGAGTGTTTAGTGCTACCTGACATTGACTGATCGCTCACGTATTTGGCTGAGTGCCACGCACTAGCGACCTCTTTCGGGAGGTCCATTCGTTTGTTTTTATTTCGCTTTTTTGCGACTTACCGACCTCGGAGTTAATAACTCTTTTTTGTATTCCATCAATAAGCGCCAAGTATTTTTTTTTGTCAGCCCAAATTAAAAGTTCAAAATGTAATTATTTAGTCCTTGTTTTTCTGTGCCTATCTGTTACCATTTATTGCTATCGAGCAAAAAAAAGCTTTTATTTTAGTATTAAATATTTATTTAATTTTATATTGTTATTGTGGCAAAAGAAATACATAATTTGTGAAAATTTCAACTGTCTAGCTGAAATCAGTTTTATTTTTGCAAATAGGCCCCTGGAGGCGCTTTTACACGTCCCAATATTTAACCTACCACTGCTTCGGGACAAATGTGGGCTAGTGCCGAGAAGAAGCAGCGCAAGAAACTCGGTCACTATTGTCAGCCTCTTTTTAAATAAACATGTTTAAATAAGATATATGCCAGTGCGAGCTGATACAATTTAAAGCCAAACGTTCCTATCATTTATATAATCATCAATAGTGTAATAGCTATCGTGGCTCTTGAGATACAACCTGGTGGCAGACAGACGGACAGACAGCGAAGTCTTAATAATAGGGTCCCGTTCTTACCCTTTGGGTACGGAAGTAATGTGAAAAAAAGTGTGATTGATATGCTTGTAATTAACAATAAATTATGCTGTTATTGACACGGCATCTTACTTAGTAATAAAAGCGCAGTCAAAAGTGTAAATTAGTAAATTTGTAGTTTTAGTCTGTCTAAAGTAGGTTGGAACACTGACCACATCATTGCGCAAGTGGAGCGAACAAAGCGAGCGAAGCAAACTTTGCTAATTGAAAATGCACTGACACATATAATGTACCTTTTTTGTAGTTTTTTCGTTTGGTTTCATAGCAATAAAATAATTAATTTGTGTTGATGTAAGGTAAAATCATTGAAATATTTATCGTACGTATCTGTCATTATAAATTAGATTTTCCTTAAACTTAAAAATATCTAATGACTTTTTTTATAGATATTAGCTGACTAAATACTATAAGGCTAACCATTGTAAAATTTGTACATAATGATAGTTGGCGATGACTCATAATCCGTGACTTACATTTCCTTGATTTATTTTTTTTTAAAGTTTCCTTATTTTATTTGTTATTTTTCTGTAAACTTTTAATACTATCTCTTTACCTCTATAGGATTTTTTTCTTAACTAATAGGAAACAACTCTGAGCAATACCGAATCAAACATAAAAATCAAATCTACCATCCAAAAAGTTATGCAAGATCATACTGAAAAAATACCTGAAATATTTATTTTGTTTTATTTTTATTATTTATTATTGAAATAAAAATACAAGTGAGTGTATTGTAACAAGTCAACATCGCGGTTGTTGTATGGAAGCCCCCCTTAAATTAAACACTTAACACTTACGGGGTTTAATGCAACGAACCGTTATTTAAAGGTAAATAGTAATTTACCTTTCCGACGTTTCGATCCGGTTGCACGAATCATGGTCGCGGGCAGACTGGAGGCGCTCGGCGTCGTCTGGGCGGTTGAGACGAAATGTTTTCTTCTACCCGCACTTCTTTAACAATTTTGTCACTCGTACAGTCAGCTCGACAAACCACACTAACAGTGTCCGGGTTTCTCACTAACGGCATAGCACACGATTTACACTTCGTTAACACTGGGTTCTATGATGATGACAAATGAAATCCATCTTCTCTATTGAAATTCTTATGTTTCTTAATTTCAATAGCTTCACGTATTAACTTTATTTGATATTTTAGCAACTTAATTGCACTTATAATATCAGTATATAAACTTGAAAAATTTTGTCTCAGGCGGGACTCGAACCCGCATCTCCTCGCGAGGAGATGCGGGTTCGAGTCCCGCCTGAGACAAAATTTTTCAAAAAAAAAAAAAATTTTCAAGTTTATATACTGATATTCACGTATTAATCTTGAGTAGTAATGGCGATCGGTTGAGAGGATTTTAGGATCATGTAATTCCATCCAGTGGTTAACGCCTGAATTCAATAAATGTTCTGCTATCGCGGATTTTGTCGAGCTGACTGTACGAGTGACAAAATTGTTAAAGAAGTGCGGGTAGAAGAAAACATTTCGTCTCAACCGCCCAGACGACGCCGAGCACCTCCAGTCTGCCCGCGACCATGATTCGTGCAACCGGATCGAAACGTCGGGAAGGTAAATTACTATTTACCTTTAAATAACGGTTCGTTGCATTAAACCCCGTAAGTGTTAAGTGTTTAGTGTAAAAATGCAACAAGAAAGTTTAAAACCCCCCTTAAATGTTTATTTTATTTTGTTTTTAGTATTTTTTGTTATTGCGGCAATAGAAATACATTATTTGTGAAAATGTTACTCGTAACTGTCTAGCTTTTGCGGCTCTTAGATACATCCTGGTGACAGGCAGACGGACAGACGGACAGACAGCGAAGACTTAGTAATAGGGTCCCGTTTTTACCCTGTGGGTACGGAACCCTAAAACGGTTTCGAATTGTAAAATTTTAGCCTTTGTCTGTGTGTTTAGATAAGGGTTAGGTTAGAATCTTTGAACCAAATATCATTATAATCAGTTGAGTTGTTTAGGCTTGAAAGCGTCACAAACAAACTTAAAAATGTTAGTAGGTATACTAAAATAAGTGATGTCAGTAAGATTATTTATAGTATAATTATGCAGGCCTTTGTTATGTCTTTTGTTATTCTAAAATATAACTATGCACAATGCGGTTACTAAATTACATTTAAAGCTGAAATGCCATTAATAAAACAATAAAAACTATCACATAACTCATGATAGTGGATCTTGTATCTTTGCCAGACGCCCCACGATTCCACAGTAGGAGGTACAATAAATACTTAAATTATTTACTAGAGCAAAGAAATATCTGTTTGCCCTGTTATATTGGTAGAGATAGAAAAATATTATAATGAAAAATCTTGATCTTCCTAATGTATTGATAAGATTGAACTATCGCGAAGATGTAAAATTCATTATTTGGAGTTTCGTTGTAAATAATAAACGGTTACATATAGAAATGTGGTCGACCCGGTTGGTAAGTGATGCTATAGCTGGCCTGGTACACAAGGGTCCCGTGTTTGATTCCGGTCGGGTTAGATTAGGAAGCTATCTTTTATGGGTGTGTAATATATAGTATAACAACATATTGTATAATGATCAAAACATATACAATCAAATGATATAATGTTGTTTCATATAACACTATTTTAATATAATGAAATAAGAAATAATTTTAAATTACATAATTTTATAACTTATAAGTAACAAATGGGGTAAAATCATTTCGCATAACAACCGTTTATTATAACATTCACATGAAATAATGCTAAAAACAAATAAATTTTATTTAGTATAATATAACATTAGGTATAAAGTTCATTTACGATAACATTCCTTTTATATAACATTTAAAACGGATAATGATTACTTGATACAAAATCGTCAGAATGCAGAATTAAAAGATACCAAAAGCCACGGCGAGTCGGGATTCAACCAAATTCTTAATTTTACTAATGTATGTCAGTATGGTTATTTCTTTTAATAAGTATTTAAAACGTTTTTATCTCAAATTATTATAATTATATACGAAATGATGCGCATAACAAACAAATTTATATCAAATCACATGATCGATATATAAAATAAGTTTTATTTCAAACGGTTTTATGTGTTATAAATGTTATACTAAATTGTATTATATAAACTGTATGTTATGTAAAGTAATCGTTATGTCAAACAAAATTATATCATGTGTTTTTATTACAAATAATTATTATGTAGTGTGATCGTTATTAAAGTTTGATTATATCAAATGATTGTATATCACATGAGACGCACCCATCTTTTCTATATTGGCTCTGGTCTGTGAGATGGTTATAATCACAGAACATTGAAAAAGGTTAGTAAGGCTGTCACGCGCCATTTGCATGAGAACCGATACCACCGCTTGCGCAACACATAAACGAGTTCAAAGAACGCCAACCAAGCGAATTCTTTTGACGTCGCGCGACCCTATTGGACCCTAATGGTCGCGCAACGCAAAAGAAACGAATCACAGCGCTCACTTACAAGCATTTGCTCATAACCTTTGTAGCGCCTGCCCTGCCTATATCGCCTTTCTACCCTTTTCCCATATTCTGTGCTTATTATCACGCTTCGGAAGGTATGTTTAGCCGTTGGTCCCGGCTTCCGTCGCCACATTCGTAGGGTCAAGTCACCGTCAGAGACCTGCAATTAGTGACTTAATAAACTCAGACACCAGACTACAGATGTTGTACTCATCCAAAAGGAAGAAGTACAAACCGACGACTGCGTTTCACATTCAGTAATTTGGCTAGGTTAATATTAATAACTACAACAAAGTAGTATATTGAAAAAAATTTAAACAAAATACGTCTATACTCAATAGGTGTAGGTAAAAAAACGGCCAAGTGCAAGTCGGACTCACGCACGAAGGGTTTCGTACCATTGACTAGGAATAAAACAGTAGGTACATACATACATTTAGTTAATGTAGTGCCTGCCTGTTACCATTAAAATTTTGATATCTTTGAAATAGGTACATAATTTGCGAAAAATTCAACTGTCTAGCTATTGCGGCTCTTAAGATATAGCCTGAGGCTTTCTTTGATTTATGTACTTACTTTGAAATCAAAGGTTGAGCTTTACAATTTTTTAATTGACGATTTAAACACTTGACGGGTAGACTAGCATGTTACTCGTCTTGTTGAAGACAATTAGAAAAATACTTAAGCTACCGCCTTTATTTTTTATCGTCAGTTATTCATCTTCTAACCTAACCCACGATTTTGGTATGCTATTTCAACAAAAGCTTTCCTGGGCACCGCTTTTGGAGAAGTACTTATTTACACACGATCTATTCACCAAACCTACACGGCTTGTATGGACGTCATTCATGTTACCTCCAACAACCTACCTTGGCTCTTAGTTCTATCCCAAGGGAAATTTATCATTGTACAGAACCCAGTTGGGATATTCAGACCTATTAACGTATGGGACCGATTGCGGCTGAACAAGACCCTGCTTTGTTTTGTTATTAATTGCCGAACATTAAGTGAGGTCTTATCATTTGAAAGTGAAAATTCTGAGTAGGGTACCCTTTAGCAAGAGAGTTATTTTGAGGCCTCGGTAAGTCTTGATTGGCTATTTAAAAGTAAAATGAGGCTTATTTAAATCACTGCAAAACTTTAGCAGCTTGAAACAATAAGATTTGTTGTTCTTTATATTAAAACGAGTGATTTCAAACTGTTAACGTTTTGTAAAAGACAGAAAGAAGTTATTGTTTTTTTTGGAACTATTTACACAGTAAATGTAAGAAAATAAAATGTGGTTTATAACATAATAATAATAAATAATAATAAGCTTTTAATATTTCCAACAACCTTATTAAACATGTTTATCAAACTTAAATATACATAAATTTTTACAGCTATTCTGTTATTGGAACCCTGCTTTGGGTATAGGCCTCCTCCAGCTTGCTCCATGTTTCCCTATTTTTTGCTTTAGTTCTTCATTCTTTTCCTGCTGTCGCAATTATGTCATCTACCCATCTGTTCCTTACACCTCAATATATTTTATGGAATTTAACATACAACCAATGTCGCAATAGGTATTTATTTATGAGCAAAACCCAGCGTACACAAAATAAACATTTATTAAAACTAATTATAAATCATATTTGATGCACGCGTGACATTTTGATTAAGAAATTATATTATTTAATTTTAAGAATGTAATGTGTATTAGAATCTTCAATTTTTATTAGTTTGACGTAGGTTAATTATTAACAAAAGTTTGAAGTTTTCATTTATTTATTCATATTTTTTAAAAAAAAGAACAATATTTAACTAATTATTAATATAAGAAGAACGTATAACGTTACACCAAAACGGTCTCAGCTCTGGATGGTACCAAAAATTAATACCAAAATTAGACCAAATTAAAACACATAAATTAATATCATCAGTATTTAAACTTGAAAAATAATGGCCCAGGCGCGGCGCTTTACCATTTAGCTAAATGGATGCGAGGAGATGCGGGTTTAAGTCCCGCCTGAGACATATTTTTCAATTATAAATACTGATATAATATAATAATTAGAATCTTCAATTTTTATTAGTTTGACGTAGGTTAATTATTAACAAAAGTTTGAAGTTTTCATTTATTTATTCTTATTTTTTAAAAAAAAGAACAATATTTAACTAATTATTAATATAAGAAGAACGTATAACGTTACACCAAAACGGTCTCAGCTCTGGATGGTACCAAAAATTAATACCAAAATTAGACCAAATTAAAACACATAAATTAATATCATCAGTATTTAAACTTGAAAAATAATGGCCCAGGCGCGGCGCTTTACCATTTAGCTAAATGGATGCGAGGAGATGCGGGTTTAAGTCCCGCCTGAGACATATTTTTCAATTATAAATACTGATATAATAATTGCAATTAATGGCTCAAATATCACAAAGTAGGCAGGTAGGTACTCATAGTTAAGTTAAAATTCTTCTTTCTTGAAGTACAAAATGTTGAATCAAAAAAATTATACAATTTAAAAAACACATAAATTGTGTAATGTATGTAAAAAAATGTCATAAATCTTTCAATGATGGCGTACCGCGTAGCTGACAAAAAATTTTAACTCAACCAAACCACGTAAGCGGTGTTTTCTTACAAACTTAATTTACGTTGAAGCTAAAATTGTTCTTTAACCGATAGATACGCAAAAATAGCGTAACGACTTTCACGCTGTTATCGTGTTGATTTTGCATGGACCACTGAACCTTAACTAACTCAATTTTTTCCGAAAAAATATTCGGCATAAATTTTGTGTATCCGCCATTACATCTTTGCTTGTTTAACGCCATCTATACAGCGAACCGGGAACTCGCTCGAAAACGCTTGCTTGTGGAAATTCGGGGTGCTTTTTCAGAACACCGCTTATCGCAGAGGTTGTTTATGGATGGGGGATAACTGTATTCTGCAGTAGGTAAAAAGTTTTCTTTCGCATGAATTCATTGATTTATTATTAGTATATTTTTAAATAATTTACCAAGAATTTCAACACTAATTGATTTGGAGTTCAATCAAATTTTTGTTAATAATGCTGCAGTCAAACGAAGAAGGAAAAATGAAGGAATAAAAAAAAATAGGCACAAGTTGTTTTTCAACATTGTAATTTTTTTTGTCAAATTAAAAATCAACTACAAAATACCCACTCGCGTAGTAGTTGGTTATAAATCGTAATCAAGATAATTATTTAATGAAATTAAAAGTATGAAAACATACTTTTGTTTTTGTTTAACTCTACCTCTAGGTATTTGGATTAAAACGAAATTGTGTTCATATTGATTAAAAATAAATTCCATCATCCATATTACGAACAGCAATATTATGACTGCTTTTCCTTGGTACGAGTACCTTCGTTTCTGGTTTCCAAAATACGAATGCTTTAAATAGTTATTCAAATTGGGATCAGGACAATGTATGTGATGCTGTCCACATTTATTTATTGTCCACATTTTCCCAGTTTATATAAATCTATCAATGCGGTATTTTTCCAAGAAAAAGATCATAATAAAAAAACCTTCATAGTGGATTGGCGTACAAACCGGTTTCTAAGGTGTCGTTAGGACCGAGGACACAGGTTTGATTACCCGGAATGTTCGAAACACTTTTTGTCCGGCCTGGGGGTCAAACCGAGAACCTCGAAAACTCTGTTGTGTGTCTCTGACAACTGAGTCGTTACTTTTCGATCCGAAATCGAAATGTTTAAATTAGAAATTCAAATTCAAAAATATACTATTAATATAAAGCTAAAGAGTTTGTTTGTTTGAACGCTCTAATTTCAGGAAGTACTGGTTCGAATTGAAAAATATTTTTGCGTGGATAGTCCATTTATCGAGGTGAGGTTTTAGGCTATATAACATCACGCTGCAACCAATAGGAGTGAAGCATTAGTGAAAAATGTTGCTATATAAATAAAAATAAAATACCCAAACGCGATCATAATAACTGAAATTAACGAGGACGAAGTCGCGGGTAGCAGATAGTAGTTCTATAAACTTATAATTGGTGTAGACAACATGTCATGACCTTATTCAAACGCATCAAGATTGCGACTTTGAAAGATCAAAGTCTAGAATACAACAGAGAGACGAGCAACGCATTCAAATAAGTCAGTAGAAGTTGACAAATTAGAATTTTAATTAAGTACATTGATGTTTTTCGTAAAACAAATAAAACTTTGGTAGACAGCTTTTGAACTGAATGGGCATAAAACTTTTTAACAAAGAATACAATATTAAATAACCATCAAATTCGAGTTGGTGAGAAGGTGGCAAGAAATTATCGGTAAGCATAGTGATACTTTATAATTCATTTTGATGTTTTAGTTACTGAATTGCAATTATAATATCTATACAAGATATAATTTCAACCACGTTCCAATATAACAATCTACGAGAAAGAAAAAATATGACTTATTTTTTCTATAGCCCAGTACCAAAATGTTAAGACAAAGCGCTCAGAAAATGTCCGCCAAAAAACTAAAATTTTTGATACGGCTTAAATCAAAATCAGTTAAAATCAGTTTTATTTCTGCAAATAGGCCCCAGGAGACGCTTTTACACGTTCCAATTTAAACCTACCACTGCTTCGGGACTGCCGAGAAGAAGCAGCGCAAGAAACTCGGTCACTATTGTCAGCCTCTTTTTAAATCATTTTTTACAAAAGGTTTTTGAAGTACGATCTGGAACAATTTAATGCCACACATTTCTATCATTTAAATCATCATTAATTAACAGTCTGAATAGCCCTTTTTCATTAAAATTACTTTGACAAATTACTTTAAGTTCAGATACCCTGTGGTAATTTGTTGAAAATACGAATACAATTAACAACAACATAAACGATTTTCCTACTTTACTTCGGCCTCCTAGCAACACTTTTTTTACGCGTTGCGCATCTTTTTCATTCATTACGATACTATTCATAAGTTATTGAATTTCCCTTCATACCTTAACAGGCTTAGGACCTCAAAAATTGAATACCATGTAGCGAAAATTTTTTCGGGTGAAATCTTGATTCTTGATTGATCTTTTTTATTCATGAATGGGCTCTAATTACGATACTGAACGCCTGATTTGTTTTAAAGATAGTAAAAAAGTCATCTGTATTTAATTTTAAACTTGAAAAATGCTTGTGTCTGGAGGAACTCGAACTCGCATGTCCATGCATACTGGGCACTGTGTCTTTCCAATTAAGCTACCGAGACATTACGTCACAGCGCCTATTTTTCAAGCATTGTCTTATCACTGTAAGCCAGTGTAGTTTCATGAAATATTATGAGTTCTGCACTCTTAACACCCGAAAGAAACAGTAACAGATGTTTGACAGTCAAATAAGATGAAACAGCTATGTAAATACTTAACATGAAATTATGCAACTTAGTTGCAATTATAACATCAGTTTTTAAAAAAAAAAAATTTTTTTCTCACGTTTAAATACTGATATTATAATTGGAATTAAATTTTCAAATCTATACTAATATTATAAAGCTGAAGAGTTTGTTTGTTTGTTTGAACGCGCTAATCTCTGAAAGTACTGCTTCGATTTGAAAAATTCTTTTAGCGTTTGATAGTTCATTTATCGAAGAAGGCTTTAGGCTATATATAACATCACGCTGCGACTAATAGGAGCGAAGCATTAGTGAAAAATGTTGCAAAAATAGTCGCGATCATAATAATAGAAATTGACGCGGACGAAGTCGCGGGCAACAGCTAGTTTCATATAAAATAGGTATTTCAATTGTCTGTCAAATTAGTAGTGGTATACAAAAATCTGTCCAAAATGTCTCTTACAGGGTGCTTTGAAACCTTAGCAAAAAGAAATCTGTATCCAGTTATGTTGTGAGTAAATCATACTTGAGTGAACAGTAATAAAATCAGCAACTGGTTCAGAAAGGCAGATAGTAATTTATTACGATGGTAATACGTTCGCTCATTTGTTTACACAAACAATAAAAAAGTCTGATAAGATTTATGTAGTAGGTGCGAATATATTTACATTTTAGTAGATGTGTAACTTTGTTTGTTTTTGACGTGACAACGTCTTAAATTAGGTTGCGGCTGGGAGTCACTTATGAAAAAGTGTAACGCTCGGTAACGTTACGATGAGTCACCGAACGAGAGAGAGGCCCGCCGAATGCCTTGCGTCTCTCTCCCACTCAACTATGATCGGTCTGCCGCGCGCGCAGCACTAGAGAATTAGGCGCATTGAATCGGCGCATGCTTGTGTCTCTGTCTTTGTCTTTCTCGAACGTTCTTGGCGTTGGAAAAACAAGAAAGCGTCATAATACAAGTTCACACGTGTGGTTAAAGTATCGTCAGCTGTGTCTGTAGTGAAAATGTGGAGTGCTTAGATTTTCTATAGTTAAAATTTGTGCAATTCTTATTTTCATTCAATTCCTTGTTCCTATTGTGCAATTTAATTATATTCATATCAATAAATATTCTACCGAAAAAAAGACGTTGTCACGTAAAATCTTCGCCCGTAAAACCGACTTTACAGGCAACCATTTTTTACTATAATTACTTTAGTCATAGTGAAAGCACAATACAGGATGAAATTTTAACCACCTTCCAAATTTTTATATATTATTATTAATCTACGAGACAAAAAACAAATGACGTATTTTTTCTTTTGTTATAGCCCAGCACAAAAATGTCAAGATAAAGCACTTAGAAAATGTCCGCAAAAAATGTAAAATTTGTGATACAGCCGCCTAGCAACACTTTTTTTACGCAATTCGCATGGCATTCATTCATTACGATAGTATTCATAAGTTTTTGATTTTCCTTTAATAACTTATGAGGCCTAGGACCGTAAAAATTGAAAACTACTTAGCGAAAAATATTTTTGGGTGAAGGTTGATTCACATTTTTTACTTCATAAAAGGGCTCTAAATACGATACTGAACGCCTATAAAATTTTTGGAAAGTGGTTAAAATTTCACCCTGTATTTGCATAGGAAAACCAACCCTGTTGTTTTCTGACGCGTGAACGACTTTTAACATTAGTACTTTGTATGGTAGGTAAGTAAAATTGTACCAATGGGGGCTATCGCTAGTAAATTTGCCACTAAAGGCGCTAGTGTCGCGTGAGGTCCAATATCATTCACTTTGTACTGGTTTTAGCGGAATTTGTTGCATAAATTATAATTTCTTAAATTTACCTGCCGGAAAGTGATCTCCATCGTAAAATATCGCAAATATGGATTATTTGGCGATTAATGTGAACGCTTTAAAAGCGGAATTAAGAAAAAGCGCAAAGATAGGCGGCCTCAAGAGCAACTATTTCAGAAGTTAGTTTGTTGATATCAAGATAGTTATTTATAAACAATATAACCTTTATTAGATTCAAGATATAACACTTTGTTTCGGCGCCAATCGCCTTTTACTGCTATACCTCCGGACCTCAGTCTACAGTGGCGCCAACTGGTGAGCAAAGAAACGGTAGTCCCCATTGAGTTGCCGTTAACTAGACCACTATAAATTCTTACTAATATTATAAATGCGAATCTCTGTCTGTCTGTTACGTTCTTACGCCACAACTACTTAACCGACTTTAATTAAATTTGGTACAAAAAAAGATTAGGCCTTAAGAAAGGACATAGGCCATTTCGCACTACACAGCTTGGCACAGGTTTCCGACCCCGCAATATGACGTACACGCATGCAGAACCGCGGACGGAAAGCTAGTGGGCTATACGTTGCTAATCCATTGCCTAGTGTTATAAATTATTATGACTTTGTCGTGTTTCTGTAATTAATTAACACACCCAAATTCATTAATTGGTAAACACTTTATTCCGGTAGAAAAGCTATAACAACTCTTTTTTTTTTTCATATAAATTTAACGGCTTCGGACGAGTCCATACTGCCTAGTCTTAAGTTATAATGACATTTTAAAATACATATTATAACAATATCATAAATACTTACATAAACATAATAGCCAAACCTAACTAACCTAACTCATTGAAATGTATGGATGGTTTATACATTGCAATGATTACAGGAGTTTTACGCGAGAACGTGGATCAGAGTGAAATAGGAGTGCCTTTCCTTGTTACTCACTTTTATTTGATTTATCCTACTCACTGACACATAATTATAACAATGCCACCACTTTATCACAATAAAGTCAATAAATGCCGTTTAGGATAATTTCACAAAATAACGAAACAAAGTCCACCTTTCTCTTCTCGTTTCCCGCGCAAAACTTCCGCTACAACAACTCATAGACGCAATGACATATGTCATAGACAATATAATATTTTAAACAACAAAACAGGTAACAGTACAGCCCTCTATTTACGATACATGTACCTAGTTTATATACACCGTTTACTTTAGACCACCTGACAAACGACGCGCACGATATTTAACCATTATGAATAAAATCTTGGCATTGTAATTTAAAATAGTCTTAGAAAAATGTAAAAAATTCAGACTGTTCATTTTGAATCATGAAGTGATGCGCACGGACGTATTATTTTGCTTTGGCCGGGTCCTGGACTTTACACAAATACGTCCTTGTGCGTCACAGCGTATTTCAAAACGAACTGCGGAATAAATATTTTATATTTTTCTGAGATATTTTCTTGATAAAAAGTAAGGAAAGTAACAGCCTATAATCATCCCACTGCAGGGAAAAGGTCTCCATCATTGAATTCAAGTTACCAGCAATGATGGGTGTACTGGCATAATCACCATGCTTGCCAAATCCGGGTTGGTGATCACAAACCCGAGCAACGTTCGAAAATTCGAATCTTTTTTGTTGCCCGACCCGGGATTCGAACCTGAGACCCCGAGATCTTGGCCCGGTATTTAAACCACTAGACCAACGGGGCGTTAATAAAAAATAAAAACACATAGTGGTTACATAACGTGAACGTCATTTGTCAATAGGTTCAAAAATTAAATGTACCGTACATTATTAAAAATGTAACAGAAGTACACAAGCATAAAGAGTTTGGATCACGTAACCCCAAGCATTTTCGCCCGCACGATCAGACAGTTTTACAACGGGTCAATATCCTCTACATAACTCGTTACCCTCTCATGGGGCTTGTTATCTGTTCGTATTTTAGTACTGAACCCGATCGTTCCTTATAGTGATATAGCCACGTGTACACGCAGTTTGTTTATGTATTTTTTCAGCGAAATGTCTATTTAACTATAAGTAATATTTGTTTAAAAAAACTCTTACTTCATAGGCTTGTTATTGGCTCATGTATTGTGCTATTTCAAACAAGTAAAATATTTTCTTCAAACATTTAATTTAAAAATATGCCATGAGCTCTTAGAGCATTAAACCAGAGTTACTTTTTTTAACGGTGCATAACAACGTCTGTGACTACTTGCTAAAAAATCTTAAAGGTTTTCTTCCTTTGGGATGAAAATAACTTTTTAAATAACCAGGACTAATATTTAGCTATACGCAAATAAACAAAAACATCTTTTCATCGTTAAAAAAAGAGTTTATTTTTATCCTTTAATCGCATATCTCAAAGCGCTACAAAAAATTTTTTAAAGCCTACACCTTACAGTTTTCTTTTGAAGTTGTGTTGAATTAACTTATTTGTTTTTTACATGACTAACGCTTTATTATTTATTATTTCATTAAGACCAACCAACATCTGTTTACAATAATACATTCAAATAATACTTATGTAACTTAATAACTAAATGCAACATACACTTAAAGGTTGGTTCCACAATCTATTTAATTGTAAGCTATTGCATAGCTTCTATCGCTTGTAAGTTATGACTAATGAAACTGTAATGGGATCGCCTTTTAAATATAATGTAGGTCTTATAAGGCTCAAGGTCGAACATGGGGCAATGGAGACAGCCATGCTTGGCATTTCCCTGCGTGATAAAATCAGAAATAAGGACATCCGTAGGATAAATAAGATATCCGACGTCGCACGAAGAAAAACGGAGTTGAAGTGGCAGTTGGTTGGGACACAATGACATGTAAAAAGAACCGATGGCCGTTAGAGTGGAAAGGTTCTGGAATGGTCACCGAGCAACAGACGGCGTTCTGTAGGTAGACCCTAGGCCCCACCAGGTAGATACGGGTGGCTCAGGACGAACTGTTGTGGAGATCGTTAAAGAAGGCCTGTGATGAACAGTGGGCGGCTATGATGATAATGATAGCTATAACTTTTTAAGTACGTTATATCGACCCAAACCAAGATACAGCATTTGGTTCGAACTTAAATCAAAGTTCTTGTAACTTTAGCTAGATCTACGCTTGTTACCCTTAGAGACAGGAGCGGGAATGACATAAGCCGGCTTAAGCCAGGGTCACAACTCGAAGGCCAGTAAGCTAAAGTGGCAATAGGATGGTCTCATCTATCACGGTACGGATATATTGGAAAGATTTTTGAATTAAAGTGTTTTATTTAAAACTTATAGCAAAAGTTAAAAATACCTTTTGCTATAGTAAGTGGATTTCATGCCATGTGGCTTTTATTATTAGTAGGCTAAGCAGAAATGTTAAGAGATGGTGCGGAAAAAGAAATATTTAAAGTAACAAAAAGTCACAAGATGACAAAAGATGAAACTTGACTATTATAAGGACTTTAAAAAATCGGCCAAGTGCGAGTCGGACTCGCGCACGACGGGTTCCGTACCATTGACTAGCATTAATTTAGTTAATGTAGTGCCTACCTGTTACCATTTATTGATATCGAGCAAAAATAGGCAAAAAATGGCGTTTTTTGTATGCGGTAACAGCAATACATAATTTGTGAAAATTTCAACTGTCTAGCTATCGCGGCTCTTAAGATACAGCCTGATAACAGAGCGACGGACAGACGGACAGACAGCGAAGTCTTAGTAATAGGGTCCCGTTTTCACCCTTTGGGTACGGAACCCAAAAAACAAAGTGGCTACATACTACATCCAGCAACATCCATACTTATTAAAATCTCTATCTGACCCTGCGAACTTCATATCACATAAAAATAATATTTTGATTTGGACGTCTTAAGTGTCATCGTCATTAAATATGGAGTCAATCATTCTTCTTATTCTTCTCGAGTCAATGGCAACCAATTAAACTCTCTGCGCCCAAAAAGTGGCCACATCAATGGCCCTCTGGTTTGCGTTGCAAAGGTCCTCTTGCGTGCAGGTGGCAGGAGAGGTAGGGCACGACATTAAGTGATTTATTAACCTATTTTCCATATTTTCTTATTTTAAACAAGGTTATTCAAAAACTACTAACACAAACAGTGACAGATTTGTGTAATGCTGTTCACAATTTTTACACCCTTAAACTTACACTTCACATCGGCGTGGCGCGTCGCCTGAAGTAAGAAAAAGAAAAATGACTTTATAAATGGGCCTACCGAATATCTTTGCTATATTGTAACCGTTCTCCCTCCAACATAAATTATGAGTTATTCCATTTGATAGCGCGTCAACTCTAGATTAGTGTTATTTGAGTTATCTTGCCAAAGCCAGATAGGCGGAATGTTTTGCCCGCCGACAATTTTTACCTTTGTTACATTTTTTTTGTTGAAGAGCATTTATTCCGTAACTATTGTTGTCGAGATATTATTATGGCAGGGTGAAACATTCGCGTTTATATTCCCTACTAATGTAAGAGATGTGAATGAGAGTTTGTTTGTTACGCTTTCATTATCGATATAGAATAACAACTAGGTACACAGTTTAATACACAAATGACACATAAAACTGTCCCCATTTGAATGATTTACGTTGATGTTATGTCATTGTCAACATTATAACCCTACCAAATTATGTTGGCATGCAATAGTACGGATATTTATGTCATGTTGAAACTATTGGATTGATATAGGTTGCACTGAAATGTATCTATTTTTCTATATTACTTCAATGGCTTTCATGCAGTAACATCTGAACCGATTTTCCTTAAAATTTGGTACAAAGATTGATGAGACTCTAACGGCTCACGCGTCACCGGACCCGCGTGACGCACGCATTTCACCTACATTGCAGGCTATATTTGATAATTTGATAGATGATACTGGGCACGAGTGATATATCAAATCAAGCTAGCAATGTACTCGATATGCGCGCCACCCGCATGTGTACCCGCGTAACAATAAAAGAGCCCTAAAAAAGGACAAAGGTTGATTTGTATCTCACTGCTAAGCACAGGTGGAATCCTGTGCTCACTGGTGGGGAAAAGATGCTGCTGCGTATCTTCTTTTTCTTCACGGTATCACTTCACTTGCTTCTTCCCACACCCATAGACAGAAAAAAGTTTGTGCTATATTATGTACGGGGTGAAATTTTTACCACCTTTCAAAGTTTAATTTATCAATCTACGAGACAAAAAACAAATGACGTATTTTTTCTTTTGGTATAGCACAGTACAAAACACTTAGAAAATGACCGCAAACAATCTAAAATTTTTGATACACTTTTTTTTACGCGATTTGCATCTTATTCATTCATTACGATACTATTCATAAGTTTTTGATTTGCCCTTTATACCTTTTCAGGCCTAGACCGTAAAAATTTAAAACTATATTGCGAAAATTTTTTTCGGTGAAAGCTTGATTTACATTTTTTGTTTCATAAATGGGCTCTAAATACGATACTGAACGCCTTTTGGGAAGTAGTTAAAATTTCATTCTGTATGTAATGGCAGAACTTAACACCATGAATTTAATATTGTAATAAGAATAAGTGAACTAGTGCAATGCAGATAATAAAAACGAGTAAATAATTTATACTTTTGTGTGAAAAATATATTGAACGTCATAACGTTACGTCATAGCTACGGCTAGAGAGAGAAAAGTTAGTGCTAAGTATTCTATTTTTGCGAAAGCATTAGGTGCACACGGCGGCACATCAGACTACACATGTTGGCCTTGGGACCGCCTTTATGCCCTACGTATTAAAAGCTGTTATCGCAGTTCAACTGTTTAACTTGATGTGCTGTCGAATGTACATCAACAACGTGACACCCTTAATTTAATATTCTAACTAGTTGACCCCCCGAACTTCGTATTGCCACTGAATTTGACGTCTTAAATGTCATTGTCACCAAATATGGCGTTTACTTTACCAAGTCTTACCCCCGTATTTATAAAGAAGTAATTACTTATTGCTTAAGAAAGTCATAACTTAAAGTGTTCATACCTAGTGCTTAAGTGAAAGAAATTGGTCACTATTAATAGTCATATTATTTGGCTGAAAATGCTAACTTTTGGTAGTTATAACTTCTAGTAATTTCTTGATTAAGGCATACAAATTGTCTCTCAAGTAATTACTTGTAGTCAAGTAATTACTTTTACTTGTTTATAAATACGGGGGTTAAAGAGTCAAGAAACAAATAATTAGCAGTAAAGTTATATTGCGACTATAATTGAAATGTAAACTATTCTATCTTTGAAGTTGGATCAAACTGCACGCAGTGTACACACGGCGGCACATCAGACTATACATGATGACCTTGAGACCGCCTTTATGCCCTACGTAATAAAAGCTGTTATCGCAGTTCAACTGTTTAACTTGATGTGCTGTCGAGTGTACAAAATTTGATTAAAATTAGTTGAATAGTTTAGGATTCCATCGCGGACAAACAATGTGACACTAAATTTTATATATTAAGATAAAATAAGTATAGGTGGATTGGTGCAATGCAGGTAATAAAAGCAAGTAAATCATTTATACTTTCCCGTGAAAAATATACTGAACGTTATGGCTGAAAGGATAATGCTTAGCCATCCATTCTGAACAATGCAAGGTTGGCTACCTACGATTCTCACAAACGTAATTGCACAGAAGAATAAGTACTTTGCGCTAATTAAAACACAGTTTATTTTGCATTAACGGTAGCTGGGTAAGTAGGTAAAAAATTCAATTAATGTCAGACGTAATTTATAGTAAATTCGATTTAAATGTTACATTGTTAGTTTCTGGCCAAACATATTTAATTAGCAAAAGATAAAATCCTATACTAGTATGTACGTTAACTATGTTAAACAAGAAAGCAACGACAAAGCTAAAATCTTATGAGACCCAGAAATTTAATAAATCATATTTTTAATAAATTTTAAAAAACTAAAGATGTCTTTCCTGTCTTACTTTTATTTCGACATCTCTACAGGAAGAGAAAGGGTAGAAGCGTTATTTTTTATCGTACCAACATAACCCTAATCCTTAACCTGACTTTTTGTTGTAAATATCTTGATTTTCAAAGTAGAAAATAACAAATTATGTTGATTTTTTTTTTATGTTATTGCAATTTCAAGAGACATGAAGTAATATGGGTGAATTTGAAAAGTACAAAATGTGATTTTATCTCGAAAGGCACAGGTGTGAGTCAACAGTTTATACAATGAGATAGCATTTGCAGGAAGCTCTTGTAAGGAAGCAACGACTCTAAGTCGTCTTGTAAGTAAACTTCGGTATTTTTCAACGGGTTCTTATTTTGTCATTTATCGTTTTTACGTGGGACCATTATTGATAGTGATGTCGGAATAGTAACGAGTGATAGAATAGAAATTTAATAGAGAGGGTAAAATTTAAACTATGTACTGATTGAATTTGAACAATCAATACCAAGTACCAACTCAAAGTTAGTTAGTACATATTTAAGTTCGTTTTTTTTGTCGGTTATTCTTTTTGTAAAATGTTTTGTTATTTCGCTTAAACCAATACATTTTAAAATATAGGTATCACATTTGCGAAGCAGTTTTGGCACATGAAAGATTAGTTTACGGATTTTAGTACGCGTTTATTTTTGATTTAACCCGACGTTTCGAACGCATTACAGCGTTCATGGTCACGGGCAGACTTACATTTTAATTTTCCTTGTTTTTTCGGTACTAACTTCAACCCACTACTAGACAAAATGACTTCTTTTGTCCTGCTGTGGGCTGAAGATGAAGAAATTATTTTTTCATATTCGTTCAAAGCAATATTGAACGAAAATGAAAAATGTTAACTGACAAAAAGAATCATTAACGATCATCATCACCTTTTTAAGTTTATTCTCAATAATATATTTATCAATAAGTTTTCATTTCATAGTAATATTGCGTTAAGGCTGTATCATATTAATTTCAATTTTCCTTTTACCGTTACGAACGTATCGCAACGCAACCCTAGCATTTAAAATCCCATAATTTTCACTTAAAAAACGATTAAAACCTTTTATAACGCATACCTACAACATCGTTTGCGTTACCAGCAAAATTTGAATTACGAATTCCACCGAAAAAAGTAAACATAATTCTTTTAATGGCAAAGAGAAATGTTGCAAGGTGGGAATGATTTTACCAAGGGTCATATTATTTCAGGACGAAATTTAATTGGACCTACAAACTGGGTTGGGATAAGATCTAGGGATGTTGATGCATTGTGTAGGTCGAATCTCAAAAACATGGGTTTGCTTTTAGACTATAGTGCCTTTTGAGGTGTTACAGTTATAAAGACGCGGGCCACAGTAATGTGTTTTGCCCGTGTACTGTTTTGGTATATAGGGCTCATTCGAAATACGGTTGCTAATGTATAAGATTACTAAACTTAAAATAAAAAACATTTAAGTAAAAACTGACCTTCTATTTGGTTCATATTACTATGACTGAAAGATATGAATAATAGAACAAAAATATGCTACCAATATAAAATATGTACTAATCTTATATCTCTATTTAAATTACTAATATCGAGTTATGCTGACTTTGTGGCTTATGAAGGTGACCTAGTAAAAATTAGCACCACCTCTTCCCGTCGGGTACACTACATAAATACGAAAAACTTAATTCCGATATTGACAATCACGAATTTCAAAATACCGAATTTTATAATTCCAAATGATACAGATTTCCGAAAATCACAAATCCGATCTATCATAAGTCCTAATATTCTAAAACCTAAATTTGAAAATCCCTAATGTTTATAAGTACTATTTTCATTTCAGAATTTCATGATCCCGAATCCTATCAATTTCGAATCTTTAATAATCTGAAATATCATAAATACGAATTCCGAATATTAATATTCCGAAAACACTTAAAAACCAAAAATAAACGCTTGATTGTTTATTCATTCTTTTTTTTTATTTTTAAATATACGACTACTGTCTCTCATCGCGTCTTACTTGGCCTTTCCTAGTATATGACATCGGTAAAACTCTTTTAGCAAAGCTAGATGCCAATGTCATAAAGATATTGAAGTCATGGTTTGGTCTAGCACATTCGGCTGATCCCTTGACTCTATTTAGGGATCACAATAGTTTTGGGCTGAAATTAAAGAAACCATCGGATCTCTATAAACACCTCAGAATTACAAAAACGTATGTTTTGGGTAAGTCACAAGACGAATTAATTTCATCCCTTCCGAAAGACAACAAGGCCACAGAACTTGAATTAAGACTTCAATTCCACAAAAAATGTATGGCAGGGGCACAATTACATAGAGCTGGGTTCTTATTCTTCTTCATCGTTCCGCTCTTGACAGAGGGGTCGTGGTCATCACGGAGATTTTTGAGTGACACACTTCACCACACGCCGCCACTCTTCCCGAAGAGCCGCTTTGCGGGAGCATTCGCTGATGGTTGCCGAACAACTAGCCTTGATCTGGTCGGTCCATCTCATTGGGGATCTTCCTCTGGCTCTGGTGCCCTCCAATCTGCCTTGTACAATAAGACGCTCAATGGACGTTCCCTCTCGCCTTGACACATGTCCGAAGAAACTGAGGATCCGAGATTGCACCGTGGAAGCAGGCGCTGTTTAATACCAAGCTCTTTGAGTATTGAGACATTGAGCTGGGTTAGATACGATTAATCACTCAGTTCCCAAAAGCTAATTAGTCATATAAAAAAGGGACTATAGTCCCTTTTGGGAACTGAGGAACTTAAGAAGGAGGAAGACCGAGACATAGTAAAAAACTTCCACGACAAGATGAAAATGACAGTTACAAAGTGCACGCTATGAATTTTGAAATGAATTTAGAAATGCAAAACGAGTGGATAACTATTGGAGAGTTTTGTATCCCGTTAGCTATAAAGTGGCGCACCTTGCTGTATGATTGGTCTCCTACCTTATTAAAATTTTATCTAAATGTTTTCCAAATGACCCTCCCTGATAAGAGTAACTTGGTGGGGAAAAGCCTGTGAAAAACGTTGTTATACTTGTGGAGAGTCGATATTTACAGTATGACACCTATTGGTGGGGTGCAAGGTGCTCTTGAATAGGGGTGACTACTCACATCGCCATGACAGAGTACTTCAAATCATTCGTGAAGCTATAAGCCTTTCAGTGGCTAGGCTCCAAAAAGGATTGTCTACAAACAAAAGATAAACTAACTTCATTAAAGAAGGCTCCACTGTACATTCTAAGAACAAGCCTTAGTCAATCCTAGGTACAGCACCTAACTGGACTAATTTAATGGACACGTATGTATAGTACTATAAAATCCCAGAGAATGTGTGTGTTTAATGATCCAGACCAGACATTTTTCTTTTTTCTAGAGCTACAAAACTGATTGTACTTGTAGAGCTGACCGTGCCGTGGGAAACTAATATACCAAAACACCACGCAATGAAAGAAAACAAATACTCCTAAATGAATTAACAAAAAACGGTTATATAGTAAGTCTATATGCTGTAGAAGTAGGAGCGAGAGGTATACCAGCAAAATCTCTCTATAACCTGTTGAAAGACCTTGGCTTGGCCAGAACTGCAGTAAGTTCTATACTAGAGCGAGTGCATTCAGGCAAGCATGCATGGATTCGGGCAAGCTGGCAAGCATGCATTCAAACACATATCAGATGCTCTGCGAAGTGACATGCTTTTACCTATTTTGCTTTTTATATGTGTGACACCATAAACGCACTCCAAGAAATAGACAACATGGAGCTGGCCCGGTCTTTTGAATGCGATGTTAATGAGTTTAATAAGCGTGTACAAGTGGGGAGTAGTGACTTTTCTATGATATCACAAAACATACGCAGCATTTACTGTAACCTTGATGATTTTGTATTGACTTTGTCTGGTTTTCATTTCGATGTTGATGTTATTGTCCTGACGGAATGCAGACTAAACTCTAATAAGTCCCTACCTGTATTGCCTAACTATTGCTCATATTCTACTGAACGCAGGTTTAACCAGAACGACGGTGTCGTAGCATACGTTAAAAATACTATAAAACACAAAATTAAGGAAATAAATCTGACCGATGCATCATGTCTCCAGCTCAGCATACTAAATAATGTAATTCTATGTATCTATAGATCACCATCAATTGTAAATGCTCAATGTTTTATAAATTCGTTAAATGCCCACTTGGGTTGTATTGGTTCGTCCAACAACATGTTTATAACGGGTGATATTAATATAAACATAGCTCTTAAGCCCAAAGAACCACCCCAAGAACAAAAAAATCGTCTTAATTACTTAGATATGTTGTCTGCGCATGGTATATTGGCCGGTCACACTTTCCCCACCAGGGAAGACAGCTGCTTAGACCATATTATGCTAAATATAAACAAGCTCAAAGTACAGGCATCTGTGGTTGTATTACATACAACCACTACGGATCATTTTGCGACGCTACTCCTACTTTCAAAAATCAAACCCAGACTTCCTGCATCTAAAACAAAAACATCGACTGACTTCAATAAAGCTCTAGATCACTTTAAAAATCAAAATTTAGATAAATTTCTGCATTGTGACGATCCCGAACTTATCACTAATATGCTGATTTGTTCGATAACAGACTCACTGAAAGAACACACAATTACCACAACTATACCCAAAAAAGATCGTATTCTCAAACCTTGGATCACACCTGGTATTTTACGCTGCATAAGGAATCGTAATAAGTTACAAAAACAAGCACGTAATGAACCCCACAATGAGGTTATCAAAATTACATACCGGAGATACAGAAACTACTGTAATAATCTTATAAAAAAGCTAAAACGGGACTATGAGAGAGAACTATTAGCTAAATCGACTAAAAATAACAAAAATTATGGAAAACCATCAAATCTATCACACACACTAATAAACTCAACATCCTACACTCAGAACTTCTTAGTATTGACGATGACCCGATAGCATCTGCGAACACTGTGAACAACTATTTTTGTAATATTGGTAAAGAGCTTGCTGGGAAAATTCAATATATTAAAACCGATGCTACTCGTAACTCTTATCTCCAAACTCTCCCAACACAACCTAACTCTTTTGTTCTTTTAAGCACTGATAATGATGAAGTAAATAGCATTTTGATGAACCTTAAATCAGATAGTTCACCAGGCTGGGATAATGTCCCGACAGCCTTCCTTAAATACGCAAACAAAGCTTTAATCCCAATTATAACTCACCTCGCAAACTTGTGTTTTGATAAAGGAATATTTCCGGCTTCTCTGAAGCGGTCGATCATTACTCCGGTGTACAAGGCTGGGGATAGAGAGGATGTAGGCAATTATAGACCCATATCGGTGCTGCCCGCCATCTCCAAAATACTTGAAAAACTTATAAATACTAGATTGATCGCCTATTTGAACAAACAAGATATTCTTTCTTCTTCTCAGTTTGGATTTAGACAGAGAAAGTCAACCGAAGATGCAGTCTCTGCATTGAGCTCTTTGGTAGTGGAAGAAATGGACAAACATAACAAATGTATAGCAGTATTCTTGGATTTGAAAAAAGCTTTTGACACTTTCTCTGTCCCCATTCTTGTACACAAGATGGAGAGCATTGGTATTAGAGGTGCTCCAATAAAATTACTCTCAGACTATCTTGCCAACAGGAATCAGATTGTAAAGTTGGGTAAATATATTAGTAATAGTGCATATGTGACGTTTGGGGTCCCGCAGGGTAGTATTCTTGGTCCCACGTTATTTTTAATTTACTTGAACGACCTGTGCAACATGACCCTTAAGAATACTGCCATTGTTTTTCCTGGGACGATGCCAGATATACTGCTGAGAAGGGTCTAGAGCAAATAGGAAAATGGTTAGCTAGTAACCTTCTCACACTCAATACGGCTAAAAGTAGCTACATTTGCTTCAGCATTTATAACAATGGTTAACCCGGACCGGACTGGATTCATCACTGCAATCCTAAAACAGATAGACAAAATTGCAACTGCCCCACTATACAAAAAGTATCAGAAGCCAAATATCTAGGAGTGTGGTTGGACCAAAGACTTTCTTGGTATACTCAACTTGAACATGTCACTAAAAGAATAAGAAATTTAACTTGGATTTTCAAGACATTGCGACATGTAGTGCCAGGGATAGATATGGTGTCAAGAAATAAAAATAAGAGTCTTATAAAACATTTATATTTATCTCTGTTACAATCGGTTATTACCTACTGTCTACCAGTGTGGGGTGGAGCAGCCAAGACACGCTTTCTGAGTTTGGAACGCGCACAGCGTAATTTGATAAAGGTCATGTGTTTTAAAAAACGAAGGTTTGGCACTGATGAGCTTTATCAAATTACCCAAATACCATCGATAAGGAAGCTTTACATAGTACAGGCCGTTCACAGGAAACACAGAACCTTACATTTCGATGCCACGTTTGCTGCAAAAAGAAGGCAAAACATAGAAACCCCTACTTGCAACACCGATTTTGCTTCAAGGCAATATAGAGCTCGTTCTGCTTACCTTTATAAAATTATTAATAAGAAAATAAACTTATATAGTAAAACATATCGAGACTGCAAGAGTTCTCTACAGGTATACCTGAAACATAAAACCTATGACGATCTTGAGGCATTACTAGTTAAAATTAAATAGTAACTAACTCACGCACCCACAATCACACACACACACACACACACACACACACACACACACACACAAACATACACACGCATGCACTCTCGCAATTACGTACACACCTACACACACGCACGCACGCACACACACGCGCGCACCGCGCACACTCACACACACACAAACAATCTCGGATGCATAATTGATGTATGTATAATTTTTATAATCTTTAAAATCTTGTGTAATTGTTGTATTTTATATTCATTTAGTCTTTTCGTTTAATTTTAGATTTAATATCATATTTTGTATTTAACTTTACTATTTAATCTTCTGTACAAACTTTTGTAAACGACCGTAAGTAATGGAAGAGCGTCGCTCCCTGATACAGGCTTTTTAGCTTAAAAGGGGCGCTACGGTCACTTATATAATTTAATGTAACCAATTTAAAGCGAAATAAAATACTTAAATACTTAAACTTAAAAATTCAGGCAAGTAGGCAAACATGCATGCATGCAGACAAGCACTCATGCATTTAGTTTTGCTCTTCTCCGTCGCTGCGGGAAGTGCAGTCCTTCCGCCCCTGCGTAACAAATTTAGGCACTGGACACTCGCTTATACAGCTTCGGCTTGCTACAGCTCGCCCAGGCGGCCGAGCTTCGTTACTGCGAGTGAGGACTGCTCTTCCTCCGCGCCTCCGGCATTTAAATTGCACTCTAGTATTGGGCAGACAAGCACCACGGCAAAAAGACCACGGCGAGTCGGGATTCAACAATTTTTTTTATTAATACAATGAATTTTCGGAAATTTAAAATTCGTAATAAAGTTTTTCGGGTCAATAACACAACGGATTTTTAATCCTTTGTATTAATGAGATTCGAAATTTTAAAGATTCGTACTTTTGATTTTCTTTAAAATGTTAGGTAATCGTGGTTTTGAATAGTCCCAATTTTAATTCGGAACTTTGATATTCGGTAGTTTGAAAGTCGGAATATTCAATTTCGGAATTAAATATTTCGGAATTTTTTGGTGTTTCCCTTCCCGTCACGTAGATGATGTCAGCTATCAGATGTACAGCACTACTATCAGAAGAATCGCTTTCTCTTCGTCATTGGCCAAATATGATATAGTATACAGTTATCACGTTTCTTCACTATGGCACTACAGTAGAGCAAGATACTGTAGTTAAAAACATAAAAAAAAAACTTCTGGTCACAGTATAAAATTAAGGTAACATACTCAACTTTAACGTTTATAAGCTTTTCACTCCGGTTTCTTTTTAAATATGTATATTTTTAACAAAACGCAACTATCGCGCAGCGTTAAAAATAAAAAGGAAAAAGTACCAGAACCAAACACGTGTAAAGGCTGATACACACGATTAAACGAAATAACTACACCGTAAAAACTCGCAAAACGTTTGTGCACTCGTGTGCACTCGGCACTAATATTACATTTGCGGTGTTGCAGGTTCGTTTTATCAAAATTTTATAACAAAAGTTGCAAAGAAAACAACACACTAGGGCTTTTTCAAAGACAGCATGTTTTTGTTGGTTGAAAATAAATTTGCCAAGTGTGAGCCGGACTCGCGTTAGAGAGGTTCCGTACTTTAACTTAATTTACTTTAATTATTTCGTTTTATATTCTTATTTAATAGGTTCTTCAAAAATTGCAACAGTATACGTCATGTCAATCTTATAAATCTTATAAATGAAAACAAAATGGTACAATCACTTACAGGCAAGTTCAGCATTCACGTGTTAAATCAAGCAATAAAAAGCATTCTCACATTAGGATCAGTCAAATACAAATACGAAAGCATAGTATAAAACTAATAAATAATTATGTGTATGGAATGCTAAAAGCTTCCGCTGAAGTTTTGGGATCGAACAACCTAGATCTAAGATAGTATCATAACATTTATTATGTACTTACACCGGCTTCGTTTGTCGCACCATGCGGATGTTGTCAGCATTCGCCCTGGACAGCTCCGTAGAGGGCCACGCTGCACTAGACCCCCCATAAAGTTTTCGGACCTAGGAGTCCAAACCTCTCACATTGAGGAGCAGTCTCTTGAGAGCTATAGTCACTCAACTGGTCCAGCGATTGAATATGGAACCAAAACCCCCACCATCAACCTAACCTAAGCCTAAACTAACCTATCTCATTAAAATATGAGGGTAGTTCACACATTTAAATAAAAATAAAATTTTACGCTTGAAAGTCAATACGAATCATACAGGATAGCTGAACCCTACTTATCTCTAACGTTTAGTTAATTAATCGTTCTTACTGACACCTAAATACAATAATACCCACCACATTATCACGGTAGTTTTCACGTATGATTATGTATTTCATTAATCTGAGAAACAAAGTCCTTCTTTCTCCTTTTTCCATGCGCCACGGTCTATTGCTTGCATGAGATCTTGCACTTTTATACTTGTACTTATCATATAATATATATATTTTTTACAATCAATGGGCTTACTTTTGACAACATACTTAACTCTACCGTTAAATAGAAGCCTAAGATGGAGCGAGCTTACCCAGAAAGTGGCACTGGTTCTTCCACACACCAGCGGAACACAGAAAAACTGTTTGGCTCTGGACTCCGGCAGGAGGGTGGTAGCATCCAGGCAGCCTCTTTCGAAACCTACCACCGCAGAGGGATCTGTTAGCTATCATCATTGGTTAAAAAAACAAAGATGCCGCTGCCCAGGGTGGACAACTAGGAGGTAGATACCACCACCCCTTAAATACAAACACTACAACAACCCTTTGCCATTCTATGGGTGTTGTGAAATCTGACTATAGAAAACGCTTTGGTAAAGGTTGGCAAGCAGCGTTTTTCGATCGCGGTCAAATTGCGATCATCACTCCACAAGTCAAAATTAAAGCCAAATCCTCCTTTGGAGTGGCTTATATCACAATGTTCATTTGGAGTGGCCTATGTCAGAATATTGGACACATTTGTGTTTGTGATGATACTGTTATTAAAAAGTCGAAGTCATGTTTATTAGGACATTTGATTCCATAGAGACATAGCTTAGATACAATGACCTCCGTGGTGTAGTGGCGTACACGTCGGTTTTCAAGGTGTCGCCTGCTCCGAGGTCCCGGGTTCGATTCCCGGACGGGTCGATTTAGAAAAAATGTGTTTTCCTACATTTTCTCGGGTCTGGGAGTCTGTGGTACCTTCGTTGTTTCTAGTTTCTAAAATACGAGTGCTTTAAATAGTTATTCAAATTTGGATCAGAACAATGTATGTGATGTTAGGTTTCCAAATATACGAATGCTTTAAATAGTTACTCAAATTGGGATCAGAACAATGTATGTGATGTTGTCCACATTTTTTTTTTTTTATTTAATTCGGTCTAATACCAGTGAGGAATAGATGATAATAATAAAATATTAACTTGTACATTGATCACAGATACGTAAGATTTTCGTAGTCTCGCAGGATGAGATAAGGTTTACAGCAAGATTTTTTTATTTTGTTAAAAACAATACACCAATCAGTTCGTATATTTAAACATAGTATTACATTCTACCCATAAAAACCGCTTTTAAAATCTATTTTGCTTATAAGACGGTCAATTATTATTAACAAAATTCTAATATATCCAAGATTATTAAAACTTATAATTAATCAGTGTAACCAGACTCAAAGCACTAAAGTTTTCACTTAGCCTCTTAAAAGAATGTTGTAATCAATATTTTCTTGGAAGAAGAAAAAGTGATTCATCAGAGCCGTGTTCGATCATCTCTTAAATCTCTTTCGAAATAACACGACACAAAGTTTGAAATATCTAACGGTCGTTCGAGCGTGAAGTGTATCACCCACCGCACTCAAAGTTGTAACACAGTGAATATATGTGCAGTACTTCTTGTTGGCGAAGCTTGGATCAGAAAAAAAAACTAATAGTGCATATAGTATCAAAAATGTCAACAATTTAATTTGTCCATAAAAAAATTGCAATACCTAGACTATGGCACCTACAATGGCTGCAAGTTTTTTTTTTTTTAATTCATGTCACTATTTTTCGACCCTTAAAGGTAGAATTTGTAAGTTAGACAAAAATAATAATTTGGCACTTCAATGATGACTAAACCTGTGTTAACAATGCAATAACTACTAAAGACCTAATTCATAAAGATTTTTTTTAGCCGAATGCTTAAATGTTCAATCGTTTACTATCAGTGGAATAACTACTTTAAAACTTTTGCTTTGCATAATTTCACAAGCTGACTGACCATGGTCGGTGCAACCCGATCAAAACGTCAGGCAAAATAATAAGGTATGATCGCGTTTAATATCCCGTTAAAATTCAAATATTTGTGGAATTTACGATCTAAACGAAATTTAAATTTTGGAAAAAAAAAATAATTGTTTAGGTATACTGTAAATAAGCCCTCTGCAACTGTGTACTTTGTCAGTGTATTGGTGTACACAGAATCGAATGATTTACAACGCTGCCGCCCCAAGATGTTTCCTTCCTCAAAGAATAAATACACATAGATAATCTAGTAAGGTGATCCAAGGCTGGCAAGGATCCAAAAAGAGCCAAGTGTGCTTAAAGCCTCGTTCTTTCAGTGTTATCTTTGATAGCCGTATAAAGTAACAAAATGGCTTATGTTTGCCGCAAAATGACAATTAGAGCTTCAGTAATTGAGACGTTTTCGGAAAAAGTTTTGTTTTTGTATCGGATTTTGAATTCTATGGTTAAGCACACTTAGCATAGAATCTACTTAACACAAATATAGTAGTAGTAAGTATCGAACACAGGACCCCAAATTCTTAGGCCGATGCCAAAACTACTTTTGAAAAAGTTTTATGCCTATGACCTCTTTAGAAACTAGTTTCTCCTATTACACATTTGTTTCGGAAAGGTACGAACGAGCATAACTGAGGCTTAAAAGTTTATTGAATTATCGAGTTAGTGAAAAGATAATTTTATTACATTTTTTTCTTTCTATTCTGCAGTCATTTAGTACAAATATTATCGTCTTTATAAAATACTATACCATATATTAGGAGTTAAAGTATGAAATTGCCGTTTTGTATGGACGAAATCGAGAAAAGTCATTTTTCCATACTAACAAATTTTTAGTTTTTTTAAAAACGCCTGAACCGTTTTCGATGCAATTAAAGGTGAAAGATAGATGGTTATAAAGCTACGCATTATAGTATTTATATTTCTGTAAATCAAAGTATATAATACAAGTATACTTAATTGAAGCAAGAAGGTCAGCTGACACATTGTATGGGGTCTTTTCAACGACTTCTCTTGAAGTAATAGGCACTAGTATTGCATTTCTTTTTAGTCAAAAGTTACTTTATTTAGTTTTTGATACAATACAAAAAGAATTACGCAATAATATGACTATACTTAAGAGCTATAAACAAAATAAAAAGTGGGAAAATAATCGGCAATTTTATACTTTAACCACTATTATTAACCTGACTGTATTTTTAGTACAGTCGTTATTGCTTCGATACCTCTGCTTTGAAGTTCATGTGCAAGGATCGAAAATAGTTTTGCACTGCAATCCAAGCGAATGTCACAGGCTATAGCCAGAGCTTCTCAAAAAGCAATAGTCCGTCGCATTGCCTACTGGCTACTGCTAGTTATTTCACGCGCCATGCGCTCTAATTGCTCCACTACGAGAAGATTTTAGGTTGCCGGGCAGTTTGTTAGACCTTTGACAATGGTTCAGATCTCTAATGATTGAACAGTTAATCTTTGCGTTTGTATTGCTCACATCAAATTGGTTTCTGTACTACTGAATGATTTCAAGACACCATGATTATTTAGCATTTGCAATTTGGATTTGAGTTATGCATTTGACATTGTTTGTTCGATAGATAACGATCAATATAAGTACTTTATTTGATATTTTTAGCAATTAAATTGCAATTATAATATCAGTATATAAACTTGAAAAATTAGGTCTCATAATTTTTCAAGCATATTCTTTTAGCGACGCTGGCTCACAGCGAAAAGAATATGCTTGGAAAATTCGCACTGAGTCGCAGGGTCTCGGTGGCTTAGTGGTATAGCGGCCGCCCGGCATGCGAGGAGATGCGGGTTCGAGTCCCGCCTGAGACATAATTTTTCAAGTTTATATACTGATCAATATAAGTTTATATTATCATACTACTGTAACACTGTTTAATATTTACTCCTCCATTAGTTTTTTATCATTAAGTAACTTCTGTTAGAAAAATAACTAGCTTATTTGCTAAGGCTACTTTGATATTAGATAGTTTTGTAACTTTTGGTAAAAGTTGTTTAGGGTAGTAGTACTACAAAGTTGCTTTCTCATCTAAATTGCTTGTATTGCTACAAGTAACTTAAATGACACATACTAAACTGTTTAATTAAAGACAATCGTTACTTTGTTTTAGTATCGTTCATTTCATGTCGGTTTTCTTAGCGCTGGCTGAGATGGTGATGTCGATGAGGCATATGTATCAAATAATCTGTACTACAGTAATATGTTATAATGAAGTTATTTTGACTGCAATCTATCAAATGCAACGCCCCGTTGGTCTAGTGGTTTAAATACCGGGCCAAGATCTCGGGGTCCCAGGTTCGATCCCCGGGTCGGGCAACAAAAAATTGTGAATTTTCAAACATTGCTCGGGTTTGTGATCACCAACATTTGGCAAGCGTGGTGATTATGCCAGTTCCCATCATTGTAGTGGTAACTTGAATTCAATGATCGAGACCTTTTCCCTGCAGTAGGATGATTATAGGCTGTTACTTTACTTTACTTTACTATCAAATGAATAAATCTAAATAAAATTTTGAACAAAGACAACTAATTTATTTTACCATTGACTTATATTTCTGGATAAAGTACTGTTCCCATAGAACAGTATCAAAAACAGTACCAAAGTAGCTGGTTATGTAATAAATATTCTGAACAGCATTATCCTGAATCATGAGCGTCTCATCCTCTCTCTTTACTTCAGACAGACAAAATCTACGTCAAAAGTTCTACAAAAAGATTACACAAAGCACAAACTTACATTACTTCGTTTCTGCTTATCCAAAAGAAACAATTAATGTTACAGATAAAATAAAACAGTTTTCGAAGAACCAGACAAAGTTGTAGATACACGCATTGATAAATTGGCATCAACTTTTGGAAGCAACTAAAGAAAGTCTTCAATTTAGTGCTATAGACAACCGATTTGATGTACAAATGCAAAGACAATAAGATAGTTCAACCGTGACAAACACTGCCCTTGGCAGAACGTTAGCAATAAATATCGCTATCTGTGACTCGGCCATCAGGCACTCCGCCAATGGGGACTACCGTTTCTTTGCTCACCAGTTGGCGCCACTGTAGACTGAGGTCCGGTGGTACAGCTGTCAAAGGCGATTGGCGCCGAAGCAAAGTGTTATATCTTGAATCTAATTAAGGTTATATTGTTTATAAATAACTATCTTGATATCAACAAAGTAACTTCTGAAATAGTTGCTCTTGAGGCCGCCTATTTTTGCGCTTTTTCTTAATTCCCCTTTTAAAGCGTTCACATTAATCGCCAAATATTTGCGATATTTTACGAAGGAGATCACTTTCCAGCAGGTAAATTAAAGAAATTATAATTTATGCAACAAATTCCGCTAAAACCAGTACAAAGTGAATGATATTGGACCTCACGCGACACTAGCGCCTCTATTTATTATTTATTTACACTTTATTGCACAATAATAAGATATAGTACAATAGGCGGACTTAATGCTAAAAGCATTCTCTCCCAGTCAACCATTGGGCCAAACAGAAATAATAGAGGCGGTGCAAAAAGAGACAAAGAGAAACAAAAATATAACAATCATGAAAGTAAATTATAATAAACTTACACATATATAATAAATATATAAATATACATAAATACATATACGTAATATGATTGCACACAGAATTCGTATCAGTGAGAAACGTATGAGAAAAAAAAAGAAGAAGAAATTAGTCCTTGTAGTGACTTTGCAAAGCCTTCTTAAACGAAAGTTTTGAAGTAGATTTTCTAATTTTGGAAGGCAGTTCATTCCAAAGTCGTACAGCTGTCAGAACAAAAGAGTCAGACATAAAACCAGAAGTATGACGAGGAGTAAATAACTGAAGCGTATCAGCAGAACGGAGATTTTTATCATGCGTAGTATGAAGGAAAGCAAATTTTTCTTTAAGATAAGATGGTGATTTGGGATCATAGAGAATTGAGTAAAGGACGCAGAGAGTTCGAACATACCTGCGGAGCCTAATAGGGAGCCAGTGAAGCTGGGAGCGGAACTTGGAGACATGGTCAAATTTGCGAAGGCCGAAAATGAAGCGTATACAGCTATTAAGGAGGCGATCTAACTTGTTGAGAAGTTCTTGTGAGATGTTGGAGCAGCATACGTCCCCATAGTCGATAATAGGCAGGATCAGAGATTGCACAAGCAAGGTCTTGGTACAAGAAGGAAGAAAGTGTTTAAAGCGGTAGAGAGCTCTTAGAGTACCAATAACCTTCCTGCTTATTTCTTTCACATGCTCGCTCCAGCTCAAAGTGCTGTCAATAAAGAGTCCCAGATTCTTGACGCATGAAGAATAGCTAACGACAGTGCCATCAAAGACAATAGGTGGAATAGACGATAAATCCAGTCCGCGAAGCTGGCCAGGGCTACCAATGATGATAGCTTGACACTTGCTGGGATTTACTTTAATTCCAAAGTTGCTTGACCAAACGTTTATCTTACGCAAATCGTCATTAAGCCGACAAACGACATCATCAATTTTTGAAGCATGCTCCTGAGAGTATAACTGAAGGTCGTCAGCATAGAGATGATAGGAAGAAGATAGATGAGAAGTAAGAATGTTTATGAAAACCGAAAATAGAAGGGGCGATAGAATTCCTCCCTGCGGCACACCAGCTGACAAATTAGTCCTCTAGTGGCAGATTCACTAGCGATAGCCCCCATTGGGCACTAAACGATAGGTATGTCACAGAAAAAAATATATTTATATATCGGTTTTCGAAGATTTACGAGCGGATATTGAATGAACAATTTTGAACTACATCATTTTGCATATTGGATTTAGTGTTATTTATTACGGTTGGCTTGAGTGAAAACTTATTATGTTTTTTATGTCTGAATGCACGGCATGTAGTGTTTTCAGCACTATAATCTATATTAATTAAAATGAATCATCGAAATGGATGTACGCGCATAGCTTCCGATCGACTGCACCATTTTGGATTATTCTTTTTATGTAATACTAGCTGTTGGCCGTGACATCGTAAGCGTCAATTTCTGTTATTATGATTGCGATTATTTTTGCAACATTTTTCACTGATGCTTCGCTCCTATTGGTCGCAGCGTGATGTTATATAGCCTAAAACTTTCCTTGATAAATGAACTAGCCAACACAAAAATAATTCTTCAATTAGAACCAGTAATTCCTGAGATTAGCGCGTTCAAACAAACAAACAAACAAACAAACAAATTCTTCAGCTTTATAATATTAGAATAGATATAGATTTGTAATGGCTAGGAGAAGGTTTGTATGACATAAAATGTATGGGAAAAACTGTTTTAGAAATAAAAGTCTGTAAAGAGTATACATGGTTAAAAAATGACTATAATTGCTTGCATTATCTTCATTGGTAAACCCATGCAAAGTCGGGATGAACAGCTAGTTTATATTAAATCTTTTTTCTTATTTTGTTTCCTAACATACAAATTTTATCTGAGAAATCACAAACAAAACATAATATTTTAAGCCAATTTATAGTGATGTTACTGATTTCTGGTATAAAATATTTATTTTGTAAGATGATGCATATTTAATTTGGGTGTAAATTTTTCTCCTGAGTCGAAGCATTTAAAAAAAAAAGTGTTTGCATCACATTCTTAACTATGTAACTATGTTATTCCAGAAAATTTGTTAGTATTTAAGTCGGTGACTTTTGCATTTGCCACTTATTTCCTTTTGTCAGTCAAATGTTTTAATTTTGGTTGAGTTCAAAAAAACCTAGGTTCTGTATTCAATGGATCATTTTATTGTTGACATAAAAATTAAGGAAATGAATGAATTGTTAAGGTAATTATGTAAACTGCTTTTATTTAAAAATACTACAACACGTTTATATTATGTCTTAATATGAGTGCTTGAAAATTACTTTATTGCTGTATCAAATTATACAGACGCAATAAACACTCGTGCGTATACAGATACGAAGTATCTACTTTCACTTATCAATCTCATCTTTGTCAAAGTACCTATATCTTTGCAAATCGTGAATTTGAAAGTATAATTATATTTGCACACGCAGAATACTGTCTCCAGATACCAACGGCGTTGTTTTTGTATCGTCACTGAATAAAAAAGACGTAGAAAGTCCACTTGTTTATTATTACACAAGTAGTAAAGACAGAGAGAAAAAAAACATGTGATGTGTACCTACCTATCTACCTTTTTGAGGTCTAACGCCCCGTGGGTCTGGTGTTTTCTAACCGACCCAAAATCTCGATGTCCTAGGTTCTTATTTTCGGTCACCGCTCGGGTTTGAGACCAAATCGCATTTAAAAAGATTGGTGACTATGACTGTACCCGTTGCTATTATAATAGTTACGGTAACTCAGGTATGGAGGCCTTTGCACTACAGGAGGATGATTTTAGGCCGTTCGCTACTTCACTTTACTTTTTATCTAGCTCGTAAAAGCATAGATATGTCGTATATACAATTTTTTAAGAGTATTACTAATATTATGCCTTTGTAAATAGATTAATCATTTAATTTCACCAACAATAAATATGTACTTATTCGTGTAGTTGACTGCACATGTCTTATTTCTGTAATTCCTAGAATCAAAGGCAAAGGTAGGCATAACTCTTGCGTCTTTTAAAAGAAGCAGACTTACTGCATTTATATACTCTATGATGTCGGCTTAAGACTCTTTCTTACCAACTGTTGTCGCCTATCACGTAGGCAAAATATATTACACATGAAAAAGTTTTTGAGACAAACGTCGGGAGTAAAATGTGGAATGGATGCGAGACATGTGTGACTTACATTTGGGAGAAACGTGATTCGGTATGTCATTTCTTGAGAGAACTACTTAAACTAGAGTAAAATCCTACAACTGTGCTCTTTTTCGAACTATGTTTTTGCAGTTAGTACGTAAATTATAATAGGGGTTAATGTATGAAATTGCCGATTATTTTCCCACTTTTTATTTTGTTTATAGCTCTTAAGTATAGTCATATTATTGCGTAATTCTTTTTGTATTGTATCAAAAACTTAATAAAGTAACTTTTGACTAAAAAAAATGCAATACTAGTGCCTATTACTTCAAAGGAAGTCGTTGAAAAGACCCCTTACAATGTGTCAGCTGACCTTCTTGCTTCAATTAAGTATATTTGTATTATATACTTTGATTTTCAGAAATTTAAATACTTTAATGCGTAGTTTTATAACCATCTAACTTTCACCTTTAATTGCATCGAAAACGGTTCAAGCGTTTTTAAAAAAACTAAAAAATTGTTAGTATGGAAAAATGACTTTTCTCGATTTCGTCCATACTAAACGGCAATTTCATACTTTAACCCCTAATACTCAAACATGAAAAGAATGAAGGTTTTTCTTGTTGTTATTGTGTAAACATTATTTAATACCTGCTGATATTGTTTGCCACTAATTTAGTGTAAAGTTTTTTTTTTCTATTACTGGCACTTCACAATACAAGTGTTTTCAAGGTTGTAGTTTGCTCCGAGGTCCCGGGTTTGATTCCCAGGCGGGTCAATGTGAAAAAAAGGTTATTCTACATTTTCTCGGGTCTGGGTGTTTGATATACCTTCTTTGTTTCTGGTTTCCAAAATGTAAGTGCTTTAAATAGTTATTCAAATTGGGATCAGAACAATGTATGTGATGTTGTACACAGATTTGTTTTTTATTTATTTATTTTAGTATCTCAGGCTCAACGTTGATCAGTTTCAAACAAATTTAGAAAAAATGGATTCTTTATCTAAACCGACAGTTAATCGACTCCGTTCCAGAGGTTGGAATACGGCACCAGTACACCATTTGGGCCATCAATAAAATATTTACAATATTGGTCCAAACAAACAAAATTGTTATTACTTCAAAACACTTGTAAATTTTTAACATCATCAACAACCAGTCCATTGCTGGTTACAGGCCTGAAAAAAGGTGGATGTTGCCATAACCGCCACGTTTGGCAGCTGGTTAAGGATCGCAGTTTGGTCAAGAATCCTCTAAAACTCCTCTTTAACAGCCAGTATTCTTAAGTACCACAGGACAAGAAGTCATTAACCAATTTTAAAAATTCTTTTATTCAATCCTGAAATACTAAAGAAATCAAGATATGCAAAGAACACCCACAAACAACACTACACTTATCATGAAAACCTCATAAAATCCTTTGACATCTTAAAATACATAGTTGTTTATTCATAGCACATAAAACCGTGATAGCCATTCCTCTCAAAATTTACTTTGAATACGTTCCACTGTAATGTTTACAGCACAAGTCGAGAACCCGTAAGGATCTATTTTCTGTACCACATTTTGTCATAAAAATGCTCTTAAAACGTGCTGCATTGCGTCATAACGTCATATAATATTATTTCCAGCTTTTTCCGATGCACTAAATTGATTGTCGTTATCATGAAAAAATTCCGAGAAACTCGTTACATGATTCATTCATGAAACGAGGGTGCGAAATTCATGCGAACAGTTTTGTTTTAACATAAAAAACTTAATTTACTTATGGCAAAATGAAATAGGTAGGTAGGTACCAGCAATAAAATTGAATTGGATTTTTTTATAATTTTCTTAATGTCCTAAACAGTTAATTGCAGTGAACCTCTTTGATTGATTTTAATGATGATATTGTTTGCCACCTATTAAGAGGATGAAGACACTTTATTGTGTAGTTTAGTTATCATTACACACTTGATTATAGAATGTTACAAAAGTTTTTTTTTTCTTATACACAATGGGCTTGCTCTTGACTTTATAATTAACTATACGGATAAGAAGAAGCCTAAGATGGAGCGAGCTTACCCAGAAGCACTATTTCTCCCACACACCAGCGGAACATAGAAAAACTTTTTGGTGCTGAACTCCGGCAGAAGGGTGGTAGCATCCAGGCGGCCTCTTACGAAGCCTACCACCGCAAAGGGATCTGTTAAACGTCATTATTTGTAAGAAAACCAAAGATGCCGTTGCCCAGGGTGGACCACTAGGAGGTAGATCCCACCACCCCAAAGTTATTAACAAAGTAACAATGTAGTTTTATCAAATCTTTTTTGGAATCTTGTTTGATTGGAAGTTTTGAGTTGTATGAAATTAATTTGAATTAGTTTCGTATTTGTACCCCGAGACTATGTTATAACGTAAACTTAAAACTAAAGACGAATTACAGTGGTCTGTACACAGTTGTTGTTGCAAACTCGCACCTATTTCAAAGTTGTTAAGATGCCGTTGTGTGTAGCCTGATGTGCTGTTGTCTATACCACAGAACAGATAAAGAAATGGCGCTGGCCTATAATGATATGGGCGGGAAACATAGTAAAATGGCTCAACGGCAGAAAGATTTTGAAATGACGATGTTCTTGTGAAGGGAATTGTGGAGATACTTTCGGAAGGTTATGTCCAGCAGTGGCTGAAATAATAATGATGATGATGATGATGTCGTTACAAAAAAACATTAAATCACTTAAATTGAATTGATTCATCACTCAAGATTACTTCATCAAAGACATAATCATAAAAATAACGTTAATTGACGCTTGAGGGATTTGAAATCACGGACTTTCTTTATTCCTTATGAATAGCATTTTAACTGTTGGAAAAATATTCAAGATTTCCGACGGTTTTTGTATTGTCAAAAGTTTTTTTTTCAAAGAAATTTCCTCTCTGAATCTTTGACTACATATTTAAATATAATTACTAATTGCGTATTCAAAACGTTCAAAAGAATTGCAAATGATACATTGCAAGAATCGTTCCGGGCTGCAAAGTGTGCCCCATGAGTCTTGCAGTTGCTTTCTTTTCTTACGACTTGGAATAAACTTGAGTTGATTTTAGAGATGTCCTTTTAGTATAGCTTCAATTTTTTATTTTAAAGTTTTGCAATCAAAACTACATCGTAAGGTAAATTCGTTAAAGTTGAATTAGCACATGAAAGAAGCGGTAGGAAACAGCTTAAGTCGTAACAAAAAAACACTTACACAATGATTGTTATATCTCTTGTATAAGTAAGGTTCATATCGCTTTTTTAATTTTAGTTGTTTTGTTGTACTGGCAAGTAAGATTATGAACACACATGCATAGTCTTGTAAAACGTTTTTTTTAATTTAATAGCAGCTAAGGTTATAAATTCATTATCATATTTTTGCTATTAAAGCTGAAAGCTATTAAAGCATAAAAACAACCATTTCATTCAACTATCAAAAATTGAAAAATTTTGCTTTCATACCTTTCAGCAATGTCATACAGTACAAAAGAAAACATACCGCATAGACCAAAAATGTTCTATGAGGCAAGTAAGTATTTCAAAAGCGAAGCAAAAGCGAGGGCATAGGAAAAATGTAGTCATACAAAATAGATGGTTGACGTTTCAATTGATATCAGTGGCAACGTCCGATATGTTGTGGTCAGTCAGTGTCATGCCAAGTTTGTACAGTATAGGTTATAGAAATAAAGAACATACATCAATAAACATTATTTTGTAGGGATTTTAAATTTCTCATTAATGCAGACAGTATCTTGAATATCTTAAAAAAAAAAAAAACGAATTACACAAAACGATTACACGAATATATATTTTTTAATATTAATAACATCACACACATTGGTTTGACCCCAAATTAAGTAACTATAGACAGAACGAATTTATCAGAAACAACGAAGTTACCACAAATACCCACACGCGAGAAAACATAGACAAATCCTTTCTTTCTACATTGATCCGTCCGGGAACCGTAATTGGGTCCTCTAAGCAGAACTTAACTTGAAAACCGGCGTGTACATCACTCCACCACGGAGGTGATCAACATTTTATAACATTTAGTTTCTAGAATTGCTGGTACCAAATTTGCCAATCCTCCAAAACCGAGTTTCAGCAATCATAATAACTCATCACATAACTTTCCCTTAACAATTTGGTTCCAAAGAAAATCTTGTGGATCCTTTTTAAATTGTTATTTCCATAATTACGTATTTCGTATTTCCCTTTCAGCGAATTGGCTCATCCCTACTATCCCAACGGAACAAGCCGGGGAAGAGGGCGACTGCGAAAAGTTCGAAAATTGTTTACGCCGCGAACAGCGGCAAACTGTCGTTTGTCGGAACATTGCACGACAAGGTGCCGCGACAATATAAAATCTTTGTCGAGACGACTCACTTAGCTACAACTGGCTGTTTACCAGTTTAATTGTGCAACTTTTGGATGATGTTTTCATAATTTTTACTAATATTTTTTGATTCGATCCCCAGGTTGGGCAACAAGAATTTCGAATTTGAGAATATTGCTTGGGTTTGTAACCACCGTGTTTAGCAAGCGTGGTGTCTAAGCCTTTAATCATCATTGCTGTGGTAACTTGAATTCAATGATAAAGGTCTTTGCCTTGTGTGATACAAATCTTAAATATATAAATATAATTATGCTGTGATTTCATTTTTACAATGTTTCAGCTAAATATACCGATCATCCTTTTGGTATGGTCATAACACCTATTTGGATGGCATATACTTAATACTTATAACTTGCATTTTCAGGAGACATTGACGCTTCGGTTGCAACCCTAATAAATTACTTTTTTATTATTTTTTTAGCAATTTACGGCTATATTTTGTATGAAACCAGTATGCCAAAACGTTCTTCTGCCTTTCATTGGCCAATGGGGACTACCGTTTCTTTGCTCACCAGTTGGCGCCACTATAGACTGAGGTCCGGAGGTATAGCTGTGAAAGGCGATCGGCGCCAAAACAAAGTGTTAATCTTGAATCTAATTAAAGTTTAATACTTATAAATAACTATCTTGATATCAACAAACTTACTTCTGAAATAGTTGCTCTTTGAGGCCGCCTATTTTTGCGCTTTTTCTTAATTCCGCTTTCAAAGCGTTCACATTAATCGCCAAATAATCCATATTTGCGATAATTTTACGAAGGAGATCACTTTCCAGCAGGTAAATTAAAGAAATTATAATTTATGTAACGAAGCCCGCTAAAACCATGAAATCTGAATGTTATTGGACCTCACGCGACACAAGCGCCTCTAGTCGCAAATTCACTAGCGATAGCCCCCATTTGCGATCACCAAGCAAAGAGGTTGGTCATCAAGGCATGGTCCTTTTATGGGTAGGCCTAAGTCCAACATAAGACTTATATAAGCTAATGCTGATGATGGTAGTGGCTATTTTGTTTTATTATTTATTCTAAAGACAATCGCCCCGTTAGTCTAGTGGTTTGAACACCGGCTCAAGATCTCGGGGTCCCGAGTTCGATCCCCGGGTCGGGCAACAAAAAGTTTCGAATTTTCGAACATTGCTCGGGTTTGTGATCACCAACCCGCATTTGGCAAGCGTGGTGATTATGCCAGTACCCTTACCCCTACCCCTACCCGGCCTTTTCCCTGCAGTGGGATGATTATCTGTTACTTTACTTTTTTACTTTTCCTAATACTTATCTGTAAATGTTGTTATGTTGCATTAGCTGTTGGTCTTCCGAATATTAAATAAATAAATAAAAAAATAAAAATAAAAACAGCCAATATAAAGTATAGTGAATCTGTAATACCTACTGTGTCTTGTTGTTTAAAGTGGGGTGTTTACTCATAAGGTAACGCATTTGCTGCCTGTAAATAAAAATAAAATAATTAAAATTATCTATAAACATTAGTTATTAGAATGTCGGAATTTAATTTTCTAGGTAAATAATACAATTATTTAAATTCTAAACAGTTTCTTACCCTGCTTTTTGTTTGCCTATTACTGTTTCAAAGCATGGTTAGGTATAGTTTTGGAACCTCGAAACATACAGTATATTGTTCATGCCACAGAAGCTTATATTTTTCACTGAGCTTTCCTATGCCTTTGTAGGCTTATTTCTCACAAATTCGACGTTACCGTTTTCATCTTTCAGAATCGTGAATTTTCTATAATTTAAAATTATTTTGCCTTTGATACGAAATGATGAAGTGGATTTTCAAAGATTTCATTAATATTAGCTGACATATCAAGTTTATATTCTCATGCATATTTGCAGACTCGAAATTTAATTAGTACCTCGAATTTGAAGTTGTTTTTTGTGCTAAAGTTTTACTCTTTTTCTGAAGAAAAGGTTTTATCTTGTTGAGTAGAAAAAGTGCCATTATGCCCCGATAGGCGGCGTCTTGGTCAATGGATTTATCTTATAGTATAAGAATATATTATATTCTTTCTTGAGGATAAATATTGAGGTTTAAACCATACATTTGTTGCCATCTCCATTTTTACCATCATCACCATTTTTATCAATATATCTCTGTATCAAAATTTAATTAAATTAGTATAGAATTGTTTGAGATATTGAGAGTTCAAAAATACTTATTTCTTCTCTTTAGTTAGTGCAGATACAAAATCAGTATTTTTCTAAAATTTCTCGGGACTTGTGTTATTGGTGCAATCGTAATTCTGATTTCCACTAAACAAGAGTTTTCAAAAGTTAATTATTTTGTGAGCACACAAAAAATTACGTCCAAATTATATCTGAATTGATTTTTATTAAAGACTTTTCAAAATATGGAGGCCAATATATGTAATACAACCGTTTCTATTTCGATCTTTGATGCATTAAATAAAAGCTAGCTTGCTCTCATTTTATCATCAAGTGTGAAACATATTATGTTAATAAAAAGACATTAGACTGTTTTTTCTATTATTGATCAAACTCAAATCTTCAAGCCGTGTGCCAAACGTGGCAATTACGATGAAAACCTATTTAGAAGGCCAAAGCCTATTTGTGGACACATATGAGTTATGGTGATGACGATCACGGTAATGGATATTTTAAGAAATAAAGTTCGACAAATTTTTCGAATTTAACCTATTCATATTTATATTCATTTCATATTACGAAGTCAGACACTAACTTTTAATATATAGCATAATATTGAGTATATTATAACATCACAAACTAAAATCATCCTATGTTAACATATGCATGAACATAGAAGTCAAACTTTTTCATTATGAAAATAAGTATTTTCGTATAAAGCAGTTCTTGAGAAAGTTTTGTTTATTGTTGAAATCAAAATAACTTGGAATCAGAACAATGCGCGTGATATTTTCCATGTTTACTTACTTATTTACTGGTAAATATACTCTCACTCTCCAAAGTGAAATAAAGTACCTACCTACTATAATTTTAACGTTAATTTATTATGAATCTTATCAAAAAGAAGCATGAAAATGTTTGTACAATCAAGAAAAAATTCATTACACACCGTACACAGTTTCCATTACATGCACGTGCAAGCCAGTACCATATTTATATAGCGCAATACAATCATCAGCATCATCACAGTCAAACCACGTCCACTTTTGCAGATAGGCTTCCCTTAATCTCAACAAAGGAGGGGGATGAGAGCTTAGAAAAACTGATCATAGTTGGAAATACGGAGTCTCCAGCTAGATGGAGCGATCAAGTGAAAGGCTCATCCTCAACCAAGTTCTTCTCAGTAGTCAAAGATGCGATGGACAGGCGTCAGTGGAGGCAGATAGTACAAACTAGATGTAGAACATCCAAATCTATCGATAACCACGATCCTCAGTCATGAGGGAGCGACCAAAGAGAGAATCTCCACAAAATACGATACAACAGAAAAAAAAGCACGTCCGCTCAAATGTGTTCGGCCTTAAAATGTTCGTACCATACAACGAAATGGGAAGACCACGTCTTCATTTATTAAAATTTACTTGTGCTTGAATAGAACTAGTTAGAATAAAAAGGAACGAGCACGTATACATATGAATAATTCTTTAGAGCTCTTAAGTGAAGGAATAGAAAAAGCACGTATATGTACAAGTATATGCACGTATATGTTGTATATGTAAAAGCCTTGAAGGGAGTCATTAGAAGTTACAACGGGAAGGAAAGATTTCTTTGAAATATTAAATTCGCCTTTATATACTATAGAATACAAAAAGCAGGTTTATGTACAGATGCATAGACGGGCTTTGTCTGCAAAGGGTTCGAAAATGGTATATTATAACAAAATGAAGCACAAGAGCACGTCAACGCAAATGTATCTAGTATATACAAGCCTTTAAGGGCTGTTCGGTTTGAAATCATAAATTGCATCGATCGCGAGTTACAGTGAACAAGAACAAAGCAATATAAAAGTCGGAGAAACCTCATATTTTAACCTCAACAACATATTTCTTCAATTCAGTTACCTTCGATGCGGTAAAATATATGTGTTATCGCATCGTAACATTCGAAGAAATCTATTTACATAATGTTATATATGATCAATATTCGGCAAAGGTCGTCTAGATGTGGTTCAGTGAAGCCTGAATATTTCTACCCGTGAACGAACTATTTATCTACGAGTATGACATTGGGGAGCTTGCTCTTTGTTGGTTTGGATAGGTTCTAGAGTAGGGTTACTTAAGCGAATTTCAAAAGGCAGTAAGCTCTTAATTGGCTTACATTATTGATCAATACGAGTATAATTAGATTTACTCAGATGATTTCACTTAAGAGTAAATTACTTTAATGATATTTTAGCAGCTTAATTGCAATAATATTATCAGTATTAAACTTAGGTATGGTGGGATCCCAGATCAGACACTGATCTGCTATTAGGTTAAACGCAAGGTGTACCGTAAGTGTGATGTCCCAAGAATCCGCTAGATACGGGCAATACGAGACCAATCGCTGTGGAGATTCAAGGGAAGTCCTATTTCCAGTTATTTCCAGATGTTGATGACGAATGAAAATCCAAACTAAGGAAACTGCTGGATGTGGGCTGTGGAAGACCGATCATCATGGAGATCCTTAGGGAAATGCAGTAAGCTTCATTTGTCTGAGGAGATGAAACACACAAACGGACATGCAGAAACTTTAAAGGTTCCTTGATTCGACAACGAAACCCTAAAACTATGTCTTCGTTGCTCATCGTTGTGGTTTATTGGTACCTAAAATTTTATCGCAACAGGTAAATACCAAACCGAATCTCCCCCAATATTTTTAACGTCTCACTCATAAAAATGTTTAAGGCTTCCACGGAAGAGGCCTAATCATAATAAATAAGATTTGATTGGGTATAATTTCGTCTACCGTCTCGCCAGTAAGGAGGCCATAGAAAATTATGGGCTTTCCTTATCTATCAATCAAAACCTAATCCACTCTTATAACTTTGGTCTCATGAAACAATATTACGCGAGCAAATAATAAGGTAGGAGCACTTGATTAAGCAGACTGAAGTGGCGGTAAAATGGTAATATAAACACAAACATTGTTTTTTTCTATGTCTGTTTTAGATTTTGAAACTATCCAACTGATTTTCTCCAAACAAGAATCGATATTGAAAGGCATAAGAAAATGTTTGAAATCTTCAAAATCAAAGTCTATTTGTACGACTTTATTTGATATTTTAGCAACTTAATTGCACTTATAATATCAGTATATAAACTTGAAAAATTTTGTCTCAGGCGGGACTCGAACCCGCATCTCCTCCTGAGGAGATGCGGGTTCGAGTCCCGCCTGAGACAAAATTTTTCAAGTTTATATACTGATATCTTTTTGTACGACCTCCGTGGCGGAGTGGCGTACACACCGGTTTTCAAGGTGTCGCCTGCTCCGAGGTCCCGGGTTCGATTCCCGGACGGGTCAATGTAGAAAAAATGTGTTTTTCTACATTTTCTCGGGTCTGGGTGTTTGTGGTCCCTTCTTTGTCTCTGGTTTCCAAAATACGAATGCTTTAAGTAGTTATTTAAATTGGGGTCAGAACAATGTATGTTATGTTGTCCACATTTATTTATTTACCTCGGAGCAGGCGACACCTTGAAAACCGGTGTGTACGCCACTCCGCCACGGAGGTCGTCAAAGATATGACACAATCTTTCTTTTGAACAGACATATATAAATGTTCTAATGAACCAATAAAGGCTTATTGTGATGATTATGGTATTGATAATAATATCGTTAAAACTTTCACAAGGGTAAGGCTATATTTCGGCATCATATTATGAAATGGAAATTGATTTAACTTCTTTTATCCCTATACGGTAAATAAACCCACATACATAATGATGTTTTAGATTGATAAATTAATATTCTATTCGATCTTCAGCTACCAGGAGAAAACACTCAGAGATTATACAAGCGTATGTTGATGTCGCAAAGTCACGTCTCGTGAACTAACAAACTGTAAGGCTTGCTTTCATACTGACTTAGCCCCGTTAAAAGATGTTCCTTTACTTTCCTCGGATTCAGGGTTTGTTTTTGTACTTGTTTTCATTAGACCTGACTTAAGTTTGAGGCAGAAAATCACGCTGAAATAGTTTAAGGGCTGGTAGGTAGTTACCTAACCTTGTATTTATTTAACGTGTTTTTTTATTAAAAATCTTTGGTCTGTTTCGCATTTGTAGTTTATTCGTTTAAAAAAAGGAAATGTTTTTCATTTTGCATTTTTTTCCTTGTGTAATCGGATGAAAATTCAAATTCGTTCGGGACGTCAAAATCATTTGGAGGCAGTTCGAAGTTTGTAGGGTTTAGCTGTTTTAAAATAAAATTAAACGAACATTCTGTCCCAACGGGGTAAGTCAAGAAATCATTTAAAAATGGAATTTTAGAAAAACGAAATATTATTCGAAAAACTATCACGTCTAAGGTAAAAATTAGAGTCTTCGCAAATATTTCAAGATTAAGCCGAAAGGTTGAGAAATGTCTGCTGATGCGACATTCGTTCCGACCGTCACTTGATATTTGTATAAATTATATTATATACGAGATCCCTTTGCCATCTCAGTTGCGTAACTCAGTAAGTTTGAGTGAGAAAATAAAGATGAGAAAAAAAACTTCATAGGGAATATTAGTGATGTGAAACGAAATGTTATACTTATAGACCAACACCACCATAAAAAGTAACTATTGTTTAAGCTCTTGTTTATAGATGTTGAATTATTTAAAATATAGTTAAATGGCTTTCTCTTTATCGGTTGTCACCTCCCTAGTTTATAAGTACATCACTAAATGTTCTCTAATTTATGTAACTGACTTCCAGTGCTTTGGTCTTTGTCCAAGTTAAAATAATATAAAGCTTGATTTCATTTTGTGTTTAATTTCAAATAAAACAACAATAGAAATTAAAAACATTAGAGGTAAGAACCACAAACAACCAAAGAAAATAATAATACGAGTACAGACACATAATTTTTCCTACATTTGCCCGTCCGGGAATCGAACCAGAGACCTCGGAGCAGGCGACACCTTAAAAACCAGTGTGTACCTATACTCAACTACAAAAATTGTCAAAACTTTTTTCTAAAGAGACCGTTATAAATATCAGTTACGAGAATCGAAACCGATACAATTTCGTTCTAATTTAGGTAAGTACTTAGGGCTAGAATGTTAAGAAAAATACACCTGTTTTCTGTATTTCATAAGTTACAAGTCGTAAACTGAATCTTTAAGCGCATTATCATTCTGATCGTCACCAAGGACCCAATAATCGGATTAAATAGTTAATCGTTCAGAAGTATCACCTCGTTTGATTAAAATCTATATTTACGGTCAACCCACATACTGTAAAGGTTAATCTATAAAAAGTGCCAATTTCTCTGGATAAAAGAGATAATTAGATGAAAAAATCAGTCCACTTCTAAACACAGGCCTCTAAAAAGTAGATTTTGTTGAGCCGAGAAACAAGGTCGTTACCAATTAAAAAATAATACAAAATAAAAGAAGACAGTCTAAAAGGAAGTATTAATATTCAGTAAAATAAAACAATACCAGTGAAACGTTATAAGCTACTTTGAAAAAACAAATTATTTTTCTAAATAAGCCCGCTCGTCATGTCTTGCTAAAAGCAAAAAGGTTTTGACGACGTGATTTTCGTGTTATGTCGTGTATTTTGGTAATTTGCCTCATTAGAGACGGGGCCTTAATGCGGGCGGGGAGCGGAAACTTGCCCTTTATTATAATACCAAGATTTATCTTAGAGCACACACGCGGAAATCCGGGCTCATATTACTATCTCTAATGGCATGTCGCAGACAAAATGGCGTTGAGGGGTTCACTTATCTTAGTCAAAATAAAACATTATATAAACACATTCCCCCGCTCCTTCCAAATGCAAGACAATTTGAAAATAATCAAACCATTTGGAAGTAAGCAGGGCACCATATACAAACCGAACCATCATCAAAAGGTAGGCAGGCTTTTAGCTTTTGTTCGATATTGCCTGTCCGAAATCTGTATTAAGGATTTACGTTCGCTAAGTCGGTTCGGTAGCTAGAGTAAATCGCAAAGAGCATACATCGTTAGATTATGAGGGAAGCAAGTTAGAAACCACTTCTCATTGCTAAAATTAAACAGTAGCAAGTGTGATAGGCCACTTTGAAATAAATAAGCATTGACTGTCAAATTTATATGGAATTAATTGTAAAAAAAAAACTTGATCGATAACGAATAAATAGTAGCAGGTTTTTGATGTCTGCTACACAAAACACAACACACACATTTGCCAGAGAATCAAATACTACGAAAACAGTTGACATATTTTGAGTAGGTATCAAACAAATGACCATCGAAAACCGTCAATAATCATGCACAGTCCGAAAACTTGTTGAACCATATCAAAACTGGAAGATTTTTTTAAACCTTTTAAAAAGTTTGAATACATTTTTCATTTAGTATTCTAAATGCAATATCTGTTAGCTATAACATTCTCCTTTTTGATCCTACACTGAGTTTTATCATGTTTTATGACCTACCCTAACGTAGGCAAATCAGATTTTGTCGCAGATTTCTTTCGGATTCTTTTTAGGTCGGCCCGTTATGTCAAGGCCCTGTCCATTTATTTAACAAGCGTGTTTCTGACGGGGTGGATTTGATCAAGCTATTGGATTTTTCCTATTTCAGCTGTGTAAGTAGTACTCGTAAGTAACTTTTGTTTCTTTTCAGGTAATCTTCATTCTGATTAATAAGATACAGGTAAATATTGTTTCGTCATTCTGATCATTAAGATATTGTTAAATATTATTGAGTCTTTTTAGAAGCTTACAAGCCACCACGTAATGATACCACATTAAAATAGTGCCCAATTATTTCCTGAAGAAAACATGCAGGAGCGTCTTTTTTTCACCATGACCTAACCGCGATGCGAGACGTGGAGAAGCCCATGCCCAGCAGTGGACTGATATAAGCTCGTGATAATGTTGATGAGCGCAAACTCTGAACTTGCAGTTCAAACTTTACGCTTAAACCTTTATTGTGCATAAACTAGACTAGATTTTATTACAATGATGGTATAACGCTTTGTTGTAGTATTTTATGTTTAAGGTAACACAGTCTGATTTTGGCTTATTAATTGAAAATCATGTAAAAGCTCAGTAATTTGACATAACGATTTTACTGAGAGAGACAGTATGAATGAGATCGTAACATCAAAGTTAGGTTAGCCTCTCTTTGATGTTACGATCCTCTTGCATTTGTATTTTTTTTTCTCTAGATTAGTCTTCACAACTTCTTTTTAAGACGTGTTGTGTAAGTGGCTGCTGCTGTAGCCTGATTATAAACTTGTATGGTACCGACTTGTTTTGTATTTATTTCATTTTATTAGGTGTGTTGTAATCTAATGCTCCATTTTGAGATGAACTTTTATTAAGATTATTGGTTTCTGTAGAATACCAGTGTCATTGCATAACATTAGCTGATTTGACATTTGCTTAGCAAAGAACTTTTTGGCAAAAGCCCTATTTGGCATTGACACCAAAAAGTTTAGTTTTTTTTTTTTCAGTATTATTGTGTGCCAGTATGATCTTGTATGATTGAAACTAAGTAAAAAAGTTATATCTTTCTTTCCATCATCTTAATTAAGTCTCACCGCTGATACCAGCACGTAGCCTTATTTTAATCCAAAAATTTTGCGTATTGTTACAAATGCGAGACTCCTCTGCCAGTAATTCCGAGTTTTAGTAAATTTAAGCAAACATTACACCCTCTGCTCGTACACAACATAGGGTGAAGCCAGTGATTTCACAGTTCACTGCGCTAACAATATGCATACATTAACACAGCCTAAGCAAACTGTACTGTTCGACATGCCTACTTTATATGGTAAAATTTAGAATGTGGTTGCATTTCAACAAGCGTGACATTTACTTGAGGTTATACAGTTTGGTATTTAATTGTTGTAATATTGTGTGAGAAGTTGATTTGTCAGGAACGAAAACTGTAGGAAAGCTATTGTATAAGTAATAGAGTTCACAATTAAGGAAGGAGGTGTTAACAAATTAAGTTTAGTGTATTAAGCAAATTAAATTTCGTTTTTGTTTTGTTTTTGATACACTATTGACTGGTCGTGTTCTATCGCAGCAGTGGCTTGTGAAGCATAAATCTAAATTTTATCCAATTTAGTACGTAAATTAACGTGGAAAACAACACATACATCATTAAAGTAAGTAGCAACTCTAACTACACTAACATCCAGACGCAAACCAAAATTAAAAAGAAACCTTTTCTATACTGGGCTTTGAATCCAAAATCATAGAACTCTTATCACTTTGAACAACGTAGTTGTACGCCAATCGAACACGGAGTTCGTTCTTATATTAAAGTATGTAAGTAACAACTAAGTTTTTGGTAAGTGATATGTTTAACAAATCACTATTTGTGAAATAGTTAGTGAACTGTTATACAAATCCGTGATGGCATTTGTCTGTGCGAAAAAAAAAAACCTCCCACAGAAAACATTGCGTCTATGATCTCACATGGAGGTGAATTGTCACTTTTTAGCCTACAATTGCTACAAGATGCATCGGACCATGAAAATCCTTGAAGTGGTCAGTAAAAATTTGCTTATATTATGTAAAAAAACTGTTTACTTGAGTTAACGGGAATACTATGCTTGAAATAACAGATGATAATGTTTACGGATTCAAATTAGTTGGGTTTAACCTTTCGTTTTAAATAGTTTACAGCATTAATGGATTCTGCCCGTAACCATGAACGCTGTTAAAAGTTCGTGCTAGCTGCGCCTTGTTGCATTGAGCCCACTGACAATACTTTTTTTATGCCTCGTAAGCCCTTGGATACAATTAGACAAAGATGGAACTTTTAGGCGGATTACTTTGTTTAAGCCTAACGAGGTTTATGTTTAGCTATTGTGACTTAGAAACGTATGTGAAAGTGTTAGCTGACTGTTTGGTTCCTATGAAATTTTTATGTCATTTTGTAACTTAAGACCTAACGGATTTTACCTAAATTCATCATAAGATCTGAGCAATACATTCTTCATCATTATCATTAGCCTAACGCAGTCCACTGCTGGACATAGGCACCTCCAGTTGCACGCCACTTAGGTCGATCCTCGGCTTCTCGCATCCAGCTCCTGCCAGCCATATTGCGCAAGTCATCACAATACATACATACAATTAGTACAGATATACTTAATTACTGAAAAAACAAAACCATCATCATGTAAACCAAAGACTTTCACGAGATCGTATGTCCACCTGGTAAGGGCCTACTCAGGTTTTCTTAAGTATAATAACTTTATCAGCACAATACTATTGTATTGTTAAAAGTAGTTCTGTACCAACAGAAACTTTGTCTACATATAAAAATGTATTCATAAAAACTTAAGTTATTACGTAAAATGGCTGCAACAAACCTTAGCAATTAATATATTTATCAAAAAGAACTTGATTGGTTTACACCTTGATATAAATTATTTTCTTATTATATCTACTAGGTATTAAGAATATCCCGAACCGCCTATTGTTACTTAATATGACATCAAACTTTTTTTATCACAAAGCAAAAAAAGCTGGCTAAACGTAAAAAGTTTGGAAAGAATATAACGATACGACACTTAGAAATTACTTTCTTGGGAGCAACTTTCGTATATTATTGCTGGAATTTAGTAGAAGGTATACATCATTAATATATCATTAGTAAGTTTGTGATTTATCGTGAAACTTACAAGTTCAGTTAATAATATCAGAGCTTACGTTGACTTATTCAACCATTATACTTTCTTATTATCGTGTACCCAATATTGCACTGGCCGCATATATCATGACTATGCAGTGTTAATGTAGATGGTACGGTCGCTCTTTCATATGGGCATATTTGTGACTTTATACTTAATTTTTTCTGCAAAAATTTTTTTGAAAAGTGAAATTTGAAATATCGATAGAAAGTAAAGGAATAATTTTAAGACAAAGATGTACATCAGCATATAAACTTGAAAAATTTTATAAGTGCAATTAAGTTGCTAAAATATCAAATAAAGTATATAAATAGCTGTTTCATCTTAACTGACTGTCAAACATCTGCAAAGATGTTTCTTTCGGGTGTTAAGGGTGCAAACTCCTAACATTTGATGAAGCAACGCTGGCTCACAGCGTAAGAATATGCTTGAAAAATTCGCGCCGTGTCGCAGTGTCTCGGTGGCCTAATGGTATGGCGCCCGCCCGGCATGCGAGGAGATGCGGGTTCGAGTCCCGCCTGAGACAAAATTTTTCAAGTTTATATACTGATATTATAAGTGCAATTAAGTTGCTAAAATATCAAATAAAGTATGTACATCAGCGTTTGTCTGCATCATTATCAAAATGCATGGCGATGGCAAAAATCTTTTGAAGTGGTCTCTGTCCAGTGCATTGCCCAACTACATAGACTTAATGTATTAAATGACATTGCTAAATCTGTAAAATATAGTAAAAGTTGTCTAAAAATGTGTGTAAAAGTCTTTAATATGTTACCCGACGAATTAAAAGACCTGAAAAATGAAAATATGTTTGGTACTAAGTTGTTCAAGTGGCTTAATCTGCATAATTATTATAGTCTTAAGGAATTCTTCGACAAAAAAAACATGAATAATACTAACTTAATTGACATTTTTTTATGAAATTGTTATGAATTTATTATTAACTTTGTTTTATTCTTATTTTTGACTTTGTAATAATATCTTCTTAAACCTATTGACATAACTGATAAAATGATATGATTATAATTTGACATTGCTTTTTTGTATTTTCACTGTGGTTAATTTCTATAAATAATTGTTATTTTGCATGCTAAAATTATAATGTAGGAAAACATGAGCGCATTATAAAATCTGTGTTAACTTGTATACCATGTTTTGGGCAAATAAAGATATTACTATTACTATTACTATTACATATCTGATCTAGACTGATCATGATGATGATGTGGACGTCAATGTTCGTGAAACATAATATACATTTTCTGATATATCTGAAAAACAAAATAATTTCAACACACACTCTAAAGATTAGAGGCACCTCTATTCCAATATTGATCTTTTTCTAGAATCCAGAGTTTTATTCGAAAATATCACGTCTCGAGCGTTCAACTAAATCACCTTTAAAACCCACTTAACTCTGAATCGTCACTTGGGAGCTTTAGGCAACGGTTGTTTGGAACAATAGCTTCTATCTAGTCGCTATATTTTGAAGGGCCCTCCATTACAGCACAAACAAAGCCTTTACATCACTCTGGAAGGTAATGATCGCTGAGAAGTCAGTGAGACGGGTATCCAAGGAGATTTTGAAGGGAGATTTTATGATAAATAACAACAATTTGTTGTGATTTCGATACAAAAATATATTATTATTTATGACTTATAAAAGACAAACGGTACTAATTATTTACCGTTAAGGCGTAGGAGGTATTTTCACTACATAGTATAAAACAAAGTCGCTTTCTCTGTCCCTATGTCCCTATGTATGCTTAAATCTTTAAAACTACACAACGGATTTTGATGCGGTTTTTATTAATAGATAGAGTGATTAAAGAGGAAGGTTTATATGCATAATAACATTTAGTATCAGCATTGCACCCGTGCGAAGCCGGGGCGGGTCGCTAGTAATAGATAAAATTAATAAATAAATGTGGACAACATCACATATTAGGGGTTAAAGTATGAAATTGCCGTTTTGTATGGACGAAATCGAGAAAAGTTATTTTTCCATACTAACAATTTTTTAGTTTTTTTAAAAACGCTTGAACCGTTTTCGATGCAATTAAAGGTGAAAGTTAGGTGGTTATAAAGCTACGCATTATAGTGTTTAAATTTCTGAAAATCAAAGTATATAATACAAATATACTTGATTGAAGCAAGAAGGTTAGCTGACACATTGTAAGGGTCTTTTCAACGACTTCCTTTGAAGTAATAGGCACTAGTATTGCATTTTTTTTTAGTCAAAAGTTACTTTATTTAGTTCTTGATACAATACAAAAAGAATTACGCAATAATACGACTTTACTTAAGAGCTATAATAAAAATAAAAAGTGGGAAAATAATCGGCAATTTCATACTTTAACCCCTATTACATTGTTCTGATCCCAATTTTAATAACTATATTATTATAAAGCACTTGTATTTTGGAAACCAGAAACAACGAAGGTACCACAAATACCCAGACCCGAGAAAATGTAGAAATATACTTTTTTTCTACATTGCCCATCCGAGAATCAAACCCGGTGTGTACGCCATTCCGCCACGGAGGTCGTCAAATTTGATTTTAATAAGTACAAAGAGGCAATCATATGTTTGGATGCTAAAGGAAATCGTAGTAAAGGAAATCATTAATTTTGTGATTACCTATTAAAAATATAATTCCCTTAATAAAACTTCGATTGCCTCAACCTCAGGGCGACTTCTCTAACCATTGCTCTAGGTACCTTAGACATTATTTGGGTCAACTTTATAAAAAAATTATGATTTACTTGACTTACGTCACATTACTGCATCAATATTACAAATTCATATACTAAAATGCTGGTATCTGATCCCAATATTTCGCTTTTCGATTTCAAATTCTACCAGCGATTTATGTATCTGCCTTGTTAAGGGCACATTTCGCAAGACTTGGTTCACGCTCAAGAACACGCTTGCTCCATCGTTTATCGGGGTTACGGTAAATTATTAGACTAACCCATTACCCAGTTCAGCTTTTTTCCAATACTTTGGCTGTTTGTCGGATAACCTTATTCAAACACACGAAATTGCTAACAAAAATATCGTTTATAGAATGAATATTTCGATCAACAGTCGCCCGTGGTTCATAAAATTTCTAAATGTCAATTGATTTGCAAAGTTTTAAGTATCAATTAGAATTTCAATGTTACGTTTCATGATGGGTAGTAGATTTATTTAGTACCTATTGTCATCGTTTTTTAAAAATTGTAATAACAAAAATTCTTTACGTTCATTATAATCACGAAAAAAATACCTAAAATCTAGTCAAGACCCCATTTACAATAACAAAACACGTCATATAGGTACTGACTTAAACATTCATGGTCACCGTTACTAGAGTTAATTGATTACCAATTACCATGTATTTTTTATGAGTATTTGATATTTCAACACACAAGTGGCATGATCACGGAAAAACACCTAAAAAACCAGGTACTTGTTATTAACTTCGAGTCAATTAAGTCGGCAGATACATAATGTTCAAATAATGCACTTTAGCGGGATCAAAACGCTTTTGAGGCCTTCAGTGTCATACTATGGGTAATTAAATACAAAAAAAACGTACTTCTGTGACTGTAGTTGTTAGGATTAAGGGTTCAAGGGTAAAATGGTAGAAAATGACCCCACCTTTCATTCTAAGCCTATACTTATCAGTGTAGTGCTAGACACAAGCTTCTTTAGAATAAATATTTTGCTATAACCACCACGTTATCACATTTCGACCAATGATGGAGAAAAGACGCTGCTACCAGTCTTATTCTGTCAGTACTTCCGTGCTTCGAAGGGCACGTTAATACGTTGGTCCCGGCTGTTGTCACGAGATACCAGTAGTTAAGCCTGTTGGAGGCCTTCGGGCGGCTTAAGAAACGTCCAACGCGTGGTGTGTTGCCACAGCGTCGCCCTTGCCGTTCACCAACCGCACTAGGCCAGCGGGTGGAACTAAGGCCTTAACCCCTCTCCATAAAAAGGAGAGAGACCTGTGCTCAACAGTGAGCGTATTGGGTTGTTACTTTACTTTACTTCAGTCGCCTCTTAACAACTCCTAAAGAAGGAGCCTACCTAAAGTTTCAACAGTCTAAATAAACGTCTCTTAAAAGTTAATCTCAAATACGGGTTCGCTTTCACGAAATAATATCTCAAGGGTCGCAGTTTGGAGCAAAATAATGTTAATACGACGTAAGCGGGGTTGTGGCGCAGTGGGTCAAATCCGTTACTTTATTACTATGAACGGAAACGTCCAACTTTTACACTATGACTTTGCTTTAAGAGAAAATGGGTTTTCGCGGACCGTTTTATTTTGATTTATTTTTATTCATATAGTTTTCACTGACACTAGCTTTTACGAAAGCAGTAACGACCATTAATGCTATTATTGGAGTCGTATATTAGAAGCAGATAAGGTGGTTTTTAGGAGTGACTTATTTACATTTATTTGTTTAATATTCTCTTTTATTTAAATCAATTGTACTTGTGAACGAATACCTTTATCAAGATAACAAGTGCTTCTCTTTTATTAGGTAATCAACGCTATACCAATGCCCCTTTGGACCATTGGTTTAAATACCGAACCAAGATCTCGGGATCCCGGGTACGATCTCCAGGTCGGGTAACAAGAATTTCAAATTTTCAAACGTTCCGCAGGTTTGTGATCACCAACCCCAATTTGGCAAGCGTGGTGATGATGCCAGTAGCCATCATTGCTGTGGTAACTTGAATTCAATGAAAGAGACCTTTTCCTGTAGTGGGACGATTATGTGCTGTTACAAACACTATATATTTTTCATGACATTTACGAAAGCGAAATATTAAAAAGAATCGCTTTATTGATATGTAGGTACGACCCATAAAGACTGATTTAGTGTTCGATTTACTGGATTCGTGTGTAGGTGTAATAGGAAAACAGGTTTTATAGGCAAGGCAAAATCTCCCATAAAAGATCGAGGTTCTTGTTTTGCATTAGGCTCTCGCAACTATTGGACTATTTTAAAACCACACAATAATGAGACAAAAAAACAAAGCGACTTCTCAATAATGAGGCTTGAAGCTCACACATATACTCAGCGTATAAAAGCCTTTGTTTGTCTCGCTATAATAGAGGATCCTTCAAATATCGAGCTATCTAGCTCATTGTCGGGAACAATGGCTGCGATTCCACGGTAAGTGGTTTTTAGGTGATTCAGTTACGCTTTGTAATGTTTTAATTTCAGCAAAATGAAGAGAAACAGCTTTGTTTATAGGCCATTGTCTTTTGAGTTTGTTTGTTGTGACTTGTTAGAGGGAAAAAATATGCTAACTAAAATAAATTCCCAAATGTTACTACACGGTGAAAAAAATATTTTACAATACTACCAGAACGACTTGTAAAAACAAATCTATTAAAAGTTAACAAAAAACTGCGAGTGCTATCAGAATTAGTTTTAAGGATAAATAGTCGCTTAATCGCAAATACTAAAAAAATCTATTAAATAAGTTAAGTGTGCGAAACATGTCAAATACTATCAGTTACTACTTTCTTTGTAAAGATCAAAATGATAAGTTAGTAATGGGCACAACTATGTTTAAGTATTGGTAGCAGTACAAATTTGATGGTAAAGTGTACCGAAAAATGTGTTCAATGTACCAGAAAATGCACGTTACTAAAAACTAGATTTTTAAAATATCATTTACAAAATGTATAGTTGTCAGGTATAGCACTATGCGTTCTAGTTAACTTCCTCAAAATTCTGGTTAGTAAAACTAGACCTTTTTCTCCGTGTACATTTATCTCTACTAGCTTATATTGGAGTCATACTGAAACGAGTTTGTTTAAAAAAAATATATGGTGATATACGGCAGTGCTATCTATCGTCTGAGTCACGTAACTTCACTTACAGATGCCTATTAGGGTGAAAACAGTAAAAGATGTTATCAAATTTCTGACTTCACCAGAATAATATAATACTATCGTAATATTTTTACTGCTCTTTTTTTTCTGCAATCAGTAACCAGACTAAGAAGCAAATGTGTTGAGTGTTTGCTATTAGTTAAAGAGCAGCTGGCCTCTGCCATGCTGTCTTCTTAAATCACGTGGTTTCTTCTTAACCTCCTAACCACGTTGTCATTTTTCAGTAATCCTTAAGCGATCGGGGTGAGTAAGACGTTACTCGTGTTGTTACCTGTAGCGCTCCATTTCTGAGGCCACCGTTGCAGTGTTTAAGTATTTCATCATTCCTCGTGAACTATGGGGCATTCGCGATGTTCCTCAATATGTTATTTTGCACCCTTTGCAGGCACGCGATACTACTATCACCATACTTTATTTGTATAATGTTAACATAAGTTTAGCAAGCTGAAGTGGCAGTGGGCTGGCCATATTTGTCGCAGAACCGATGAGCGTTGGAGTAGACGGGTTCTCGAATGGAGACCACGTCTCGGCAAACGTAGTGTAGGACGCCCCCCTACCAGATGGACCGATGACCTGAAGAAGGTCGCTGGTAGTGGCTGGATGAGGAATGCGGGGGATCGTGCACTGTGAGGTGCCCTTGAGGAGGCCTACGTCTAGCAGTGGACTGCAATAGGCTGATTGATTGATAACGTAAGTTGGTTTCGGCATGGTATACCATTTGACTAACACTATAATATATTCTTCAAGCATATTCTTATCGCTGTAAGCCAGCGTTGTTTCATCAAATGTTAGGAGTTTGCACCTTTAACACCCGAAAGAAACATTTTTGCAGATACTTTGTTTAATATTTTTAGCAAATAAATTGCAATTAAAAAAAATCAGTATAATATAAACTTGACAAATTATGTATCAGGTGGGACTCGAACCCGCATCTCCTCGCATGCCAGGCGGGCGCTATACCATTAAGCCACCGAGACACTGCGACTCAGCGCGAATTTTTTAAGCATAATCTGAACGCTGTAAGCCACCGTTGCTTCATCAAATGTTAGGAGTTTGCACCCTTAACACCCGAAAGAAACATCTTTGCAGATGTTTGACAGTCAGTTAAGACGAAACACCTTTTTAAATACTTTATATGACATTTAAGATATTATAATTGCAATTAAATTGCTTCAATATCATATAAAGTACTATAATATATTATCATTCAGATGTCAAGCTACGAGTACTTTGACGACCTTGGTGGCGGAGTGGCGTACACACCGGTTTAAAGGTGTCAAATGCTCCGAAATCCCAGGTTCGATAACCGGATAGGTCAATGTAGAAAAAAGAGTTTTTTATATTTTCTCGACTCCTATGTATTTGTGGTATCTTCGTTCTTTCTGTTATCCACAACACGAGTGCTTTAAATACTTTCTAACTTTGGTATCAGAACAATGTATGTGATGTTGTCCACATCAGATTATTAGTGGAAATAAAGTGATTTAAAATCCATTTGGTGAAAGAGCAACAAACAAACATACAATTATAACTACATGCTTTCGCGTGTTTAATATTGGGGGTTAAAGTATGAAATTGCCGTTTTGTATGGACGAAATCGAGAAAAGTCATTTTTCCATACTAACAATTTTTTAGTTTTTTTAAAAACGCCTGAACCGTTTTCGATGCAATTAAAGGTGAAAGTTAGACGGTTATAAAGCTACGCATTATAGTATTTAAATTTCTGAAAATCAAAGTATATAATACAAATATACTTAATTGACTGCAACTACTACTTAATTGAAGCAAGAAGGTCAGCTGACACATTGTAAGGGGTCTTTTCAACGACTTCCTTTGAAGTAATAGGCACTAGTATTGCATTTTTTTTCAGTCAAAAGATACTTTATTTAGTTTTTGATACAATACAAAAAGAATTACGCAATAATATGACTATACTTAAGAGCTATAAACAAAATAAAAAGTGGGAAAATAATCGTCAATTTCATACTTTTACCCCTATTATTAGTAAAGATAAAGTGACTAAAAACTAGTGGTAATAGACAGGCATAATTTCAAAGGGGAGTTTGACCAACTGCCAAAAAACTTGACCTATTTTTATATGTGTCGTGATATGCATGATAAATTTGGTTCTGCATTCCCAGTTCTATGGTACCTCATTATGTAAAAAAAACATTCCCAAAATGTAGAGCCAAAAATATGATATTTATACAGGCTGTTAGATAAATAGTACCACAAACCGAGACCAGCCTATGTAATACAAGTATTCGTATAAATATTTTGAGGAAATAAAACTTTTGTTATCCGCATTTTGATAATTTTTATTTGGTCTTTAAAAGGTCACAACTTAGGTCACACTTAGTCTACGTTTTAAGATTGGATGAATTAACCACTGGATATGAAACGCAAGAGCGAATGTATGAAAACATCATCAACCAATTTCTGCGGGGCAGAAGGGGGAGATTGTCGTGTCAATTATTGACATTTAGTGCGTGTAAGTGTCGATATTTTTCTATCGATAATATGTGTTGAACGAATGAATGACCGAATCTTATGCAAAATGTTTTTTATTTTTATTACCAAAACAAAAATTACATTATGGGCATGTTTAAGTAAGCACAAACAATTAAACGAATAGTCGCTTATGGTTTTTTGCGTTAGAATTAAAACACTTTGGTGTAAAATGGATACCACATATTCGGTGGTGTTTTGTAGGGATCCATTTTGCCTCTCTCCGGACGGCTTCGACCCACTTTGTTTTACTTATTGGATCTACAGGAAATCTAAAATTACATTAATAGGATGTTTTGTAATAAAATATGAAGTTAAAAATTTTAAAGCAAACTGTTGTATTTTTAAGATTAAGTACTTCAATCTGCTCTAGAGTTAATCATTTTAAAGATTTATCATTTTATTTCAAAAGTATTTATATTATAAATTTATTAGTACATTTATCGATATGATTTATCGACAATTGTCAAGCACAGTTAGAACTAAATTGACTAGGGAACGAATGATGAACGTACGATAATCCTACCGAATGAAGTATGCGTCATATTGTTTATTTTGTAGTCACTGACCACCACTTTTTTAAATGGCAATGTAACTTTTCTCTAGGAAAACACATTTTACTATTTTAAGAAAAATTAACAGCTTTATTGGGATAAAAAGTTACTTACGGATGAATAGAAATATTTTTTGGCTTGCCGCTATAATTTTTACACAAAAATACGGCACATTTACCCATTTTTCCCGACAATGTTTCTCACCGACCTCTGAAACCGTACTAACAAGACGTCACATGTAAGTGAGGCTAAAAATCCCGCTTCGTTGCCAAGGGGGCACAAGTGAAATTGCCTGTCATTGCGCGTCCAGTGGTTTATTCGTTTAAGGTTTTAAGTTAGTCTATTAAAAAAAGGACAAGACCGTGCCAGTGGGACTCGTGCACTGAGGGATATAATAGATGTAGGTACTAATTATGACCGCGTATTCCTTTGCTTAAGATCATGATTTTGAGACTATATTATTCCAGTAATTAATTACAAATTCATTGTTTTCAGATTTTTTTACACTCTTGTGGAATAAAATGGTATTATTTGCCAAATTATTTAGCTGTAGGTTAACAGAAAATACCTTTAAAAATTTGATGCCAATTAAAGTGTCAAAGTGTCGAAAGATACGTTTTTTGCTAAAAAAAAACGGGCGTATCTTGTTATCATTAATTAAAAGTTTGATTTCTTCACAACTTCAAAGGACTGTAGACCCGATTATGATTTTAACTTTATATCTCCCTGCATTATCATCAGTAAAATCAGTTTTATTTCTGCAAATAGGCCTCAGGTGGCGCTTTAACACGTCCCAATATTTAAGCCTATCACTGCTTCAGGACAAGTCTGGGCTAGCGCCGAGAAGAAGCAGCACAAGAAACTCGGTCACTATTGTCAGACTTTTCTAAATAGGTTATTTAATGTTTATAAAAGGTTTAAGCAAGTACAAGCTAGAACATTTTATTGCCATACATTCCTATCATTGAAATAATCATTAATAGTGTAATAGCCCTTCATTAAAGTTACTTTGACGGACGATTTAAGTTTATAAACAGTTTATAAACAGCACAGATAATATAATACTAGTTAGTATTAACAGCAATACAGACCGACAGACTGACGGACTACAAAGTGTTCCTATAAGGGTTTCCTTCTTATTTTAGGGGATACGGAACCCAAACAAGATAGAATACGTCATAAGCAGATTCCGTCTATGCTTTCATATCCATAATAACGAGTTTTGTAACTTCAACTTTCACATACATATTCATTCAGTAACGATAAATTTCGTACTTTGACAAAAAGTACTCGTTTCTTTCGTATCGTTACGTTACTCGTTACTTCTGATACCTCATTAATAACACAGTGTGGAAGACCAAATCGAGTCGTATTCCGTACCTGATATCATACATAAAATATGATATCACGGAATCGCATCAATCGTAATATGCAGATAAAATACTTCTAAATTACAAAATTAAGGTGCATATTTGTCTTTTTTTTTCAACTAACCGAAAAACTCACGCATTCATAAAACATACGAGCAGCAAACGTTATAACACACTCATCAACGGTACTTTCGCGACCTAATACGGAAAATGCGAAGAAACGAAATGCATTCGGGAGAAACGATTCGTTACTCGGTACTACAAGGAGTACCCGTTACTCAGTACCGAATACATACGGTTTACAGCTCTACATTTAAGTAATTAATACGGTTGCGGAGGAACGTGAAAGTTTTCATTTCCCCATACGTGGAATATGCGAGGAAATAAATACTTATCATCTACCGCAAGAATTTGATTTCGCAGATCACACACTTGAGATGGAGCTTTCGAAAGCCCGATACCAATATCTGAAGCTCGGAAGCACATTCTTTTTGTTTATACGATACTACAATAAGCGACGGTTCAGAAGCACTAATATGAGAAAGAATTTGTTTTGTGGGGAAAATACGAGTAGTTTGCTTGTTTTCTCGACTTAGTAGAGTTGTAAAATTTTTGAGAAAAAAAAAACTCCTTGTAGCAAAAATAAATAACATAATATTATAAAAAGAAGCGCTCATAGCCCAATGCTTCTTCGTGATCAGTTGCTGTCACGAATGTTAAGCAACGATGGGAGCGGTTACTAATTGGATGGGTGACCGTTTGTGGCATCATACCTTGAGCGCTTCCGTGCTTCGGAGGGCACGTTAAGCCGTCGGTCCCGGCTGTTGTCATGAGATAACAGTCGTTAAGCCCTGTTGGAGGCCTTCGGGCGGCTTGAGAAACATGCAACGGCGCGGCGGGGTGATGTTGCCACAGCGTCGCCCCCGCCGTCCACTAACCCGCACTAGGCCAGCGTGGTGGTACTAAGGCTTTAAGCCCTCTCCTTAAAATAGGAGAGAGACCCGTGCTCAGCAGTGAGCGAAAATGGGTTGTTACTTTACTTCATAAAAAGAAAAGATTTGATTGAAAGAAAGAAAGAAAGAAAAAATATTTATTTGGCACCAACAGTAACGATTATAACGTATAAGCATTAGATTAGTTCTAAATAACTGAGATTGTTTGTTTGTATTGAATAGGCTCCGAAACTACTAATTCGATTTGAAAAATTCTTTTACCATTGTAGGCCGACTTTATCCCTGATGAACATAGGCTACTTCTTACTGCGGGATCCGGTAGGTAGCGCTGCTGTCAGTATGTCAACTACTAAAGGACTTGACCGATTGGGCTGGAATTTTGTATGTGTATTTCCATGGTTTGAAAGACATGAATGTATAAAGCCTACTTATCTATCCTTTTATTTGCCACCGCTAGCTTTCCGACCGCGCGTAATGACATGGAGTTCACGTGGGCAGAGCCGCAGGCGAAGTGTTATTATATTTTTGCATAATAAAAAATTGTTGTATCTTTTTGATGGTTGAATTATGCATTTCGTTAAATTTTTGATAAATTGCTTGCAAATGCGTATAGTAGCGTATTATAACAGCGCCACAGCGCTGCCTAAGCAACTAAACGTGCGATAATAAAACTGATTTCTTAGGTTATTAGTGGTTAAAGTATGAAATTGCCGTTTTGTATGGACGAAATCGAGAAAAGTCATTTTTCCATACTAATAATTTTTTAGTTTTTACAAAAACGCCTAAACCGTTTTGGATACAATCAAAGGTGAAAGTTAGATGGTTATAAAGCTACGCATTATAGTATTTAAATTTCTGAAAATCAAAGTATATAATACAAATATACTTAATTGAAGCAAGAAGGTCAGCGGACACATTGTAAGGGGTCTTTTCAACGACTTCCTTTGAAGTAATAGGCACTAGTATTGCATTTTTTTTTAGTCAAAAGTTACTTTAATTAGTTTTTGATACAATACAAAAAGAATTACGCAATAATACGACTATACTTAAGAGCTATAAACAAAATAAAAAGTGGGAAAATAATCGGCAATTTCATACTTTAACCTATATTATTATCCCACAGCGAAGTGCGGTGGCGCTTCGCTTTTGTCCGCGGGGCGACATATGCAGCTCCCGCGTGCCAAAGTATTGTCAGTATGTTGTACAATAAGTGTTTTCTACACAAAATGAGGCACTTGCATATAATGATTCAATCTGACTTCGCGCGTGCTGCGACGGAGTGCAGTGCACTGGTACGATCGCCATAATGGTCCGCTAATCAAGCTCACGCTGTGAAAGCTCTCGCATTTGGACGGCGCGTTTAGCAACGTAAGTCTGAAGCCAGCTTTAAGCACCTACTAAGAATGCGTTTGGTATAGTAGTGCAATAGTCCCTTTTTTACGCAAGGAACCCGGATTTAATTCCCATTCAGGTTAATTTATAAAATAATATTTTCTATACAGGATGAAATTTTAACCACTTTTCAAAATTTTTATAGACGTTCAGTATCGTATTTAGAGCCTATTTATGAAGTAAACAATGTAAATCAAGGTTTCACCCAAAAATATTTTTCGCAATATATTTTTCAATATTTACGGTCCTAGGCCTGTGAAGGTATAAAGGGAATATGTCACTTGACACGGGCAATCCGACGGTTAGTCACCAGATCGTCCTTAAAAGATAACACAAAAAAAAGAAGTCAAGCTGTTCAATGCGTGCTCCTAAAATATATTCAGAGACTCATCACAATCGACGCGTGAGCAACACTATTAATGTAATTCCTGATATAAGAAATATGGCAATATTTACTTTAGAAGAAATATCTCATTCAGAACTTTGTTATGGATTGTTTGAATGATTCTCAAGAGGCGAATCAATAGGCTACTTCGGAGTTTTGATCACGCAGAATTTTCAGAGTTATTATATCCCATAGGATTTATAATATTTGTATACAAATAATAATGTTTATCCATTGAGAGTGATGTTAGTCATAAGACTGTACAAAATTATTAGTTTCACAATAACACACTAGATGGCGGTGACCTCCCATCCCATGGGTCATGTCAGTTTAACTAATTGTTGAGATCATAGTTGAGTGAGATTGAGTTATAATTATGAGAGAACGAGTGATGATTTTATGATTATTATTTAAGCCATCTTCGCGATTAAAATTTTTGTATTTGGTAATTTCAATCGCTTCTTCAATTCTCAAGTTTAAATCAGTATAACATTGAAGAAAATCCGCTGGTCATACAGGTCGTTAGGTAAATGGTATTACAAACCGAAATTGAGCTTATGTGAAACATGCTTATAAATACTTTGGTGAAGTCAGAAATTTGATATCATCAAGTTTGTCTTGTCTCTTTTAAATATGAAGATTTCAAAATAACTTAGGTTTTTCTATCTTTTTCTGTCTGACTGTCCTTTCAACTTAACTTCAGAGGCATCATTTGTGACGATGCATTTATTTAAGGGAGCTAGCGTGATTTTTTTCACGATACAAAAATCATGCTTTAAGACTGTAGCACCGCAAGTTCAGAAAAAGGATATTTTTTGTAATAATTCCACGTTTTAGCCGATAGCATTTTTTGTGGATCTTCATATCTATTTTTAACCATCAAAGATGGAATTTTCCTACGTCTTAATTTCCGTTCTGTCGGTCGGGATATGGCTCTTTTTCCTCAAAGGTTACGTCTTGGTTTGAAATTAATTAATATTGCTTTTCTAATTTCAAGTAGGAGCTTACAAAAAGCCGAAATCAATTACAAAATAACCCTTTTTGGGTTTCGTAAATAACTTTTATGTTTTTTCTGTCCGTTTTTCTGTTTGTGTGACTTTTAGTACATTAGTAACTACTTATGCTCGTGACTTTGATAGCGTAGACTAGATTTTTATTTTTTGTATATTGGGAGCTTTAGCTATTCCTTCTAACATCATCTACGAGTAAAAGTCCCGTCAAAATCGGTCAAAATATGGAGCTCCAATTATGATGTTTTTTCTTGTTAGAAAAGTTTGTTGTTCGAGTTGTTTGACTGACTATTTTTAAGCACGTCATCCATTTTTATCCAAACTTTATTTATAACCTAAGTACTTTATCAATTACTGTCAGCACTGTTCTTCGATTTTTTATCGAGATAATTCCGCAAGATTGCAGGTCAAGATAAAAAATAATAATCTTATAACGTATCTTTATTACGGTAATGTCCATAAAAAGGTATCATGAAAACCACGTGTATGATACGTATTCGTTATTTATGTGGGTTCCGTTACAGTTCCCCGTCTATTTCTGTATCATGGTGTCATAACTCCAGAATCGATCCCTTCCCCCGGCGATGGAGTTTACCTTTTATATGTTTTGACAGGTAATTTGATATTGGACACTTAAGGATATCGGTTTAGGGTTCTGTAGTAAAGACAAGAAACCTTTACAGTTTCGCCATGTCCATATCTGTCTGTGTGTCAGACGGAATGGTTTATCTTTGAGACTTATAGTACATTTAAGCTGCTATTGAGCTTAGTTTGATAAAAATATAATATATCACGGCACATATTAGTGGTTAAAGTATGAAATTGCCGTTTTGTATGGACGAAATCGAGAAAAGTAATTTTCCCATACTAACCATTTTTTAGATTTTTTATAAACGCCTGAACCGTTTTCGATTAAATTAAAGGTGAAAGTTAGATGGTTATAAAGCTAAGCATTATAGTATTTAAATTTCTGAAAATCAAAGTATATAATACAAATATACTTAATTGAAGCAAGAAGGTCAGCTGACATATTGTAAGGGGTCTTTTCAACGACTTCCTTTGAAGTAATAGGCACTAGTATTGCATTTTTTTTAGTCAAAAGTTACTTTATTTAGTTTTTGATACAATACAAAAAGAATTACGCAGTAATATGACTATACTTAAGAGCTATAAACAAAATAAAAAGTGGGAAAATAATCGGCAATTTCATACTTTAACCCCTATTATAAGAAAATGTATAAGAAACTTTTTCTGGGTACGAACGATACCACCACACACAGTAGGTATATATTTTTTTGTACTTTTAAATTAAGGAAACGCACGGCAATATTGTACAATAAAAAACCGGAAAATAAGTACTTTGCGTTCACTTGATAAAGTATAATATTATTTTCTTATTTGTTTTCTGGAAAATTATGATTATTTTCAGAAATAAAATTAATCTATATAAGTACATAAAATAAATCTCTATTTGCCTTAATCATTCCATAACGCGTGAACGGGTCGACCGCTTTTTATATTTTACTAATATTATAAATGTGAATATCAGTATATAAACTTGAAAAATTTTAGTATATAAACTTGAAAAATTTTTGTCTCAGGCGGGACTCGCACCCGCATCTCCTCGCATGCCGGGCGGGCGCCATACCATTAGGCCACCGAGACACTCGCCCGCACCCGCATCTCCTCCGGCATGCGAGGAGATGCGGGTTCGAGTCCCGCCTGAGACAAAATTTTTCAAGTTTATATACTGATATTATAAGTGCAATTAAGTTGCTAAAATATCAAATAAAGTATATAAATGTGAATGTTTTAGTCAATGTTAGTTACTCAACCACGCCAAAAGAACTGGACAGATCTAAATAAAATGAGGCAGGGATGTAGTATTGAAAGAAAGAATTATTTATTTATTTGACACAGATAGTAAAAGAACGAAACACAGCACATTGTTTAAAAACTAAGCTTAAATAAAGGTGTCAAAAAGGTCCACGCTCAGCATTAGTCGTGACAGGCGTAAACTCGACGCTGATTTTCAGCGGGACCCCAACGCAGGGTACGTGCGACGCGATAAAGGCCCAGAACCCACCAGGCATGCCGAATCCCCCCCCATATACCTTGGAACCTCGGTAGAAGCCCGAAAGCCACCTAGAGAAATCCGGCAGCCTCAGTGAGCTCAAACGCACTGCCTGCGTTAATCTTTATCATACCTTAATGATAAGATATATAAAAATCAACGCACTTAACACAATACAGATTTATCAACATGGAAAAAAATATATAAATATAATAGTACAGTATAGTATATGATCAGGATTAGCATAAAGGTATGCTACTTGAAATCTAGAAAAACGTACCATTGCCGTGGGATTATTTGCTTTTTATCTTAGTGGTCGCCTAGAGGTCAAAAAATAACATGGCCACTTTTCATTCTTAATAAATTATAGTTTAAAAAACTAAAAAACCACGCTTTTAAAACAGATTGAACTAAAAAATTAAAAATAAAACTGTAGTAATCAATTGAAAAATTCATATTATTGTACAAAAAGCGTGGGGTGCTTGTTATGATATCCACAGATATAGTAAATTATTGATAAAATATTTACAACAATCTAAATCAAGCCCCCCACGCTTTTTGTACAATAATATGAATTTTTCAATTGATTACTACAGTTTTATTTTAAATTTTTTAGTTCAATCTGTTTTAAAAGCGTGTTTTTTTAGTTTTTTAAACTATAATTTATTTTTTACTTTTTAGTTTAGTTTATAAGATTTGATTCCTTCTTTACCGACTGTAAGTCCAAACCTATGCAGGAAACATAATTGATACAGATCGCGCGCTAGCTCTATCTCTTTTACCCCCTATTACAGAGGAAAACTGGGAAAACTGTTATTAAATTATTGCATTGTCATCGGTCCTTGATACGTGTGCAAAGTTTCAAATTAATCAAACTTCTGGAAATCGGTCAAATTTATGCTCAAAGATTCCATTACATACATAGATACATAGATAGATACAACCCAAGCTAATAAAAGCGTGGTAAAAACGGTTCCCGTGAGTCAGAATAATTATTTTTATCATCAAGTTTAGTAACAGTAACAGCTAGTTTTTTAATATTAAACTCCTAGTAATAATAATAATAATAAATTTATTTATTTTGCCTTTTCACAACATATACATAGAACATACTATAACAGAGAAGTGTTTAAAGACATAAACGGTGTATGACTCAGTGATTGCGGAGATAGTCCACAAACCCTGTTATTCTGTCATACCCTTTCTTTACAGATACATGATTTTAGATTAATTAAATTAGGGTTAGGTAGTCAACACAAATTTTAGCCCTGCGTGGACACCATGGATTGCCTCTCAAAGAGCCTCTAGTAACGTTTTTAATCACCATTAGACCCAGTAGTGGCACCAAAATGGGATTGTTTTTCTGAAACTAAAACAGAAAACGAGATAATGGTTGAGTAGGAAAGGTCAGGGGCAAGGGTAGGGTACTTTAGGAGTTGGGTATAGACAGGTTCGGGGTGGTGTAAGTTAGAGTAGGATAGGGGTAGTGTAGAGGTGGGGTAGGGTAGGTGTAGACATAACCATATGTAGTAGTTTAGGGATACGTAAGGGTTAAGTAGGAGTAATATAAGGTAAGGGTAGAGATTGGGTAGAAGTAGGTGGTAGAGATAGTGGTCTCCTTTTGCGAGGAAGTGATGTCGCATAAGGAGGCTGCGGAGAGGGCCAGAGAGGAGAACATCCACGCTGACGCGATCCGACGACGACGAGCGAGGCGGCGGAGAAGGCGTTTCGGCGCACTCCACCGCGCCGCGGCGGGCTAGCGAGCTGAGGGCTGGGGACCGAAGCTTGCATTGCACAGCCCACTTGACTGCTGGGTGATCTGAAGTGTACAGGATCACCCATAACATTTATGCCTGAGGCCCGGCATAGGCCGTACGTAGGCGGTGCATGGAAGGCATCCCACGGGAAGCCCATACACTGTCGACATACGTTGCGAGGTACACGGAGGTAGGTTTAGTGGGTATGGTCCGTTAGATAGGGCGAGTCCCACACGGCGGGTGACGTCACAGGCAGTGCGCAACTGCACCTCCTTAAAAAAAAAGTTGATAGAGATGCACATCAAGCGAAACGAAGTTACGCCAGGCTAGTAAATAAATGAACATAATTATTACAGACTCCTATACCTACATTCGGTAGTTTGTTGTAATATATGTATACAACAGAACAACTTCCAAAGTGGCACATTAAGATCTTTAGTACAGTCAAACTACGAGTATTATGATTGTTCGTTCGTCCATATAATACAAGTATACTAAGTTCCATACAATGGCCAAAGTTTCGCTGGAGCACCGTGTTACGGTCATTGTAGCAATTCGACTGTATTAATAATTACCAATGTACATTAGGGCCGGTCACAGTTTAAGTAGATGTGGTGAGCTCACTTTTTAGACTGGTGTGTTAATTGCTAGGATGTTAGATATTAAGTGGTGTAATACGCCACGTTTGGTCTAGTGGTTTAAATACCGGGTCAAGATCTCGGGGTCCCAGGTTCGATCCCCGGGTCGAGCAACAAAAAGTTTCGAATTTTTGAACGTTGCTCGGGTTTGTGATCACCAGCCCGTATTTGGCAAGTGTGGTGATTATGCCAGTTCTCATCATTGCTGTGGTAACTTGAATTCAATGATGGAGGCCTTTTCCCTGCAGTGGGATGATTATAGGTTGTTTCTTCACTTTTGTTTTTTAAATATTAAGTACTGTCAGTATTCACGTCCTTCACGGTGGTTTGGCGTACACACCGATTATCAAGGCATACACATACGGATCAATGTAGGAAAAAAGACTATGTTTTCTGGGGTCTGTGTGTGCGTCGTACCTTGATTGTTGTTGGTTTTTATAAAACTAGTAATATAATAGGTAAATACTTTGAGATTATAACAATGTGTGGAATTATATCACTCTCATTGCTCATCACAGCAATGAGAGTGATATAATCCCAATCATCAATGATAACATTATTATCTACATTAATTATTTTCTTGAAAATAATTTCAGTTTGTTAGTTACGTACGATCAACTCATTTAAAATCCTACTGCCATTTAACGAACGAACGAAGTCCATGTGCAGTAATCCTGCGACCAACTGAATACTAGTGCCATCATCTTTAGCGAGCAGTGGGCATTCTTAGTATACCACCATTATGTAAGAGCTGACCGCAGCTCTCGGATATGCGATAAGCCGCATTTATGGTTTATGTTTATTGAAGGAAATATACACTAAATAATTTAAAGGGATACGTGGTTATAGTGTAGTATGTATGTACTTACAAGAAATATAAGTTGTACTTGTTTGTATGGCCAACTTGTCTTCATTTAAAGTAAAATATTATGTATCTTGCAGCAGTCTTCAAAAATGTTCGTTAGATTTACAAAGTTATAAGTTATAATGTCCTAATGTCAGTTAGAGTACAAAAACTGCTGCCTCACTCCCCACCGCCGTCTCTCGTGCGTTCCGTTACGCGCGAACATCCTCCCCCGTTGAAGTTATCTTCAACTCTTCTTCCTCTTCAGTGACGTCAGGGGGCAATAAAGGACAGAGGCGATTAACAGCTCTACGCACAACTCCATTTCCAGTTCTCACGTCTGCAACTCGGGAAATTCCATCCTTGCCAGGGTATAAAGTTTGTATTCTACCAATACGCCATCTTAGTGGTGGAAGGTTATCTTCCTTCAATACAACCATGTCACCGATTTTGATATCTGAATGACGTTGACGCCACTTGGCACGTTGTTGCAATTCAGCTATATATTCATGATGCCATCGTGACCAAAAGTGCTGTCTCATTTGTTCCAGTTGCTTATATCTGTCTAATCGGTTGATGTTGAAGTCAGTTAATTGCTGCGACGGGAGAGACATCAATGGTCTTCCAATTAAAAAATGCCCGGGAGTCAAGGGAGTTAAATCGTTTGGATTGGACGACATGGGACATATAGGACGAGAGTTGAGTATGGACTCTACCTGAGCAAATAACGTCGCAAGTTCTTCAAAGGTTAAATGTCTTTCTCCTAATATTCTTTTTATATGGAACTTGGCAGACTTAACCCCACTTTCCCAGAGCCCGCCAAAGTTAGGAGAGTATGCTGGGGAGAATTGGAACACTATACCTTCGTCTGAACCGAATTGAGTTACAGGATCCCTATTTAAAGCTACAAATCCTTCCAACTCATTCCTAGCTCCCACAAAATTCGTACCATTATCACAAAAAATATACTTAGGCTTACCCCGTCTTGATATAAACCTTCGTAGAGCCAATATAAAGGCATCTTTACTTAAATCACTTACTGCTTCTAAATGAAGAGCCTTGGTTGCGAAGCATACGAAAATACACAAATAACACTTGCTTATCTTACAACCACGACCCTTTCTATCAGTTATGTAAAAGGGACCAGCAAAATCAACCCCTGCTGTGTCAAACGGTACACCCGGAGTCAGGCGTTGATTAGGCAGGTTACCCATGAGTGGCGCTAATGTTTTTCCTCTAAATCGCCTACATATTATGCATTTATGAGGTACTCTCCTAGCAATATTTCTAGCATTAAGAACCCAGTAGCTTTCTCTCACTGACGCCAATAATAGTTGAGGGCCTGCATGCATAAGACGTCTATGTTCATATTCGAATATAAGAATCGATAAACGGTGTTTTGAGTCTAAAATTATAGGATGTTTTTTATCATAACTAAATTTTGAATTTTCAATTCGGCCGCCAACCCTCATTATTCCTAACTCATCACAAAAAGGATCTAAAGCCAGAATTTTTGATTTGTTTGGTATTGCCTTTTTACTTTTTAACAATTCCAATTCATTACTGAATGAATCAGCTTGAGCTAATTTTACCAAAGCTACTGTACTATTGTTTATCTCATCGACACTTAAATTATAAGACAAATTTCTATTTTTTGGATTTTTACAGTTATTTATAAACCTTAAAATGTAGCCCATTACATACTTTAATTTGCTGAAACTGGAATAACGATCGAATTCAATAAAAGATGATTTTCCATCTTCCTTTACCAAGGATACCTTTACCTCGCTATCATCACTAGAAACTTGTGTGTTAAATCTTGTGAGGGGCCACTGTGAATCATCAAGCAACAAGAACTTAGGACCTCCCCACCAAAAAGTTGCTAGCTTATCATCAAATGCATCCACACCTCGCGACACGAGATCGGCTGGGTTTTCGTCGGTTGGCACATATCTCCATTCACATTTTTTTGTTAAATCATTAATTTTATTTATTCTGTTTGACACAAAAACATTCAATTTTTTACTACACGAGTTAAGCCAACCGAGGACAACCATTGAATCTGTCCAATGTACACAGCGGCACACTTGGCGTCTCAATGTCTGCCGCACCTTTTGGCTCAGCTCAGCTGATAGCAAGGCCCCGCACAGTTCGAGCCGAGGTATGGTTTGAGACTTCAAGGGAGCGACTCTAGACTTAAAGCTTTACATAAACATTTCCATTTAGATCTACTGAACGCACATATACACATGAGCCGTAAGCCGCCTGGGATGCGTCTGAAAATATGTGAAGTTCAAAGACTACAGCATTTCTACAAGCAACGTGCCTGGGCACATCAATACATGACAGTGAATTTACAGTTTTAACAAATTTAATCCACATCATTTTCAGATCGTCCGTGATTTCGTCATCCCAGTCTAATTTACACTTCCATAACTTTTGCAACATAATTTTAGCCTTTACTATAAATATACTCAAAAGACCTAAGGGGTCGAATATTTTTGCTATTGTAGATAACATAAGCCGCTTTGTTAACCGTTCTTCCAATTTTATCTGAACAGGAAATAGAAAGCTGTCTGAAATAGGTGACCACATCAACCCTAAAGCGCCAGTGGTAGTTTTGAGATCCAAGAATAATTTATCTTCCATTAAGTTATCATTTTCCAATAAAACAGTAGTATTTGAACGAAACTTTCGAAGGTTGAATCCAGCGCTAGCTAAAATGTTGATTACTGTCATACATATTTGTTTCAATTCTAATTCCGATTCGCATCCTGTCAAAACATCATCTATATAAAAATCATGCTTAATTATTTGCTCAATATACGTATCTCCGCAATCTTCACCTAGTTGAAATAAACATCGAGTGCTCAAAAAAGGTGCTGATGCCGTTCCGTAGGTTACGGTGTTGAGTTTAAAATATTGCAAAGGTTCGTTCTGGTTTTCCCGCCATACTATCATCTGCCACTGCCGTTGAGATTCATTAATAATTATTTGCCTATACATTTTTTCAATATCGGCAGTGAAGACGAAACTATGCTCCCTAAATCGTATCAGAATACTACACAAGTCATCTTGTAATATTGGACCCACACCCTGTATATCATTTAACGACCGCCCACTGCTGGACTTCGCGGATGCGTCGAAAACAACACGTAGTTTTGTGGTTTCACTTTGTTCTCTCAATACAGGGTGGTGAGGTAAATAATAAGCATGCTCTATTTTAGGCGAGTGCGACAAGTGCCCCAGTTCCTTATATTCTCGAATAAATTGCATATACGATTGCTTTAAGGCTGGTTGTTTACTAAATCTTTTTTCCAAATTATAAAAACGCTGTTTAGCCATTTGCAAAGAATTGCCTAAGGTTTCAGGAGAAGTATGAAAAGGCATTTCCACACAAAACCTACCGTCATTCAATCTACAAGTACTTTTTACAAAGTGTTGCTCACAAAAATCTTCTTCTGAACTCTTTACTGACTTCAAAGATGGAATCTCTTCAATCACCCAAAATCTTTCTAATTGTTTACTTATGTCTAAATTGACTTGACAAGATATTAAATTATTTCTTTGTTCTGGTACACCTACGGGCCCTGACACTAACCACCCAAACTGTGACTGTAACAGAGTAGGTTTGCCTTTTCCAAGCTTAATTTGATTTCCTATTATAATTTCCCAAAACAAATCTGCACCAATTAAAATGTCTATCTCTGCCGGCTTATAAAAGTATGGATCTGCTAAATCTACTAATATTTCCTTTGGAATATTCAAGTTCTGTACATTTACATTTACATTGGGCAACATACTAGTTATACGCGGTACTACCATACTATTTACTTCAGTGGAGAAATTACCTTTCACCGACTGCATTACAAATTTGCAACTGTCCGCTATACATAGTTTGATATTGCCTACGCCTGACACTGTCAACGGCTGCTTACTTCTTTGACAACTTAATCCTAACTTGTCGCGCAGCCCCTCTGTTATTAAAGTTATCTGACTACCACTGTCCAACAGAGCGCGCACTACATGTACTTGATTGTTGAGATTGTTTGAAACTTGCACTAGCGCCGTGGACAATAGAACCAGCTGCGCGGGGACTGCCATCGCTGATGCTAGCGAAACCGGTTCCACCGCCGAGGCACCTACTGCACACAGCTGATCCTTGTCATCTTGTGAGATAAATGATTGAGAGTTACTGCTTACTACGTTACTGACTTGTACCCTAGATCTATGCAACAAAGTATTATGCCGATACTTGCATGTTTGACATGGGCCATGTCTACAATTGTTTGCAAAATGCCCGGGATTTAAACAATTTATGCATAATTTGTTACGTGATACTACTGTGTTACGATCATCCAAAGTCATAGAAATAAACCTAGGGCATTCCTGCAAACGATGCATTTGTTTACATACTACACATACTAACTTACTATTATGGCCACTTGAAGCCTGGCTGGGGATGGGTGATGAAAAACTAGACACCTTTTCTGTTTTAAATGACTTACTATGTTTTACAGTTTCCAAAAAATCAGCTCTTTTGCGCAAAAAATCAAAAAACTCCTTTAGTGTAGGTGTGTCACCAAGACTGCCCTTATGTTCTTCCCATTTTCTACTGGTAAAGTTATCTAATTTCATGCAAATTAAGTAAATTATCAAGGAATCCCAATATTCCACAGGTTGACCTAAGTTTTTTAGCGCTCTTAAGTTTTTTGTGAAATGATCAATTATAAACCTCAATGATGTATCAGACTCCTTTATAATATTTTCCAAACCAAACAAAGACTTTATATGGTTATTAATTAACAATCTCTTATTATTAAATCTTTCACATAGTAAGTCCCAAGCTGATTCATAATTATCAGAGCAAAATTCTATTGATTTAATTACCTGTGCCGCTCCACCCTCCAGCGATGACCTCAAATAGTGAAACTTATTAATAGTATTTATACATTCATTATTGTGAATCAACGAAGCAAAGGTATCCCTGTATTCCAACCACTTTGTATAACAACCATCAAAAGTGGGTAACTTTATAGTAGGCAATGATACACTATTACTGGCCATGTTGTTCTCAAAACTACCAGATTGATTTGCAGTTGTGCTATTCAAACTCAGACGTTTATTACCTGCCTTATCTATTAAGGATTGAGTTGTAGACATTAAAGTGAAGAATTGATTTTCCATTGCTTCTCTCTCCATCAATTGTTCACCTGAATTATCACATAAAATTTCTATTTCAGTTTGCAAGCTGTCAAAATTACCCAAACTTACATCTAATTTATTTAATCTCATTTTTAACTCTGTAATTTGCTGATCAGACAACTCAGATACGCTTGCATGCTTTACAGATTCCAAATAATTTCTGTAAACAGTTAATTGACCCTTGATACAACTACGCCTTTTAATTAGTCTATCTTTATCCTGAGCATCAGTCATCTTGTAAATATAAATTAGGTAGATATCTAACAGTTACAATAATAAGAAATTCTTGTGGGAGCTAACAATGCCAATTGAATTTGACAAAATAAAATAAATGCCCACCTCAGAAAAATAACACAAAATCTCCGCAACAACAATTCAGTTCACCAAGCTCTTTTTTTCTTTAAAAATATTAAGTAAGTACGTTTCTAAAAGGTCGATCAGTTATTTACACTGTAACTGGTATTAATATTCTTAATTAACTCAAAAATTAAGTTTTGAACGTATACTATAAAATTAATAAAACTTCTAGAATATTTTTTATTTTAAAATGGCGGTATATGAATAAAAATTCCCTACGTTGTGATTTGAAATGCTTGTTCTTATAATACTTTAATACCGAAATTATTGCAATCTACGAAATACTTACGACGTTACTCGTCAAATAGACCTAGGAATCGGACGGAACTTTAGGAAATAGAAGTATGGAACGGGCTCACCAATAATTTGCCTTCCCGGCATATGCTTCCGATATCCTGGTCACGGCACCACTTTTCTTGTATGTACTTACAAGAAATATAAGTTGTACTTGTTTGTATGGCCAACTTGTCTTCATTTAAAGTAAAATATTATGTATCTTGCAGCAGTCTTCAAAAATGTTCGTTAGATTTACAAAGTTATAAGTTATAATGTCCTAATGTCAGTTAGAGTACAAAAACTGCTGCCTCACTCCCCACCGCCGTCTCTCGTGCGTTCCGTTACGCGCGAACATAGTAAGTTGCTTGGTAATTACTTTAGTGGATCAGTGTATTAGCCAACATTAATATTTGTAAGTAAGTGAATTGTTATATTCTTTATGAGATAATAATAAAGTTCTTACACCAAAAAAAAGTAAGTAAGATACGGTCTATGAACATCCCACTGCAGGGCAAAGGCCTACATCATTGAATTCAAGTTACCACAGCAATGATGGGTACAGGCATAATCACCACGCTTGCCAAATGGTAAACAAACCAAGCACACCCTAACAACGTTTGAAAATTCAAAACTCTTGTTGCCCGGGGATCAAACCCGGGACCTCTAAATCTCGACCAAGGGGCGTCATTTCAATAAATGATGATAATTGCTTGTTTGGCTTTTTTTAAAGTAAATTCTTAGCTTTCGTTTATTAGAGTGCCTCCAGAAGAAGACGGGTAGCAATGATTTCCCTCCACCGTTCGCAAAGTTCAATCGACAACTTGGGCCTTATTCAGCTATTTCAATCGCAGTTCGATCGTGATTAAATTGGACGATTTTGACATTTAGCCCATACTAGAACTGTCAAAAATCTGCAATTCAATTACGATTGTGATACGATTTGGTTAGCTGAATTAGGGGCCTTGTCTGTCAAGCTTTACGATTATGACAAAATCATACTCTAGAACTGGATGATGGTAATATGCATTTTATATACTGCCTTCCAATGTCGCTTTTAGATTACGTCACTCTTGTTCAGAGTTCGGAGTCACCCAAAAATTAACGTTATCCGATTAACTACTAAATTCAAACTAACTTGGGTTCTTGATCACCAACCCACATTTGGCAAGCGTGGTGATTATTCCTGCGCCCATCATTGCTGTGATAACTTGAATTCGATGATGGAGGATTGCCCTTTGCCTTGCATTGGGATGATTATAGGCTGCTACATCAAAATTAAAAAAATAAATAGGTACTAACTATCATAAAATAGCAATTTCATTTAGAAACACGAAACATTTTTTATCCACGTTCAAAAAGTAGCGAAAAAAATATAGCTGACGAGTCCTGACCCATTTTCCTCGTAACTCACAGTAATATCTTCGGGACATCGTATTCCTACTAATATAACTTCTTAAAGTACATACACAGTATACGAATGAATAGTGGGCCCTCTCTGCCAAGCGGGCTAAATGAGCAACGTGCAAGAAGATAAAGTAAGTGAAGTAACGGACTATGATCATCCCGCTGCAGGGCATGGGCCTCCTTTGTCAAATTCAAGTTACCACAGCAATATTGGATGCAGGCATAATCACCACGCTTGCCAAATGCGGGTTGTTGATCAAAAACCTAAGTTAGTTTGAATCCGATAGGTGATCCGAAGGAAAAAAGATAATTAAATGCAAAAAAAGTAGCCAATGCACCGTATTGAATCGATCATCGAATTATAGTTAAAGTAGTTGATTTTTTCTCTTATACGCTTTTTTGCGTTAATTAAATTGAAAACTCTATTGAATTTCTTTAAAAGACGTTAGAAAGCAGAATTCATTTATTAGATAGTGAAGACAGTCGGAGAACATAGGTAAGTAAAACCGATTTCAACACACTTTACGTTGACAATTTATTTGTGTATTTAGTAACTTATGTAACTGTGTAACGAATGTCATATGCTTAGACTTTGGAATATTAACTACTTATATTTTCTTAAATAAATGCCTTTTTTCATTGATATAAATACCATCTATGTTGTAAAAATCACACCAATCAATTTAAAAAAATATGATAGTTAAGGACAAAATCAACAGTTATTTCTTGCAGTTTTTTTCATAATATCGTATTCCAAAGAAAACTCAAATAATTACTACTTATCTACCTACGAACTGTTTTTTCCAAATATATTAAAAAAGTAAAGTAAAAAAAAAGTAACAGCCTATAATCATTCCACTGAAGGGAAAAGGCCTCCTTCATTGAATTCAAGTTACAGCAGCAATGATGGGTGTACTGGCATAATCACCACGCTTGCCAAATGCGGGTTGGTGATCACAAACCCGAGCAACCTTCGAAAAACGTTTTTTGTTGTTGCCCGACCCGGGGATTGAACCTGGGACCCCGAGATCTTGGCCCGGTATAAACCATTAGACCAACGGGGCGTTCAAAATATTAAATATTAAGATTATTCACACATTATTTTCAACGGGCTTACTGTGCCATCAAACTTTGGGGCATCGGCCCGGCCTAATACGTATCTATGATGTTTTCGTCATAGCCAAACTTCTAAACTCGACGTGACCGGAGAAGGGTTAACCCTATTTGTGTTTAATATCCATTCGCGGGACGTGTTCAGAAAAATAACTAATAACGAGTTATGAACAGCGAAAAATCTTTAGCGCGTTTGAAAACTGAAAGTAGTTTGATCCGATTGACGCTAAAAACAAGGTTATTTGGGTAAGGTATTACTAGAATCATCTATCTCTGTGGTTCATAAACGTAGAAACCGGTTTTCAAGAGTCGCCAGCTCTAAGGTCCCGGGCTCGAATGCCAGAGACTGCGTTAACTAGAAATGAAATATATGTTCATTCGTATATAGTAACACCTTAGGCTACCTGTAACCACGAACGATGTAGTGTTAAAAACATCGGAATAAACCAAAACTATAAAGTTTAATAAACGCAAATTTTAATTCTTATAGATTTTGCAATATGCAGTCAGTAGGTTATGCCGACTCTCGTGAGTAAACTTAATGTATGGCGAAAAAAACTGACGTAAAGAAAGACAATATCTTTCATTTTAACGTTTTTTTTTACAAATAATAGGATTACTTTTGACTACATAGGTACTTAACTATACGGTTACTAAGAAGAAGCCTAAGATGTAGCGAGCTTACCCAGAGGTACTGGTTCTCCCACACACCAGCGGAACACAGAAAAACTGTTTGGCGCTGGATTCCGGCAGGAGAGTGGTAGAATCCAGGCAGCCTCTTACGAAGCCTACCATCCCAGAGGGATCTGTTAGCCGTCATCCTTGGTTAAAAACCAAGGATGCCGTTGCCCAGGGTGGACCACTAGGCGGTAGATCCTACCACCCCAAATGTATATAATACAGGATTCGCGTTGACACAAAACAATAAAGCGGTTACTTTTTGAAAATGCGAACGCAATTTCCACATAACTCTTCTTTTCTTACGCAATCCAAAACCTTTGACATTATTGCTATCCGCTATTCAAACTTATTTTAAAAGCTCTTTTTGACTGATTCTACCATACTTTTCCACTAAAAGAGGCTTAATTAATAACATAGTATTCTTAGCACTTTAAACAATTCGTTAAATGAAACAATCCTTTTTAAATCCTTTGACTTACAAAGCTTTGTGAATAGTCTAATCTGGTAGTAAGTGGTGTAGATTAAATCGCTAGCATTTACCGAATCGATTTCTACATCGTACAAAATGATATTTTCGTGTATATTTATACAAAATATGACGTGTTTTTGGCATCACATTACACCATTCCTTGACCTAAGATGAAGAAATGCTGTCTGAAGGAAATGGCAGCGGCGTCTTTTCTCCGCAATTGGCTAAAACTGCGATCTACCTAGCAAGCGTGGTGATTATCAAAAAATTCTCCTTTTAGAGAGGCCTATGGCCATCTTTATCTTTTAAGGATATTATTGGTTATAAGAGTTAGTTATTTCGAGATTTCTACCATGTACCTTGTTTTTTATGAGTTTCCGATATTTCGGCACTGTTGCAAGCGCCATGATCGCGGAAGAACTGATGCAGCTCGGGATGTTGTTTTCCTGCAGCTGTAAGCTGCAGGAAAACAACATCCCGATGGAATATGCCAGGATGGTTCATCATTGTTTGTCAGCCAACTATTTTGTGTACAGAGGTTCGTACTATCTTCAAATAAATGGGGTCGCTATGGGTAGTCCTATAGCTCCAGTCATCGCTAACATCTGGATGGAGTATATAGAGGAGAAAATAATAGCGACTGCACCCACTGAGATCAAACTATGGAAGAGGTATGTTGATGATGTCTTCTGTATACTGAGGTGTGGCGGGGAAGGTGTTGAAATTCTCCTGGCAAGCATCAACAATGTCCATCCGAATATCAAATTTACCTGCGAGATGGAAGTGGACAGACATTTGGCATTTTTAGATGTAGGGATACGAGTGCAGAATGACGGTTCCCTCAGCCACACAGTCCATAGAAAACCTACGCACACAGATCGCTACCTTCACGCAACTTCGCACCACCACCCTAAACACCTAAATTCTGTTATAATATCATTGGCTAACCGTGCATTTGATCTGTGTGATGATGAACACCTACAAGAAGAACTTGATCATGTGCAACGGGTGCTTCGGAGAAACGGCTACACCGGGAAACTTGTTTCTCGGAAAAAATCTAAAACCCAGAGAAACAAGGTAGATAGACAACCTGTGTATTTGCCATACATAAAGGGAGTGACAGATAAGATCTCTAATATACTTAAGAAATTCTCATTGAATACTATCTTCACTCCCTTTAGAAAGATTGCGCAGTGTCTACGTTCCCCAAAGGATAACTTCCCGTTGGAGAAGCCTGGTGTCTACAAAATTGACTGTAGTTGTGGTAGCTCATATATCAGCCAAACCAAACGAACAGTAGCGTGCCGCGTAAAGGATAATAGCGGTTAAAAACAACGATACGCAGAAATCGGCCATCGCGGAACATTTAATACATTCGGGTCCTAACCACTGGATTGAGTTTCACAACACACAGATAATTTCCACTGAACGCCATTACACACCAAGAATGGTTAGAGAAGCGATCGAAATCACCAAACATAAAAACTTTAATCGTGAAGATGGCTTTAAATTGTCGTGTGTCTGGAATCCAGTGGTTAAAATTTGTAATAACCAGAAAAATCCAGAAACTAATGTTTCGCGATCGGATACTGTGAGTGTTGTGTGTCGAGAACAGGTTCGAGTGAATAGTGAGTTTGAAAACAATAGTACCAGTGTCGAGTGCAATAAAAGACTACGACGGAGGGTAGATCGATATATCTACTTGGATTAACCACCCACCCGTAGTGACATCAGTTCTTCCGCGATCATGGCGCTTGCAACAGTGCCGAAATATCGGAAACTCATAAAAACAAGGTACATGGTAGAAATCTCTAAATAACTAACTCTTACGATAGTGACCATGAAAGTTTAAAACAGGATATTATTGGTTGCCCAAATAAGTAAGATAAAATAAAATAAAATATAATAATATGTCAAAATATGTCCCACTGGCCCACACATCACAATCATCTCGTCACAAAAAGAGCTTATTCTATGGATACTTAAAAACTGAGACCGAGAAAGGGAGAACTCACTGTAATTATACTTTATATATTGTAAATAGATGCCTATTACTATACAGACCAGTATACAAAGATATATGTTAATTTTCACAAATATTTGAATCTGAATCGCTCAGAAGCAGCGTGTACTACCACTGACCCAAACCGGTCAATGACTGGACATCTAGAGGCGCTTAATAGTTTGTACCAATTGACTTCGATGATGAAGACTATGTTATTTTTAATGGATAAAACTTTGGTTTGTTTGTAGCTAGCTACAATTACTATTTCAAATTTTAAAAAATGGCTTTCCTTAAACTGATAAAAATATCTCGTAATATATACATTTTTCAAATAAAATTTGATATTTATTTTGCTTAAAATACTTCCCCCAAAAATTCAAGATAATTTCACAGAACCACAAATTCAAATCGCACTAACTTTGTGACCTAAATGTTCACTTCATTCGTGCTACTATCTTTGAGTTCAAAGAAATACATTTTAAAGCGAACGTTTGAAATAAAGCGGTGTACACAATATTTCAAAGCGCTGGTAATAAAAGACAAAGATCCATCTACGGAAGCGAGAAAAAAGGAGGGAGAAAACTCGAACGGTACAGATTAAGAATTTCTCCAACAATCTCAAGACGGAGATATTGCAATTCTACTGTGATAGGTGTCGTGTCCCCGAGCACATTTAGTAACATGCCTCAAGATTTTTCAAGCAGATTCCACGAGAATATTTTCTGGCAACCGTATAAATTGCATTTCTTAATAAACCTTGCGAGGCTAGGATAGATGTGAGAATCGGTTCGCTTTAAAAAGTCGAGTGAGCATATTATTGCAGTTTGTATGCATTAGCACAATATAATATAGTACAGAAAGACTAACTTTATTGCGTAGATGTGCATTGTGACATAAATAGTATAGTATTGTTTTCACATGAACATAATTTAATTACACCTTTACTAACGTTTTCTTTAGCACCATAACTATTTTGGAACAGTGGCCAAATGCAATATTGAGAATTAGTTGCTACAGCGCTTTTTGAGGCCCCAAAATCCTTAAATAATTATTCTAAAAGCTTTTTTGAAATACCTATTAACCATTTTGTTTTGCCTGAGTATAATCTTACAAATATTACATAATTATTTTACTATATTTATCAACTATTATTGTTTACTTTATGCAAAAATTTGGATGGATGTTTATAATTAATCACGCCAGAACAGCTAGACGGATCTACATAAAATGTTTCATGAACATAGATCATAGGCTGGAATATTACACGACGTACAAAGGCATTTTTCTAATGATATTGTTTTATTTTCAATATTCCATGCTAACAAAGTTGCGAGCAGCAGCTAGGTCACTATAAAGTTACGCCTGAGTAGAGTTATAGGTATTCAAGTTGTGTTGGAATAGTTTGCATTTATATAAAAAAATAGTTTGATTATCAGATAAATGATCCTACCGCGTTCATACCTGTTGTGATGCCATTTTCCATTTTTAGCTGAAGTAAGCGTTTGGCTTTATTGATATGCGAAAAGATTTTGTGAACGAAGGACTGATTTGATTAGGGAAATTTCGTAGTATCTATCAGTGGACTGAAGGGCTGGTGTTTGTGGCTGCTGAAAACAACTCAGGCTTGAATTTATTATTTCCTTGTTTTTTTTTAACTAAACCACTTAAATAACTGAAAGGTAAAGCTACATTATTCTGCACTTCAATCAACCAAAAAATTTCAAATTTCTCTGATCAATTTTCGACTCTAAGAACTACGTTTAAGGGTGAAATAGAAGATTATCGAATTACAAACGATGTTATTCTTCATAGCAACAGGATAAATCACAACTAAAAGGAATATTATACAGTGGTTCACACCTCAGGCTATTCATTTTTGTTGCAAATTCACATCTATATCATAAACGTTAAGATACCCTAGTGTGAACATCGCTCTCTTCTACGTACAGCCAACGGCAGGTCAACCTACCCAAAAAGTTAAAGGTCATTGAATTGATTTTCAACTTTATGTCCAACAAGTAGAGATCAATATCAATTGAGAAAATTTGACGTTTTCTGGTAGGTTGACGTGCTGCTGTCTGTACATCAAACGCGAGTTACTCGTACATTCGTTATTATTTTCCAATGTATAGTCAATAGTGTTCGCCTAAATGAAAGAAGAAGCGCTAGTGCGCTATTACACTAGAAGCGCTCATAGCCTAATCAAATGCTTCTTCGTGATCAGTTTCTGTCACGAATGTTAAGCAACGATGGGAGCGGTCACTAGTTGGATGGGTGACCGTTTGTGGCATCATACCTTGAGCGCTTCCGTGCTTCGGAGGGCACGTTAAGCCGTCGGTCCCGGCTGTTATCATGAGATAACAGTCGTTAAGCCCTGTTGGAGGCCTTCGGGCGGCTTGAGAAACATCCAACGGCGGGGTGATGTTGCCACAGCGTCGCCCCCGCCGTCCATCAACCCGCACTAGGCTAGCGTGGTCTCTCTCCTTAAAAAGGAGAGAGACCCGTGCTCAGCAGTGAGTGAAAATGGGTTGTTACTTTACTTTTTTTTTTAAATGCAAGAAACCGTTAATAGGTTTAATGTATTTAAATTAGGTTCACATAAATTGAGTGCCGTCGTGAACCCATAATCACACTCTGAACAGCGTATGGGATCATATAAAGCTAAAATATATAATGTTATTCTCTCAGATAATATAATTTGACTTTCTTAGAAGAGTTTACACGTGGCCAATTTACTGTCACATACATAGATTTATATAAATAGCCAAATCAATTACCACAAAAAAACAAACACTTGAAACATTAGCAATATTAAACAAAACATACCTTACCTTTAAAATAAGAAGCAATAAATATACATTAGGTTCAGACACATGCAATCATGCGTTCAATTCATAGCTAAGGTAAAACAGACTAACCTTTTTTTCTGGTCATTTTGTGAATATAATATTGTTGTAAACAAAATCATAAACCAGTATCATTAGGCACCAGAATACGGACGCGGAAAAAAAGTGGGAAGTCTTCTTAGCCTATACTATCACCCATAGAATATGGGCCTTATTCAGCTATTTCAATTGCAGTTCGATCGTGATTGAATTGTGCGATTTTGACATTTAGCCCATACTAGAACTGTCAAAAACCTGCAATTCAATTACGATTGCTATACGATTTAGTTGGCTGAATTAGGGGCTAGGAGTTATACAAATCTGCTTTCTACACAGAGTGATTGCATCGGCGTCAGAGTCAGCCTGTGATCACAGTCGATTAGAAACTTTTAAGAGAATAGAGCCATTTATATACTGTTTTAGTTGAGAATCAAGTTTAATGTTCCACTAAAAATTATTTGAGCCTATCACAGTCCACTGCTGGACATAAGCCTCTCCAATTGCACGCCACTTAGGTCGATCCTCAGCTTCTCGCATCCAGCTCCTGCCAGCAACCTTGCGCAAATTATCACTCCACTTGGCCTGAGGGCGTCCTACACTACGTTTGCCGTGACGCGGTCTCCACTCAAGAACTCGTTTACACCAGCGGTTGTCGGTTCTGTGGCTAATATGGCCAGCCCACTGCCACTTCAGCTTGCTAATCCGGTGGGCTATGTCGGTAACTTTAGTTCTCTGCCGGATCACCTCATTTCTGATTTTATCCCTAAGAGAAACTACGAGCATATCATTTCCATAGCCCGCTGAGCGACTTTGAACTTGTGGACTAGCCGTACCTTCAGTGTCCACGTTTCGGCTCCGTATGTCATGACGGGTAGGACGCACTGATTTAATAGTTTTGTGGCAAATCAAAAGGTCAAGTCTATATGTTTTACTAGACGCAATTAAATAGCAAAATTAAATATCTAAACTTTGTGAACAAAGTTGGTGATTCCTAGCTTTCACCTCAAAAGGCGTTCGCAATCGGCGAAAAAGCTTAATTATTTATCGTCTTTTCGAACAAAATTTGATTTCTATTATTTCAGTCGAATTCAATTATCATTCACTTGCCCTGTTTTCAGGTCATCTGAGATTGGTACACTCTTCTAGTTACGTGCCTTTCTCATCACATGCCAATATCATCCAGACTCTTTCCATTCATCTTTTCTACTACCTGTGCCCATTTCATAGTTCCTTTAATGTTGACCACATTCAAAAATTAACAAAAACAATTTTATATTACTAAATTATTTTGCAGAATAAGAATATTTGACGGAACATTCGCTCAGTTAATATTCTTTGTTGAGTGATAAAAAGATTCATGAAAGCGTTTTGTTGTTTTTCTTTCATTAGCTGGCGGTATTTCTTGGTTTATGTCGGAGGCCATTACAGTTTGTTTACTTAAAATATTGCGTCTGATATTAGGAGGGAACGGGTTCATTCTAACCCAAAACGCTGTTTTGTGTCACAATTTCGAGGTTATTCCAGTATTTTGTTTTATGATTACGTAGTTTTCTTACGTTTATTATTGGAAAAGTTTCCTTGACCTACGTTTCATGTTTTTTTCTTTTGGATGGAGTAAACAGGTCAGTAGACTTGCGCATTTGTACAATTTACCTCAAGGTTAGGGGTTAGAAATAGTTTGTTGAGTATTTACAATATCATCAACATGCGTTTGCATGGTTTGCATAGAGATTAGATTGAATCCATGTGGTTATTGGTTAAATACATAGTTACCTCATTAAAATGACTGAAAATTCATAACACTTGAGTTTAGTAAACCAATTTCGAAGTCATAGGCATTGTATAGAGCTAGATTTGTTTGCTGACGTATGACAAATTTACAACATTTATTACATCTTAAGCTAGCTGTTATGTATTTACATAATTATACTTTTCAAACTTAAGGCAAATGGACTGTAAATATATTTTATTTCTCCTACAAAAAGATGGCCAGTTGAATTGATGAAAAATTTACAATATTTCAAAATAGTCAAGGTTTAAGGGTATTTGGCAAAACATTATGATGGTGAATGTATGGCAATAGATGACGTTATTTTAAGAAAAGAAAAAAAGTTTCATTTTTTTTCTGCCATTCAGTAGGTTGGTACTGGTTGGTAATTTGGTACTGTTAAAATGTGAACTCATGTTTACAGTAACGGCCTATAATCATCCCACTGCAAGGAAAAGATCCATCCATCCATCATTGAATTCAAGTTACCACAGCAATGATGGGTGTACTGGCAGAATCACCACGCTTGCCAAATGCGGGTTGGTGATCACAAACCCGAGCAACGTTCGAAAATTCGAAACTTTATGTTGCCCGACCCGGGATTCGCACCTGGGACCCTGAGATCTTGGCCCGGTAATTAAACCACTAGTCCAACGGGGCGTTTACGAAGTAGTATACACAGTTGACAAAGTACAAGATGGGTTCACTTGATTCACTTATAATTTTAGGCCATAGCATTCACAGTGCATACTTGACCATATAGTGCATGCAATATTTAATTCCAGAATAAAGTCAATTAATATTCACTCATAAAATCACATAAGATAGTTTTTAGTTTTTCATTTTAATACTTTAGACACGACACACGAGTGACAGTCAACATTCTGTCAGGCGGTGTAACTGATGCCGATCGATAGTCGACTATCGATAGTCTATCGATAATTGACGTCATATTAATAGTATCGATAGCCTATCGATACTATTGGGGTCAACATTCTGTCAGTCGGTGTAACTGATACCGATCGATAGTCGACTATCGATAGTCTATCGATAGTCTATCGATAGTTGACGTCATATTAATAGTATCGATAGCATATCGATACTATCGATACTATCGATAGTATCAATAGCTTAGATCCAGGCAATACTATTGCATGAAGGCAATATGGTCACGAAGAAAAAACTATCGATAGTCTCGATAGTTTTAAGCTATCGATAATCATTTTATTTTAGATACTATTGTATATAAATTAGTATTGGCATAATGGTCACTATGGAATGCCAAGTAACAGGAAAAAATGTAGGTTTTAAGTCGGAGTACGTAATTTAGTGTGTAAAATAATTACATCTTGTATACTTTTTGATAGTTGGCAACAGTGGTGTAAGTTTTTTTACTTTTTTTTTGCGGTAGTCGCAGACGTTTATTACTAAAACCACCTAAAACTTCATTACTTCTCTAGCAGTAATGCTGTATAATTTAGTTTAACCTAAAACTCTAGGTAATACTATCGAAAAATAAGGAACTATCGATAGCATGAAACTGTTGATAGTATCAATACTATCAATACTATCGATAGTTTACTCGTCATGAATAGTAATAGTATCGATAGTATCGTTACTATCAATAGTTTGGTGATATCTAGCCATAATACTATCGATACTATCGATAGTATTGCAAGTCATCAATAGTATTACCCCAATTTGGACTATCGCTACTATCGATACTATCGAGTCATATCGATATTATAACTAGATAGAGGTCAACTAGTTCGGCATCACTAGTGTAACTAGGCGATTATATGACGCCGTCAAGCTACCAGTTATCTACATCATTAACGTAGAATATAATAGACGAACAAAGCCTGCGATATAGAAAAAAACCTCTTATGGAAATCTAGCAAGATAGAAAAAGAAATCTAATATTTTCATTTTGTGATTTGTCTTGATTGACGTAGTGACACCCAGTGACAAGTGCGATAAGCTTCAACATTTTATGGAATTATTTCTTACATCGAAGATTATTTAACAATTTTATTTAACAATGGTCACATGTTTTGTGAGTGCCTGTGGTGTCAACCACAAAAATAATCCAGAAAATTGCTCATTTCACAGGTAAATACCTACGTAGAAAGTCGTCATCGTAAAAACGCGTGAGACACAATTTATATTTTTTAATATAAATTGTATTTAAATTTAATTATATTTTTTCCGATATTTGATCTTGTTGTTATGTTGTTAATATACAATTATTTCAATCGGTTTGTTCATTGTAATATTTTGTGTAGATAAAGTTCTATTTATTGATTATTTACATTACTTTGGTGTATAAATAATTCATCGAAATAGAGTACGCTAGAGCTTGACTCAAATTTATCGATACTATTGTCGACATTTATCTTGAATGTTTCTCTCAAATGAATGTCAACTTAACAATTTGAAGAAGGAAACTGTAAGGAATCACATAACTAAGATAATCCTGTTTAATCAGGGATTGATTCATCAAAATGTAAATGTTTGTTCAGATTTTGTTTACTTGTTCTTTTTCACTTACTGCCATTGATGAGCTCGCATGGCACGGCAGATGACACGGCAAAATCTTATGAAGAAATAAATAAATAAAACTAATTATCAATGGCTGTTAATTTTTCCATAAATTAAAACTATTTATTTTTAAATCATACGTAAAAAACTTGAGAGGTGTCAAGGGACACCCGAATGGAACGGAGTTCATTTTTAGTGGAGGGATTGTAATAAAATTGTATTTTATTTTTAATTCTCTCTCTCTCTCTCTCTCTCCCTCTCCCTCGCTCTCGCCCTCTTCCTCTCCCTCTCTCCTTCCTCCTCTCCCCCTCTCCCTTTCCCTCTTCACGTCGAATCAAACAACAGAACTATTTACTTTTACTACGGTTATTATATCAAACTATTTATTTGCTGCTAGTCCGACTTTATAAAAAAGTCGTCATCATCACCTGATGGTAATGACCATAGCCCACATAAGTCCACTGCTGGACACACGCCTCCCTGGAAGGAGGATGTCGCCATAGCCCCTCCACTAGGCAGACATATTTACCTCTGATGTAGAAAAGTTGCTGCTAGTAGTCTTCTTCTCGCTGTAATTTTATTTGCTTCATATTTTTGTCTAAAATAACTTAATGTACTTGACAAGCCACTCCAACCCAGTCATTATTTCTTAATATTTCCCCGCCAAAGTACATTGTAAGTTTGAAACATCAAACTATGTCCTTTGTGCCATCAACTGGGATAAGTTTGGTCCCAAAGCGGTCGGCTTTCACAACGTACACTCAAAAGCTTTTAATTCTGTAAAGCACCATTCTGACCCGTATATATCTTCAGTGCGAGATAGTTGTTTAGCCCTTCAATAGAATTTACTTGGAATATGACACATCCAAGAGTGAAGTTCTTTGAAGGGTTTTTCTTTGTATTTAGATAGTACATTTTTTATGTCCCTCTTCAGGGCACTCGGCTTAATTCAATTAAATATAGGTTTTATTTGCAAATAATTTATTTTTACTTTTAGACATCACTATAGCTAACCAAAAAAGAACCTTAGGAAATATCATCACTTGCGGCAACTTCATTGTAAACGTAATAATTCCAAAAAATATCGTTGCATACTAAATGGGTCTCATTAGAAGGCTCAAGGTATCACAATGGACAATGGAGAAGGTAATTTTGTATGTGTACTGTACTAAAAATATGAGTTAATGTTATTTTTTCATTGTACCAGACAACAATTTATCATTTAATCCCTAAAACCCCAGGAGGCACTCGGGTGCCACGATAACAATTGATTTCAATTGTGTCTGGAATAACTCACGATCGAGGGATTAAGACCTATTGGTTAAACTTATCAAACATATTATTCGAAGACAAATAAAATATAATATACATATTAATAATGTTATATCCAAGTATGAATCCCTTTTTTGACATTACGTTAAAGCAACAATAATATGTTCATAAGTCCAATAATCAATAAAACAGGTCAAAATAATATAATCCGATAATTTCGTCAAAGTTTTTTCTTGCGTCGCACATCCTTAAACTTGGTTATGTATTTTTCCATCCTATTTCAAATGAGGTGGTTGAAATACAGGAAAATGCGAGTCAAGCCTGGTGACTTAGTGGCTATAAAAAGTAATGAGGTCATATCACAAGTAAAGCTGCGTCACGTTCCCTCATGTTGCTTGTAAAAGATTTTTTGCCTTTGTTTCGTCTTAACTGACGAAGTAAGAAAGAGGTTCCATCAGTATTCATATGCCCGCTTATAAACACTGACGGAACCTCTTCCTTATTATGAAGATCGTCTTTGATGTTGAATAGGAAATTGAATAAATGAAATTATTTTTGCCTTGTATTAACAATTTCCATTTACATAATAAAAAAAGAAGACAAAATAGAATAACAAACCGCTTAGCGTGCGTCCCGATGCAGGACTCGTTTTAAATCAAAAAAAATATTGTGTGATAAATAGACTCGACAGAAAATCAAACCGATTACCCTTGTGTTCACCAGCCCGGTCGTATTTAAGACCTTTTAATTTTTTAACGTATCTTGGAAAACATTGTACACGTTGACGAATTTATTCAAGGCTTTACCCACATACAAGTAATTAAGTAATACGCTATTAGTTAAGATGTACAATTTAAAAAAATCCAATTTCATTCGGACAGTAGAATGATGGGGAATATTTAAAATGTACCTGAGTGTATTAAGGGTACAGGATAGAAAAGTTTTAAACAATTAAACAATGCCAATAAAGCTAGGTTTTATCTACACAAACCTGGATATTGTTTGTCTCTAATAGCTATTTACCGGAACTTCTTAGGTAAAGTTTAAAAACCTATCAGTATGCTATTTTTTTGGTGTTTTTAATTTCCAGATCCGTTGATTTGTTTTGGCGTAATTGAGTAACGAACATCTACCTTAACGTTAACGTATAATTTTTGAAATATTCATTTCCAATAACATAATAATATACATTTAAAAATATTAATTTTAATATTTATAAATGCGTAACTTACAGGTTTCTTAGGTACGACTGTTTGAAACTTCTGTTATAAGCCTTGAATTTCAGCTGTTACATAAAAAAACAAATTTCGAGGTAAAGTCCCCGCAAACATGAATAAGAAACTAGTTTCGAACTTCGTTACACCGTTCCAGATATCTTAATCTGAAAAGTTTTCTGAAGCAGATATAAGAAAAACTAGGTAAAAGGTACCACGTGATGTCGGCTAAAATAGAATTGTAGACATCACCTCTTCTCGGTCAAAAGGTGTTTTTCCCTCTTAACTTACGATAGGTAATACTCCATTAGTCCCCACTAAAGGAGTATCATCAAAAGAAGATGGGCAGCGGTGTCTATTCTGTCAAATTTAGTTAATTTTTTTGTGCTTTTGTTAAGTAACTAATTAGATGGAATAATTATGTCTCAGACGGGACTCAAGCCCGCATCATACATACCGGGCATGGAGATGCGGTTTCGAGTCCCGCTTGAGACATAACGTTTCAAGTTTATATACTAAATTGCAATACAAATGCTAGAATATCATGTAAAGTAATCAAATAGACTAAAACAATAATTAATTTATCGTTTTGAATTTTAAATTAAAACCTTTTTATTATGTAACAAGATTCAAATTTTTTTTATTTATTTATTTATTTAAGCTTTATTGCACAAACGAACAGTTATTGTACAAAAGGTGGACTTAATGCCACGAGGCATTCTCTGCCAGTCTACCATCGGGCTAAACAGAAATGCTTAGTAAGCGGTGCGATAAAAAAAAAAGTTATTTAATAAAATTATCAATAAAAAAAAATACTAAACTACAAAAAATACATACCTATACTTACATATAAACTGAACACTAATATTTAGACAATTATTATACATACTAAATACATGTAAAATATTAACATACACATACATACATACATAAATAGCTCAAACCATTAACTAAATGCTCTAAGATAAATAGTGACAAAAATATATTAATATAAATGACGACAAGTATAAAATAGTGAAAGCAATGTTCATGTTGATGATTCCAATTGCTTCAGAAAATGAGACCAGACATTTTTCTTAAAAGTGTATTTACAGGAATTTTGCTATTCTTGTATCATTCTGCAAAAGAAGGCATGGTGTTCTAAATATTCTGGGTTTTCTAAGGCCTCTGCGTCGAATTTAGCGGGCAGCGGGGCGGGAGCGGCGCGGACACTGCAAATGTAGGTATGCGCCCGCCGCGCGTCTTGCTCGGGCATGCCATTTGCAGTGCCGCGCCGCTCCCGCTCCGCTGGCCGCTAAATTCGAGGCAGAGGCCTAAACCCAACTGTGGCAGTAGTTTTTCACACTTATTAAGTTCTATGCATGATTTTTATGATTATGAATGATGATTAAGATTTAAATTTTTCGTTCATTGACAATTACTTATTAATCAACTTAATGTTTTTAAGTCTCGGCTTATAGTTATCCATTGTTACAATAATATTTCAATACTTTACTAAATAAATTTATATGCTCGAGGGATCCATGAATTTTATTAGTACTTCTGCAACATGAAAATCCTAAAATATGCAAATTAAAACGTTTCAAGTTTTATTATTCAGAAACATCTGACGTCGGGAGCACTGGATAGAAATAATTGATAAAATTATGCCATACATTATTCCTTAGCTGTTGTTAAACTAGCCAAGCGTGTATCTTTTTAAATCTTATGTCTGATATCAGTACTTAAAAATTATGTTTTAGCGGGTCCCGTCTGAGACACAATTTTTCAAGTTTGAATACTGATATAATAATTGAAATTAAATTGCAAAAAATATTATACAAAGTATCTTATGTCTGATTTTTTTTTCAATCTTTAACTATTAGAATTAAGTGCTGCCCCAATTGATTTAATTTTATTACTTCTGAACAAAATCAATATTCAAAAAACTAGAACAGTAATAATATAGAAAATTACCTCTAGTACTTATTGAAATACTGTTAACTGCTTTTCATTCTGGCATTCTTTCGTATTGTACATTATTGCTAAAAGCGGCCGCTTTTGGCGTTTGCGACAAATTCAACTTTTTAAACAACTAAATTTGTATAATATACAAATTTAGTGTTTAAAAAGCATATTATGCTCGAGGGTTGCCCCGTTGGTCTAGTGGTTTAGATACCGGACCAAGATCTCGGGGCCCCAGGTTCGATTCCCGGGTCGGGCAGCAAAAACTTTAAAATTTTCGAACATTGCTCGGGTTTGTGATCACCAACCCGCATTTGGCAAGCGTGGTGATTATGCTTTTACCCATCATTGCTATGGTAACTTGAATTCAATGATGGAGGCCTTCTCCCTGCAGTGAGATGATTATAGGCTGTTACTTACTTTTACTTAAACAACTAAATTAAAAGTTAACTGTGATTCAATAAATACTAGAGGTAATTTGCTAAAATGATACTGTTCTAGTTTTTTGAGAATTGATTTTTTTAGAAGTAATAAAATTAAATCAATTGGGGGCATCACTTAGCTCTAGTAGTTCCTTTATGAGCAAATACATTTCTGGTGTAATTGGAAAATACATTCTTTGAATAAACATAGTTTGACTGTCCCACTTCAACACACAACCTTACGATTGCTGCAGCTCTAACTATGGAGCTACCAAGATGTATTCTACTTGTGAACTGGTATCAAGAGATTTTTAAATATTAGTTTAATTTTTCAAAGGCTTAATAATTAAACTACGAAGCTTTTTTAAAACATAATTAGATATTATACCTACTGTTTCAAACTTTCATGGTCACTATCGTAAGAGTTAGTTATTTTGAGATTTCTACCATGTACCTTGTTTTTTATGAGTTTCCCTAAGATAACTTCCCGTCAGAGAAGCCTGGTGTCTACAAAATTGACTGTAGTTGTGGAAGCTCATATATCGGCCAAACCAAACGAACAGTAGCGTGCCGCGTAAAGGAACACATAAAAGCGGTTAAAAACAACGATACGCAGAAATCGGCCATCGCGGAACACTTAAAACATTCGGGTCCTAACCACTGGATTGAGTTTCACAACACACAGATAATTTCCACTGAACGCCATTACCGGTTAGAGAAGCGCTCGAAATCACCAAACACAAAAAATATTAATCGTGAAGATGGCTTTAAATTGTCGTGTGTCTCGATTCCAGTGGTTAAAAAAATATGTAATAACCAGAAAAATACAAAACTAATGTTTCGCGATCGGATACTGGGAGTGTTGTGTGTCGAGAACAGGTTCGAGTGAATAGTGAGTTTGCAAACAATAGTACCAGTGTCGAGTGCAATAAAAGACTGCGTCGAAGGGTAGATCGATATATCTACTCGTGACAACCACCTACCCGCAGTGACATCAGTTCTTCCGCGATCACGGCGCTTGCAACAGTGCCGAAATATCGGAAACTCATAAAAAACAAGTTACATGGTAGAAATCTCGAAATATCTAACTCTTATAAATAGATATTGAGTCAAAGAGTAGGTATACCCATTATTATTTCTTTGAATTTTCATCTCTTCAAAATGTTTCACTTTCTGCCTAATTATGCTTTGATGTAAGATAATTGGCCCACTTGCTATGTGAGTATTTTTACTCGTTTATTCTTAAAATAATTCAAAATTAACTAAAGATTTAAATTGTTACAAATAAATCTTAATAATATTGAAAAGGTGAATGTTTGGATGGATTTTTGTTGCTGAATAACGCCAAAACGGCTTAATAGATCTAAATTAAATTTAGCAGAGAGTTATTATTTGGTCAGAAATAGCATATAGGTTAAAACTCCCATTTCCCGGTTCCCGTAGGATTCTTATGTTTGTTTTTCATATTGAGAGGGATCGACATGGTTTATGCATAGTGGCAGTGTACGGATCAGGTTGTAGCATTGACTATGTCTGCGAATAAAGTCGCGGGAAATAGCTGCTAGTGTCTCATATTTCTAGTTTAACACTGTAACGAAAATTAATCAAAACAGACACAAAATAAACACATATATTACATAACTATTATTATCACATCATATAAAATTGCGCAAAGAGCACAGCTGGATGCGAGAAGCCGAGGATCGACCTAAGTGGCGTGCAATTGGAGAGGCCAATGTCCAGCAGTGGACTGTGATAGGCTGATGATGATGATGATGATATAAAATTGACGTAGTTTACGAGTATTAGACCCGTTACTTATTAGCCTGGTAGAGATTGATTCTTAGCGATAGGACCGCTCCATTGTACGAGCCTTTGTAATGCTTAATGTTTAGCCCCAACAAGTTACTTAAACCAATTTGTGTTCATTTATTTTACTTTGTAAAATTGTGGAACCGGCAGTTGTGTATAATATTCATTTATAGAATGTAATATAGACATAAACAAATAAACCTTTTTCTCTTCTAATGTATGTATACACAATAAAGTGTAAATAGCTAAATTATTAATTATACAAAGATTAATAAGAACATACAAAGTTAAAAAGTTAGATAATTGTATGATTAATTGATTAAAAGAACTTACCTCCCTCGATCGTGAGTTATTCCAGACACAATTGAAATCAATTGTTATCGCGGCACCGGAGTGCCTCCTGGGGGTTGAGGGATTAAGTGAAGTTTAATCATAATTATAAGAAGCTCCTTATCCGACACGGTTTTACACACTGGAAGTAACACAATATATAGCAGTAGTTATTTAGGGCCTATTCAGTGTTCTGATTTATTCCTTCATGGTCACTTTTGTAAGACTTACCTAGTTATTTCGAGCTTTCTACCATGCAACATTGCCGAAATATCGAAAACGTCTAAAAACAAGGTACATGGTAGAAATATCGAAGTGACTTACTCTTACTATTCAATTTTTCTCCTACTAATCGACATTCAAAGCGTAGGTACTGCGCTGAGCTGAACTTTGATATTAATAGTCAGTTACATATAAAGCTCATTAACAGCTCATTAATTACCCTTGGGACCAAACTTCATAACTAAAATCATGTGACAGCAGCAAAAATCTTTTGCGGGTAATTTGCAAACTTTATGTCATTTCACGGGGACTACCCACGGCTTTGGTACCTTCGGGACGGATAACGGAGATGAAACGAAGTTATTTACTTATATTAACACGCCCCAGTTTTATAGTGTTGTTGCATTATTGTTTTTGTCGATATTTTTTGCGTGTCGTATTTTGCATCAGTCCGTAAAGTGGAATCATTTTTACCTACTTCTTTATTTCGTAATATTAAGTCGATAAAATTTATTTTGTTTGCGTACTCACACACAGAAACACACATACCTACACACATGAATGTGTACTAGAAGGTACGCTGTTTCCTTCTGGCATTAAACCAAATTAGTGCTGAACCAGAGTAGTGAGTATATAAACTTGAAAAATTTTGTCTCAGGCGGGACTCGAACCCGCATCTCCTCGCATGCCGGGCGGGCGCCATACCATTAGGCCACCGAGACACTGCGACACGGAGGAATTTTTCAAGCATATTCTTACGCTGTGAGCCAGCGTTGTTTCATCAAATGTGCCGCCCGGCATGCGAGGAGATGCGGGTTCGAGTCCCGCCTGAGACAAAATTTTTCAAGTTTATATACTGATTTTATAAGTGCAATTAATTTGCTAAAATATCAAACAGAGTAGTGAGATTAAATATTTAAATTATACTGAAGATAATCATTTCATGCCTAAAAATTTTTCAGAGTGTGTTTTAGTATATAAAAACATATTTTTTTTATTTTTAACTAAGGCATAGCAACTCTTGGTCTGAAAGAAAATAATTTCGAAGAAAATGATTTTCTTAGACTCCCACACATAAAAGTATAAAAATCTTACTAATTGATACTCGACTTTTTAGAAAAGAAATAGCATGTCTTAGTTAATTTTATGATTATTATTTAAATTTATTCTTTCATAGAAATGGTAAACAATGTTATGTTGTATGTTTTCGACTCAAAAAATCATTCATGTACATTTAGTTTCTAATATATTTTATTACCTACCCTTCTTAGAATTCTTAGGTCAAATAACATGTTAGACGGTTTTGAGATCATTTTATTGTAATAGTTAGGTATATGTTTTTACCACGTTCCACTTACTGTGTGTTCGATTTAAAACTAAACGAACTATGTTGAACCGGTCGTTTGACTGAGATAAATTAATGATAATGATAAACCCGGGTCAAATTAATTGTAAGATAGAATTTGAATTATGTGACTTACTGTAGATATTATAGACACTTTGTTTTCAATTATATAGTCTTATAATTAAACTAAGCTAGTTTTTTATTCGTAACACTATCTTAGGTTAAAGAACACGCAGAGTGTAACGTTACACCGCACTTAGCTTCACTTGGCATCTGAGGTAAAATATCGATAAAAAAAATCTATCGATAGTTAAACCTCACTGTTTTGACGGACCACATTATAACAGATTTAACTTAGCATCTACCCTTCTGCGACCCACATGTGACGCTATTGTTTCACTACTGTGCCCATTGAATAGGAGGTTATTCAGGTGTCTATCATTTAATACAATGGGGAGAGTTTTGCAATTAAAACCGCAGGTATAAACACTTTTGCTAATGTGTGAATTCCTCATTAACAACCTATTAAAAAATGGAATTATTCAATACAACTAGGTGATGGGCTGATGTCGACAACGCTTCACATGGTTGAGACTGACTCAATCGTTAAAAAAACTATTGCGAAAAATCCCCATGCTAAAGAAAATTTAATAATACTTTAATGATAAAATAGCAATTTAATTGCAATTATAGTATCTTATTATCAGTATTGTGTTGCATGGAGATGCGGGTTCGAGTTCCGTCTGAGACATAACTTTTCAAGTTTAAGTACTAAAATTAAGTAATACTATAACGTAGCAGAAAATCTGTGGTACCCTTGAAGAGGAATACCCTCAGAAAACTAGGTTCTGCTACGCTACAAAAGAAAATGATGATAGGGGGAAAGTTGAGGGAACCTACCTCTCTATAACTATTCCCTAAGAATTAATAAACAAAACACAAGATAATTAAGACTAAGAATACATATTGAGGATAAGCATACGTAGCTTAAATTTTAAATTATATTTTTACAAGCAGCTTACAAAAAATACATAAAGAGGTGAGTTTAATCTAAAATTGGTGAAAATACAGTGTATCCTAACCGAAATTTAGATGAATTTACACAATTTAAGAAAAATATTACGTTTGACAAGGCGGTTGTCAGCGGTAACGACGCAATGTCTGCCATATACTGCCAATATAACAAGAACATTTTAATAAATATGTCAAAATTAGTAAATAGATAAAATTACAAGGAATTAAAAGCTAAGCTAAAGGCCCCGTTGGTCTAGTGGTTTAAATACCGGGCCAAGATCTCGGGGTCCCAGGTTCGAATCCCGGGTCGGGCAACAAAAAGTTTCGAATTTTCGAACGTTGCTCAGGTTTGCGATCACCAACTCGCATTTGGCAAGCGTGGTGATTATGCCAGCACAACCATCATTGCTGTGGTAACTTGAATTCAATGATGGAGGCCTTTTCCCTGCAGTGGGATGATAAGGCTGTTACTTTACTTTTTTTTTATGAGCTAAACTAGACAAAATGAGGATGAGATGAAAAAGGAATGAAAGGTAAGGTACCTACATACCACAATACCTGGCTCAAGGTCAAACAAAAAATCGTTCAGATATTGGAGGTGCATAACCAAAGCCATCGATGAAACTCTACTGGTTTGAATTTTGCGCGGGAACGCGAACAGTTCACCTCTTTCTTGGGGACTTCTCTACATTCCTTCAATCTTTCGACTGTCTCCAAAAACTCCATCGAAGCATTAAAACGTCTAACATCAACGTTTTAATGCAAAAAAAAGACAATATTACTAAAGAATTGGCTGTATGGACAAGTATCCGAGGCCGTTAAACTTACTAAAGGAAAAAAAAACAGCTTATAATAATAATATGTTATAAATGGGCACAGGCTTCTAATAGGACAATTTTGCCAAAATCACCAAGCATAGCTATCGGGTTATCAATCCAACTTTAGCCAATGATAGAAAAAAAAAACACTGATAACCATGTCGTCGTCTCCTCACAGTTTCTCTCATTTTGATGTATTTGCGAGACAAATATTATATGGTAAAAGATTTATAATCTCGATGGTTCGTTAACTAAGTGGATATACCTATACAGGATGAAATTTAAATCACCAACCAAATTATAATACAACAATCTAAAAGACAAAAACCAAATGACGTATTTTTCCTTTAGGTATAGCCCAGTACAAAAATGTCAAGAAAAAGCACCTAGAAAATGTCCGTCAAAAATCTAAAATTTTGGATACGTCCTCCTCGCAACACACTTTTTACGCGATGCGCATCTCATTGATTCGACGATATTATTCATAAGTTTTTTTTTTCATAGCTTCACATGCTTCGGACCGTGAAAATTGAAATATTTGTTGCGAAAAATATTTTCAGGTGAAAACTTGACCTACATTTTTATTAAATAAATGGGTTCACTTTAATATCTAGCCTCAAAGTTCAACCTTTTCGTCTGACACACAGACAGACATGGCCATAGCGAAACTGTAAAGGTTCCTTGTCTACACTGCGGAACCCAAAACCGATATCCTTAAGTGTCCATCAAATTACCTGTCAAAACATATAAAAGATACATTCCATCGCCGGGGGAAGGGATCGATTCTGGAGTTACGACACCATACAGGAATAGACGGCAAACTGTACGAGACCCACATAAATAACGAATACGTATCATACACGTGGTTTTCATGACACCTTTTTATGGACATTACTGTAATACTGATACATTATAACATTTTTAAGCTATTGCATAGCTTCTGTCGCGGGCCTTGAGCGTGGAGACCGAATCCAGAAATTCCGTAACGAAAATAATCCTAACACCCACACCCACACACTCGGGGCTAGGCACGATCGAACAATTTTGAATTTACGAAATTTATAAGTATTTAGAAGAAGATGAGAATTTTGACAGTATGGTTGCCTATGGTAACCGTATCTGCCAAAATAACAGAAAAATTTAATTACAAAAGTCAAAATTAGAAAATACTTAGCATAGCTTCTATCGCGGGCCTCGAACGTGGAGACCGAATCCAGAAATTCCGTAACGAAAATAACCTAACACCCCCCACTCCGACCGGCACAGCGGTGATACTTTTTAGTTTTATAATTGCATAAGTTGATAAAAAATGCTATGCAATAGCTTTACCGCGGTAGTCTCCGAGTGCCACACGTCTTTTTTATCTTGACCTACAATCCTGGGGAATTATCTCGATAAAAAATCTAAGAACAATACTGACAGTAATGAATAAGGTACAAATAAGATTATAAATAAAAATTAGATAAAATTGGATGTACTTCCAAATCGTCAGTTAGACAATATTAAAGCTTTTCTAATAGAAAAAAAAACATCATAATCGAAGCTCTCATTTCTGAGACCGATTTTGACGGGACTTTCACTCATAGATAGATGATGTTATAAGGTAAATTTAGGCTTTTTTATTAACAAAAAATTTTTTTGGAAACAGTCTAGTCTACGCTATCGAGGTTACGGGTACAACTATTTCCTAATATTCTAAGAGTCACACAAACAGACAAACGGACGGACAAAAAGATAAAAGTTAATTACGAAACTCTAAAAAGGCTTAATTTGTAATTGATTTCGGCTTTTTGTAAGCTTCTACTTGAAATTTAGGAAAGCAAAATTAATTAATTTTGAAGCAAGACGTACCTAACCCTTGAGGAAAAATTGCTATATTCCGACCGACAGAACGGAAATTAGGATGTAGGAAAATTCCATCTTCGATGGTTAAAAATAGATATGAAGAGCTACAAAAAAATATAATTGGCTAAAAATGTGAAATTTTACAAAATAATAAATTTAAAACTTGCAGTACTACAGTCTTGTTAACAAAACAGTATTTTTATCGACACTAAAACTACGCTAGCTCTATTAAGTAAATGAATCGTTACAAATTATGCCTCTGCAGTTAGGTTTGAAAAAGACAGGAAAAACAACGTAAGTTTTTTTGAAATCTTCATATTTATAACAATAAAAATGTTTCAGCTTATATCTGTAACAGTCTTTGAAACTATCGAACCGGTAAGTCCTAGACGAGTTGAATTACACTGTATAAGATGGACATGTATGAGTATGCAAAACGATGACTTACAAACGTCTAGTACAGGTCATTATATAAACTCTGTGCTCAGCAGAGAGTACTGATTGAAATTTAAAGCTCAAAGACCGAAAACGCTGATCACAAACCAAAACAAAACCGCGAAAATTGAAGCGCGTGCAAAAACCCGCAAAACTGAATTCAGCTTGACCGTGATAGCGTTCCGATCTTTGAACATACTTTATTATTTATTCATTGAATACCCAAAAGAAACTAAATAACGCAGGTTTCGATTTCAAAGTGTACAGTCAAGATAATATGTCGGTGAATACTTTAGACTATGTCAAAGTAACTTTTGTTGGTTTGCAAGTGGTTTCGAATGGTAATGGACAAATTGTTAGTTTGACATGATACTACAGGTTTAACGACTTCAGAACATTATTTGGAATGAAACTCTTAAGTTGATTTAATTTTGCTACTTTTGCATGTAAATATTATATTCATATTATTCATTTACAAAAGCATGTCATCACAATATTCCAATATGACAGAATGTATATAGAAGGAAAGAAAAGAAGCAGAAAAATGTTTCATTTGGCATCAGGACAAAAGCATTTACACATATCAAAATAAAAAAACATTTAAACAAAAACAAAACGTTAATAATATACTAACTATATAATTAAAAAAAGACGTGTGGCACTCGGAGACTGCCGCGGTGCAGCTATTGCATAGCATTTTTTATCAACTTATGCAATTATTATAAAACTAAAAAGTATCACCGCTGTGCCGGTCGGAGTGGGGGGTGTTAGATTATTTTCGTTACGGAATTTCTGGATTCGGTCTCCACGCTCAAGGCCCGCGATAGAAGCTATGCAATAGCTTAAAAACAAATAATTTAAATTAATTTCACTACATATTATTACTAAACCAGTCTTACATAATCAATGACCATTGGAATGGCTTAAATGGCTCTACTCTCATTAACATTAAAAAACCTCAAAAAAATATTTTCCATAAAAACTAATAAATCGAAAAGTATATAATCATAGAATCGTTTAACATAAAGAAAAAAATTCAATTAACCATTCGAGACCTTCTAAGTGCACCCATCAATCATTCACGACCCAATACATTTTGAATCCAAATGCTGGGACACAAATGTTTTACCACAATAACAAAATAGTCAGTAGATACCAGAGATTTTATTAAATATCTTTAGATGAACATACGAATTATTGAATAAATCTTTTCACAAAAAAAATACATCACTATTACACATCTTAAGTCTCATACACATCAGTAGTTCTAAAGTGCCTCTGTGCATTTTTTTTTCCATAAATTAGCCTTAAGCTTAACCTGTCTAAACGGCACGTCTGCGATGCAATATCAGGGTAAACTACACTTCATTTACCTTAAAAACCAATAAAGTTTGATATGAATGGTCACGTAGATTAAGATGATAATGACTGTAGAGCAGCTATAATTGTGTGATGAAGAAAATAAATATGATAGCATGCGTGCACATCATTTCTGGGTATGCACAACCTGAGTTTGAAAAAGAATAATATAGGAGTAATGTGGGGATCTGTATTTTATTTGTTAGACTCACTTTGTCTATGGTAAGACGTAGAAGGCAGGGTATGCAGCGCTTATTGGCAAGTATAGTGTGGATGGTCTTGTATAACAGTAGAGTATCTTCTGCCTCTTTCTATCGTATGTTTTAACTGGAACTTCCTTATTTTCCGAACGTCTTTAGTTATTTATAGCAGACCTGACGAAATGTGCGCCATTTTTATATCCTCCGAGGCCTGTAAAGGCACAAGAGTAATGACACTTTATTTCAGTAAAAGTATTAGTGTTATAACAAGGTTTATGTGTTATCTCCAGTTCCTGAGCTTATGGCGACAAAAGCTCTGCCGAAATCTTTTATTGTAGGGACAACATCTTGTTAGAACATAATATTTGTGACTTCAAAATTAATGTCTGTTTATTCCGTATTCGTTCCTATTTTCCTAATAGAACTAATAAATTGTTTGCGTTGAAATTGCAGTGAGTCGGATGTACAACGCAAATGGTTACTCAGTTAGATATACTGTAAATTTATAAAATAATATGTTAATTCGAATATTTCTCAAAGATATCACTTTAAAAGTATGTACTGCGTCAGTTGTTATTTAGATCTACGGCGCTTATCTATTTTGTTGGCTGTGTGTGTATTTACTTTATTTTTGTATAATAGATAGATATATATTACTATTATTGCACAAAACACAAGTGATATCACTTAGAATTTAACAAATTTGTACATAAAAGGCAGTTTTATTACTAAAAGCAATCTTTTTCAGACAACCTTAGGGGAGAAAAATAAAACTATGTCTTGGTGGAATAGGGGTGACGTGACGCGGTGCAAATTAAAGAGCCGATTAATAAAATAATACACTTAAATATGTCAAAGGCAAAACTTTTCCTTTAGTATAGCTTTCAGGATGTTTGACTTCAATCCAGATTTTATATGCATCGGTCAAGAAATTATTGTTTTCGCACACAGACGCATTAAAACCACAAATCATTTATACTTCTGGCACCACAGTTTCGTTATTTTCTATTCTCGGGGATATGATTCTCTGTTTGAGGGGCCAAAACAGACTCGCAAAGGCTCGTACAACTTTTACATCTATAATGCAATGTGACACCAATTTGTGCCCGTTTGTTTACATCTAGGTGCAAACCTCGCTTTGTGCAGGAATATTGCAGAACATGGATTTGTCACCGTAAAATTGTAAACTTCGTCAGTTCATAATTGAATGTCGATGGATTTCAATCTAACCTAACCTAATCCATCGTTAGTTTATAATGTCACGCATTGTTTCGTAAACTGATCTGTCAGTTATTACTAAGGACTAATCTTTTCACATTCTTGAGATCTGTCTTACAATTTTACAGTGACAGATACAAATAATACTGGGGTGGACAAAGCTACTAGTGGACAGGGTAACGAGAAATATGGAAGAACCATAACTCTAGCGACGTAGTGATGTGTTAAAGGGCATTTTAAAAGTGAAGAGGATTACCTTAACACGGCTCTCATGTAATCCATTTTAGATCTTTACAAGCGTGACTATACATAATGCTTCCTTCCTTCGAGCATATCAGCTAAGGCCAAATCGAGAATGGCTAAGGCTATCAGCCATTCTCAATTTGGGATCTGTTTCTCATCAGGTTACACTTCAACCGGCAAATAACGGCATGAGTTGAGAAACAGAAAACACCTAAAGCAATTATTTAATTCAAATATTATAGTGACGGCCTATAATCATCCCACCGGTGGGCCTCTATCATTGATTTTAAGTTACCATAGCAAAGAAGGGTACAAGCATAATTACCACGCTTGCCCAATGCGGGTTGGTGATCACAAACCCGGGAAATGTTTAAAATTTAGAAAACATTTTGATGCGGACCTGGGGATCGGTCCCGGTACTCCGAGATCTTGACCCGGTATTTCAACCACTAGACTAACGGGGCGTTACTACTATATAGTCTAGACGCTTGTAGACTTTTTGGGGGGAGTTGTCCCCATTTTAATTGTGTCTGGAAAAAAAGTCTACAAGCGGCTTAAAACGAAAAAACATCATATATTTCGTGTTACAAAATTGGTCGGCAAAAGCCACACCACACTTTGTCACTAACTTGGCTGAGCAATTGGCTAAGGTCAACGCCATTTGATCACGCCCAAAACGAGTGCTGTCAGACATTTTTTTCCCACCGAGATAGATGAGAATAAAATGTTACAAAAACGTTGATGAAATACCTATTTAGGTAGCCAGACACTCCGTCATCACAACACCGCAAATAATTTTGGCCAGAAACTTAATTAAAGGTACAATGTACCAAAAATGTGTTGTGGTTACGCAGAGAAAATGTTTCGGGTCCATACTGTCGAGTGGTATTTTTCATTTAACCCCGTATTAAGTGTTGGGGAGTTCAAACTGGTTTTGGCGATACTGAAATACCGGGCTTTTATGCAAAGTTTGACACAGTCTGCGTGTCTTTCAAAAATAAATTATGTAGGTCCCTACTCGTTTCAAGAGCTTATACACAACAATAATAAATTTGTAAGTAAATCATGCTTTTATAAAAATCATAGGCTACAAATTACTTTTAAACTTTTACTTCGCGCTGAGTTGCAGTGTCTCGGTGGCTTAATGGTATAGCGCTTGCCCGGCATGCGAGGAGATGCGGGTTCGAGTCCCGCCTGAGACATAATTTTTCAAGTTTATATACTGATATTATAATTGCAATTTCATTGCTAAAATATCAAATAAAGTATTTTAATTGATTGTTTTTGTAAAAATTTGTTATAACATACTGAAAATGCGTATAAGCAAGGATAAGACTCGGTTGCTGTTGTGGTGCGATGTCTACTGGTGTTCTTAGATTGTTTATTAAGCAATTGAATTGCTACAGTAAATTGCAAATGCTATTAGGTGGGGCTCGAACCCACAAAAAAAAAACCCGAATAACGCATGCATTCATCGTTACCAACCTAAATCAGTCCACTGTTGGACACAGCCTCGCTACAAGGTGAATTTTGCTATAATCACCACGTTTGCGTTTGCCAGGCGACTTGACGCTCGCAATATGTTCAATGGTAGAAGGAAGGCGCTACTGCCTGTCTCCATCTGGAAGTTCTCTTATAGTCGCCACTTTCGACACGATATAAAAACAGAAGAGGACGCATCGCACCACGCGTGGACCTGGGCCGATTTCACAAATTCTTTTTTTATTTTGTTTGTTATGGTCAGGAGAATGTTTCTATGAAAGAAAAAATGAAGAAAATTGCGCGGAGAATTAGACAATTTAAGAAAACCTAATCACCAAACTAAATTATTTGTAATGTAACCTTAGCACTTTTGACAATTTAAACTTTTTTAATGTATGGCGTTTGACATAATATTGACGTCATAATGCTTGCTGCAAACGTACCCGCCAGTAAAAAAAACAAAGTTTGTTATTAATTTTATTAAATCATTTCGTAATCAATATTCATAGTTAAGACAGGACATCGTCTGTCGGGTCCACTAGTCTATTATATTAAAATGCCAGCATCACACGTCACAACAAATGCAATAATAACAGGTAATGGAATTATTAGTACTCAAAACAAAAGGCCCTCGAATTGAAAAAATAATGATTAAACTTTTATTTGTATAAAGTTTTTCAATGTTGTACAAATAAAACTTAAAGTGTAAGTAAACATTACAAAGTAAATAAACTTCGTTCCACTTCGTTTAAACTTGCCTAACTGAGTTTAAAATATTTTCCCCGAGACGTCATACGGTCGTTAAAGGTGAAAGGTATGAAGCCTGTTCGAAGATGTTAATTAATTATAATGAAGTATTACAAGTAAGAAGACTGATGTGATCAAAGTAACTCTTATTAAATAAATAAGTGCAGTTATCGGGTAGAGACAAATGTAAAAAAAAAGCAGTTGAATCTGATCTCTTATTTTCAGTAATAAAGTATAAAATGGATTGCGATAGGTCGACAATTTTAACACATTCCAAGACACAATTCGAGACACAATATCTTATACGCATTTATATGTATCGTGTCGTGGAGCACATAATATGTAAAAATAATATCACTCTTCTTCTTTTTGTGGGTGTCGTAAGAAGCGACTAATGAGGTTTTTACTGCTAGAAGAGAACTGGAAGTGGCGTCATTTCTCTTCTAGCAGAACTGCGATCGCTTACACTCCTGCCAAGCGAGAAGAATAAGTAATATCCTCGTTTTATAGAGGTCTTCGCCCAGCCCAAGTATAATATTTTATACTTAAATGATGTTAATATGTCTAGTAGGCTGGGTACATATAAAATGAATAATTCAAGCTTCCATTTTAGAGTTGTTCCAATGTGATCATTTTAACTCCTTTTTCGTATATTATTATTTAAAAAATCCAATCAGATCCTTTGAACAATTGGCTTGTCTAATATAGTTTTATTTTAGATCGATGGTAGACAATAAATGTGTATCACTGATGTCAATTTGTTTTGGTGTTTTATAGAAAATCGTAGCTGATTGAGAACTTTGGTGCTTGGAGACATCAAAGTTACAAAAACTTATTGCATCATTCTCTAGGATTAAAGTAAAATCATATGTTGTGAGTATTGTGTTTAGGCCCGAGTTAACCAACAGACGTTTAAGTTTAAACAGCGTTTAAACAGCGTTTAAAATATGATTTGACATATTTTGTATGGGAATTGTGTCAAATTAATCGTCACTCTTTGTTTACCGGCTGTTTAAATGTTGGTGAACTCGGGTCTTAGTCTCGTTTTGGTTAGTTAACGACGATTAAAGTTTACAAAAATATAACATTATCAGATTTACGAAATAATTGATTATTTAATGAACCTTGTACAAGTGCCTCATGTATAATTTTATCTATAGTCCCCTTTGTTCATGATTACGTGTTGCATGCGGGACCAATTAGGGCTGATTCAATTGAACTCCTACGCAGAGTGGAAATTTCACATCGCCATTTTTGTATCTGTTTCAAATATTTGAATAGCTACATTACATCATCATTGACATCAAATCCTTTGCCCACAGCTGGGCAAAGGCCTACACTAAAAAATAAACAGTAAATAATTATTATGGAGACCGAACCGAACCGAAGATACTTACAAAATAGTTTGCCTGAGGACATACGACGGGAACCAAGTAAAAATATTTTTATGACTTAACTCAAAAAATTCTTATTATCTTCCATAGGTTAACAGCTTAATGTATAGTTATCTATAGATCCCGCAGACAAACTGTGTAAACAGTTTTGCGGGACCTTGTAACACATTCCCGGACGCAATGCTAGTAGACACAATAGAAGTTTTATTGTTATCACGTCGTCGGGCGGTTGGTGTCCGGTAAAGTGTTAAACATCAGTCAATTGTGTGTATACTTACCAATAAATAAATAATAATTAATAATGATAAACTAAAGATCTCTACAACGATCGGTACTACGTTGCCCGCATACAGCGGCCTTCCCCAGATCGTCGGTCTTCCTTTTTCTATGGATTTCCTCATTATGACTTTATCACGCAGGGAAACTAAGCATTGCTCTCACTATTGCCTGCTGTTTAACCTTTTTATGAAACGCATATTAAGCGACCACGTTTTTGTTGACTTCAATGTAAGAATAAGAATAAGAATAAGAAAACACTCAGGTAATTGACCACAAGCACGTTACAAAAAAAAACAATGTCAAAAATTACAAAACAAAACATAATAACCAAAAACACAAGAATATAATTAAACAACATTTAAAAGTGTCCAATCAGGTCCCAGCCTCAGCATATGCTGTAACAACACGAGGGCCGCTGCAGCGCTGGTATTCTGGTGGGACCTAAATGAGTGACAGACACAGTCAGAAGTGATAAAGAAATAAACGAAAAGAGAAATAAAAATTAAAAAAAAACATAAAAAACCGAACTTTAAAACGTTAATGTCAGATGTAGACAAGGTGAGTTAGCATTGATAGCAGATGTGAAATTGAATAAAAAACAAATATAGCCGTCCGAACAACAGAACCGACAAAAGCGTAAAGTAAATGTTTTTTCTTTAATTCGAAGCAATAGATGGCCGTCGTTTGGCACAAGCTCAAATTACCTATTTGAGCTTATTATCGGCTAAATTGTATGTTAACTTGTTCCAAAGTTTTCAGTTGTTTCGTATCTTGCCAACTCGGTTTCAATGAGATGAACTTTGTATTGGTCAAAATCATATTAAAGTAAAAATAAAACACTTCTGAATTCTAATTGTAAGTTATGTTTTGTCAATTGTATAAGTCAATCTGAGTGCTTCGTGTCTTGGCTATATTTTATAACTGCTTAACTTGATATTTAATAACTGCGTTAAAAAGACTTCTGACCTTAGCTAAATTATTACTTTAGCTTAAGAGCTTGTCAAAAGGTAATTAAATTCTAAATGCACTTACCGAGGGTCCTATCTAAACTGGTTTTTCTTGGTCACAAGATTATACTTTTTTAGGAAGTGGCGGTAGCACACCTTAAAGCCCTTATTCTTGTATGTAGAGTGAAGTCAGGTGAAGTAAAATCTAACTAAAAAAAGGCGAAGGCCAATTGGCTTAATGTCCTTGAAAGAGTAGCACGAGCTGTCAAAGATAATGTCTGTGTCACCTGTGATGTCTATACTCTCTGAACTGATGTAATTTCAGGTCCTTTTTTGGAAACCTACTTCAGGCACCTGCAGTCCCTTGCATTTATAAGTTTTGCATGTATAATTATTATTTCCTAAGTTTTAGAATTAAATTGCATATTTGTGATGATAATTTATTTTATTTTTTGTTTAGTATTATTATTACAGCAGTTTTTCAGCGTTTGAGCAAGTCGCAATAACTCGTATTTAGGCAGGACTATATATTTATTCATTAATCAAGCAATCTTCCCATGTTTTTCGATAGGCATCATCATGACGAACTATGTAAAACCTATAGAGTTAGTTACAGAGAGATACATTTTGAAAAGTAGCTTGCCTTTTTACATAATTAAAAATAAATGAAACAGCTAAATATTACAATTTTATGTGATTATTATGTTCAAACAAAATTTTGAACCTATTTCCTAGTTCATCGTTAGAATATAATGAACCAGAAATGGTACCTATTTGGTTACTGGTACTACAAACAAGCCTGAGGGCAAGTTCATTTCGCGGGTTCAGAAGTGCTTAGGCCCCTGACCGGTTAACTAGGCTCTTGTGCCCGCCTCCCTTCCAACATTAAGAAGCTTTTGCGTCTCAAAACAAAGGCAGGAAAGTGTTAAATGGGCACATTTGCAAGATGGGTTCTGCCCTGGCTTTTAGATGGAATTGAGTATAACTATTTGTTCACGTTGGGCTATATACGAAGAAATGTGTTTACTTGATCTGGATTACGGTTTTCAAAAAGGTTAGATACTTTGGATATTTACAAAAATGATTTTTAGTTTTAAATTATATTTATATTATTTTTAATCCAAAAAGCATTAAGATAATTTTATACGGTCCACAAAATAATTACAAATGAAATAAAATTCAAGCCTGTTCTCGCACCGATGACTGGCCTCGCTTGATGCGATCGCCTTCACTTTATATAGACAATGGGAAAGAACATAGGCTGCCCTAAGTAACTATTCCATGCGCCAAAAGTCGCTGGCAAAAGCTAGTAGAATAATCAAAAAGTGATCGATGCCGGACAACCCATTTATGTTGGATTTGACAGATTGCAAAATCTCAAGAAAATTCTTATGGCGCGACCGCGCGGCCTTACGTTCATAAGTAATATTAAATGTTACCACCGATCCTTTTTTTATCGTATGTTAAGTCCTGATACATCAAGTTTAAATCATTTATCCGTATTTCCACATTTGTATGAGTACCTACTTACGTATATTTAACGTATCAAATTCACATTAATATGTTGAATTTAAATTGAAAATTGCTTTATAAGTTATTCGTTTATATGATTGAACATGTAATTGCTGTCAGCAATTTTACAATTAGTAAGTTTATTCATTGGATTAATAATTTGCTATTGAATCAATATTTTAATATGTTGTGCTAAAAATAATTTAATTCCGCTATGATAGCAACGAAATAAACGATTCAATTTCGGCGTTCCTATTTTACAGGATGAAATTTCAACCTATTTCCAAAATTTTTATAGGCGTTCAGTATCGCATTTAGAGCCTATTTATGAAGTAAAAATTGTAAATCAAGTTGTCACCCGAAAATATTATTCGCGATATAGGTATTTTTCAATTTTTGAATAGTATCGTAATGAACGAATGAGATGCGCCACGCGTAAGAAAAGTGTTGCTTGGCGGCCGTATCAGAAATTTTAGATTTTTGGCGGACATTTTCTTAGTGCTTTATTTTAACATTTTTGTACTGGGCTATACCAAAAGAAAAAATACGTTGTTTGTTGTTTTTCTCGCAGATTGGTATATTAAAATTTGGAAGTTGGTTAAAATTTCATCCTGTATATGTACCTAATGGGCTGCAGGGTATTTAAAATGGTCATTAACTACTATGTACGCGCCGTTATTAGACATTTGGGCTGTTTAGAACTTTGAATAGCGGTAATAACAATGTTATCAGTCTATTTTATTTACCATAGTGTTTTGCGCATTATATAAGTGGGAAAGATAACCAATTGGAAATGGTGTAGGAGGCCGTTGTGTTTGTATGCTAGAGAACAAAAGGGCCTTTAGGGGTTCCAAAGGCCAGAGATAAGGAATCTTTAGGGTTTTGCTATGTCCGTGTACGCTTAGATCAGAACTTAATTTTAGTATGGTTAAAACATCGTGATTTATGTTTGGTTCGTCAGTGCTGATGTTGTTATACCCGTGAAGAGTCTTTGAATTGATGATTGTTCAAAAATTGCGGGTATTCGTACACTATCGTGACTTGTTCTTTTGTATGCAAGAGTAGAAGTACATGTTAATTGCGTCACTTTAAAATTAAACCTTAACTTAATCTTACTTAGAATTAATATTACTAGAATTTGAAATGCGAAAGTGTGGATTAAGAACGCATAAGAACAATAACGTTAGAACATTTTGTATGAAAATAAATAATAGTCTAGAAAAGCACATGGGCCCCTTTTCACTCCAAATTAATGTTTAGGTCCTGTGGGATAACATGTTTGTTTTCATATTGAAGGGATTGACACAATTTTTGGCATAGAAGCAGTTTAGGGATCACATTTTAAATCAATTAAACAAAGTCGCTGGTAGCAGCTAGTATTACAGTAAAATCTAAAGCGGAAATGGAAAAATATTGACTTTCTGTAGCCAAAGAACTTTTTTGTTTAGCAAAACTAAATCGCTTTAATTTGCTTGTAATCAAATTCTTTACCGACAAAAATAAGAGGCAGATTAAAATTTAACGCGTGTTTTGACCACGAACCTATCTCTTTACCCCATTGACCGATATTGATTACTTTTTTCCAATTGATAGTTAATGTTTTTGTTCATAATAAGATCAAGGACAGGTTGGTGTAAATTTAATTAATTAAAAATAAGGATGAAATTATTTAAAATTAAAAAAAGGAATAGAAAACAAGCATGAATAATCCATACATTTTAAATCGATGTCAAACAATAAATAACTGACACTAATTATCTATAATATATAAATTTATGTTGCCGTTTGTGTGCGATCGATCGAAATGTTTGTAAAAAGAAATACATCAAAGCACCAGTTTGAATAAACTTGTACGCTTTTATTACCAAGTAGGCATAAGGCCGTGAATTCAGATTGAATGTTTGTAAGGATTTTTCTACCTAAAACCTTTGTATTGCGCTTGCGTATATGGGGGTATGTTTCCTGCTAGCCACAAAGGATGGGAAGTTTCATTGTTCAGTATACATTTTCTTTAGTGTGTTCAAAAAAATATAAACCTTGTTACGTCGTAATTAACTGTACCTTTTATAGGAAGTCAGCCTCCATTAAGGTGTTAGAGTTCATAGTTTTTGTAGTTATGCAACGTGAATACTTACTTTTATGTATAATTATGCCTAGATACTGTGGCACTTTTATCGTAAGTCCGTCAAATAATAGACAGAGTGATCAGTTTAGAAATAAGAAATTATCCTCGATAGGTATTTTAGAAACAAATTAATTCTTAGAAAGACTAAGACTGCTGATTTAGATATGTACATTGCCGTATCGATATGTAACTGGCCGGAACGTAACATTCTATTGAAAAAAGTATCCCAGAATTCTGCTGGATTGACCTGAAGGAAGCATTTAATTCATCATCAGCCCAAGTCAGTCCACTATCAGCAGTCCTCCTCCTGTTTGAAGAGGCATATGTTCAGACATAAGCTTCTGCAAGATGAGCATTAAAAAAAATTCAGACAGTGTCTATATAATTACAATTAAATTCCACAATAATAACACTACTAATTTAATAATAATCAAATTAAATAAATACAGTTTGCCTTGATCGGTTGACGATCGCAGTTTGGCCAATATTGGCGAGAAGACGCTGCTGCCGGTTTCCTTCTGACCGAATTCAGTCACCTCTAACGACACCCACACAAAGATATTCGGTTTGGTGTAACATTAATTTTAGATTATCACGAAACTAGTTCTTTAATAGCAACTTTTTTCAGATAAGTCTAATGCATGTAAGGATTTCTAAATAACAGAAATTTATTTATAAAAGCACGGCAAAAGTAAAGTTACTTTTGTTTAAAGTGTTTTAATAAATAAAGTATGGTCAGCTCAAGATACAAATTGCAGTATTTGAACGCATGTTAATGTAAAATACTTACAATGTATGTTTAGACACTTCATAAGCTTTTACTAATAAATTCAGATAATTGATACTAACATGATTTATAACTAAGCTTTTAACCGACGCCGCGACGCAAGCTTTCCAATTTGTAACAGCAAGTTTGGGATTTGATTAAATCAAGTTATAAGTAATTACACTTAATGTTACGTTTCAAAGTTAAATAGTGTAGTTTAAGGTAATGATACTATGGACCTTATGCACCAGAAGGATTTTGAGTCAAACGGTTCAAATTCTAACTTAGATTTAGCATCAATAAAAATTTAGGTTTTGCACGCGTGATAATAAGTATAGTGACACGCGGGCAGAGCTAATGACATAAATTTATTATGTAAAATTAAATCTGAACCTGAGCCTTATCGAGTAATGTTTCGCAACTCGCATGTTTGAAGATCAAGACATTCATGCAGGAACAAAACTGGCCAACAAGTTGACTGTAAGAGGGCTCAAAAGTATAACGGCCGGTCCTAATAACCTATCGGAGATAGAAAACAACTCCTGTGTCTTTGTTTCTCTGGACGGCAAAAACAGAGATAGAAACTGTTTCCTATCTGCGATATGCCATAACTAAAGATAGATAGGTTATTGAGAACGGCCGTAAATATCCTCTAATATGACGTTTGTCAAACTTTAACCCTTACAAAATGTATGCAGCACATAAAATGCGGAATGGCGGATGCCTGAGATGTAGAAATGCTTCTGTGAAAAGGCACTAGGCTGCTATCCCACTGGCATTGTACCTTTGTATGGCAGTTCAAGTCACAAAAGAGTGAACTTCACACACTCGGTAAACGCAACGTTAACGCCGCAGTCCCGCCGCGATTTCAACAAGTGTATCTCTTTGCACGTGCGTTGTTTCAGCTTAACCGTGCATCAAATCAATGCACATAGAATCCAAAAAGTGCTGCTTTAACCCAAATGGACATTTTAATATTACCACACAGTTTAAAGTCAGAGTTGCATAAGCTGTTACGGCGCAAAAGCTTGAGATCCATTAGACTGAGGCAGATTAGTGCAAGCGAAATGCGATTCAGTGTTCACGTCCAACTGTTTATGGACTGAGCTTGTAAGTTGGGTTTAGAAATAAGTTATTCTGTACATTTTCTAAGCACTCTTTCTCTTTTCGTTTACGTACTACGCCTGGGTCTTAGCCTATTTAGAAAAGATCGCGTTTTAAAAGGCACGGTAGGCCGTTAATCCTGTCTTCTGTCGCGAGATGGAAAAGGCGGCTTAGTGAACTCTTATTCCAGATAACTTCGGATGAAATATGAATCTAGTGGGTTAGTTAAGCTACAAAAAAAAAATGGTGCAATTGTTCATCTTTTTAGGGTTGCGTTGCCAAAAGGCAAAAAACGGAACCCTTATAGATTCGTCAAGTCCGTCTGTCTGTCTGTCTGTCTGTCTGTCTGTCTGTCCGTCCGTATGTTACAGCCACTTTATTCTGAAAGTATTAGCATGACACAATTAAAACTTGGTAGGTAGGTGTATCCTGTTAACCGCTTAACGATTCTCAAACAAAAAATAAAAAATAATGATATTTAAGGGGGGCTTCCCATACATAGAACTAAAACATTTTTTATTTCACTCAAACCTATACATATGCGGTATCTATGGATAGGTCTTCTAAAATGACATAGAGGTTCCTAAAACCATGTTTTCCATAAGTCTAACATTTGGAAGATAGACGCTTCCAAAGTGGTAAAATGAGTGCCCCCCCCCCTCTAACTTTTAAAATAAGTAAGTAAAAATTTTGGAAAAAATACGTAATGTAGATCTTAACAAAAACTTCCTCTCCCCCCCGGACCGCGAAAGTGTTTAGACGTGTTCACTGTGTCGAGTGCTATAGAAATTTTTAAATTAAATTAAAATAATAAATTTTTATTTGTGAAGTGTTGTGGATTTGAACTTGCGTCCCCTGGAAATCTGCTTTTATGGTTTGCCACTCGCTGCACTGAGCTAGCAGTATTGAGAGTCGCCGCGGCGAATTTTTACTATACATTCCACTGGTGACGTAAACGAGGCTACGGCACTTGTTCTCTCGCTACGGAGTTGCTACGAGGCTGCTACGGAGCTTCTACGAACGAGTGCTACGGACAGACTGTGTTGGAGCTAATTATTGCTCTTCTTATCATAGTGACGTGGAAGTTATTTGTATCGGAATTATGCCCAATATCCAGCGTTCACCACCTGGCAATACTTCTGTTTTGTCCGGCTCCCGCTCTGAACCCGATCTTTTGACACCATCGTCGGCTAGCGCAAGTATTACTAAAAGTGATACGAATATCACTACACGAAATAAGCGTCAAAGATTAGAGACCTCTCCGCTTGATAATTCTAATCGTTTTTCTTGTGATACCGGTGACTTAAGGACGGATCTCCTGAATATGTTGACCAATTGGAAAGAGGATCAAGACAGGCGTCTAAATGAATGGAAGACCTCTCTCGATGATTCAATGTCTAAACTCATATCTGAAGTATCCCACTTGAAAAAAGAGTTTACTGAATTAAAGAAGACAAATACTGAAATAGAAAAGAGTATGGATTTTATTAGCAATATCCAGGAAGAAACATCTACTAAGATCCACGAGATTGAAAATGTCTTAAAATCCAATACCAATTCCCTTCAGCTTGTGGAATCGCAGATCCAAGACATGGAGTATCAAACAAGAGATGCAACAATAGAAATACGAAATATACCCATCAGAGAAAACGAAAACTTTAGTACATTGCTCACGACTCTTTCAAATATCTGCAAAACAATGGATGTGCCCGTAGATCCTAGAGACATACGTGACTTATATCGTTTACCTGGTAGACCAGGTGTATTGAGACCTATTGTTGCCGAATTCATTTGTGTGCATGCTAGAAACAACTTAATATCCAGGGTGCGACAGTTCAATAGAGATAAACCAGTCTCTGAAAAGCTTAATACCCAAACTATCGGACTCCCGGGGGCAAAAACGCCAATTTATATCGACGAACATCTGGGACCATCGCAAAGAAGACTACTGTTTGAAACTCGCCAATTTGCAAAAAAGCATAACTATTCTTGCTGGCATTCCAATGGGAGAATTTTTTTGCGCGTTGATCCTACCGGGAAGCCGGTGTTAATTAAAACAGAGAAGAACCTGTGTGACTTGGTGAAGAAAATATGACTGCCTTTGTTTCTTTACTATATTATTGTTATTTCATGTTGCATCCGAATTTCTAATCATTTCTTTGTTGTAATAATTATTACTGAATACTTAAGCTCTAAAGTCATAGTAATTGCCCTTGCTGGTATAGTTTACTTATACTGGAGTTTTTCCATGCCGATTCTAATACATGAACCTAATTGTTTTGTTTTTGCGGCCTTGTCATTTAAGTTTAAAGATTGTACTAAATCATCTTCCACAGTCACATATACATTCACTCAGATCACATCTAAATTATATTTCATCTACACACAATACACTTATAAAAAACGTGTAATGTTAACAATTAAAGCCAATAACCATTGTATAATGTACATAACTATATTTGATGAACCTTCAATAATACTACTGAAACTAAGTAATCCTCGCATCCACCAATTGACTTATGTGATACTGCCTTATGTTCAATGCTACTGTCCCACCACTGATAAAATTCGATAGAACCAATGAACTTATTAACGACATTGATCAATTCTCTATTGCTCAGTCCTCTGTTTGCATAATTGATGACGTCTATAAACATATGAACTCCTCAGATAATGCCCTAAAAATTATTCACCAAAATATTCGTAGTTTAAATCGTAACTTTTCAGATTTTCTAACATTATTGAGTAGATCTAAGACTATTGGGATTTGATTATTCTCACAGAGTGTTGGCTTCGCAATAAACCTATTCTGCCTTCCCTCGACGGCTACAACCTCACTCAAACTAAAAATAATTTATCCCAAAACGAAGGAGTTGTAATATTTTCCAAAAAATCCCTGCGTGTATCCATATCTGAACCAGATTTTTGTGGCGCTAATTGCTTAATGATTACGTTTGATGGCTCAAAATTATTCGCTATTTACAGACCTCCCGGTTATAAAGATATTTCGCAGTTCATAGAATCCCTTGATAAACTTCTCTCTGACGTGAACAATACTAATATAATCCTTGTAGGAGACATAAATATTGATATACTGGAAAATAATAAGGACCCGAATTCCTCAACGTACTTGAATATGTTGGCAACGCACGGTCTATTGCCAGCGCACTTATTCCCAACGCACTATAAGACTAGTCTCGACCATGTTATGCTGAAATGCAAATATCCTGCTTCTTGCTACGTAGCCGAATCTTCAATTACGGATCACTATACTTTAATAATTAAACTTGATCAATATGTTAAATCTACCAAATACTCTACTCTAAAGAAAGTTGACTACTCTGGACTTGACGAGGCCATGATGAACCTTTGTCTGAAACCTATATACGACCTAACGGATCCTAATGCAGCCACATCACTTCTTTTATCTCTTTTAGATTCTGCGATCAAATCAAATTCTAAAACAGTAATTATTTCCAACCACAAGAGGATCTTACAACCTTGGATGACTGCAGGTCTTTTAAGATCTGTCAAAAATCGTGACAAAATGCATCAAAAGCTCAAAAAAAAACCACACGATGCAACACTTTCGTTAGTATACAAAAGATATAGGAACTTCTGTAATTTATTACTAAAAAACATAAAAAAAGACTACGAAAGCAAACTACTTCAAAAAGCTGCTAGTATCAACAATAAAGCCCTCTGGAATACTCTGAAAAATATAACCAATTCTAAAATTAACAACAACCCTTCGTTTGATCTAATATCCACTGTCAATCTCATAGAGTCAGTAAATAATATTAACAAGTTTTTTGTGTCCATTGGAAAGGACCTGGCCGAAAAAGCTTCCCATAACTGTCCTCGTGTCAAAACACTGCCAAACGGTACCCAACATTCGTTTGTTCTACTACCTACCGATGAATCCGAAGTCCTATCTTCTATTTTATCCCTTAAAAAAGACACTGTTGCTGGGCGAGATAACATAACGGGAGCTTTTCTAAAACGTTATCATCAGATCTTGGTTCCAATACTGACCTATATATTCAATCTTATTTTCTCGACTGGAGTCTTCCCTGACGCATTTAAGCAAGCTGAAATAATTCCGATTTTTAAGAGTGGGGACAGAGGCTGTGTTAATAATTACCGTCCCATTTCTAAATTGTCCACGTTGTCTAAAATTGTTGAAAAATTAATAAACAAACGCCTTATTAATTTTTTGGAAAATAATAAATTACTTTCAAACTCCCAATATGGTTTCAGATCTGGAATATCAACTAATGATGCAGTACATGAACTGACTGATCATATTGTAACTCATTTAGATAGTAAAAAAAAAGTGATAGGGATATTTTTGGATATTGCCAAAGCTTTTGACACAGTCTCTGTGCCGCTCTTGCTGAAAAAGCTAGAACTGCTCGGAATTAGGGGGGTACAACTTACCCTGTTCACAAATTATCTTATGAACAGATTCCAAAGAGTACGGGTGGGTGATATTACTAGTGATGACTTAAGAATAAATTACGGTGTACCTCAGGGAAGTGTCCTAGGCCCAACTCTGTTCCTTGTATTTATTAATGAACTCTGTAACCTTCAGTTACTAAATGGTAAAATGGTAACCTTTGCAGACGACACCGCTCTTATTTTTCATGGTGACAATTGGGAGGAGACATTAGAATTTGCTCAAAAAGGATTTGATTTGGTGAATGATTGGCTCAGAACAAATGCACTAACTCTTAATGTTGACAAAACAAAATTTATACCATTTTCAATTAGATCTACAAATCTTAGGAACGACCTCACCCTGTTAGCGCATTCATGTCGGGTCATGGACAGGGGTAACGCACCATGTCGTTGTGCTGAGGTTGCTACGACTGACAACATTAAATATCTGGGTGTTGTCATTGATGGTTCTCTCAACTTTGGCTATCACATTGATCTGCTATCCACCAGAGCTCGAAAACTGATTTATGTTTTCAAGTTTCTCCGTCACGTAGCTGAAAAATCAGTTATAAAACTAGTTTATCAATCCCTTTGTCAATCCATTCTCGCTTATTGCATCACAGCTTGGGGAGGTTCTTGTAAAACTAGTCTACTTAAACTGGAAAGAGCACAGCGTGCGGTTCTTAAAGTAGGCTTTTCTAAGCCATTTCTCTATCCAACCAAGGATCTTTACTTACTGGCTGATGCTTTGAGTGTACGTCAGTTATTTATTTTAAATACTGTCCTTAAGCAACACTCCTTAACTGTATATGATCCTACTCTGAATGTTGACAAGCGACGCAAACATAAAGTTTGTTCCTCAACCACCCGATATACTACAGCTTTCGCCAAAAAGTTCTTTGGCTATATGGGTAGTTTCCTTTATAATAAACTTAACAAAGCTCGAAACATATATCCACTAACAAAATATAGATGCAAAGTTACTACATCAAATTGGCTAAAAAACTTAGATTATGATGAAACGGAAAAATTGTTAACAATCCCCAGTTAAAACCACACACATAATAACACACACACACACACACACACGCACACACACACACACACACACTCACACGCAGTTTTCTCTCATTATATTAAGGTTCGGTTGAGGAGAGGCTGACAATCTGTCATACAGGTCTTCTAGTACAGTTGCCAGTCTCTCACTTAGATATAAATTTAAAACTTTAACCTTGTTTAATTATGAAGTGTATTATATTGTCTATGTGAGAGAAGAAATAAATAAAATTATTATTATTATTATTATTATTATTACTTTCAACGAAAATTGGTTCGAACGAGATCGAACCGGTAGTTTTGAAAATCTAGCACATTATCAACAACAGCAAACATAACTTTGTCCTCCATACAAACACTATGAAAATCAAAGTTATTTTTTCAGTCATCAAACTGTTGTGGTATTTTTGTTAAACTTGGTACGGAACCCTCAGTGCTCGAGTCCGACTCGCACTTGGCTGGTTTTTTAATACCAGCAGCGATTATTTCGATTAAAAACCTAAGTAACGTCAGCCACGAATACCTGTAATGTAAGGTATTTGCATATGCAATAAGGATGTGAAGAGATTATTCACTGTCATTACAAAAGTGGAATTTACAAAGCTAAACTCATTAGTTGAGTTCACTTAATAGGCAAATATTCAGTACTTTCCTATGGGTCTTTTAAGAGGCAACTAAAGCCATAAGAAAATAAGACTGCAGCTGTTTTTCTAACCGCTGGGCAAATTGTAATCGCCATCACGCCCTTAGAGCATTTCAAAGATCATGCCCTTAATCACGCCCAAGCACGGTGGTTATCCTAACCTAATTTTTTGGGGGATTTCGTCCAGCAGTAAACTGAGGCTGATGATGTTGATTATAATGATGATGAAGAGGAAGATGACAATGAATGAATGAATGAATGAATGAATGAATACTCTTTATTGTACACAAATAAAAAAAACAGTTATGAACAGATGATTTTACACAGAAATATGTACAATATAGGCGGTCTTATCGCTTATGAGCGATCTCTTCCAGACAACCTTTGGGTGAAAGTATTTTTTATAGAAAGGGGAAGGTATATACGATGATACAGTAAGAGAATAATTATACTATATATACACCTATTATTTATTACATAAACCTATACAAAAATATACCTACATAAATATCTATTATAACTATATATAAATACAATAAAAATACATATACCTACTTAAATAATAAAATTAAAAATACGCAAGAAACGACGTCATGACCAACTAACAATGTTTAATAGTTTACTAAATTAATGTAGCTTTATCAAAGTGCCAGATAGTGCATTTTTAAACGCTTTTTAAAAATTGCTATCGACTCTGATTGTCTGATAGCCAAAGGTAGAGAGTTCCATAAGCGAATGGACTGAACTGTAAACGACTGGGTACATACGATGATAGCCGATCAAATTGTACATCGTACTACCTACCCTATTGTGAATTAATTTTCTTTTAAGTATAATGTGACCGTTTTCCAGTCAGTGAGAAGTATTTTCCTGTTTTTAGACCCCGGTTCTCGTACACTTAATGAAATACCTACTTCACATTAACCTACATTTGAAAGTTAGACTTGAGTTTGACATAATTTTATTTTAACAAAAATATTGTTGTAACTTTTTAGGTAGATCAGTCCTAAGTACCTATGCTTATCTTAAGAAAGTAACTTACTACTGCTGACGTCTAAATAGTTGTAGTATTTGGTGATGCTTTGATAGACTATTAAATGCATACTACACAAAGCTATTGAAGTGTAATAAGTAAGCTGCACTTTAGTTGCACAATAAGACGCATTTACATGGGTCATTAGCGCCCGAATGCGTGGTGCGGAAGATTTTTGAAACGCATGCCGTATGGCCCGCACGGGAGAAACCGTTACCGCTAGAATATATCTCGTATATGCTCTACCTGACTTTATGTAGATTAAATACTATCCCTAAAAGGTAAAAATACTGTAAATATTTCCTTTTTCTTTGTCAGGTAACTCGGAAATTAAGTAAAATCAAAAAAGACTCCCAAGTCTATTCGGGGCCAAGCCCCACATCTCGAATAGTTTTTTACAATTATTATAAAATGCAAAGATTCATTGATATTAAAAAGTATTCTGTGATTCATTGACTTAGCTGTTATAACTGATATAGGTAATAAGTGAAATTTATCGAAAAAAAATATTACCTAAAAGCAAGTTTCAACTAAATTAAGACCTAACAATTGCATCATACTTAGTTAAATCAACTTATACACTTAACAGCTTCAATTTTCTTAAAAGGATTCAAACCCCTGTATAAAATGATACGATCCCAACTCCGAATTATGTTAGGAACTTATATGGGACTGGCAGGTCACGTAATGTTCTGCGGAGTGTTGCCCTCGGCATTTATTAGTATATATTTTAAGTAGGGTCACACTGACATAAATGCATAAAACAGGTCTGTTTCTGTAGTCAAGATATCGTGTTTCCTTAATTTGGATAGTAATTCTTTTGACCAAATGTTACAGTTCAGTAAGATTTTGTTCCATTTAAAAAGAGATACTGCAAGAATATGTCATGTACGAGGAAATTAAAATATATTAAATAGACATAGTAAAATAATTGTTTTCTTTGTTTCAGGTAAGATTTCAAATACGGCTTAATAAATACAACAATATAATTTTTTGTTACGAGAAAGTATCTACAAATAAAGGAAGGTAAGTAATAAACGAATACAGGACTAAATGATGTACAAACAAAAAAGGAACTGTGAAACTTCGTACCCACAATGCAATATGAATTATTGTTACCATTTTTTAAGCTATTGCATAGCTTCTATCGCGGGCCTTGAGCGCGGGGACCGAGTCCAGAAATTCCGTAACGAAAAAACCTCACGCTCCCCACTTCGACCGGCACAGCGGTGATACGGCTGTTCGACGAGGTGCGTGCGGTTTGACGAGGCGTTTGCCATTCGACGAAGTGGGTGCCGTTTAACTAAGTGGGTGCCTTTCGTCGAGGCAGGTGCCGTTCGACAAGTTGGGTGCTGTTTGACGAGTGGGGTGCTGTTTGATGAGGTGGGTGCTGTTTTTCGAGGTGGGTGCTGTTTGATGAGGATGGTGCTGTTTAGCGGGTACGCTGTTTAACGAGGTAAGTGCTGTTCAACGAGCGAGGTGCTGTTTAACGAGGTGAGTGCTGTTTGTTTGACAAGCGGGTGCTGTTTTACGAGGTGGGTGCTGTTTGACGGATGGGGTGCTGTTTAACGAGGTGGGTGCTATTCGACGAGCGAGGTGCTGTTTAACGAGGTGGGTGCCGTTCGACGAGCGGGGTGCTGATTAACGAAGTGGGTGCTGTTCGAAAAGCGGGGGGCGTTTGCCATTCGACGAAGTGGGTGCCGTTTAACTAAGTGGGTGCCGTTCGACGAAGTGGGTGCCGTTCGACGAGGCAAGTGCCGTTCGAGAAGTTGGGTGTTGTTTGACGAGTGGGGTGCTGTTTGATGAGGTGGGGTGCTGTTTAACGAGGTGGGTGCTGTTTGACGAGCGGGTGCTGTTTTACGAGGTGGGTGCTGTTTGACGGATGAGGTGCTGTTTCACGAGGTGGGTGCTGTTCGACGAGCGAGGTGCTGTTTAACGAGGTGGGTGCTGTTCAACCAGCGGGGTGCTGTTTAACGAGGTGGGTGCCGTTCGTCGAACGGCACCCGTTCGACGAGGCAGGTGCCGTTCGACAAGTTGGGTGCCGTTCGACGAGGTGGATGCCGTTTGACGGGTGGGTTGCTGTTTAACGAGGTGGGTGCTGTTTGACGAGCGGGTGCTGTTTTACGAGGTGGGTGCTGTTTGACAGATGGGGTGCTGTTTAACGAGGTGGGTGCTGTTCTACGAGCAAGGTGCTGTTTAACGAGGTGGGTGCTGTTCGACGAGCGGGGTGCTGTTTAACGAGGTGGGTGCTGTTTGACGAGCGGGGTGCTGTTTAACTAGGTGGATACTGTTTGACGAGCGGGGTGCTGTTTAACTAGGTGGGTGCTGTTTGAAGGGTGGGGTGCTGTTTGACGGGTGGGGTGCTGTTTAACGAGGTAGGTGCTGTTCGACGAGCGGGATGCTGTTTAACGAGATGGGTGCTGTTTGACGCACGCAAGCTATGCAATAGCTTTACCGTGGCAGTCTCCGAGTGCCACACGTCTTTTTTTTTTATTTCAAAGGATTCTAACCGTTACAATGAAGGCGTAAACATGACATCGTTAAACCACAAAAAGTTTTTAACATCTTTAATTGCATTATCAAAAATAGTCTTTATTTAGATTTTTTATTATGAAGGAAAACTATAATGTAGTTTAATTAAATCAATTTTTTTTTTCAAACTGATCTCAAGTAAGTAAATGCAATGTTTTTGTTTAAACTATTACTTAAGCAAGTGAATTGTAAGTGTAGGGAAAATACAATGCCTTAAATAAAAAATTTGACTAAATGAGTGATTCATAATGAAAAGGTATGAAGCTACATTTTCTTTGTGCTAAATTCTGTCGTGTCAGAAAACAATCTTGATAACAAAGACATTATAATATTCATTTCGTAGGTCCACTTCAAATAAGTAATTCTGTCGTTCTATGAAAAGTCACGTAATGTATTGTTAGGTGTTGACCTCATTACTTGTTTAGCTTTTAATCTAGGTCGCAAAACCAACCATAACATCGTGATGATAATAACTTACAGACACAAAAAAAAACATGTAAAAAAGAAGTAATGTTACAGCCTACAATCATCCCACTGCAGGGTAAAGGCCTCCATCACTGAATTCAAGTTACCACAGTTATGATAGTTGCTGGCACAATCACCACGCTTGTCAAATGCTTGGTGATCACAAACCCGAGCAATGTTCGAAAATTAGAAACTTTTTGTTGCCCGTCCCGGAAATCGAACTCGGGACCCCGAGATCTTGGTCCGGTGTGTAAATAAACCAATGGATCAATGGGGCGTTGAATCACCAATTTAATGTGGGTACTTGATAATTGTCAGTTATTATTTCTTGTTTGACATCTATTTAAAATGTATGGATTATCCTGGATGTATGTATCCTGGCTTCGATCCCCGGTTCGGGAACTATAATTTAAAATTTTCGAACAAAATGAGTTGTGATCACCAACCCGCATAAGCGCGATAATTGATGATGATGATCCGCAATTTAATTAATTTAATTTAATAAAATTGTATCTTTGAATTGTTAATTTAACACACGCATACCTCATCGAGGTCATAGCATAACTATTAACCATTTTTGTGCCTATGTATTGTCTGCTGTTGTGTTATGAAGTGACTAGCTGTTGCCCGCGACTTCGTCCGCGTCAATTTCTGTTATTATGATCGCGATTATTTTTGCAACATTTTTCACTGATGATTCGCTCCTATTGGTCGCAGCGTGATGTTATATAAATGGGATATCTCGATAAATGGACTATCCAACACAAAAATAATTTTTCAAATCGAATCAGTACTTCCTGAGATTAGCGCGTTCAAACAAACAAACTTTTCAGCTTTATAATATTCGTATACTCGTAGATTAAATGAATATGAATATGAATATGAATATGAATATGAATATGCTCGTGCCCACTGTGCTGTGGTAACATGAATTCAATGATGCACAACTTTGCACTTATTTTTATTTAGAATAGTTACTTACCGGAGAGTGAAACACTGAAATACAGTTAGTATATTAACTAACAATACATTATGTACTAGCTGTTGCCCACGACTTCGTCCGCGTCAATTTCTGTTATTATGATCGCGATTATTTTTGCAACATTTTTCACTCATGTTTCGCTCCTATTGGTCGCAGCGTAATGTTATATAGCCTAAAGCCTTCCTTGATAAATAGACTATCCAACACAAAAAGAATTTTTCAAATCGGACCAGTACTTCCTGAGATTAGCGCGTTCAAACAAACAAACAAACAAACAAACTCTTCAGCTTTATAATATTAGTATAGATTTGATTGTAAAGTCGTTTCGTTGGAGCCACAAACATTTATTGATTGGCCAATTAGTACCAGTGGGTGAATTTGAATGATGCTTTTCATATCAAAGTTATACATTCATGAATTTTGTAATCCTTTGAGTTAGGAAGCATTGAAATTTGATGGTATTTTTTAACACAAAAGATTTGTAACGAGCGGGTAATTGAATGAAACATTTCGTAAAATCAGAAGCTTTGGTAAATGTCACTTTGTAGATTTAACTTTATTTACATAGAGAATGAGTGTAATATTAAAATAATCAAACTAGGAGGCGAGGAGGCAGGCAGAGTTTTAGATTGTATATAGATAAAAAGTTTTATAGACAATGTTTTTTGTAGCTTACGTAGCTGCTACAGTCACTTATTAATTAATAAATAAATTTTAATAACAAATTCAAACGAACTAGTAGGATTAATATCAGTATATAAACTTGAAAAATTTTGTCTCAGGCGGGACTCGAACCCGCATCTCCTCGCAGGAGATGCGGGTTCGAGTCTCGCCTGAGACAAAAAAAAAATTTTTCAAGTTTATATACTGATATTGTAAGTGCAATTAAGTTGCTAAAATATCAAATAAAGTAGTAGGATTAAGTTTTTCAGTGTGTATTGGGAAAACCTACACTCAATACATTGTTACCTAGGATAAGTAGTTCAGTTCGACAAAAGATCTCGAACCGAATTCAGCAGGGATTTTATCAATGAAATAAATATAAAAACATCTTATTTTACTAAAACATAACGTTACTGACTGCTTAGATTAAGTTGTATTATATCAAAACTCAGTTACGATAACTGGATAAATCAATTTTATTTAAAGAAATAAAGTAGGTTATTGTGTCTACTCTTTTTAATATAGAAATAATTTTCATCTACACTAATATTATACAGAGGAAAGATTTGTATTTTTATGTGCGTGTATGTTTGTAATGAATGAACTCAAAAACTACTTTGCCGATTTCAAAAATTCTTTCACCACTAAAAAGCTACATTCACCTTGAGTGACATAAGCTATTTATTGTCAGAAAAGATTAGGGATCCTTACTAAAACTTAACAGGTCCACCCGTCCACCCGTTCGAAGCCGGCACGGGCCGCTAGTTAAAAGATAAAGAGGAAAACGTAAGCAACTAGGTAACCTAGTTAACTGTATGAATCTTAAATTTTTAGCACTGTCGTAAGGGCCATAATAACAATATTGTAAGGAGCAATAATATCAAGCCTCTAAATAAGTACAAACGTGTTTGTTTTCTTTTACCATTCCTTGTAAAGTAGATATTCATTTCCTAGGCTAGAAATTTTTATACTATTTGGCCTAGACTAGTTTTAATATTAGTAAAGCCATTAACCAACCATCACGAACGTCAGCCCCAAATCCCAGCTTTCCTTAGCTCTAGGGGTTATCCACCGTCCATTAATCCATCATAGGCTACCGGAGAGTTGTCAGGTTTATATCCGGTGTAACCTTTTGATAGTCAGGGCTTGTTTGAGACATAGCGAGCGAGGCTTTCAAAGGGTAAGCCTACAGGAAATGATTTCGTAGTTACAATAACATTTCAAACCTTCGTTTTGAAACTACTTTATTTGTAAGGGCTGTGAGTGCTTTTGTTTTTGGCTATAGAAAAACTGAACGAGAACTTGGGGTGCCGTGGTAAAAAGAAAAGTAAACCATGAATAGTACTTTATTTGATATTTTAGCAACTTAATTGCACTTATAATATCAGTATATAAACTTGAAAAATTTTGTCTCAGGCGGGACTCGAACCCGCATCTCCTCGCATGCCGGGCGGGCGCCATACCATTAGGCCACCGAGACACTGCGACACGGCGCGAATTTTTCAAGCATATTCTTACGCTGTGAGCCAGCGTTGCTTCATCAAATGTTAGGAGCTTGCACCCCCAACACCCGAAAGAAACATCTTTGCAGATGTTTGACAGTCAGTTAAGATGAAACAGCCATTTATATACTTTATTTGATATTTTAGCAACTTAATTGCACTTATAATATCAGTATATAAACTTGAAAAATTTTGTCTCAGGCGGGACTCGAACCCGCATCTCCTCGCATGCCGGGCGGGCGCCATACCATTAGGCCACCGAGACACTGCGACACGGCGCGAATGAATAGTGTTTTAATTTGACTGACATTGTCTTGGCACGATTTATGTAATAACAAAAAAGATAGATCCGAAGAACATACATTTCATTGATTCATTTTTAAATATAGATTGAAAAAGAAAAAACAACTTAAGCTTATTTTTGTAACTTTTACACTATCAACTGCCTCAAGTGAGACTTGAATTCAAAACCTTTGCTAGCTGGGTGACTTCTCTATCCGATTGAACTACTAAGATATTTTTTGCGTCGACATAGCTCATGTCTTTTCTCAATGACCACAATTTAATTAAAGTCGGTTCCGTAGTTCAAGCGCTAAATGGTAACAGACAAACGGTCAGACAAAATTACTTTCTTATTAATGATTTTAGTAAGTATTGAATGTACTCTTCCATTCTATTAAATAAAATTTACCATCGCTTTAACCTTAATAAACAAGACAATTCGTTTTAAAATATGCAAAAATATGTTTTCAATATAAACATTATCTGATAAGCTTCTTACTAGTAAATAAGTAATTATAATTTATTTTATCAAGAGTTTTCTTAACAAGAAAACAGGTAATGAAATGCTGTACAAAATTTTCGAAGAAAATCAAATAACTGGCTTACGTTATTATGCTTTCAAAAAGTTTGTTATTATTACCTTGAATTTAGCGAAAGCCATAAAATATGTATTATGCTACTAAATATCCTACTAACATAATAAACTCGAAAGTATGCGAAGATGTATGGATGCTGAACGGATCTTCATAAAATTTAGCGCGATGTTAGTTCATTAGTTGGAATAACGCCAACGCGTGCATATGCTGCAGCTGCCGCTAAGAAAAGCAGTTGCATGGCGGCTCCGAAGACGCTGGCATCACAGGCAGATAAGTATGATGAGGAAGGCTTTACGAAAAGAAAGTCCTCTACTCGCAACCTTCAGTGCGGCAATGCATCGACTGGACTGAACCACCTGCTTCTGCCTGCACTTCCAGTGACACTACTGAACGTGTGTGCATATGAGTAAATACCAGATATACTGAGGGTCAAACAGTTTGTAGTCGCGACACAGCACGAACTGCAATTCGTTTGTGTTGAGTTCTGTCAACCTTCATGCAAGTAGATTTTCGGCCGAATGTTGTTGTATATCGTAGGTTTCGTGGACGGTTATATATTTGACTCCAAGTTGCGAAAAACAACGCCGTCAAAATAGTGTAAAGTTAAGTTTGTATGTTAGTCTGTAGTGTATTTATTTTATGGGCCTGTATTTCATTATTTGTTGCCTGAAATAAATATTATAAAAAAAGTTTTGTTTTTATCTCGCAAAACAAAGGGGACACTTGAGTGACAAGTAAATTTCTGAATTTCTACAAACTCTCCATCTCAGTAACATCGGCAGTTTTAGGTATATTCATACCGATGTAAGCCAATGCAACCTTTAAAGTAACAGCCTACAATCATCCCACTGCAGGGAAAAGGCCCCCATCATTGAATTCAAGTTACCACAGCAATGATGGGTGTACTATCATAATCACCACGCTTGCCAAATGCGGGTTGGTGATCACAAACCCAAGCGACGTTCGAAAATTCGAAACCTTTTGTTGCCCGACCCGGGAATCGAACCTGGGACCCCGAGATAATGGCCCGGTATTTAAACAACTAGACCAACGGGGCGTTCAATCTGTAACCTTAAGATTAATCTTGCAACCACCACAGAATTACATCCAGCGGGTAACTCCAAATAATATATTACTCGCCGTTTCCCTACTTATAATTACTGCACCCTTGTCCCGAATAATATCCGGGAGGTCCGTGGTCACCATTACACAAAGTTTTGGCGCCATTTGCTAAACGGGTCGAGACGAGACCTCTGCTTGTTTGTTAAATGTTATCCCAAGTTGTCATACAGTTATTAAAGTTATCTAATTTAGTAAAATTCGATTAAGCATTAAACATTGTATAATACAGTTTCAGCGTTCACATCTAAAGATTATTTTTAGGGTAGCGTACCCAAAGGGTAAAAATGGGACCGTATTACTGTCCGTCTGTCTGACACCAGGCTGTATCTCAAGAACCGCGATTGCTAGACAGTTTAGGGTTGCGTACCCAAAGGGTAAAAATGGGACCGTATTACTAAGACTTCGCTGTCTGTCCGTCTGTCTGTCACCAGGCTGTATCTCAAGAATTGCGATTGCTAGACAGTTGATACAGTTTCAGCGTTCACATCTAGAAATTATTTTAGGGTTCCGTACCCAAAGGGTAAAAATGGGACCGTATTACTAAGACTTCGCTGTCTGTCCGTCTGTCTGTCACCAGGCTGTATCTCAAGAACCGCGATTGCTAGACAGTTGATACAGTTTCAGCGTTCACATCTAGAAATTATTTTAGGGTTCCGTACCCAAAGGGTAAAAATGGGACCGTATTACTAAGACTTCGCTGTCTGTCCGTCTGTCTGTCACCAGGCTGTATCTCAAGAACCGCGATTGTTAGACAGTTGAAGTTTTCACTTATTAAGTATTTCTGTTTCCGCTATAACAACAAATACTAAAAAAAAATTAGGGCGCTCCAATACAAAAAACGCCATTTCTTGCTTACCTCTTTCTGCTCGATACTAATAAATGGTAACAAGTAGGCACTTGAGATATTCTCAAAATACTCAATTGTATATTTACTTCAATCTATACTAATATTATAAAGCTGAAGAGTTTGTTTGTTTGTTTGAACGCGCTATTCTCAGGAAGTACTGGTTGGAATTGAAAAATTATTTTTGTGTTGGATAGTCCATTTATTGAGGAAGGCTTTAGGTTATATAACATCACGCTGCGATGATAGGACCGAAACATCAGTGAAAAAACAGAAATTGACGCGGACGAAGTCGCGGGCAACAGTTAGTAAAAAATAAAAATATAATAAAAATTGAGGGGGGGCTCTAATAAATACCGCTTTTTGTCCGATATTAAAATCAGCACTAGGTAAACGCTTGAAATCTACACAAAATATTTAGTTAAAAAAAGGTTACATTATGAGATTTGTGTAGGTACTTACTGTTATTTACCTAGTCAAGTACGGAAACCTTTGTGCGCGACTCCGACGTTTGACGGACCTATCCCTGAAACCTCATATGGAAGGCTTTAATCAGTTAAACCGGGCAGAGTGTGGCAAGCGCTGAAGGCGCTCAGCCTAGGTCCGCCACGCTAGCGGTACACGCGGGGCCTATACTACCGGGCGTGATCGGGCCAGTGTGGGGTGCTAAGGGCACCCTACCAAATGGCGAACCCACCAGTGGTGGCGCCGCCGGAACCGGAGATGCCGTGGCATGCCGGATCACGGTCGGGCACCATTCTGGCGGGCCCGATCTGGGAGGGGGGATCGGACAGCGACCTCAAGGGCGCCTCTGTAGGCTCGGACCTCAGCTTGGGTCGCCGTCCGAGGGGGGGGGGGGCAGGTGAGAAGCGGCCAGGCACATGATTGTGTCGGCCGAAATGAAAGGCGGGACCACGCACCCGCCTCCGACGGGTACGGTGTGGAGAACTACGCGACTCCGACATAAAATGAACAGCAACACCCCTTTTCCTATGGTACTCGTTAGAGGAGACCAAAGGACCACCACCAAAAGAAGACGGGCTACAGCAACTTTTTTTATAATCGTTTTTAGGGGTTCCGTAGCCGAATGGCAAAAACGGAACCCTTATAGATTCGTCAAGTCTGTCTGTCTGTCCGTCCGTATGTCATAGCCATTTTATTCTGAAAGTATTAGCATTACACAGTTGAAACTTGATAGATAGGTGTATCCTGTTGACCGCTTTACGATACGCATAAAAAAAAAAGATATTTAAGGGTTACCCTTACCATACATAAAACAAAAAAAAAGTGCAAATAAGACAAGATACTCCTGTTAGAGAGGCCTGTGTGTGGCAGTGGTTTTATATTGGCTGGTGATGATATTTGTAACAAATTATAACCCACCGGTAAAAGATGCAGGAAGAATACGCATATAACTTACCTCCTTACCTTAAAGAGCGATTCCTATTTCTGCAATCGTCAGAGGATTGTGAAATGCGGTCAACCAAGAAACTGATTCTCAGATGTCCTACCCATTCCTCCAACTATTATTCCCAGTCATTTACCGTCTACTCTATTCGTTTATGGAACTCCTTACCCCCGCCCATCAGGCTATCTGAGTCCTTGTCAATTTTTAAGAAACGGCTCAAAGCACATTATCTAGCGCTTTGACATTATTTATTATTTTACTATTATTATTATTATTATTTTTTTCTCACTTTTGCACTGCAATAGTGAATTGCTGATCAATATTGTGACACATTCTTCTCTCGCATATCAAATATTTTATGTAGTTTATGTATGTTTATTGTATGTATATATATATATATATATTTATATATATGAATATATAGATATATAATATATTTAGTTATATATTTTTAAGAATATTATTGTTGTTGTGTTTAGGTTTAGGTTGTGTATTAAATTAAGTATTTATTTATGTTTAAGTAGCACTTTAGATGTGGTTTTGTTTAAATGTGATTATTTTCACATCAAGAACTCTACTTCACCTTCCCCTTCCTCTGTGTAGTATCTAATGCCCAACGGTTGTCTGGAAGAAATCGCTGTTGGCGATAAGACCGCCGAAGTTGTACAACCTTTTGTTTTAAATTTTACTGTAATTTTTATTTTTATTTCTGGTGTGTAATAAAGAGTACTCTATCTATCTATCTATCTATCTAACTTACTAGTTTTTCGTCCACGGCTCTGCTTGCGTGAACTATACTTTAAATTCCGCGTGCGGAAACTTGTGCTCAACAGTAGGATACTAAACAGCCTATGTTACTTCTAATACCTACAAAAGTATGATAAAAACGTAATTAAAAAAAAATATTACCTCAGCACATTGGATTTGGATACATAAATATTACCTGTAAATAACTTTAAATGAGACTCACTTGATCCTACAGACAAACTGTGTAAATGGTTTTGTAGGACTTTGTTTATAAAAATGTACCATGTTGTTTTCAAAATAAATAAGTAATAATAAAAAAAATGTGCGTGCAATGTTTCATGCTGATGGGTGAACTAGATCTCGCGTGGAAGCGTAACGAACAAACTTACATTCACCTTCTTAATCCCTCGATCGTGAGTTATTCCAGACACAATGGGGACTGCCGTTTCTTTGCTCACCAGTTGGCGCCACTGTAGACTGAGGTCCGGTGGTATAGCTGTCAAAGGCGATTGGCGCCGAAACAAAGTGTTATATCTTGAATCTAATTAAGGTTATAATGTTTATAAATAACTATCTTGATATCAACAAAGTAACTTCTGAAATAGTTGCTCTTGAGGCCGCCTATTTTTGCGCTTTTTCTTAATTCCGCTTTTAAAGCATTCACATTAATCGCCAAATAATCCATATTTGCGATATTTTACGAAGGAGATCACTTTCCAGCAGGTAAATTAAAGAAATTATAATTTATGCAACAAATTCCGCTAAAACCAGTACAAAGTGAATGATATTGGACCTCACGCGACACTGGCGCCTCTAGTGGCAAATTCACTAGCGATAGCCCCCATTGAAATCAATTGTTATCGCGGCACGCGCGTGCCGCCTGGGGGTTGAGGGATAAGAATAGAAAAGGTAAAAATCACTTACCTTGCGTACTAGCATCTAACAATAAAGGTACACACACAGTAAGCCACGTTTGGAGCGGAATTTACACTAAAATGAACCCGATCGGTCTAGAAACTTCGGATTGGTTTTCACTTCTATGAAAACATAGGTGAGGCTTTAATGGAAATCCGCAATGTTACTGTACTACACACAAACATGGTATATTCAACGGTGAATATCCTGGTAACGTTTGATTTGAACGTAAACGAATAACAGTTTCCTTGAAGCTTAACTAAGCATAGCAAGGTTCTTTGAATTAGAACCCGAGGTAGGCCAGGCGTGAAATAGGGACAAAGCTGCATTAAAAACAATTGTGTATTATTTTGTAGTTTGCGAACTTATTTAATTATTATTTTTTACATTTTTAATTGTAATTCGAACTGCCAACCAGTTTTTGATATTTTGGCACTGTCGCAAGCGCCTTAATCACGAAAGGACTTTAGCTTAGGACTAACTAGTATTATAATAGGGGTTAAAGTATGAAATTGCCGATTATTTTCCCACTTTTTATTTTGTTTATAGCTCTTAAGCATAGTCATATTATTGCGTAATTCTTTTTGTATTGTATCAAAAACTAAATAAAGTAAGTTTTGACAAAAAAAAAATGCAGTACTAGTGCCTATTACTTTAAAGGAAGCCGTTAAAAAGACCCTTTACAATGTGTCTGCTGACCTTCTTGCTTCAATTAAGTATATTTGTATTATATACTTTGATTTTCAGAAATTTAAATACTATAATGCGTAGCTTTATAACCATCTAACTTTCACCTTTAATTGCATTGAAAACGGTTCAGGCGTTTTTAAAAAAAACTAAATATTGTTAGTATGGAAAAATGACTTTTCTCGATTTCGTCTATACAAAACGGCAATTTCATATTTTAACACCTAATATTATCTGTGGCTTAGGCAAATTTAAGAGTAGAAAAAAATCCAGGCAAGTCCTACTCAAAATGCGCATATATATTATTAATCTTACGTTAAAACTAATATACGTTTTACGACATAAACTGCCTTCGTTTGTACAGACAACAGCACGTCACGCTACCACATAACGTCAAATTTTCTTCATTATTATTGACCTATACTGCTTGGACTTAAAGTTGAAAATCAATTCCGTATTGCCGTTGTCTGGACGTCTTAGAAGTTTGATTGTTTCAGGTCCAAGGGACTGTAGAATTGTAATAATATGATTTTGATTTCAACTCCCATCTTCGCCTTCGTATCTTGAAAGACAGACAGACAGACGGATAGGCAACAAAGTGACCTGATAAGGGGTCCATTTCCATTTGATTGAAGTGCGGAACCTTGAAATCCAGGAGCGCAAAGTGACATTTAAACCACTCATTATCTGTCTGACTATATTGTTGTCCTATAACGGCCGGTCCCAATAATCTATCTATCTTTAGTTTTGGCATATCGGAGATAGAAAACAACTTCTGTCTTTGTTTCTCTGGACGGCAAAAACAGAGATAGAAACTGTTTCCTATCTCCAATATGCCAAAACTGAAGATAGATAGGTTATTGGAACCGGCCGTAAGACAGTTAGTTATAGATAAAAAAAAAACAAGTTTAAAATTACAATCGATGGATAAAATTATGAATTACGTTATCATAGTCACAATTGTTATGTTTGTTCTCAGAGCTATGCCATATAGGTATCATAAGGTAGCGATGACGCTGATCATATATAAATCATTGACTTTATGAGTGCGTTTGTAGAAATTTAATTTGGTTATAAAGTAACGGCTTATAATCATCCCACTGCAGGGTAAAAGGCCTCCATCATTGATTTCAAGTTACCACAGCAGTGATGGGTACAAACCTGATCACCACGCTTGCCAGATGCTTGTTAGTGATCGCAAATCCGAGCAATGTTAGAAAATTTTAAAATTTTGTAGCCCAGAACCTCAGAAGCCCGATATTTTAACCACTAGTCTGACGGGCGGGGAACCAGTTATAGTTTTTGGGGTGGTGGGATCTACCTCCTAGTGGTCCACCCTGGGCAATGGCATCTTCGGTTTTCTAACCAATGATGAAGGCTAACAGATCCCTCTGCGGTGGTAGGCTTCGTAAGAGGAAGCCTGGATGCTCCTCCCACCCTCCTGCCGGGGTCCAGCGCCAGACAGTTTATCTGTGTTCCGCTGGTATGTGGGAGAACCAGTACCTCTGGGTAAGCTCGCTCCATCTTAGGCTTCTTCTTAACCGTATGTTATGTGTGTATTTAAGAGCAAGCCCATTATTTATAAAAAAAAAAAACTTTTGTGTAAATATCGCTTTAGAAAGGTTTAAACGCAAACTAGAGCGGTGGATAGAGCGTGCCTCTGAATAGAGCGTTGCGTTTTTATACTTCCATCACGAATGCTGTTTGCCATAGTATTTTCGCTGCAAGCTTCTGTGATACTTTCACAAACGTTTGGGTTTTTAGCAAAGTAATGTTGAATTCGCTTTAACATCAGACAGACACACATTTTCAGCTTAAAATCTGCTCTCTGGAATATGTAACTAAATGTAAGAAGAAGCGTAGAAAATCATAACTTAATAATAGGGGTTAAAGTATGACATTGCCGTTTTGTATGGACGAAATCGAGAAAAGTCATTTTTCCATACTAACATTTTTTTAGTTTTTTTAAAAACGCCTAAACCAATTGAAGGTGCAAGTTAGATGGTTATAAAGCTACGCATTATAGTATTTAAATTTCTAAAAATGAAAGTATATAATACAAATATACTTAATTGAAGCAAGAAGGTCAGCTGACACATTGTCAAAACTAAATAAAGTAACTTTTGACTAAAGAAAAAATGCCATACGTATATTATAAAAAGTCGTTGAAAAGACCCCTTCTTTTCAACGACTTCCTTTGAAGTAATAGGCACTAGTATTGCATTTTTCTTTTAGTCAAAAGTTACTTTATTTAGTTTTTGATACAATTTAAAAAGAATTATGCAATAATACGACTATACTTAAGAGCTATAAACAAAATAAAAAGTGGGAAAATAATCGTCAATTTCATACTTTAACCCCTATTATATGGATAGCAATCTATGATATAAACATTCAACAAATAAATCAATCAGTCACTTATATTAACGTCGATGCCGATTAAATCAATTTTAAATATTGTCGTCTTTTTTTGCCATTTTTCGTATCAATGTTACTCGTATATCATTAAATTTATATGACCTTAAAATTGACAAATATTTATGATAAAACCGAATTGAGTTTAAAAACATTCCAAATTTGTTGAACAGTGTTAAACTTTCTAAAGCAGTGCACTTCTAGTAAAACCTATATCAATTGAATATGTAGTTTTTTTTTAAAGGACCTATGCTGTGGCAGAAGGCCGTTACAGCTTCACCGGGCGGGTTTTAGGCGAGTGCGGAAGGCACTCAGCCCAAAAGCGGCCTGCTAGCGGGTACCTCGCCCGCGCAGGGGCCCCGTACTAGCGGCGCAATCGGACCGTGTCGGGTGCTGAAGGCACCCGGCCAAGAGGTCAACCCGACTAGTGGTTGCATCGCGTAGCTCGGAGCTGCATCACAGACTGGTCTGTGCATACAGACCGATCTACGCGAGCCCCGTTCTAGTGGGCCCGATCGAGGGGGGCAGACTAGGCCTCAAGGGCGCCTCTGTAGGCTCGAACCTCGGCTGAATATGTAGTTACAACATGACATAAATGTTATGCTATTCCATGTCAATATAATTTAGCCGGGTTATAAGTTGATATAAAATCAATGACAATCTTTCAAAAATGAAAACGCCCCGTTGGTCCAGTGGTTTAAAAACCGGGCCAAGATCTCGGGGTCCCAGGTTCGAATCCCGGGTCGGGCAATAAAAAAGTTTTAAATTTCGAATGTTGCTCGGGTTTGTAATCACCAACCCGCATTTGGCAAGCGTTGTGATTATGCCAGTACACCCATCATGTGGTAACTTAAATTCAATGATGGAGGCCTTATCCCTGCAGTGGGATGATTATAGGCTCTTACTTTAATTACATTCAAAAATGAAGACAGTAACAGGTTTCGTTTTTGTATCGGACTATCATATGTATCTAGATCCTATTTTCTATCGTTGGTAAACATGTTTGTTCGTCATTTTGAAGTAATTTTTGATAATCAATGGGCTTGCTCTTGACTGCATACTCAACTCTACAGTTAAGAAGAAGCCTAAGATGGAGCGAGCTTACCCAGAAAATGGCACTGGTTCTCCCACACACCAGCGGAACACAGAAAAACTGTTTGGCGCTGGACTCCGGCAGGAGTTTGGTAGGATTCAGGCAGCCTCTTACGAGGGACACCGCAGATGGATCTGTTAACCAAAGACGCCGTTGCCTAGGGTGGACCACTAGGAGGTTGATCCCACCACCCCAGATCTCTATTTACAAGTCAGGGTAACACATAATCTAAGAATGAAATCACTGGCAATAGCTAGTTAAGTATAAAAGAAAATAACTTCGAGCTACGCTCTTCCACAGAATAGGTCTCTTGGGACACGCGTTCCAGGTTAAGTGCGTCTTTTTGTTTCAACCGCTGTGAAAGCGTTTATATTGCTCCTAAGTTTGTTACGAGTAGTTTTGAAAATAACAACTTAAAAACTTCTCGTAGGATGTTCAACAAATCTTTTCGCCGATTAGTTTTTGTCACCGCTGATTATACTGTTATCTTGAGTTATCGCGAACACTATTAATTGAAATGAAAGATATGTTTTCGGATTATAGGTAGTACGCGTTTATTTTGCCCCTTCCCCTTCCCCCCGGACCACTGTACAGTGCAGACGTGTTTTCATTAAAATCATATTGCTAGTGATTATTATAATTAAATATTAAGAAACTATCCTAAATAAATCACCGCGAAATATTAGGAGCTCATAATCTAACAGGAGCTACTGAGTGCAATATTACAAACGCACACAAGCACATCAACGCAGCAACGCAAGTAAGTCCCTTTATTATCTTACGCACGGCCCCAACAATAGGCAAGACCAACTTAAACTGGACGGAACGCTGCCACGCATACTTATCGACCAGAATTAAAGACCCGCGTACGCACTCGAGCCGCAACACACTTCCCTCCGTTTATAACCGCCTGGTACTTCTCAAGCGTAATTATTACAAGTAATGCCACTGCGAAGATCTCCGCCCCCCGCACAACCCAGTACGTCGTCTACACATACATTGATGCCGAGTTGCGACTCAGACACTGCGTCAGAGCGAAGCGCAGATAACATTTCTGTGCGTAATAAACGGAAGCGAGATTGTACAGAGTTAAGCGATCTTAAAACAGAAATGATGGCATCTTTTACATCATTGTCTAAATCCATGGAGAATCGCTTTAATGAAATAAGCGCTCAGAACGACGAACTACGTACTAGTTTGCAACTTATGTCCGATAACTATGACATGGTGATTGAAAAATTAAAGAAGATCGAGCAGAACAACATTAAAGACAAAAAATATATCTTGCAATTGGAGAACAGACTCGAGGCTTTGGAGCGTAAAGCTAAGATAACAGGGTTTGAAATACGAAATGTCCCAAAATGTGTACAGCCAGGACAGCGGTTCGAGACAAAGAGAGATTTGTGCAGTATTGTGACTAAACTATCAAAAGCGGTTAATGTCGGACTGCAAGAGTCAGACATCAGAGACATATATCGAGGGTCCACTAGCAAACAAAGCGCCAAACCCATAATAGTGGAATTGAATAGTGTCATAAACAAAGACAACATATTGCAGGCAGTAATGAAATTTAATAAAAACAAATCCAAGGATGAAAAACTAAATACATCGCACATGGACATATCAGGGCCTCGTTCACCAGTGTTTGTCTCAGAAACTCTCACCCTCAGGGCTCAAGCGCTGTTCTACAAAGCCCAGGAATACGCGCGAAACAATAACTACACCTATTGCTGGACGTCAAGGGGCGCTGTGTACCTGCGGAAGGCGGAAAATCTACCACCACTGCGTATTGAGCGCGAAGAAGACCTAATGAAACTTGGAAATTGACTAACTATACATAGCCTAGACACAAATTGTTGCTTTTTACTTTATCGTTTAAATTTAACTTTATTTTTATGTAATTATACTCCTACTACAAAATTCAAAAAATATATAACCCAGAACCTGTATTTACCATACAAGTATTTCGTCACGAAAAACTTCACCTGGTGTTTATATATCAGAACTACTCACCACACGTATCAACTCATGTTACCACGACCCCTACACCCCTTATATCTAAAGAACTACACCTACGTGTCACTGCGACAACCCAACAAGAATAAAATAATAATACCCAACATAATAACAGCAACCCAACAAAACCATAAGCATGCTATTAGCAATCAACAAGCCACACGTAAAAATCGTAGTCATTCGCAACTATTGTATCATGTTGATATCTTTTCTAGACACTTCCTGATACTCGATGCTGAAATCCTTACCCCACAACAGTACCGATATAAAAAAGTGTATCTAGCGCATATAGCACAGGTCCAAAGCCGCTTTGAACAATATCGGTGATCCGACAAAGACTAACAACCTAAATATTGACCAAATAACGGTGTCAAAATCATACCTATGTTATCCTGAAGAGTGTAAAAAGTTTCTTTACCCAAGTGGCAATGCCTTGAATATAATTACACAAAACATCTGTAGCATATCGGCTAATATTGGTGGGTTCCTCGCGCTACTGTCTAATATAAGCATTGGACAGGACATAATCATACTAACCGAATGTTGGTTATCGTGTAATCCCCATGTGCCGATTTTAGATGGGTATGATTATTATATAACAAAAAGATGGATGAATCAAAACGACGGAGTTGTAGTTTATGTAAGGAAATCACTCACAAACGTCAAAATAACAGAACCCACAATTCTGGACGCCAGTTGTCTACTAATCAAAATTGACCCTGACATATGTATCCTGGCATATACAGATCCCCTTCTTTTAAAGATGTTACCAACTTTCTGAGTTCCTTGAATCATATTCTTACCGAAACCTCGTTGTCTAAAACAACAGCCATAATAGGAGATATCAACATAGATATAAGGGAAGGAATGGGAAAAACTATTGATGCTAAAGCTGCCGATTACCTAAACCTTACTGCAGCACATGGTATGTTGCCTGCACATAATTATCCCACAAGAGGACATTCATCACTAGATCACGTCATCCTAAAAACGAATCTTAATGCTACAACCATAGTACTAGAATCTACTGTAACGGACCATCAGGGAGTAATAGTAACGTTGGACAAACCGGATCTACCTAAAACAGGCAATTATATAACTAAAATAGATCATACTAAACTTAGGAACCTAATGATCAATATGGACTTTAGTGAGATATACTCTTTTGTAGACGTTGACAAGGCTGTAAAACATTTTATTAGTTTGATACAAACTGCACTGCAACAATGTACTTCGAGGCTTGTAGTACCACACCGCATGAGGATCCGTAAGCCCTGGATTACACCAGGACTACTTAAATGCATTAGAAATCGTGATCAAATGCATCAAAAACTGAAGTCAAACCCAGACAACGATACTCTTAAAACAACTTACAAACGCTACCGTAACTTTTGTGGAAACTTGCTAAAAAACTTAAAGCGGAATTACGAAAAAGAGAAGCTTGAAAAAGCAGGAATGAACACCAAAAAGCTCTGGGATGCTGTAACAGAAATTGTACACACTAAAAAGAACAAGTCTACCGCAACTGATCTTTTAAGTGGCACTGATAACAAACAAGAGGCTATAAATAATGTGAACAAGTACTTTGTTGATGTGGGAAAGTCTTTGGCAGACAAATTTCAGCATACTAATAGCCAGAAAGAAGACACATCTGATGTCAAACATACCTACAATAGTAATTCTATAGTTCTTTTAGAAACTGACCATGCTGAAGTAACAGATACAATTAGATCACTTCGTACAGATTGCGCAGTGGGCGTAGATAAAATTTCTGCTGGGTTTATCATAGACTATGCACAGTATATTGTCTCACCGCTAACGCACATTTTTAACATGAGTATGTCTATGGGTGTCTTCCCGGATACGTTCAAAAAAGCCCTTATTCATCCTATTTACAAGACAGGTGATAGAAACTTCTCCCATAACTACCGCCCAATTTCTGTTTTGACATCATTATCCAAGGTACTTGAGAAGATAATGAATAAACGTTTAAAAAACTACCTAGAACACAAAAAGTTGCTTCATGAATCGCAATACGGGTTTCGAAACGCTAAATCTACAGGTGATGCAGTCCACAACTTAACTAACACCATAGTTGACGCACTGGATAAGGGGAAGAAACCCATAGCCATCTTCCTGGACCTTGCCAAGGCTTTTGATACGGTTTCAATACCCAAACTGATAACCAAAATGGAAGCCCTAGGTATTAGGGGAGTCCAATTGGAACTGTACAAAAGCTATCTTACTGGTCGAAAGCAATGTGTGAAAATTGGAGAATTGATAAGTGATGAACTCTCTATAGAGTATGGGGTTCCACAAGGAAGCGTACTGGGACCTACACTCTTTATAGTATACATTAATGACATGTGTAAGCTGAGTTTGAAGAAAACCAAACTTCTTGCCTTTGCAGATGACACAGTGTTGCTTACTGCGTCAGATACTTGGGATACTGCTTTCCAACTAGCTCAGGGTGCCTTCGATAAAGTTACAACATGGTTAAGACATAACACACTGACTTTGAATGCTGACAAAACTAGATTTATGATGTTTTACTTGAGCAAGATTCCAGCCAATGTCGCTGCACAAACGATTACAGCACATAATCATGAAACTATTTCGGTCCCAGTCCAGCAAAATTACTGCAACTGTCCAAAAATTTCCTGCTGTGACACCTTTAAATACCTTGGCGTTATATTGGACAAAAAGATGACCTTCTACGCACATATTGAAGCTCTTACATCCAGGATACGTAAGCTTATCTATGTGTTCAGAAACCTTCGACATGTGGCCAACACAAAAGTTCTTAATGTGGTTTATCATGCTCTTTGCCAGTCTCTGCTAGACTATTGTATATTGGTGTGGGGTGGTTCATGTAAATCCGTAATGTTGAAACTGGAGCGTGCACAGAGAGCCGTTTTAAAAGTTGCCTACAATAAACCATTCCGCTATCCAACCATTGAATTGTATAGACTTTGCGAGGTGCTTACAGTTAGACAAACATTTGTCACTGCTATCATTCTTAAACAACACTCAGAAAGTCATAACACGCTGAATGCTACACAGCAATATTCCAGGAGACGAAATATCCTACCATATCAGAATATTTGCAAAACAAAATTTAGTAAAAAATTCTATTACTTTCTTGAACGATACCTATACAATAAAGCAAATAAAATTTTAGCACTTTCCACAATGACAAAATACAAATGTAAAAAGACCTTAAAGCATTGGATATGTACATTGAGCTATAACGAAACAGAGAATTTATTACACCCGGTATATTAAATATTTATTTATTTTCATCGACACAAAACACAAACACAACTAAATTATTTTAATTTGAACTCGATTCACACCTTGGAGTATAAGTTATTATATATAATTTTTTTATTACTTTTTCTTAGTTTTAAATTTTTTCAGTATGTCAAAAAAAATATATATTACATCATAAAATGATTATACTGTGTCACGGGAAGGTGCTGGTGCTTCTAGCACGGGTTATCCCAGTTAAAGTACCAGCAGTACACAAGTTTTAGAGTTAACTTGTCCTAGAATAAGATTGATAACTGTATCATGTGCTATTCCATGTTTGTGAAATAAATACTTTTTATTATTTTATTATTATTATTATTATTTTTGATTTAACCCAACGTTTCGAACTCTTTACAACGTTCATGGTTACCATGGTTCATTCACTATAATTTCAATTATTGAAATATGTTGTCTCAGGCGGGACTCAAACCAGCATCTACATGCAAAGTACCGCGCCCTGTTACCCTGTATGCATGGAGATGCGGGTTCTAGTCACGCCTGGGACAAAAATTTTCAAGTTTAGATACTGTTATTATGAATTCAGTCACTTTATAATAATGATCTTGAAAACAAAGAAATATAAAATAGTTAATCAAATCATATCAGAAAATACCAACAAAGTATTCCTGATCAAAAAACACCAGGAGAATCCCATTTACATTTTACACTTTCATTCGATTATGTTAAACAAGTAGCAGATATAAATTATTCATAAATTGAATTTACGGGTGTAGCAAGTTTGTAAGATAAGCATTGTACCATAAATCAGAAAATGCATGATTTATTTTTTCTTAATGGTAATATAAACATTTTGATAATCTTTTCCGTTTATTTTTCCGCTCTGAAACTACTGGCCTGATATAAAAAATGCTTTCTTAAATTAGAATCCTAGATTATCTCTGATGGACTGGCGCGGTAGGACATTTAATTTTACTAAAAAGTTTGGGATTTGTGTGCCTGTGCGAAGCGGTTATACACTCAAAGGTGCGATACAATAAAAATTTAATACTCTGAGATGCACGCAATAAAAACGGAAAGTCAGAAATAACATGGCATGAAATTATTATTTTTTTATGCGCCAGACATCGAACAAATTTTATTGCTTTGCCGAAAATTCATTCAAATGTTGCAAGCTAACAAAATAGCCTTAACCATTAAGGCAATACCTGAGGCACGCGGGCGCACATTTGCCGCGAGTGCTGGCTATGTTTTATAGTTTATGTGTTAGTCATGAATTTTTACCTGATGAGCTAATGTCAACTGTTGTTGTTCCTATTATGAAGAACAAGACTGGTGATACATCCGACATTTCCAATTACAGACCTATATCATTGGCCACTATATGTGCGAAGGTACTGGACAGTCTGCTTGATAAACATCTCGCTAAACATATTAAGCTTCATGATAGTCAGTTTGGATTTAGACCAGGTCTGTCAACTGAAAGTGCCATTTTATGCTTCAAGCAGACTGTTCAGTATTATACCGCTAGAAAAACACCAGTCTTTGCCTGTTATTTGGATTTGTCGAAGGCATTCGATTTGGTGAACTACGACTTGCTATGGAATAAGCTTCAAAATGAGACTACGGTGGCTAGGGAGATTGTGTCTTTGTATAGGTTCTGGTATGGTCGGCAAAGAAATGTGGTAAAATGGGGTGGTTTCCATTCGAAAGTGTACGGATCGGAGTGTGGAGTGAGGCAGGGAGGATTGAGTTCTCCTTGACTCTTCAATCTTTACATGAACAAGCTCCTGGGTGACCTCGGTAGGACCGGTGTTGGATGTCATATAGACGGCGTTTGTGTAAATAATATTAGTTACGCCGATGACATGGTCCTGCTGAGTCCGTCCCTGGGAGCGATTAGAAAGCTCTTATCTATGTGTGAGGAATATGCATTGACACATGGGCTCAAATATAATGCTAAGAAAAGTGAATGGATGGTGTTTAAATCAGGCACAATCACCTACAGCGAATTGCCAGAGGTATCACTACTGGGTGAGCCCTTGTGTCGCGTGCTTAAATTTAAGTACCTAGGTCATTGGGTCACCAATGATTTAAAAGACAACTTGGACATTGAGAGGGAGCGTAGATCACTGGCTGCCCGATGCAATATGTTGGCTCGCAGGTTTGCACGTTGCTCTAAATCAGTTAAATTGACGCTTTTCAGAGCTTACTGTCAGTCATTTTACACATGTAGCCTGTGGGTTAATTTTACGTTGAGGGAATACAGTGACCTACGGGTCCAATATAATAACGCACTCAGGATGCTGTTGGGGTTGCCGAGGAGCTGTAGTGCTTCTGGTATGTTCGCGGAAGCACACACCGACGGCTTTTCTGCCATTATGAGAAAACGGAGTGCCTCCATGCAATCGCGGCTCCGAGGCAGCGACAATAGCATCCTGAGGGTGTTTGTGGACAGGTGGGACTCACCTTTATTACGGAGATGGGTGCACCTCCACATTCTATAAAAATATTGGTTTTCATTATGTTAAATTGTTACTAATCCTAGTATTTAAGAAAATTGTTACTAACACTATGGATCTAGGTCTGAAATAAAGATTATAATAATAAAAATAATAATAAAATTAAAAATTAAATAAAATATAACGCCCCGTTGGTCTAGCGGTTTGAATGCCAGGCCATTCTCGGGGTCCCAGGTTCAATCTCCAGGACGGGCAACAAAATTTTCGAATAACGAAAATTATTCGGGTTTGTGATCACCAACCCGCATTTGGCAAGCGTGGTGATTATGCCTGTACCCATCATTGCTGTGGTAACTTGAATTTGATGATGGATACCTTTTTCCTACAGTGGGATGATTATAAGCCGTAACTAATTATTTTAAATTAAAATTACCATGTGGTGCTGGCACATTAACAGAAATACACACCTTCTCTTCTTATGGGTGTCGTAAGAGGCAACTAGTAGAGTCTGACAAGGAAAAGGCGAGCAGGAGCTGTCTTCTTTTTACCAATAGCCAAACTACAGCAGTTAAGCAAATTTCAGATTATATATATTATTAGATTCAGCCAACCCAGATTATAAGATTTATCATAAGACAAATATTTACGAATTTGTACAAGATCAAAGTTTGATGAGAGATGGTCTTAAATGCTTCATACACAATAGTTTTGTATTGTTACGTCATATTCTTCTGTGTATATATTAAAAAAAAAGTTTATGATGTACTATTTTTTTTATAATCAATGGCCTTGCCCTTGACTACATACTTACCAGATAAACAAATAAAGCATTTTAGTAGTAGTACCTACATTGATTCATTACGATTTAGATAAAAATAGGTTAAAAAAAACTGTTCGGTACATTTTTTTTTAAATAACTAATTGTCGCATGAAAAAAGACTAGGAAATATAAATAGATCAATCAATTACTCTGAACAAGATAATAATATCTAGACCGAAAAAAAAGAAGGTAGTTTTTTTTTCGAACAACTCAATAAACTACGAATTCCTATATTTTCCCGTTTTCCCTCCTATTTCTAACGTAACGTCCGCACGGCTGGCGTTGCGAGCTCGGAAAATGTATCAACAGTTCGCATTTTCCATGAAGCCGCCACAGACGAGTATCAAGTTTGATACCTAACGATTTTTACCTATTTTTGGTTTTAAAAAACCAAGTTTTAACAAGCTGACGTTCAAAAATGGAAAACAAAACATTGTTTGAAAACCTAACCCAAAACTTTTTTTGTAAATTAATACTGGCCGAAAAGATAATAAAAAAGTAACAAACGTTGAGGCCACTTGCAAACAATATTTTTTGTGTTAAACTTCACGGTTTAATCCCTCGATCGTGAGTTATTCCAGACACAATTGAAATCAATTGTTATCGCGGCAGGCGCGTGCCGCTTGGGGGTTGAGGGATTAAGAACTTTATTTCTCAAGAAGAAATACATATTTCACTTATTTGAGAATAAATAGTTAACATATACTTACAATCTAACAACATGCGATCGAGCATACAATCAAAATATATCTCAAAAACTTTACAGATGCAATAGCGGTATTAAACTTATCTGGAAAACATCTTTTCGAAAATTGATACTACTCGTACTATAGCTTATTTTTAGGAGTAAAACACAGTTTCGTAATGCAAAGGTACATAATATTATATTATGTGGAGAGTACTATTTTGGACGAGTATAACATAGTTTAAGTATGTCTATCTATTATCTAGGATGTTATTTATAGTTTTTTTGTCTATAAGCTATGCTATGACGGCCCTAGCTGATGAGCGTATCTTGAAAAGTGAAGTTGTACTTACCTACATTACATAAGATTGACTTCTGTACTAATCTTCTTGGTTCCATGATGCAACAAATCAGTTACAAGTGTTGTCTTGAGAGTGTCAGTGATTCATTGTAATTGCTATTAGTTTGTGTGCGTGAGTAGAACCAAAATTAGTCTGTGACCTTTGAATACAAGTAATGGTTTATGTATAGTTTAGAATAATAAAAAAATTTCTTGTTTAAATAAATGAACACAATATAACTTTACTGAGATCAGATAACATTCTAGCAATTCTCTAAGTTTGAAACGGTGTTCAGAGTATAAGTTTTAGTAGCTTAAGTTAAGCATAAGATACGAATAATGTAAGTTACTTTGCACACATTACTGATACGTTTTGATACAAGGTGTAGACTTAATTAACTTAGAAGATTTGAAAAGATTAACAATTATTAAAACAAACTCAATAATACTATAAACTAATAACAGTTTATTAGGTGATACTTATTTTATTTGTCTAATCGATCAGGTTGTCAGCTAGAATGTTTGAAGATTGTATTTTCTAAAACAAATACAAATTGCTTGGCATTAGCAAAAGATGGCGACGTTTTCAAAATATTACTCTACATGTATGTTTTTGAAGCTCAATTCACCCGCCTCGCTATGCAAAAGTTGCATTGGATAGGGTCATAAATCCAAGTTAGGACTAACATTCATTATCGGAGACAGCTGCAGTTCAGATACTCTCTCTGAGACATCGCCTTGAATTTATAGTCGTCCTCTCAAGGGAACATTTAAAATATCTAAAGAAATCGTTCACGTGATGCTTGGAATTATAAATGAGATGATGTTTTTACGAACAAACAAAAAGATGAGAGTGCAGGTATATTTTTTGAATAACAATTTACTTTTCAGTTATCCGACCTAAAAGATAAATTTTATCTTGAAAAATAATATTTTTTTTGTTCCTACAGGACGGTCGAAAGATTGACGTTGAAAAATATCATAAGGTTTTACGGTTGTAGCGTGCGGTTTCAAGTCATGCATTTATTTATAATTTTTTGTGATTTGTAAACATAACTTACTTAAAAAAATCTAATCAAAAAATACCTAAAGCATTTTCTTTTAAATTATCTTTGTAACATAGAAGGGGTGAAAAAAATAGACCTGCCATGATGACACTATATTAGATTATCATTTTATTTTCATATTACTCTATTCTACTGATTTACCCCTTTTTTAAAACAAAGCCCATACAAACCAATAAACAAACAGGGCTAGCTAAATAAATCCTATAAAAAAACTGATTCCACTAACATGTTAAAAAAAACAACTAAAACACATAAAAATTTGGCCCATACAAACGAAACGCGTGCTAAACCATATTACCAATTTGCGTCATTGAGAGGTCTCTAAGGAGTGTGTTATAGTTTATTGGAGCGTATATGCCAAGGACATATCTTTATATATATAATTCTTCTGTGAGTGTGTATGTCACTGAACTTCTCTCAAACGACTGGACCGATTTTGATGAATTTTTTTGTGTGTGTTCAAGGGGATCCGGGAATGGTTTAGATTCACAATTTTGTCGGGGATAATGTTAGGGTAGGGGTAGGGGTAGGGTAGGGGTAGGGTAGGGTAGGGGTAGGGGTAGGGTAGGGGTAGGGTAGGGGTAGGGTAGGGGTAGGGTAGGGGTAGGGTAGGGGTAGGGTAGGGGGTAGGGTAGGGTAGGGGTAGGGTAGGGGTAGGGTAGGGGTAGGGTAGGGTAGGGGTAGGGGTAGGGTAGGGGTAGGGTAAGGGTAGGGTAGGAGTAGGGTAGGGGTAGGGTAGTAAAATATTAAAATTTTATAAAATATATACAACCCTAAATTTTTACCCTTTTACCACACATCCCTATTTTTTGTTAGCCATTTTAGTAATTTAATCATTTTTATGGCAAAACAACGTTTGCCGGGTCAGCTAGTTTAATATATATTTGAAACTAAAGCATCCATCCCAATTTGACAACAATCGGTTTTTGCCGTCTATTGTTTGTGTATTATCATCAATATATATAAAAATGAATCCCTATTTCCCTTGTTCATCGCATCACGCGTGAACGGCTGGACCGATTTCGCAAATTCTATTTTTGTTTTGTTTGTTATTATCAGAAGAATGTTCTTATGAAAGAAAAAAATAAGAAAATTGCACGGAAAATTAGGAAATATAAGAAAACTTCATCACCATACTAAATTATTTGTTATGTAACCTTATCGCTTTTGACAATTTAAACTTTTGTAATGGCGTTTGACATAAAATTGACAGAATCCGTGCTGCTACTATCGTCAAATAGAGGGTAAAAAAACTGAATTTTGCACATTGCCAGTAATATGTCGCCAGTTACCGTGTCGGAATACCAACAAAACTATTTATATACCCGCCAGAAAAAAAAGCAATAAAGAATGTTGTATACCATAAAGCATAATAATAATAAATAATAGGTAACATTTTTTATTTATTTCGTAATCAATATTCTTAGTTAAGACAGGACTACGTCTGTCGGGTCCGCTAGTCTCTAATAAACAAGCTATTTTTGTAATAACCTAGCGCTCCGCCTGCGACTCCGTTTACGTGCAAAACTGCTATATTACACTCCCAGTTATATCCCGTTTCCGATTATTTTCTTTGAGGTTACCTAATTTTTTTGCGATCGACTTATGTTATTAACAAATTGAGAAAACATTGTTTCCCCATTCACATTCACCTGTTTTGACATATAAGGGATGATTTCAAGGTCATGGACAATTTTTTAATAGTAGTATTCAAGATCTTAGGCTCCATTTAAAATTGAAAGGAAATTGTTTGATTAATCTCACAAATTTCTATTGTCCTTTGCACCGTTTAGGGCATTTTTTTTAAATCTAAAGTATCTACTCTGTTTGTACAAGAGCCGTTTAAAACATCCTTTATCCTTCAAAATACGAATAATAATAATAAATAAATGTGGACAACATCACATACATTGTTCTGAACCCAATTTGAATAACTATTTAAAGCACTCGTATTTTAGAAACTAGAAACAACGAAGGTACCACAAACACCCAGACCCGAGAAAATTTAAAAAAACACTTTTTTCTACATTGACTCGTCCGGGAATCGAACCTGGAACCTCGGAGAAGGCAACACCTTAAAAACCGGTGTGTACGCCACTCCGCCACGGATGTCGTCTTTGATGGATCCACGGAGGCAATGATTTCAGGGTTAAAACTATTCCTCGTTTTTTCCCAGGACCAGGTGACTATTTCACAATAAATAGTACGTACCTACACTAGTTACACAAGTAACAGATATATAGACTGACAGACATACTTTCACATTTATAATATATATATGGAATGTAGACTAAAACATACTAAAACATGTCTGTCACTGTTGCCAAAGCAACCTCTTTCTAGTCTCAGGAGGATAAGTACACTTATCTTTCCAGCATGTTCTATCTTTGGAAGATACACTTGCGAGCAAAAACTTCAGTGCTCTATTATGTTGCTTAGCTAAATGAACAGTTACTTATTTCAAACTTTTGATTGTATCCATTTGAATGACAGATTCATTTCATGTCAAAAAAATGGAAAAAAAAGTGCCACGTATAAAAAAAAAACAATAACAATTTTTCCAGATGACGATTAATCCGTCCGTCTTAAAATATGGATAGTTATAAATTTTTGAATCCTTGCCATATTGTAGCTTTCTAGTACCTACTAAAAGTTGATGAGATTATCCGCAGACAGAGATATGTAGAGACAGACGGACATGGCCACATTATTTGCATACCTTGCATTAAAAAATTACAGATTCTGATGTCTAAAAGCCGAAAAAAAAGTATTTATTGAATGACACATTTTCATTTATATAATTAAGAAAAAAAAAAGGAACTTCAATACCCAAATATAAAAACACAATTTTTTGCTCGCCAGTGTATGACTTGTCCAAAAACATTTCGTCAATTTCTTGGCTTCACTTTGTAAAGAATTAAACTTCTATTACTACTCGTACAATCATTTCTATTTCTGAAGTAAGTATCTTAGTTTATTATTTGAGATCTAGAGCAAAAATATTTCTGTAGAAACATCTTGATATTATTTTCACAAATAGAAAATTTAAACGTACACCATGTATATAACCTGAGAACGTTATAAAATTTTATTTAAGTAAATCCAATAACAATTATTATTATGAAAAATCGTGATTGTCATTTATACTTTTCACAGCACTTTTTTGATGAATACCTAGTGCTAGCGGAAAGCTGTCATTTAATAATTGTACTAAAAATAAAAATATCTATTAATAAAGTACAACTATGCATATTTTTTAGTTTTTACCCGATTGCGTCAAAAGGAAGGTTATGTTTTTCGTAAGTATGTATGTTTGCATGTCTGTATAATTGTTTGGAACGCCCTACAGACCAAACAGCATGGTGGATTTTAACATGTGAGGTGTCGTTAGATTTGTTTTGACTGTGGTAGTGTCATAGGTGTGGATGTGACTTATATATACAGGGTGAAATTTTAACCACTTTCCAAATTTTAATAAAGCAATCTACGAGGCAAAAAGCAAATGACGTATTTTTTCTTTTGGTATAGCCCAGTACAAAAATGTCAAGATAAAGCACTTAGAAAATGTCCTCCAAAAATCTAAAATTTTTGATACGGCATCCTAGTAACACTTTTTTTACGCGATGTGCATCTTATTCATTTATTACAATACTATTCATGAGTTTTTGAATTTCCCTTTATACCTAAACCGGTCTAGGACTGTAAAAATTGAAAACTATATCGCGAAAAATATTTTCGGGTGACAACTTGATTTACATTTTTTACTTCATAAATAAGCTCTAAACACGATACTGAACGCCTATAAAATTTTTGGAAAGTGGTTAAAATTTCATCCTGTATATATTTATTTTTGTGAATGTATTTACTTGTCCAGTGTAGTAGATTGCTGATCATCCGCGAAAATAGGCAGACTTTTTTCCGTACAAGAATAAATGTGAATCCCTTTGGTTACTAGGAGTAAGTCCATGCTTACTGCAGAGCGGACATTACGCGAGTTAGCATAGAAGTTTTTAGACAAATGAATATGAGTGGCCGACTATTTAGTGCTGTACTAGTTTTGTGCAAACAACTGACGCTGTAAACTAGCGAGAACTACCAACTCATATTCAAGCTATTTTAATTTGAGTTATGATGGAGGCATACTTGTACATGTTATTGTGTTTTCATTCATTTAACAACTGTAATGTATTGTTTTAGTTTTAGCTTTGTAACAAGCTAATGTACGAGTTGTACGGTACACGGGACCGCCTTTTTGAAACCCGGCGTAGTTTGACCGACTCCAGGGTGGTTCTTGGCACTCAAATAGGGTTGCCACTTTTTTTTAAAACAGTTAATGTACATGGGTTGGTAGAGATAAGAAAATAAAAGTACCTGGAATCAAAATAAAGTACAATTTATTTTTCCTTTATGCTATTTACAACAGCACAGTATGTTTAGTCTGTATTAAAATTTGATATTAAGTAAAATAAGTAATTATTTTTTTATAATATTTAGAGACGCTGCACTGTTTCTTTCGTCTCGCCATTTGCTAGTCATCATAGAAAAAACATTGCATTGCACATGCTTACGGCGGCATCGGTTCAGCACCAATATATTAATTATGTCTTTAAACGAAAAAAATACTTAAGCCTAAATTACAAAATCGCAAAAATATCAAATCATGCGAAATAAAGTATTTTCGTGTACTTGATGGTTCTCGTAAAGTATAGAGCACAATGTCCTGAAATAACGTACTATACTTTATTATAAAGTACGGGTGGCAACCCTACGCTCAAGTGAGATCATAATATGTTCTTCTTTTTATCATATGACATCTTCAAGGAAAGTCTGATGTCAGAGGTTTGCAAACCGCCTATTAGGCCTTTGATGTCAATTGCTTTTACGATATCCATCTTTTCATAGAAGCCGAGACCAACTTCAGAGGCTCTTTAAAAGATGTTTATCGTTTGAACCGATCGGGAATCGAATTCAGGTCTGTTGGTTAACCACCACATTACAAAACAAGTACAAAGACAACATTCTAAATCTGTACAAGGCTTCAGATTTATCATTCAATTTTCCATTAAAGAGATGAGATTTTTTTTTGCTGAAGATGATTAAGTTGAGATGTTTATAATAATGACGATTGATTTGATCGCTTATATAGCATTTTTTCCTGTTGGTTATTATTGTTCATACCTTATTTTGAGCTTTAAGCTCTTGGCATACAGATGAAAGACAAGTAGCCATTTAGACAGTTTTGCCCGCAAAACTACCAGTGCTTTTTTTTGTTTACAGCATACACTTAAAAGAAAATAAGGTAAAGGATAGTTTTGCCGTGCCAACGTAATAAAGAATAGAACCACCTCTTCTCGTCCTATGGGTTCTTACGATGCAATAACAATATTATCTACTGCTAGAAGAAGATTTAAAGCCACGCTTTAAAGCAATCCAATCACGCTAGTAAAAGTGTTACAACGGCTGATCAACCTACCCAAAAAGTTTAAGGTCATTGAATCGATTTTCAACTTTGAGTCCAACAAGTAGAGATTAACATCAATTGAGAAAATTTGACGTTTTGTAGGTTGACGTGCTGTTGTCTGTACACTACGAGACCCCCCACACTAGCGTCTTTCAAGCGTCGACGTCGAGGCAGCAACCAATCAGTGTTGACGCAACGAAGCGCAGCGGCATTTACTTAACGCTGATTGGACAATGCCGCGACGTCGACGCTCGAGATACGCTAGTGTGGGAAGGCCTTTAGGCCCCAAACTGTATTAAGGATTAACTTGAGCGTAAGAATAACAAACTTATTCCATTGATATGAATTGTAAAAAAATATTGATTTCATCCAATATATTCAAAATGTTTGAGTCGGTAGATTGGAGTAGAGTAATCAAATACAAAATGAATTACCAAGAGTTTACAGTACGCGTGAACATAAAACCTACGCGATTTGCTCCCCCGCGTATTCGGGGCAACTTATAACTGTGAAATATGCGCGGAATTGCTCCGATACAAATGTTCGAGGTTTTGGGTCAGTGTTGCCACAATAAAAATGGATCTAGAAGACTCAGCCAGCATCCTATTATAACTGGACTCTGTCAGTTTCGTTTTAAATTTTTGGAGTGTAGTAAAACAGTAAAGTATCTACATAAAAGCAAACAGCCTTTCATTCTACTTTGTGGAGGACTCGTGAAGCAGTTTGCCGTAAAGAGTCCGGCTTGACATTAAGTTGAAAACATATTATTGTTTGGGTTTTGCTGAAATTAACCGATAAAACGTCAATTGACAGTAGAGCGATACTGCGACTTAGGATAGATCCTATCCATTAACATCGATCCTTACGTGATCATGGCGCGTTAAAATAATAAACAGTGTTGAAATATCGAAAACATACGGAAACCCCGGAACAACTAATCCTTAAAATGTCGGCCATTAGGTTTAGTTTTCTGTGCTCGTGGTTATAAAAGTGAGCTCACTGCTAGAATTTTTGTTGCTGCATTGTTCCATTTTACAATTTCAGGTTAAAATATTTCGAAATTTAAATCAATAGGTAGAATATTTTTTGTTGTTATTTAGGCTTATCCATTTGTTTTATCAACACGATCATCCACTGTTGACCATGCTTCGCCAAGCGTGGCGATATTGGCAACATCCTCCTTTTCGAGTGGCCAGTGTCCGGTGTACTGATAGCTTAGGTAGCTAGCTAGCTAGTTTGGGTACTTAGCACGGGTCTCTCTTTGTTCTATGGAGAGGGGTTAAGGCCTTAGTTCCACCAGCCTATTGCGAGTTGGTGGAAGGCGAGGGCGACCCTGTGACAACATCGTCCTGCCGTTGGACGTTTCTCAAGCCGCCTGAAGGCCTCAATAGGGTGCTGAACGACTGGTATCTCGTGAAACCAGGCTTACTTATGACGATATTATTATACAGATGTGACTTGGGCCTGTAAAGTTATAAAATACATTTTCATCTGTAAAAAGGTTCTCAAAACACAGTATACTTTCTAAAAATTTACACTGTGTTATTTTGGATATGATTCTATTTTATGATGCTCATGAGCTGCATGATCTCATTCCCCTTTCTATCTTCAGGAATCCAGGCGAACTGCAGGTTATCATCCTTTCCTGGTTGATACACCGCGATCGCGTACCAAGCGCTTTTCCTCTTCCTTTGTGATGCGCACCGCCAAGGAGTGGAACGCCCTGCCTGCGTCTGTTTACCCGAAAAATTATAACCCTAAAATTTTTAAAGCAAGAGTGAATATGCTGCTTCTGGGTAAGCTCACTCCACCTTAGGCTTCTTCTTAACCGTAGAGTTAAGTGTAGTCAAGAGCAAGCCCATCGAATATTAAAAAAATATATATATCTTTTTTATTATTTTTCGACGACCTCCGTGGCGGAGTGGCGTAAACACCGGTTTTCAAGGTGTCGCCTGCTCCGAGGTCCCGGGTTCGATTCCCGGACGGGTCAATGTAGAAAAAATGGGTTTTTCTACATTTTCTCGGGTCTGGATGTTTGTGGTACCTTCGTTGTCTCTGGTTTCCAAAATACGAATGCTTTAAATAGTTATTCAAATTGGGGTCAGAACAATGTATGTGATGTTGTCCACATTTATTTATTTATTTATTTATTATTATTTTCTCATTGTAATCGAAGCTTCATCCCCACATCGCCAGTGAAATATTGATTACAACAAATGTCGAATTTTAGTAGATATTATTTAGAATGTTTCGGGGTTGCTACCTTGTTGTTTACGAGTTTCTTATATCTCGGTGTTCCATGCGTTCTGGCCCTACAAATAAAAGCAGGCTCCAAAATTCCCTGGGAAAATTTAATAACCATTGCAATCTTCAAATTATCAAAAACCAGTTGTAACAGGAGAAAACTTTTTTTTAATATGCATAAATTGGATAAGTGCTAGTCAGACTTGCCCACCAAAGGGTTTCGTACAAATTTGTAAAAACAAAAGGTCAACATCGGTCAAGAAATAAATAGTTTATTAGTTAGTTATTTTTACGAAAGCTTCCCAATATTTTTAATAGGTACGAGTATTTATCCTATTCCCGTCGAAGACAAATCCAAAAACACCAAAATCTTAAAAAAAAATCCAACCGTTCTCGACTTATAAGTGGTGTAACTAACACGACTCTTTCATATATACAGGGTGAAATTATAACCACCTTCCAAATTTTAATATATCAATCTTTTCTTTTGGTATAGCCCAGTACAAAAATGTCAAGATAAAACACTTTGAAAATGTCCGCCAAAAATCTAAACGTCTCATTCATTCATTACGATACTATTCATAAGTTTTTGATTGTCCCTTTATACCTTAACAGGTCTAGGACCGTAAAAATTGAAAACAATAACGCGAAAAATATGTTTGGGTGACAACTTAATTTACATTTTTTACTTCATAAATAGGCTCTAAATACGATATTGAACGACTATAAAAAATTTGGAAAGTGATTAAAATTTCATCCTGTATAGATATTATGATTTTGTTTGAAAAAACAGCGGCTAATACAATTTTATCGCCGTAAGGAAGATAAAATATGTCTTTCAGGTCAAATAAATCACAATTTGATATTCAATATAGTACGCCATGCTTCCCATGATGCGATATACGATAATTGATTACATTTCAAGCGATACCGGGCGATGCATTGGCGCAAATGATATCTTTTCAATTCTGAATACGCTCGCCTTATTACCGCGACTCAAATTGGCGTAGAAATCCTACTTTCTACTCATATATAAACGTGAAAGTTTGTGAGTATGGATGTAAGGATATATAGGTGTTGCTGCTCTTTCACGCTAAAACCACTCAATAGATCTGAATGAAATTTAACACGGTGTTAATTTTTGGATAGATAGATCAAAATACTATAGATAGACTTCTTTTTCTACCGGAAAATTTAAGATACCTACCTACCCGTGAGATAATTTTAAACAGCCGGATCTAGACGAAATTTGGCTTATTGTTAGCTTATTAACTGGGATAACATATATGCTACTTTTTATGCTGGGAAAAGCTAAGGTACCCTAGAGATAAGTTTAATAGATGGGTTTATTCAAGATTCCACGCGCTTTATGTCGCGGGCCACTTTACTTTGAATAAATAAGTTTTAAGGATGACAAACATCAGTATTCATTCGCCAGTCTATATCAGTCTTTCCAAAAGAAAGATTTTGTGTTCATCGTCACGCTTGGTAGGCGGGCTGCCAATCTTAGTTTGGCCAATGCTGCAGATAAAACTGCTACCTGTTTTTTCTGCTAGCGGTTTTTCTTAAGTCGCTTCTTACGATAACGATAGGAAGAGAATAGGTTATGATATTGTCGTTTTGTATCGACTCTTTTTATTTGGCACATTTAAATGCTTATTAGTGGCAGTAGGCCGGACACAGCAAGATGAACAGGTGGTGAGGTGGAATGATTCTGAAATGACGACAACCAAGTGGACCATATAGTTTAAATTTGTTCTTTAATGAATATTGCCATGAGAACTAATTTAATCGACATCACTCAAATGAATATTTTACTTAAGTAGCAGTGGGCAGGATACAGCAAAATGAACAGTTGGTGAGGTGGAATGATTCTAAAATGACAACAGAAAATTTCAGGAGAGTTTGGTGAAAGTCATGAGCAATGCCGGCTGGCGATCGATCGTCGTGGAGACAACCAAAAACATTGTTAAAACTCTGCTGGCTTACAGTATATGGCCTCGAATAAATTGACCGACACAAACAATATTTGGTTGCTCAATGATTACAGCGGTAAGCTGTTGTAAGCCTAACTTATGGCATTCGCAAATTAAACTAAATTCAATGAATTGTTTTATCAATTTCGCCTATATTTCTAACAGTGGTTTGACTAAGTTTATGATGCTTTCTCACTTATATTATAAATGTGAATGTTTAGATGGATATTTGTTACTTATTAACGCCAAACTGAACAGATATAGATGAAGTTTGTCAAAGAGAAATAGCTGCAAAGGTTGCTTTTTTCCCTGAGAAAAGTACGTTTCTATAGGATACTCGCAAATTACAAGCTTATTAAGTCAAGCTTGTGATTTATAAAGCAGATTAGACTTGACAATACGACGTAGACAAACACAAATTAGTTAATGCTCAGCATTACCCATTAAATTTCTCTCTCGCCTCAACCCTAACAAATCCATATGAATGTAACATTAATACGTATCTGCGCAACTTCTGACAATAAATTCTCCAATACAACTTTCTCCGCGCACAACTGGATGGTTATGAGTGTTTGGCTGAATAATTTATGACTTGGTAAGCCACGCGTTCGGGTGAAGAGAACCCTCGTCTAATATTACCTATTTTTGATAGATATTTTTTGCGTAAATACTAGTAGGTACGGTCGTTCGAGAAAGTGGCATGCCACCTTAATAATAGGGGTAAAGTATGAAATTGCCGATTATTTTCCCACTTTTTATTTTGTTTATAGCTCTTAAGTATAGTCATATTATTGCGTAATTCTTTTTGTATTGTATCAAAAAGTAAATAATGTAACTTTTGACTAAAAAAAAAATGCAATACTAGTGCCTATTACTTCAAAGGAAGTCGTTAAAAAGACCCCTTATAATGTATCGGCTGACCTTCTTGCTTCAATTAAGTATATTTGTATTGTATACTCTGATTTTCAGAAATTTAAATACTATAATGCGTAGCTTTATAACCGCCTAACTTTCACCTTTAATTGCATCGAAAACGGTTCAGGCGTTTTTAAAAAAACATAAAATTGTTAGTATGGAAAAATGACTTTTCTCGATTTCGTCCATACAAAACGGCAATTTCATACTTTAACCCCTAATATGATTTGCGAAACTAGGTTTAATAAACTGTATCACGACGTTATTTAAATCACTTAATGTACTTGCTTTCACGTTGTTTAATTTTTTGAAAGCTGTCACAAAAAATGACCTCTTTTTGCTTTAATTTTAGATACCAACATATTCTTATTCTTTGTAATCTTAGTCTTAAGCATTTTATACTTGTATTAAAATCCTCTATTTCGACATTTTTCTTTTACTAACAATCTAACTATCCAATTTAATATGAAGACAAAAAAATAAAGTACCTAACATCATACAGGACAAAGGCCGCATCACTGAATTCAAGTTACCACAACAATCAAAGGGACAGGCATGATCACCTTGCTTGCCAAATGCGGGTTGGTGACAATCCCGAGCAATGTTCGACAATTCAAAACATTAGTTGCCCTACCCGGGGATTGAACCCAGGGCCCGTTTGGCTGGCAATCAGTTTGACAATGATCTTTAAAAGATACTAGTGTCTATATTTTTTAATAATACTTTTTTACTCGCCTTCTTTAATCCAAAAGATCAGACAGTTTGTAACTATATCGTAATATATCGATTTCAAGAAATACATTTAATTTATTCTACTCGTATGTTGTTCGAAGTGAGCCGGAACAAAAAATGATTAACTATATTTAAGATAGAACAATTTATATTTGGAGGCCAAAAACTTGGTATCAAATATAATATTAAATGAGTACGCGCGGCGTAAAATAGTCGTCGTATTAATGTTGCCATGGCTTTACATAATTGGATAATTCTTTTTTGTTATGTTTGTAATAGTCAGGATATAAAAAAACCGTTGTTTTATAAATATCCACATAAAAAGTGTTTGAAAAGTAAACACTGTTATAAACAGAATACTTGCTTGCATATCTTTATAAGAAAACCCGTGACAGACATAATATTAGGGGTTAAAGTATGAAATTGCCGTTTTGTATGGACGAAATCGAGAAAAGTCATTTTTCCATACTAACAATTTTTTAGTTGTTTTAAAAACGCCTGAACCGTTTTCGATGCAATTAAAGGTGAAAGTTAGATGGTTATAAAGCTACGCATTATAGTATTTAAATTTCTGAAAATCAAAGTATATAATACAAATATACTTAATTGAAGCAAGAAGGTCAGCTGACACATTGTAAGGGGTCTTTTCAACGACTTCCTTTGAAGTAATAGGCACTAGTATTGCATTTTTTTTAGTCAAAAGTTACTTCTTTTAGTTTTTGATACAATACAAAAAGAATTACGCAATAATATGACTATACTTAAGAGCTATAAACAAAATAAAAAGTGGGAAAATAATCGGCAATTTCATACTTTAACCCCTATTATTAATATAAGTATATTAAGAGCTAAAGTTCACTTTCTATGATATAGACTTTAATAGACCTGTAACTCCACCTGGAGATTCCGACTATCCCATTACCGAAACTGTAGGGCGAGCCTATTTCAGACTCTATTTGCCCAAGCAAACCAGTTTCGCAGTTAATTAACCGGCCATTTCAAACTTAAATAGTTTACTGTGATGTATAAATTACGGCAATTTCTCGTAATAACGTTTTAACTTATAATGCTATATTAATTAAGTTGATACAGTGTTTATGATAAAACTATCGAATTATAACGGTTTTGTTATTTTAAATAACGGTTTTGGATATTAAAACTTTGTAGCGATCATAACTATTGTTATTTTTTCCACCGTGTTGGCTCAGTAGCCAATTAGAAGGCAAAAATACCAAAGTGATTTTTGTAATGGTGTTTTTAAACTGTTTTTTATACGACTTAATTGTAACAGTAAGTTGGAAATTATGGGTAGGATTTGAACCTAATTACAAATTGAAATATTTTTGTGTACAATATTAACAATCAGTTGGAATGTAAAATCTGTGATTGTCGTCATATGAAAAAAATCTTTATACTCAAACTGTTAAAATAGCAATTTACTCTTGTGATATTTAAACACATGACCTTCCTTCTGAAGTAATTGTAAAACCTTTAAAGTTTAATAACTAACCTAATTTACTCTGGTGATATTTAAACACATGACCTTCCTTCTGAAGTAATTGTAAAACCTTTAAAGTTTAATAACTAACCTAATTTACTCTGGTGATATTTAAAAATTCACCTTTATTTTTGAATTATACGTCTGTACTAGAATCATAATAATTGCAAACTCTGTTTGTAGTGTTAGCTAAAAAAAATAATAGCACCGACATTCTACCCAAAGAAAGTTGGTGCTATTTTTTTTTAGCAAACACTACAAACAGAGTTTGCAATTTATTATTATTTTACTATTTTAGTCGCCTCTAACGACACCGATGTCGTTAGAGGCGACTAAAATAGTACGAGTACAACCAGAAGTGAACAGGCAGCAGCATCTACAACAGTGTTTGTACTTTGTAGTGTCGGCTTAACACTAGAATAGCACCGACTTTTTCTGGGTGTCGTAAGAGGCGAATTAAATAGTAAAACTATAGGAAAACAGGCAGCAGCATCTTCTCTACCATTGGCCAAACCGCGATCGCCAACCAGCTTGCCAGACGTGCCAATTATGAAGAAACTAGCTGGTGCTGCGTCTTTGGTCGCGTAAAATTCAGGTTGACAGTTAGTGTGTACTTATTTTTATGGTAGGTACTTTAATTGCACAAGATACATGTATACCTACATGGGCATCTTAGGAAGAGGCCTTCACCCAATCCGGGGTTCTTGCTGACTAAATTTAATCTTCAGTAAGAATATCTTTTTTTATAATAAATAACTATAGCTAACATAGCTAACATACCTAAATATGATAACTTATTAAAATCATTAACAAACCATTGAAACTAACCTTATTTTTAATACTATTTTTATTACTTTCATCATGTACTTAAACTATGTAATGAAGCAAGAAATAATAAAGGCTTTTTTATTTATTTAATAGTACCGAAGCTTACCAAAAATAAATAATACGTGCTTTTGAATAATGAACAATACGGGGGCAAGTCGCTAAATATGAAGAAATGTTCCTTTCAGGCCTGATGAGTTCCTCAAAATGGACTGTTTGATGTTAATGCATTACCAAAACTACATTTTAATACCACTTTGCTTGTTCTATGTGATACAAATGAAGGAAAATGAGTTTAAGATGAAGTGACTCACTTCATCTTATACTCATTTTATTTCAGTTTATCTCTAGCACTTCTAATTAATATATCATCAGTCATTCAACGTCTCGCAAACGCTTAAAAGTTAATTAAGACATATTTCATTTGAATTACCTACACAAAGATCCATCTTAATTTTGACGTTAAGTGGACCCAGGGGTAGAGAAAGGTTGGTTAGTTTTTCATCTTTTAAGTCTAGAACACTTGGATTACTTGGTTTGATGGATTGATGAGTGGCGCAAATTGAAAATGTTTTATTTGAATCGTGTTTAAATTCAAAGACGAATTTGAGTGCTTTACGGCTAGATAAATTTTTGTGAATTTGTTTAAAGCATTAGCATTACAAAAGTATCAGTATTGAAACTTAACAAATATGTCTCAGACGGGACTTGAACCCGCGTCTCCATGCATACCGGTCATGGTTATTTTCCAATTAAACTACCGAGACACTACGTCACAGCGTCATTTTTTCGATGAGTATATAATAATTTGAAAATACTTACCTAAAATGGATGATGCTGTAAAAAAAACTTATAACGCAGGCTTTCAAACCTTTTTGATAAATATAATTAATTAGTTTTTTCACTTACCTCTAACGGCCGTTTTCAATATCCTATCTATCTTCAGTTTTGGCATATCCGAGATAGAAAACAACTTCTGTCTCTGGACGAAAAAATCAGAGACAGAAACTGTTTCCTATCTCCGATATGTCAAAACTAGCGATAGATAGGATATTGAAAACGGCCGTAAGCTGAAATAAAATACCATAAGCAATATAGACTAGTCAAATAGTCTTTAGAATTTTCCAGCTCTCATGAGATTATTTTAATGCAACAAACAAAAAGGTATCTTTGTCTAATTAAGTGCTACTTTAAAAGAAAATTACATTAGGGATCATGGTTTTTATTAAAAACTAGCTGTTCCCTGCCACGCTTTCGCTGTCGCGGATAAATAGCTAAAAATAATCCTTGATGCGGATTATATATCTAAAGTTTCAGCTCGACCGGTGCAGAACTTTTTGAGTTTTTGAAGCGTACACAAACCAACATAACATTTTTATATTTTATGTAGATTGTTGACTCCTGCGTCGTGCGCGTGGATTTTTTTATTTAAAACAGTCCCATGAGAACAGTACGCTTTTCCGGGATAAGAAGTATTCGGTTTGCTATCCTAGCCTTTATTATCACTGCATGTTGAATTAAACACAGATCCGTAAAACCTGCAATGGCTAGCGTGATTGAAAATCAAACTTCCATGGAAGCTTTCGCATATAATACTCGTTTAATTACGATTAAATTGCTAAAATATGATGTAAAGTATTAGTTAGATATAGTGATTTAGAGTGTTTATTAAATTGTGCTCAGATCATTGTTTATTCTGACATTTATTCATCTTCTCACAGTTTTTGTGGTTGAAAATTGCTGTTCAGAAACAGCACGCTTACTTTGGATCTCGATGGTAGGTATATATCGTTACATTGATTCGATCTATTCAGTTATAATTCTTTTCAAATTTTTTTTTTGTTTGCGGGAATTTAAAAAAAAGTTGATTACAGCTATTATGATATATATGATACTTATTTAACTTTGTGAATAACTTAAATAAATAACTGATTTGAGACTATGAAGTCCGTATTACGTACGTCGTAAATTGTTCCTACCAAATGTACTGAAATTGTAATAAATTATCCTAACTTGGTATCAAAAACAATGCATCATAATTATAATATGATGTTGACCACATTTATAATTTTATAATTCGAAATTTTTTCAAGTCGTAAATCATGACAATCGATCGAACCAAAGTTGCCTTGGTACTGTTCCAACATCTCATTAAACTGGCAATCACCCGGAACGTTTCTAGGGAAATCCTTATATCGATCCGGATACCGAGTATCCGAATGACTGATTACATCCCAAACCTCGGAAGGTTGCGGTCGAGGGATTGACCGAGTTTGCTAGATTTTTAAATATGAATGCTCGCAAAGTAGTGGCTCACCGTAAATCTTACCCTCCGTCAACTTTTTGTGTGCTTTCTTCCAGAAACAATAAATCCCTATCGTATACAGGATGAAATTTTAACCACTTACCAAAAATTTTATAGGCGTTCAATTTCGTATTTAGAGCCTATTTATGAAGTAAAAAATGTAAATCAAGTTGTCACCCAAAAATATTGTTCGCGATATTGTTTTCAATTTTTACGGTCCTAGACCTGTTAAGGTATGAAGGGACAATCAAAAACTTATGAATAGTAACGTAATGAATGAATGAGACGCGCAACGCGTAAAAAAAGTGTTGCTAGGAGGCCATATCAACAATTTCAGATTTTTGGCGGACATTTTCAAAGTGTTTTATCTTGACATTTTTGTACTGGGCTATACCAAAAGAAAAGATTGATATATTAAAATTTGGAAGGTGGTTAAAATTTCATCCTGTATAAATATGAGACAGGAAATGTAAGTGTTTTTAAGTGAGGTCGTATGTCTTCTTTTTTATACAATGTGCATTTTGAACCTTCTGACAAACGAAGCCCAGGTTATGAAACCACTATTATAACATCTTAGCAGGGTTTAAAATAATTTTATCCAAAAAAATATCTTAGAAATATATAAAACATTGATTCAGGTATTAATTTTTAGGGTTTTGTACCTAAAGGGTAAAAACGGGACTCTATTACTAAGACTTCGCTGTCTGTCTGTCTGTCACCAGTCTGTATCTCAAGGGCCGTGATAGGTAGACGGTTGAAATTTTCACTAATTATGTATTTCTTTTGCCGCAATAACAACAAATACTGAAAAAAAAATATTCGCATACATCAAACGCGTTTTTTTCCCTTTTTGCTCGATATCAATAATGGCAACATGTCATCTTTTATAAATTTATTTCCAAGTTACGTTTAATTATGATTGTAATACAACGTTTTCTTTTGTTACAGATTGAAGTTATTTTCTTAATTAATCTGTTTGCTACATCCCTCTTAAAATATTAAATCACGCTTCAATTGATTCTGAAAAATATGTTTAACAAAAGTTCCATACATTTCTTAATTTACCCTTTCTTTTGTAACAACTTTTGTAACAAACAAATAAAGGATCGAATTAAAGCAGCACGAATGTTTAATAAACTCAGCACAAACAGATGTAACAAGGCAATTTCCGATTCATTACTTTGGTATTATGAAATAAGTAGGTACTTCAACATTTGTGAGTTATATTTATTTACTTTTTTTTTCTGCTCTTATAGCACATTTATCAAAACGTACTAAGAAACCGGAACCTTTGGAGCGGAAAGGTTTCAGAATGGTATGGGCGAAAATATGTGGGAAGGTCTTCTACCATGTGGACCGACGATCTGATGAAGGTCGATATTTTGTCAATTGCTTCCTACACCTTCAATATTTAAACAAAAATATAACTAAGTGAAAAATGAACTTGTTTTTTTTTTAAACTATTCATACAATGTAATTTTTTTAAAGTTTATTTTAGGTTACTATTAGCCGTCAAATATTGCCATTCGCTCTGCAACTCTTGCTCGACATAGTTTATATTATAAAATGAACCAAGATGCAAATTAATGATGTCTCCGTGGTAGTATACGTCGAGAACTACGAGTATGATATTGCAACATCCCAATATCTTTGCTTTGCCTTGCATTGCGCCTTTAGCGTTGCAACAAACTACTCTCTAATTAATTAATCATAGTTAAATCTAAACCTGGCCCACCATTTCCAATACTTAAGGGTGTCAAGCAAGGATATCCACTTTCCCCTAAATTGTTCACCAGTACCTTGCAAGAGGTATTTTAAAAACCTGGTCGATCCCTGGAGAACGAAGGGTATCAATATAGGGGAAAAGAAACTTACAAACCTCCGATTTGCCGACGATATAGTTCTTTTCACCAATACATCGTCAGAACTTGAAACAATGCTCAAACAGCTGAGCGAGGCGAGCCTTGAGGTTGAATTAATGATGAATAGGTCAAAAACTAAAGTCATGACCAACGCTGCCGAAAGTGACATAGTGGTATGCGGGCAGAGAATGGAGTATGTTGACGAGTACATATACCTAGGCCAGTCTCCTTCGAAAACAGGCAGGACAAAGAGATCGGTCGTCGTTTCGATAACGCCTGACAGAGATCAATGGAAAGCGTTGGGGGAGACCTTTGCCCAGCAGTGGGATGATGTAGTATGAGTCAAAAAAACTAAACTCGACCTCATTTAGCTCAGAATAGCATAAGCCAAGGTTAGTTAATTTGCAACATATATTAATGAAATTCTCTCTTTTGTTACAGGCAGAAATAATGCGGACCCAGAAAGTGCCAGCGACGCTGCTTTTGTTGCTATTTGCAATAGAAGCACTCGATGCGAACAGAAGAAAACAAAAAGAAAAAATCATCCCAACAATCGTCAATATATGCGACATAAACGACCGAGATTCTAAAATACACTGCTACTGTGAGTTCAGTCAAGAAATCAATGAAGCCGTCAAAACTGAATGCTGGGTATTCAATGGAGGTATTGAAAAGACAGACCCGTTATGGACAAGCTTTACTTCCCAATCAAACATAGAAACTTTAGCATTCAACGTCAGAGCAGACGGTGGATTAGATTTTGTCCCGTCAAAGGTGTTCCGGTACGTCAGAAAGCTGAAAAACTTCAGCATAAAATTCAGTTCTATTCCAAAGATAGAAAGTTACACTTTCTCTAATCTTTCAGCTGTCCAAGAAATGACTCTGACAAAGAATCAAATAATAAACTTAAGTAAGCACTCATTTTATAATCTACCTAACCTCACAATTCTCACTCTAGATGAAAATAGAATAAAAGAACTAGTTACAGACACATTTTCCGAACTACCAGCTTTACAGAAATTATACCTTACTAGTAATAATGTAACTTTAATACAAGATGGAGCGTTTAGGAGTCTTGTAAACTTACTGGAGCTAGAATTGGATAGGAATAATATAAGTGAACTGAGAAAGGAATGTTTCGATGGACTCGCAAATCTCAAGCGATTAGATTTAAGGAGGAACAAGATTGCAACATTGAATTCGTTTACGTTTATTGAATTGTGGAACCTTCATTCACTGTTGCTGGACTATAATGAAATTAATGTGTTGGCTCAAAGGACTTTTGATGGTTTATCTCAGTTGAGAAAGTTAAGTTTGAGCCACAACAAACTAGTAACTTTGACGGGCGGCTTGTTTGAAGGAGTAAGGGGACTAGCAGCGTTGGATCTAAGACATAATAAATTAAAAAGATTTACATACGACAATGTCCGACCGGTATATGAGAATCTGAAAAATCAAAACAGCTACATCTATCTAGACGGTAAGTTGTTTTTTCCATTTTAAAACATATTTTTCAAAAAAATATTATTTAAAGCTTACCAAGAAAAAGGTTTTTAAATTACCCTCATTTATTTTAACGATCAAAGTGCCTTTCTTTCATAAGTAAAGTCAAGTAATGGCCTATCATTATCACACTGCAAAGCAATGGCCTCCATCACTAAGTTCAAGTTACAACAACAATGACGGGTACCTTTTATAAGTATGTATAGGATTTTTTCTTAACTATTTTTAAGCAAATGCATTGCTGGTATAAATTGAGAATAATAATATTTCGACTGCCTTATGTGGGATAGTCGAAAAATTTATACATTTTATTTGCCTAAAACAGAAAATACAATTTCAATTTGTATGAGATATTTTAAAACACGTTCAGTAAAAACATAAGTTCATAAGATATTTAACCAAAAATTAAGCTTTTGTAAATTAAGAATCCTAAAATATTCTTCATTAGCTCGTATAATAACTTCAGAGCAAATATCACGCTTAATTTTAGGACTGCCTCGAAAAGATAGCATAGGATTCAATTAACGAATAAAATCAATTAGTTTCAGTGAATCGGATTCAAAAGTCGCCATTACTCCAATTAGGGGATTAAATTGAGACTTGGATTGTTACAGGTAACGAATTCACCTGCGACTGTCATCTGGCGTGGATGCATAAACTCCGGCACGAAGCTAAGAGCATTAAGGTGCGAACATCTCTCGAAAATTTCGTTTGTAAATTCAGCATTGATCCCTCCCTAAATTCACACTTTAGTTATTTCGAACGTAGCGCGATAAATTCAAACAATTTGTACGAAGCAGAAGACAAGAGTCAAATAAAAGATTACGCGGATAATACGGACGATATTTTTCACGACGAAATAGATGATGCTTATGCAGACGAACCGAAATTGGTGAGGAAGGAAAATGAGAAAACGCTCCTTCAAATCCCCGTTGAGTTGCTGCCTTGTCCTCAGGATGTCAAAACTGTTACTGATAGGACTTACACTTACCCGTCCCAAAACGAGGCGAAGGATTATAGGAATCTCATTCAATCTTCGACGTCAGCAGCAAATAATATTAGCTTTTCGATTTTCCTGTTTACTGTTTTGTTCCTTCTAAGTTATTAATGGACCACTCAATGTTAAACTGAAGATTAATATTTACGACATTTCTGTTGACAAAAACAAAAGATCTCCTGTCGTGTTTTAGATTTTGGCAAAGACAAAATAAAATTAAGACGGATTTACCTGTACATATAGACATAGGTATGTAAAAAATGTGATATAAATATAAGTATAATTATGTAATACATTTTAATTTAAGGAATTAAAACAGGACTGTATTGTAATTTTATCGAAATAAACTCACACGATTTAACAAATTAAGTATGTGAAACTGATACTTCATATTTTCTTGTTAAGAAAATCTATTTATGAAACTCTATTAGGTAATAAATGAGAATAATTACAACATATTACTTGATATTGTAAATATTGGACCTAGAATACTAAACGATAACTATGTAAATAAGATTCTATATCTAAAATTTTGTATTGTGGATTTTTTCTTGCTTGTAAAGTAAATATATTTATTTGTATCAAAATCAAGGTTTCCTACATTAAGTTGGTAAAACTAATTTTAGTAGGAACATTTGGCATGAGAACAGCCATCTTTCTATTTAAACTCAAAATAGTTTCATCATAATTCTTTAAAGTCCTAGATAGTCGCTGCCAAAGTGTTGGTCGACTCTTTGTTCATTTATGATTCAACAATATAAAAACTGTTAATATTGTAAAGAAATATAGATACATTGTATCTACATAGCCATAGGTTTAATATTTACTTTCCAAATCCTGATTTTGGTTATATTATGCTTTAAGCACGGCGTAACCTGTCTGGTATATTTTAAATATGTTTATTTTATTCTGAGACATTTTATTTTTTTCTAACCCATTGTAATATACTTATTCTTACTAACTTAGAGATAACAATTCTGGAAACTACTATTTTATCAAACTTTACGAAAAGCCAATTATTACAAATTCAATTAGAAATAATAACGTTTATTCACAGTAACTTAGACTATATTTGAGTAGTTTCTGTTTTTACTTGACCCACGGACGAATAAATTACTGCCAAATTTCTATACAAATGTAAAATACACGGATGGTGAGAATTTGAAGCTAAAAGTCCGTTCAATTTGCATAATTGTATGTTGTTCTACGAAATTATTCGATGGCATAGATTCGAACTAGGGTTGTTATGATTCGGAAGCGAACACGATATTATTTTGAAAGTTTTAAATATCCGAATAATAAATTGATTCGATAAAATATCGAATGATGTTTCTGAAATATAAAATCAATGTTAAGTATGGAGATAACTGTCTGAGAATATTTAATTTAATTATGATGATTTTACAAATAAATATACAACATACAATAAAAATAATATACAACAATGCAAAGAAAAAGTAAATTATTTTACAATAATATGACTTTCAATAATTGAAAGTTATATTACCTATCGTAATATTATGCGTTTTTATTGTACAATATTGCATAATTATTGCCTAGCTTTATTATCTCAAGTAATTATACCAATTATTGATGCCAAATTGATTTCGGATATGGAACAGTTGCTGGCCAACTACAGATGTCAATAGTATCCCTGATTTAAATTCAAACAATTCAATATCAGCCCTGTGGTTTTACTAATATCGGGAATGATGATATAAAGCACGTAGAGTTATTGTTTTGAAATCAAATACAATTTGAATTCAACGGAACGGTCCGTTTAGAATATGAATATGAAATTATAACACTGAACCAATTTAAAAAAAGAAAGAAATGGAGGGTTTTGTTTTTGATGGGACATCTATCTATTGCAAAATAAATTTATGATTTTTGTTAAACTTTAAAAGAGGTATAGTATTTTTGTTATTGTATATTTTTTGGATTATGTAAACTTATTTGCCGTTTTCAATAAATTAAAGTTAATGTGTAATTTACGAGTGTTTAATTTAGTGTAATAATAACTAATCAATGTTCTAAAGAATTTCATCCCTATTTTTTTAGAGTCTCTTTTGTCAAGTTTGTAACTTGTATTAACTTTGGTTTTACATTCATTCGGATCTGTAGTTATTTGATTTCTCTAGTATGCAAACTTTCGGATACCGGTTAAGATAATAAACTATAATTACAATTTTAGGATTCCAAGGATGAAGATTCATTGGCTTAAGATTACGACTATGATATTCTTTATTTTTTGCAATTTTTATAGTTATTTTTTAATATGTATAAATAAAATTTTCCTAAATCTAAGAATTTGCGTGCTAAGTACGTGTTTCACCAATTTGTTTCGAAGATATTTATATTTAAAAAACGTATATTTATTGCCTCAGCTGGGATTCCATTTTATGACTTTTTACACACTATTAATTTGTTTCTGTTCCTATTTATTTCATATTTATTGTTACGGTGTGTTGTATGATTTTGGCACGAAAATAAAATAGCAACTTTCTCATCCATGGTATCGTAAGAGGCGACTAAAGAAGTGCTGCCAGAATAAAATTAGCAACAGCGTCTTCTCTCTATCATTCACCAGAGTGTGCACCAACTCGAATGCACTCGAACGCATGAACATCCCACTTAGAGTATTGGCGCTATGGTCCGTCTTCTACCTGAGTTAAGGACCTTCGGTTCCAGTGCGTCAATTTAGTGCGGTGGGGATCACATTCGTGCTCCGGAAGGTACGTTAACCGTTGGTCCAGAGGCCTTACTCCGCAAAACAATTTCTGTATAATTCGAATCCATCTGTCCCTGTCACTCATACCGATGTCCTTAAGTATCTGAAAGAGACAGATATATCCGCAAAAACGAGCTTCGTGTTGCAGAGTGAGGCATCAGGCTTCTGTAGCAAGTCGTAAAATAAGTCAAAGACCTGTCATGTGGTAGACGGCTTAGAAATGTCTGACACTAGACTATCCTTGACAGACAGTCATACACATAAAGAAGGAGAGTGTCGTTAATGGCAAAACTCTCCTATTAACGACGACCATTTGGATCAGCGGTAGTAAACGCTGCTTCTGAGCCATGGGTCGCGGGTTCGATCCCCGCACAGTACAAATATTTGTGTGCATGAACATGTCTGTTTGTACTGGTCTGGGTGTTTTCTATGTATTATAAGTATGTATTTACAAAAAAAAAGTATATAAGTAAGTTTATCGGTTGTCTAGTACCAATACGACAGGGTACTTAATAGTACCTTAATTTGGGACTAAATGGCTCTGTGTGGCCCAGTATGGCATATCTTAATATTTATTATTTTATTTTATTAATGTGTTTATGTCTAGCAGTGGGTTAAAGTACCCTGATAATTTTGTTAGGTATCTCCAACATTGAAATCCCAACTGAGGCACAAGCATTTTGTTACAAAGCTGTGTTGATGTACATAATTCTTTGTAAAGTATTTATTAATTTTAAATAATTTCATTAAAAGTTGATGTTGAAACTTTGGAGTTTTCTTTAACACCGGTTTTAATGAGGGTTTTATGATTCAATCCTTGTTAATCCCTTCGGGGTGATTACGCTGGAAGCATTGGTGTTGTATGTACGTACAACATATTTTGGAGTATACACGGAAAATGATAAAGTATTTAAAAGTTTTCTTTACTGTATACTGTATATATAGGCATTTATAGGTAAAAATAATGAACTACCTTGATAGACAGTCCTGCACCAAATTACACTTAAAATACTGTATATGATATTTTAGCAACTTTATTGCAAATATAAAAAGATATTTAAAAAAATGGCGTTGTGACGTAGTGTCTCGGTAGCTAACTTGGACAAAGCACCGCGCTCGGTATGCATGGATTTGCGGGTTTGAGACCCGCCTGATATAATTTTTTTTTAGGTTAAATACTGGTATTATTGCAATGAAGTTTCTAAAATATCACATAAAGTATTTAAATAGCTTTTTCATTCTAACTGAGTGTCAAACATCTGCAAAGATTTTGAAAAAACTACTGATAGCGATAAAAAAAAATACTTGATAAATTGGCGCTTTGACGTAATGTCTCGGCAGCTTGATTGGACAAAGCACCGCGCTCGGTATGCATGGAGATACGGGTTCGAGTCCCGTCTGAGACAAAACCTTCAAGTTTAAGTACTGATATTACACTTGAAACTTCCGCGATTTTAGATAGTTAACTATTCATGTCTTACATAGTTTTTCCGGAGACTATATACATGGTCTGTATACTGAAGTATGACCAAAAGCAAAAAGTTAATTATTAATATCTTACCATTTGGATCAGTCGTAGTAAACGCTGCTTCTGAGCCATGGGTCGTGGATCTGATACCCGCATAGTACAATTATTTTTGTGCATGAACATGTCTGGGTGTTTTTCTATGTACCTATAATAAGCCTATATTTACAAAAAAGTATATAAGAAAGTTTATCGGTTGTCTAGTACCCCATAATATGCTAAGCTATTTAATAGTAGCTCAATTTGGGACTAGATGGCTCTGTGTGGCCCAGTGAGGCATGTCTAAATATTATTGTATTATCTTTTTTCCGGAGACTAGAAATGGTGAGTATACTGAAGTATGTCAGCAGTCCTTGTATAGCAAAGTTGGAACGGCTCCCTTGGGCTGAACTTTAACACCGTTTTAATTAGTTCTCGTTATTTTCCCGCGTTTCCCCGGGAATTAGGGAGACGACTCCCAACCCGTGTGGTGTTTGACGGTGAATGTAACAAGACCCGGATAAATTCAAGGTGATGGAAGGTCATACAGTGATATCCGAAGATGATTTGTGGTTCATAATTCAACGTGTTTTCATATTAACAAAATGCAAACGAAAATGACTATCTGTCTGTAATGGGGACACCGTTTCAGAGGGAGATATAGAAGTATACTAGCGAAACTTTGAAAAAAATCCAGAGGCTGAGACGAAATAAGAAAAAAAAACATCAATTGGGGCCCTGAGTAAGAAAGTCTAAAATGTTCTTATGGCTTTTACACTATTTCACATCAAACAGTAGAATCAAACTACCATCTTGAGAAAAGTGCATAAAAGGTATTGGTAAAATTCTACTAGACGCACTTACAGAGGGTCGGATCTGGTCCGTTTTTTACAATTCCATTTTAGGTCACGAGATTCTGTCACTTCGAAGAAATTAATTTTATAATCAATGAGCTTGCTCTTGAAGAAGAAGCCTAAGATTGAGCGAGCTTACCCAGAAAGTGGCACTGGTTCTCCCACACACCAGCGGAACACAGAAAAACTGTTTGGCGCTGAACTCCGGCAGGAGGGTGGTAGCATCCAGGCAGCCTCTTACGAAGCCTACCACCGCAGAGAGATCTGTAAGCCGTCATAATTGGTTAAAAAACCAAAGATGCCGTTTCCTAAGAGGTAGTCTGAAATTTCTTAAAAGAACGCTCTATATTAAAAGGGTAGCTATGAAGAAGTGTACGTAAGATAACATATTATAAATTTTGATTAAAATAAGGGAATTAATAGTAAAAAATCAGTTACAAAATAGTTTAAGAAATTCAAAACAAAAGTAAATAATTTATTGGACCAAATTAGCTAAAATATGTTAATCTTCATTGAATTTTTGCTGTCATATTGTAATGTGACAGCAAAAATTCAATGAAGCTGTTAATCTGAATACTAGCTGTTGCCCGCGACTTCGTCCGCGTCAATTTCTGTAATTATGATCTCAGTGATTTTTGCAACATTTTTCATTGATGCTTCGCTCATATTGGTCGCAGCGTGATGTTATATTATTTTAGTCTAAAGCCTTTCTCGATAAATGGACTATCGAACACAAACATATCTTTTTAATTCGAACTAGTACTTCCTGAGATTAGCGCGTTCAAACAAACAAACAAACAAACTCTTCAGCTTTATATTAATAGGGGTTAAAGTATGAAATTGCCGATTATTTTCCCACTTTTTATTTTTTTTATAGCTCTTAGTATAGTCATATTATTGCGTAATTATTTTTGTATTGTATCAAAAACTAAATAAAGTAACTTTTGACTAAAAAAAAATGCAATACTAGTGCCTATTACTTCAAAGGAAGTCGTTGAAAAGACCCCTTACAATGTGTCAGCTGACCTTCTTGCTTCAATTAAGTATATTTGTATTATATACTTTGATTTTTATAAATTTAAATACTTTTATGCGTAGCTTTATAACCATCTAACTTTCACATTTAATTGCATCGAAAACGGTGAAGGCGTTTATAAAAAAACTTAAAAATTGTTAGTATGAAAAATTACTTTTCTCGATTTCGTCCATACATAACGGCAATTTCATACTTTAACCCCTAATATTATAGTATAGATTTATTCATATTTTCAATCAAACATCAAGAAACAAAACGCTGGTACTCATTTAATATATACTTTAGCACAATCTATTTGTTGAAATCAAAACCAACGAACCATAGACTAAGGATGGGGCTTGATTCGAAATAAAGGTACATCACTTGAGCCCATTAAACTAGTATTATAAAGTTTTAAAAGCTCCCTAGGGTGAACTTTAGCACCACTGTAATTAGTACTCGTTATTTTACCTGCTACCCTGAAATTGGGGACGCGCGTTCAACGAGGTGTGAGAAACCGCGGGTTAGCGCTAGCGTGAAAAACTGCCAGAAGATTAAGGCTAATTTTAGGCACCTTATTTTAAGGTTTAGATATTAGTTCTATAGAAAAAAGGGTAAAAGCAGCTAGAAAAAAACAATATTAAGTACTTTATTTGATATTTTAGCAACTTAATTGCACTTATAATATCAGTATATAAACTTGAAAAAAAATAAAATTTTTCAAGTTTATATACTAATATTAAGTAACTGAATATAAAAAATACCAGTTTACACACTCAGTACTGTTTTTTTACTATAAAACAAAAGGAAGCTCCAAAACGTAGATTTTTTTTACGATGTCATTTTTGGGTTCGGTATTGTAATACTTTAATATTTGATTGTATTTATTTTATCAAATTGACCTCTTAAAGGTACAAAAATAGTGTGCCACACCAAAGAAACACAATTTTTTTTATCATAAAAAAAAATCAAATAGTTGACTTATTTTATATAAGAGTCAATCAAAGCAAGTGAACGACCATGTTTATTTACCAACTTTATTGATGACTGATTATAGATTTTTTTTTGATAATAAGTTATATTATATCATTACCAAAGATTTGAAATACAAATACAAATACAAATACAAAATACTTTATTTGCCATTAAATAGGGTATGTACATAATGTAGATGTTAAAAATATGTCAAAGATCCTTAAACCTATTTAGCTATTTCCATTTATAGCATGCAAATTACACAAAATAAATTACGTTACCAATAATACGTAAAAATAATAGAATAGCTTACATAATACTCGGCTTCGTAACCACACATGTCTGTGGAATAGTTGATTATATAAAAATATTCAAGTTTGCATGAGAAGACGGTGATTTCAGGAAATTTTATATTCTCAATCCTGAACTTTAAGTTTACAACTCAAACGTTGAGAGTTCAAAACTTTCTGCAAACGTGACCATCCTATGAAGGATTGTAGATATTTTAAGATTTCGCAATCCGGCTCGGTATCTGTTCAGACCAATTTTGGAAATGAGATTTGTGCTCCGGATTTAGCTTTGGCTATGAATTGCTGACTGGAAACCTAGTGATTTCAATCTGGGTTGGAAGTTTGAAATGTGAAGATTTATCGATAGGTATTTCTATGAACAAAATTTATGGACTAGCGAAATACTTTACAATATTACGTATTGTAGGCTTTATAATCTGTTTAGTAATTGTGAAGTTATTAAACATGTTCTGAGTTAAAGAAACACAGTACCTACTAATCTTTCACTGGCTGTTCTTATAATGGAAAAAAAAACAAATTTCACTATGTTGGCAAAATCGAGAGAAAGAGTGCGCATGCATTATGTTACACTCAAGAATATTTTTATTTTCATCATAAATTGCTGTCATACATTTTTAGTTCTATTTAATCATAAAAAGTAAAAGAATTTGCCACTAGAGGCGCTTCTGTCGCGTGAGGTCCAATAACATTATTTTTTCTCTGGTTTTAGCTGGCTTTGTGACATAAATTATATATTTATTAATTTACCTGCTGGAAACTAATCTCCTTCGTAAAATTATCGCAAATATGGATTATTTGGCGATGAATCCGAACGCTTTGAAAGCGGAATTAAGAAAAAGCGCAAAAATAGGCGACCTTAAAGAGCAACTATTTCAGAAGTTAGTTTGTTAATATGAACATAATTAATTATTTATAAATAAAAAAATAATTATATTACAGATTTAAAACTTTATTTCGGCGCCGATCTTATAAAGGCGCCTTTGACAGTTATACCTGGTCCTCAGTCAACAGTGGCGCCGACTGGTGAGCAAAGAAACGGTAGTCCCCATTGAGTAACCTACTACAGGTACATTGGATGGTTAGGCCTTGTACAGAGTAAGCATCCCAATGTGCAAGTAACCGTGCAAAACTGCTAAAGTTTTGTATAGACTAAGCGTTCTAATAAAGGTACGAGTCACGGACTACGCAAAAATCATACCGCTGAAGCGTTGTACGCACTGAGCGTTTTAGTACCCGAGTCACCGACGACGCACCGAGTCACCGTGTATGATTTAGGCGTTACGTTTAACAAGTAATCGAATACGAATCCACTGACCGACTTTCAATTGACGCAAAGCAAACAGTGGAAGTTATTTGTATGGCACTGTTTCAAAGTTAGTTTCTTCCTTAGAATTACCAATTTTCATCATCGCCAGCCTATATCAGTCCATAGATGGCCTTTCTAAATGCAGAATATTGCCAGAATTGCCACGCTTGGCAGGCAGATTGGCCATGCAGTAGAGAGAAGTAAGAGAGAACGCTGCTTGTTAGCTTTCGGCAGTGCTCCTTTGGTCGTCTCTTACGACAATAGGAAAAGTAGAGTTGGTGTTAATATTTTAATACGACAACAACAAACGCCATGTTTTTAATTTTAATTGAAATGTTTTGTAAAAATGTGAGTTCATATCGACCCTATTCTGATTAAACCTCGGAAAAACGAATATTAAAACCTGTTTAAGCATAAAAAAGAATTGTTATACACTCATTATTTATGCATGGCCATACAAAAAAGAACATCCGACTCATGGACTCTTTTATTCAACAGTGCAAACATTCCCATAAAATAATATTTGCGTACAGATTTGACATTATACGCATCCGAAATGATGGTGTAATCCCAAAGGGTATTCAATGAAAAACAGCTTTGGTACAGTGCGCAATTCCTATTCTTGTTTAACCGGAATGTTTTCGGGAACAAACACTTTGTCCAGTAAACATTTAACTCTCACTTTAGAAATATTTGCATGGCATTATAAAACAGTTCTTATTGACAGTACTTGTTTGTGATGCAGAATGCAGTTTAGAAACAGCGTAATGCAAAATACAATGTGCTTTCCTTTCAAAACATTATTGTGCAGTGTTCTTGTTACTTATAAATGTTGTGTGCTCGCACAATATAAAAATAGCAGCTTCTTTACTTATGGTTTTGTAAGAGGTGACTAAAGAACACCAGAAGATGACGGGCATCAGCCAACATTGGTCAAACTGCGATCGCCAAACTACCTACGAGTGTCATAAAAGTCAAAAAAAGAAGTATTAAAAGATGAAGACCAATGCTTCTTAGTGTTCAGTCTCTGTTACTAATTTTAAGCAACGCTGGGAGCGGACACTAGTTGGATGAGTGGCCGTTTGTGGCATCATACCATGAGCGCTTCCGTGCTTCAGAGGGGGGTCACGTTAAGCCATCGGTCCCGGCTGTTGTCATGAGATAACAGTCGTTAGGCCCTCATGGAGGCCTTCGGGCAGCTTGAGAAACGTCCAACGGCGGGGTGATGTTGCCACAGTGTCGCCTTTGCCGTCCACCAACCCGCACTAGGCCAGCGTGGTGAAACTGAGGCCTTAACCTCTCTCCATTAAAAACGAGAGAGACCCGTGCTCAACAGTGAGCGAAATGGGTTGTTACTTTACCAGAAGAAGAAGGGCAGCACAATTTTGTCTCCATCATTGGCCAAACATTGATCGCCAACCCGCCTGTCGTAACGAAATCCTGTTTTTGGAGAGGCCCATCTTCAACAGTGGACTTATATAATACGACACGACGAATATACAGGTAAGTGATTATATAATACGACGTTGATGTAGATTCATTCTTTTATCAAAATAAATCAAGTAGCTAAAGATAACTTTACAGTTAAAAACACTTACTATAAAAAAACACCTTAATATTACCGTTGGCTAAAAAACCCAATATTGTAAACAATAACATAAAGTTAAAAAAACTTACAAATTTGTTGGAATGTATTAGGTATCAATTGTTCAGGATTTAATTCTCGCAGTTTTTTCAAATGTTCAGGACACATCAAAACCAAAGGAAAAACCAATGAAACTATTTCAGAATAATTCCATAGGGAAATTAGAATGTCCCGGTTTTATAGTATACAAAGTTCTTGTTCTTCCTAACATCACAGTACACATTCCTATCGTCTTTAAACAGTACACGATAAATCTTTGTAACTACTTCGATAGTCACGGAGTTACTTACATTAACGGGACAACTTAGGATATAATGGTTAAAGCTAAATTAACAGCGATACAATTATTTTAAAGGGATTCCAGCCGTAAAGTTGTACAGGCCCAATGATCCGCCAGTTGCAGAGTCTAGGGTTGCCATTTTGTGACCAAATAAAGTGTTTTCGGATTTAGTAGCTGCAAGGATATCATACGTAAGAGCTGACGAAGCTCTCGGGTTTGGTTAAGGAAACGACTTATTCAACATTTGGCTTGGGTCTGAAATGGGTTGGATTCATAGTTGGTCCTTACTTCTGTCGCAATGAGGTGGTCTTAAAACAAGACACATAACCCCTAATGTGTACCGACGCAATTTAATAGGCGACTATTCTAGATGGATAATCAATCATACGGTTTTAAGAACTTAAACATTTTTATATAATATTACGTAATAGAGTTGACAACCCTAGTCGTGCCCTTAACTTAATGATCTAGCTAGTTTGCCCTTAATTTAGTCCCATGAGAACCAAGCCTATTTGCAAATAAATTGACGTTTGACCTTGGTATACCTATTATGACTTTCAAGGAATGTTCTAAACAACATTTTTAACTGAAACAACCTACCTTTACAGCACCAATTTTGAGTCGGTGCATAACAATGGACCATAATGTTAGTTTTATTGACTGGTTCTGTGATTCTGAACCTTCCAAACGATATTTTTTTTTGGAACGAAGTAGCTGAGCGAAGCTGTAGAGGGAGAGAGATAGAGAGAGAGGGAGAGAGAGAGAGAGAGAAAATTTAAAGAAAATACAACGCCTTCACTAAAAATGAACTTCGTTCTATCCGGGTGTCCCTTGACACCTCTCAAATTTTTATTATAATTGTACGTATTTTCGTAAAACTGTGCCCTGCAGTGGGATGATTATGTTCCGTTACTTTTTATTTATTAGAAATCACAAAAACGGAATATTCCCTAGTGACATTACCTTCTTAGTAAACATTTCCCTAAAATATGACTTAAAAAGAATGTTACAGAAAAACACAAAGTTCAAGAAATACGTCTTAAAGTACTGTTAGCCTTAATAAGGTAGTTGCAGACATTTAGACCCGAGGCCCGGTTGAAATTGAAACATTTCTCGCAAGCAATCTTCCAAGCTGCGTAAAAACTTTATTGTTCCCGTCAACATAAATTACACATACGCTGTGTTGATATCACATTGTGTAAGGATAATACGTTATGTTGTTCGCAAAAAATTGTTTGAGATGGTATTCTCTGGTTGTTTATTAAATATTTTAAAAGTTTAATCTGGATATACTTTATTTGATATTTTAGCAATTAAATTGCAATTATAGTCGCAGTGTCTCGGTGGCTTAATGGTCTAGCGCCCTCCCGGCATGCGAGGAGATGCGGGTTCGAGTCCCGCCTGAGACATTTTTTTTTTCATTTTTATGTACTGATAAAATAATTGCAATTTAATTGCTAAAATATCAAATAAAGTTTACCTATAAATAGCTGTTTCATCTTAACTGACTGTCAAACATCTGCAAAGATGTTTCTTTCGGGTGTTAAGGGTGTAAACTCCTAACATTTGATGAGGCAACGCTGGCTTACAGCGTTAAGTATTCTAAATTAAATATGCTTGAAAAATTCGCGCTGAGTTGCAGTGTCTCGGTGGCTTAATGGTATAGCGCCCGGCCGGCATGCGAGGAGATGCAGGTTCGAGTTTATATACTGTTTAATCTGGATGACAAAAAAATTTCAAGTTTATATACTGTTTAATCTGGATGTTTTTTTTGGTTCCGTTATAAAATTAGGAAATTTTAATGAAGTTTTTTCGAGATTGCCAGTTTTGTGAGCTGCTATTATTTAATTTTGCAAGTTCCTTTATTACCTGATTACGGCAAAGCCAAAAGAAATGGTTAAGATTTTAGCAGTATTGTATATCTATGTATTTGGGTTTTTAGTGTATCTACTAAGCTGGTTTTTGTGAATGAGGTATCAATCGATTCCTTATTATAGTCCGGGTAACAAAGACCACATTTTGCAAAAAGGCTACAGCAAAATATAGGGGCACATGAAAAAAAATGCAGTCATAACGAGTAGGGTATCCGATGAAAGAATACAAAATTATGTTTACAAAAATGTTTAATTCGTAGTCAAGTTACGTTTTTTTAACTATTAAAGTCTATTCTCGTATCAATCCTAAATTTTATATCATAGTACGACTGCGTCGGGACAATTGACGACTACTGCCGTAATTGTAGCGATTGAAACAGTACCATAAGTACTGAAATGTACCAAATGAGGTATTTTTCTTTTGTTAGAGCCCAGTACAAAATTGACAGGATAAAGAACCAAGAAAAAGTCCGTCAAATATCTAAAACTTTGGATACAGCCTTATCGCAAACACACTTTTTACGCGATGCGCATCTCATTCATTCATTACAATACTATTCAAATGGTGTCATCGTTAGGAGCGATTTGTTCAAGAAAACTTTTAGACCAACGAGTAAGAATTAATAGGCGGCAAAGATTTTCTTTACGTTCATAACAAAATATATTATATCTATACAGAATGACTTTTTCATTACGGGCAAATATTTTTATAGGCGTTACGTATTGCATTTAGAGCAAAGAAAATAAAGATTATTTTCTTTGATTTAGAGCCTATTTATGAAGTAAAAAATTTAAATCAAGTTGTCACCCGAAAATATTTTATGCGATTTAGTTTTCCATTTTTTAGGTCCTAGACCTGTTAAGGTATAAAGAGAAATTGAAAAACTTATGAATAGTATTGTAATGAACGAATGCGATGCACATCGCGTAAAAAAAGTGTTACTAGGATGCCGTATCAAAAATTTTGGATTTTTGGCGGACATTTTCTAAGTGCTTTATCTTGACATTTTTGTACTGGGCTATACCAAAAGAAAAAATACGTCATTTGTTTTTTGCCTCGTAGATTGCTATATAAAAACTTGGAAAGTGGTTAAAATTTCACCCTGTATACGTAACAGACGATAAAAATTGGAGGCGGTAGTGATAAAAATTACCTCAGTCCATATACCCGTGACCATGAACTTTGTAAAGTGTTCGAAACGTCGGGTTCAACTCAAAACAGAGAGACAAACTTCTTAGCGTTCCATGGATTCACCGTGCGGGTGCCGGGTCCATCGTGTGACAGAAAGAGAAACTCCGAGTAGCTCCGGGACTTGTGACACGGGTGTAGGTAAAGGGGACCCTTTTCCGACGTACATCAACACTCACTTTTACTACTCGTGTTTCCCAGCCAAATCTGGTACGAACCTGCTAATGCAGCTTTAGACACTCGCTCTAGTATAGAACTTACTGCAGTTCTGGCGGATAAACGCGGATTTAAAATTCGTAAATTATCTTTCATTTTAACGTCACCTTCAAGCCTATAAAATTCAGTCACACGTTACAAAACAACGTAGGTATTAAACGTATGACTATGGATTTTACAAACTTGCAATACGTAGTAAAATGGTAAAGCGCTGCACCAGGCATGCGAGGAGATGCGGGTTCGAGTCCCGCCTGAGACGTAATTTTCAAGTTTAAATACTGTGTAAGATGCTTTTTACTGTAAATACCATTGCATACTGTTAACTTCCCAGAAGAGAGATATAAGGATAAAAAGAAAGTATCTTTCTATAATGTTCCTAATTAACTGAGTGATAAATTGAGATAATTAATCACCTTAATGGAGTTTTATCCGAAATCAATCAATGTAGAAAGTTTTTCAGGGATTTCTTTTATCTTTTATAATCGGACTACACCTGATGATTGTGGTATTTAGTTGTTTTGTTTTTAAAAGTTTCAAGGTTACGATATTATTCATAATAGCAGGGGCGTGCACAGCAGTGATAAGTAGGGTATGCAATGCAGTACCTTCCTAAGTTTTAACAAACTTAACTAACTATAGGAGTCCTACTACTCTGAGCCAGAATAGAAGTACCTAATGTAGAGTCAGATATCAGAACTTTATTTAGTTATACGTAGTAGGCGGGTAAGCGGAGCTTATTGACATGTTTGGTATGCATGCAACTGTTTAGTATCATCATTGACTTGCCTTGTTCCCAGGTCACCTGGGGTTCGCCCAGCGCGTCGTCCATAGGTAGGAGTGGGGTGTCGTCACAGCACCCCTCTGGGGGGGTCTGCCCTTTTGAGGGTTGAGGTGGCCGCTGGTAGGATCCGTGGACTCTTGTGTCACCATGGACCCTGCCCTCAGTCAGCGCGGCGGGTGACGCGAGCTTTTTACACCCCCTCTGAGGAGGACTGCCCTTTTTAGGGCGAAGGTGGCCGCTGGCGGGATCCGGGGACTGTTGAGTCACCATAGACCCTGCCTTCAGCCATAGCGGCGGGTGACGCGAGCTTTTTACACCCCCTCTGAGGATGACTGCCCTTTTCAGGGCGAAGGTGGCCGCTGCCGGGATCCGGGGACTGGAGTCACCATAGAACCTGCCCTCGCGAGCTTTTTAGTGGGTATACCCCTGGGTCCTATTCTTAGAAGCAGCGCCCTTTTGAGGGCGCCGGGAGTCTCACATACCGCCCTGCCCTCCCCCAGGGCAGTGGTTATGATGCGTAACACAATTTTCTAGCGTTAAAAATAGTTGTTTCCACGCATCGTCAACATACGTTATGTACTGAAAACTTTATTAAAAATTACTAGTTACTAGATTAGATAGATTAGTAAGTGAACGCCTAAAATGTAGCAGTGCTCGTCCAGTGATAATACAGCGGGACTACTGGTTGCGCCATGGATGGCCGCAGGCATTCCCCGCTGTCCCAGTTCGGCTGTGGCTTGCTGGTAAGAGACCGCCAGCCGATAGCTATGCAGGAGAATATTCAGGTATGTTATATAGTATACTTTCTTCAATATATGTACAATACTCTGGTTTCTATTGTGGACAACATCACATACATTGTTCTGATCCCAATTTGAATAACTATTTAAAGCACTCGTATTTTAGAAACCAGAAACAACGAAGGTACCACAAACACCCAGACCCGAGAAAAAGTAGAAAAAAACCCTTTTTTTCTACATTGGCCCGTCCGGGAATCGAACCCGGGACCTCGGAGCAGGCGACACCTTGAAAACCGGTGTGTACGCCACTCCGCCACGGAGGTCGTCAAAAGAAAGTGACATAGGAAATTAAACTTTATTGAAAAGCTTTATGATTTATGACTTATCTCTATGATTATAAATTAGTTATTTCGCATTTGAGGCGGACCGTATTGTCATTAAATAAAGTTAAATTTTCCTTGACACTTACACCAGTTATTGAAACCATTCTAGAAAAAAAGGACTATTGGAAAAGGCTTTGGTACTTTTTATATGCCGTTCTTTTTATATGGTACGTTTTATCTATCTCTTCTGTATACAAGCATCTTCAAAAAGAGACTACCATAGCCACCACGCTTGCCAAGCGGATTGCCAATTGTGGAGTGACCACGATTCTGTCCATATTTTTTGGCGTTTCTTTTAGACGCCTCTTACGACGAACATAGTATGAAATGGGTGCTAATTATATAGGTGAAATTTTAACCACCTTCCGAATTTTTATTATATCAATTTACGAGACTAAAAACAAATGACGTATTTTTTCTTTTGGTATAGCCCGGTACAAAAATGTCAAGAAAAAGCTCTTAGAAAATGTCCGCCAAAAATCTAAAATTTTTGATACGGCCGCCTAGCAAGTAGCAACACTTTTTTTACGCGTTGCGCAGGACATTCATTCATTACTATTCATAAGTTTTAGATTTTCCCTTTATACCTTAACAGGTTCACCTTCGGGTGACAACTTGATCAACATTTTTTACTTCATAAAAAGGCTCTAATTAAGATACTGAACGTCTATAAAAATTTTGGAAAGTGGTTAAAATTTCATCCTGTATTTCAGGCTACTACGAAATAGCACAATTATTACCTATTAAGAAAACATTAAGATTTCACTTACCTATTATCTTTTGACAACCTCCGTAGTGGAAAAGTGCACACCTGTTTTGAATTTGTCGTCTGCTCCGAGGAGGTTCGATTCCTGGATAGGTAAATGTAAAATGTAAGTATTTTTCTATAATTTCTCAGGCTTAGTGTAAGTTGTACTTTTATTGTTTCTAATAGTTGTATCCACAAAACAAGAGCTTTGAATAGATGCTATAAGGTCAGAACAATTTGAAGTATGTGATGCTGTCCACATCTTTGGTATGTCGTTACCTTATAAACTACTTTTTCAAATAAACAACAACTGCTAATGGCGACATATAAAACATTACGCAACCATGTTTGTCATGTGAGAAAAACATTTTTATCACCTCGCAAGATTTTATTGTACGTCTAACAACATTCGGTTACGTAAATAAACGTTTTTCAAGATGACGACCAGGCAATTCGGGTTTTAGCTCACAAAATGGCGCAAGGCACCGAATTGGAAGGTTAACTTGGCAATTTTGTTTTCCATAAACTTACACTTACGTTCATTTTTGCTACGAGGCAATGTAGCACAGCTCATGTTGTTTGATCCTTGATGAAATATACTATTATAACGACATATATTATTGAATGTTTTTAGTCAATTTAGTTGCAGTGTTAATAGTTTTTAGTCAATTATTTGCAGTATCTAGATTGTTCTAAGTGTATAGCAGTTTTAACTAGTTATAAACAAACGTTATGTCTTATTCCTTCTTGTCTAATCCATTTATTCAATCAGTACATAATACGCATACCTAGATGAAAACGTTTGTAACTCAAAATTGTTTTGTTAGTCACGTCACAAATAATCTATTGTTATAATATTTGACGACCTCCATGGCGGAGTGGCGTACAGACCGGTTTTCAAGGTGTCGCCTGCTCCGAGGTCCTGGGTTTGATTCCCGGACGGGTCAATGTAGGAAAAAAAGTGTTTTTCTACATTTTCTCGGGTCTGGGTGTTTGTGGTACCTTCGTTGTTTCTGGTTTCCAAAATACGAATGCTTCAAATAATTATTCAAATTGGGATCAGAACAATGTACGTGATGTTGTCCACATTTATTTATTATTATTTATTTATTATTTATTATTAATATTTATTTTAACTATCTACGAAACAGAATAACAGTTTAAGTGAACAAACAGCAAGACAAAGGATGTTATTTCATGGTCTACGTGGTTATGCAGAAACATGCGTTACATTAATAATATGACTTCCAACTCAAGTAAACATATTTTTGAGTTACATCTCTTTTACGCGTGTGATAAATTGAAAATTTAGTCAAATTTCATGAATATACTGGGCTCCGACCGACTTTTAAATGACTTACGCTTTGTTGATTAGAAAGAAAGAAAGAAAGAAAGAAATAATTATTTATTTGATTAGATGATAGATTATCAAATATTTCTGTTATAGGATTGCAAAATTGTCAACATTAAATTGATTATACAGTATTTAAATTTGAATGGTATAGCGCCGCGCCCGGTATGCATGGAGATGCAGGTTCGAGTCCCGCCTGAGACATAATTTTTCAAGTTTAATAAAGATATTATATTTGCAATTAAATTGCTAAAATATCATATTACCTACTATGAAGTATTAAATTGTTTTATTTTCGTTCATGCTACTTTTAGCAAATCACTTTGTAAGTATCAAATGCTACGATACTCCATCGTCCCTGAAATGTTATTTGTCAAGGAACTATGTAAAGACAGTCCACATTACTATTTACAAAAGCCTTCAACAACACTATTAATGGCAAATTCAAATTAAGTTTACATTGCAAACTTGAAAGTCATGAGTGAAAATCAACCAGCGCGTAACATATTAATAATATTTGTTTTGCCACAGCCAACTCGGTTTTTGTTATTCTTGGAGATGATACAAAGTGATCCTAGGATACAAGAAATCCTTTGTCATCTTTTGTTTGGGATAAACCCTGTTTGGGAAGCGGGAAGCTTGGGTTTGGTAAAGAGTTAAGTGAAGATTTCTTAAAGGTAAAATATTAGCTGGATTTATCGTGTCGCCTGCTCCGAGGTCTCGGGTTCGATTCCCGGACGGGTCAATGTAGAAAAAATGCGTTTTTCTACATTTTCTCGGGTCTGGGTGTTTGTGGTACCTTCGTTGTTTCTGGTTTCCAAAATACGAATGCTTTAAATAGTTATTCAAATTGGGATCAGAACAATGTATGTGATGTTGTCCTCATTTATTATAACTAATTTTTACTGCAATTTAAATCTGCATAAAAAGGTAATTAAAATCTTTAAGTGCTTACCTTTTTAATATCGTAAAATTTCATTTTCTTTTGATAAGGTAGAGAAGCAACACAGATATGATCCCATTTTGTAACTACTTATTTAGTTTCCCAATTTGATTCAAGTATGGGTTCAACAATATTCAACAAGTTTCTCAGAACAGTTAGCAGGATGTTTAATTGAATTATTCAACCAGTATTCCAATTTGAATCCTGAGTTTCGTGTTGGACCTTCAACAATTTTCCAAACAGAGAAATGCAGAATAATTGAAACGCTACAAAAATGAACAAGATATCAGAGAGTCGTAATGCTTGTTCGAACGATGTGGATACCTACTGAAAAATAACGAACGCTGTCATTTTGACGTTTGATTTTCCCCGAGTAGAGACAGCTGTGAAATAGACACACATTTTTTTGTGAAATTCAAGGGTTAAGTATCGTATTCACTTTGAAACATATGTACACAAGCTTTGTATTTTCAAACGATTTCAAAAAAGGAGGAAAAAGGAGAAAGATATGTCACTTTGAATTATTTTTGTATGTTTGGTACAGTATTACTACGCTAATTAAGATATAATTATATTTTAGAGGTAGTCCCATACAGATTTCAGGCTTTTTGAAGAAAATCAGCAAATAAAAGTAAAAGATAATTTTTCACGAAACCACGAATCATCAAAATAAGATTTAATTATGGGAACCCGTGAAGATCGAGTGAAACCCTTAAATTTTATGTGCACGTGTGGTGACTTCATATCTAACACGTTTTAGATTATTATTCAATTACGATAAAAAAATAGTTTCTTTCGTTAAGTATGAAGCTAAATTCATACAGGCTGACTTTTTAATGAGTCTACAAATTGTAGTCCCGCCTTAAACATATTTTTTCAAGTATAAATACTGATATTTAAAAATAAAGGTAAAACTTAGAGCATTTAGAAGCATAAAACCATTGACAAATGTAAAGCCAACTGTTTTCGTCGTACATTGTAAATATTCGTTAAAAAGGCTTTTCATGTTTTATTTGGTGAAGTTCGCGCAGAGACTGTTCATGGATCACCTATTGGTAATAATTATAATGCAAGAAATAATAATATTGATTGTTTGCTTTGTAAAATAAAGTTTACAGTAGAATTAAATGATGGAGACCTTTGCCCTGCAATGGGATGAATAAAGGCTTTCATTACTACTACAGCGACAGACAGTCAAGAAATTTAAAAAAATGTTCTCTACATAGAATATCTGGATTGGATAGGTATCGTAAATACCCAAAGGTACCCAAACGGATAGCCACGATGTCAAATTTGATTGCAAGGCTTATCCTAGGTGTAATCTAGTCTTTCAACTATACACCTAAATAGGCACTCGATCCCTAAAGTCCAAAGGTTTTCAAATAGCTTAAATTTGTAAGTACCTACCCTATTTTAAGGAAATAACGCCTTTTCATGGAATCAAGGAATATCTTTAATTTAGAATAGGAATTTATATGCTTAAAGAATAGTTATAAAAATATTAAACTCTGTTTCATCTCAACTGATTGTTAAATATTTGTATACCGGAAAAATTGATGAAACTTCGCTGGCAAATAGCATGAAGCCTTTGAAAAAATATAGTAATAGAATAAATTTGTCGACACACAAAATGTCCAAATAGCTCAATAGTTAGAGCACTCGCCGGCAAGGGAAAGAATTTGGGTTCGAACCGGGGCATGCATACAATTCTGGGTATGCAGTACCTATGCTTCCAAAATATTTACTATGGAAGTAATACAGGAGTCAGTATTTTGTTTGGTTTGACGTAGTAGGCAGGGTATGCAATATTTATTAGCATGTACTGGGTTCAAATGCCAACTCATTTAGTTGAAATAGGTATATAAGTAATTGTATTTTCAAAAACCGTTTAATTCTTTTTTAAGATAAGATAAGATAAGATCTACATTTACTGCTATTTGATAGGGTTTTAAAACCTAAGTCTTACGTTCATTTATATTTATGCCTCCTCAGCGGCTGCATAATTTACACACCAAAAATACTCCGCCTTACCCAGAAGAACGGCTAAAACATAGAACCAAACTTTTTTAAGGCTATCGATTTTGTGATAGTTGTCGGCACATGAGACGAATTGCACCAGCAAATCTTTTTCTATTGGTATCTTAAATAACTATTAAAGGAGTACTGCCAGAAGAAGCATTTTATTCATTTTATGCAGAAATATTGGTATTAAGTAGATTCTAGGATGATGTCGACTCCTTTATATCGTGACAATTGATATCTGTGCAAATTTTTGTGTACCTATTATTTTTTGACATGTAGCTGTTACATTCAATTTAATCTTATCTTCAAAGCGTTTTGGACATCCAAGAATACATATTCTGTTAGCGTTCAAGATGCTAGAAAAAACTGTTTTTACAATAAAACTCTCAATTAGGTAAACAAAAGGGGAAATTCAATCATATTATTATTATGTATCCACATTCGTTTACCCTCTTAATCCTAAAACGCGCGATTTGCCTACATACTCAGGAATTCTAAGCTCTGTTTAACCATCTTTGACACAAAGTCGTCGTTGGAAAATAGCAATCTCTTTGCATTTTTTATTGAGATAATGCTTAAGCCGTCGACGAACAGAAACTAATTTTCTTTTAAAATGGGTCGCTTATTAAATCATGAAACGCGTGATATCTACTTGCAGCCTTGGGGGCAGTCTATATTTCTTGTTTATTTATGAAGCAGAGCTACAATAATTTTTATTTATGAGACAATATATTTTCTGGTTATTTTAGAATGAGAAAATCAGAATAGGCAGTATACAACGTCTGCTATAGGTTAAGATAACTTTCTAATTATAAAGTTTTGGGTGCCATCTTTGCATTAATTTTTATAACGGGTAAAAAAAAGCTTAATGCGCTGTCTTCTCCTTGTGTGTAAGCTCATAATAAGGCTCATAACAATAAATGTGGTTGCATCTTTTGACAATTTATTAAATCTATAGTCAAAAGGAACTGTCAAAATACAAGCAAATTACCTACTTACCTCTCTTATACCATTGGTATCATAAGAAACGACAATTCACCGTTTAATATTGAACTTACACAACAGTCCAATTGAACAATTAAAGTAACCTTTTTATTGTAGCTCCATTTCAGCATAAACAAATCACAGATGACAGCGTTGACACCAGTTGACAGTTACTGCTCTTGCATTGTCTTAAATTCAATTTGTCGCTGCACTTATGGCTTTGATCACGGATGTTTCAGCCATCACATCAACCCAATCGACCGCTATTGTCACGGCTTTTTGACAGCTTTTTGTTTGGTAGAAATGCGGCGCTAGTGTCGATCAGCGTCAAAAGAGAATACCAATCGTGCGTTCATTGTAGTGATGCCGATCGATAGTCGACTATCTATAGTTTATCGATAGTCCATCGATAGTTGACGTCATATCAATAGTATCGATGGCCTATCGATAGTATCAATAGCTTAGATCCAATCAATACTATTGCATGAAGGTAATACTATCGATAGTATTGTTGGTCACGAAGACTAAACTATCGATAGTATAAATAGTATCGATAGTCGTTTTATTTTCGATATTATTATTTATAAATTATTGGTATAATGGTCACTATTGAATGCCAAGTAACAGGAAAAAAAATAGGTTTCAACTCGGAGTACGTTATTTACTGTGTAAAATAATTACATCTTGTATACTTCTTGATAGTTGGCAACAGTGGCGTAGGTTTTTTTTAACTTTTGTTTTTTGTTTTTTTTTACGGTAATCGGAGATGTTAAATACTAAAACTTCATTACTTCTCTAGCTGTAATTCTGTATAATTTAGTTTAACCTAAAACTCTAGTTATTACTATCGAAAAATAAGGAACTAACGACTGCTTAAAACTAACGATAGTATCTGTTGGCGCCGATAGGTGATGACCTTCGATATAAAAATTTGACAAATATTATGCAGCAACAAGGTATCTCGCTCATGAGCTAGGTTATGGATGATCGTGCACTTACTTGATTAGGAAGGGTCGATAATCCACTGGAAGCTTCCAGGTTCACCAGGTCCTCCAACGTTACACGTGATCAGTTCCCCAGACATTCAATGCGAAAACTTCACTGCACAATTGTCCTATCAACACCAGCACTTATTGATGCGGTAATGCGAGAGACTTAAACCAAACTGTGTCTATCGTCTATATGCGAAATTAGGCAAAAATAGCGAAATATTAATAACCAAATCGATGATAAAGGAAGCGGGCATCGATCGCGGCGGTGGTTAAATTCCAACTGTCCTTTTAATTTTCACTTGCGCCGTCCAGAGGGCGCTTTGATGTCGTAGTTCGGTGCACGATCCGAAGATAGGAGGTGGAAAGGATTAAGTTCGATACCTTGTGAATTAATTATATGCATAGATTCTAGATGGCGTCTCCATTTCCTCCCCACCTTAAAGGGTCACCTTTAAAAACATACATAGAGCGATATAAAATTACTAGAAAATTTTCCCGACTAATTTCGGAGAAAAATGCGGATAAACTAAATGTTAACTAACTTAACCTAATTGCGGAAAGCCAAACGATATATTTTAAGAAAGAAAAATTGTATTAGATTACAGTTTGAAAGTAGAGTTAACTACTGTGTTGGTAACGGACAAAGGCGAGCGACTGGACGAAGATACGTGCCCTTGCCGGTTTTTACTGAAACAACGCGGACTACACCATCCTTTGCTGGATAAACCTTTTCCACAATCGCTAATGGCCATGATAAGGGAGGTACGTTGTCAGTTATAATGACCACAACTGTACCGGGCGTTATGGGCACAGACGGAGTATTCCATTTTTCTCTGGTCTGCAAGCTATGCAAATACTCTACATTCCATCTCTTCCAGAAAGACTGTACTAACTTGTCTAGCAAAGCATGCCTATGTAGTAAATTGTTGCAAGACTCTAATTCAGGTGCCGGTAAAGAATGTAGTGGAGCGGTATGTAAGAAATGACCGGGTGTTAAAGCGGTAGGTTCTGCGGGGTCTGCACTGAGCACGGTAAGCGGACGCGAATTTATTAAACACTCGACCTGTGTGAGTACCGTAACTAATTCCTCATATGAAAGCAACTGTTGACCGATTACCTTAAACAGGTGATTTTTGACTACTTTTACCATACTTTCCCAACAACCTCCGAAATGTCCTGCAGCGGGACAATTAAATTTCCATGCGATACGATTCTCTGTTAGTTCATGTTCAAATCGCGAGCGATATTCATCGTTATTCAAAAATTTATAGAGATCGCGTATGTAAGAGTTTGCGCCGATGAAATTAGTTCCTCTATCGGAATACATGACTTGAACCGGGCCCCGACGAGATAGGAATCGTTTTAAAGCAGCCAAGAAGCTTACTGTGCTTAGATCTGTAGCCACTTCTAGATGCAACGCGCGTGTCGTAAGACACGTAAATACACAAATGTAAGCTTTAAGAGCCCTTGTACCACGACGGCGGATCGGAGTGTAGGCAATAGGCCCCGCGTAATCACAGCCCGTATTAGTGAACGCTTTTATGACTTGTCTAGTGCGACAGTCGGGTAGGTTAGCCATGAGTGGATAAGTCGGACGCGGACGCGAGCGGAAACAAATATTGCAATTGTGTACCAATTGTCGAATAATACGGCGGGCAGACAATATCCAATACCTTTGGCGAAGCAAGGACATGAGCAGCTCGGGTCCAGCATGCAAATACTTTTTATGATAATATTCAATTATTAAATTAATTATGTGATCTTGTCGAGGTAAAAGTTTTGGATGTTGCTGTGCGAATTTTAATTCGGAATTAGTTAGGCGACCACCAACTCTAATAAGTCCCTCATGTAAAAATGGTCTCAATTTATTAAAAGCTGAGGAAACTGGTGCATTATTTCTTAAATTAGCAATTTCAATTTTAAAATATCTTTCTTGGAGAATTTGCAATAATTTAGTTTCCGCAAACTCCAAGTCAGATGCGGTAATGGAAACTGATTCCCGACATGGTAACAATTTTGAAAATCGGCAAATGTACACGATTATTCGTAGTAGCTTGCTCCATGAAGAGACACGACCCGCTGCATCATAAATAGCAGAATCATCATTGGACGTACAAATAGCGTGTGCGAACGTTCTCTGCTCAGGTACGTCATCCAAACAGGGGATATGATCTTCAGAAGTAAGCCATCGTGAAGGGTTTAGTGACAACCATGATGGTCCACTAAACCAGAGCGGATGATCCTTCAGTTTAGATGGGGTGACACCACGTGACAGACAGTCAGCTGGATTATCAGTCCCTGCGACATGATGAAAATTTTCAGCGGGTATGCTTTCAGTAATTTTCACAACACGATTGGCTACAAACGTTTGCCAACGGTGTGGCGAGCTCTTGATCCAATAAAGAGCGACTTTAGAATCAGTAAAAGCGAAGACTTTAATTGGGATATGAGAATATGCATCCAAAACACAACGTAATAACTTTGTGAGTAGAACTACTGCACAAAGCTCCATACGAGCAATTGTATGGGGCGGAGAGGGCGCGACCTTTGACTTGGCGCAAAGAAAACGGACTATATTGCCATTGGAGGAGCAAACGTGGACGTATACTACGCCACCGTAAGCCCGCTCGCTGGCATCAGCGAAACCAACTAAAGTCACCTCACAATAATTTGTCACTCCTAGAAAGCGTGGAATTTTAATATCGTTAAGTGCGGGGAGCTCAGTACAGAACTGTAACCACAGTTTTACTATATGAGCAGGAGGAGCTTCGTCCCAATCTATCTTGAGCTGCCATAACTCTTTAATGAGTAACTGCGAACAATATAGTCGGCGCCACAAAACCCATCACGTCCCATAGTCGAGCGATTTTAGACAAGATAACACGCTTAGTACATGAGCTATCAAGGGCGGAAGGTTCAATTTTGAAATAAAAATAGTCTTCATCTGTTGACCAATGTAAGCCCAGTATCTTATGCTGTGCAGCTTTGTCGAATTCGACATCAGTGGGAAGCCTATGTGATTCAGGAAGGCAATCGAGAACAGCTTTTGAATTGCTATTCCACTTTACGAGATCCCATTGGGCTCCCTTGAATAAAGGAATTAGTTCCCGCACTGTGCACACTGCCTTCTCTTCGGTTTTTTCAGAGAAGGCAACGTCATCCATGTACATACAAGAAGAGGCGACCTCACTGGCGCGGGGAAACATAGCACCATTATCGATAATGAGTTGCTGCATAGTACGGAGAGCGTGAAAGGGACTCGACTTCAGGCCAAAACACACCCTGTTAAATTGATACAAAGTGAGCGGTTCTTGTGTATTAAAGCGATAAACAATTCTTTGAAAACGTCTATCTGATTTGCGGATCATAATTTGCAAGAACATTTGTTTGCAATCAGCGGTCATCGCTACAGCGTGTAAGCGAAATTTTAAAATAATTTTAAACAAATCTCCTCCCAAATTCGGCCCACTATGCAACACGTCATTCAATGAAACGCCAGACGTCGTCTTGCAGCTGGCATCTAGTACTGGGCGCAGCTTAGTACTGGACCTATCTTCTTTGAGGACCCCATGGTGCGGTATTGTATAAGAAGGATATAAACCCTCGATCTCTTCCGAGGAGTCGGGCAAGGCAGTCAAAATTTCCTTTGAAATGTAGTCAGATATGATGTCATTATAAGCGGAGCGTAATTTCGGAGAAGCTTCTAGCTTCTTCTCCAAACAAAAAAATCGTTTTCGCGCGATTTCAAACGAGTCGCCAAGTAAATAAATATCCTTGTCGAACGGCAAGGCTACGGTGTAACGGACGGACAATGGATCGCGTTCTGTGGTCGAGCGGTAAAATTCTTCGCATTCAACATCAGCGGGATGCTGAACGGGCGAACCAGGAACCTCCTCCAGTTCCCAGAAGCGGGTGATCAGACTATCAATAGGCTGTTGCACTATGGCACAGCATGACGTAATGCTTGCCGGTCGGTTGTGAAGTGTAGGTACGGTTCCCATGAGGACATATCCTAACACTGTATTAATAGCGGGCGGTGCCGACGGACTGTGTACTACGTCGGGTAATATTAAATGCGGAAACAAAGACGCACCAATCAAAATATCTATTTTGTTGGGTGTAGCGAACGTATTATCTGCCAACTGTATTTCATTAAGGTATGACAGACAGGACGTATCAACAATAGCGGTAGGTAGGTCGTCAGTAATCTGATCGACCACTAATGAATTAATATTGTATTTAATATTTGTATTAAAACGCGAGAAAAAGTCTAAAGTGACTGAACCATCAGATATTCTTTCCGTGCCACCAAACCCTCTTACGGTTGTACGTTGCATGTTACGTGGGCGTAGACCTAAACGTTCACAACAGTCCTTCGTAATGAAATGACTTTGCGAAGCAGAATCAAGAAGAACTCTAATCGTTTGCTTATCACCATTACTATCGTAAGTGACTACTTGAGCCGTAGCCAACAGTACTGTGGCAGGCGAAGTACATTGCGGGTTATTAAAGTGAGGAGCGCTCGAAACAAAAGGACGCGAAGCGGCAATGGACGTGGCACATAATGTGACGTCCGCTTTTGTGTATGTAACCGGAGTCGGGGGCTTCGACATCGCTTCGACTACGATAGTTTGTGCCTGTGCGCGGGGAACACTGGCGGCGGCATTACTAGGGATAGCGTGCGCCTTAGGCGCAGCGGTGAGTGTCCGCGCGGCAGGTAACTGGTTCGCTTCCCGGGTAAAATGTAAGAGTGAATGATGTTTTTGTTTGCAGGCGCGGCAACTCGATGTTGACTGACAATTAGTTATTTTATGTTTAATACTTAAACAATTAACACATCCGTTAATATTCTTTACGGCTTGATATCGCTCGCGTGGGGTCATTCCATTAAATTCAGGACATTTAAATAAATGTTGATGTACAATGTTTGTACATAAACACTTGTAAGCGGGGGAAGTATCCACTGTGCTAACATAAGCGTTATAGTGTGGTGGCGATAATTTCTTATTGCGAGATCGATCAGCTGTTTTGTTTACGGTTGTATTGCAGTAGCGATAGCAGGTGCGCGTTGTAATATTTTGCTTTGATTATTAATGAACTCGACCAATTTGTCGAATGTCGGGATTTCTAATTGATTATTGTTATTCTCAAAGGTGCGAACGGTATCTGAATCTAATTTAGATAATGCGATCTGTAAAAATATTAAATCCGACAAATTCTTTAATTTTAAATTGTGTAATGCACGCACAGCGTTGACGAACTTGTCATTAAAGAGATCAAAGTTGTTTGCAGTAGCTGACGTCATTTGTTTAAATTCAATTATTTGTTGTAAATAGGTAGCCGCGAGTGTGCGCTTATCTTCATACCTATTTACAAGCGTTTGAAAAATAAGATTGTAATTTTCTGCAGACGGTACAATACCTGTGCAGGTAGTTAATGCCTTGTCTGATAATTTCCCTAGCAAATAATGTAATTTCTCATAATCAGAAAGAGATGGATTGTCGTGTATGGTGGATTTAAAGTTTGAATAAAATAATGGCCATGAGCGAATGTCTCCATTGAACGACATCAACTCGATTGGCGGTAAAGTACATTTACCCCTTTGAGGCGTGGTTTTGCTGTCAGAATTATGTGTAATAGTACAAGATGCGATTACGCGTTTTACTCGACAATATAACTGTTCAAAAGAGATGAGAGCCTTGTAATCAGGTTTTGCGGTAGGGGTTGACGTCAACAAACAGGTGTTATATTCATCTAGAACCTTTTGGAATTCAGTACGAATTGTATCGATATTACTACTAGCGTATAAAAATGATTCGGTGGCTTCGTGTCCCTTCTGAACATGTTTTGATAATTCAAAGGCATCCTGTAAACATTCGAACAAAGCACTGCGTTTTGCTTCTAATTTTAATAAAGTAACTTTGCTTTCATCCGGGGTGAAATTGTCACTGGCCACTTCGTTATCCTTTTTAGGAGGCATTTTTGGGTTTGAAATTATAAATTAACTATAAGCTAACGGTAACGAAGTAGGCACTAGTGGTAAATAGCGCGGAATGTTCTAGATGGATTGAGTATTGTTCTACCCTCTACTTCAAATGTTAATTCGATAAATAAATTTAAAGGAATTTGCTTTTAAATTGCGATATGTATCTGTACTACAATGATCTGCAAGTACGAGTACAATATAATTTTGCGGAAATGTGAAATATTACCTACGTAACGTACCGCGTGGACGATGACGTAAGGTACACCTTTTGATTTAGAAATAAGCAAAAGGGGCGAATTTTAAGGAAATATCCCTACTAGGTGACCTAATAGGGGCGGAAATGGATCATACTGTTCGAAGGACCACTAATGTTGGCGCCGATAGGTGATGACCTTCGATATAAAAATTTGACAAATATTATGCAGCAACAAGGTATCTCGCTCATGAGCTAGGTTATGGATGATCGTGCACTTACTTGATTAGGAAGGGTCGATAATCCACTGGAAGCTTCCAGGTTCACCAGGTCCTCCAACGTTACACGTGATCAGTTCCCCAGACATTCAATGCGAAAACTTCACTGCACAATTGTCCTATCAACACCAGCACTTATTGATGCGGTAATGCGAGAGACTTAAACCAAACTGTGTCTATCGTCTATATGCGAAATTAGGCAAAAATAGCGAAATATTAATAACCAAATCGATGATAAAGGAAGCGGGCATCGATCGCGGCGGTGGTTAAATTCCAACTGTCCTTTTAATTTTCACTTGCGCCGTCCAGAGGGCGCTTTGATGTCGTAGTTCGGTGCACGATCCGAAGATAGGAGGTGGAAAGGATTAAGTTCGATACCTTGTGAATTAATTATATGCATAGATTCTAGATGGCGTCTCCAGTATCGATACTATCAATACTATCGATAGTTTACTCGCCATGAACAGTAATAGTATCGATACAATCGATTGTTTGGTAATATCTAGCCATAATACTATCGATATTTTCGATAGTATTGCAAGTCATCAATAGTATTACCCCAATTTGGGCTATCGATATCCTAACTGATTTTCGAGGTCAACTATCGATAGCGAAACTATCGATAGTTCGTCATCACTAGCATTGTTATTGCAGCAGCTGTGAATGAAATGCGCTAAGAGAAACGCACTGTTGTACCTATTTCGCCTCTTCGCATTAAAAGTGTACAATTCCCGAAAATATTCGAAATTAAGTTATTACGTGTAAACAGTTGGTATCTCCAATATCTTTCTCTTAAACACTGACAAAACAGCGTAGTTCGACAAACTCTCGCTAGATGGCGTATTGTTTAGTTTTAAATTGGGCGGATTGTGAAATTTACTCGCGCAAATACGCTACAGTTTTTAGTTACGCTCAAGCGACCGAGCAGTGCATGTGTTGTGTCTCTTTAAAACTATACAAAAACGAAAATTTTCTCATCAGGTAAGCATTCCATTTCATTAGTACTATACAATCTCAAAATTGAATACTTATTGCCGTAAATGTGTAGTAAAGTTTGAATAAATTTTCTCTTTAAACTTGTATAATTCTGTAATTGTGCAGTTTTTGTGACAAAATATTATTAATACTTTCCGGATCTTTTTCATTAAAACGATGTTATTCCTAAATTGTATTATGTTTCTGATATTTTTTTGTGCAAAGATTTGTTTCTATTAAAAAATTGACTAGTTTTTATCATAAATCTGATGTTAGAAATAGTTTAATCCCGAAAATGTTTACATTTTCATTAATAAATGTAAGATTATTTTGAGTTTTGTTAATATTGGCTATTTTATTATGTACGATTTCACTGTGATTTTAAAACATACAGCGACATGTTTCAACGAGATTGGCTGTTTTTTTAATACCGGGGGCGAGCGCGACGCGAACGGGTAGGTAACAGTCGCGGCTGTCTCATTGTGCACCGCGCGGTCCTCTCTATACCTACAAAACGAGACAGCCGCGATACCTAGCTAATTATAGTGCCAGCTCTAATTGTTTGTTTTTAAATGTTTTAAAAAAACAGAGATTTTAACAAATTCGAAGGCAGAAGAGAAGCTAAGACGTGTTTTGTTACGCTCCTAATCTATCTTAAAAAAGTACTGTAATAGTGTTCGTAAACATCAAAATTATACATAAAACAATCCTTGAACAGTGGACTATACGTGTGAATGAACGGTTTTCGTGTGTGTGTCAGATTATATGATAAAATGTGCATTTACAAATAATACTAAATTCTATTAATCCAGTGCTGAGGGTAGGTAAACGACAAAGTTAAGTGCCGAACAATAAAGTGGACTTTGAACTCATTTAAATGGTGTTCTCGTATTTATCACTCAACGAGTAAGTCGGCTTAACTAGTACGCAGTTTTCGTTACCTACGTCATATCTACAAACGGCTTCGGTCGCAGGCTCGCTCGACAATACCCAAGACTTTGGTGATCGATCCTCGGTCCGTAAAAATTTTTTTTATTTTTTTTATTTTATTTTATTTGTTTTGTTTTATCGGGCTGTCGGGTTTCTATATATATTATTGATATAAAGGACTGGAAACTTATCAATATGAATTGTGAAGCGTGTCGTAAGCGAACCACTGGCGAGGAAATACTCCGATGCATACAGTGTATGTCACACTATCATTATGTATGCCTAAACATGACTCCTGCTTATTATAAGGCTAACTTAGGTGAGCTACGAAGGTCATGGATATGCCCACATTGCATTAACATAACTAGGCGTAAGGGAGGCAACTGCAATACGCCTGTACGGAAACAATTAGTAAACATGGATGAATCTAACATGTCCTGTGAAGATTTCATGATTAATGAAACTACTGTTGATGTTAGTCAACCAGTCATGGACACAGATAAAAATGCGCCCATGTCATCCTGTAGTGCCTCCGCTGCGACCATCACATTGGACCAATTCTCTAAGCTTCTAGATTCAAAACTGGATACAAAACTGGAAAGCTTTCAAATATCTTTGACCAGAACAATTAGGAAAGAAGTTAGTGATCAGATAGCAAAACTTAAATCCGAGTTCAGCGTGACGACGGATTTTCTTGTGGAGGTGCAACGGGACGTAAAAGCTGAACTTAAAACGATGTCAGGCAGGGTCCGCAAGCTTGAGGATGAAAAGTTGCAACTACAACGCGAATTATCCCAAATGAATAAAACTCTGCAGGTCTTAGACAAATCCTCAAGGAACTGCAACATTGAAATCCAGTCGGTACCTGAAAAACGGGCAGAAAATTTATTGCAAGCATTGAAGAAATTATGTGAGGCTATAAATTGCCCTATTGCTGAGTCAGATATAAAATCTATCCGCCGTGTTGCCAAGTTGAATCCTTCGTCAGACCGACCCCGCAATATAATTGTAACGATGCTGTCAGAACTTCACCGCGATACTATCATCTCCGCAGTGCGAAGATTCAACAAAACAAACAAGTCGTCTCCACTAAACTCATCTCACTTGGGCGTAATTGGTGATAAATGCAGTATCTACGTATCGGAACACCTATCAGCCGAATGCAAGGCAGTACACGCCGCGGCACGACACTGGACTAAAAGTAACCACTACAAATTTGTCTGGGTAAAATATGGTCGCGTCTATGTTCGTAAAGATGAAGAATCCCCTGCTATACTTATAAAAGACACTATTTCTTTATCAAAGCTGCCAAGCAACGGCCCGCTATAACTTTAATAACGCGTTAATTTTAATATTTGTTTCATTTGTTTTTAAACTGAATTAAAGTCAATGCTTTTATTTGGAACTTTATAATATTCTTAATAATGCATATATATTATCAAAATGTCAATAGAGCTAGAAGTAAAATTGATATTTTTTATAAAAACTTTCTTAACTCTAATTACGATTTAATATGTCTGACTGAAACTAATTTCGATGCTTCTGTATATGACGGGGAACTGTTTGACGAGCAATACAATGTCTTCCGCAGAGATCGCGATACCACTTGTATTAAAAAGTATAATAAAGACGGTGGAGGCGGCGTCCTCGTAGCAGTAAGAAAACAATACTCTGCTGTCAGACAGGTCTCCTGGGAAAGTGAACTGGAGGATGTCTGGATTAGCATATTGCCTACTAATGATACTGGCCAGACAATTAATGTATGCGTTTGCTATTTGCCTCCCTATATAAACAAAAATGACCTATCCGACTTCCATTCAAATCTCCAAAGCGTTATCCTAAACTCAAATGAACACAACTCCTTTGCATTATTTGGCGATTTTAATGTTCCTAACGTCTCCTGGATTCTTTCAAGCGATAGCAGCATGATAGCTAGCTGCGATGAGATGGACTATAGGAGTGAACTGTTGTTAGATACTGTGGCACTCTGTGATCTGTCGCAGTTCAACCACATCCCCAATAATAACAATAGGATACTTGATCTTGCGCTTAGCACTTTCGGAAATATGACCATCACCAACGAGAAGACCTCATTAAAACAAGATAGACATCACCCTGCACTATTGATTAATTTTCAAAACTCAAATTGCGTTAGTTATAAACCTCTTAAGATAAATCATTTAAAGCGTCTAAATTTCTATAAATGTCAATACGAGACTGTAAAGCGGAGAATTAGTGACACCAACTGGTCGGACCTATTTTGTGGGGCAGACGTTGATGAGGCGGTAACTAGATTTTATGATGTGATCAACGAAATTATTGCCGACTGTACTCCCACAGTTGGGATAACACGCTCATGTAAATATCCTAAATGGTTTAGCCCCGGCTTGCGTCGATGTATGCGAGAAAAAAACAAATACCACGTACGCTACAAAAAATACAAAAACCCTCGAGATTACGATACGTTCTCCCTTCTCCGAGCTAGATGTAAAAAACTCATAAATTGTTGTTACAACGAATACATTCGATCTATAGAGAATGGTTTGACAAAAGATGCAAAGTCGTTCTGGAGTTATATTAACAGCAAAAGACGCAGCAGCTCGGGTATCCCCGATTCAATGACATTTGGTGATACAACGGCTGCTGGTGGAAAAGAAATCTGCGATCTGTTTTCGAAATTCTTTGGGTCTGTTTTCGAGGATCATAGTCGTGGATCGGGGATATCGGAATGTTGTATTAAAACTAATAGTTTTATTAATAAAATAGTACTCACTGATAACGAAATATTAACAAAACTGAGGAGTCTTGACACTGGCAAGGGGGCCGGCCCTGATTGCATTCCACCTCTATTCCTGCGGGAATGTGCAGATGAACTGTGTGGTCCACTGCTGCTAATATTTAATAAGTCACTGAACAGCGGTGTGTTCCCTTCTTGCTGGAAAAAAGCTAACGTTGTCCCCATATTTAAATCTGGTGATCGAGCCAACTGCGAAAATTATAGACCCATAAGCATTCTGTCAGCTGTATCCAAGTTATTTGAGTCAGTGGTATTTGATCATCTTTACTTCCATTTAAAACCTCTTATATCAACTAAGCAGCACGGATTCATTAAAAAGAGATCGACAGTCAGTAACCTGCTTAACTTTAAAACCTACATATGCGAAACTTTTAACTGCCGCGGTCAGGTAGATGCTATATATACCGACTTCAAAAAGGCGTTCGATAAAGTGGACCACTCTATTTTATGTAAGAAACTTGAAGCACATGGTGTACACGGCAGTCTGTTGCGTTGGCTCGAGTCTTACTTGAGGAATAGGAGTCAGCTCGTAACCGTCAAGGGGTACGCATCAGAAACAATCCTCATCAAGTCTGGTGTTCCACAAGGATCCCATTTGGGTCCGTTACTTTTTGTGACCTTCATTAATGACCTAATCGAAAAAATTCAGTCCCCTTGCCTTTTATACGCTGATGATCTAAAAATTTTTAATAGAATTGGTGAAGCTGGCGACACGCGCATTATACAGAATGACTTGAACAGCCTGTCTTGTTGGTGCAAAGAGAATAATATGTTTCTAAACATCAAAAAATGCTTTGTTATCACCTTCACTCTTAAAAAAAACAAGATTCTTAACGATTATATCTTGGAGCAACAAAGTCTGTCTCGTGTGTCGTCTATTAGGGATCTTGGGGTCTTGTTTGATGAACAGCTTAGTTTCCGCCAACATTACGATCTTATAGCCAAAAAATCTAACAAAATACTGGGTTTTGTTACTAGACAGAGCAGGCACTTCAGGAACCCGCAAAGTTTTATTTTGTTATATAACAGCCTGGTTCGAAGTAATTTGGAATATTGTTCAATCATATGGAATCCTTACTACGCAGTGCACTCTGATCGCATCGAATCGATTCAATCCAAATTTCTACGCTTATTGAGCTTTCGTACTGGCAATAATAGAAGACTCCGATCATACGCAGAGAGACTTCAAGAGTTTAACATCACACCACTTCACCTTCGTCGCGACGAATTGGACCTAATTAACCTGCACAAAATAATACACTCGGAACTGGACTGCCCTAAGATTTTGGAACTGATAAGTTTTAATATAAAACGCAATCCACGCAGACCTATCAATAAAATATTTGACATACCCCTATCGCGTAATAATATCTCGAAAAATCAACCCCTATCCAGGTTATGTCGACTTTACGAGAAATATAGCTTTCGCTTAACCAACCTTGACATCTTCAACTCTGACTTGGATCGCTTTAAAAAGGTTTTGAAAGACATCCTCAAGGAAATCCCCTTATATTAATATTTATTAAATTGTTGTTCTTGATTCTTTGGTTTGAGAGCTGTTATTTTAAACAACTTTATGTAAGAAAGAAGAAAATTGTTTCTCATTCTTTGTAAGCCGTGATAACACGTATAAGGATTATATCTTGTGTAACACCAATAATTTGTCATACTTTTAAGAAATGATGTAATCTGTTGTGTTGTTCAATAAAAAAAAAAAAAAAAAAACTTTTCTTTATTTATGCAGATTAAATTCAATGTTTTGTAAATGGCACAAAGAAGTAAATGTACGTGGACCTATCGCCGATTCTGAAGCGGAATCGATGGATACACTACATAAAAATACAAAGCACAAATAAAATAAAATAAATAATTGATGAGTTCTTTATTATATTTAGGTACTTATTTATCACACTTGCATATTTTTCTCTGACAGGTTTACAGGACGGTTTACGATTAGTTACTCGGAAAGAAGTCAATGATCCGCCTACTGCCGATTCTGAGGTTTCTACCTTTGTCATACTACATGAAAATAAAATTCAAAACTTAGGTAAGTACATGTTTTAAACATACGAGTATTACTAACTATTTTGATGGGTATTTTTATAATATTTAGTTTATTTATTACATTTGAATATTTTTCCTTAGCAGGTTTACAAGATGATTTACAGAAAAAGACCGAACATTCTCAAGAAGGTTTACAGGAATCGAACGAAAATCCCCAGGAAGGTTCACTAGAAACTGACGAAAATTCAGACTTACAAAAACAATGTGTACAAGAAATTAACGCATCAGAAAGGCAGTCACTTCAGAAAACTGGTAATATACCTATATCAATATTGCTTTTAATTTTTGGTTGGAGAACTAAGTGTGTGAAAGTCAGACATTTATTTTAGGTATGTGGGACGCAATATACTAAAAATACTAATAATGAAACTATAAAGATGAATGACATAAAAATCTTAAAATTCACAAAGGACGATCATGGTTGCTTCTTTTATAAAACTTCGTATGCTCAAGAAAATTTTAAAATTGCCAAGGTTGGATCCACTGCTGCAAGAGGTCTTCGAGATAATTACCCTTTTAAAGCAGTATACAAAGCAGATCAGAAAAAACATGGTTTATTATGTTTAGTTAATAAGAACACTATTACCGAATAGTATCGTCCATTTTATAAAAATCTGTAATTTTTATGAAATAGACATTAAATTGGAAATAAAAAATAATACAAATTAAACAGATTGTAATTGTATTATTATTCATAAATTTTTCTTGTAGTTCATCATTTAATATTTTATAAAAACGATTAATAAGTAAAAATAAAGACTGGATCTAGTTTCTAATATTAACAAAGATAAAAAGACAGTTTTTAGTTAGACATTAGTTTTTTTTTTATTTTCCTCAAACTCATTTAGTGTTACTAATTTTATTTGTACTGAAAGAAAATAATATTTCAAAAAATATTATTGTTCTGCGGCCAAAAATATTATAATTTACTATTAATATGTATAAATAAAGACTAGATTCCTAATATTTACAAAGATAGATTTAGATTACATTATCAGTTAGACTGAAACAACTTTGCTTAACAAGTTCCTTCCTAACTTAGTGCCATTTACTTTTCCACTTAATTGTTTTTATAATAATAATAATGTTGCTTTTGGAGAAATTTTGTTTTAGTTTTTTAAGTTATAATACCTACATATTTAGTGTATTAATTTCACAATTGTACTGAAGGAAATAAATATTTCATAAATTTTTATTGTTTTACTACCAAAAATTTTTTTTTCCTTAATTTAATCGTATTTCATGAATTAAATATTCTTGTTCAAATTAAATCGTAAAAATGAAGAACATTGTATCTAGAAAAGTATTCAAACTCAAAACGATTATTTTTTTGGCCTATGTTTTGGCTACTACATATTGATATAAATATATAATTTAATCTTACTTTGACAGACAGATAATGTAACTAGCTAAAATCACAAGAATAATGTTGATAAGATAATTATTATTAAAAATATTACACGTCAAACCTTAAAAATGCTCTCCTGTAAAATTTGTAAATTTTGAGTTTATACAGTTTTAATGCGAGAAGGCGATTTGTCTTTTGTGCTTAACCATAAACTTAGTATATTATACTTAAACTTGTAGGTAGCGTTCCGGAATACATTAGAAAAATCTTAATAATGGTGTCCGTATATTATTGTAAGGACATTAAAATTTGATCTGCAATTATTCATGTTATAAGTTCTGACCATACTCTACAAGTTCGAAGTTTGATTTTGTTTCACAACAAGTTGAATTCGCTGTTTTTAAATAACCATTTAAATATTAACAATTAATTAATTCCGCTGCGGGAAATCTCGTTACTAAGCGTAAGTTTAATGTGCATGCATTTTAATGAAATATTTATCGATTATTAAGTTCTTGAAACAGTAATTGTTTAGAGGTACCGGGCATCGGGCACTGCTAGAAGCATGTTCTGAGTATGTTAAACTAAAAGTTTTAATTATAATATTGAGGTATAGCAAGGTAGTACAACATTTGAACATGTATCTATGCGGGGGCATCACAAAGAGGAAGGAAAACGAGGAGCCTTACAAAGTTGATTCTGAATATAAGAAATTAAAAATTAAACTTATTACAAAATTAATTGCATCGCATTGATATTATAATTTCAATTAAGTTGCTAAAATATCAAATAAAGTAATGTAACCTTTTATCAAAACCTCAAAAGAACAACTAACTTAATCTCAGTTCGTAACATTATTTCTGTTCATATAGGCGGAAGAACAGCGTCATGGCATCCTTTAGGCCATGACATTGATGAGTAGATACTTATTTAGTATTATGACGTGTTCTAACTTTTTAGTGTTGTTGTATATTTAATTTCCGTAAAATTGTATGTGTAGGTACATGGTAATGAATACATTTCTTTCTATTTCTATTTCTTTCTAAAATAGCTGTCCTGTTGGGGACTGAAGCATAGTGTGACAGTTCAGCTTACCTGTGTATGACCTCGTCGCGAACGCCAGTATCGTATCTTACTCTTTTTTTTTAATCCAAGACGAGAATCCTTTCATTTAATATTTCACATAGTCCACCGGGAATCTATCAAGACACAATACTATTTTGATACCGAATTTCATTTCACAGAAAACTATTCTATGAATGTTAATATCTTTGTTCTTGATTTATCGAATAGTTAATAGTCGCCGTTTCATAACATCGAATAACATTTCACAAAAAAAATGATTCGCAATAAAATTGTTTTGTTAAGCAGAATAACGATATATCAAACTAATGTTTCATAGAATTATTAAATTATCGAGAAAACAATTCATAAAAACATGTTTCAATGTGTGACGGTTCCCATAGCATTTTTCCTCAAATAACTTTTAATCGTTATAATTATTGCGTAAATGAATTGATGCATGCATGAAAGCAAGCAGGCATGCAGCGGATACGCATGCAAGTAAGCACTTACATGCAAACGCATGCAAGTAAGAAGGCATGCATGCATGCATTAATGCATTCAAGCAAGCAAGCAGGCATTAATACATGCACTTGCGTAACAAGGCGCAGTTACCCAAGCTCACCTACGCAGATTCGGCTTGCTGGTCGCCTTGGGCGACCAGCCTTAGCCGCTCCTTCGCGCCTCCGGCTTTTGAATTACAATCTAGTATCGGGCAGACTAATACCACGGCGGGGAGACCACGGCGAGTCGGGATTAACGCAGTTTATTTATTATATCAATATTTATTACATACGAGTATTTATATCAGTTATGCTTTAAATTGTCTATTAATAAAGTATGCAATATAATATTAGTAACAAAAATCGTTTGGCAATACGGACTTTAGTCAAGTAAAATGGGATGTTTCAACAATTCTGCATATTGAAACTTACGTGGAAATAAAATTATGGGTAACAAAATAGTAAACTAACATTACTTCGATAAAATACATAAAATATGAAAAAAAGTAAAGATGAAGTAAGTTTGTAGATAAAAGCATTCGAACAAATGAAATTGTGATGTAACATGATTCTAGAATATGTTGAATATCGTTTAGAAACATCTGCGAATTGTTTTATGGGGAATGAAAATCGTTGAAGAAAATTGTGGTTAAGTGATGGGTTCCCATAGTCCACCACACTTAATACCGCTTTATTTTGTCGGTAAAAAAACTTCCTAATATTACTGCTACAAAAACACTGTAAAAATTAAATTTGTATTGTTTTGTGCAAAAAGTTTTTTGAAGACCGTAAACCCAATTTTGCCATCTTTCGGTATGCATTTTTTTTCTAATTTAGCAAAATTTTAGCTGTATGTACTAATTTTTAAAGACCAAAAAAAAACTCGATTGGGTTCATGTGTATGCATCATACTCTCATTTTAATATCTCATCTTAATCTACTCATCATCATAATATTGAATGCAAGATTCCAGGACATAAATAATGTGAAGTTAAATAAAAGGTTTTTAAAAAGCGATCCTTTTGTCATCAATACAAAAATACCTAACTCTACAGCATTCAACGCTCTGTGAGTTTGACTTTCGAATTCTTCCTTCCTTTATAAGTCAATTCACAGTGGACAACGAACGAACTATGCACCGATATTTTCCAGTCAGTCATCAGAACAATAGATTACGAAGCGTGGGGGTGACAGCAGCATCGCCATCAAATAAGGATTACGTCGGCCATTGTGGAAGCTGATTTTGACAGTATTCTGTATACTGGTGTAGTTTATATTTGCTATGTCAATAAAAAACAGGTTTAGATGCTGTATATTATAAAGCTGAAGAGTTTGGTTGTTTGTTTGTTTGTTTGAACGCGCTAATCTCAGGAAGTACTGGTCTGAATTGAAAAAATATTTTTGTGTTGTATAGTCCATTTATCGAGGAAGGCTTTAGGCTATAAACCATCACGCTGCAACTAAGAGGAGCGAAGCAGCAGTAAAAAATATTGCAAAAATAATCGCGATCATAATAACAGAAAAAACGCGGACGAAGTCGCGGGCAACAGCTAGTCAAATGCTAAAATGTGTATGTTTGATTGGATTTTTGCTACCCAATCACGCCAAAACAGCCCAGGGCGGTCCTAGATAGAGTTTGACACTGAGATAGATTGAAGTTAGACAGAAATAAGACACAGGCATCTTTTTATCCCGGAAAAATATCTCTTCTCGTGGGTTAATATTTCCACGCGTAAGAAGTGACGAGCAAGAAGTTAAGTACCTCAGTCTGAAAAAAAGCATGCTTGAATAGATTCGAAAGTGCATGGCAAAGGTGTTTGGAAATTCATGTCCTTCAGTATTCGTTATTAAATTTTGGTCGAAACTTTTTTTGCCTGTATTTGTTTAGTCGCTTACGATATATCATTATAATACGAGTATGAGTGAAGCCAAAAAGTAATAGATGTCAACGAACTATTCAACGTTTGAAATCAGCTCAAAGTCCACCGCTGTCGTCCCTTGTCCAAATAGGCGTTTTATTAAAACTAGAGCTGTAGTACAGCGAACATCAAAAACACTGGGGCATCTTATGCTGTTGGCATAGGAGCGATTTTGCAATAAAAGTGTATAGTCCGATGGGTAGCGACTGTACATCGGATCTCAGATACGGATGCTTATTCATCAAACGATAAAAGGAGGTCCCGTCTTCGGTTTTTATGTGACTGACGCCTAACTTATTATGAAGTTAACTGATTACCTAGTGTCGTATTGTTACCAGTAACAAAAAAAAAACACAATTTGTCGCAAGTATTAGTTATACTTAACTAAAAACTAATTTTTCTAAAGAACCCCTTGTACTTCATTATCTAGAAAAGATACTTCTTATCTCTATCATTGGCAAATCTGCAATCACCAACACGCCATAAACTAGTTTTATATATCATCGATAAACGGTTAAAGTGCAAACAATACTATTGCTTTTTATTCAATAATAGCTGTTGCCCGCGACTTCGTCCGCGTCAATTTCTGTTATTATGATCGCGATTATTTTAGCAACATTCTTCACTGATGCTTCGCTCCTATTGGTCGCAGCGTGATGTTATATAGCCTAAAACCTTTCTCGATAAATGGACTATCTAACACAATAAGAATTTTTCAATTCGAACCAGTACCTACCTACTTCCTGAGATTAGCGCGTTTAAACAAACAAACAAACTCTTTAGCTTTATAATATTATTATTAGTATAGATAAAAACTGGTCTATTGTATTCACGTCTTGCAATAGTCTTACACTAACCGGGGGTTGTCCTTGGATGCATTTAAATGTAGTGTGTATAAACATATTCGTATGTTGGTGTCACTTTACATAGTTACGGCTTATCACATCCCACTGTAGAGTCTCCATCACTAAATTCAAGTCAACACATCAATAATAGCTGTTGCCCGCGACTTCGTCCGCGTCAATTTCTGTTATTATGATCGCGATTATTTTAGCAACATTCTTCACTGATGCTTCGCTCCTATTGGTCGCAGCGTGATGTTATATAGCCTAAAACCTTTCTCGATAAATGGACTATCTAACACAATAAGAATTTTTCAATTCGAACCAGTACCTACCTACTTCCTGAGATTAGCGCGTTTAAACAAACAAACAAACTCTTTAGCTTTATAATATTATTATTAGTATAGATAAAAACTGGTCTATTGTATTCACGTCTTGCAATAGTCTTACACTAACCGGGGGTTGTCCTTGGATGCATTTAAATGTAGTGTGTATAAACATATTCGTATGTTGGTGTCACTTTACATAGTTACGGCTTATCACATCCCACTGTAGAGTCTCCATCACTAAATTCAAGTCAACACATCAATAACTAGCTGTTGCCTGCGACTTCGTCCGCGTCAATTTCTGTTATTATGATCGCGATTATTTTTGCAACATTTTTCACTGATACTTCGCTTCTATTGGTCGCAGCGTGATGTTATATAGCCTAAAGCCTTCCTCGATAAATGGACTATCCAATACAATTTTTTTTTTAAATCGAACCAGTTTTTCCTGAGATAAGGCGTTCAAACAAACAAATAAACTAACTCTTCAGCTTTATAATATTAGTATAGATAGATACAGGCATAATCACCACGCTTGCCAAATGCATACCAATTTTTTTTTCTTTCTTTATTTGGTTTACCAACAATTGTTACAATAATTCTTACATAATATACAGTCACAACTAAATATCTAAATGCACAATTCATTTAAGGTAAACACCACATGCGATATGTTTGGTAACCTCGATTTTATTTAACTAAAACAAATAATAATAACTACCCACCCACTTCATTAATTACTAAACCACAATCAAAAAATGGAGCCGTCACGGGACGCCTGGTAGATGTGAAACATCGACGTTATTTCGTAAAAGTAGTATGCAGAAAAGAACAGATTGTGGTAGGAACTAAAAATATCAATAAAATAAAATAAAAATAACAAATAAGAAAAAGATTCGTGCGCTGCACGCCATCAGCTGATTTTAAAATAAAGTTCTGTCAGTCTTAATAAATTTATTCTCTAAGCAATTGTTTTAATGCATTAATTTCAATAAGAATGAAATTAAAATTAATAATTAATTTAAAAACATGATATGCAATGAAATTTATGTGAATTTTAATCTACCTAGAGAGTAGATTTTACATTTACTGGCGCTCAATACACACCAAATATACGCGTGCTAAATGCACAGATAAATGCATACTTTAATTATAAAAATATAATTAACTTACTGATGACTTGATAATGTGTCATAGTGTGATTTTGCTTTCTTTGCAGGAGGCTGATCACTTCCACTCTCTAAATTATCACGGTCAGACATTTTATTATCAGAACAGAAAAATGATTTATTTACCAGAAAAACACAGGTTATGAGTACTGTAATAAACAGAGTATACATTATAGGTATCCGAGCTCAGTGGAGCGAAAGAGATGGCTTAACGCTGGATCGAGTGAGAGAGAAACGCACAGTCGATTGCGCGTGGCGACGCGTCGCCACGCCAGAAATCGGTCTCACGTGCGCCTATAGATGTTTCACATCAAAAAAAAAGGTATAAAAAGCAAAATATAGAGCCATCCTTGACTATACAGTTAGCTGCTACTCTGATTTAAGCGGAAATCTACTCGACAAGCTGGAGCGCTTACAAAACTTTTGCATCCGACTCATTTTTGGTCTACGTAAGTACGACCATAGCTTTAAAACCCACTACACGGTTGTGATGGGGGATTTCAATGCGAAGTTGGGGCAACGTTGCGGTAATGAGTTGAGAATGGGGAAATTTGGATTTGGGCAACGGAACAAAAGGGGTCAGATGCTGGCAGACTTCATGGAGAGGGAGAACCTCTTTATGATGAACTCCTTCTTCAAGAAGCCCGTAAGCCGCAAATGGACCTGGATCAGCCCGGACGGTAAAGTCAAAAACGAGATCGATTTTATCTTGTTTCTGCATTGCATTTCATTAATTTTCTTGTTTCTGCATTGCATTGCATTAATCTTGTTTCAACAGCTCGTGCGCAGCTAAGGATTTTTACTGGTAACGCCATCTATCCGGCTGATGGAACACCATATGGTGCAACTTTGTGTCTGTCATCCCACAATTCCTTTCTTTATTTAATAATTTGAATGTTATTTTTTTATATTACTACATTAATAGGCAAATGTCTATTTGTGTTGATTTTTTTTAGGTAGTTTTCTACTTTTTCAGGGCTGAGCAGTTTTCTGCGTTGTTTGGCTTCATGTATCAGTCAAGTTAAGTGGTTCCAAGTCGTGAATGCAAAGAATTAAAAAAAAAAAACTTGCTTGTCATAGAGGGGAGAGGTTGGATTGGCTTTATAAGCGGATGCCATTTGGTGGCCAGCCTTTTTACTACGCTTCCTGAATTTTGGATTCCTAGCTTTCTTGTTCGCGAACAAGTAAATTTTTAATGGCGGTCAAGCGTGCCAAAATGCCTGTGGGCATGTAAAGCCAAAGGGCTAATTTCTTTTTTTTTATTTTCTCTTCAATTTGTCTCCTTATGGTAAGCATCTATAAATGTCTTTTCCAAGACTTTGTTCTCTTTTCTAAGAGATTGTGAACCTTTGATTGTGTGTTTCATCTTTGTTGTGTTTCATCTTTCAGGACTAACATTTTTATATTGTCCCTTGATGGATAAATTTACATGATGCATCGCCTCATCTTGGTGATTGTTGCTGCATTTTTATGGGTAAGCATGTTTGATTCTTTTCACCACGTGTATCTGCCTATGCCCACGTGTGGACAACGTGCTAGCGAATGTCTTCATCTCACCCTGCTGTGAATGCACCTGCGGTCATGTCTAGTGCTGTGCTAGTGCACGTTTTCCTTTCATATGCCATGTGCCCATGCCCACGTGTGGACCCCACGAGCATGTGGCTTTCTTACTGCTATACTCATGCTTGTGTGTAACTTCCAGGCTTGAAATATCGCCCTCCTCGCTCCTAGCTACCAGGACATATTCCTGCATCCTGCGCGCATGTGAGAATCTGCTCCAGGGACGGAGGGATATTTGTGGTTCTCCACGGTGACGTTATAATTTATTATCGGTGACATGATCTAATATCATGCTACTAGGTATTTATGAACATTTATTCTTTTGATAGTTTTTCATCCATTGATGATACTCCACGAGCTCATATCTCTAAAAACACACCCAACATCTTAGCTTGTTTCAATGTCAACGAAGAAGCACATATTCGATGATGTCGCTGTGATCAACGCTGTTAAGACAGGAAGCGATCACCGCATGGTCAGAGGCACATTGAATATCGACGTAAAGCTTGAAAGAGCGCGACTGATAAAATCCACGCTCCGACCAATACCGGCTCAAATTCAAAACCCCGAGTGCTTTCAGCTCGAGCTTCAAAACCGTTTCGAAGCCCTTGAGAACAGCATCGATGTGGACGATCTATACAACATGGTGGTGGATACTGTCCGTACGGTAGGGTCTAAGTACTTTAAAACCCGCCGTCCCAAATCAAAGAAACTCTCCAGTCAGACTCTCCTACTCATGGATCAGAGAAACGAAATGAGGCTACAGAACTCAGCGGATGCCCATCGCTATCGGCAACTCAATAGACAGATATCTAAGTCTTTGAAGAGCGACCTTCGTCAATTTAATACCCGACGTATTAAAGAGACCATTGAGCGGAACAAAGGCTCCAAAGTGTTCGCCAGAGATCTGTCTATTGGGCAAAGCCAATTGACGAGGCTGAAAACTGAGACAGGTAGCATCATTGCGTCAACACCTGAAATCCTGAGGGAGATTGAGAGTTTCTATGGACAGTTATACTCCACGAAAACACCTGTTGAAAGCAAGGCTAAAGACCCTAGAGCCAAGCTTACCCGACACTATTCTAAAGATATCCCGGACGTCAGCCTGTGCGAGATTAGAATGGCTCTCAAGCAGCTTAAAAACAACAAGGCGGCGGGTGATGACGGAATCACAACAGAGCTCCTTAGAGCGGGCGGTAAGCCGATACTTAAGGTCCTCCAGAAGCTCTTTAATTCTGTCATCCTCGAGGGCAAAACGCCAAAGGCATGGGGCAGAGGCGATGTGATGCTGTTCTTCAAGAAGGGTGACAAAACTCTCTTGAAAAACTACAGACCCATTTCGCTTCTGAGCCATATCTATAAGTTGTTTTCGAGAGTCATTACGAATCGTCTCACTCGCAGGTTCGACGACTTCCAACCTCCCGAACAAGCCGGGTTCCGAAAAGGCTATAGTACCATAGACCACATTCATACGCTGCGGCAAGTTATACAGAAGACCGAAGAGTATAACTTGCCACTTTGCTTAGCGTTCGTGGACTATGAGAAAGCCTTTGATTCGATTGAGACATGGGCAGTGCTGCAGTCTCTCCAAAGGTGCCAAATAGACTACAGGTACATCGAGGTACTAAAGTACTTATACCAAAACGCCACCATGTCGGTCCCATTACAGAACCAGAGCTCTAATCCGATCCAACTACAGCGAGGTGTGAGACAGGGAGACGTTATTTCTCCAAAACTGTTCACAGCTGCGTTGGAGGATATTTTCAAGCTTCTGGACTGGAAAGGACGCGGCATCAACATCAATGGCGAATACCTAACACACCTGCGATTTGCCGATGATGTAGTTCTTATGGCTGAGACCTTGGAAGACCTGAACATTATGCTCGAAGATCTCAGTAATGCTTCTCAAAGAGTGGGTCTTAGGATGAACATGGACAAGACGAAAATCATGTTAAATGCCCATGTTGCACCCGCTCCAGTTAACGTTGGGAACATTGCACTCGAAGTTGTTGACCACTATGTTTACCTGGGACAGATAGTCCAGTTAGGTAAGTCCAACTTCGAGAAAGAGATCTCTCGTCGAATCCAGCTCGGATGGGCAGCGTTCGGGAAGCTCGAAATACCTCAGTGTCTCAAGACGAAAGTCTTTGACCAGTGTGTGTTGCCAGTAATGACCTATGGGAGTGAGACGTGGTCGTTTACTATGGGTCTCATAAGAAGGCTCAAGATCACCCAGCGAGCAATGGAGAGAGCGATGCTTGGTATTTCCCTACTCGATCGAATCAGAAATGATGAGATCCGCAGGAGAACTAAAACAACCGACATCGCTCGAAGGATTGCATCGTTGAAGTGGCAGTGGGCGGGACACATAGCGCGGAGAACCGATGGCCGTTGGGGCGGAAAGGTTCTCGAATGGCGACCACGTACCGGACGACGTTCCGTGGGCAGGCCCCCCACAAGGTGGACCGACGATCTGATCAAGGTCGCGGGAAGCCGCTGGATGCGGACAGCACAGGACCGATCGTTGTGGAGATCCTTGGGGGAGGCCTATGCCCAGCAGTGGGCGTCGTTCGGCTGATATGATGATGATGATGATGATGAAGTACGACCACGTAACAGAATTTCGGTCTCGGCTCAAATGGCTTCCCATCCGACTTAGGCGTGACTATCATATCCTTTCCTTATTATATTCAATTTTGTTTAACCCTAAATCACCTCTGTACCTTAAAGAGCGCTTCCAATTTCTGCAGTCATCACAGGATTGTGAGATACGGTCATCCAAAAAACTTATTCTCAAATGTCCTCCCCATTCCACTAACTACTATTCGCAGTCATTTACCGTCCACTTTATCCGCTTATGGAATTCCCTACCCCCGCCCATAAGACTATCTGTAAGCGTCGACTCAAAGCACATTTACTAGCGCTTTGACATTGACATTTATTTATTTTGTAACCATAATGGATTGCTGTTCAATATTTTGATATATCATCATATGTTATCTAGTGTATGTATGTTTTATTGTATATATATTTTTTATATGTATGTATATTATAAGGTATTTATGTACTGTTGTGTTTAGGTTTATATTTTGAAATATGTATATGTATTTTTATGTAGAAATTAAGTTTTTTAAGTTAATTTGTTTTGTTATGTTTGATTATTTTTACATAAAGTACTCTGTGCACCTTCCCCTTTCTTTATAGTATCCTGCACCTAAAGGTTGTCAGGAAGAAATCGCTACAGGCGATAAGACCGCCCAAGTTGTACATCTTTCTGTAACATTTCCTGTAAATTTATTTCTTCTGTGGTGTGCAATAAAGATTATTCTAATCTAATCTAATCTAATCTAGAGTAATATGATCACAAATTTGAGGATTGTGAAAAATTATAACCTTTTGGTTACTCGTCGTGGGGACTGAACCCGGGACCCTGGAGATCTTGGCCCGGTATTTAAACCACTTGGAGATTTGAAATAAAACAACAATAATAAAAACAACTGGTCATTCATAATAATACCGGAGCTTCTATTCTCATAGAGTTCAGTTCAAAACATTGACCGTAAAATTTTATTCTTTCACTAGCAAAGAATAGTTTTGTGCGAAGAGTCTAATTGCACCGCTTAGTTTTTTGCCAAATGTGATGGATGATAGATGGCGATCGGTATTTTTTTTACTTTTTCCAATATGTGGCTGACGCAGTAGCGGTCCATTGGGCAATTTTCCCGTACAGTCAACTGGCGGGGTGTCTTCAGTCGAATTTCAAATATAAATCAACGAGAGTAAGGTTGAAATTCCAACAGTAAAATGTCTTGATGAAAAAGTTGCATGGCGCACACGGAGTAATCGTGATCAATTCATCTAAAAGCGGACAGGCGGATGAATTTGCTTCGACGTATTGAGTTTTATTTAGTACTTATTGTTTTTAATCTACAGACTTAATACCCTTTATTTATTAATCTGATAAAGATACCTACGATGCGACTGTTTCACTGATTTAAAGTTTTTTAACGAGGTAAAGAGTTACTTAATGTTTTTTTTTTCTCTCTCTCCTGTATTTAAGTAGGAAAACGTGCTTATTGAAATATGACGATAACCCATGCACCCTTTCCAGACAAGAGCAGTTTGGAATATATATTTTCCTAATATTTTCGGGCCGGGAAAATACCTTGCCAATACCAACACCACCAATTGAAGCCAAAATCCTAACCTTTTTTTTAATAAATCTCATGACCTGTTTTATAACTTTTAAAGTATTCGGTGAAAACAATAATTTTATGTAACTTACTTCACATCAAGATCAGTTTCACGTGTTATTAGTATATGGTTATTAACACCACAGACCATTCGATTGCACCATCATCATTGGTTAATCCACAGAACGTGAAATAAGGTTAAAAAGGCTGTCATGCGCCATTTCTTTAAGAAACGATGTCGCCGCTAACGTAAGTACACATAAGGCTGCCCGCCCACGTCAGACTTTTTGTAGGACCGATAAGCGGGCCAATTTTTCTATAGTAGGCAGCAGCATACACAATCATCTATGGAGCCAATAACAAACCATCAATTGGATTGTTGTATAATAATTTTTTTTTCTTTCTTTTATCTAGTATGTTCACTTTTGTTTTGTTTTGTTATAAGTCTGTTAAATTAATTACGTATTTTTCATGGATACCGCATAACGCCGGCGGCGGCGGGTTGACTCATCGGGAGCTGCTGGGTTTCTTCGGTCAGGCTTTGGACCTTACTTACTGGTACAGGTTTCGGAGTCGGCTGGGGGATTGGGTAGGGGCCCGGTGGGTCTATCTGCCTCTGTCACACCTACGCTCCTAATTAGGGTCCCCGCTGAAAACCAGCGTCGTGATAAGCGTCTAGCAGTCACGAATAATGCTGAGCGGGAACCTTTTGACACTTATTTCCTTTTTTAATTATATGTTTGTGCCATAGATATAGGATACAAGTAGATCCACTGACAGCCCGATAATGCGTGACCAGTTTTGATTTGTCAATGTGTGTGTTAACTAGTAACGTACCTTTAACATTTTTAGACTATCGATAATAATTGCAGTTTGTCGTTTGGAAAATAATGTTTACTGTCACACTGTTTTTATCTCGAGATTATGCACCTACTTTGCGGCATACCTAACCGCCCTCACTTCTTACAACTATAATAGTGGGCAGATAAATGTGCCCGGTGACTATATTTTTTACATATAATTTAAAAATAAACAGTATTAATTAATAAAAAAAATAACAGCCATTGTTAATTAGTTTTCTTTATTTATTTCTTCAAAAGATTTTCCCTTGTCATCTGCTGTGCCGTGTGAGCTTATCAATGGCAGTAAGTAAAAAAGAACAAGTAAACAAAATGTAAATAAACATTTACATTCTGATGATTCAATCCCTGATTATTGACTTATAACAAGATTATCTTAGTTATGTGATTCCTTATAGTTTCCTTCTTCAAATTGTTAAGTTGACATTCATTTAAGACGCTAAACGTAAAATAACATCAAATTTCTCCGGAAACATTCAAGATAAATCGACAATAGTATCGATAAATTTGAGTCAAGCTCTAGCGTACTTGTAAAATATTTCGATAAATTAATTATCTACCAAAATAATGTAAATAATCAATACATAGAACTTTATCTATACAAAATATTAAAATGTACAAGTGGATTGAAATAATTTTATATTTACAACTTAACAACAAGATCAAATTCAACAAAAATAACGCGCGACGACTTTCTACGTATTTACCTGTGAAATGAGCAATTTTCTGGATTATTTTTGTGGTTGACTCCACAGGCACTCACAGAACATGTGACCATTGTTAGATAAAACTGTATTTACTTTAGATAATCTACGATGTACTAGATAATTACATAAAATGTTGAAGCTTATATCGCATATGCCACTGGATGTCACTGTCACTGTCAAATACGACAGGTCACAAAACGAAAAGATTTGTTTTCTTTTTCTATCTTGCTAGATTTCCATAAGAGGTTTTCTTCTATATCGCAGGCTTTGTCCGTCTATTATATTCTACGTTTATGGTTTGTGCTGTGTTTGTTTTTGTGTCAAATAAATATTTCTGTCTTTCTTTCAGTCATGACTGATTTTTTGTAGGACATATTGTGCGTTACTCCATTGCTATCAGTACGATCTATTTTTCTCCTACAAAAATCGGTCACCGATTATCGGACTTGGGCCAGCTAAACGAGTTCAAAGACCGCCAATCAAGCGAATTCTTTTGACGTCGAAAGAAACCAATCACAGCGCTCACTTGCAAGCATTTGCTCATAACCTCTGTCGCGCGGCTGACCCGCCTGCATCGCCTTTCTAACCTTTTTCTCTGTTCGGTTGGTAATTCCGTGCAAAGCCGGGACAAACAAATTGTTTTGCATGTTTAAGTCTTAAGCAACAAGATGAAAACAATACAAACGGAATAGATAATGATGTATGTAATAGCGGAACGAAATTGATTGTAAACACAAACAGGGCGGCACAAACTGTAGCCATTAATATGTATTACGCTTCCTTAATATTGATATCATTACAGTTAATCGCTTCTGCACTTACTTAGATTGTTAATCATATGCCTGAAGGCCGAATACATTCAATGAGACATGACTTTACTTTGCTGCTAAAGCTGTATCCAAGGCTGTTAACATTTAACAATTTAATTAGAAAAAAGAATGTGTTTTCATAATATCTTAAAAACATACACAACACCCCGTTGGTCTAGTGGTTTAAAGATCTTGAGATCTTAGGTTCGACTCCCGGAATGAGCAACAAAAAGTTTCGAATTTTCGAATATTGCTCGGGTTTGTTATTGGCAAGCGTGATTATGCATGTTATACCCATCATTACTATGGTAACTTGAATTCAATGATGGAGGCCTTTGCCCTGCAGTACACTACAACCCATTTTTGGTGGTGTAGCGGTGGGATGATACGCCTAAGCTACGTCTAAGCTACGCCTAAGCTACGACTAGGTCCTCGATTCGATTCCCGAAAGGGTTTGGGACATCACATCATCCATTCCGCTCTCAGCGCTCGCACAGGTCGGACGCTCGCTCCGCTGTCGATCCGTCTCGCTGTTCGCAGCATTTCTATCTTATTTCTTTCTACGTGGTTTCGCCCGCGGCTCTTCAAAGGTTAACCTAACGGTGTCAACTGACCTTTGTTGAGTTAAACGCTTTTTTCAAAGCGGTTCTGTTCGATAGGGAGCGACAGACAGTGCCTTTTTCAAGGCGCTGAAATTTCCCTCCGCCGCCGGTATATCGGGCTGTAAGTCTAGGCCTCCTGGAAGGCACGTTTGAGAGGGTGAGGCGTTCCTCCTCGCCCTAGAGACACTAGAAACTGCAGTCCTTTCCCTGCCGGGCGTGACCCACCCTACCCATCCTTATATTCCATCCCTTAGGGAGCGTATCCCGGGCCATTTCGGTGGTTCGGTCCCTCCCGAAGGACTGCTAGGCGTAGGCCACTCACCCCGTGGCGACATCACATCGTCGTGGGACCACCCAGTGTTAGGGACCTCACATCCTTTTTAGGCACACCCGACTCAACCAACCTTCCTGTGGCAGGTTGGACCACACAGACACCCATCACTCACCGTCACCGAGTTTCTTGCCGATTCTTCTCGGTGAAGGCGCGTTCCGAATCGGTGGTAAATAAAAATTACTACCTAAGGTCCTCCCTCCACGATGGAGGTACTCTTTTTAGAGTACCTCCGATCGTTAGGAGGCGACGCGTTGAAAGGCTTTAATGCCTTTCGTCGCGCTCGCGAAGCCTCCGAAGACTCGCCCGCCTCCCCAGACCCAGAGCCCGTTCCCATGGAGGAAGAGGAAAGCCCTTCGGGCTCCTCCTCTCCTCCCACACCCTCCAGCTCCTCATCAGAGGATAGTAATGAGTCCCCCGTTAGTGACGGCTCCTCCTCTTCGGAGGAAACGTCTCAAACCGAGGAGTCAGATTCCGAAGGGTTCACTCCAGTGACCCACGGAAAGCGAGCGCGTAAACCCGCGCGTTCCGAACCCCCGGCGAAAACCGCCAAAATCTCCCACGGGCAACCCAGACCGGCCAAGGCATCCGCCGCTAGCTCCGCCCCTGCCCCAGCCCCAACCTCGCAGTCTGCTTCACAGACAAAAAAGGCCCCCCTTCCAGGACAAGTCTGCCTGGACAAATATTTCGGCTGCTCTCAATGAGCGCCACATTGCGTTTTCACACGCAAAGTCGGCTTCCGACGGAATCCGCGTGCAAACGCCGGACATCGCCTCCTACAGGCAGCTCCAACATTACCTCAACGTAAGGAAGATCTACTTCCATACGTACACTCCCGTCGAGGAGAAGAAGCTCCGCGTGGTTGTACGCGGAATTCCGAAAGAAGTCGACACAGACTTCATCCTTACCGACCTTCAGTCGAAACAGCTTCCAGCTCTGGAAGTCCACCGCTTATTCAAAGCGCGTGGCAAAGCCCCTTACGATTTAGTACAAATCGTACTAGAAAATACCCCTGAAGGCAAAAAGATTTTTAATATAAAATCTATATGCCATATCTCCGGCCTCCGTATCGAGACCCCTCATAAAAACCTCACCCCTGGCCAGTGTCATCGCTGCCAGTTGTACGGGCACTCTGCCCGTAATTGTCACGCACGCCCGCGCTGCGTGAAATGCCTGGGCGACCACGGTACCACCGATTGTCCTCGTTGTAAGGACACGGCGACTACCCCGCCCGCGTGTGTACTCTGCGGAGAGCAGGGACACACCGCGAATTATCGCGGTTGCCCCCGTGCTCCGCGAGTAAACTCACGGGTGCAGGCACCTAAGGCCGCGCACTTCCCAGCCCCTTCTTTTCGCCAGTTTCAGGCTCAACCCGCAGCCTTCCCAGAGTTGCGTCCTTACGGACACAACGCGTGGTCTCGACCACTATCCTGGGCAAGGAATGCCTACACCCCGGTCCCGGCCTTAAGCCAAACTGCAGCAATCCCGACGGCCCCTAAGGCCCCAAATATGGCCCCTATGGCCCCTACTGTGGCCCCTAAGGCCCCCATTGTGGCCCCTAAGGCCACCATTACTGCCCCTCAGGCACCACCAGTAGTCCCTAAGGCCCCTCAGGCACAGCAGGCCCCGGTCACCCTCCGTGACCCGCGATCAAATGCCCCTAAGGCTTCGCCAATGGGGACTACCGTTTCTTTGCTCACCAGTTGGCGCCACTGTAGACTGAGGTCCGGAGGTATAGCTGTTAAAGGCGATTGGCGCCGAAACAAAGTGTTATATCTTGAATATAATTAAGGTTATATTGTTTATAAATAACTATCTTGATATCAACAAACTAACTTCTGAAATAGTGGCTCTTGAGGCCGCTTATTTTTGCGCTTTTTCTTAATTCCGCTTTTAAAGCGTTCACATTAATCGCCAAATAATCCATATTTGCGATATTTTACGAAGGAGATCACTTTCCAGCAGGTAAATTAAAGAAATTATAATTTATGCAACAAATTCCGCTAAAAACCAGTACAAAGTGAATGATATTGGACCTCACGCGACACTAGCGCCTCTAGTGGCAAATTCACTAGCGATAGCCCCCATTGTCCCGTACGAGCAGGATGCCATGCTCATATATAATCTCAGCCAAATCAACCCGGCTGAAATTAGATATGTAGCAGCCCAAATCCGTGCGCATCAAAAAGACCCATGCGCAATGCTTTGTCTTTTAGATAAGCACGCCGACCTCCTCCAAAATGTTAGAAACATTTCCTCACCATGAATAATACACCCTCTAGAACGAAACCCCGGTCCCTTACCATCGCATTTTTTAATGCCTTTGGTCTTCAAAAACAAAAGGTAGAGATATCACTCTTCCTTATGAAGCACCAAGTCGACATCTTTTTGGTACAAGAAACCTTATTAAAACCCTCCATCCTCCCTTGTAGTGCTATGATTGCCAACTATAACGTAGTTCGCAACGATAGGCCCACTAGAGGTGGCGGCACTCTAATTTATTACAAACGCTCCTTGTATTGCGTTCCCCTCGACCCTCCCACGCTCACAAACGTTGAAGCTTCTGTCTGTCGGCTAGCCATGACCGGCCATCAACCAGTCATAATAGCTTCCATTTATCAACCTGGCGACAAGACTCCCTTAAGGAGCGACTATGAGGCTCTTTTTGCTATGGGACCCTCCGTCATTCTCGGCGGAGATTTCAATAGCAAAAATACTCAGTGGAACTGTTTAACAACCTCCAGCAATGGTAGAGAGTTAGCAGATCTCGCTGAAGTCCTCAATTTTGACATCATCGCCCCCTTTCTCCGACCCACTATCCTTTTAACGTAAACCACAGACCCAATATCTTGGACATGGCGGTTCTAAAGAATGTAGGCCTGCGCCTTCGTTCAATAGAAGTCCACCATGACCTAGATTCTGACCATCGCCCAGTTGTCCTCCAATTAGGTTCCTCTGACCAACAGATATCTATGAAAACAATACTGGACTGGCACAGGCTCGAGAGCAATCTCGGACCTAGTCCCGATTCAGTAATCCCAGACAGGTTAGGATCGCCTCACGAGACTAACCAAGCGATCGATGCCCTCACTAGCCACATCACGACCGCTATTAGCGATTCGTCTAGGCAAGTTCCAGATATGCCTAGGCATAGATTGAACTTGCCGGATGACGTGAGAGAGCTGTTGAGGGCAAAGAGAGCTGCGACCAGAGCTTATGACTCCTATCCCACCGAATATAACCGAACCCTTCTACGCACTTTACGGACATCTGTAAAGGAACGTATTAAGGCTCTTCGGGAAAGTCAGTGGGATAGCCTACTTGAAACGATCTCACCATCTCACCAAGCCTATTGGAAGTTGGCGAGATCCTTCAAGTCAGATATAGTCACATCTATGCCTCTTCTCTCTAGACCCGACAACTCCGTCGTATTCGACGACGAAGAGAAAGCCGAATGTCTGGCCGACAGCCTAGAGGCCCAGTGCTCTCCTAGCACGCTTCCTATAGACGCTGCCCACCTTAGTATGGTGGACAGCGAAGTCGAACGTCTCTCGGCCCTCCCTCCAACCTGCCCCCTTGCACCCACCACCGCCGATGAGGTGCAAACCATCATCAAAGGTTTCCGTCCAAACAAGGCTCCCGGTCCGGACCGGATCTCCAACAGAATCTTACGAGTCCTCCCCGCCCAACTGATTTGCCTATTGGTTGCTATCTTCAATAGTGCCATGGCAAACTGCATCTTTCCAACCGCGTGGAAAGAAGCAGACGTCATAGGTATCCCTAAGCCCGGCAAGGACCGCTCCAAGCCCGCCAACTACAGGCCCATCAGTCCCCTCAAGACTATGGGCAAATTATACGAGCGTGTTCTCGTCTCCCGCCTAAGAGATTACATTTTCTCGAACAATCTCTTAATCAACGAACAGTTTGGCTTCAGAGCCTCCCACTCTTGTGTCGAACAGGTGCACCGCCTAACGGAGCACATTCTCGACGGCCTCAACAGATCCAAACCGATGGTAACCGGTGCACTCTTCTTCGATGTAGCGAAAGCATTTGACAAAGTCTGGCACAACGGCTTGATCTACAAGCTGTACCAACTCAAAGTGCCCGACAGTCTCGTGCTCATCCTTCGAGACTTTCTGTCAAATCGTACCTTTCGCTACCGCGTAGAGTGGTCCTATTCATCTCCCCGCCCCATCAGGGCTGGAGTCCCTCAGGGCTCCGTGCTATCCCCTCTTCTCTTTTCAATTTTCATTAACGACATTCCCAGGTCACCGCAAGTAGAGCTAGCTCTATTTGCGGACGACACAGCCCTCTATCACTCTGGCTACCATGCCGGTTACATCATTAAGGCACTACAACGTGCAGCCCAATCCCTAGGTGACTGGTTTAGGATGTGGCAAATAGAGGTAAACCCCGAGAAAAGTGCAGCAGTGTACTTTACTCGAGGTTTCTTCGTTTCAAAACATCCTAAACGATGTCTCACACCTATCACCCTATACGACCGTCCGATCCCTTGGGAGAAGACAGTCAAATACCTAGGTGTCACCTTAGACCGTAGAATGAGCTTTAAACCTCACATCAAACGCGTCCGTCAGACTGCAGCCTTTTACTTTTCAAGGTTCTACCACTATATCGGCAGGAAGAGTAAAATGTCACTTAGAAATAAGTTGACAATTTACAAAGCCTGTATTCGACCCGTGATGACTTACGCTAGTCCAGTGTTCGCTCATGCCAGCCCCTCAGAACTAGAAAGTCTCCAAATCCTCCAAAACAAATTCTTACGCTCTGCCTCGGACGCCCCGTGGTATGTGCGTAACGACAATTTGCATCGCGACCTTAACATTCCGTCGATTGCCAGCTTTATGAAAGAAGCGTCTCAACACTTCTTTGATAAAGCCGTCAATCATACGAATCCTCTCATAGTCAAAGCCGCCACCTACTTGTGCCAAAAAGATGTCGAAGCTCGTTTCCGCCGACCGAGGAACGTTCTCGAAGATCCCGACGACGAAATCACATCGTTCTTAAAACAATTCACCACTCACAACAGTACACACCCGACAAGCACTAGATCGAATCAGCGCACTCGCCGGCGAGTGCGAGGACCCTTGCATCATTTCGGCAGGTACAGACATGTACCTGGCCGCTTCTCACCAGTCCGCCCTTCGGACGACGGCCCAAGCCGAGGTCCGAGCCTACAGAGGCGCCCTTGAGGCCTAGTCTGCCCCCTTCGATCGGGCCCACTAGAACGGGGCTCGCGTAGATCGGTCTGTATGCACAGACCAGTCTGTGTTGCAGCGCCGAGCTACGCGATGCAACCACTAGTCGGGCTGACCTCTTGGCCGGGTGCCTTCAGCACCCGGCACGCTCCGATCGCGCCGCTAGTACGGGGCTTCGCTACGCGAAGCCTAGGACTCGCCTCGCTCTCGAGGTACCCGCTAGCAGGCCGCTTTTGGGCTTAGTGCCTTCCGCACTCGCCTAAAACCCGCCCGGTGAAGCTGTAACGGCCTTCCGCCACAGCATAGGTCCTTTAAAAAAAAAAAAAAAAAAAAAAGGGTTTGGGAACTAATCTTTATCTGTATTGTCCTGGTTCTTAAAGGGGTAAAGGTTAATGTCTTGCTTCTGAAGCCAAGTCAAGCCGTTGCGTTTGGTCTGGCTTCTATCTATATTAATATTATAAAGCTGAAGAGTTTGTTTGTTCGTTTGAACGCGCTAATCTCTGAAACTACTGGTTCGAATTGAAAAAATCTATTTGTGTTGGATAGTCCATTTATCGAGGAAGGCTTTGGGCTATATTCTTTTAAAAACTTCTTAATCGCGATCATAATAACAGAAATTGACGCGGACGAAGTCGCGGGCAACAGCTAGTCGTAAGATAAAAGTTGTAAAAACAATTCACGTCAGAGGCGTAGTTATACGCGGCTTGTAGAAATGTTACACCAGATTATTTAAAGTATATAGATCTGGGTCAATGTCTATGAAAAGAAGAAGAAATATATAATTTTTGAAAACAGGACAAAATTTAATTGGCACGGTACTGAAATTTTATAAATTGAATGTTTATTAACGTAAAATATGTATCAAATCGTGAACTGCTTACAATAAAAACCAAAGTTGTGCTCCTTTCTTCTTTAGCTCTTAAATTATTTCAATTTTAGGTCTATTCATTTATATCTCGTAACTACCTATCCAGATAATATAGCAACCGAGCGTTTATACGAACCAATGGCTAAAATTATGAATTATACTCAATTGACGTAAGAGATTCATAATATATATTAAACGCACATAGCGCACACAAGTGCTCATTTAAAGAGGTTTGAGTAGTAACAAGGAGATCATAGTTTAAGAGATAGTGTGGTATTTTGTACAGCAATCAGTAGATATAAACAGGATAAATTTTTCATCACCTTCAAAAAATTAGACAGGCGTTATGTATCTTATTAAGAGTCCATTTATGATGTTAAAATTGTATGTCATGTTTTCACCCGAAAATATATTTCGCAAGTTTTCAACTTTTACGGTCCAAAACCTGTAAAGGTATGAAGGCAAAATCAACAACTTATGAATAGTATCGTACAAAATAAATGAGATGCGCATCGCGTAAAAAAAGTGTTTCGAGGAGGCCGTATCAACAATTTCTAGGTGCTTTAACCTGACATTTTTGAACTGGGCTATTAACTAAAAGAAAAATACGTCATTTGTTTTTTGTCTCGTAGATTGTTGTATTGAAATTTGGAATGTGATAAAAATGTTTTCTGTATTAAATGGTAACACTACAAGCTCGGAAATGTTCGAGAATAGTTTTGTTGCGATTATAATATACTTGTTGAGTTGAGTTTATGTTCAGCATCTTATTTTTATAAAACTTGCATTCATTATCTCTAAGTCCTTTTAGTTGATACCCATATTGTAGGCAAGTATTCAAAATAATAAGTCCGCCATCTTGGGCGTTCCGCCATGTTGGATTTAGAATAACGTCACACAGATAATCATGTATTTAATTGTCATCCAAACTAAATCTGTATACAAAATTTTAGCTCAATCAGTAGAAAGTCTGCTTCAGAATTAAGTTGCAAAATAACATATCTACATAGTTATATAAAAGCTTGTAAAAATAATCAACGCTTAGTAAAATACGGTTTCCGCAAAACGTTATTTCTTTTGAGAACAATAATTTATTCACACCTTGTCTCTCGGCCTACAAGTGTCGGAATAAATTGGGTAAATCGGATTTTGGGCAAACCTGATTACATCCAAATGTACTCCGGTTTCGATTCAAAATTGTATTGTAAGTAATACCGAATCCAATAAGGTTTTGAGTGGCGTAAAACGATAGACGATCTTATTGTGATGTAGCGTCGGTGTTTGAGATAAATGAAACAATTTAAAGCAATCATAATGTAATGCTTTATTACATAATTAATATTAACTAATCTTACAAATACTATAAATGTGAATGTTTGTTACTTAATAACGCCAGATCGGATCTAGAGGAAGTTTGGCGCGGAGATTTTATTTCTTTTTATTTTATTTTATTTATTGTAGGGACACAAACAGTTAATAATTACAAATAAATGCATCATAAATGTAGTATATAAACCGATGAAGTCTCCATTTATAGAAATAACATAAGAACTAAGCAGCCAGAAAAGTACTAACTAAAACCCAAAAAAAAGCTAATTAATCACTATAAGAAAGTAAACAGATAAAAAAAAACAATAAACAAATAAAAACAAAACAAAAAAAGATAGATTACGAGTTGAGACGGGCCGACTAACACTAGCCGGCTAGTCGGCCAAGCCGATTATTGCTTTTGGTATATTAATTAAAGTAACATGCTCTAATCACACTGTATTGCCATTTTTGATGATGATTGCCTTCTTTTATTTGTTTGTTATCTTAATTCTTCGTTTGCTCTATTGTACATAGTAGAATTTATTTATTTTGACTTTCTGTAGTCACAATAAGAAGTTTATTTATTTATTTCTGGGTCTAGTTCTAATTCATCATTATTAAGTCGAAAGAAGTGTTCCAATTTGTAAGTTGTAAGCCTAATTAGGGCCAATTGTTTGAGTGTTTTTTGTTAGAAGTGTTAATTAAGTATTCATTCATTTGTTTAATGTCTAAGTCCAATTAGTTAATGTATCGAACAAATGGTTCCTAATTTCGTATCCTGATCTTGATTGCTCTGAAAGTACACTATAAAATTGATTCTAAAAAAATAATTAAATATTTCATTTCAATAATCACCCTTTTTAAATTTTTAAGTAAATTTATACGAGTAAAAAACGGGCCGACTAGTCAGCTGTTTCAGTCGACTAGTCGGCCGTTTCAGCCGACTAGTCGCCGACTACAAATATAGCCTACTAGTCGGTACAAGCCTAATTACGAGCTAAAATAGCTGTGGACATCATCACATACTTTGTTTCGACCTTAAAGCCCAAGGCGTAAGGTAAGACATTCAAAAAAAACCTAACCGTTTACCGTGACCGAAAATAAATAAACAATAATTTACATCTGGCGTTCACCAAAAGACAGATTAACAACATTGCTTTCAAGTTATGAATTTTCATAACGCCATAACTTTATATATTTAATGAAAACACGTATACTTTTGCAAATCTACTGTCGTCTTGTTGGTGTCAAAGGATTAAAATAATATGCGCCATTTTTAAAAAATAAAAACTGTGGCGTTATCTTTTATTTATTTACAAAATATAATAAAGTACGTTTATCGGTTGGCTTGTACCCATAACCTAAGCTACTTAGTATTAGCTTTATATGGGACTTGATGGCTCTATGTGGCCCAGTGTGCTACGTTTTTAAAAATGTAATACCCATCAGAAAATTTAAAATAAAATAATTGTTTTGGAATAGAAGCCTCGAATCAGTAAAATCTTCTGATCGTAACCTGAGAGCCGGTGTTGTAGGACCTTGTCTGCAAGTGTCCGCTTTCATAGCCTACTATTATGTACTTTAACTATAGTTTTGTTACATTTTGTTCGCAGCTTTTTAATCGGACCTTCAACTTATATTGTTAACTTACTAGAATTATGGCAAAAAAGTCAGCAATATTATCTGATTAATCTGTAGCCTACTCGTTTTGTGTAGGTTTCGGTCATGTTTTTAGTCGGTATTAGAGTAATGCCTTTTAAATAAATATTAATTAACAATAAATATGAAAACTTATACTTTAGGTAAATTGAAGTTTAGAGTCAGTTTAATGTAACTTAACGGTTTTTCTATAAAAGACATATTTTTTTTTATGGAGCCTAACTGTTCCCCTTTCTATTATAAATTTTATGTTACATAGTTCTTGAACATTTCATTATAATTTAAAACTGCATTTTTGCAAAATTTTTAGAGTTCCGCACCTAAAACGGACAGAACAGAACGTACCTAATCAAATTGTGTCCATCCATATTTCGGTCAGTCCGTCCATCCGTTGATCCGTCCGTCCGTCTGTTCGTATGTCTGCCTAGAATATTGTCTAGGCCAAACATTTACGAACATTATGAAAAACAAAAAAGATTGGAATAATACTATATTACCAAATTTGGTAGGTCACCCATGATCACCCATCTACCTGCAACCAAGGAGTGCTAGCTTTAACTTTAGTAATCACAATTAAAACGCTACTGTAGCTAGGCTACTGTCACTGTCATAAACTATAATTATGAACGGTTTTATTCTACGTAACGTAACGAAAACGAAAAAATATAACGATTCTCGCCAAGTCACGTATTTCTCGTTAATTTTGTTGGTCTCAAGGCACTGATAACAATGGATTCGTTAAAATTACCTTTTTCAAGGCCTGACTTAGATCCCGGCTCCGAGCTCCAAAAGATATAAATGTTTAATTTGGAGACGTTTAATCAAAACCACATTTTAGCTTGATTTAAGAGAGGCTTTTGGTATCATTCACACGTTTGTGAGAGGGTATAAAGGTGTACCATTTAGAAGAATGTTATCTCAAGCCTGAGGCGGGACTCTTTACAAAGGCTGAGATAGTAGGACCCTCAGCAAAGGCGTCTAGAAATTTATAATATGATAATATTTTCTTATGTTTTATATTGGAGACATAAATATTTCAAGTTTTGTTAGGAAGTATTTTTGTATGAAGGGGGTACTGAAGTCAAAAAGTTTCTAATAACTTTGTTGGGGCATTAACACTTGAAAATTTGTAAGTAAATTAATTTCATGGAAAGCATTAAAGAGCTCTGTGGAGTTTGGATGCCGTGTATCCCTACAACTACTTTTTGATTAGTCACTTAAGCTAATATTCAAAGTGATTTTCACTAACCGATTTTAAGCAAGGCATATTGCTGTGATAGTGTGATTCAGGAATTGGTGTTGACACAAATTTGTCTTATTTTTTTTCAAATTAAAAAGTTAATTGTCCCTATTTTTGCTGCTTGATGTAATATTAAAGCAAAAGGAAAAAACTCCTCAGTCTAAAAAGTTCTTGAATGAAAATAAAAATCTGTATTTAAACTTGAAAAATTAATGATCTCTTAGTCTCAATAAATACTCGTATAAAAAATAAGAAAAAATATGGATTATTTTTGTTATACAAAACAACATTTATTACCAACAAACAATATCTGAAAACATTTTCGTTACATCAAAGTTCACACGTAAACATTCAAAAATGATTACTAAAAACCTACGCGGAATAAAAGTGCTCGAGATAAAATATCTCGTCTTATAAGTGCTGACTGAAGAGCGCCATGATTAAAATTTCATTATCCAAAATGCACGAGAAGGATTCCTTGAATAATTGAAGAACTCGCAGACGTGGCCCGCTTCACCTATTCTGTCACTTAACGTAACGACTTACGTCACGGGTATAATATTTAAAGAATTGGTTAATATACAAAAATAACTTTGCAACAAAATTTTGTGCTTGGATAAAGGTTTTTATTCTAGAATTAAGTGAGAAATAAGTTTGTGACAAAATTTTGTGTTTAGATGAATATTTTTTAGAACTACATTTATTTTTTTATTTTTTTGTAAGGGATTTTAATTATTTATTTTATTTAATAAATTTTAGTGATTTTTTTCGTCATTACGTCAATTTTTTAAACATGAAGGTATAATTGAATTTGTAGGTATGACACATGATATTAAAAAAAGATAGAAAAAACGTGTATTTGTCACTTTTCATCATTTTAAATGTAGACAAACAACGAAATAAGATCAAAATTAAAAAATAAAAACCAGGGACATTTAGCGGCTTATTGGTATTTGAACTTGAACAGTGACCGTTTCAAAGTGACATTTCTGTTTTGGGCTGCTTACCTAGATCCATATACGGCCGGTCCTAATAACCTATCTATCTTCAGTTTTGGCATATCGGAGATAGAAAACAACTTCTGTCTTTGTTTCTCTGGACGGAAAAATCAGAGATAGAAACTGTTTCGTATCTCCGAAATGACAAAACTGGCGATAGATAGATTATTGGGACCGGCCGATAGTTATTTTGTCAATGTTTAAAGCCACTAAAAAGGTCTAAACATTTAGTAATTCTATTTTACTGTTATTTTAACAGAGCTAACTGGAAACCTAAAGTTGTGTTTACTTATTGCTCACTTTTTGCCTTCTAAATTTACCGTGGGCTTATTACCTCGGCATTTGGTTACATAATTGAACTCCGTAATTAGAAATAAACCCAGTCCGGGTTCGACAATTATAATTACATCATAACATAGACTTAGACAGGTAAATTTATTATGGGGCATAAATTTTAAACGGGTTTGTTCACGTGAAAATGTACTAATATCCAAAGGAAAATATTCGTAAAATAAAGCCTTCTAGTGGGCTCGCTGGACCACAGGCTTCGTGCCTTAGTAGAAACATTCTTTAATCACCCACTGACAGGCAAAAGTCTCAATTATTAAATTCAAGTTACTACAGCAATGATGGGTACAACAGGCATAATGGCTTCCAAATTGTGCTACTAAAACCTGAGCAATGTTCGACCAATGTTCCCTGGACCCTTCAAATTCCAATTCAAAATGTTTTTTTTTTTTTTTTTTATTTTTTTTTTTATTTTTTTTTTTTTATAGCAGAGCCATCTAGTCCCAAATTAAGCTACTATTAAGTACCCTGTCGTATGGGGTACTAGACAACCGATAAACTTACATATATACTTTTTTTTTTGTAAATATATACTTATAATATATAGAAAACACCCAGACCAGTACAAACAGACATGTTCATGCACACAAATATTTGTACTGTGCGGGGATCGAACCCGCGACCCATGGCTCAGAAGCAGCGTTTACTACCGCTGATCCAAACGGTCGTCATTATTGCTTACTAAGTGTGTGTACTAACCTAATTCTTATATCTTGGCCTGGGTACTTGAAACACTAGAACACCGGGGCGTTAGATATAGCAGTCAAACAGTATCCCACGTTATATTCAAGAGTTTTACCTTTGTTAACACCTATACCCATGTACCAGATGAAAAGACTGTGACCCACATTCGGTAAGAACACTTTTCATTCGGTCCATTAGAAACTTTTGTTGCTGTAACGAAATTAATTTCATTGTTGGTTCAGAAAGCCCCATGGGACGTATTCAGTTACTTTTTAAATAGGACCGTTGATGACAGGGGGCTAACCTTTGTCAACACAAATAAATATTTTTGCTGGTAACAAGTAAGAGTAGTAGTTGAGACTTAAAGTGCATTTTAGTGTTAAAGTATTGTAGTTTAAGGGCCTCCGCTATGTAGTGCAGTGTCCGCGTGCGGATCTGTTTTGTAGAAAACTCAGAGCCGTTCCACACGACACCGCACCGCAATAAAATTGTATGCCAGCGGCACTGCTTCAACGCCTCTCACCATACATAATGATAGCCGGGTTGACTCTAAGGACACCGCTACATTGCGTGGTTCTTCCGCCCCGATCAGCGCATGCGGCAGAGTCCGCGACGGATGCTCGTGCACGGGACCTAGGCTTGCTAGATAAATAAATTAACAAGTACTTCATTGCCTTGATTATATCACGATTGTACCCACGCATCGTCATAACAAAATTATTCAAGGTGTCCGTGGCAGCTCCTCCGCGTCTCCTCGATGGAACCCGCCGAGGGCGCTCGCGACGGACGTCCGCGTCACATAGCGAAGGGCTCGGCACAGATCCGTGGCAGAAGGCCTAAGGAATAGAGCACAAAACAGATGCTTTACTCTGCAACTCGAATCTCGTATTTACGGATATATCTGTCTCTTTTAGATACTTCAGGACATCGGTATAAATGATAGAGACAGACGGATTTGAATATACGGACATTGTGATGCGGAGTAAGACCTCAGTTTCCACTAGATAAGGCTGGCACAAAGCTGATTGATATGGTAATATTTACTTAAAGAATATGGCTAATAATAGATTTTCAGATTAGATGAACAATGTGAACAGTTTCTACAATGTACTTTTTATAGTCAGGCAAAAAGTGTAATAGAAGGGAATCAGGAGTATTATTAAATAAATAATAGTTTTAAAAACTAAAAAATCACGCTTTTAAAACAGATTGAACTAAAAAATAAAAAATAAAACTGTAGTACTTAATTGAAAAATTCATATTATTGTACAAAAAGCGTGGGGTGCTTGTTATGATATCCACAGATAAAGTAAATTATTGATAAAATATTTACAACAATCAAGCCCCCCACGCTTTTTATACAATAATATGAATTTTTCAATTGATTACTACAGTTTTATTTTTAATTTTTTAGTTCAATCTGTTTTAAAAGCGTGGTTTTTTAGTTTTTTAACTATAATTTATTTTTACTTTTTAGTTTAGTTTATAAGATTTGATTCCTTCTTTATCGACTGTAAGTCCAAAGCTATGCAGGAATCGTAATTGATACAAATCGCGCGCTAGCTCTATCTCTTTTACTCCCTCTTACAGAGGAAAACTGGGAAACTGTTATTAAATTATTGCATTGTCATCGGTTCTTGATACGTGTGCAAAGTTTCAAATTAATGAAACTTCTGGAAATCGGTGAAAATTATGCTCAAAGATTCCATTACATACATACATAGATAGATACAACCCAAGCTAATAAAAGCGTGGTAAAAAAGTATTTTCCGTTACGTTTTGATTAACAATACTTGCCTTTGACCGTACGTACGGCCCTGATTCCGAGAAGTGGAGAAAGAAATTACTGTTCATTTTTATGTGGAAATCGGACGGTATTGGGTTATGTTGTTAGAAAAAGTTTTCTTATGTTCATATAGTGAACAATTATTTAGCAGTTCTATGTAGCACTTATAGAGATTTTTCCTTTGGTTATATAGCCAAGCTCTAAAGATTTTTCAGATCAGTTTTGATGTAAAAAAAATTGTTGACTCGTTTTGAATCGAATCACGAACACGGTAGTGGTTGTAATTTTCTAAAAAAACTATACAAAAGACGGGATTAGTTTTGTTTATACAAATAAGTTATATCTAATCAATTTTTGCATTATATTTTTAAGTCTCAACTACCCTACTGTCGAGTAATGTTGGCCTAAAATAAGTTGAACCACTCCATCTCCTCTTAAAGGTATCGTAAGAGGCAATTAAAATAGTAAGTACTCGTACTACCAGAATAAAAAGGGCATCAATGTGAACGCCCCGTTAGTCTAGTGGTTTGAATACCGGGCCAAGATCTCGGGGTCCCAGGTTCGATCCCCGGGTCGGGCAACAAAAAAGTTTCGAATTTTCGAACGTTGTTCGGGTTTGTGATCACCAACCCGCATTTGGCAAGCGTGGATTATGCCAATTCCCATCATTGCAGTGGTAACCTGAATTCAATGATGGAGGCCTTTTCCCTGCAGTGGGATGATTATAGGCTGTTACAGTGTGATTCTCTTAGTGCAAATGTCATAACAGCCTTGGTTACAGTTTCTGTAACAGCAATGATGCACGATTAGTATTCTCTTTTAACGCTGATCGACATTCGACACTAGCGCCTATTATTATTTGCGCCATCCTACGTACCCACCCATACACTACCTGTAAAGTAATAATTCACCGCATACAGTTTTGTGTTTCCAGAACACCAAAATTACTGTTTCAACCTCGTAGATTGCACGTGCCTTTATCAGTGTTGCCAAAGTATCGATAGCTCAAATATCGAAAAGTATCGTTTTCTTAAGTTTACGCTAACACTATGATCGATATTTACGGTTTTAAAATTTGCGTTTTTTTTGTTTACGGTGGTTCTGACCATGAACGCCGTAAAATATTGAAAACGACGGGCTAAACCAAAGTAAACGTGAATTTAAGTTCACAAATATATCTATCATTTCGATCGCTAAGTATAGTTAAAAATAATCACTTTAAAAAAAAAATTGTCCACTAGAAAAATTGGCATATCTTATAATTTTTTGTTAGATTATTGTGCAATGCTAACACTCAACTTCAAAAGCACCTCCATTATAAGCATTTTGTACTTGCGATAATTTAAAAGTTTTATCAAAGTGAATGCTATAATATTTCATAACACTATTTGTAACCAATCAAAAATCAAAATCAAAATATTGTTTATTCATGTACAGTATAGTTTTATACATCAGTTGTCAAAGCCTCCTTTTAAGCATTTATATCAATGCCTGTGCCAGGAGGCTCCGCTCTTTCTTAAGTTGTTTTATTAACAATATATAATAATATAATTTTGACTATAATAGCCAATATAATTATGTAATACCTATTAAAGGCAAATTCAAATATTGTATGGATTTTTATATAAAGTAAGTAAAGTAACAGCCTATCATCTCACTGCAGGGAAAAGGCCTCCATCATTGAATTCAAGTTACCACAGTAATGATGGGCGTACTGGCATATACACCACGCTTGCCAAATGCGGGTTGGTGATCACAAACTCGAGCAACGTTCGAAAATTTGAAACTTTTTGTTGCCCGACCCAGGATCGAACCTGGGACCCCGAGATCTTGACCCGGTATTTAAACCACTAGACCAACAGGGCGTTACATGGATATAATAAATTAAAGTTTATTGAAATTACTACTTTTTTGAGTAAATCATTTAGGTATCAGAATCTGTGCGTGCATAAACACCGTCGAGTGTTCGCAATCACATCTTTTTTATATTTTCTAAGAAATGAAAATATTAATATAACAAATATGTACTATGTTTGTGTAATTCTCATACAACATTTATTGGTTAGTTGAAACTGCAATAGATCCAAACTGAATTCAATCATAAATTTTATATTAAAATAAATAGTTTTGTTGTCATGAGTTATTATTGCACTGAAATTTCTAACTTCTAACTAAATATTGTTAAGCGAAGGAATCAAAACCCTTTAAAAAAAAATTTCTCAATCTGTATTAATTTTCATAATTATTGTAAAGAGTGTCAAATACCTATTTATACACCGTGTATTTTGAACCACCTGAAAAACGAAGCCCACATTATTGGACCATTATGTATAACATCATGGCAGTATTATTATTTTTTTATTAAAAATATTTTTTTTTATTATAAAATTTTGATTCAGACCCTTAATTTTGTAACACGCTGCGACGCTTACAGACCAATTATTTTGCTGCGGCCGGGTCTCGGTTGAATGGACCTTACACAGCTAACATCGCACACTTGGGTTGCCTATATGAGACGGATGCAAAAAACTAATATTTTTAAATAAGGGTAATAACAAAAAATAATGCTTGTTTATAAAATTAGAGGGTATTTGACATATTGTGTCGTCAGGTTAGCGGTTACCTTGGCTATTAATCAGTAGCTATTGACTCTTTAAGTGCAAGTGTTTAGTCATCCACACAGTTTAGTAGAAATTTTGTTGAACTTTGAAAATTCCAAATTCGGATTGTTGAGAGATTTTTCAAATTATTGATCATGTCTTATAAGGACCGAGGTATGTACTCGACGTAACACTTAAGATAATGTAGATTTTTTGATAAGCTGAACAGATAACCGTGTCTTTTTAATTTTGTTAGTACAAAAATTTTGATTCGCGATATTTCGATTTTGCGCAAAGTTCTTTTTAAATGAATAGTGTTATAAATACGTTCGACCCTTCGGTATCATAAAACCAAAGTCCAAAGTGAAAGCCTGTTGCGCAATTTTTTTTAAATGACATTTTTTTCTTTGACTTGATTTGTGACGCATAATATGTCTTTTTCAGATTCGCCGTCTAAAGTTTATATTCAACGAAAAACTTTGATAGACATATTTTTTAGAGTAAATTTAAAACATTTGAAAGAAAATTCGACGAAGTGATGGAGTTTGTAGCTTTGAAAACTACTTGCACAGAAAAAAAACTTTCCGAGTTGATTAAAGAACTTCGAAATTTTAAAAATCAATTTAATAGAAAATGGTTTCTTTATAATAGACACAAAGAACGATTTTTAACCAGTGAAAATGCCTGGTTGAATGAATATTGCGAATTTAGTCGTTATACAGCTGCAAAAGAGAGAATAAAGATTGCGGTGAAAGTTCTAAGCGTAAAAAAACTGCTAATTTACGTTCTCAAACAGATGCAGAAGTACTAACATATGCAGCATAAATGAAACTACGTGAATCTGGGAAAATTGAGAAAGCTAAAGTAATTAAAAAAATATCAGTTAGTCCCATTAAGTCCAAAGAGTCTTTAGATGCAGAGAATCAAAAAATATCACCCTTGGAAGCTTTCTTTAATAATCGAAGCTCAACTATCGCGAAAACAGTACGAACTAGTCAGAAACTATGCGTATGACAAAGTACAACAGATTTTTTCAATTAACTTTCATACCTACATATTGTTTTTATTTTTTAGGTTTTTTTCCTCATGATATTTACTAAGCAAAGTCGTATATTTCGCAAATCATACTTAGAAATTATAAATTAAGCTTACAAACTAAACAAAATTTAAATATACATAATTCAAAGTATAATAGAGTTTTTCGCATCATATAGGCCGCCCCAGTGTGCATCGGAGCGCGTCACAACATGTTTCAAAAAAAATTGCTAAAGGAATATATAATATTAAAAAAAAAATTGCAAAAAATTTAAATAACACTGCCAAGATGTTGTACATAATGGTAACATGTTGTACATAATGTTGTACACAATAACGTGGCTTTATTTTACAGGAGGTTCAAAATGCACGGTGTATAAATATCGATCAGAAGAATAGTGTTGGTAAAAATTGGATAATTTCTCGTTGAAAAAACTTGAAAACGCCGGATTACTAGCGGACAATATTAATTTAATCCTTACCATCAATATGCAGGTCATCGACATCCATAGTGGATTCTAAAGGAACAACACTAGCTTGTATTCCTGTCATTTTTATTTAATATTTGGCTGTAGTTTGTAGATACACCAAACTGGCAATTTCATAGATCACTTTTAAAGCAATCTAGGAGGGATTGCTACAGGAATAATTTTCAAACCGAATCCCAATCTGGCGGAGATTACATAAAAACGTTATGACAAGTCAATTTCAAGTATCCTGAAAAATGTTGGGAGCAACACGTGTTATTTAATTTCAGATAGAATTAAACAATACGTATTCAAACAGTTGTAGACTGATACAGGATGGGTATGATGATAATCACTTTAAAGTACAATAACCATTCATGTAATCTGCTTAATATATAAAAATTTCCTATCACGTTGTTTGTCCGCGATGGAATACTAAACTATTCATCTGATTTTAATCAAAATTTGTACATTGTGTGCAGTTTGATCCAACTTGAAAGATAGGATAGTTATTGACTCAATTTATTGGCGCATTATTGTTTTATTGAAAATTTTCTGTGTAACATGGTAAGGTAAACGCCATATTTGATGCCAATGACATTGTGTGATGTCTTACGTCAAAATCGAATTATATTATTCTGAGGCGATACAAAGTTCGCGTGGTCAACTAGTTGTAATATAATAAAACCAGCCAAGTGCGAGTCGGACTCGCGCACGAAGGGTTCCGTACCAAAACGGCAAAAAAAACTGTCTAGCTATCGCGGCTCTTGAGATTCAGCGTGGTGACAGAGTGACGGATAGACGGACAGACGGACAGACGGACAGACAGCGAAGTCTCAGTAATAAGGTCCTGTTTTTACCCTTTGGATACGGAACTCTAACTAGATAACACAATCAGCGTCAAGAAACTACACCAATATGTCTTATGGGTTTACTTTCATTAGAACCTATATCAATCGAATAGACACAACATGACATAAATATCTAAATTATTGCATGACGACATAATTTTGCCGAGTTATAAAGTTGACACTGACTTAATCAACGTCAATCAACGTCAATCCAATGAGGACAGGTTTAGGTGTCGTTTTTGTATCGGACTGTGTACCTCTTTTTTAGGGTTCCGTACCCAAAGGGTAAAAACGGGACCCTATTACTAAGACTTCGCTGTCTGTCCGTCTGTCCGTCTATCTGTCTGTCCGTCTGTCCGTCTGTCTGTCTGTCCGTCTGTCCGTCTGTCCGTCTGTCCGTCACTCTGTCACCAGGCTGTATCTTAAGAGTCGAGATAGCTAGACAGTTGTAATTTTCACAAATTATATATTTCTGTTACCGCAATACCAAAAAATACTAAATACAAAATAAAATATATATTTAAGGGGGGCTCCTATACAAAATATATAATATACCGGTTTTTTTGCCGTTTTGGTACGGAACCCTTCGTGCGCGAGTCCGACTCGCACTTGGCCGGTTTTATTTTAAATCGATGATGGGTTATAACAACACCTAAAGTTTTCTACTCGTCACACGATCTAAGAAGGGTTTTGTTTTTTTTCCATTTGAGGTTTATCATATTTTGTAAATGCACCTTTGTATTTGTCAGAATTTACGTAATATAATAATACTTTTGCTATCTTGAATGAATCTTGATAATATTCAATCTTGAAAATATCAAAATCACGATAGAGGTAGAGCCATGGTCAAAAACTACGGGCGAAGTGCGTGTCCTATTAAAAATGTTATGTTGATATAGACCAATATAAAAGAAACACTTTTTTTGTCCCCTGTCCCGTCCACGAAGTGAACCCGGGAGCTTACAGCAAAACATCTCAAAACTTGTCTCAAAACCTACATATGGTAGGGTATCTGCGTCTGCCAAAACTGGGTAATCTCTTATTCCGAGGTGAAGCCCCTAATATGGCTGGACTAGTAGGCTAGGTTTGAATTTAAAAAATACCTATACCGTTTTTTTGGCATAGTCCATTTACCGAGAAAATCTGGCTATGTAGGCTGTATAATATCAAATTACAACTAATGGGAGTAGAGTGTAATAAAAAATTGCTACAAAAATAGGATATACATATTGTTTTTTGGAAGCTTCTGTTTTGTGCGCTGATTGGTCGGAAAGTTCCGCAAAAATCATGAACAATGTAATTGTTTCTCTTTAAAAGTATCTTAAAAAGTCGCCTACTATTTTTTCGTCTAGTGTGGTTGACTCACTTTAACCTTTTTATTGGTTTTTAAATCAGTTCTAAAATTATTCACCACCAGGATTAGATTAGGCGTTTTTATGAACATGTACAACTAATACATGACTGTTATTTTTCAAGTGTTTTATGGATATAATTTGATTAAAATAATTATCTTAAAAGATACTAAATGATAGGCTTAAAGTGACCTCAAAACAAAATAATATACTTACCCATTAACAATCTTAAGTGAACCGGCATAATTTACCTATTCCACACAATGATTAATTTTTTTTTTTAATATTTTTATTTGTGGACAACATCACATACATTGTTCTGATCCCAATTTGAATAACTATTCAAAGCATTCGTATTTTGGAAACCAGAAACAACGAAGGTACCACAAACACCCAGACCCGAGAAAATGTAGAAAAACACTTTTTTTTTCTATATTGACCCGTCCGGGAATCGAACCCGGGACCTCGGAGCAGACGAAACCTTGAAAACCGGTGTGTTCGCCACTCCGCCACGGAGGTCGTCAAAATTAAAATTACCTACTTAAAGCCTAGTTGGTCTAGTGGTTTATACACCAGGCCAAGATCTTGGGATCCTGTGTTCGATCCCGGATCGGGCAAAAAAAGTTTCGAATTTCGAACATTGCTCGGATTTTTGATCACCAATCAAGATTTGGCAAGCGTGTTAATTATATATGTACCGACATTGCTATGGTAACTTATTTTATTTTTATTTTATTTTATTTTATTTTATAAAAAAGGCACACCAGCAACATAATGTATTAAACACTAATAACATAACACTAACTAAAACATTTCTGATACACATGTCACTTATAGGTGAGCACAGCATTGACAATTTTAAGAAAAAATAATAATAATTAAATATCAGAAACTTACCTATCTACTATTTTACTTATTTAAACTTACATAGATACACGGTACAATTTATAATTATTTTTAGGAATGATGCAGTTTGGTCACAATGGCTAGCTGCTTAGAAACTTAACAATTTTTCTTTTAAAATTGGCGTGACTGTCACTGAATACATCAAGATATTGAATTTAATGAGGCCTTTTCCATGTAGTGGTATAATTATTGACTAATTAACAGGAAAATTGGTTGAAAATCGAACGCCTGCAACTATTGGGCACCCTCGAAATGAGAATACCTACTACCAATCTTTGCTACTAACAAGCATTTGCTCGATAAGAGTCTGTCTATCTGTAGCTTAACACTCGTATTTATAAACAAGTAAAAGTAAATACCTATGTGTCAATAAGTATTCCTTAATCAAGTAAATACTAGAAGTGAGAACTATTAAATGTTAGCATTCTCAGCCAAATAATGTCTATTAATGCTGACTCATTTCTCTCACTTAAGCCCTAGGTAGTAACACCTTAAGGTATGACTTTCTTAAGCAATAAGTAATTACTTCTTTATAAATACGGGTGTTTATAAATTCTACTTAGCACGCAAAAGCTTTCATATTTCCTATGCTATCCCTTAATAGATGCCGTGACTTCTCCAAATGTGTTCGTACTACACCGTTTTAGATTTTTAAATACATGTTGGAATCTCAGATTCGAGCGAACAAAAGACTTACCCGTTCAAATTTATGCACCCAAACCCGATGTACGGTTGTTCGTTGCGATACTTTCCCGTTTTTTCCCGGATAAATGGCCCGCTAGAGTGGCACGTTTAAAATTCACCGCCGACAAAATGGTTGTTCCCAGCTCCCAGATACCCCATTGTTTTATAATTTGAAACGATCTGAGGTTTGGTGTGGAAGTGTTCGTATGAATGTGTCTCGTTAAAATGAGCAACTACTCAATTCGATTATTTTTATCTTATGTTACCAATATGATACCAATATTATAAATACAAAAGTTTTTGAAAGATACTCTTATGTACTTTATAATGTGATATTTTAGCGACTTAATTGCAATTATAATATAAAAGTATTTAAACTTGAAAAAATATACCTCAGGCGGGACTCGGACCCGCATCTCCATGTATACTGGACGCGGCGCTTTACCAATTTAGCCACCAACGTCACAGAAGAAGATTGAAGAACTGACTTTTTAAACAAAAACATAACTGTCGAGAAGATTGGTGGCGTAATTCACACTTTTTTGCCGATTTTTTTTTAAGTCGCCCATCACGAAATTACTGATCAAGGACTGACTTATAATTGGTAGTAATTTTTGTAGATAAAGATTTATCATTTTGAAAGAGAAGCTCCTCGAAACTGGTTATATCCAGACACAATGGAAATCAATCCACCGGCTGCCGCTTTGCGTTTAAATAATTCAAATGCTTAACGAAGTATTTCAAATAAAAGATAAGTTTACGGATTTAGAACGCGTTTATTTTTGATTTCACCCGACGTTTCCAACCCTTTACAGCGTTCGTCTACCCGTGACCATGAAACTGTAAACTTATCTTTCATTTCAATGTATAGTGTTCGCGTAAACTCAAGAAAACAGTATATTTCAAATATAGAATATGTTTTGGAGAACGTCTAGGGCGTCAGTTTTTTTTTCTTAGTTTAAAATATTTTACGCCAGGAACAAGATAACGTTACTTCCAAAGAAAACGCAACACAAAATAAATTAGTGCAAACATAAAAGAAAACGAAATATGTTAATGTTGTCTCTACAGCCTCTCTACTAAATAGGGTAACGGCGACAGTTGCCGACTAATACAAATGGGGGCTTAATCCTACGATTGAACGTGAACTATAGCCGTCGTTATGCGGAGCCAGCCCCCCTAATAGACCTCTTTTGTCACTAATGTGTCGTGAAAGGACAGTCAACAGGGCTCGAGTCAACTGTATCTCACTCACACTCGATACTTGAACAGTCATTCAAGAATGTTTTTGTTTTTCAACGGAGTTTTAGTCATTTTTTAGGGTTCCGTACCCAAAGGGTAAAAACGGGACCCTAATACTAAGATTTCGCTGTCTGTCCGTCTGTCCGTCGCTCTGTCACCAGGCTGTATCTCAAGAGCCGCGATAGCTAGATAGTTTATATTTTCACGATTTATGTATTGCTGTTACCGCAATAACAATAAATACAAAAAACAAAATAAAATAAATATTTGAGGGGGGCTCCCATACTTACAACAAACGTGATTTTTTTTGCCCTTTTTTGCTGGATATTAATAATGGCAACAGGTAGGCACTTGAAATATTCAAAAAACACTTAGTTGTATTTTAATTTTAATAATAAATAGTAAAATTAAAATAAAATTTATATTTAATTTAATTACAGGAAAAGCCATTTATTTGCTCGATATCAATAAATGTTAACAGATAGTCACTACATTAATAAATTGATGTAGGTACCTACTTTTACCTAGTCAATGGTACGGAACTCTTCGTGCGCGAGTTCGACTTGCACTTGGCCGATTTTTTACTAAAGTAACGTAATGGCAAACGCAGATTTGCAAGCTCACAAAATGCATGCCTTAGCGTTATATTTTTACTTAAAAAAAATATTATTTTAGGTTTTGCACATAATAATTTATGTCTTCGAATAACTCAGTTTCAATTTAAAAAAACTTTCTTGACTCAAATGTATTTTGTGTTGGTATAAAATTATTTATGCCTCTACGTTTTCATGATTTATTTTTCATTGACTTAAAATTTGTAACTTACGGAATTTGGACATCAGTCTATAATAGAATAAAACCAGCCTATCATTATATTGAGTCTATTTTTACATAGCAAAAACGAACTTTAGGTACGGGCTATTAACGTCCTTCGACCCCGTGACTCTCTAAGAGAGCTATTCAAAGAGATCAACATACTCATAGTTGCTTCTCAATACATTTTTGAGAACATTTTACGTCTTTAAGAAGCTTCATTTATTTCTTTTGAAAATCGATGTAGGTACATAATTTCAGACTCTCAGGTTTCAGACTGCGATAAGTAAGAAATTTGTTTATGGGAAAATGATTTCATATTTTCAATGAATTAAAACAATCTACAGCTGTACATGAACCTAAATCGTATGTCAAAGTAATTTTAATGAACAAGAGCTGCGGGATAGATATACGTAACGTTTGGCTTTAAATTGTCTTAGCTTGCACGGCATTTATCTTTTATGAAGATAGTTACTTCATGTGTAAAATCGCCTCTTTGGGCCTATTTGCAGAAATAAAACTGATTCAATAATAATCTTGTTTTCATCCGAAATCCTTATAATAAGAGACGCTACAAAAAATTATATCGGATCTCTATAACCGAATTCATCGAAGCACATCGTAGTAAAGAATTACCGCGAATAAATCTAACGCCATTGAATTCGGCGAACACGGCTGGATTTAACAAAAGGTCGATTCGGGGCCTTTCAGAATTATGACATTAGGTATTCCAAGGTTCTAATGAAAATCTCGGCGTTCCAGCTTATTATGTTGGCATACGTGATAAGGGTCCTGAATTTTGAACGCTCGCGTCGATTGATCCGGGTCAAACGGGGTTCGGGTAACGGATTTGATGGTTAACACGGAAAATTTTGCAAGTGCAAAAAATATTTATTTTCTTGCATTTTAAATGCTAATTTTGTGTCTGGACATGTATGAGTGGTGGCGGTGCAAAATAGATTAGGATCACCATTCTTTTTATATCTTCATTTGGGTATCGTAAGATGCGACTAAAGGAACACTGCCATAAGAAGCTAACGCGCCTGTCAAGCATAGCGACAAAATTTCCATTCGAACGTACCTCTTCAAAGATAAGTTTTAGGTATCAGTGTAATATAAACTTGGAAAATTTTGGCTCAGTTCGAAATCAAAACCGCATTCCTATACAATTGGTGCTTTGTCCGATAAGCTACCGAGCGAGACAATTTCGTCACTGCGTGAATTTACCAAATGTTTTTAGCACTGTGAGTCAGCGTAGTTTCATCTAGGTATGTCAGGAGTTTGCACTCTGAACATCCGAAGTATGTTTCACAATCAGTTAAGGTTAAAACAGCTTTTTTGTTACATCATTGCTAAAATATAATGTAAAGTATTTAAGTCTTAGATGCAAGCAAATAAATATAATAACACTTCCATTTCTATCGGTTTTCTAAGTGGCGATGAAGGAGTACTGCCAGAAGAAGAGAAATAGCATTGTCTTTCGCCAAAAAATGATCTCCAACCCACCTTCTAAGCATAGCATGGTAAACTCCTCCAGTTAGAAAGGCCTGTCTCGAGAACAGTTTAGTGATATTATGATGAATTTTGTTCAGCTTTTAAAATCCGCATACTAACGCGTGGTGTCAGTGAAAATAGATTTCCATCACTCATTCTGGTCCAATGGGAGTAGTAACGAGTAAAGATGTAGATACCTACAAAATAGGGCAGCAGTGTCTTCCTTCTGCCACTAGCCAAACTGCGATCGGCGACCTGAACGCCAAGCTTGGCTAATAAGGCGAAATTATTATTTAAGAGAGGCCTTTGTATGCTGGTGATGATGATGAACTGACTAAATATGATATAGCTATCGATTGCCAGCCAAAGTTTTTTAAATTAACTAATATGCATTTTGGTACTAGTTGATCCTAAAACTTTAATAATCTTATGTAATAAGAATATATTAGGTAGTTTCTTCCCATCAACGCACAAGAGTGGGCATTGAGATGTAGTTACTAAGACCCTTTTCCGACCCAAAACGGACAGGAAAACATTTCCGTTTTATTTTAATTGTGACCTTATTTTGTAGAGGTCAAGTCTCTATCTACAGTGCGACGTAACAGGGATAATAATATATTTTTTGTAGTGATTATTTTCATAACGTTAACTAACCATATTCAGGAAGTCATAAAATTACCTTAATTTACCACAAATAGTAATAAAATGACGCATTCAGGACGATGACTTCCCTATATAAATTTTAATTTTGCAAGTATACGTGTCATATTGATAAGTAAGCAAGTCGTTAATTAAAATCCGACTGGCAGCTTACAAACAAAAAAATCTTTGAAAAAAAACCTAAACATTTTGACAATTTAATTCTGTTCATTGCACATTCTAAAGGTAAATTCAAATTAAAAGCCAGTCATAGACTACAAAATAACAAACGCTATATACATATACATATACTAAACACTAGTTTTTGCCCAAGATCTATTTTAAAGACTTTTCAAGCTAAAGAAAAGAATTAAGTAGAGTCCAAAAAAAGCTTAACAACATAAAGCTGAATTCACTTATTATTTCGCAAATCTTATCGATTATTATTTTTAGCTAACTTAAGTAGGTATCACTCATCCACTGGGGTTTTTAAAATGTCCGGTAATAACAAATAGATGTAAAAGAAACTTGTTTTTTTATAAATCATTTATTACAATTTAAAAACATGAAGATATTCTGAAATAAAACCCTGACATGAACAGTCTTATAAAATTGTCAGAGATTTTTATTTAAAACGCAACCCTAAATAAGAAGAAAATGAAACAAAAGAGTAACTGTACATTTTCGTTGTTCTTTTGTAAATAATGGATATCAGTTGCAAATACTGCGAATTTCAATTTACAACCAGTGAAAGGATCGTAAAATATTTATTCGATAGTAAAATATCGTAATAAATAACAAAGCTTTAGCCGAGAACATTTTTGTGGATAAAATTTTCTTTTGTGATGATGTACGATACGCGTCTGATGAAAAACACTTTGTTTAACAATTTTCACCTAATCGTAAGCCTCCTTTTAAAAGATTTGTACTGTTATACAAGTATAATTTTAATTTAAAAACAATTAAATACAATGTTACTCCAATAGATGATATTATTATAATCTAAATATTTTATCTCTCTATACATCTTACAGAGTACTAAATTACTATTAACAAATCTCTCCTGGCGCCTATGATTCGTACAATCGGATCAAAACGCCAGGAAGGTAAAATATTATTTATCTAATAGATAATTAATTCGATTTCAGTATAAAGGGTTACGTCAAACTACTAACAAAGGCAGAAACTTCTTAACGCGCAAGTAAAGCAAGCAATGTTACCCAAAGATATCAAGAGATGGCGTTGCAGGTTCTCTATGTTGCGGTGGCAATGAATTTGCAAACACTATCCTAAGCTTAGACGCCCCGTTGGTTTAGTGGCTTAAATACTAGACCAAATATCGAAACCGGGAGCTCGAGGTCCCGGGTTCGATCCCCGGGATAGGAAACCAAAAGTTTCAAATTTTTGAACTTTGCTTGGGTTTGTGATCACCAACCCGCATTTGGCCAGCGTGGTGATTATGCCAGTACCCATTATTGCTGTGGTAACTTGTATTTAATGATAAAGGCCTTTTCTCGGCAGTGGGATAATTATAGGCTGTTACTTTACTTTAACTATCCTTAGCACATTTTTCTTATGAATTTGGTTGATTATCAGAGCAAACATTTTATACGAGTACTTTGAAATACATATTATGCTTTTTAAATCGCGTTTAATAAGGTTGTCGTTTAATGGGTGTCGTTGTCGTAAGAGGTGACTCAAAATGGCTGGATGCCCCATTATCTTTACGCTATAAGCCGAAATTTAAAAAAAAAACCTGTATTTTGGAGAGACCATGTCCAGCCGTGGACTGATGTGAGCTGACAATGAATTCAAAATCTTACTTTTTCGTCGGCGAAACTTACTTAATCAATGTTAAGTAGAATGCTTTGTCCGAGCAAATCGTAGCCCATCGCCTAAAGAGAGGTCTTTCACGGCAAATTCGTTTATCTCGATGAGGGAAAATTGCAGCAATCTGCCGAAGAGGCAATACTCATAGTAATGCAGTCTATGCCATATACGAAATAGACGCGTTTCGCTCGTGGTCACTAATTAAACCGTATACTGCGAATTCATACGCTCGTTGGGTCTTGTCTCACTAGGAAGCTATGGCGGCCATTAATTTTCTTATATTTTTAACTGTTATAAGGGTACATCATGGGGAAGAAATGGAACTCCTATATGTACATCTATACTCTGGCAAGGCCCTTTATCTCGGAAACGCAAGGAACTCTCGAGTTAAAATTAAAATCATGTACCTACTCAACTTTACAGACCCTTAAAGCTGTTAAAAATCAAAACTCTCAAGGGAATTAAAATTTATAGGGTATTTCTCGTTAACTATGAAATTTGGTTTCATGGCATTATTTAATAACTAAGTAATGAAACGTAAATGAAAAGTGATGGCTTGAAATTTTTACTTCAGCCAATAGAGTATGCTTCGAAATGGTAGTTGTTCAATTATTGATACTTAAATAATAATAATAAAAAAGACATGTGGCACTCGGAGACTGCCGCGGTAAAGCTATTGCATAGCATTTTTTATCAACTTATGCAATAATAAAACTAAAAAGTATCACCGCTGTGCCGGTCGTAGTGGGAGGTGTTAGGTTATTTTCGTTACGGAATTTCTGGATTCGTTCTCCACGCTCAAGGCCCGCGATAGAAGCTATGCAATAGCTTAATTTTATAATTTTATGTATTTTCTAATTTTGACTTTTGTAATTAAATTTTTCTATTATTTTGGCAGATATGGTTACCATAGGCAACCATACTGTCAAAATCCTTATTTTCTTCTAAATTCTTTTAAATTTCGGAAATTCAAAATTTTTTCGATCGTGCCTCGCCCTGAGTGTTAGGTTAGGTTATTTTCGTTACGGAATTTCTGGATTCGGTCTCCACGCTCAAGGCCCGCGATAGAAGCTATGCAATAGCTTAAAAATGTATAATTTAGAAAATACAGAGTACAATCGATTTCAGTCATCATTATTCAATAGTGTACGGTAACAGCCTCGTTAGACTAATAACTGAGTCAAAAATAGGAAGTTACAGGATTCCTAATCAGGTAATTAGAGAAACATTCTAGTTGATTGTCTACTTAAATATGCGTAGATCATAGTATTATACGATTTGTTCCCTTTACTTTAAATATTTAAGGGAACTAACTCATCGTAAACGGTATATCACAATGCTAACGCGATGCAATAACTAACAGTGCCATCTATTGATAGCTTCGGTAACTCTTTGTTCGATGCGTTCGTCTCATAATTTTCTTCTGTACAACCTCATTTTTAGAATACCTGGTCTCTGAATCTTTTATTAAGAAATGAAAGATTTTTTTGTTTACCCTTTTTTTGTTCAACCTTGAATCTAAATATCCAAATAGAATTCAGAGACATCGTCCAAGCCCAAATGAGACAAGCCCGATATTTCGCTTCATAATAACGGAACAATGAGAGATGTGAAATTACGCGGAAACTAATTGCAGAGTTCCGATCGTTTTGATTTGATATGAGGCTCTGATGGATGGCATTAAATGCATATCGAGCATTCTGTTTTGACAAATTATTTAGGCATAGCTTGCGCATCAGAGTACACATTTTTGTTGTAATATCGCACCTATTTCAACTACAGAAAAAAATACAATGTTTATACCGTGTCGCCTTATGTGATTATTTTATTTTATTTATTTGGATATCCAACAGCAAAGCCATAAATATACATTGGTGTGACATACGAAAAATAGTACAAAGCTAATAATTAGTGATTAAACGAACTTACCTGAGTGAAGTTCTATCATAATTATACGAAGCGCTTAGTCCGAAGAGATTAGTATTACAGATTATAAACAACATGTAGTTACGCTTTAGTGTTACCGCTTTTACACTGTGGTTGAGAGACTTCTTTAACTCCTGTTTTTTTTTTTTTTTTTTTTTGTGTTGGCAACCCCCTCAAACCATAGACCGCCCGACTCAGCTTCCTCTGGTCATTTAGTTTAGAGCTCTGATTTTTGATGTTGCATATTAAAACATTTCTTTTGTGAAGTACGGGTGTAAAGGGAGGGTCGGGAAAGCATACTAATCTCTTCGGACTAAGCGCTTCGTATAATTATGATAGAACTTCACTCAGGTAAGTTCGTTTAATCACTAATTATACTTCGCGCTTAGTCCTCAAGATTAGTATTACAGATTATAAACAACATGTAGACCTTGAGAGTCAAGACAAAAGAAAAATGTTTTAATTAGATTTTTATTTTTAATTTTTATTTTTATTATATCAATCATAGTTATTTGAAAAACTTTTAATATTTCAATACACTTTATTTGATAAATTGAACAGTGTACATTTACTGTTCATAGTAACTGTATACAATTATTACTACATAATAATTAGTTCATTACTATAGATATAAATTAATATAATATTCTTGTATTATGATCTAATTATAGCCATTGCAAATGACAAATCATTTCCGTTTACAATATTTCTTTTATAATACTTTGCGAAAGTATTTGACGTACCACTCCAACCGGCGGTGTTACGAATTAGATTAACACTGACCCCCTGAGATTGTGCACGAGACGTCGCGGCATGACGCGTGCTGTGCGCAGAAAATATGTTCGTATCCAGCCCGCACTCGCCCAGTGTGGCTTTTACCCAGCAGCTGAGCGTTTGTGAGCCGACAGCTTTGTGCGGTTTACTTATGCCTATGAATAGATTTGTTAAATTTCGTAAGGACGAAGTTTTTTGTAAGTAGCATTCTAACGCTTTAGCGGGACAGATAGATGGCTTATCGTTAAAATAGGGCAGTAGTAAAATTGGTTGTTTCGCGCCAGGACGAGAAGTTTTTATAAAATCAGGAATTTTTATCATTATTTGCTCGTTAAGGAATTCTATATTTATTGTTTTTATTTTAGAAAATGTTTGCATTCTGTGAGCTGTTATAAGGGCCAATAAGGTAATGGTCTTTTTGGTAAGTTGATTTAAAGGTAAGTCTTCGTTGGGGAACCATGAACTTAGATGATCCAGGACGCCGTTAGTGTCCCAAGTAATATTATATTTAGGAAGTGGTGGTCTAATTCGAAACACTCCTTTTAGGAATCTCTGTAGCATATCATCTTTTGCTACGGCTGGGCCAAGTGTCAATGCAAGGGCAGATCTATATGAATTTAATGTCCCATATTGACATCCTTCGTTAAACATTTGAGTTAAAAAGGATATTACGATAGGAACTAATGCTTTGTAATAATCGACTGAGTTGTATTGACAAAAGGACCACCACTTGCGCAAGCACACATCATACTGTCTTATTGAATTATCAGCTAAAGATGTTACCATAATGTCTAGGGAGGCTTTCGGTAAGCTTCTCCTTGTTAACGCCTCCCGGATAACACTCCTGCAACCAGGGTAAGGGAGGAGTGTATTCGGCGAGGGCTGTAATGAAAAGATAGGGCGTTATCGTTAGGTAAGAAGGTAACGGTATTTGACACAATGAGGCTTCGAAATAGTGGATACCAAGCCTGTGTAGGCCATAAAGGCACAATCATGATCCCACGCGCGCTATCAGCTATGATTTTCCTAAGAGTTTTGAGGATCATTGAAAAAGGTGGGAAAGCGTAAAAATAATAGTCGGACCAACATACTGTAAACGCATTAATAGCTATCGCGTCCGGATCCCTATGCCATGAAATGTTATTTGTACATTTATAGTTCAGGCGACTTGCAAAAAGGTCAATTTCTGGTGTACCGAAAGCGAGCGTTAAACGTTGAAAGGCCTCGTCAGTCAATTCCCATTCAATGTCAGAATGGGTTTTGCGAGACTCTGCATCTGCAACTACGTTGTCACGAGATCGAATGTATGATGCAAAAGTAAATAGCCTTCGGGCTTCGCACCATTGCCAGATATCTCTGGTTATTTGTGTCAGATGGGGAAAATGGATGCCGCCCATGCGATTAATGTATGATATTGCGGTGGTGTTATCTATACGCAGAAGTACCTGACGATTGTGCAAGTCCTTAGCGAAAATTTTTAAGGCTATAAAAGCGGCAAGCAACTCAAGATAATTTATGTGCCGTTCTTGTTCGTTTTGTGACCATTGACCACTTGCCGTGCTACCATCACAACAAGCACCCCACCCCGTTGTTGAGGCGTCAGAGTAAATTTCGGCAGCATAATCGTCATCTCTGATAAGATGTATGGAGTGATTTATAGAATTCAGCCACCACTGAATATCAGGTAAAACACAGTCAGGGATATTCATGAATCTATCGTAATCGTTATGGTTTTGCAAACTTAGAAATTTCCATCGTTCTAATTCTTTGGTGTACAGCCATCCGTATTCAATAGCTGGGCAAACTGATACAAGTAATCCAACCAATTTGGCATAGTTTCTGATCCTGCAACGTTTTACTTGGGAAAAATATTTTAATTCATTGTAAATGCGCAATCGTTTTTCATAAGGCAAACTAAGTGTCATACTAGATGAATTTATAACCATTCCCAAAAACTTACAGGATTGGGAAGGTACAAGTACACTTTTTTCTACATTTACAATGAAACCTAAGAAAATAAGTAGCTTTTTTGTAGTTTGAATATTGGTCAAACATTGTTGGTATGATTGGCCAAATAATAACCAGTCATCCAAGGCATAGTAGGCATTTTGCAACGGGTTTCATAATTTTTGTGAAAATATAAGGTGCCATACTCAAACCAAAGGGAAGAACGTTAAATTTATAAGTTTTGTTTTCAAAAGCTAAACGGAGGTACTTTTTGGACTCGTTATGTATTTTTATTAAAAAGTAAGCGTCTTTGAGGTCAAGAGTGGCCATAAAACAATTTTTAGAGGTTAATTTTAAAGCAGTGCGTAAATCTTCAAGTTTGAAGTGATCTGGGGTAATAAACTTATTTAATTTTTTGAGATTCAAGATAAATCTCATTTTTCCGTTTGGCTTAGGTATAAGAAAAAAGCTTGATAAATATTGGTCACTGCATGGCTTACATTCTGAGACAGCCCCTATTTGTACAAGATTGTCTATTGCTTCAATCAGCTGCGCACGTTCAGAAACAGTATATACGCGAGGAATTGGTATTGTATATTGGACTACTGGAGATGAGGACATTATTTTGTATCCTTTAATCCACGAAATAATAGTGCGATCATCACTTATTTGGGCCCATCGTCGATGGAACAGAGATAAACGCCCTGCGTACTTAACTGTATTTAGTATCTGCGGCGAATCGCAGGAGGAGGTAGTGGCGGCGGCGGCGGCGGTGGCGGTGGAGGTGGTGCTGGCCACGCTGTCCTGTAGGAGCTGTACGCCTGCGGCGGCGGGTGAACAGGGGCTCGCTGGGCTGCAGGTCCGCGGCTCCTTGTTGGTGCACCCGGATGCCTGCGCGTCGGGGCCGGAGCTCGCCGGTTTTTTGGAACCGACGTGTTAGTCTTCTTAGGTTGGCTTTTATCGTCCGCTTTTAATTCGATGCCGGATTTGTTGACGGCCTTTGCTGATTTAATTGTTTCAGCCAGATTGTCCCCGAACAAAAAGGAGTCAATTTTTGTGTTAATGAGATGCTCTTTCATATCCTTTTTAAGAGAGGATAGAATAAAATGTTTCCTAGTGGCGGAATCATTATGCTGGATATCGCAAAGCAAGCGAGTGACGTCCATGAGTTTTTGTAGCAACTCGTTATCTCTAACTTTCGAGTTGAGATGTGACGTGATGATTTCACCTAGACAAGATATAGCTGATGCCATTTGTACTTGCTTGGCCTCAATACCCTTGTCTCGCTTTATAGCAACGTCAACAAGCGCTGCTTTAATCTCAGGATTTATCTTGGGAGCTCCTACATTTATACAGTTCGCGGGCAAGGGGTATTTTGCAATTAAAGTCTTTTTAATTTCTTTACTTAGGCCCTCTTGTGTGAGATGTTGCAAACGTGATGCAAGTTCTGAGCGTATATCTTTACTATAGGTGATTTGTGATGATGGGTCATCACCCAATATTTGTAATGCATCTGTATCCAACTCAGGAAAGTCTTCCTCAGAAGGTTTTTCAGGAATTAAAGCCGAGGCGGATTTGTCAGTTCCATTGATTGAACTTGATGCAGGGATATCTTGCGAGATATCCTTTACAATTGGCTCAAAAGTTTGAAGGTCACCTTGTGAAACACTTCCAGGGGAGCTTGGTAACCAGTCATCCGGGTCCAAAGGTGCGTTAGGCGTCTCTGGAAAGAGTATTACTATTGTGATTGGCACATAGTAAGTAATTTATATTTATGAGAAAAGAGTGCAGACTCGTGAACTCTTTTTCTTATATAAAACAAACTGTGTGTCGAGTTCGTCCCGTTGACGGCTCAGAATACACAGCTATAATAGCATAGTGTTATGCTTAACGTATCCAGACAATGAAGTACACCCATTACATATAGATTTATAGATAAAAAATACATTATTTTTACACATACACTACGTATTTCCAAATTACGGTGTTTTTAATATCATGATTTTTATACTATCAGCAAGAAAAGATTCAGATTATCGTTAAAAAACATTAGGCTGGTAACTGGTTTGTTACTAACATAGTTGCAAATTTAGTAATGGGTTATTACTCGTAAATGTGATAATATTTTTATCTGATGTCGGTCGTGTGCAATTCCCGCTGAATTGGACGGTAACCGGTTTATTGTTTGAATGCGGTGAAATAGTCCCGCTGACTATTTCGATTACATTCGTCTGGGTATGTTATTTTATGATAAAAATGGAATAACATATGTAATAGGTAATTAGGTACCTGGTTGATGGATTTCACTTCGAATCCTTGTAGTACATTCACGACTCGGCGAATCTTCTTCTCGAGAATCACTATCCGAGTCACTGTATTTTTTCTTGCACATTTTTCGTTTTAACTTTTTTACTTTCCGCATTAAATGTATCATTTCGTCTTCTAAATCAACAGAACGTTTTCTTTTTGGCATTTTTGTTTGGAACGTATGGAACGCGATTTGAAAAAACGTGTCAAGCGGTTGAGCACTAAAATTGCGAATGACCAGAGGAAGCTGAGTCGGGCGGTCTATGGTTTGAGGGGGTTGCCAACACAAAAAAAAAAAAAAAAAAACAGGAGTTAAAGAAGTCTCTCAACCACAGTGTAAAAGCGGTAACACTAAAGCGTAACTACATGTTGTTTATAATCTGTAATACTAATCTTGAGGACTAAGCGCGAAGTATAATAGGATATCACAACATCAGCTTTTTTGTTAAAATAAAGACATAAGTAAAGATGAATTTAAAATGTGCGTTTACAATAATAATTTGGCACTAAATACAATGAAATGGTTCGGTAAAAAAGCAATGCTAATATTAGCAATTACAAGCAAAACTAGCACAATGTATAATACTAATATACATTCATATACCCATATATACACAAATATAATACATCAAATACATACACATAATACATATAATATAATATATATTCATGTGTACACAATATATACACCCATACAACACATTATAATTATGCAAATAAAATTAAAGTAGATGACCTAATACATATAATAAAAAGGGAAGAATTCGAACAACAACAATTAATTAAGTGATACTATTTATGGATCAGTAGTGCGATTGTGTAAGGTTGTTCATGGATGGACAATGAATACAATTGATCATCGATCGTATATTGTAAATTCTAATTGTGTAATTTTGTCCATTCCATGAAGACCGAAAAGTGACCGGTGGTATAAAAACGTTTCATGGATTTGCGTTTTATTATCGCAAAACATTCGGTAAAACTCATTTTTTTCTAACATAATATTAAATTGTATTCAAATATAAATGCAGGTTTTTAATCTAATTTTACGATTTCAACCCAAAAACAAACTTTATTTCATAAAAAAATTGAATTTAAATTAAAAATTTACTTTTGCAATTGATATAACCAAACGCAAAGAACGAATGAAATACGGGTTTCCTGCTACTCGACAATAGGTGGCGTTAGTGGACTACGTTTTTTATTTCCTAAAAGTTTAACGGCTTCGGACGAGTCCATACAGCCTAGTCTTTTTAGTTATAATGTATTTTTTTTTATACATACAATATCATTTAAACTTGCATAAACATAATAGCCTAACCTAACCTAAACCTAAACTAACCTAACTCATTAAAATGTATGGGTGGTATATACATTTCAATGATTACGGAAGTTTTACGTGAGAACGTGGATCAAAGTCAAATAGGAGCGCCTTTTCTTGTTTCTCAGTTTTTTTTTATTTATCCTACTCACTGACACATTATTATAACAATGCCACCACTTTATCACAATAAATGCCGCTTAAGATAATTTCACAAAATTTCGCAACAAAATCCATCTTTCTCTTCTCGTTTCCCGCGCAAAACTCCAGTGGACTACGTAAAGTGTTCTCTGACGTAGTATATTATTTTATTTATGTTCTGTGAATGTCAAGTGTTAACTGTCACAGTGAAACAAAACTTTGCATTTGTTTAAATAAAAACACAAGTAATTAAAAAAATATTAAATTAAATTAAGGCGTTCTATCAAAAACAAACAAGAGAAAGTGTACCTAAATTAAATAAAGATAAAACAACATTTTCTTTCAAAGAAAATGTAACAATTTGAAGAAATTTGTGTACATAAGAGGGTAAAATTTACGATTGTCATGAGTCAAGAGTCACCGCAATCATTTGACATTAGCAATGAGCTCATAAGACTTACGCAATTCGAATTATCTGTCAAAATCATGTACATCATTCACTCATCGTTTAAAATTAACGACCCAATCGTTAACGATAAATGAACTCCGTACACAATTAGAATTAGCCGTTTGACAGATTATACCGTACGTTATGAACTGTCAAATGAATACGATTGCTTTACACAATCGCACCTCAGATAGGTCAACGGTTGTTTAATTTTATTCATCTATAATTTTGCGTTTAAAGGCTGTCTTGGATAAGGCAAATACTCATAGATCGACATCGCTAAACGAGCAGTTGTACATTCTAGTGGTACGTGAGAGATACGTGATGTCCGTTGTACCTATGCATTCTATTTTCAAATTTGGTAGAACAAGTGCTTGTTTCAGGCATTAATACGTTATATAAACTTGAAAAATTTTGTCTCAGGCGGGACTCGAACCCGCATCTCCTCGCATGCCGGGCGGGCGCCATACCATTAGGCCACCGAGACACTGCGACACGGCGCGAATTTTTCCAAGCATATTCTTACGCTATAAGCCAGCGTTGTTTCATCAAATGCTAGGAGTTTGCACCCCTAACACCCGAAAGAAACATCTTTGCAGATGTTTGACAGTCAGTTAAGATGAAACAGCTATTTATATACTTTATTTGATATTTTAGCAACTTAATTGCACTTATAATATCAGTATATAAACTTGAAAAATTTTCGCGCCGTGTCGCAGTGTCTCGGTGGCCTAATGGTATGGCGCCCGCCTGGCATGCGAGGAGATGCGGGTTCGAGTCCCGCCTGAGACAAAATTTTTCAAGTTTATATACTGATATTATAAGTGCAATTAAGTTGCTAAAATATCAAATAAAGTATATAAATAGCTGTTTCATCTTAACTGACTGTCAAACATCTGCAAAGATGTTTCTTTTGGGTGTTAGGGGTGCAAACTCCTAGCATTTGATGAAACAACGCTGGCTTATAGCGTAAGAATATGCTTGGAAAAATTCGCGCCGTGTCGCAGTGTCTCGGTGGCCTAATGGTATGGCGCCCGCCCGGCATGCGAGGAGATGCGGGTTCGAGTCCCGCCCGAGACAAAATTTTTCAAGTTTATATACTGATATTATAAGTGCAATTAAGTTGCTAAAATATCAAATAAAGTATTAATACGTTACTTATCTACAACTAGCTATTGCCCGCGACTTCGTACGCGTGAATTTCTGTTATTATGATCGCGATTATTTTTGCAACATTTTTCATTGATGCTTCGCTCCTATATTGTTTGTATCGTAACGTGATATAGCCTAAAGCCTTCCTCGATAAATTGACTATCCAACACAAATATATTTTTTCAATTCGAACCAGTACTTCCTGAGATTAGCGCGTTCAAACAAACAAACAAACAAACTCTCCAGCTTTATAATATTAGTATAGATATTAAAAACAAACGTGACACGATTATCGACTGAATTGTTTTACTGTTTCATAATTTTACATTGTTTATCTTATGAAAGGATATTTAATTAATTCGTTATAATTTAGGCCCGAGTTCACCAACAGACGGTTAAAATTTAAACAGCGTTTAAAATATTATTTGACATATTTTGTATGGGAATTGTGTCAAATTAATCGTCAATCTATGTTTGCCGGCTGTTTAAATATTGGTGAACTCGGGTCTTAAAGGCCCTTCGTATCTCTTTTAATTTCAATTTCTGTAATATCAGCATTTAAACTTGAAAAATTATGTCTCAGATGGGACTCGAACTCGCATTTCTTCGAGTCCCGCCTAAGACATACTTTTTCAAGTTTAAATACTGATATTATAATGCAGTTAAATTGCTTTAATCTATAATTATCTTACATAATATATAAAAGAAAGTCGTGTTAGTTCCTCCACTTATAAGTCGAGAACGGTTAGACCAATTTTCATGATTTTGCTGTTTTTGTATTTGTCTTCGTCGGAAATAGGATAATTTATATTAAACTCATTGGAAAGTTAACGTCAGAAATTGATCAATAAAATGACGTATTTCTTTAAATGTTTTCCATAGATTTAATATACAAAATCCATGATTTTTTCCAACCACGCCATATTTAATGACAATGCCATTTTTCTAGATGTCAAAATTAAATTGTATTATTCAGAGGCAATACGAAGTTCGTGGGGTCCGCTAGTATCATTATAAAGTATTTTTATTTCTGTACCTTAAAGAATTGAAAATTTTCTACTTTTTATGCTATTTTTATTTTTTCTTAAAGTAAAGAAAATTCATCATACATAGAACGATAGTTTCACACATAATTTCGCTAAACATTGAAGCCACTTACTTATCTTTGTGTGCGCAAACATCACGTAATAATTACGTAATTATTACGTCAATTGGCACTCACACAAGCGTTGATATAATGTTGCAAGTAAAATGAAATTTCCCTAAAAAGCGGGGAAATTGTTGCAGTGTTCCAATTTTGTCCCACTGGCCTAAAATGAGTCGCTTACTATACGCTGCATTCGATTTCATACAAAAGTCATATTTGTGCTACACGGCGACGCAAAATGAGTTTTCTGCGGCCCAGAATATCTTTTGACCAAAAATCACAACTCAAAATACGGTCAAATCAATCAAATGACGGTCGTTTGGCCTCAGCTTAATGCAAATTGTTTTCAAAATGTGTCGTGAAATAAATCGTCAGAAAATGGCATTGTACATTAATTATCAATATTCATTGTAGTTAATAAAAAAATACGATCGACTGATTCAAAATCTAATACATAAAATTCTCGTGTATACTCCGAAACGGCTGAACCGGTTTTCATGAAATTTTGTTTGCCTATCGGGTAGGTCTAAGAATCGTTAATGATTTATCTTTTATTCCTGTTTTTTTTATCCCACGACGAAAAAGTGCAGCGGGCATAGCCACGTCGGGACAGTTCCTTTTCTTCTAATATTTCACTACACTATATCACCTGCCAATAGGTAGAGGTTTTTATGGATGGTATATGTAAGTAGAAACAAGCACGAATTAAATTAGAAATATTTAATAACAGAACTAAAACTATCAGTTCGTAATATTACCTACTTACTTATTAAATCGTACCTAATTAATGCCACACAAAAATGTAAAGAAAACAAAAATGAAAAATCTGGGAATTTTTTCCTATACCTGGCAACATTTTCATTGCAATGGCGGCTGTTTTGTTTACATTTTACTTTTTAGTTTTGACGAATGTTTAACTCAGAATTATAAGTTGCAAAACAGTAGTTACGGGTGAAATGTGATCTTCGTATCCTTGCAGTTATTGTGAGACGCGTTGTGACATCCTTCCACTGTGCAGTATGCACTTTTTTAAATTAAAGTACGAGAGCTGTATTGATAGTGAGACTTTATAATGAAGACTGACGCGACGTCAAACGTACTAAGCCTTAAAAGGCCGACTTGAAAATGCATCAATACGCTAGGGCCTACTAGGGTTCTAAGCGTTATTATTCTAAGCATACAAATTTCACTACAATTTTTCTTCGTTAATTAAAAAGCTTACTTTGTATAACCTAACTAAAATGACCAAGTAACGGTAACAGAATTGACGTGGTAGTGCGGTGCTTTAAGGAAGCATACACAAAACAAAAAAAGTCTGTCAGTTAGCACCCGACTCGCCATAATTGTAATTTCGTAGAAGCGTTAAGTTCGATTCACTCATAGATTTAGTATGATTCACTTATTTTGTTGTAAATAATGTTGCAAGAAGGTTTACATATTTCTTTAAAGTGTTATTTTTCCTTTGTATTAATTTATATTATTATGAAAACCAGCCTGTCACAAACAGTACAACCAAAGAGATTTTTAATCTCTTTAATTTCTTAAAATTGAATTTGGTTTTTATAATTATTTATAACAACATGTAATGTGTTTCTATAATGTGAATATATCAGATATCAATAGTAATGTGCAAGTTCCTTTAAAATAATTAATAAACTGTTAGCGGAGTCCTACTAAAATCGTCACATAAAATTATAGGTACATACTCGTACATCGACGATCTCTTTGGCTAGTCATCGTATCAGTGGTGTTGTTAATGATGATGTTACTATCCCTATTTTTAACTACTTTTAAACTTTTGCGTTGCATAATTATTTAACCTCTTGATTGTATGTTATTCCAGACACAATTAAAATCAATTGTTATCGCGACCGCCGCCGGCGCGGCGGTCCTATGATCTTGTAGGAGTTAAACGATAACGGGAACTATTTTTGCCTGAGAAATAAATATTTAGAAGGTAGATTTATACGAATCTACCTTCCTCACGGAGTGAGTGCATCGCTGTCTCCAGTCAGCCTGTGACCATGGTCAGTGAAACCCGATCGAAACGTCAGGCAAAAATAATAAGGTATGATCGCGTTTAATTCCCGTTATCGTTTAAATCCCTATTTTTATATCTATTATTTTCTTGATTGCACATCTGTCACCATAAAATTGTGAACTCAGTCAGTTTTTAATCTATAGTCTTTAGATTACAAAATTTAGTTACCCTAATCTTACGTTATTTAATATCACGTATTAAGGTACAATCTGACGAAGTATACACATACTTGTGCAATCATACGGTGACATTATTATTCAACATAAAATAACCCAGGAGTTCGCGAATTCATAACATCTTACCTGCCGGTGGTTTAAAAGTTTATATGATGATTAAATAAGTGACTAGCACAGATTAATTAACTCGAGTCTAAAGCTCCTTTTAATAAACCTAACTGAAGATTAAGTTCAATGTTATTACGAATCCATTGACATTAAAGTAAAGAAAGTTCACGTCTTACATAAAACTTTCCTGAATTAGTGAGTTTCGGAGGAGTTCTTGTGATAAATTTTATTTGAATTCGGCAGTAAAGTTGAGAGATCCATCACTCGGAAGTTCACGTTTTTGTCTTGAGTTTAATGCGGCAGGTGTTTAGAAAGTTAATAAGAGAATCAAATGAGATGTTTTATTTACCTGAATTTTTTGCGTGAGATAATTTGTTTTTGTTACTATCTGAGCGAAGACTCGTTTAATATTTGTAGGAATTCAGACCCATTTGAATCAAAATTTTACCTCTCTTCAGTTCAAAAAGGCTGTGACCGAATTTCATTTGACGGAATTTTCACTATATTTTTATTACGTTTTTCGTCGAAGTTGCGGTTGCCATTGAGCGTTCATTAATATTTTTTAACGTTACATTTCATGTAGTAAAAAATTCTTATTTACCGATCTGATGCTTGGCTTAAAAACATTCGATCAAAGTATTATGTTTCCACAAATATATAAATATATATAAATTATAGGTAATAGTTTTAAAGTGTAGAGTTTTTTGCATTTTTATCATTTTACTTAATTAAAATTTTATTCATTTTATATTACGAATTCGGATTAAGTCCAATAATTCAGTGCCAATAATTTAAAAAACAACTAATATATTTTATGGTTTCAAAAGACATTTAGTGTCAAGTGTCAAATTTCAACGTCAAGGAGTATATTTGAGTAGGTACACTAAGTAATATTAATGCAGAACTTTTATACCAACCATGCCAAGAGTATACATATGTAAAATGTTGCAGTATTAACAGTCTAAAATGTCTAGACTATGCAATAGAATGAATAGAATATGGGACGATTTGGAGACTATCGACGAGTTCCTGCTTTGCTTCCCTCTAAAAGCTGGTTCCATCGCCATAGCTACATTCGGAATAATCTACGGTGCGATTGGCGTTGCTTTCTTCTTAGCAATGATCATAAACTTCAGTGAATATCAAAAAACTTACAGCAACAAGCAAGATTTGCTGGTTTACCTCATAGCCTTCACTGGGATCATTGGTGGGTTCTTCATCACTGGAATTCTTCTTATGTGGGGATCTATCGGCGAGGTGGAATCCCTCGTCACATGTTTTCTATGGAGTGCCTTATTGCATGTCATTTTGAACCTTATTATTACCTTGATCATCATTGTTTATTGTTCGTTCGTCAATCCAAACTGTTTTCAAGGCTCTGGCTTTGGTATGGTCTTGTCTTCGATTTTGTTAGCGGTTATTTATTCATTTTTTTGGGGTTACATTATAATTTCTGTGAACAGCTTTAGATCGGACATTTACAATTGAGATTTATTAAGTGCTTTGTACTTGTTTAGTATTTAGTTTATATTTTATGTATATTAAAATCAGGTTTAAAATCGCTAGATGTTTTTATTGTAAAGATTTGAGTGTCTTATGTTTAATGTCATAAACCCTTATTGATATGCATTTGTGAATGGCTGATACTATAATAATATGTACTTATTTTTAGCTCGATAACACTATAGTAACAAATTAATAAAAGACACAGATCAATAGAAAATCCTATTTATCTTAAATATTTGTACTGGTTAGTATTATTAGTATTACGAGATAAATATATTTATTAAGATTAAGTACATTGGTCGCCCACAATAACGCCCCTTGGTCTAATGGTTTAAATACCGGGCCAAGATCTCGGGGTCCCAGGTTCGATCCCCGGGTCGGGCAACAAAAAGTTTCGAATTTTCGAACGTTGCTCGGGTTTGTGATCACCAACCCGCATTTGGCAAGCGTGGTGATTATGCCAGTTCCCATCATTGCAGTGGTAACTTGAATTCAATGATGGAGGCCTCTTCCCTGCAGTGTGATGTTATAGGCTGTTACTTTACTTTACTAAGTACATTTGAAACAAGCTAGGATGTTAGGTGTGTTTTTCGGAGTAATGAGCTCGTGGGTTCTTCTTCAGCGCTCGGAGAACTGTACTAAGAAACTGTGGAGGGCGCCACTTGCTTTAACTCAGAAGCAAGAAAGAGTTAATTAAAGATAGAAAAGAAAACAAGTTATTTTCAATTTGTCTCCCCTTGTTTATTTTATATCTATACTAATATTATAAAGCTGAAGAGTTTGTTTGTTTGTTTGTTTGTTTGAACGCGCTAATCTCAGGAAGTACTGGTCCGATTTGAAAAATTCTTTTTGTGTTGGATAGTCCATTTATCGAGGAAGGCTTTAGGCTATATAACATTACGCTGCGACCAATAAGAGCGAAGCATCAGTGAAAAATGTTGCAAAAATAATCAAATTCTTATTAACAGAAATTGACGCGGACGACGTCGCAGGAAACAGCTATATTTAATATAGAAGATTATAGATTGATGCACATACATGAGCTTGGCAGTTAAGTAATGAGCCACATACATTACACTTACATTAGGGTTAAGAACTAATTACCACTATGCAATTAAACAAAAGTTGTGTGCTTAACTATAAGCTTAAATTCTCAGATTTAGTGAAGGAAAGCTGAGAAGCAGGAATTCCTTCACTCACGTCTGACTAAAACTAAGGTTGGCCTAACCTATGAGCTGAGGAGTATCACCAATGCATGAAAACTATCAAAAGAATAAATGTTCATAAATACCTAGTAGCATGTTATTAGATCATGTCACCGATAATAAATTATAACGTCACCGTGGAGAAACACACATATCCCGCCGTCCCTGGAGCAGAGATTCTCACATGCGCGCAGGACGCAGGTATATGTCCTAGTAGCTAGGAGCGAGGAGGGCGATATTTCAAGCCTGGAAGTTACACACAAGCATGAGTACAGCGGTGATAAAGCCACATGCTCTTAGGGAGCGCACGTGGGCATGAGCAGATGGTATGTGAAAGGAAAACGTGCACTAGCACAGCACTTTAGACATGACCGCAGGTGCATTTACAGCAGGGTGAGATGAAGACATTCGCTAGCACGTTGTCCACACGTGGACATAGGCAGATACACGTGGTGAAGAGAATCAAACATGCTTACCCATAAAAATGCAGCAACAATCACCAAGATGAGGCGATGCATCATGTAAATTTATCCATCAAGGGACAATATAAAAATGTTAGTCCTGAAAAATGAAACAACACACAATCGAAGGTTCACAATCTCTTAGAAAAGAGAAAAAAGTCTTGGAAAAGACATTTATAGATGCTTACCATAAGAAGAAGAGAAAATTAACAAATAAAGCCCTTTGGCTTACTATATGCCCACCGGAATTTTTATATTGGCACACTACGCCATCAAGAATAAAGATATTCTTGATAAAACAAAAATCAAGAATGTGGAAAAGAGCTGGCCACGAAAATGGCGTCCGCTTATAAAGCCAATCCAACCTCTCCCCTCTATGACAAGCAAGGTTTTTTTTTTAATTCTTTGCATTCATGACTTGGAACCACTTAACTTGACTGACACATAAAGCCAAACAACGCAGAAAACTGCTCAGCCCTGAAAAAGTAGAAAACTACCTAAAAAAAATCAACACAAATAGACATTTGCCTATTAATGTAATAATATAAAAAAAATAACATTAAAATTATTAGATAAAGAAAGGAATTGTGGGATGACAGACACAAAGTTGCACCTATAGTGTTCCATCAGCCGGATAGATGGCGTTATCAGTAAAAATCCTTAGCTGCGCACGAGCTTTTGAAACAAAATAAATGCAAAAAATGTAACGACGTGTTACACATTGATAGATTCTGTAAAAAAAGCTGAATCCCTCAAAAGTTATATAATTATTTAGCTTTAGAACAAAAAAAAAGACGAATGTCAGTGAAACAGCTACGTGGATTTTTTATCGTTAGTTTGTTTAAAACAAATCCCCGTTAACATGAACTGGCAAAACAGTTTGCACAGTTGGACTGCGTACAATATCTCATATATACTGTAGTTGTATAATCGTAACTAACTAATTATATATTTTGCGAAACTTCAGGTTGATATTTGTTACTCACACCAGAACTGCTACATAAATCTAGATCGAGTGTTAGTACCAACTAAGATTATAGATTGTAATAGCACATTTTCATACCCAAAAAATATACAGTTACGCTCCATTGTTTCTAGTTTTTAAAATTCTACGCTTTATATGCGAAACTTAATAGTTGCGGGTAACAGCTCGTTATATCAGTTGTATCAGTGGTAGTAAACGCTGCTGCTGAGCCATAGTCACGGGTTCAATCCCTGCACAGTACAAACTTGTGTGCTGTAAACTGTTGTTTTGTATTATAAGTATGTATTTAGAAAAAAAAAATAAGTAAGTTTATCGGTTGTCTAGTAGTAGCTTATTTTGGGACTAGACGGCTCTGTGTGGCCCAGTGTGGCATGTCTGAAAATATAATATATTTATCATTCATTATTTATTTATATAACTATACTACGAGTAGCTTTGCCCAACAGTGGGAAAACAAATAACCTGAGTTACTTCTAATACTTTCAGGAATATGTATATAAAGTTTTATGATGATTGGTAAAGTTGGTTTAGCGTGGTAGCGTAACAAACAAACTTACATTCGGATTTATAATTTAGTAAGGATGTAGTATGTGGGATTGTGTCTAGTTTTTAAAATTCCTCGCTTAAACAGTTGCGGATAACAGGCAGTTATATTATACGTGTTCCTTTTGATATCCCATAACTTAAAGGTTATTCTATGCCGAAAAATAAATTAAATTGTCTAAAGAACATGGGGTCTAACAAGCATATTTTTGAAGTTATCGTCAATCTTAAATAAATAAGTTAAAAAATTGTTACTGTTAAGACTAGTCTTTATAATTGCTACTTTGCCGCTCCACAGCGGCACGCAAGTTGCATCAACATATACGTAGGACTCGGATTTTTCATTCACTCTCTGGTGCATGTCGCTTAGGGCAAGTGAGAGAGAATTACTATGGTTCATGAGCGTTGAGACTGTTTAATAAATTAGTTTCATATGTGCGTAGAGTTACTCGTAACATTAGGGTTGTGTAATGTGTATCCCTGGCACAAAATAAGGTTTTTGCATCAGAATATTCAGAATGTGGATTTTTCAGTCTTCTTCGTTAAGACGCTGACTGCAGCCGATGACCTTGAGCAGTGAACACGCCCACAAATTTATTCGTCTTAGAATTTCTTTGGAACGCGCCACAGCTATCACTGTCGATTCTCGTAGGAGTGACAGAGAAAAAGCACATGAAATAGAAGGGCCTAAGTGCCAAACAACAAAATTCGTTGTGCAATTTAAAATTGCCATTTTATTAAAAATCTAAATCAGCCATTTGCTTAAGCAACATGTAATATACAATATAGCAAAATTTTATTATCATTGTTATACGGACTGCTGAGAAAAATGGTAATTTATGTATTTTCAGAGGCTACTTTGAGATTTTTTTCTATCGAGAAAAGTTTTTAGAATCGTGTTTTGGAAACAGCCACCTGGTCGAAAATATGATCAATTACAACTACATAGCATTTGGCAACAATACGAGCCCTTAAAGCAAAACAATCTTCATTGAGCTCAATTTGGCTCATGTCAGCGTCTTAAAAATCAATTATCAACAATTTTTTTTTAAATACACTCATGCACGTATCATGGACGTTCCCAGGTCGTTTTTTAGTTTGGTAACTAAATGATACTTAAGCCATATATATAATAGTTCGATTTTGTATAGCATGTGTACTTAATAATCATCCTCTCTAATCTAGTCCTTAAAAGTAGCGCAACAACTGCAATACTTAATACCCTTGTAAGCACAAAACAGTAGTTATTAAGTAAGTAATGAAAGCCCGTACAGACTTACCCAGTATTTATGGCTTCAGTTAGAAACTTTTCTAATGTATTAAACCTGTTCCACTGTAAAATAACCCGCAACAAAGTTGCAAAGATTAGACTATTGGCTATGCTAGTTGGGAAAGTGTTAGATTTTACTAGATGAAGCAATGAATATTTTTTTATGAACCAATGAAAACAGACGAGATTCTTAGTTTGCTGCGTGTTTTTTTACGACAACCAGGCTTGATTCAGTATCATTTTGGCAGTGTTTTTTTTGTTATGATTTAGTTCAAATTTGACTAATTCATGCACGTAGAAATGTGGATCTGGATAAAATATTGTACCCTAATTAATTGTGGTCTAGATTATCTTCTTCAACCCATAATCAATCTGAGTAGCATATCAAAAGGAACACGTTGTATAGCGAGGCCATGCAGACCGCAGCAATTAAGAGAGAGGAGAGCCGTTCGCGTTGTATGGAAAGAAAAGTAATACCTACGCAAGAGTAATATGGATAAATAAGTATAATATGACAAATAACTTTGATGCAAATAAATCCTCTAATATAGATCAATATAGTTGATGGCAGCAATAAAACTCTACTCGCACAAATCATTCGCACCGCAACCAACTTCCCGGGCTGGTAGCCAAAAGTTGATAGGTTTCGCTGAATTAATGTCTTTATGCAAATTTAAGGTGCAGAGAAGATAGTACAGACACTTTTTTCAATGAGTTATTAAGTTTAGATCAATGGTTTAAGAGGAAACACAAGGGCCGTTTTTCCATACAAACGTAGTCCCCTGTTTCCTCCCTGGATAAAGCCAGTAGAGCAATAATTTTTATTACAAAAATCTAAGGCCACTATTAGCATGTTTTATGTTTTCTGTTTTTTGAAAAAATAATTAAAATTAAAAAAGATATGAGCCCTCAAAAATCGACAAAAATAGCTAGATTTTCCGTTGTGTTCAAACATCCATAAAAAAAATTTGGCTAAATATTAGAAAAAATGGAAAACATACAAACACGGCGAAAGCCTTTCTTTAATTTTTAATGAAAAAAGAATTTAAATCGGTCTAGTTTTGGAAAAGTAATCGGGGGACTACGAAACGTTGAGTTGGTGTGATTTTAGTAGGTATTTTCGGTCCAAGAAGCAGTTGTCTTTATCACACTCTGAGGTGAAGGCGTTTGGCACTGCGCGACAGCAATAGATTTTACAAATACCTATTTTTCAATTAGACTGATTTCCCTCATATCCCACGCCAGCAAAATCATGCTACATATTGTCAACACGAGGCTTCAAACTTACCTGTCCCGAGAGATCGCCTCCGAGCAAGCTGGTTTTGTAAAAGGTCGAGGTACAAGAGAACAACTACTCATAATGCGGCAAATTGTGGAAAAAGCTAGAGAATTTAACGTCCCTCTTTATGTATGTTTTGTTGACTTCAGAAAAGCCTTCGATACCGTCAAGTGGTCGAAACTGTGGTTGGTCCTGACGGAAATATTGTACACCTTATCAGGCGCCTGTATGAACATAGCACTGCCGCTGTCCGCATTGACGGTGTTGACTCTGAACGTTTCAAAACACAGGCCGGCGTTAGACAGGGTTGTATATTATCGCCCCTACTGTTTAATATATATACAGAGATTACATAATGCGGATAGTTCTCGAAGAGTGGGATAAGGGAATGTCCGTAGGAGGTCGGAAAATATCAAACCTAAGATATGCGGATGATACTACCCTCCTAGCGTCAACCAGAGACGAAATCGAAACACTTCTTCGACGACTGGAAACCACAGCGTTGGATTTTGGACTTGCAATCAATCGCGATAAGACCAAACTGATGATTGTAGACAGAGCCAACAATAACCAACCGAACGTACAAGACATAGCGGGATGCAACGTGGTCAACAGCTACATTTATCTGGGCTCCACTATCACCAACACTGGAGGATGCGAAGAGGAAATTCGAAGACGCTGCGCCGTGACTAGATCCTCAGTGGAGAAGCTTACAAAAATCTGGAAGGACCGCAGAATAACCAGGAATACAAAAGTTTGGCTAATGAGATGCCTGGTCTTTCCAATTTTTCTATATGGAGCTGAGACGTGAACGCTGAGGAAACAGGACCGTCGGAAGATTGACGCTCTGGAAATGTGGTGCTGGAGACGCCTGCTGAGAATCCCGTGGACCGCGCACCGCACTAACGTTTCGATCCTCAAAGAATTTAACATCCAAGAGAGATTATCGTGAACTGTGCAAATACGAATAATCAAGTTTTTCGGACACATCACCCGTAACGAGGACTCAATGGAACGACTTGTGGTGCAAGGGAAAGTCGAGGGCAAAAGATCCCGTGGGCGCTCTCCGACACGGTGGACAGACTCATCAAAAGTGTGACCAACTCCAGCATAAACGATTGCTCCCACTCTGCCAAACATCGAGCTACTTGGCGACGCGTCGCGAGAGCAGCGGTGACGCGGGAACTGACCGAATCATGACCACGACCACTCTGTCAAGAGTGCACGACTAAGAAGAAGAAGAAGAAGAATTTTTCAATTCTCTCGCCCGTAGTGTTTCCTCTTAACTTCAAAGCTGTAAGCAGACAATGCTAGCTAAATCACATCTGAGTCCCTACCTATGCAACACGAAGCGCGTATTTATGGATCTATCTGTCCCTTTCAGAAACACTGTCACATTGGTATGAGTGAGCGAGACAGATAAAGACAAATATATGGACATTCTGTTGCAGAGTAAGGCCTCTACTTCGAAGTCACAATTCAGAAGCACTACGGATCGAATGTACGGACATTGTGTTGCGGAGTAAGGCCTCTGACTCGACCAGTTAGTAAATCGCTAGTGTCCTAAACTAAATATGGCTTAACCAGAGGCGGAAGTTATTACAGTATGGGTATTGACAAAAAGTGGAATGGCTGATCTAAGATCAGAGCTCATTCTAAGTGTTCGTAGAACAATGGTTTGCGCCGACGTGTTTAGGGCGCCCTAAGTAACTTCTTGCGGTTCACTTTATTAGACAGTAAAGTTGCTTTTAAATAGGTTTTAAACAACTTTAACTGGTTTTAATTAATATAAATCAATTGACTCATTTTAAACAAAGAATATGGGATATTTTCACCCGCACTGTGTGAGCAGACACACAAACGCAGCTACGCGAAGTTTATACAAAAGCACTGCCGACTATCTGTCACTGCAAGACAAAGGCCTTCATTATTGAATTCAAGTTACAATAGCAATGATGGGTGCAGACTTAAGGGTACTTTTCCACCAGAAATGTGCTATATGCTACGATGCTATGGATGCGTTTGATATCCACCAATCATAATCATTGGTGCACATAGCTTAGCACTGGTGGAAACGGATTCAACTAAATGTTTTTTATATGGAAGGATGCGTGCTATGGATGTGTGCTATGGATGCGTGCTATAGATGCCTGCTATGAGCCATCGCGAGTGGTGTTACCATGTGCAGAGCAGAGTACCTACAGTATGCCCGCGTTTTTCGCTGAGGGGAGACATGCCATCGTAGAAGCAAAAAGTTTCTCGCACAGCTACATTGCGGCGGCGCATCTTCGTAGCGCATCTTCCTCACACAGCTACCTAGTGTAGTATTGGTGGAAACGGTCACATATTTTCGTAGCGTAGATTTCACATCTTTGCAGCATAGCTGCATACCACATATCTTGTGGAAAAGCACTCTAATCACCGCGCTTGCCAGATATGTTCCCGAGCATTGTTCGAAAATTCAATACAAAAAAGATCCGAATAGGTGCGAGTCAGACTCGCCCACCGAGGGTTCCGTTCTCGCCAACGTAGGACCAATAAATTAGGTTTAGAATTCGGAGACAAAGAAGGGAGCTTCTATTTTTGATGTTTTTCATTATAAATAAGTAATAATACGTCTGAAAAAATAAATTAAGAATATTTTTAAATTACAAAATCTGTTGTTGTCACAATTTTATCGCTGGTTTTGGATTATTATAATATTTACCTAACACGCTGTTTAAGCAAAGTCCCGCAAAACTCTGTAAGTACACAGTTTTCCGGATTTACTGAGTCTCACATGAGTTATGGCTCAAATCATATAAAGAATATATGAAATTACTTGTAAATCCTTAGCGAACCCGTGTCTCCGAATTATTTATGTGTGCAACGCAACCACAATAACACTGTCGTAAGCATAAGGACCACACTATATCAATTTACAACGGTCATTGGTGCACACACAAACATGGACCCAATCACAGCGGCTACCACTTACTCGCTTACACAATGCGTCATTTGGTGTGTGCAAATTAGTATCAAGCCTTCAATGTATATTGTTCTGATACAATTATCGTTACATGGATGTTTTCATTAAATAATTTGCCGCGGAGTGCAATAGTTCTGTTTGCCTATTTTGGATTCGCACGCGCCACGCCCCCATTTCATACTCGTATCTATTTATTTGTATGATCTGAGAGTTATGGTGACACATCAAAGAAAACAAGTATTATTTTAAGTTTAGTCTGAAAAATATTTTAACCTGGTTCCCGTTGTATGTCCTCAGGCAAACAAATATAGGTATACATATAGCATCCCTGGTTTTTATCATGATTCCAACTAAAATGATAGCTATGAAGATCACTAAAAATTTCTGCAATCGCTATTTATTATTCTGTATACCAAATTAAAAAAAAAATTTAACCCCTTCATTAGACGTGATCAAGAAATACTATTCCATGTAATTCTGAATCTTAGACTACTTCCATTTAAATATTATTCTAAAGAGATAAGCTATTATTCTAATTAGTGATTCCTAAAACATCTCAATACCATATTTCAGCGAAATGAGTCGTTTTCGAGTTTGTTCATTTCAAACATACTATAAATAAAAATACAAATCTTTATTCTTTGTATTGTAAATTAATGTAGAATAAACGGGCATTGTAAAATTAAATAATACATCATTATTTTCTCATGAGTCGTCAGTAATCAGTCAAAGGTACGAAATTATATTTTTATTTCTATAAATTATTTAATAGAGTGATAGCACTCTCTTAACAACCTTTCTGTAAGGTTAGTGACTTACCTTACAATATTTATCCTGTTAATTGTACATGTTTGCTTGATAAATTATGAATTTGACATCATGTAAACAAACTGAATAGACATAATACTTTAAATTTCTTTAAACCCATCTCTAAATTTTTCTAAAGCGCTCATAGCCCAATGCTTCTTTGTGATCTAATCACTAATGTTAAGCAATGCTGTAAGCGATCACTAGTTGGATGGGTGACCGTTTGTGGCATCATACCATAAGCGCTTCCGTGCTTCAGAGGGCACGCAAAGCCGTCGGTCACGAGATAACGTCTAACGGCAGGGCGATGTTGCCACAGCTTTGCCCTTGCGGTCCGCCAACCCGCACTAGGCCAGCGTGCAGCGTGGTGAAACTAAGGCCTTAAGGAATGAAACTACGCTGTTAGTTTATCGACTATTTAACTTACAAGCTACTTTTTATCCTTGAAAGAGGTACGGTTCCCCTGGGATAATTATATTACGCAGTTTTATGTAAACGGATTTGAATGAATTTTGGCACAGTATTCGTTTATTGGCTGGAATAAAGTTCAATCCAAAAACAAGGTACGGTTCCCGATAATTTTAATAGTTTTAAATTCTATATTCGTCGCGTACGAAGTTGCGGGCAACTGCTATTATTTTAATTCTGTTGCTGGCATTTTGACCCAGCACAACTACTGAACCAATCAATGGTACGTTAATTTTTTTTAAGTTGTAGTCCTATACCAATGTTATTTATTATTTTGGACGGAAAATCAGCACAAGAAGGAAATCTGGAAAGCTTTACGTACTTACGAGTAGGTATAATTATCAAGTTCAGGTCATCTTTTTAAAAGTTATTATTTTTAGATGTAAGGGTGAAGCGGCAAGGACATAATGTTATTTGTCTTATAATGTTCTACGTCAAAATTTATTTTAACGATGTTAAGACACTTCTAAAATGCGTTATTGGTGAGGTCAGTAGATTAATTGGAATAAACATTCATCAAGCATAATTTATCTATTTACGACTTTATGTTCAGTCCAGTAGATGTTACAAGAAAGAATTTTGCATTCTCGTGCCATATAATAAATCTCTCATTTCGTCGTCGACGATCCGCCACCTAATATACTTTTTATTTGTTTTTAGGGTTCCTTGTCCAGCATGAAAACGGATAATCTAGATACTATCCTAGATAGAACACTGAAAAAAAAAATTTTTTTTGCATTCGAGTTGGGACTTTTAAGATAATTATAATAATATAATGTGCCGACCCATCGTGCCCGTCGGTGGCTTCCGTCATTATTGCGGGTACCCCGGACGAGTACTAAATATGCGCGTAATGCACCCATCTCCCGGCTGCCAAGGGTTTACAATGACATGTTTAGGGATATTGACTTGTTTGCTCATAGCAAGAATATAATAAAAGCGAGTGCGAAAGACATTCTTAAAGTGCGATTCGAGAGTCCCAAAATATTTGATATTGTTATTCTTTATTTATATTTCTCTCTTTAAAAAATTTGTTAATGTAAATTCGGAGTAAGTGGATAGTTGTGTTTTGCGCGAACTATTCTTTCTTTTTGTCTCACGTCCAATACATTATTTTAAGTTAAGGGAACCCTGTAATTTGCCTTTCTAGATTTTAGTACTTGATATAAAAAATATTTGTATGTTACGCAGTTGGTTTTCTAATTACATAAATAAATAAACAAATATTTTTCCTATATACATTAGGACCTTTCCTTTAAACATTACGACTCTCATTAGATATAATCTTCGAACATTCAACACTTAGTTACGCTTCCTTGTATAGATTACATGTATGGTATCAACGTGGTCTATTTAAGAGGAACCTTAGTGACAGTGTATTTAACATTTTCTTAACTTCGCATGGTCCTAAATTAGCTATTTTGTTGTGATATCCGATTTATAAAAGATAAAAAACTGCATTAATAAATAAATTGTACAGCCGGCGGCACGTCAACCTACCCAATAAGTTAAGTTAAGTCATTGATTTGATTTTCAACTTTAAGTTTAACATGTAGAGATCAAAATCAATTAAGAAAATTTGACGTTTTGATAGAGGCTTAATATCGGAAACTCATAAAAAACAAGGTATAAGCCTCGACTCAATTAATTCTAATGGTTACACATGGTTTAGGCCAAAATTAATTAACCCTATTGATAGTTTCGTGTTACAGGGTAAAATTTCAACCACCTTCCAAATTTTAATATATTAATCTACGAGACAAACAACAAATGACGTATTTTTTCTTTTGGAAAATGTCTTCCAATAATTCAAAAGTTTTGATATGGCCACCTAGCAACATTTTTTTTACGCAATGCACATCACATTCATTCATTACGATACTAATCATAAGGTTTTGATTTTCCCTTTATATCTAAACAGGGCCTAAAACTGTAACTCAAGGTCATCGGCTTGACGCTGTCTTAAAAATATTTTCGGGTGAAAACTTGATTTACATTTTTTACTTCATAAATTGGAGAATATTAACAGGAAAACAACAAAAGAATATGATGCATATAAAGTTTTCATTCCCAACAGTAAATTATCTATATTTTTAAAAGATGAATTTTGGCCAGAAGGTGTGTCATTTAGACGCTTTGTAGAATTCAAAAAAAGATACCCGAGTGGCCAAGCGCCAAACAGAATCTCTAATTAACAATAATGGATGTTACAACTAAATTCATTAGCTTTAATTGTAAACATTTTTACCGTTCCATAGACTGTGTGAGATCGCTCTGCCGTTCTGCAGACATCATTGCACTACAAGAAACATGGTTCTTACCTCATGATTTACCGTCCCTGGGTACCTCTACTATAGATGATGACTTCGCCTTTACTGGAAAATCATCAGTAGATAGTTCCAAAAGTATTCTAAAGGGAAGGCCGTATGGTGGAGTAGCATTATTGTGGAAGAAGTCTGCTTTTCCAAATGTGTCCATCGTGGAGTGCCATAGTGTGCGGTTAGTGGCTATTAAGATTCAACTTGACAGTGGTAAGTCGGTGTTACTCATTAATGTGTACATGCCTACCGATATAGCAGTCAATCTTACGGAGTTCACAGAGTGTATGGCTGAAATTAGTGCCTTGGTTGAGATGAATAACATCGAAACTGTTTTTGTTCTGGGGGATTTTAATGCACATCCAGGGGAGCGGTTTTCATATGAACTTTTAAACTTTTGTGTAGAACAGACGTGGTCATGTAGTGACATGGAAGTTCTACCCAATGATACATATACCTATGTGAGCGAGGCCCACGGCTCCCGACGGTGGCTCTACCACTGTATTGTAACTGTATTGTAACCAGGGCTGCGAGGCATACTGTGCTCAATGTTTCTGTCTTGAACCATAATGTTTATTGGTCTGATCACTATCCGTTGTTGATTGCGTGTAGTATTAACAAAATTAATTCGAAACTTAAAAGCACAAATCTAATCAATAATAATAAAATTAAATGGGGTGAAAGAAGCAATGATCAAATACATAAGTATGCTGAAGCATGTAATAGTAGATTACGATTAATTGACTTTCCTGCTGATTTTTGTGAATGTGCTGACAAAAGATGCTCTAATGTCGATCATAAAATAAAAATAACAGCTATGTATTAGGAAATCATAAGTGTTCTAAAATAATCCGCAGAATGTAGTTTTAATGAGCAGAAATGTTATAGGCATAAGTACATCACTGGCTGGAATAAGCACGTTAGTAGCGCTCATCGGGAGGCTCGGTTTTGGTACCAATCGTGGTTACAATATGGTAAAGTTAATTATGGTTACATTTATGAAAAATGCGCGAATCTAAAAAATATTTTAAATCAAAACTAATATACTGCCAAAATAATGAGAAACAAATAAAATTAGACATTATAGCTCAGAATCACGCCGATAAATAATTCAACAAATTTTGGAAAAACACAAACAAACTTAATCCAAAACCGAGCCCACCGGCGAGTGTTAACGGTTTGTCCGAGCCGAGCGATATAGCGAATGCTTTCCGTAAGTATTTTAGAGTAGAGTCCCCCTCCCGCGGAGTGCTTGTGTGTTGGATGCTGATCATCGTGACGGAGACTTGACTGACAGATTTACTGCAAAGGAAATCGCCTCTGTAGTAAAAAAGATGGTGAGAGGTAAGTCGCCCGGACACGATGATCTTAGCATCGAACATTTGAAGTATGCTGGGGTTCACTTACCTAGAGTACTTTCGTTGTTTTTTAATTTTTGTGTAAGTCACTGTTTTCTGCCAGAAGATATGATGCAAACGGTTGTAGTACCCATTATTAAGAATAAGACGGCAGATGCCTCAGACTTGTCCAACTACAGGCCTATATCCCTAGCTACGGTTGTAGCTAAAGTGCTGGACAGTTTGCTTAATAAAAGACTGAGCGACCATGTTAAAATTCATGACGCCCAGTTTGGTTTTAAACCGGGTTTGTCCACCGAAAGTGCTATCTTTTGTCTTAAGCAAACTGTACAGTATTATACAGCCCGCAAAACTCCAATATATGCCTGTTTTTTGGACTTGTCGAAAGCTTTCGATTTGGTGTCGTATGACTTATTATGGAGAAAATTGGATAGTGATACCAATCTGCCGTCTGAATTCATAGCGATATTTAAATATTGGTATGACAATCAGAGAAACCGTGTGAGGTGGGCTAGCTCCATGTCAGACGTGTACGGGTTGGAATGCGGGGTGAGGCAGGGAGGGTTAAGTTCGCCAACGCTTTTTAACCTGTATATGAATAGACTGATCGAGAAGCTCAGCAGCACCTACATAGGATTTCACGTAAGTGGGCTGTGTATTAATAATATAAGTTATGCTGATGATATGGTGCTGCTGAGCCCTTCGATCAGAGCCTTGAGAAAATTAATTCACATGTGTGAAGAGTATGCAGCGGCTCACGGGCTCAGATACAACTCAGTTAAAAGTGAGCTCATGGTTTTTCAGGCGGGAACGCCTGTACGGAGTTTACCTGTTGTTTACCTTGGAGGCACACAAATGAAGCGTGTTGAGCAGTTTAAGTATCTGGGCCACTGGGTCACTGACAGTTTGTCAGACTCTGTGGATGTGGAGAGGGAGCGTAGGGCGCTGTATGTCCGCTGTAATATGTTGCGCAGCAGATTTGCACGTTGTAGTGAACAAGTAAAACTGACGCTTTTCAAAGCCTACTGCCAGTCATACTACACGTGCAGTTTGTGGGCGAACGTTACGCAGAGGTCATATAGCGCGCTACGCGTCCAATATGACAATGCATTCAGGATGCTTTTCAACCTGCCACGCCATTGTAGTGCATCCTTTATGTTTGCAGCGGCGAATGTCGATTGTTTTTACACAATCCTAAGAAAGCGATGCATGTCATTCTGGTCACGAGTGCGTGGTAGCTCGAATGGTATCGTTAGCGCGCTGGCTGACCGGTTTTCAGACTTTGGCAGCACCTCCACGCGCCTGTCGCTCAATATTTAGATTTATAGACAAATAGTTCTTGTCTACAAATCTAAATATGTATGTTTTTAAATTATTTTTTTGTGTATTTTATTTTATTAATCTTATTTTTAAGTTATATGGATTTTTATCTGAAATAAATAATTTGAATTTGAAATTTGAAATTTGAAATGGGCTCTAAATACAATACTGAACGCCTACAAAATTTTTAGAAAGTGGTTATTTCATCCTGTATTCATGGAGGTTGATTTTAAAAACTCCCATTGTCCAGTATTATATCCTGTGCCCTCGAACCCTGTCAAATTAAGCTATTCATACTTGACCATTCCAGTCGCTCTAGCAACACCCACAAGTGCACAGAGATTTACGTATTTTTAAACGGAGACTAGTGAGGTAGGATTTAATAGCACTTAGGTCCAGTTTTTTGTTGTGCTCCATTAATCGCTTTAGCTATGAAATGAAAACGCTTTTATGTTTAGAACGTAGGTATTAGGAAGGTAGAAGGATTAAAAATTTGTTGCTGTAATATTTTCTCTTGTAAGTCCACGTATAATATAATTATGTTATGTTTTGTGATTTAAAAATACTTATAATACTCGTCAGAAAAGTTTAACTAATTAATTTATCAATCTCGATCAATGAATTCTCACGGCCGGTCCCACTAATCTATCTATCGCCAGTTTTGACATTTCGGAGATAGGTAACAGTTTCTATCTCTGATTTTGCCGTCCAGAGAAACAAATAGAGGAGTTGTTTTCTATCTCCGATATGCCAAAACTGAAGATGGACAGGTTATTAGGACCGGCCGTTAATCTACGATTATGTTGTGTGATAAGGTACTCGTAGATACAGCAAAGGAATTAATTATTATATAAGCTATACTTAATTATAATGTAACAAATAAGAAATCCAAACATTTTTGTCTGATTCACAGCATTCTCAATTTTGTTTGGTATTGCTGATTAGGCATAAAATTATCAACCCCCAGGAGGCACTCAGGTGCCACGATAACAATTGATTTCAATTGTGTCTGGAATAACTCACGATCGAGGGATTAAAATCCTCATACTACTTTTTTGGTCGGTAACAATGAGGCGTTTATTTGGAAAAAAAATACTGGTTTCCGCCGTTGACTGTGTTAGCATTAGTATCCCTGATGTTTATAAATGTAAACGGCTTTCATTGGCATGGTTTTCCACATCTTTATGTCTATTTTTCTAATTATGCGGTGAAAATGACATAACCCTCTCTCTCTTTGCTATGCGGCCTTGAATTTGACCTCGGCGAATTGCGATAATTTCTGCGTCTATTTTTGCTGCGTCGATTTTTAACTGCATTTAATTCCAATTGCATTTGTTTAAAATGAGTTAGCACATCTTTCATCGTTTCATAACCTTTGCTTGTGCTGTCGTCGGCCGATGACATTTATTTGTTTTTAATTTACCTAATATTTTGATGGCAATCTAGATAGTTTTATCCAAGCTAGATGAATTTGTAATAGTCAAAACAGAAGTGAATGTAATTGGCATTAATCTGAGCTACAATACTTTGATTGTTCTTCCATACATTATCCGCATACAGCGCAAAAGTTGTGATGTCTTGATCTCCCAGGTCTAAATCAAAGAGAAGTTTCTGTAGACGTTGTTATTCAGATTCTTCGAAGCAGCTGCTAAAACTCTTCATGATTTATATGTACTTGCTGGTTTCTGGAGGGTTTGATAATATGTCGCTGCTAAGTATGATTCCAATTAGGACAAAACTGTTTGTGGATATTTTAAATGGTTGTTGGAAAATTTTCAAACATTGTAGGAATCTGTAAATATCTTCCATTTCCACTTAAAAAACTAATATTACAACATTTCATGACCAAATATTAGCTTGTTACGGCTTAATGGATAAATATAAAGATACTGTTGTAAAACATGTGAAACAAATATTATACAAGATAAATATTAGGGGTTAAAGTATGAAACAATTTTTTAGTTTTTTTAAAAACGCCTGAACCGTTTTCGATACAATTGAAGGTGAAAGTTAGATGGTTATAAAGCACGCATTATAGTATTTAAATTTCTGAAAATCAAAGTATATAATACAAATATACTTAATTGAAGCAAGAAGGTCAGCTGACACATTATAAGGGGTCTTTTCAACGATTTCCTTTGAAGTAATAGGCACTAGTATTGCATTTTTTTTTTTAGTCAAAAGTTACTTTATTTAGTTTTTGATACAATACAAAAAGAATTACGCAATAATATGACAATACTTAAGAGCTATAAACAAAATAAAAAGTGGGAAAATAATCGGCAATTTCATACTTTAACCCCCATTTATACAAGATAAATATACGAGCACAATAAAAGCTGCTATTTTGTAGAAATCAACGCGACCACAAGAGCTAAGTGCTGCCACCAATTGATTTAATTTTCGTTCATCTAAACAAAACCAAATTACCTCTAGTATTTATTGAATCATCGTAAACTGCTTTTCATTCTGGCATTCTTTCGTATTGTCCATTATTGCTAAAAGCGGCCGCTTTTTGGCGTTAGCGTCAAACTCGACTTAATAAACAACTAAATGAAAAGTTTACGGTGATTCAATAAATACTAGAGGTAATTACTAAAATGATACTGATCTAGTTTTTTCAGAATTGATTTTGTTTAGTTTAAAAAAAATGTTTAGAAGAAATACAATTAAATCAATTGGGGGTAGCACTTAGCTCTATTAGTCCCCTTAAGTGTTTCTTTAAGCTAAACAAATGCCATGTTGTGTCATAGTACCAAGATATAAGTTTTATTGAATTATACAAAAATGAAGATAACGTCATGTCTTTTTTTCCTGGTCAGACTGAACATCCTTCCTGGCCAGACTACCACATGCAAGTTTTCGGTAAAATGACTATGAGAGTACAAGAGCTTTATATTTTTCTATTGCACTGCGTTTGAACAAAGCTGCTAATGGATTTTAAAACAAGCTAATAGGATTATGTGTAAGATTAACTCTACAGAATGTTTTCCTGGTTAAAAGCATTAGGGACATACACGTTTCAGTGTTTTTCAAATAGAAAAGACACACAAAGCTGAGTTTTAATAAACTAAGTAAATGTTTCAAAGAAAGAATTTGTAGATATTTTTCAAATGGTATATCCGGGACATACCGCAGAAGCGTATTTTGAGGGAAAATGTATTTTGCTTTTAGAATTCTAAGAAACTAAATACTGTTTAAATTTTATACATTTCTCTTTAGGCTCCGAAAGACATAAAAAAAAAGAAGCCGATGCCTTTTTATCTTTGTTCAGAAGTTTTTGGTTTTAAAATATTATATCTGTACCGTGAAGTAAACATACACTTCACGGTAAAACTAATAAATGGAACTACAGTTGCAGTTGTACCCACAAACTTTATAGGCACCATTGTAATATTATTGATAGTATTTTTTTTGTTTTAGATTAAATGTGATTAGTTTGTGTTTATATTGTTGTAACAGTATAGCTTTTGGATTGTTTTTCTTTGTTTGTTTAAATTAAATATCATTATCTTGTTTGCCAAATTATTAGTATTAGTATGTACATGTTAAGGGTTGTAAACTCGTAAATACTCGTAAGTGTATTGTTTTGTTTTTTTTTATCATTTGTAACCTGTTTTGTACATCTCTCTAATAAAATAAAAACATAAAAAAATAAAGATAGGTAGGTCATGTACAGCTGGAAAGTAATATCAATATTTAAACTTCAAAATTTTTTGGCTCAGGCTGGAATTGAACCCGCATCCCCATACATACCGGGTGCGGTGATTTGTCAATTTAAGCTACCGAAATATTATGCCTAACTCCTAACGTTGATAAAACTACGCTGGCTTACAGCGATAACGACATGCTTGAAAAATTGATGCGGCGCGGTGACGCGATGTGGACAAAGCTCCGCGCCCAGTATGTATGGGGTTCGGTTCCCGCCTGAGACCAAGTATTTCAAGTCAAATATCTTAAAGAGTACCAAGAATGTAATTAAGCTATAATTATCAACAAAGTAATCTCAACTACGTTTGTCAATAAAATTCAACTATGTCTAATGTTGACCTCCGTGCCAAACAAGCTTAGAACAGGGTCACCAGTTCGGAACTCAAGCCTATGACAAATATTGTACGTGAACTTCGCCCAAGCTTACCTTGCAGAGCGATGTTGATCTTACCCAATGCATTATTACTAAGCATTGTTAATACTGTGAATAGTTGGATCGGTTGGGAGATATTCTCTGAGTATGATACGAGATATAGCTTTGTATGAGTCCCAGCGTAATAACGAGATTAAAACCGTGTAGGGGAAGCGGGGGGAACGTTGTTTCAGTTTTTAAATAGTTGTTAATATGACAAAAGCTATCAAAATCTTTGCAGATGTTTGACAGTCAGTTAAGATGAAACAGCTATTTATATACTTTATTTGATATTTTAGCAACTTGAAAAATATCTGCTAAAAAGATGTTTCTTTTGGGTGTTAAGGGTGCAAACTCCTAACATATGATGAAAAAGCGCTGGCTTACAGCGATAAGAACATGCTTGAAAAATTGACGCCTATGACGTAGTGACTCGGTGGCTTAATGGTATAGCGCCGCGAGGATTGCGAGGAGATGCGGGTTTGAGTATCGCCTGAGACATAACTTTTCAAGTTTACATACTGATATTATAATTGCAATTAAGTTGCTAAAATATCAAGTAAAGTACATTGTATCTGACTTAGGTGAAATTCATAAATTAATAATGTATTTGAAACTCCTGCATTAATATTATATCCAAAATACTTCTAACAAATTAAATTTTGGTTACGTATCGGAACTCGTTACATACAGAGTAGGTAAATGAATTTAGATATTCATAATTTTGCATCATTCATTGCAACAGTTCCTACAATGAATTTTCCTGAAAGACTTTAATAATCGAATCCAAAAAAACATGTATAAACATTGGTAATGAAAATACCATCCGATCCATTATCCAAAATAATGCAGTACTTACCTACGAAATCGTAATTTTTATTAGCAAAGTTTTTGGTAGGGTTTTACTATAAGTACTTACTTTATATGATATTTTAGCAACTTCATTGCAATTATAATATCAGTATTGATGAATATAGTTTTACTGGGTGATACATAGATAAAAATAAAAAACTTTGTTGGTACCGAAATCAGTTTTAAACAATCGGAATCAAAAAATTTTGATTTGTCTTAAAATGAAAAAAATAAAAATGGTGATATCAAATTTCTAACTTCATTATCTTCTTTATATATAAAATTGTTATGTTGGTTTGCGTACGCTTCAAAAACTCAAAAAGTTCTGCGCCGATCGAGCTGAAATTTTAGCGTAATATATAATAATATTATATAACATAAACCGCATCAAGGATTGTTTTTATCTATTTATCCGCGAGCGCGAAAAAAAAAGAACCATAAAAAGCAATAAAAAACAAAAACCATTCAATCACAATGTGCTATAGCGAAGCGTGGCAGGTAACAGCTAGTACTATTTAGATATGTTAACTAAGGCTAGCTTTGACTTGTTATACCCTTTACCGAACACCCTGTATATGATTAACAGCCTACAATCATCCCACTGCAGGGAAAAGGCCACCATCATTAAATTCAAGTTACCACAACAATGATGGGTGTACTGGCATAATCACCACGCTCGCCAAATGCGGGTTGGTGATCACAAACCCGAGCAACGTTCGAAAATTCGAAACTTTTTGTTGCTCGACCCGGGATTCGAACCTGGGACTCCGAGATCTTGGCCCTGTAATAAAACCACTAGATCAACGGGGCGTTCATATATTTATGAAGTATAAGGTATTTAAAAAGCTAAATTAAAATAAAATAAAACTAAATAAATCCCAAGCCAGACAGTTCGCATGTAGCAAATAAATTGAAGTTTAAAAATGTTAACGACACTAAATTCGTAACGTGAAAATGTAAAAGGAAAATTGGCTTTATAAAATTTCTGTATTACTTGACGCTAGGGGAGTCTCCAAATGAAATGTATTTTAAAATATGCATGCCTAATACCCGAAAAGCCATCTGGGGCCAATTTAGTTCGAGTTTAAAATATTCTGAATAATTTAAACTGAAAAACCAATGAAGCGTTTTTATACACAATTTGGAGCTAGATATTTATGTTAGAATATTCAATATTACTCGTACCTACCGTTAAAATAAACTTATTCCTTTCCTAGAACTCCTGTAAAGTGAAAAGCCAAGGCCTGAACAAAAGAATAGCACCACTCTTTTCTTCCTATAGATGTTGTAGTCATCAAAAATATTTTTTTTAAATGAACAATGGACTGGCTCTTGACGACATAAGATGGAGCGAGCTTACCCAGAAGCAGCCTATTCACTCTTGCTTTAAAAATCTTAGGATTATAGTTTTTCGGGAAAACAGACGCAGGCAGGGCATTCCACTCCTTGGCGGTGCGCATCAAAAAGACGAGAAAAAGCGCTTGGTACGCAATCGCGGTACATCAACCAGGAAGGGATGATAACCTGCAGTGCGCCTAGATTCCCGAAGATAGAAAGGGGAAGGCAGAATAAGCTCATGCAGCTCAAGAGCACACTCTCCGAAATACAATTGTTAAAAAATCGTCAGGCAGGCAACTCTGCGACGGTGGCCTAAACTTCACGTTTTCACGAGCTCATCGTCTCCAATAATCTTTCTGGCTCTGTGTTCTACCGAGTCAAGTGCATCCAGCTGGTATTTGGCTTCTTCTTGTAAAACCAAAATATTATTTATTTTTGAAGAGAACGAAATACCTAGGTTGGTTGTCTCCTTTTAAGTTTTTGGGACCTGTATTAGCAGAAGTCCGCTCTTTCGTATATTTACATTACAAAGTTAGAAAAATCGTCAACATTACTAGCTTCAGTCCACTGCTGGACAAGGACTGGTGACTATGGCAAAATACCCCTTTTAAAGAGGAGGATATACTTATAATGGCCTGGCAGACGAGGGATTTTAGTCCGCTGACTTTTTTGTCCGCTAAAATAGATCGCTCACAACTGTATCGAGTAACGCAAATGAGGGATGAAAAGTACTGCGTACAAAAGGTCCCCCGAATTAGCGAGGACATGCAGAGAGCGGACCGGACAAGAGTACGGGGGAGTCCCCGAAAATAATAGAACCCGTGTGACTAGGCGAAACAACGCACATGGCTGACTTTAGTCCGCGTTGTGCGCTCGAGAGTGACGTCCGTATGCACGACGATAAACGAACAAATTTAATGATCGCACACCGTGTGCGTTGAGTTCGCGGTAAAGCCGTGGCGGACTTTTTATTCGCGGAGCGTACTTTTTTCTCCGCCGCGGAGAAAATTCCGTAGTCTGCGCAGGCCATAAGGAGTATTTTGCCATAACCTCTAGAATTGGCAAAGGGGTTGGCGATCACTGTTTGGCCAATGGTAAACAAGAAACATGCTGCCAGTCTTCATCTGGCGGTACTCCTTTAGTCAGAGAAGTAAAGATGGTCGGAAGTGAACATATTTTAGAAAGTGAAAGTAGAATTGTAAAGTAAATGTCTTTAGTAGTTCACTGGTGCAAAAGTATGAGCAGTTATAAAATACCAGCTGTTGGTGGTGATTTTGTATGCGTATAATTGAATACTATTCCACCAGACTCGGGTTTTTTCCAGTAAATGAGTAAAATCAGTTTTATTTCTGCAAATGGGTTCCAGGAGAAGCGTTACCACATCTCAATATTTAAACCTACCACTGCTTTGGGACAAATCTAGGCTAGTGCCGAGAAGAAGCGCGCAAGAAACTCGGTCACTATTATCCATACTTAATACTTCAGTATCACGTATATAATATTATAATATTAATATTATAAATAGAAAAGTGTGTGTGTCTGTTTGTTTGTCCGTCTTTCACGACAAAACAGAGCGACAAATAGAGGTGATTTTTTAAGTGGCGATATTCGAAAGGAATGGAAAGTGACATAGGCTACTTTTTGTCTCTTTCCAACCTAAAATAGGGTGTGGAAGTTTTAATGGAGCAATCCGAAATTTTCAAGGTAGAATTTCATTTTCACCCCCAACCCCTTATAAGAGGGGGGTGAAATTGTAATGTTACCCCGAATTCAACGCGAGCGAGGCGGCGGTTATCAGCTAGTATAGTATAAACGACAGCCTGTATGCTAGTCCAGCCTAAAATATATGTCCGTGCCAAACTTAATCTAGAACTTCTCAGCTATTTTAGCGTGATTGAGTGACAAAAATCCATACAAACTTTCACATTTATATTAGATATAGGTACTAGCCTTTTGCCAGGCTCTGCTAGCGTAAACTAAACGTTACACTAATGGCCAGCAGCTGCAGCAGTGATACAAAATATCCTATGGTAATTGTTATTCCTCCACAAATATGTGTACGAAGTTTCATGATCTTATCGAATTGATGACCATTTGGATCAGCGGTAGTAAACGCTGCTTCTGAGCCATGGGTCGCGGGTTCGATCCCCGCACAGTACAAATATTTGTGTGCATGAACATGTCTGTTTGTACTAGTCTGGGTGTTTTGTATGTATTATAAGTATGTATTTACAAAAATAAAAGTATATTATGTAAGTTTATCGATTGTCTAGTACCCCATACGACAGGGTACTTAATAGTAGCTTAATTTGGGACTAGATGGCTCTGTGTGGCCCAGTGAAGCATGTCTTAAAATATTTATTTATTATTTATTTATTATGATTGGTCTGGTAGTTCTGCGTGAAAACGTAACAAACAAAGTCACATTCACATTTATAATATTACTAGCTGTACTTTAAATATGATATTTTAGCAATTTAATTGCAATTATATCTTATATATGTCGCAGGCATCTTGAGTGAATCCGCCGTTTACATACGGCGTCGTCAGTTTAGAAACGCTCGCTGATATGTAATATGCCGAAGGCAAAATGTATATTGCCGTGTCATTATATATTATGCCTAAACATTTGATTGACGATTAAAACGCACTAAACTTAATGCCGAGGCAAATTGAAGAATTTAGTTATGTTTCATACCGCACGCGTCGCTGTTGATCAAACAAACAAAATAACGTATAGTATTAATTTTGTGACACAAAATTTATTAAAAATAGAGCTAAATAATACGTGTTAAAAAGATTTCTAACAAAATAAATATGTAGCCGATGTGAGGTTTAGGAGGATACGGAGTAGCGTCGCCGCCAAACAAAAGACTGCATCCGGTTAAGTGCGTTTATTAAAGCACAAACTATATGCATACATTTATAGTGGACCGGCTCTAAGTTGCACTAGCGTGCAAGCAATAGACCAGTTCCGCGTATGTAAAGTATTTGCTTATAGACTCCGAAAGTTCTAATAGCTTGGAAGCATTCAGAGTGCAGTAGGCGAGATTACTTAACTTCATACAAATTAAATTCACTATTTAGGGAAATCGAGGCGTCGATTTCCTTCCGCGAGTCAACTGACTATCAGCGCCATCTAGTATCGAGTCTTGAAACTAAGGGTTGGTGTTAAACGAAATCGTGGCGTCCAAATTCTTGTGCGAGTCAAGTGACTACCAGCGCCATCTATGCATATCTTATGAAACTAACATATGAGATTTCATGAGTGTTACATACTCCCCCTCTGTCTCCGATAGTCGTCCCGACAAGGAAGACAGGATACGGGTGCAGTTAAGAAGCCTTCTTATCATTACAGTCACTCCAGTCGGCTCAAGTATGCTGTGGGTTAACAATCTCATAGGAGGACGGTCCAAGTCTTCTCATCACGATGCAGGATCCATCACGATGAGATGTTTCTTTGCTTCTTTTATGGTTTCTTCATACATGTAACAGTTAGTGCATTTAACAGGACGTTCATTTTCCCCCTCCCCCTGGACTCAAACTACTTGAAAAGCATAGCTCCTAACGTTCGATTTCAAAATAAAACGATTTAAGGGATCATATCTCAATGCCCAATAAGGTTCAATAGCTTTAATGTCAGTTTGGAACGTTTGAAAGGAATATCTTAATGCCCATTAAGGTTCAATAGCTTGAATGCCAGTTTGGAGCGTTTAAAAGGAATATATTAATGCCCAATAAGGTTCAATAGCTTGAATGCCAGTTTGGAGCGTTTAAGAGGAATATCTTAATGCCCAATAATGTTCAATAGCTTGAATGCCAGTTTGGAGCATTTAAGATACCCTAAAAATTTCTTCTTCTTTACTTCAATCTTCTTAAAACTATTACTGTACCGAGGAATGCTTCTACTGTTCCCGAACTCTGAATACCATTGTAGTTCGACTTGCACAAAGCGATGGATCTGCGGCGGTTAACATGGTATTAATCAGTCTCTAGAACTGTTTGTCAGAGAGGTTGACGCTTTATCTTGCGTTGACGTTGAGTTGTGGTGTTATCTCGACGAGTCGTAGTAATCCTCCCAAACTTTGTGACTACTAATCTCGGTTCGTGTCGGGCCGCCCGTTGGGCGCCAGATTGTAGCCGATGTGAGGTTCAGGAGGATAAGGAGTAGCGTCGCCGTCAAACGAAAGACTGCTTCCGGTTAAGTGCGTTATGCGTACATTTATAGTGGACCGGCTCTAAGTTGCACTAGCGTGCAAGCAATAGACCAGTGCCGCGTAAGTAAAGCATTTGCTTATAGACTCCGAAAGTTCCAATAGCTTGGAAGCGTTCAGAGTGCAGTAGGCGAGATTACTTAACTTCATACAAATCAAATTCACTATTTAGGGAAATCGAGGCGTCGATGACCTTCCGCGATTCAACTGACTACCAGCGCCATCTAGTATCGAGTCTCGAAACTAAGGGTTGGTGTTAAACGAAATCGTAGCGTCCAAATTCTCGTGCAAGTCAAGTGACTACCAGCGCCATCTATGCATATGTTATGAAACTAACATATGAGATTTCATGAGTGTTACAAATATGATTTTAAGGACATAATTACCATAGTAAGTTAAAAAAGTTTTAAGATCTTTAAGCGGAAGCATTAAAAAAGCCGTGGACAATGGGGACTACCGTTTCTTTGCTCACCAGTTGGCGTCACTGTAGACTGAGGTCCGGAGGCACAGCTGTCAAAGGCGATTGGCGCCTAATTGAATCTAATTAAGGTTTGGCCAGGCGGGCGCTATACCATTAAGCCACTGAGACATTGCGACTCAGCACGAATTTTTTAAGCATATTCGTAACGCTGTAAGCGAGCGCTGAGTCGCAGTGTCTCGGTGGCTTAATGGCATGGCGCCCGCCCGGCATGCGAGGAGATGCGGGTTCGAGTCCCACCTGAGACGTAATTTTTCAAGTTTATATACTGATATTATAACTGCAATTTAATTGCTAAAATATCTAATAAAATTTACGTTCTAATTTTTAATATTTAAAAGTATGGGATAGTTATTAAAAATACGATTAGAAGCATTAATTTACATATACAATACTTTATTTACACGAGACATCACTAGACGTTTGTCACTCTGTTCCACGTTATCATTCTGTTGTTGACGTAACCTGGCACCGGCTCTGATTGGATAATTTGTTTGTATGCGAAAATTATCAAAATATCGTGACATAAGACAGCTGAAACAAACCGGTTTAATCAGACAATTTCCAAGTTATTTTTTTATTTTTATTGCTGTCTATATTTCTGCTGTTTTCTTGTGTTTACGCCAACACTGTATAGAGGCAACGGCAGGTCAACCTACCTAACGTTAATGGTCATTGAAATGATTTTACACTTTAAGTCCAAGAAGTAGAGATCAATATCAATTGTGGAAATTTGACGTTTTGTGTTAGGTTGACGTGCTGTTGTCTGAACTTTGAAACGAAACATAATATGATTAGTAGGGTTAGCGTGTTTAAAGGAGTAAAGCGATAAAATATACTCTTCGCTAGGTACTCCTTAAAAAAATATTATCTCGTGACTGAGACGGAATTGTTAATAACGGCTTAGAGACCCTCGGTGAGTGCGTCTAAAATTTCCTAATACCATATACAGTTTCATATTAAGGCAAAAAGCTACGAAATACGATCTAGTAGAATGCTTTGTATTTTTAGGAACAATGAATCATGCTATCGACGTACAAAATATGAACACTGTTTTGTCAGATCTGAACTTAAAAAGTCGTTGAAAATACAATTCCATAAATAAAAATTTCGACTGCTTCAGGTGGGACTTGAACCCAGAATCTTCCGCATACCGGGCGACTACACTAATCTATTGAGCTGCAAAGACATTGTTAGTATCGGCGAATTCATTCAAGGCTTTATACTGTAAGCCAGATAATTACAGGACACCTCATACTTTCTATCTTCTTCTCTTATTTTGAAAGAAGTTCGTCTTAGTCACTATTTTTAACTCAAGAACGACTGGACAAATTTTTATGAGATTTGATTTTAGATTTTTTGGAATGCTTTCATTCAGAATAGGATAATGTGACTTTTATGTATAAAAAAACACTCTATCACCAACCTGTCGCAGCATATTAAAGGGCAAAACAACGTGCCAGGTCAGCTAGTAATGAACATTGTGCTATTCCAAATATTAGTTATTTATTTTCTAAGAATCTCAAATTTTTTAAGACATCTTTTCTTTTTCTTTTTTTTTTTGATAACATCACATACATTTTTCTGATCCCAATTTGAATAACTATTCAAAGCATTCGTATTTTGGAAACCAGAAACAACAACAAGGTACCACAAACACCTAGACCCGAGAAAATGTAGAGAAGCACTTTTTTCCTACATTGACCCGTCCGGGAATCGAACCCGGGACCTCGGAGCAGACGACACCTTGAAAACCGGTGTGTACGCCACTCCGCCACGGAGGTCGTCGAAATGACAACATGCGGACGAGAAGAAACTGTAAGGTTCCGTTTTGACTATCATGTACTCTAAAAATAGTTTTCAAGGTAAGCAAAAGGTATACTTATAAAATATTCCAAAATCGGCAGGATCGCGGATTTCTTATTCAATCGGTCCTAAACATTTCCCACGAGCGCAATAATTCTAATATTGAACAGGTAAACCAGCCCAACCTTATTTAATATAAATGAGAAAATATTAACACTTTTTTCTATATGAAATACGACTGAATACAGTAAAAAAAGTAACAGCCTATAATCATCCCACTGCAGGGAAAAGGCCTCCATCATTGAATTCAAGTTAACTACTGCAATGATGGGAACAAACCCGAGCAACGTTTGAAAATTCGAAACTTTTTGTTGCCCGACCCGGGGATCGAACCTGGGACCCCGAGATCTTGGCCCAGTATTTAAACCACTAGACCAACGCGCGGGGCGTTGGAATACAGTAAGCAGAATAGTAAATAATTTGCATTAATTGCTCGCATAAACATTTTTTATAACAACAGCCGAGCCGATCACAAACCCGAGCAACGTTCAAAAATTCGAAACTTTTTGTTGCCCGACCCGGGGATCGAACCTGGGACCCCGAGATCTTGGCCCAGTATTTAAACCACTAGACCAACGGGGCGTTGGAATACAGTAAGCAGAATAGTAAATAATTTGCATTGAATGCTCGCATAAACATTTTTTATAACAACAGCCTATGCATGTATTCCGATTCTCTGTGATTACTTCTTTGCAAGTGATTAATATGCGATTTGCTAAAAAAAATTCATAAATAATAGGGGTTAAAGTATGAAATTGCCGATTATTTTCCCACTTTTTATTTTGTTTATAGCTCCTAAGTATAGTCATATTATTGCGTAATTCTTTTTGTATTGTATCAAAAACTAAATAAAGTAACTTTTGACTAAAAAAAAATGCAATACTAGTGCCTATTACTTCAAAGGAAGTCGTTGAAAAGACCCCTTACAATGTGTCAGCTGACCTTCTTGCTTCAATTAAGTATATTTGTATTATATACTTTGATTTTCAGAAATTTAAATACTATAATGCGTAGCTTTATAACCATCTAACTTTCATCTTTAATTGCATTGACAACGGTTCAGGCGTTTATAAAAAAAATAAAAAATTGTTAGTATTGAAAAATGACTTTTCTCGATTTCGTCCATACAAAACGGCAATTTCATACTTTAACCCCTAATAAAACAATTTGAAGCCTAGTTCCTATTGTTAAAATAAAGTAAATTAATTAAACTCGTAGAAAATACACATAAATGTATTTCTAGATTCCCTAATCAATTTACGGCCATTTCCAATAACCTATCTATATTCAGTTTTGGCATATCGGAGATAGAAAACAACTTCTGTCTTTGTTACTCTGGACGGCAAAAACAGAGATAGAAACTGTTTCGTATCTCCGATATGTCAAAACTGAAGATAGATAGGTTATTGGAAACGGCCGTTAGGGTTAAGCAAAAAATTTAAACCTTTTTAATCTTTATTAAACTATAATCCCGTGTCATGGTTTAATCCAGATTCCTTCAGAAACTCTACAGATTAACGTTTCTACACGCAAGCTGCATTTTGTGTTCCACCGAACGCACTAATTCCAGCTTAATCGCTTGTATCAGTGAATCAGTCAGTGGTAATGTGGATTCCGTACGTATGGCTCGCATATCCGAGCTCATTAGTACAACTGCACTGGTCAAAGATGCGTCAGACGCACGAATCCTGGTATGGCGATTATGGGAAATCCCTGCTGAAAATGACTGGCATGAATCAACAGGGTTACTTTCTTTCTTCTCGTATGACTTTTCATCAAGGATCTGGTGTCAGAGTTTTTACTGTCTAATACAGGCCTCTGAAGTGATTATTCTCTGACGGGGCTGATGAGGTGTGAACATAGATAATCTTTTGTTCATAATCGACAAGCTATGTTTATACTTTATAATCTTTAAATGTGCCATTAAAAAGCTGTCGTAAGTATACTGCGACTAGAAGTATACTGTCAGGAGGAGACAAATCCTTTTCTCACTCGGCTAAAATGTGATCACAAACCCGTTTGGCAAGCAAAGCGGTTATAAGAAAATCTTTATATTTAGGTAGAGCTATGTATAGTCGACTGATGATGACGAAGTAAAAAAAACAATTGACGGAGCATATAAGTACCTGAATATGAAAGCAAAATACAAGTTACTTACTCACTAAGGAAATCGTTTGACAAGCAAAAACTACTGCCAGCAAGAAATGTAACGTCAAATGGCCATTTCTGATATAGTATATAGATCCCATCACTCCAAGCACTGTGTTGTATGATGCAAGAAAGAGACACAGCCAAAGTCCCACCTCGAGCACGATAGGTCTTTCCTGAAAGAAAATTAACGAATCAAAATAACGTTAATAAGGAACTTTACTAAATAAAATTCCTTAAAAAAGTGTTTTTTAAAACGCAGCGGCAGGTCAACCTACCCAAAAAGTTAAAGGTCATCGAATTGATTTTAAACTTTAAGTCCAACAAGTAGAGATCAATTTAGTAAATAAGTTTTATGGTAGGTTGACGGGCTGTTGTCTGTTCTTATACATTGATGAAACTCCACTGGCTTACAATGTAAAGCCTCAAATAAATTTGTTTAAACAAACAATGTCTTGGTAAGTCAAATGGTTAGATCGGTCACCCGGTAAGACAAGGTTCGTGGGTTCAATTCTTTTCAATTTAAACTTTAGATTATTAAAATTTTTGGATTTGTCTTCTGTTGCTTAATTAAATAAAGACAACATTTTTTTGAATTTTTTAATATTTATATTGAGCTACCATAACAAAACTGTTGCTAACCGATGGTTGGTTAGCAACAGGGGCCTAATTCGCGTAACCGAATCGCAGTTCGATCGTGATTGAATTGGACGATTTTGACATTTAGCCCATACTAGAACTGTCAAAATCTTGTCGTTCAATAACGATTGTGATACGATTTGGTTACGCGAATTAGGGGACAGTTTTGTTATACTGTTTTCTTGAGTTTACGCGAACACTATACATTGAAATGAAAGATAGTTTACGGATTTAGAACGCGTTTATTTTTGATTTAACCCGACGTTTCGAAACCTTTACAGCGTTCATGGTCACGGGTAGACTAAGGTATTATTCGTCTTTAAGATGGTAATTTGAAAAAATGTTTAACTACCGCCTCTAATTTTTATCGTCAGTTATGTTCCTTTTCACACAAAATGAGCTAACTGTGTCCGGAGTCTTCGCAGTGTTGCCATGGTTTGTGGACTTCAATGATGATAAGACAGGGTCCCAAGCAGCTAGTAAATTCCATCCATCTTCTCTATTGAAATAAGGATAGTCTACCCGTGACCATGAACGCTGTAAAGGGTTCGAAACGTCGGGTTAAATCAAAAATAAACGCGTTCTAAATCCGTAAACTATCTTTCATTTCAATGAACAGTTTTGTTATTTTACTAGCTGTTGCTGACTTTTACCGCATAAATTACGACATCATCCTACAGAAACTATCATCAAAGAAAGTGGTTTCCGACTTATTCTCAGGCCTACTAGATAAAAAAAAATAGGAATCGGTCAAGCCGTTCCGGAGGAATTGGGTAACAAACACTGGGTCATGAGAATTTTGTGTCTGTTTATAGAAAGATATCGCTTTTCAAATGACAAAATAATGCATTTAATACGCTTTTATATTTATCACTTGGGCATTAGATAATTATGTCAAATAACCTGAAATAACGAAGCATAAAGAAACAATTTTAAACATAAATACTAATGAAAATATAAAGCTGAACCAGAATTCTCGTTGCGGTAATTTTTAAGCGGCATGTAAAAGTATGCTAGCTTTTGACAAAGGAAAAATAGGAAAAGAGTCTTAGCTTATTTGTTTAGCGTATGCATACAGGGCGAAAATATAAAATATACTTACTTAATTTTATATAGCTTACAAACGGAACACGAGCTTTTTTAATTTTAGCAAACAGCTTCTACTATTAACAGCTACACATAAATCTGTTGACGTTAGTGCAAACCAGTTAAAAACGTTTGCTGCTTTTTTAACAGGTTATCAATTTAGAATTAGTAGTTTCGTTTAGTTAACTAAAAATCCGTCAACGACCCACCTCTAGTCATTGGTTCCACCTTGCCTATGCTGCTTTAATGAGTTCTAGGTACTAGGCTTGCGTCTCTTTTGCCCTACTGTACTATTCCGAAATCTATGCGTAGAATGATATAAAGCTTTAAACTCGGAAGCAATATTCACGAAAATAACCATTGGTTTTAATAATTTATAGGAACCAAATAAAACCGCAAGTTAACATACATACAATGCCATCTATTGGGGAATGGCAAACTAAACTTATAATTTATTACAGTATACGGTCATCAGACTGACACCGATAGTGATCAGGTTTTTAGCATTTGTTACGCCCTCTTTGATAGACAAAAAATATGTTACTTAATAAGGATTTAATAAAGTGATACCTTCTGTACTAATGTCGATGTCAGTAATAATGTCAGTGGCACCGGTTTAGCGAATTTCAATGCTAGAATAGTACAATTGTCTACAACATTACTAAATCATCACAATTTGATAGGCTTAAGAACAAAAGCCATTATTTACAGTGATTTATCTATACTAATATTATAAAGCTGAAGAGTTTGTTTGTTTGTTTGTTTGAACGCGCTAATCTCTGGAAATACTGGTTCGATTTGAAAAATTATTTTTGTGTTAGATAGTCCATGTATCTAGGAAGGCTTAAAGCTATATAACATCACGCTGCGACCAATAGGAGCGAAGCATCTGTGAAAAATGTTACAAAAATAATCGCGATCATAAAAACAGAAATTGACGCGTACGAAGTCGCGGGGAACAGCTAGTAGTAAATAAAGTTTTAAGGGTGACTGTACTGTTTGTATTCAGATTACCAAATACTTAGAAATAATTCTACATGACGTAATAATTCAACCTGTATAACATCTCACGATATTAAATTAAGCAACAAAACGTTTTAAATTCCACCCTATATTATTACACAAAGGTTTCCCTAATAAATGAACAGCGTAAAACTGTTCCACAACAAAATCACTTTTGTAGAAGTTACACTAACGTTTCTTTGAGAACAGCATAGAAATTTTAAAGTCGCAATCTTTAGTAGCGTGTGGTAGCGATTGCTAGATTGTCTTAACAAGATCCTACCTCGAGGCAAACGCCATTCAAAGGAAAACATGTGCATGTTTTACTTTGTAAGTCCTTCCTGCCCCCCGGCATGTTTGATCAAAATGACAAGGAATACAGAATGCTCTCTCCAACAGAATTTTAAAATTTATTTTTTACTAGGAACTTGCATGTTTGAATTTATCAAGCGGATTTATGCTACCTACACTAGATCGTTGGTCCACCTACTGATAGCCTGACAACCATGCTGACAACCTACAATAGACTGTTTTCTTGAGTTTACGCGAATACTATACCTATATTGAAGTAAAAGATAATAATATGTTTACAGATTAATTCGGACACGAGCAGACTCAGTCTGCCCGTGCCCATGATTACAGCGTTTATTCGAAACTTCGGGTTAAACCGAAATAAATGCGAATTATAGTCCCTAAACATATATTTTATTTTATTTCAATTGAGGTGATTATTACGAGGTCAAATTACCTCTAATGATAGTGAAGATAGATGTTTAAATCAGTATATGACAACCTACAGTTTTAGAGTAAGCACCAACTGAATGAACTGAATACTGCAGCATGGTAGTCCTTATTATTTTTCTCTGTGAATGTCATCAATGCCAATTATCACGAAAACCTCTTTTAAGAGACCTTTGTCTAGCTGTGAACTATAAGTTTACAGCTAGACAAAGTATCAGGTAGAAATAATGATCGAGTTGAGCTAGTTTAATGACATTTTTTTTAAGGATTAATATGCTGACTATAAGTCAGCTTTTCACACTAGACTCAGATTCGTGTACTAGAAAAAGGTGCTTTTAGGTTCTGCTGTGACGCAACCATCGTTTTAAACAGAAAAACGTGCAAAAAAAATATTGGTTGCTTAAAGCTTACAGCAGATGCCTGGCAAAAATATCAAAGGTGGGTTCAAGTTGTGATTGTCATCTGAACCAGGCGAAATGTTATTCAGTAAATTGTGCTCTAGGCTAGCAATTTAATCAGTTTCAAAATTTTCCCCGTAGTTCTGAATTCTGATTATGATACCGATAACAATTTTGTATGCTAGCTGCCCGTCCCGGCTTTGCACGACGACGTTACCAGTGTAGATAATGCAAGCAAATTGTCTTTATAAGACCATGTTTATCCTGTAAACACTTCTCATGTGAATATTTCTAAATCATGACGACCTCCGTGGCGGAGTGGCGTACACACCGGTTTTCAAGGTGTCGCCTCTCTGAGGTTCAGGGTTCGATTCCCGGCCGGGACAATGTAGAAGAAAATGGTTTTTCTAAATTTCCTCGGGTCTGGGTGTTTGTGATACCTTCGTTGTTTCTGGTTTCTAAAATACGAGTGCTTTAAATAGTTACTCAAATTGGGATCGGAGCAATGTATGTGATAATGTCCTTATTTATTTATTTATTATTAAATCAGTTTTTTTTTTCATATGGATGTCAAACATTTTGTTTTATACAAACCGTCTCCTGACCAGCACAAACATAACAAATTTATTATTATTATGTTAGTAATTTTCCAATCACGGGACTATGGAGTCCCGGACCTTTAGAAGGCGTACGAGGGGCCAAAGCCAACTCGCAGAGGCCTGTTAGACAACATTTATCTAAATGATGTAATGTGACACCAACCGACGATTATCCCTGTGCGCACTATACAAGTACACCCAAGGACAACCCCCAGTTAGTGCAGGACTATTGCAGAAAGTGGATACAAAGGATACTGGGCTATGGGTTTGGGTGCTAGTTGACTGGGTAACTGGGACTATGGAAGGACTATGGCCCCTGCTTGACCTATGTTACTCACACGGATAAAATGGCAAGGGGTGACTAGCACACTCGTTTAATGGGCCCCCGAAAACGGCCGCTAGCACATAGTGACGTAGCGACAAGGGGGCAACATAGCCTGAGGTGCTTAAGGAGTGGAGAAATATTACACGGCTCTCAGAACAACCCCGGTAATCCGTTCAAGATCCCTACAAGCATCTTACTGCAATACTTCCTTCCTCCGAGCATTTCTGCTCTAGTGACTTTCCACTCAAGCCGGCCAATGAAGGCAAGCAAGAGGTGGGAGATATATTCCTCGTCAGTGTTCACTCCGGACAACCAATGAAAGCAAGCCAGAGGTAAGGAACAGAGCTACTCCCGGGAGCATTCAGGTTCGTGGGGTCACTACTGCCCAACAGCTCGCCACAAGCTGCCCTGCGCGATAATTATCCCACCGCAGGGAAAAGGCCTCCATCATTGAATTCAAGTTACCACAGCCGATTTTCTTTGTTCACCCCACCCAATTCCCGTTCTTAGCCATTCAGTTCCACAAGTTCTCTCTACATAATTGCTCTATATTGTTAAAAGTCCTACCCTACGTTTTCCTAAGCGGTCGCCATTTGGAGTAAGTTTACGCTAATGGCTTATTGAAATATTACTAAAGTTGGTATGAAAAACTTTTACATATTGATAGGTGAACTCTGGAATATTATCCATGCATATTGCCATGTATTTTATGTTTTGCTGTGTAACTTGTCAAATAAAAAAACATAGCAGTTTAAAATAAAGTTAGTTTCAAACATGGACCTACTCTTTTTATGGTTCCTTTAATGGCCTGCTCAGACGAGGGATTTCTGTCCGCTGACTTTTTTGTCCGCTAAAATAGATCGCTTACTACTGTATCGAGTAACGGAAACGAGGGATTAAAAGTGCCGCGTTCAAAAAGTCCCCCGAATCACCGAGGACATGCAAAGAGCGGACCGGACAAAAGTCCCCGAAAGAAAAAGAGCTCGTGTGACTAGGTGAAGCAACGCACATGGCGGACTTTAGTCGGCGTTGTGCGCTCACGCGGAGAAAAGTCCGTCGTCTGCGCAGGCCATAGGTTATGAGGAGCTAACACCCTAAAATAATGGCACTTTCTCTTTCTGTAAGTTCGAGTTCGATTCCCGAATGGGTCAATGTAGAAAAAAGTTATGGATTTAGAAAATTATTTTGCTAATGATTTCCGCTTGTTAATATACCGGCCTAGATACCTTCACCACACTACCCGCACTAACACTGATTGAGCAAGCACTATTTCATGCAGGAAAACCGCCCGCCCTCCCTCAAAAATGCATGCAGTACAGTTAATGCAATTATTAGTACCCAACACCAATATAATAAAAACCTCGACGCGTTTCGCCACTTCACGTGGCATCCTCAGGAGATGTTGTCGCCTTCGCTGCGCTCCGACGACTAAGCTGTGAAAACTGGCGAACAGGCCTTTTATAGAAACTCCCCACTACGACAACAGGTTGTGACGTTCAATCTGCGTTGTTATTGAAATTGGTTTGATTTGATTGAAAGTGGTTTGAGTTTTAATTTAAATGATAATTATGATTTTAAATTAAATAAATTTGAATTTAAATTATAATTATTGTGATTTGAATTTAAATTTTAATTGTGATTTGAATTTGAAAAAATATTGAGTAGTGGGGAAGTGACGAAACTGACCTGTTCATTCAACAATGTAAGCGTGTTGTCTTTTTTATGTTTTATGTTTGTTAGAACAATTAGAAATTCAAATCACAATAATTATAATTTAAATTCAAATTTATTTAATTTAAAATCATAATTATCATTTAAATTAAAACTCAAACCACTTTCAATCAAATCAAACCAATTTCAATAACAACGCAGATTGAACGTCACAACCTGTTGTCGTAGTGGGGAGTTTCTATAAAAGGCCTGTTCGCCAGTTTTCACAGCTTAGTCGTCGGAGCGCAGCGAAGGCGACAACATCTCCTGAGGATGCCACGTGAAGTGGCGAAACGCGTCGAGGTTTTTATTATATTGGTGTTGGGTACTAATAATTGCATTAACTGTACTGCATGCATTTTTGAGGGAGGGCGGGCGGTTTTCCTGCATGAAATAGTGCTTGCTCAATCAGTGTTAGTGCGGGTAGTGTGGTGAAGGTATCTAGGCCGGTATATTAACAAGCGGAAATCATTAGCAAAATAATTTTCTAAATCCATAATTAGTTATGGATTTCCGCAAAGTAACGCCTGAGTCTATTAATTTGTAGAAAAAAGTGTTTGGTTGCGCGTAGTATTGATATTATTAAATTTTTAATTATTGCATCTACCCTCCATGACACGCACTCGGCACTGCCATAGACAGCAACTCCTGTCAAAGGAAAAGAAGATAGCCGTTTTTCTACATTTTCTCGAGTCAGTGTTTGTGGCACCTTCGTCGTTTCTGATGTCCAAAATGCGAGTGCTTTAAATGGTTATTCAATTTGAGATCAGAACAATGTGTGTGATGTTGTCCACATTTATTTATTTATATAGTCTTACCTAAAAGACACTTAAATAATGGCTGTTGATTGGTTGATTGATTGATAGTCTATCAAATAAATAACTTACTTCAAGAGCTCCCATTAACAGGATTAGACCTAGCATAACCTGAGCTGGTACCATGATCAGCAGCATTATCTGTAGCACCATCGACATTCGCCCTTTGCTGCTCATGTGTACGAGGACATAGAGTATAATGAGGCATATTACTGATGTCTGAAAAAGTAAGGGGACTACTAGTGCTAAGTGCTGCTCCCCAACTGATTTAATTTTATTACTTCTAAACTAAATCAATTCTGAAAAAACTAGAACAGTATCATTTTAGAAAATTACCTCTAGTATTTATTTAATCACTGTTAACTGCTTTTCATTCTGGCGCTCTTTCGTATTGTACTTTACTTATTGCTAAAAGCAGCCGCTTTTAGCGTTAGCGAGAATTTCGACTTTATAAATAACTAAATGAAAAGTATACTGTGATTCAATAAATACTAGAGGTAATTTTCTAAAATGATAACTACATACTGTTCTAGTTTTTTGAGAATTGATTTTGTTAAGAAGTAATAAAATATCCGATTTGGCTAAATATGATGATACCAGTATTTAAACTTGAAAAATAGGTATGTCTCAGGCGGGACTCGAACCCGCATCTCCATGCATCTTTCCTTTTGGGTGTTTTAAGTAAGAGTGCGAAAACTCTGAAGGTGGTTTCAGATTATGCTGTAATTTAATAGCTTATATCATATAGTTCATAGCACAAAAATATCGTGCACCATACATTATTTTGAACACGTCCACATTTATAATTAGGTTATGTACCCTATAATTAGGTTAGTTAGTAGATTATATCCTTATTTGCTAAACTATTTTAGCACAATAGAATAGCTTGTTCTGAAAACAGCTTAACTCATTTGATGAAACGACGTTGGCTTACAGCAATAAGAATACGCTTGAAAAATAGACGCCTAGTATTGTCTCGGTGGTGACATTGGTAAAACGCCGCGCCCGGTATGCATGGAGACATAATTTTTCAAGTTTAAATACTGATCTTATACTAGCAATTAAGTTGCTAAATAAATCTATACTAATATTATAAAGCTGAAGAGTTAGTTTGTTTGTTTGTTTGTTTGAACGCGCTAATCTCAGGAAGTACTGGTCCGATTTTAAAAATTATTTTTGTGTCGGATAGTCCATTCATAGAGGAAGGCTTTAGGCTATATAACATCATGCTGAGACAAATAGGAGCTAATCATGATTGAAAAATGTTGAAAATATAATCGCGATCATAACAACGGAAATTGACGTGGACAAAGTCGCGGGGAACAGCTAGTATCATATAAAGTTTTGATGATGATGTTTCATAAGTGAAAAAGTTGGAAGAGAAAGTATGTTACTTCGCGAAACCATTACTGTTTAGTTTATCAAGTGTTAAATTTCTTATTTAAGAAAAGACATCAAAAATACTTACAATTTTAAGCCATGCTATACACAAAACTGCATCACGCAGTGCCCGCCTTTTGAAGTTCAATGCGTCTTGGTCTAAATTTCTCTCTTCGTTACCTGAGGTACTAATTAACATCATTATAATGTTTATAAAGGTAATTAATAAAAAATTTATAACTAAAAATTATGGTTTGTTTTGGTTTGTTTGTTTACGAATGTGACAGTGTCTTAACTCATAGACAAGACGATACATGACATTCATGTCTATGAAAACTATGGTTTGAAAAACAAGGTCAGTTCGAAAAGGTTTTATAATGATTTAATTTGAAAAAGTATTCGTGCTACTCAATACATATTCCATGGAATACCTAAATATTAGTATGGCGTAGACAATTAAAAGGAAAAATAGTAAATCTCAAAAAGGGTGAAAAGGGGTTTGAAATTAGTTTTAAAGTCGACAGTATTTAATAAAAAGTAACCGAAATTTTAAATCGCAAGTTACTAAATCTTTATTGAGGTGATCTTTGTTATGTTATTTTTAACTACCTACTCGTATATGTATAGCACAACACAATTTCTTACATGACTAAGATTGTTTATGCATATGTGTATGTGAGTGTGTGTATGTATGCATATGTAAATGCATATAACCTGTAACTATAGTGGAATATTTTCAGAATTAAGTTAAAATAATTCGTATGGATTGCATTATGATAATTGGTACAAAAGGTTGTTTGTTAGCCTAAAGACCGGGGCAGCTCCCCGGCGACATTGTTTAACTGTATTACTAGCATTGTTTAGAGGGAAACCTGTTATTGGCCATATAATTGTCAAACTTTTATAAAATGTTACATACTTTATATATACGCTGTTGGTTTTCTAAATAAAATAAAATAAAAATAAATAAAATAAAATCACGATAAGGACAAGAACCAAGTTCAACAGCCGATGGCTGATTTCTAGTTAATACAGCCTGTAACAGTGAAACGACACTGTTGTTGAATTATTAACGATCATGGATGAGAGCTTCCTGGTCGGTTAAACTAAGAAAAAAAACTGCTGCGGATTAAGTCGTGTCTTAGAAGGCATCCTAAGAATTAGATCGCGTCTTCTGTCGTAAGATAGAAGTCGTAAAAATAAAACTCTGAACCAGGCCACTTGGAAAACTCTTAATACGGCTATACACGACAAAAAAAAAGCTACGTTATAAAAAAATCGGTAAATTATTAAATTGGAGCGTCGCAGCCGACCGATTTTTAACTACAGGTAAAAAACTCACCAACGTTCACCGACTATCAGGATTTACCGACTCAGGCAGTTGTACCACCACGGCGAGGAGGTGACTAACACCCGTATTTATAAACAAGTAAAAGTAATTACCTACTTGAGCAAAAGTAATTACTTACGTGACGACCTCCGTGGCGGAGTGGCGTACACACCGGTTTTCAAGGTGTCGCTTGCTCCGAGGTCCCGGGTTCGATTCCCGGACGGGTCAATGTAGAAAAAATGTGTTTTTCTACATTTTTCTCGGGTCTGGGTGTTTGTGGTACCTTCGTTGTTTCTTGTTTCCAAAATACGAATGCTTTAAATAATTATTCAAATTGGGATCAGAACAATGTATGTGATGTTGTCCACATTTATAAAAAAAATATATTTAATTATAAAAAAAAATATTTTATTTATAAAAAAAAAATATTTTTACGTAACAATTTGTATCCCGTAATCTAGTAATTACTAGAAGTTAGATTAAACTATCAAAAGTTAGCATTCTGAGCGAAATAAATGTTTAATAATGGTGATCCATTTCCTTCACTCAAGCACTACTACTACTAGGTATTAACACATTAAGTTATGACTTTTTTAAGCAATAAGTCATTAGTAACGTAACGGCCTAGGCCTCTATTATTGAATTCAAGTAAGCATAGCAAAGGTTGCAAACTCGAGCGATGTTAGAAAATTCAAAACTTTTTGATGCTAGACCCGGGGATCGAACTCGGGTCCCTGAGATCTTAGCCCGGTGTTTAATCTACCTCCTAGTGATCCACCCTGGGCAACGGCATCTTTGTTTTTCTAACCAATGATGACGGCTAACAGATCCCTCTGCGGTGGTAGGCTTCGTAAGAGGCTGCCTGGATGCTACCACCCTCCTGCCGGAGTCCAGCGCCAAACAGTTTTTCTGTGTTCTGCTGGTTTATGGGAGAACCAGTGCCACTTTTTGGGTAAGCTCGCTTCATCTTAGGCTTCTTCATAACTGTAGAGTTAAGTATATGTAGTCAAGAGCAAGCCCATCGATACTAAAAAAAATAAAAAAAATACTCGCATCGCGCTGCTCGTCAGTTTCTGGTTTCTATCCAAACTCGCTTCTGCTTCATCGTCAGCGGTGAAACAGTACGAGTACCTTAGGAGTGATTGATCTCATTGTTATAAAGCTCACGAATCAAATTTAACTTTTACATGAACAAATAAAAGAAACTTATACCAAATGCTTTTTAAAAACTTTAAAACCTTTTTCAAATTGCAACTCAAATTTTTCAAGCGAATCTGAACCCAGACATTTCAGACATAAAGACCAAACCACTCAATCCAGCTAGATTAAAAATTTAAATCTATTTAATTTGCCGACTTCGCACTTCGTTCCTAGTTAAACGATGCAAATCCGGACCAATAATTGCTAAACTTCGCAGAAATGTGAAGCAGAACTTAAGATATTTATTTTTTGCTGACTTCAAATAGTCTTGAATGAACCATTAAGTGTTTAAAAAGGATATTTTAAATAGATATGCAGAAAACTATTGCTTTAAAAGTTGTAATTCATATCTTTATAACTGCAGAGTGAATATAATTTTCAACTAAATAAAAGAAGGAAGAGTTTCTGAATACGAACACAAGGAATTTTTTTTTTCCAATTTAGGAAACTGGTAAGTCATTCGTTATACTTACTTGTCAGCAGATATTATATCCTATTTATTGTTATTATCATCAGCACAGAAAAAGACAAAAGGTAAGAAAGGCGATGCAGGCGAGGCAGACGCGCCATAGAGTTTATGAGTAAATGCTTGTAAGCGCTGTGATGGGTTGCGCAACGTCGTTTATGTGTAGTGTGGCGCAAGCGGCCAACATTCGGTTCTCATACAAATGGCGCATGACAGCCTTTCTAACCTTTTTCCATGTTCTGTGATCATCGCCATCACCAAAAGTCCAACGCTTGACACAGTTCACTCCAAAAGAAGGATCATGCCTTAATCGCCTCGCTTGTCAAACGGGTTTGCGATGGCCAAGGAGGAGAGGAGAGGTGACCCTTGCTGCCCGTCTTTTCTTGGCAGTACTCCTTTATTCGCCCCTTATGACACCCAGAGGAAGAGAAGGGGCGGTGCTATTATTTTGTATGTGCGACACAAAGCGACATCGAAAATATTTATAAACCACCAAATTTAATTTTCATAAAACTGGTAAAAATTTATTTTTTTAGCTCTGTATTATATTCTACAAATTTATATCCTTAAGACTTTATATTATCTCTGGTCGAGTGGCTTAAATATCGGTGTTCAAGGTATCGCCAGCTCTGAAGTTACAGGTTCGATTCCCGTACGGATCAATGCATAAAAAACACTTTTTTTGTCTCTGGTCAAAATTCGTCCGTGTCTCTGGTAAAGGTGTTTGGGGCAGGCCTATGTCCAGCCGTGGGTATCGTTTGATGATAATAATCATGAAAAAAAAGTTCTCTCCATAAAAAAGTACCTAGCCGAATCATGAAAAACAAAGCAACAGAATCGATTAAAAGTGTTTTTTTTGGTCAGTAAAAATTTTAAAAATCAGTTTTCCGAGCTATAATAATGTTTAAAATACAATGCTCTAAATAAAAACTTCGACAGCCTTAGGCAGATTCGAACCCACAACACTTGAATGCTCTGGGTATTGAATTACCAACATATTGTTTGTTTGAACAAATTCATTTCAGGCATTACGCAAACCAGCGTAGTTCCATCACTGCTTCGGTAGTGTAACTCCAATATTTTTCTTTATTTTTACAAAAACGTTCATGTTTTGTACCTGTCCTGTCAGATTTATGCTTCTATAAACAAGCCACATTCGCAATTTCACAACAATATTATTATTGCAATACACACCGTCCGCGTAACTGAACGCAACGGTAGATTGAACTGACTAATTACTGCCTCGCGCCGCAACAGTGGCTTGGCAGTGATGATCTGATGACGGCTCTAATTGTAACATTCAATATTGATTTTGTTTTATTTTATTAAGCTATTGCATAGCTTGTATCGCGGGCCTTGAGCGTGGAGACCGAATCCAGAAATTCCGTAACGAATATAACCTAACCTAACAACTAAACACACTCGGGGCAAGGCACGATCGAACTATTTTGAATTTCCGAAATTTAAAAGAATTTAGAAGTAAATAAAGATTTTGAGAGTATGGTTGCCTATGGTAACCATATCTGCCAAAATAATTACAAAATTTAGCTATTGCATAGCTTCTATCGCGGGCCTTGAGCGTGGAGACCGAATCCAGAAATTCCGTAACGAAAATAACCTAACTCCGACCGGCACAGCGGGGATACTTTTTAGTTTTATAATTGCATAAGTTGATCAAAATTGCTATGCAATAGCTTTACCGCGGCAGTCTCCGAGTGCCACACGTCTTTTTTATTATCAATATTGATCATGTTTTATTTTATTTACTAGCGGACCTCGCGAACTTTGTATCGCCTCAGAATAGTATTGATTTTGACGTCTTAAATGTCATTGTCATCAAATATGGCGTGGTTGGAAAAAAATATCAAAAAAATACACTAACCAAAGTTTTTTGAATTAACTTTCCAACGTTTTTAATACTTATTATCCTATTCCTGACAAAGATGAATACAAAAATACCAAAATCATAAAAATCGTAGCCGTTCTCGAGTTATTTAGTGGTGTTACTAACACGACTTTCTTTTATATACACAAGGTATATATAAGTATATATAATAATAGGGGTTAAAGTATAAAATTGCCGATTATTTTCCCACTTTTTATTTTGTTTATAGCTCTTAAGTGTAGTCATATTATTGCGTAATTCTTTTTGTATTGTGTCAAAAACTAAATAAAGTAACTTTTGACTAAAAAAAAATGCAATACTAGTGCCTATTACTTCAAAGGAAGTCGTTGAAAAGACCCCTTACAATGTGTCAGCTGACCTTCTTGCTTCAATTAAGTATATTTGTATTATATACTTTGATTTTCAGAAATTTTAATACTATAATGCGTAGCTTTATAACCATCTAACTTTCACCTATAATTGCAAAATTTTTAGTATGGAAAAATTACTTTTCTCGTTTTCGTCCATACAAAACGGCAATTTCATACTTTAACCCCTAATAGATAGAAATAAAGATTTATTGACACTTTTTTGCACAGCTAAAATGAACTTTAATAATTAGCAGATCTATCAAGGCATTAAGTCCGACCATATCTATTATATTATTATGATCGAAATTAGACACAATACTTAGAAACAGTTATGTGCAAATAATTATACAAATCAGGAAACATTTTAAAATGCAAATTCCTGAATGGGAATTGGCTATTATAAGTATGTCGCGTTCCCGATTAAGCTCTCTTTGTCCTTAGAGATAAAGTAACCACCCATTATCGCTCACTGCTGAGCACGGGTCTCTCTCCTTTTTTAAGGAGAGGGCTTAAGGCCTTAATACCACCACGCTGGCCTAGTGCGGGTTGGTGAACGGCGGGGGCCACGCTGTGGCAACATCACCCCGCCGTTGGATGTTTCTCAAGCCGCCCGAAAGGCCTCCAACAGGGCTTAACGACTGTTATCCCTTAGAGATAACTTCAAATTTTTGCAATAAGTAATGTTAATAAATAAAAATAAATATGTAGTTATGGCACATCCTAAATACAAGTAGAATAAACCGAAAATTGTAATCAGATTTATCAAACGCTCAAACTTTACGAAGTTATAGGTACTAGATCAAAGTTTGAAGGTCCTTAACTTAACATTTTAAATACAAAATGGTTTACAAAACTATGACGTCATGTTCAGCTCTGCAGACATTAAAAATCACGTCATCGCCAGGGGTTTAAGGGTGAAAAGGGGGAGGGGGGCTCCTTAAATCTTGCTGAAAAAGATCACCTGATTAATAGACAGCCTACACGTTGTTAGGATGCTCCTAAATGTCCGTTCCTCTGAACGAGAAGCAAGTTATTCTACTTTTTTCTTCTCCCGTGATCATGGCGCTCTCAACGGTGGCGAAATTTAGAAAATTCTTAGAAAAACAAGGTACACGGTAGGAATGCTGAAATAACTTTGATAACTCTGACTTACTATTTAATAGGATACACTTTACTATTAAATAGAGTGCAAAACTCCTAACATTATTTTGATGAAACTATGCTAGCTTTCAGCGACAAGAATATGCTTGAGAAATTGGCGCTGTGACGTAGTGTCACGGTAGCTTAATTGGAAAAATCACCGCACCCGGTTTGCATGGAGGTGCGGGTTCGAGTCCCGCCTGAGACATAGTTTGTCAAGTTTATTTTATCTGTGACGATGAAAAAATAACTGTCATAATAAAAAAACAAAGTACAAAACAAACGATCACCAAATAAATAATAGTACTTAGTAGATAAGACTTAAAAATGTTACAATTATTCGTTGATTAATAAATTTACCGTAAAGTTGTTATCGTTTCAATAAACTATTCATTACGTTCAATGTTTATATTTGCACATAACGTCTGAAATAATTAATTGCTCGTTGGATCGCGAAACGAATCCTTTGCCTGACAATTTGGGAACACGATTATTTTTACCACGGTTTTCACGTGTCCGCACTCGTATCGTAGCAAAATGAAAACGGTTTTGTTATCATGTTTTTAATGTTTAAAATATTTCATATCAGGTTGTGGTTTATTTTTTGCAGTAACGGTAATACACTTGTGGTGATTTATTTTTAATATTCCGTCTTTATCTTTCATCGTACTGGCAAAAGGCCTCCACAACAACAGGTACCGTACAAACCGTACTTCTTGCATCTAATAGCTGCCAGCAACCTTCACCAGATCTTTTTCTTCCTACCCACACAGCTTTTAACTTCTTATCGCTGAATTCATTTATTTTATTTATTTATCTACACTTTGATGCACATACAAAACTCTACAAATGGCGGACTTAATGCTAAATGCATTCTCTACCAGACAACCATAAGGCCAAGCAGAGGTGCGAAGTTCTTAGTGAAAATAACAAATATACGAGTAAGATATTAATTATGACATTAATATCCATACTACATGTCACCATAATAATATAAAAAATTCAACACTATATTAAATTTAAATAAATCAGTATGAATATTAAGAAACCTACAACTAAAAACCTTAAAAAATAAAATATAACTAATAACTAAAATATATTACTAAAAGGAGTCCCTTTAGGCAAGAATCCGAAGATACTGGCAGCGTTCCCCCTTTGTATAGCTAAACTTATTAATTATTATATCTTATTAGAGTGCTTACAAAGCACTGGCAGCAAATTTCATATACAAGGTTATATACCTACATACGAACTAGTTACATACATATATAAGTTAGATATAATTACGTTAAATACATATTCATTAAAAAAAAATAATTTATTTTGAGTGAAACAATCACAGTTAAAAACGTTGACCAAGCGTCCTTATATGTAAAAAAAATATACCTACCTGTGTCAGGAAGTAGGAGTAGCAAATTCAAAATAAGAGTCGTCCTACCAAACTTTTTTATATTGTGATTACTCGAATAATGTTTCTTTAAAATGAATAGGAAAACATTCGACACACTGGCAGCACAAAAAAAAAACTTTGATCTGTGATCTGCATAACATTTAGAAATGGTTTGACTGAACTATATTCGCTTCGACAAAAGGTTGCGAGATCGATTTAATTTGTGGCGATACATAAAATATAGGTATATTGATGAATATTTTATATCGCAGCGAACTCGGGTCTTAACAGGGGAAATCAAATTTACAGGGTTCGAAACATGCCAAATTCAAATTCAAATTCAAAATGTTTATTGCTTACTAAGTGTGTTGGTTACATTGATGTTCTTATGTTAACTACCGTACTTACAACTTAGTCACCTGGGTGGTATTGCAATATCGAGGGCTAGCATTAATCTAATATTAGGTACTTACTATTAATATAAACTTAAATTATAGATATTCTCTATTGCACAACATATTACTTATCTCAGAAATGTACTATTAGTTGTATTTAGTATTAGCTTTTATATATAATATTATTATAAACTATCGATATAATATATTTTTAATTTTGGTAATAGTTTGTAACTCAAATTTCCTTGTTTTATTTATTTATTGCTTTTATCGTTTAAATAGTCAATAACTGAATAATAACACTTTTCTAACAGGTAAGATTTTAATGTTTTTGCGAAGGATTTTAAATTTTGATGGTTTTTTATGTGTTGTGGCAATTTATTGAATATCTTTACTGACATATAGTATGGACTAGTATTTAGCATTTTAATTCTAGACGGGGGTAAGTAAAGTCTATTTTTATGTCTTGTGTTGAAGTTATGTGTTTCTTTAACTTTTGTGAATTTGTTAATGTTTTTAAATGTAAATATGCATATATCATAAATGTAAATAGATGGTAAAGTTAGTAAATTTAATTTAATGAAATAAGGTTTGCATGATTGTTTGTTACCTATTTTTGCTATTATTCTTACACATTTTTTTTGCATTATAAAAAGTTCACTAATGTTTGTTTGTTTTGCCAATGCTATACAAGGCATATCAGTGATATGAAAAGATAATATCTGGTTTCAGTTGCATTCTGGATGTTCCGTGGTTCAGCGTGTTACTGTCAAGTCATTCATTTGTTTTATGTTTGACGGAGATCATTTAATCATTATATTTGTAATCAAATACTTGATTCACTATAATATAGTGTTTGTTTGAGTCAATATAGAAGAAGGAGGTATTTTATAATCCAACAAGACTTTACCTGTCACTTTTAAGTTAGTTAATTACAAAATATGCATTTGTGGAAACTGCGTTCAATTCCGTGGTTATTTCGTGATGTGAGTACAAATAAACTGAAACCTAGACTGTTCCATTATCTTTTATTTTGTTTTTTTGTGCTTGAACCGACCATCTTTATTAGTTTTATTTAATACTAACTCTTCGTCCCGGCTTTGCACGGGTTCAACACTGAAGATAATGCAAGCAAATTAAAATTGTTTGCAATGAAATCTTTTCTCAATTTAATTGCAAAATAACTTTTTCATTATGAACTGTATGTCGTATAAAAATAAAATAAAATAAATATGTAGTACATTGATATCTGATAAACTTTATAGGCTATACATATATATAATGTGTATGGTTATGTATGTGTATGTCTGTGTATGTGTATGTCTATGTATTTATATGTGTATACTATATCAATATAATACTTTTTCCGTTAAAATAATTAATTTTATTCAGCTTAGAAGAAAATTTTGTTTTGTATTTTGAAATATAACAGATAACAGTATTGTCATATTTCTGGGAAAGGGGATTGATTCCTAAAATATAAATTCGTCTAGTGTGGGAATCAGAGTCTTAAATTTAAAATGTACCTTTGTTATCAATAAAGATATTTGATTTGATTTTGATTTAAAATGGTCTGCTTACGATCATGTCACCTTCACAAAAAAACATAAAATAATAAAATTCCTTCTCTCTTTTTTACCAACCTTATGCTAACCATTATAATCAACACAAAAAAATATTTAATTATCCTGTTAAGTGCAGTCAATCGGAAGCTATGCGCGTAAATTTTTATACATTGCGACGACATTTTTTTAATTTATACGTATGAAGATAGATGAAAGGATGTATAATATATAGATAGCTTCCTGTTTGGTTTAAATTATCTGCATGTGTTTTATTTAGATTTGGGTTAGCAAGTTTCAAAACAATAATTCTTACGAAAGCAACACTAAATAATATACTGATTCTGATAAAATTTGGCACAAAGATAGATTTGACGTTGCGGAAGGTCATACATTATTTTTTCTCACATCATCTGGGCAAAGGTTTAATTAACTTAAAATTCATGTGGGCTGAACTGCGGACAAAAAAAGATAGTTTATGATATTCTTTTCAAGTTTTTGTTTTATATTATTATAATAATAACTTTCCTTTAGTTACAGATAATCCTATCCTGATTTTGTTGTTTTACAACCGTTGTTATTAAAAATTATTTAGGAAAATAACCTAAAAAACTAAGATTTGATTAGTATACGTCTGTCTGAGGATTCGTTATTAGGTAATACCAGCTCTAATTACTGGCTGTTAATGTTGATTTTCAATATAAACTATTGTGGGGGCCAAATGCAATATTACCCACAGGACATAGGCAGTTTTTTGAGCAGTACGAAGGTGCAGGTGTACAAAGGTAATAGTTAAAAGAAGGAACGAAATATTAAAGGGGAAAAATATAAGGAAGGTGAAAGTATATTACCACTTCCTATATCTAACACAATTCAAACATTCGCTAGCATAAGAAGTCAGATAAAACACTTACTTGCAGCGGCTTCGGTATCAATATTATAATATGTACTTATTAGATATCTTTGAATCGACTTCGACGGGTGGTCACCTTTCCTTTATTTAGTATTGGTCTATGGGTTCTTGTTTATCGGATTAATCTTGAAATGCAGCTCTTATGTATTCCTGGACTTAGTATACAATATGTTTCAAATTTACTAAAGATATAAAAACACAACGGGAACAGCAGACAGTGATAGCGGGGCGACAATTTGCATGTGCGTAGCTTGCGACTTGCTATCATTTGTTTTTCACCAGATTCGAATTTTGAATTGCGCGCGTTCGGTGCTTTCTTATTCAAATGGTCGCGTCAATTTAAAAAGTGTAAAGAGGTTGGAAGTGGCCTGAACAACTATCTTAGCGTAAATAGATCCATTAGTGATTTTTTACTTCTAACATTCTTTGCTTCTACAAAATACTTTTATACATTTTTCTTGTTAGGGTGCCGTCTCTGAAAAGAAATAACATAAAAAGTGATTATCCGTCTATCTGTGTATCAGTCGGTAAGGATCCTTTTCGAAGAAATGCGTAGATGTATAAAGTTGAAAGTAATAACACCTCCGTGAAGACCTCCGTTGCGGAGTGGCGTACACACCGGTTTTAAAGGTGTTGCCTGCTCCGAGGTCCCGGGTTCGATTCCCGGACGGGTCAATGAAGAAAAAAAGTGTTTTTCTACATTTTCTCGGGTCTAGGTGTTTGTGGTACCTTCGTTGTTTCTGTTTTCCAAAATGCGAGTTCTTTAAATAGTTATTCAAATTGGGATCAGAACAATGTAGGCATGTGATGTTGTCCACATTAATTTGTTTATTTATTAATTTTATTTATAACAAATGTTAAGGTTTGCGGTTCTGAAGCTGTAAAAAAAAAATTGGTTGTTTGTAAAGTAGGTTTACGATCGAGATGTTTACGTGATAACGATTTTTTTTTTGTTTTTTTTTTGTGGACGGACCTATCACTGAAACCCCATATAAATAGGCTTTAATCAGTTAAACCGGGCAGAGTGTGGCAAGCGCTGAAGGCGCTCAGCCTAGGTCCGTCACACTAGCGGTACTCCGGTGCGGCCGAGGGTGAGGCTTCGCGAAGCGAAGCCTCAGGCTCGCTCGCACCGGGGCCCATACTAGCGGGCGTGATCGGGCCAGTGTGGGGTGCTAAGGGCACCCTACCAAATGGCGAACCCACCAGTGGTGGCGCCGCCGGAACCGGAGATGCCGTGGCATGCCGGATCACGGTCGGGCTCCATTCTGGCGACGTGATAACGAGAAAATCTCCATTCGTTTGTATGCCGCTAGAGTGAGAGAGACGGAAGATCGGTCCACTCACTCGAACGCTATGCCAGCCTCCGCTCGTGAGGATTCCGCGTGACAAGTTTCACGGAATGACTGGCAGCGCTCGAGATGAGACGGGAGATCGGTCCGTCTCTCTCTCTCGTTATACCTGCGATCGCGCTCGTGAGGTTTTGGTGTGACACAAGTTTCTGAACATGTCACCCGACTAAAACGATTTTAAACACGTTATCACGTCAAAATTATCCTCTAATCTTTTTATAAAACATAATCAAAACCTAGAATAATGAAATTTGGAATATCTTGTAGCGTTGTAGCACAAGTAGATTAAGGATCAAATTCAAAAAAATATTTTTTTCTTCCACAGGGTATTTACTACGTCATTGTAAACACTTCGAGTCCTTTTCACTGTAGATGCAACAAGAAATCAAATATTATATTTATATTATTATTACTAAAACTAATTATTATACTGACGACCATTTGGATCAGCGGTAGTAAACGCTGCTTCTGAGCCATGGGTCGCGGGTTCGATCCCCGCACAGTACAAATATTTTTGTGCATGAACATGTCTGTTTGTACTGGTCTGGGTGTTTTCTATGTATTATAAGTATATATTTACAAAAAAAAAAGTATATAAGTAACTTTATCGGTTGTCTAGTACCCCATACGACAGGGTACTTAATAGTAGCTTAATTTGGGACTAGATGGCTCTGTGTGGCCCAGTGAGGCATGTCTTAAATATTTATTTATTTATTTTATTTATTATTAATAAAACGTGATTCCAATAGTAACGGCAACCTATTAAAGTTTCCAACAATAAAATAGAAGTCGTAAGCTTTTCCAATATAAATCACTGTTATCGTGTAACTGCTACCGTAAGTCACGTCCGAGTGCGAGCGCGGTAACAGTCGCGGCACTCGATCTCATTGACGGCTCGGACTCGCCGTCTCCGTTAGCTGACGGAGCTGGGAAATTCTAGCAGCGGAATTGCACAAAAGTATTGATTGTGCAAGCGATATCAAATAACTTTCTGTTAAAGCTAACAATATGTTTTATATCTTTAATTTTAAATGGTGAACTAAAATACTGCTAACCACATCAAATTAATGAATAAAAAAAACTAAATTAGTTGGACAAATGACAAGTAACTAAAGTGTATCACACAAAAAAAATCATTGCGTTGAAAACATATTTTTTTTTAAGGAAACAAATATTTAACTAAACTCATTGAACTTACCACTAATAAAATAGAAGTCGTAAGCTTTTCCAATATAAATCACTGTTATCGTGTAACTGCGACGGTAAGTCACGTCCAAGAGCGAGCGCGGTAACAGTCGCGGCACTCGATCTCGTTGACGGCTCGGACTCGCCGTCTCCGTTAGCTGACGGAGCTGGGAAATTTCAGCAGCGGAATTGCACAAAAGTTGACTGTGCAAGCGATATCAAATAACTTTCTGTAAAAGCTTAGAATGTATTGTTCTTTAAATTGAATATGTGGATTGAAAACAGGATAATAATAATTTATATAACATTGAATGCAATTCAATTATTTAGCATTGCCTTTTAAAATTAGTGACGTATTTTGTGTTCTTCTCCGGTTGATTTTGGAATGAAGTTCCTTATCGCTTTTTGCTATAGTTGTAATCCGTGCGGCGTGCGCGTGTTTCTCTGTCTGAGAGGAAGAAAGAGAGAGAGAGAGGGAGAGGGAGAGGGAGAGAGAGAGGGAGAGGGAGAGAGAATTAAAAATAAATTTTGTAATAAAATACAATGTTATTACAATTCCTTCACTAAATATGAACTTCGTTCCATCCGGGTGTCCCTTGACACCTAAGATTTTTTTTTTATAAAAAAAAGTTGATATTTTATTTAAGCTGTGCACTAAGTAATAACGAAGTGTTTTTTTAAAGATTTGTTTGTAGAATTTCAGCAGTGGAATTGCACAAGAGCCGCATTAATTGTGCTCACGATATCGATGATGATTTATTGGATTGCTTGTATTGTAAAGACATTTGTTATTCACTAAACGAATGAAGTAGAAATAAAAAAATGTTGTCAATATTTTCAGTGATCTGTGGTTTGCGATCCTAACTTTAGTATACATGTAATCAAATTTTTTTATGAAACAAGCATAAATTATTTGAAAGAGTTATAATAAAACTTATGAACAAGGTTATAATGACATCAGTGTTTTTCTATGTCTAATAATAAGTATTATATTTACCAGAAAAAAGTTTATGTAGGTTAGTCGGTTATCTATTACCCATTATTTCAGACGGCTATCACACAATACTTCATAGAAGAACCCAGTCGTAAGTTAATAAAGTGAAACAAAAATACTGAGACGTGCCATTCAGTGTCGCTAGGTCGTAACTCCTATCCATTGTCGAAGGAATCCGACGGAGGAATGCAAAACACTCGCAATACAATTTAACTGGAGGAACTTCGCCCGATGAACTTTAATTAACCTTTTGCTTTCTTGCGTGTGCTCACTTTCCACCTGCGCATTCACTTTCCGGGTCTAGGCATGTCTGACTGTCAGTCGATATTTGATAGTGATTTATCAAAAGTAGCAAGCTGGTTACTTAAGTATATATTTTTTTGGTTTAATTAGTATTTGTAGAAGGGTTATGACACTATCGAGGTTACGAAGATAGAACAAAATTAAAACATAGTCACAAATAACTATTAACGCATGATGATAGTCGTAAATTGATTTGTTTTCTGACCGATACGTCACAATATTGTACTAGCGGATATATTTTAATTTCTTTAATAATTTGTTTAGGTTTATCCAATTTTAGGTAAAATATAACTTTCTACGCTGTAAATTAAAGTTATTTAATACCTACGTCTACGAAACTTACTTTATTTTTGTATTAATTAAACTATTTTAATTATAGTATTGTTTCCTGCTATAAAAAAAAACCCTTTTCTTCAAATTTAAAGAACAAAATCGAACAAAATAAACACGTTGAAAACGGATTGACCAAAAGTATGGTGGTGGTATACTCATGGAAGTGGGAATCTCGCCTATTTTTAGTCTGATAAATTTAAATGATAATGGTAAACGCTCTAGCCGCGGCTTTTTCGTGGCTTCGCAGCTCATTAATGCAGCTAAAAGTATTAAATTTATCCGCACAAATTCACTTATTCGATAATGCAACAACAATTTGTGCCAGTTGAATGGCGAGACAAACGCATGATTAATTTTAAATCGTTGTACATTGGCCAGCTCATCAACCTACTCATAAATACCAAATTTATCTAATCGATTTTGAACTGTAAACATAAGAATAAAGATCAGTTTTGCCTTTTTGTGGTAGCTTGATCTGATGTCATGTGTTAACATAAAATGTTATGACCAATTAAAATAATAATCTTTTTCAAAGAAATACAGTTATTTATTACATCTAAGTCGCAGGACCACAGACATTGATAGGCCTAAATGCCACAAATGCACTCATTTTTATAAAACCCGCGCGTGCCGAAATTTGCGTTCACTGCTTGTTCAATAAACAGGTACAACACCTTTAAAACTAAAAGCAGCAATGTAATTTAAACATGTAGTATGCACACAGGTACATGTATTTACATAGTAATAGACACAAATAAGATAAAATTATTGTTTTTTAAATAAAATACGCACATTTCAATAACAAGCGCGGTCAAAAGTTGAACATGTTCAACCTTTTTTGACACGCGCAGTACGTACACTTGGGGCATCTAGCCTATCATGTCTGTGCGCAGGACCGAGGCACGGCCCCAAGTACCTTTTTCAGTATCGAGATGGACTCCGTAAGGTTAATTGATGGGTGCTTAAAAATTTCGCTTCCATAAGAATTCCCACATGCCTTAGGCATAATTTTACTCCTAACCTTTCGCTTTCCAGATCAGAGTTTTTCTAACTTTACCGAGCTTAGATAAAAATTAAAGTAATTTAAATATAAATGTATAAGGATCTGATAAAAAAATGTGTTCAGGCCGAATTGATGCATTTACCTGTAAAAGCATATCTTTTGGTCATGCCCCCCATGTATTTTTTTCTTATTGAATGTGTAATGATATTATTATGTCGTTGGTAAATCTTTTTCAATAAATAATAAAATTAATAAAATTAAAAGAGATACGGCACTTTTTCGTATCGCCAATTATTAGTCGCATTTATATTGCTTCTCTCTGCTTCATACACAACAGCCATGTTAACCCAACCCGGTTTGTGTGTAGTGTTGCGATACCACCTTCTACGCAAGGTTCTCAAAATCGATTCCTGGTCGATGTAATTTAAAAAACGATGTTTTTTAAGTTATCTTGGTTCTAAAAGGGCCGGGTGTTTTATAATCGCTCTTTGAAAGGCTCGTTAAGCTCAATAGCTTAACCTAAATAAACTAAATAGTCCCATTTTTAAAGAAGAGATGAAAAACACAGAACAAGTCACTTAAAATACCGTAACAGGCAGCTTGAAAAATAATTGGGATACAAGAAGAAGAAAAAAGAATATTTCAAAATACTCAACATTAACAAACGTGATGTTCCCATCCCTAAGGATACAACAGATGCTCATTTGATTTCATGCTTCAAAGTTACTCTGACGACTGTTGGATAAGTTATGAGAGCTACCTACTGTTCTTACTTACCATGCTTAAAGATTTTCGTATTCAAAGAATTATTTGAATTTCAATATAGAGTCTTATAACTTTATCACTTTTTCATTATTCCACATGTTTTTTGCTGAGTTCAGACTCATATTATGATGGAATTTTCCTACAGTTTGAATTGTCTAAGGTTAGTTAGATACCTACAATACAGTCATGTTTACTTAATATATTGCAAATTCAATTGTACTTACGTACTTAAAAGTATAATAATTAAATATTGGATGGAGCGGGTCCATATTGGGTTGCATAAATTAAAGAAGCATATTTTCAGGCTTTTTTTGGCATTCTCTTCGTTTCGCATAACGTTCATATAGAATTAATCATTTGTATAACTTCTTTTATAATGATGATATACCAGCATCAAAATTTAATGCATAATTGTTTTTACAATTACGATTACTAATCATAACATTTATTGGCATCTCACCCTGTGGCATATAGATTACAAGTCAAAATAATGTTAACATTTAGAATATCATTACATTAACATATAGTCATGCAACCTGAAAATATGCTTCTTTAATTTATGCAACCCAATATGGACCCGCAAACGCAAGCAAGCAGCAAGCATGCATATGCAAAGTGTTTAAGCAAGCATGCATGCAAGCATGCAAGCTACTATGTATGCATTCAAACGAGCATGCATGTATGCATGATTTCCTCATCTCCGGCGCTGTGGGAATAGCAGCCTCTTCGCCCATACGTAACAAATCACAGACGCTCGCTTCCGTAGCTTCGGCTTGCTGGTCGAAACCCGAAATTGAAGGCCAAATGGTATATCCTTATTTTATGTAACTTTTTATGCTCAAACAAGAGCCCTTAGTAAGTGCATCTAAAATTTTAAATGAAATTGCCACACCTTTTCACAGTTTCATATTGAGGCATTTCACATTGCTTTGGCAACAAAAACGGTAAAAAACCGACCAAGTGCGAGCCGGACTTGCGCACGATGGTACGGAAACCACTGACTAGGTACACAACAGTAGATAAGTATACATACTAAATATTGTGTGAACATTGTAATTTCTTTATTAGTTGTAATATCGTGCAACAAGCGACATAAGAGTCACCTTATGAGAGCCCCCCTAATTTTATTATTATTTTTGCAAATTATTTAAGTGTATATTTAATTTATTATTAAAGTAAATATACATCTAAGTATTTTGTAAATATTAAAAGTGCCTACCTGTTACCATTTATTGATATCGAGCAAAAATGGGCAAAAACTGGCGTTTTTTGTATGTACTTAAATAGCGGCAACATAATTAGTGAAATCTTTAACTATCTAGCTATCGCGGTTCTTGCTATACACCTGGTGACAGACAGACGGACGGTCAGAGAGCGAAGTATTACTAATAGGGTCCCGTTTTTGGCCATTGGGTACGGAACCCTAAACAACGAGCGTAATCCTCTAAATCGTACTTTGTAGCTCCTCGTATAACTTACTGAAAGGAATAAGAAAATCCTAGACACTTGCCGAGAGTCACATCTGGGCCCCAATTCTGCTAATTTACAAATGGCTCAATAGAATCGCAATGGCATCGCAATCGTATTTTTGACATTACTACGATATTAAATGTGTCAAAATATACAATTGCGATTCTATTAAGCCATTTGTAAATCAGCGGAATTGAGGGCCTGAGCCGTTGTTCAGAACTCTCTTTCAATCAAGAGACTTTTCTTCAAGTGATGATTGTACCCTAATTTTATGTGTATTTAACGACCCGTGAACTAAAAGCAAGCCGTAAAATAAAATAAATACAAATACTAACTGGTGAAGTATAAATTAATTAGCATACTGTGTGGTAACAGAAGACTTTTGCATTCATTGTCTCGCTGCAAATGTGATCTTTACACGGTGTAGTAAAGTAACGGTCTATAATCATTCTACTGCAGTACCTCTAGCACAAAAAACTATCGACTTCGAATCGTTTGCGTATCGAAAGCAAACGACACAAAGTTCGTGCTTTGTTTTGTAGTTCTCGTTTTGACATCGCGAGCGCTGTTTAAGTTTTCATACTTACTATTTCGATGGCGATACGAACACGCAAACGATTTGAATTCGATAGTTTTTTGTACTAGACTCACAGGGCAAAGGCCTCCTTCATCGAATTCAACTTACCAGAGCAATGATGGGTAAAGGCATAATTAACACGCTTGCCAAATGCAGGTTCATTACCAACCCGAGCAATATTCGAAATTCGAAACTCTTGATGCCTGTCTCGGGGATCGAGCCCAGGACCCCAAAATCTTGGCCCGGTATTTAAACCGCTACGCCAACAGGGCATTGCAGTATTGCTTAAAAATTAAGAAAACGGGCGTAAGCGTCTTTCCTACGTCATTTGTCAAAAAACGATCGCAACTCCGCTTGTCAAGCATCGCTTATGGCGAAATTATACTTTTTTTAAACTAAGATTTACTTACAAAAATCATGATAATATAGGCCAAACAATAAACCACCAATTACAATCGTCATCGTCAAGCACTGACTCAATATTTTTGTAAAAAAAGTTTTTATAATTCAAATCTCAAAATACAACCAGTGCTAGTAACGGACCGTGTAACGACCACAATTCCACGTTCCGAACGCTCCCATCGACCTATTTACATTTTTGCAATCATTGTCGCTTTTGTCGTTCGGGTTTTTGTTTCGCCGAAGAGCCGAATAGGATAATTACCGTGCGACGGATTGTATGACTACTGGATTGTCACGTGCTCTTTGTGATGTTGCAATTTGTATTCTGAATTGCGACGGCATTGTAAGTAAACTGCTACATCGTATACTACCCATAAATGTCAGACTTCCGATCGATTTTGAACTTTAACCACCACCGACAAAGATAAGTTTTAATTGAAAAAAAAAGACATTTTGTGATAGCTTGATATGTTGTCGTGTGCAGAAATTCGTTTGCGGAATGTGGCATTTTTTTGGCAGATATGTCAAGTACTTTAGCAGACACTTTGAACACGGCTGGCTGTCGCGATAGCAATTGATTTCAACTGTGTCTAGAATAACTGAGAATAACCCACGCTCGGGGGCTATTAGTTTAGGCATTCAGCGGGCTTCCTATTCCACATTTAGGCTTCTTAACGCTCGAGGGGTTAAAGGTTTATTTGATTTGTAAATTAGCCAAACAGCATCATCAGGCCAACGCAGTACACAGCTAGACATGCCTTTGAAAAGGTAGGATCTTGCCATTATTGGCCCAATAACAGGCGGTTCGGCAAACACAGTTTGGGAAATGGTGAAGATAACACGGTGCTGCCCTCTTCTCTGGCAGTAATTCTATTATAAACAATTGATTTTACAAAGGAGTTGGTAAAATTTAAGTTAAACTCACATCTCACAGCAAAGTAGAAATAGTATAATGGGGGATATCGCTAGTGAATTTGCCACTAGAGGCGCTAGTGTCGCGTGAGGTCCAATATCATTCACTTTGTACGGGTATTAGCGGAATTTGTTGCATAAATTATAATTTCTTTAATTTACCTGCTGGAAAGTGATCTCCTTCGTAAAATATCGCAAATATGGATTATTTGGCGATTAATGTGAACGCTTTAAAAGCGGAATTAAGAAAAAGCGCAATAATAGGCGGCCTCAAGAACAACTATTTCAGAAGTTACTTTGTTGATATCAAGATAGTTATTTATAAACAATATAACCTTAATTAGATTCAAGATATAACACTTTGTTTCGGCGCCAATCGCCTTTGACAGCTATACCTCCGGACCTCAGTCTACAGTGGCGCCAACTGGTGAGCAAAGCAACGGTAGTCCCCATTGAATCAATACCATATCCTCTTCTATGATTGAAGTCACTATTCGAATTACTTTCCCTTAAGGATAGTCTGATCATCAGATGTCTGAGTATTCCAAGCCACCTAATTTCATATACAAAAGATCTCAAACCAACAGCTCGACGTACCTTCCGAAACACTACTAAAATATAAACCACACTATAATAATAACTACCCCGTTCAGACCCAAGGTAATATTGAAAAGTTCGAATTGACCTGACCGTAAAACTAACCCGGGAACCCCTTAAATAAAAATTTCGATGGCCTTAAGTGGAACCTGATGCCTTACTCTGCATCACGAAGCTTGTATTAATGGATATATCTGTCTTATTAGACACTTTAAGACATCGGTATGAGTGACAGGGACAGATGGATTCGAATATACGGACATCGTGTTGCGGAGTAAGGCCTCTGATTTCAATGGCCTCAAGGTGGACCCGATCCTACAACCTTCAGTTTACCACAACTATTCTTAAAATTGAGCTACAAGGCATTTGTTTGTGTCGACGAATGTATTCAAAGCTGTAAGCCAGCGTAATTCTAGCAATGGTATTGGTTCTGTAAACTTTTATTCAGGATATTGTATCTTTATTCACTCAATCTATACTAATATTATAAAGCTGAAGAGTTTGTTTGTTTGTTTGAACGCGCTAATCTCTAGAAGTACTGGTTCGAATTGAAAAATTCTTTTTGCGTTAGATAGTCCATGTATCGAGGAAGGCTTTAGGTTATATAACATCATGCTGCGACCAATAGGAGCGAAGCATCCGCATGTAAAAACAGAAATTACGCGGGTCGCGGGGAACAGCTAGTAAGATATAGTAAGATAAGAAAGAAACCTAAAACTAAATGTAAATAAAATACGTTGATATTATAATTATTACAATTAATTAAATTATGTGTTGTTACAACAATTATTTAAATTATGTGTTCAAATAATTGTAATACCAACGTGTTGTGTTTCATTTACCCAGTGCAGTGGCGGATTTGCAGTCTCGGCCGCCCTAGGCCCCAAGCCATTAGCCGCCCCCTTTCTCATAGACTAGTACATAATGAAAAACTCAAAATATCCGAATTCCAAATACCGTACCTATATTTCAAATTCCAAATATAAATAAAATCGGCCAAGTGCGTATCGGACTCGCGCATGAAGGGTTCCGTACAAAAAAGGCCAAAAAAAAACGGGTTTGTTGTATGGGAGCCCCCAAAAATTTTATTTTTGTTTTCAGTATTTGTTGTTATTGCGGCAACAGAAATACATAATTTGTGTAAATTTCAACTGTCTAGCTATCGAGGCTCTTGAGATACAGCTTGGTAACAGAGCGACGGACAGACGGACAGACGGACAGACAGCGAAGTCTTAGTAATAGGGTCCCGTTTTTACCCTTTGAATACGGAACCCTTAAAAGATAAATGTTTCAATGAACTTACAGTTAAATAGATCAAGCTCAAAACATCTTTTATTACGGAATACCTTATCCTTAAATACCTGACTTTAAAAGAACAAACCCAAATTTTATTAGTTAAAAATCTTCTAGGGCAAATTAAAAATAAGTTGTGCGGTAATAAATCATTTCTACATTTTATTTACCGTATTTTATGCAAATAATACTAACTGTTATCTCTAAAATGTAATGCTTGTAATCTCATCGCAAGGCAGTATTGCTCTGAAAGAAATATCAGGCGTTATCTATTTTTATACAAGTAAAAGTTTCGAATTCATTTCTAAAAATGTTTATCCTTTCAACCGGTAAAAGAGAGGAGGTCTTTAAATAGACGAGTGACTTTAATATACGGGTAAAAACGGTTAAATATGTTTACTTTTGAAAGAAGTAGGTATTTACGACACTTACAGTTTTTTTTTACATAATAACTTAGTATCATTTAAAATTTAGTAGAAAAATTGCCTACAAAAAAAAGTTTTAAATATTGAGTCGCTGCCAAATAAAAAATTACCTAAAACCTACGTCAAAATTGACTGCTGGTTTTTATAATCGCTGTATATTTTTTGTATAAAACAATAATTTGTATTTTTCCAAAGCACCAATCTTCATTATTACTATTGCTACGACATAAAATATGTACTAAGGTATGGTTCTAGAGTTATAATTCGTCTAATTTAAACAATTTATGCTAATTAAGAAAACTTCAAGAGAACAATCAACGTAAAGTTAGTAACTTCCGAACCTTGACACAATAAAAGTCAATTTCGTTAAACTAAGTTAGGCTCTAACAAATAATAATTACCTCCTTAAAATCCAGACACAATTAATCATTTATTTGATAGGATTAAGGCAAAGTAACGCCAAAGTGGTTTAAATATTAGGCCAAGATCTTTCAGTCTAGCAACAAAAGTTCCGAATTAGACCAAAAATGTTTGGGCTTGTTTGGCGTGGTGGGATCTACCTCATAGTGGTCCACCCTGGGCAACGGCATCTTTGGTTTTCTAACCAATGATGACGGCTAACAGATCCCTCTGCGGTGGTAGGCTTCGTAAGAAGCCGCCTGGATGCTACCACCCTCTGTTATTCTGTGTTCCGCTGGTGTGTGGGAAAACCAGCACCTTTGGGTAAGCTCGCTCCATCTTAGGATTCTTCTTAACCGTATGATTAAGTATGTAGTCAAGAGCAAGCCCATTATTTATATATATAAAAAAAAACACTTCTAGATTCCAGATGTAGTGTTTACAAAAGCACAATATTTATAACGAAAAAAATCATCCTATAAATAATACCCTACAAAAAATAACTCTTTTTTTTCAGCCTGATTTATAAATAAATTTACGCCAAACCCCAGCTTTCCTTTGTAGTAAGACCCGAGTTACAGCCGGTAAACATAGATTGACGGTTAATTTGACGATGTTTAAATATTAACCGTCTGTTGACCGCGTTCGAATAGATGACAGAAAGACGGACATGAAACAACTGTAACGGCTACGTCTGGCAGGCGAATCAGCGATCTCAGTTTGGCCAATTGTGCCGGTAAGATGCTGTTACACGTCTTTTTTGTTGGGGGCATCCCAGGCAAATGCCTCCGTCATTGAGTTCAAGTTACCACAGCAATGATGAGTACAGGCGTAATCACCACGCTTGCCCAATGTTGCCCAAATTGGTTACCACAATCCCGGAAAATGTTCAAAGATTCGAAGCTCTCAAAGGCGACTTTATAAGATCGGCGCCGAAACAAAGTTTTAAATCTTCAATCTAATTAAGTTTATTATTTATAAATAACTATTTTCATATCAACAAACTAAGTTCTGAAATAGTTGCTCTTTGAGGCCGCCTATTTTTGCGTTTTTTCTTAATTCCGCTTTCAAAGCGTTCACATTCAAAGCGTTCACGTTCAGCCAAATAATCCATATTAGCGATAATTTTACAAAGGAGATCACTAATTTCAAGCAGGTTAAATAAAAATATATAATTTGTGTCACGAAGCCCGCTAAAACCAGTGAAAAGTGAATGTTATTGGACCTCCCAGTAGCGCCTCTAGTGGCATATTCACTAGCGATAGCCCCCATTGTGTTAAATCGGGGCAATAAAAAAACATTTTTTTTAAAATTAACTTATGTTTACTGCGTACTGCAACTACTATTCCTAGTAACTTTGAATTTAATCTTAAACAGGTGACTGATCTTCTGATTGAGTGAAGCACTATCTCGAAGCGGTCGCGTCTCTGAGCCAAAGAACAAAACAAAGCTAATAGCCCGTGTACACTGCTACTACCGCTAGTGTAGTCATTTGCGCGAGACATAATATGTGATGCTTGCTGTCTGTGATGTGTCATTTAATTAATTTAAATATTTATTTCTTAATTTTTATCAAATTTAATTTATCAGGTGCAAATCGGGACGCGTCCCCAGATCCTTGAAAATCGGGACGTCCCGCGCAAATCTGGACACCAGGCAACACTACTCGGTACTGACGCCTTTCTCTGCAACACGAAGCTCGTATTTACGCATATATCTGTCTCTTTCAGATACTTTTAGACATCGCTGCGAGTGATAGGGACAGATGGATTCGAATATGCGGACATTGTGTTGCGGAGTAAGGCCTCTGAAACCACTAGATCAATGGAGCGTTTTTGGAACGAAGTTCCTTATCGCGCGTTGCGAAAGGGGGCTAGACGGAAAAAATTGTAACGACATATTTTGAACGACACGTTTTGAACGACACTTTTTGCTATAGTTGTAACCCGTGCGGCGTGCGCGTGTTTCTCTGTCTCTCTCAGAGAGAGAGAGAGAGAGAGAAACACGTGAGGAGAGGGAGAGGGAGAGGGAGAAGTAGTGGGAGAGGGAGATGGTGTGAGAGGGAGAGAGAAAAGAGGGAGTAAGGGTGAGGGAGACAGAGGGAGAGGGAGGTAGAGGGAGAGAGAGGGTGGGAGAGGGAGGAAGAGAGAGTATGTGAGAGGTCGAGAGGGATAAAATACATTTTTATTACAATTCCTTCACTAAAAAGGAACTTTGATCCATCCGAGTGTCCCTTGACACCTCTCAAGTTTTTATTATTTGTATTTATAAGAAGAAAAAAACTTGGTCACCTATTTACTTTTAGTATTCAACCAAGTAGGTATGTATCTTCAGTAAGTATTTCAGTACTAATCGTTCGATTGAGAGCAACTCTCCTCGTTAGCGGGATAGTCTTTGGAACTTTGATTACATCGACGCCGCACAACTTGGGATTCTGGTTGCAAAATGCATGCTTCTAGATTGGCTTGTAAATTTGCAGACGATATAACTTTAATAAGTATTTGATATTGTATGGTATACATACATCTTACTACTTTTACTTATAGTATACTAGCTTTTCGCCTTCGGCTCTGCCCGCGCGAACTCCACGTTGTTCTGTCTCGCTGTCGGAAATCTGTACCTAGCGGTGGCATAAGGAAATATATATTAGGCAGGTTTAATACATTCGTGTGTGTGAAACCATGGAAATACAAATACTTTCAACCCAATCGGTCAAGCCATTTATTAGTTGACATACCGACACTCGACAGCAGCGCGACCTACCAGGCCCCCAATTCCGCTAATTTACAAATGGCTCAATAGAATCGCAATGGCATCGCAATCGTATATATTGACATTACTATCATATTAAATGTGTCAAAATATACAATTGCGATTCTATTGAGCCATTTGTAAATCAGCGGAATTGGGGGCCTGGTCCTTTGTTTATCGAAGATAATGTCGGCTTCGCTAATGTTTTTTTTAATCAGTCCAGTAGTTTTGGAGCCTATTCAATACAAACAAAGTCTCAAATCTTTCGTCTATAGAATATAATTAGTGTAGATGTAGACTAGAGCTGTTTCCCGCTACATCGTACGCATGAAATTTCAGAAAATTACTCGTATAACTATTTTACGAGAACCGTACATTCTTCCAAGATTAAAAATAGCCTATATTGCAATTCCAGCCATCTATCATAGTAGCAAATTTCATTTAGATCCTTTTGGTCATTCTAGAATGTAGAGTGATTGAGTAACAAAAATCCATCCAAAAATTCGCGTTTATAATATTACTAGCTGACCCCGAGAACTTCGTATCGCCATAATTAATATATAACTTTGATTTTGACGTCTTAAATGTCATTGTTCTCAAATACGGCGTTTACCTTACAACACCATCTGTTGGAAGCGTATTGAACTAACAGTTTCTTAAATTATAAACAAATAATTTGCAATAAAATAATATTGCGACTATAAATTGAGATGTAAGCTATCCTATCTTTCAAGTTGGATCAAACTGCACACGGTGTGCAAATTTGATTAAAATCGGTTAAGAGTCCATCGCGGACAAACAACGTGACACGTTTTTGTGACACGAGATTATAATATATATATATATATATATTATTAAAAAATACGAAAGTTTAGATGAATATTCGTTGCCCAATTGCCAGAATGGGTTTTATGGATCTAGGGCCTCGGATTAAGATCCCTTTGTTCAGTATGCAGTAGAACATTCAGGACTATTATATTCCGAGTATCTCACTAACTACAAGGTAAGCCGAAGCCAAACCAGTTCTGCTAAAATGATTTCCTATTTCACTGACCCTCGCACTCGTGTCTATAGCTTCACTAATAACTCATTAGTTACTTCGGTAGACACCGCTAACAACGACAACAAAGTCTAATAAATCCAAAACTTGAAGTGGAAATCGAAGTAAAGAATCAGACACTTAATTTTATTTATTACCTTGAAAAATACTGAGGTTTCAAAAATATGTTTTTGTATCATATGGTTGTAACAAATGTTGTTATGATTTTTTTGTAGAAATTAATAAGTTTTTTTTTAATGTTACGTGCATCACCCGGGACATCAGAGCTGGTAATTCCTTGGAAACCTGCGTTAAAGCGAATTTCCATGTCATTGTTAGAACTCTAATTACCATTTAATATTTAATTTAAAATATTGTTAAATTCATTTCTTAGAAGAACTAAAATAATCTTAACTAGTAGTGACGTCGTCAAACTATTATTTTTTAAAAACTAAAGTTCAAATGTTAGTCATATACATGTATGTTTCTATAATATACTATTCTAATGTTTCACTTATACAAGTACCTATATAGTAGAAACAAATAGTAATAAGTCACTGATTTAATGGCGAGCCATACTAGTTATAATTGTCTTGATGATCTTTAAACTATACGTAGCTAATAAAACTATTTGATACTGAACCTTTGAATCTCAAAATTTTTGTACATTAATGCAATGACGATAATTTATAATTGTTTACTTGAACTAATTAACAGAAATGGAAACAAAAAAAAATGCAATAAAAATATTAAATCAACAATAAATTTCATTTAGTCTTCTCATCTATTCCAAAGTAAAATTTTAATGTTTTGCAGCAAAATTAATTTTTAGAAGCAGTCTATAATACTGACTTATCTTTGCCCGTAACATATCCGTAAAGTATCAATGTCGCTTGATATTTGCCGTCCCTTTATAGACAAACATACGTCCTATTCGGGTCCTATGACCCCTGCAGCCCTGGTTACCAAAGGGCGGATATTGATAGGGATTGCCCAAATATCCGTATTTACCACACAATCATCAGTTCCTTACCCTTATGAGTTGAGTATTTCAAAAGACCTATTGAAATTCATTTTCTTTTCCACAGACTTATTCTGCATCCAGCTTAGTAATTGTCTTAAAGTGGGGTCCAATTCTACGTATCTTTGGATTTGAACTACTTCCTTATCGTACAATTCCTTGAATAAAAAAAATAAACTTTCTTATTTGGGACTTGAATCCACAACATTACACTTAATGGTTGACTGTTAAAATCGCTGTATAATAAAACACTGGACACAGCTGAGAGAAAGGAAAGTCTTACCTAAGACAGTCGAAATATTGTATTTTCAATAATTTACACCAGCAATTTACTTCAAAATACATCTCAAAACACTTTTTCATTCATAACAGACAACATTGTAACCAAATTTAAAGTGGTCTTCTTTTTGTCTCATGACTACTTTTAAAAAGTTTTTTTCGTCTTTCATTCGCTAGAAGCTAGGAGAATTTTTCAAACTGCCTGTTAGCTTTTGTTTTGTTCATACAAATTTTATCTTGCAACAGAAGCACGGATAAAAGGTTCAACGTGCCCTTTTAAGCATGATATAATTCGTGTTTGCTAACTCAAGGTGCAAATAGTGTTATTGAGGGATAAGGACTGTGTAAACGAGTGAATCAATATGCTATTTATATTATTATTTACCTATGGCTTCCCACAAAGCAAAGCCTAAGTCAATATTTTTTTGTTTATATTTGTTTTGATATTGAACTAGAGCTTGCAAAGACTTTCATTGTTTATTAATATATCAATGTTAGCAGTAATAGAACAAACTTACCAATTAAGGATCCAATTCCAATTAATCAGAAGTTCGAATATTAAATTAAGTGAAACTATTTAGAATTACGATCGTCGTGCGAACTATGGAATAGTTGTCGCTTCAAATTTGCGAGCCATGTTTGATGTCGTAGGCGCTAAGTTCGGAGCAGCTGTGAATAATACCGAGCTCATAATTCATATTGTACATTACAGTTTCGACGTAACAAGCTTATTTTGCATAAGTCCGACTTCTGATTAGAGAACCATATTTAAATTTTATGTTTCGAACCGACTTACTGGCGTTGGAATTAATTTTATTAAGTAAATGACAAATTTTATTTTATGAAGTAATTTATTTTTTTTGCAAAATCAGTGAACCGAAAGCGTCGTTACCAAATGAGTTCCAAATGAACATTTGGGTGCTCTTTCACCTCAGTTGCATTTATCTTTAAGACATATTCACAAGGTTTAATTTGCATTACGATAAGTATGACACATGATATTACTCATATTAGCAACTTATGTATTTAAAATTGGAAATTTCGTAGATGCATTATCTTCCAGATTAAAATTATTCTAGACCTACCTTTGCATTAACAACAATAAGGATACTGGAGGGGTCAAGGATGTTTTTACTACGTTTGCCAATCTCCGTCAAGTCTCCAAAGGCATACTTCTAAAGGGCGAAGATGATGGTCGTGGCAAGACATGTTAAGAGTTTGAAATTTTTTTCTTGATTTTATTGAGACGATTTGAGAAATTATTATTTTTATCTAAACAGAATATTGTAGAGATTAACAAGAACAATTGTTAAAATTCACGGAGTGATAACGATTTTAGTAAATACCTTACAAATTAGTTATAACTGACGTTTCCAAATCACAAAGAAATTAATAAAGTCGTTGAATATATTGCATTTGCAGAGGTAAATCAAAAGGTTATTTTCAAAATAACCAGCAGAGTTTGTTTTTTCTATTAATATTATAGGACAAGGTCGACGGTCCAAGGACCTGTGTCTAGAAGCAGTTAAGTTTACTTCGGCATAGTTATTGGGATAAGTAGATATTACTGGGTTAAAAAAGAAAAACTTTAAAACTTAAAAGCAAATGATGTTATGTGGCATTCCAATAATGTTTCATTTTATATCACGCAGATCCTCAATGTACGCACAGCTTTACAAATCACGACGCAACAGCTTATTTTGCATAAGCTTCTGTAACAGCGGTTTGGGAACAACTTGTTTGGAAACACGATAATCTGTGACTAAGAACTAATCTTCGCAGTAGTATGATGATTATTAAATTTAGTAGATTGTAACTAATATTTTTATTTCGTGATTCAAATTAAATTAAATTTGATGATTTCACAGTCGGGTCTTTCTTTAAATAAGCTTGGGTCTGGAAGGGTCTGTTTGTATAATAATAACTTATTAATGTGTTTTGATGCTCTGGTATTTAGTCATGTTTTCGATTAATATTTTAAATGTGCACTAATTAATTAATAACCGTATTTATAACTAAAGTTTGTCATAGAAATTTGTTTACTTACTACTTAAACAAAAGGATTGTTAGAAAGAAAACGGTTTTTATGTAATTATTTCTTATATTAAAAAATATGTACAAACAAACAAATGGCTTTACACTATCAACTAATTATAAATGTAACATAACACGCGACGATTTCACTCAGTTCACTTTTGATCGATCGTTTCGGTCCGACAACTCCACTAAGGCATTATTTGAACCATTTCTCTGATACACATCTTTGATATGTTGTGCGAGATATTTTAATTATCTGTAGTCTGATCTGGTCATATTAGAAAACAAGAACGTTTTGCACCAATTGCTAATCTAATTAATCGGAAAATTATCGCTTGATTGACCCAAATACGGTTTGAAAACCACGTTTGAGTCTCGATTTGAGCAATACTCGTCCATTATTTCCACCAATCAACAATACAATTTCCAATTATCGTTGTGACACGTTTAATTATGTAACTGAAATTCCGAACCGATGAGCACCTTTGTTTATTACTGACAGATATTTCCAAGACTAGATCAATAAATAACAACCATTCCTACTAAAAATAAATCATGGAACATTAACTGGTATGAACATCTGAGGATCGCCTAATTTTGGTTCGAACCTTATGTTGACTTTGGTATCACCATCTCCTACTTCCAGAAAACTATTCCAGTCTAGCATCCAGTAAAACCCGTTCTTTCTAGGAGGAGGCAACTCAGAGTCTCCAGGTGTTTCAGGTGCAGCACCTCCGAAAGAGTCTTCTAAATCGGCAATAGAAGCACCAGAATCAGATGCTGCAGAATCTGATGGTTGTGTATCATCTGACTTTGACCCATTTGTATTTACTTCGGTAGCACCCTCAGTTGTCACATTATCAGTTTGTCTTTTATTCTGTTCACTTTGTAAAGCAGCAACCTTAACTTCATCGAGTGGACTTATTCCCTGTGATAAGGGAATAACGCGCACTGAGTCTAAATCTATCGGCTCAAGATTAGTTTCCGATGACCCAGACGTGGATTTGGTTTTCCGAACCGGCAGGTCTAATGGTAGAACTGTATCTTTGTTTTCAGAGGGCGACATATCTAGTTCAAAAGGAAATTCAGGTCTTAGCGGTTCATACAAAAAGCTGTTTGGTGATTGTTGATGAACTGCTGGCTTAGGATCAGTATCCGCCGATATTAAGTCGTAGGTCAAGAGTATGTTTTCTGGTAACTGAACTGTACCGTCTACAACTTTTGCTGGCGGTAGAGGTTTAAAGCCCTCAAGTGGTAAAAGAAAATGGTCTTGTCCCGGTTTTCCTTTTAGTCCATGTGCATTTAGAAAAGCTTGTAGCTCGGCAGGGAAATCGTTCTCTTTTATTTTTTTAGATACTGGTTTGTTTTTTTGAAGTGTTTTATGTAGCTTTTCAAGCGAGTCTTCCAACTTAGGTCGCACTGTTGCAAAAACCTGTGACTCTGGAACTACCTCAACGCGGGGTGGTCGTGTGTATAGTTCTTGAAGCGAAGATCCATCTCGTGGTGTGTATGGTAACACTACTAAAACCGAAGGCTCATTTTTCTTTGTCGTACTTTCATACTTCCTTAATTTTCCCGATACTGAAACAACACTATCTTTCCCAGAGGAAACAATATTTTCTTTTATATCTGGTAGCTGTGTGATTGGAGTTATTTCGTTATCTTCGATTCTGTATGGTTTTTCTGTAGATTTAACTTCCCTGGAATCTTCTGTTGAAGATGAAGTGGACGATTTACTCTTGGCATCTTCTGCTCTTATGTCATTAAGTAACTGTATGATTTCATCCCTAGATAGTCTTGGCAGGCCGCTATTGGCTTGAAGAATACTCTGAACTTGCTGAACAGTTTTTTCAACGTCTACTGCTGCTGAGACTGCGAGAAGGGATACAGCAAAGACGCAGCACCAAAACAGCTTCATTTTCTGAAAAAAACAAAAATGCCTGTTTTTATGATTTTTCTTTCATACCTTCACAGACTTAGGACCGTAAAAATTGAATACTCAGTATGTTGCGAAAAATATTTTTGAGTAAAAACTTGACCCAAATTTTTACTTCATAAATAGGCTCTAAATAATAAAAAAATACGGTGATAAGAAAATCAGCCTGTGAACTTCAAATTTTATATTGTTAAAAAATATATCTATGTAGAAAACACCAATTAACATGTGTTTAATATTGTTGTGTCACTAACTTCACTTTGTTTGGTAGATTATACTTTTTAGACATGTGAGTGAGTTAATCATTGATTAAGATAATGTATAACGTCTTTAAGGATAACGACGCTACGGTAATACAGTATATGGGGTACTTTTTCAAACAAAATAAAACAATTAAATCTATAACCTTAAGGATTGTAGTCCTTTGAACCTTAGTCATAATTGATACTCCGCTTTCCACAGCAGGTAGACATTTATATTCTGATTGCCGCATATGTGATGAAACAAGGTCTTTCGCATACCTAAATTGTACCGCTAATGATAATGTTCGGTTTGCGGATGATAACTAAACTACTTTATTTGCTTCTGGGTTTTTTAACCCGGTAATATCTGTGTACATTTACGAATATAATTGCAAGGTCATACTTATTTCTGTAAGTGTTAATTTTTAAAAGTTGAGTACCTCTATAACTATAAAATGCGTACTGAGTACCAGGAGAGGCAGCAATTGTAAAGTAAAAATATGAAAAGTTAATTGTTTTTATGAGCGATATTTATGTAACTTAACAATCAATCCCAAATTTTAAAATGGTTTTGGTTGTTTCATAATATTTCAGTTAAAATAATATACTAAATAGAAATAAACTTGCAAATTATTATTACACTGCGTCTCGATAGCAGACTAATCAGTGAGAATTTTAGATTTTTCCACTTTACTTTTATATAAATTTTTTGCAAGGCTTATTTGCCCAGAGCAGTTTACTTTCTTATATTACTTTTTGATCTAGTAGCCTTCAAATCAGCTGCACATCTTTGTTGCAAAATAGCACCTATTTTAATCACATAGAATACCTCAGTGTTGCCTAAAAATCATAGCTCTTTGAAGTTAAATGTATAAAAAAACGTCATAAACATCATTAAATATACATGTGATAATCCTAATAGTGATGGATCCCGTTAATCTGGAGAACGCTCGAAGGTACTTATCGGGTCGGAAGTAAAAAAGGTTCGACCACTTTTCCACAACAAACGTCTATTGCTAGAAAAGGAAATCAGAATACCTATACAATTTATTTCCCAATTATGGATTCTGAAAATTATTTTGACTAAGACTAGTCGTTGGAGTGCAGCGAAAGCGACATCATCTCCTTAGAATGCTACGTGAAGTGGCGAAACACTTCGAGGTTTTTCCTATATCGGTGTTGGGTACTTATAATTGCATTAACTGTACTGCATGCATTTTTGAGAGAGGGCGGGCGGTTTTCCTGCATAAAATAGTGCCTGCTCAATCAGTGTAAGTGCGGGTAGTGTGGTGAAAGTACCTAGGCCGGCGTAAACAAGCGGAAATCATAAGCAAAATAATTTTCAAAATCCATAATTAGTTATGGATTACCGCAAAATAACGCCTGAGTCTATTAAATTTATTTCCCGTTCAACTATCAAATTTCTCAGTACCGTCTTATGCTACAAAGAAAGGGAAAAATCGTCCATTTGTAATTTAATCAATAAAAATTTAGTCTTTAACAAAAGAACGTCACCAATCATTGTGGCTAAGCAACGGTATGCACGCTCATTTGAGGTCTTCGATGCCTGACCACCTCTAAGAGCAAAATCGCTTGCGGCTCTCGTCGTTGAAGTGACTTCCGTTTCTCTGTAGTATTGCAAGCTATTTGTTTAAATTTGTTTAGGTGGTGGAGACCTCGACCGACAATTTTTTTAAGAACCCTTGGTTGGCGTCTTATTCGCACTTATATTTGTTTTTGTTAAGTTAAAAAGCTATTTTTAAATAAATAAATAAATAAATAAATATTTTAAGACATGCCTCACTGGGCCACACAAAGCCATCTAGTCCAAAATTAAGCTACTATTAAGTACCCTGTCGTATGGGGTACTAGACAACCGATAAACTTACCTATATATTTTTTTTTGCAAATACATACTTATAATACATAGATACATATATACAATAAATTTTATAATAGTGTTTTTAGTTTTTGTAACATCCGTCCATTGAACACAATGAACTTTAATATTCAATCAATCTACCCATGATAATACACGAACAAACAATCACTAATATACTATGATGTCACTCAGTTAACAGACCCATATTTTGTTACTAGGGCGGAAAACGGATTGAATCACACATAACTCATATATTGTAGGAATAAATCAATTGGACATTTCAAAGGTTTTAATCGCATTTTAATGGACGGGTTTGAACCTGCGCTTATTGAAATACATTTGCATTGAATTACATAAGCACAGGGAATTGTTTGTATGTAATGCTTTTAACATTATAATTTTATACAGCTTTGTCATCGAAATACCAATTAGTTGTGCCTGTGGCATTGCTTGTGAAGTGTTTAAATTATAAGCTCATGTCTTCTTTCATACACTTTGTTGCTAATAAGACATGCAAAAATTGGAGGTTTATACATATAAACACATTTATTGTAGGTTTATACATATTAACTTAACAAAGAAGAATTGTCTCGTAAGTTTTCTGTGTTGGTGTCTGTGTGCAAGATTTCAAGTATGTAGGTGAGCAAAAACACCAGCATTAGGGATTAATAACAATTTACAGCTGCAGGCTTTGATGGTAGCCCAAAATTATTACATGCTTTTCTAATTTCTGTTCTGTTCTTTCTTTATAATCAACGCGCTCATGCTCTTGACTACATACTTAACCCTACGGTTAAGATGAAGCCTAAAATGGAGCGAGCTTACCCAGAAAGTGGCACTGGTTCTCCTACACACCAGCGGAACACAGAAAAACTGTTTGGCGCTGGACTCCGGCAGGAGGGTGGTAGCATCCAGGCGGCCTCTTACGAAGCCTGCCACCGCAGAGGGATCTGTTAGTCAGCATCATTAGTTAGAAAACCAAAGATGCCGTTGCCCAGGGTGGACCACTAGGAGGTAGATTCCACAACCCTTAAATCGCGTAAATACTGGAAACCAATAAATTTATTTCGGTTTTGTAAAACTTTTCTTCGATAAAAATAATAATTTATAGGTTTTTCTCATAATATGCTGTTCAATGCTTCTTATATAAATATCACAATAATATATACTTATTTGTGAGGCAATAGAAGTGTCATAATGAAATGTACGGTCCATTCAGTAGTATCCCTAACAGTGTACTATTCATAAAAATCACCGGTATATTCACTGAGCGCCGAAAAAATTTATGGGAAACCTTTATCATAAATATTAAATTACACCTTCGCAATTCTGTACGCTTTATATTTGTGAAGTGATTTGGGTTACTGAAATACGAAGTTATAAATAATAAGGCCCCATTGGGCTAGTTTTTAAGGTTCCGTATATACCCAAAGGGTAAAAACGGGACCCTGTTACCTAAGACTTCGCTGTCTGTCCGTCTGTCTGTCGCCAGGCTGTATCTCAAGAGCCAGACAGATAAAATTTTCACAAATCTTGTATTTCTGTTGCCGCAATAACAAAAAATACTAAAAACAATATAAAATAAATATTTACGGGGGGCTCCCATACAACAAACGTGATTTTTTGCCCTTTTTTGCTCGGTAATATCAATAATGAGAACAGGTAGGCAAATGATATATTCACAAAAGTTGTGTTTTTACTTTAGTAATAAGTAATAATAAAATTAAAATAAAATAAATATTTAAGGCGCCCTCCCATACAAAAAATGCCATTTTCTGCCTACTTTTGGTCGATATCAATAAATGGTAACAGGTAGGCACTACATTAACTAAATTGATGTACCTACTGTTGTTTACTTAGTCAATGGTACGGAGCCCTCAGTGCGCGAGTCCGACTCGCACTTAGCCGGTTTTTTTAAGTAGTGTGATTACAAACCCGCATTTAAACAAGCACGGTGATAATTCCTGTACCTGTCACTGCTTTGCTAACTCAAATTCTATGATGGAGGTCTTTGCTCTGCAGTGGGATTATCGCAGTCAAGACTTCCATTGGGTTTATGATTGGTCAAACGCAGACTTGCTTTCTACAAAACAGTTATAGACCTGTTAGATATTAGACTACGTGAAGCCAAACGTTACACATGGTTAACGCTCGTATAAAAGTGAAAGGATACTCATCACAAAATATCAATAACCGCTTCACGTACACACGGCGGCACATAAGACTATACATGTTGACCTTGAGACAGCCTTTATGCCCTACGTAATAAAAGCTGTTATCGCAGTTCAACTGTTTAACTTGATGTGCTGTCGAGTGTACCTTCATTGGCAAGCCCATTTAAACTTTATTAAGATAACCCAGTGTTTAGCCTAATGTAGGTAGTTTATAGTTAGAAGACGTTGTCAAGAACCAATTTTGCGACAGAGCTGGATTAAGCAAGTTTAAGGAATTTTCAAAGATCATATTATTATTATGAAAAAAAAACTACTAAAGTTTTCATGCTAAAAACTTGGAATTTAATCCTTAAATAAACCACTTTTGGGGACATGAAAAGGTGGGTGGAAGTGTGAATGGCAAATCAATATTTTTTTAACTTAGAGAATGACATGATTGCAAATAATTATTTATGCCATGGAAACTATTTATAATTAATTATCCGTGATAAAAAGCCGATGTGCTATAATTTCTGCCTGAAGTCTTTTTTCGCGCCAAATTTAAAAAATAACTTACTAATCTTATGTAAGTTTGTTTGTTACACTTTAACGAAAAAACTATTGAACCGATCATCATAAAATTTTGTACACATATTCTTGAAGGTATTAGAAGTAACATAGGATATTTAGTATCCCACTGTTGGGCACAAGTTTCCGCACGTGCGAAAGTGTAGTTTACGCGGACGGAGCCGCGGTATGTAAAATTACCTTCTGCGTAGCCATAGCGGGTCGCTAGTTGTATATAATTAATCGATCATTCTCAGAGCCAGGTCTGAACGGTAAACGATCATTTCTAATTGACCGTGAAAGTGTCGTATCATGAGATGGAGTACTACGTGTTATACTTGTAATGTATTATACCAAGTGGAAAAAAATTTAGGAGGCAACGAATTATCAAGTAGATCTTTGGCAACTAGTGTGACCATCTTATAACGTTTTTGGGACAAATAACTACAGGCTGAATTTTAAATCATGTGACAAAATTAAAGAGGATATTTTATTCATAGATTGATTATAAAATAAGTTAAGTCAGTAAAAAATGGTATGAACACAATTTTACCATAGCCCCCATAGACTGCACGAAACGTCACTAAGCAACGTATATCTTACTATTTTTATTGAAGTGGTAATGTGTTTATTAATTGAGTTTGAGAAAATGAAATAATAAAGGCTGCTAATACAGAAGAAGTGTTTGTTTGCATATACCGCGATTTCTATCGCAATCTCTCCCACCGTAATGTAAAATGCATACAATTCATCATCTAAATGCATTTCCATGCACACCCCGAATGTTTTCTGCTGATTAAAGATGCATTGTTACACGCACGCGATATTACAAGTGTGACATAAAAACTCGAGAGACAACAACCCATTGAAAGTGAAAGGCGTAACGTAGCCTCGGAGCGAAGCGAGCTAGAGATGGGACTTACCTAGAATTAATATAATTTATAGATGATTTATTTTTTAATTTATTTATAAAAAAAATTTTTTGCAACTTTTTTAAGAATGTCATTTTAGCCTACTTGTAGTTTTATCACATTACTTACAGAAAAACAGGTGTGAAGCAAAAAACAATCACTAAAAAAGTACCTACACTTATTTTTCCAGATAAAGTTTTATTTTAAATGTGTTTTCACTTAAAGTTTCAACTACTGACCCTATCCTGTTATCTTAGGGGTTCAGATTTTTGTAGTTAAAGTTCTCAGAAACTAAATATGTGCCGAGTAAATTCATATACACGATTTATTAGAGCTATTACTAAAGTATGTAAATCTCAAATAAAAAGTAATATTTTATTGCTTATAATTTTTTTGTGTTTTTATTTGTTAATTTAAAATCATGAACTCATACATATTATGAATGCATAACATGGTATTGTTTTTTACTTAAAACTGTTACACAAAAATCACAGCCAGCTTGTATAGTCCATGACATCACTAGTGCAGACTCTATCACCACGCACGATACACAGTGAACCGTAGCAGACGTACAAACGATGCACAACGGTGTCATTGCCACAGTGCGTTCAAAGTTGTTAATGCAAAAACGTCAATGGTTATTACATATTGTGGTACAGTCGTTAGTTTTAGCGTTTTGAGTTCAGTTTTGTGGTAACTCAATGATTACGCGTGGAACCGTTGAGGAATTAATGTGTATGTTACATAGGTGTAGGCAGGTGATTATGTGATCGGTGGTTTGTTTTCGATTTTGCAAATTGAATGTTTTCCATTCGAAACTTCGTGCCTCCCTATTAAGTGCGATTTGTCAGCTTCAAATGGTATAGCATTTTACTTTAGTACTTTTGTGATCCTACGGGCTAGAAGTGGCCAAATTAGTACTACCAAAAGTATATGGACAGCGTCGTCTTATAATAATACTAGCTGTTGCTCGCGACATCGTACGCGTCAATTTCTGTTATTATGATTATTTTTGTAACGTTTTTCACTGATGCTTTGATGGTCGCAGCGTGATGTTTTATAGCCTAAAGCTTTCCTCAATAAATGGACTATCCAACACAAAAATAATTTTACAAATCAAACCAGTACTTCCAGAGAGTAACGCGTTCAAATAAACAAACAAACTCTTCAGCTTTATACTAACTATAAATGTTACGTTGGTTTGTGTACGCTTTAAAAACTCAAAAAGTTCTGCACCGATCGAGCTGAAATTTTAGCATGATATAATCCGCATCAAGGATTGTTTTTATCCATTATCCGCGACCGCGAAAAAAAAATCCATATAAAACAAAAACCATTCAATCACAATATGCCACAGCGAACCGTGGCAGGGAACAGCTAGTTAAGTATAGATTTTTACTCTAAATAATCAGTAAAAACAGTTTTATTTCTGCAAATAAGCCTCTGGTGGCGTTACGTCCCAATATTTTAACCTACCACTGCTTTAGGACAAGGGTGGGCTAAAGCAAAACTGCGTTCGGTAACCCGCTATCGAACGAGGTGATTTTTGCAATGAAATGATAATAAATGAAATGAAATACGTTTATTTCTTAGAAAGTGGTAACATAAGATCTTAGTAATAATACAGGTGCGACACATTCTGCCATATCTGGCGTCGAAATATTTACAGTCAAAATTAGTAATCAAATGTATAAAATCAAAAGTTAAACATGTGATCTTTTAATGTCATTTCCAGGAAATCTTTAATTTAATAAAAACATTCTTTTAAAAGCCACTTATTCAGCGTATATTTAAACTTGTATAATGTCATCGCTCTTAGTTTAACTGGCAGCTTATTGTAAATTTTAATTGAGATACAAAAAACATTATTTTGAGAAGTGTATGTATAAAAGTGTAGTGTATGTCCACCTGTGCTACGGAGTGTTATGGGTTGATGATGATGAACTGCTTACTACTCGTAAATAGTAAGATAGTCTATACCAAGATTTAATTAAATCTGTTTCATGATTCTTACGTGGAAGCAGTACAGACAGAGGAGTTCCTTTTGAATTTTTTGTATCATTAAGTGCTAAAGTTAATATAAATTCAAAAGAGACATTAAAAAGTGATAAAGATATAGATGAAGAACATTTATTATCGCTAAAGCATATGGCACATAACACGCAATTAAACATTATTCTGTATTAATGGAGATAAAAAATAATAAATAATATGCTGTAGTAAAGGAGATAATAAATAATTTTCTATCAAGCAATATTTTAGCAAGCAGCTTTTAAATAACACTGCTTACCATCCATAATAAAATTTAAGTATGACGAGGCCAATTAGGTACTAATTTTAATCATTCTTTTTCTCGGAAACACCACATTGCGTGTTTTAACTATTGTGTGCCAGTATGTCTTGTGAATAGTCAATTACCTAATTAATTTTAATTCTTTTTATCAACTTAATTATGTCACGTCAGTTCAGTTTTTTTTTTATTAAAATTGCTTCGTAATCTTACTTTTTGTGTTAGTAATATTATAAAATAAAAAATTTGGGTGGATGTTACGTTCATACCAGAACAGCTAAATTGATCAAATTGAAATTAGGCACGTAGTTTGATTATAGGCTGGCATAGTAATCTAGGCTATCGCAGCTAGTAGTGAACCATTTTCAAATTTACTATTATCAGTAGCCTTAGTAGAGTATAATAATATGTATAATTGATATTTGTGTTAATCAAATTGTTAATATATGGCAGAAAGTAAGTAGGTTTATATAATCTGAAAAACCTTGGAGATTTCAGTTGGTTGTATATTATATTTTATTGAATCCCAGAATAAGCGTTGGGTCATCTAAATTTGCAAATGACTTACCTATTAGAAATTAAGAAATTTTTTTACTAAGAAAACAGTTCCTTAATTTGAATTAAAACCTGGCAATAATTTAGCTACAGAAATATCGTTCTTACAGCGATCTTAACTGAGGCTATTGTACCTAAAGTTTCCTAATCCTCAAATGAATTAGCGACTGTCGGTTTCAAAAGATTTGAAATGAGTCAATCGAAGACGATTAATTCCAGAGTCGTATTTAATTGGAATTTGGAAACAGATTTACTTCGTGACATTGGAAGTTCTTCAATCTGTTGAGTGGCTTCTGGCAAAGTCCTGTCTTTATTTACAAAAGTCCGAAATATCTTTAATGTAGCGCACAAAGAACAGCTAAGTTCAAGTACATTAGAACTATAGTTTATCTAGCTGACCCCGCGAAATGTCATTGTTGTCAAATATTGCATTTACCTTACAACGCCATCTGATAGAATCGTATTTAACTCATAGTTTGATAAAAAATAAAGAAATTATTTGCAATAAAATAATACTGCGACTATAAATTTAAATGTGACTTAATGTAAGCTATCCTATCTTTCAAGTTGGATCAAACTGCACACGGTGTGCAAATTTGATTAATTTATGTTATTATTTACACGTCATTTATATATTATATTAAAGATGTAAGTGATTTATCCTACAACGAGTATATCCTAGTCCAGATAGATTGTCAGGATCGAACTTTGAAACGCCTGACGGATTATAACGTGACCTAAATCCTCCTGCCTATTTGAAAGCCCTCTCTGGTAAATTGGTATTGGAATCTAGAAATTAATTTTTTGAACTCTATTTTGACTAAGAGCTGAATGCCGTTGAAACCTTCGGGATGGCCTGACGACAACTGTTAGAAATGTTAAGAGGAAACACAAGGGCCGTTTTCCCATACAAACGGAGTCCCCTGTTTCCTCCCTGGATAAAGCCAGTAGAGCAATAATTTTTATTAGAAAAATCTATGGCCATTATTAGCATGTTTTTATGTTTTCTGTTTTTTCATAACATAATTAATAAAAAAGATATAAGCCCTCAAAAATCGAAAAAAATCGCCAGATTTTCCACTGTGTTTTTCCACAAAAAAAAGGGAAAAATACGAACACGGCCAAAGCCTTTCTTTAATTTTTAATGAAAAAATTATTTAAATCGGTCTAGTTTTGGAAAAGTAATCGGGGGATTACGAAACGTTGATTTGGTGTGCTTTTAGTAGGTATTTTCGGTCCAAGAAGCAGTTGTCTTTATCACACTCTGCGGTGAAGGCGTTTGGCACTGCGCGGCAGCAATAGATTTTACAAATACCTATTTTTCAATTCTCTCGCCCGTAGTGTTTCCTCTTAACGATGACACTGGACGACCGCAGTCGGTCAAACCACGCCGCTACTTTTTTAGTGCGTCCCTTTTAAAGTATTCCTACTAGTTAATGGAAAGAAACAAAAACCTGATGCTTTATTTATGAAGTAATAACAGTTCACAATATTTTGTAATGATATCTTAGTGACACGTTTCTTTTTCAATCACCGTATTTTGATGCAATATCTCTTTCCTAGAATCTTTTTTTGAAGTGTGTCATTAATTTGTAGATGATTTGGCTGTTGTGTTTTAGCATTAACACTTTTGGCCTTAAAGTATTTGTTATGTACCTTGGCTAGATTAAATCTGTAACGTTAATTCCGTTAAGTACGGTTGGCTGTGGACAAAGCTATTCAGTTTTATTATAGTGAAAGGCTGTAGTAACAATTAAGGATCTTTTATCAACACCAGTACTAGTTAGGTAACGTTATGGAGCTACAAAAGACTGGCATTTCCTTCTGATTAACATTAGATTTATATACAGGGTGTGGCGTAAATAGTAGTCCAACAAAAACCATGCCGTCAGACTGAGGATGCTAAGCAGTGGTTCTCGTCTTATGCATGCTCAATATTTTGCAGATTCCTTGAAAACACGTTCGACTCAAAGTTTCTGTCCTAATCGGAATTAATTTCCAGGAGTACACCATATCAGCATATGACTTCTTTAACCAGTTTGGAGGCTACTTGGAGAAGTAATCCATGACGACCATAAAGTACTTGTTGTTCATAAACCAGCTTAAAAGTTGTGATTCTTAATCCTTTTTGCCGGGATCTTGAGACTCGTAGGCCTGTCCTACTCATTTGTGTTAATGTTGTATTGAATTGGGTGTGTGCTTTTTTTTTATCTTATTCCTATTGTTTTTATTTTGCTACCTATTTTTGTACACCTTTATCGGCCTTAGAAATCTGGGTCTCGACAAATAAATGTTTCTTTCTTCTTTCTTCTTCTTTCTTCTTTCTTTAATGAAACCTTGAAAATAGTTATTTTCAGTGCTGCACTTGATATAAGTATGTATTTAAATGTCGAGCCCACAAATTAGCTAACCACGGTATGTCAAAGGCTATTCAGATAACCATAAGTGTATGCTCAGTTGCTTCATAACTTACTATGTGTACCGAGTACATATTTGACCTTTTACATTGAGCAACATTTGCCAGTGAATCTTTAGCTGTTAGTGTTAAGTAAATTTATTTTGATATTATAAACGCAAAAGTCTGTCTGCTTGTATTTTAATACTTTACATGGAGTTTTTATCTAAGAAATCATCAATTTAAGGATAGAAAGGGGTCTGGAAATGTATAGGCATACAAAAAAAATGTTTTTTATTTATTTATGTTATATTTATGTTTATTGTATTGTATTTTAAATTTTTTGTAGGTATGTATATTGTGTTTTAATATTGTCGACTGTATGATGAATCGGCACGCTTGGCAAGCGGGTTGACAGTTAGGCAGATGTTTGACAGTTTACGACACCCATATAAACACAAGCTATTCTATCTATAGATAGATAGATAGATAGATAGATGCTCTTTATAGCACACCAACAAATTAAATGTAACACAGGATATAAACTAAGAATTGTACAATTTAGGCGGTCTTATCGCTAGAGAGCGATCTCTTCCAGACAACCTTCAGAGGACAGTAGAAATAGAGTTGAGAGGAGAAGGCGACGAAGAGTTTTTTAATGTTTTATGTATAGTAGAAAAAGAACAAATAGGAATGTTTAAAAATATATTTTTATTTTTTACGTACACATTTAAACGTTAAAAGTACACGCTTGAAGTACTTACACGTTAAATCGGGCGGGCGAAAACCTTTGTCCAGCAAAGACTTTTCTTTGTATAAAGTTTTATCAATATAGACAAAATAGAGGTGACAGAGCTTATCAGACAGACAGGCAGACAGGCTGACAAACAGGCAGAAAGCAAAAGTAATTCTATTTTCGCATTTATGCTATAAAGTAAAAAAAAAATGCTTTTATTGCAATTAACAAGTATAAATAGTTTAAAAAAACTGTAACCCGACTACTAAAGTGCAATGATTTCAAAGTCATCCTGTATATTCGCTGTATTGTATTTTTGTACTCAGAATTTTGTCTTCTTTCATTTGATTTCCTACTCTTTTTTATATAAATAATGGGCTTGCTCTTGACAACATACTTAACATACGGTTAAGAGGTTCTCCCACACACCAGCGGAACACAGAAAAACTGTTTGGCGCTGGACTCCAGCAGGAGGGTGGTAGCATCCAGGCAGCCTCTTACGAAGTCTACCACCGCAGAGGGATCTGTTAGCCGTCATCATTGGTTAGAAAACCAAAGATGCCGTTGCCCAGGGTGGACCACTAGGAGGTAGATCCCACCACCCCATAACTCGTTATGAGTACAAATTTAAATCACCTTCCAAATTTTTATACAACAATCTACAGGACTAAAATCAAATGACTAAAATTTTTGATGCTGCCTCCTAGGCTCCTAGCTTTACTTTTTTTACGCTATGTGCATCTCATTCATTCATTACGATACTATTCATAACTTTTCGATGTTCCCTTCATACCTTAACAGGCTAAGGACCGCAAATTAAAAATATGCTGCGAAAAACATTTTCGGGTGAAAACTTGACCTACATTTTTTACTTCATAAATGGCCTCTAAATTCGAGATTGAGGGCCTATAAATTTATTTTAAGGTGATAAAAAGGTATCCTACTGTATATTAGTGTGGGATTTGCCATGTAGCCTTTTTTTACAAAAGATAGCCTATGTCGTCCGGACTACAATAATAAATCGATTGATACCTCATTTATCAAAATCGGCTCCGTAGTTTAGCCGCAAATGTGGAACAATACATAATACCCATATACATATACCTATATATAGACTGCTTAATTCTCACCCCTCCTGTTGGCTTTGCCATAGTCGGGTTTAAAAGTGAAGTTAGTTACACAAATTAATACATACGAAACACGATTAATTGTGATTAAGTTTGCAATCATCGATTGCAGTTAAGCAACTATCGGCTTGGTCAATTACGGATGGGTCGTCGCATTCACTTTGTAATTGACTAGTCATCTATATCAATTATTAAGGAAATGTCGGCAACATTTTAACTTACAAAATAAACTGAAACATCTTTAATAGATTATCGACTTAAATTTTAAAATAATTAAGGTATTCGGAGTTATTACCAGCTGTTTTTCTGTATGGGATATAAATAACATAACTTATTAGTAAAATCTATATTAATATTATTAAGCTGAAGAGTTTGTTTGTTTATTTGAACGCGCTAATCTCTGGAAGTACCTACTGGTTCGAATTGAAAAATTATTTTTGTGTTGGATAGTTCATGTATCAAGAAAGGCTTTAAGCTATGTAACATCACGCTGCAACCAATAGGAGCGAATCATAAGTAAAAAATAATCGCGATCATAATAACAGAAATTGACGCGTACGAATTCGCGGGCAACAACTACTCGTAGTTAGTAAAAAAAATTTTGCTTAATATATCCCATTAGTTCCATTCATTCGACATGTTAAATCACAGAAAGAGATATATAACTATAGAAGAATAGAAGCAGAACAATATCACAGCCTGGTACAAACCTAACCCACTAATCCAATGAAGCAAGACGCCTAGTCACATATCACAAACAAAACAAACATCCTTGATAACACACTCATTGCAACACTAGTCCTTATTCAACCTAACAACAACCTTGTGAACAGTCGCCTTAGAATCTGTATTACAAACCGCACAAAATAAAAGATCTGTTGATACATATTTTTCAAAATAAGAACACGTTTTAAAAATATATAAAAAACAAACTGACCTACCGCAAACTGTACTGACACACGGTTCCACCCGACCGGCTTGTAGCGGTTTTGACACAGCACTGGCCACTTGACTGGTCCCACCACTGAGTGATAGTAAGACTTGGTGTACACGTTCGATGACACAACGCCGTGAGCATTTACACTCATGCTGATAATTATCAGTTTTTAATTATATTATAACTTAATGGCGAGAGATTAAAAACTATACCATTAATCACTGGTATAATCGTATTCTAATTGTACAACAAAAGATATACAAGTTTCGGTAAAAATGAACCTTTTATATTTTTGGAATTCTGTGTTTTTTTTTTATATTTATGGAACCAGCATTGGACGATACCCTTTAGACCGAAACAAAAATTAACGTAATCGGTCAATCAAGTTAAAAGTAGTAAGGTATATAAAAATATAGTTAACGAATAAAAAAACTCTTTTTTTTGGCATTTATCAAAAGGCGTGACTAACCTGAGTTAATACTGCAATAAAAAATCTGTAACATGACATACATATAGCTAAAAATTAATAGTTGTTTTATTAATTCAAGTCCTAGATGATTGAAATACATAATTTATTAGAAAGCTCTAAAGTAGGCAAGTTCACTGGTAACAATGAACGGCCAGTATCAATAACTTTTTAAATCTGATTTTATTATTATATTTCCATACAAATAACTGTAATATATTATAAAAAAAACTCTCCCACCACTGGTAAGAGGTTAAAGTTAGACCTAAAAAGTGATAATGGGTACTATTTTATAAAAAAAATTCAAACTAGAGCTATACTTTTTTATGTCTTAAAATTGCGATTCCTTCCTCGCCGCGTTATAACTGTCCTCATTAATAATACGATAATTTACGTAAAATTATTAGGTTAACGCTTTTATTACTGCCATTTTGTTAATAGGCCATTAAAAATATCATTAATGCGGCCAAATAGCCCTAACATATATTTTACTACAATTTAAAAATGTTAAGTTTCACTTGAATAATTACCATGAGCCTCTTCAAACAAAGGTAGATATTTGCTTGCCCAATGATGGAGATACGATGCTGCTGTTCGCCTTTTCTGGTAGTACTCTTTCAGCGACCACCACAGAATACCGTTGAAAGAGAATAGGTACGAGTATTTTGTTTATTTTAATGTGCCGACACTACAGGGAATTATTACTGCTTGAATACATTATGCTTAAATCTATTTTATTCTTAGATATGTTTTTTATAGACAAAAAACATAGTTTATAAAAATGACTTCTTAGTGCGTTCTAACTAATAAAAGAGCAGTATTGTTACTAAAAATGTGCGTTTTAAGAGGAAACACAAGGGTCGTTTTTCCATACAAACGTATTCCCCTGTTTCCTCCCTGGATAAAGCCACTAGAGCAATAATTTTTATTACAAAAATCTATGGCCACTATTAGCATGTTTCTATGTTTTCCTTTTTTTCATAAATTAATTAATAAAAAAGATATTTTATGAGCCCTCAAATATCGAAAAAAATCGCCAGATTTTCCGCTGTGTTCAAACATCCAGAATACAAATTTGGCAAAATTTTAGAAAAAAAATAAAACATACGAACACAGCCAAAGCCTTTTTTCAATTTTTAATGAAAATAATGCATGCTGCAAAAAACCACGCATGCATTCAAACAAGCATGCATGCATGCAAAGAAGTAAGCATGCATGCAAGCAAGCAAGCATGTATGCAAACAAGCAATCATGCATGCAAACAAGCAATTATGCATGCAATCAAGTAAATATGCATGCATCCAAACAATCAGACTTCCGTAACGGCTTCGGCGCTGCGGGGTCCAGCGGTCCCACGCGTGCTAATCGTCGCAGATGGCTTACGCTCATCACCGCAGCATCGGCTTTCTGGCCGGCTGCGCCGGCCAGCCTCAGCCCCGGCGCCTCGCTTACAGCCTCCTGCTCCTCAGCCCGTGGGCCGCCTCGCCCCTCCGCGCCTACTCGCTTTTGAATTACACTCTAGGGGTAGGGCAGGCAAGACTGCTTGGGGTCGGTTTGTAAGCGATTCGTTTCTTAAACTTTTTCGGTTTAAAAAAAATAGAGCGTAATGCCAAAAACAAAGATGCTAATACATTTTAGTGCTTTCGATATTAGACATACTAAAATTAGGGTCTTTAATTTTAAGACCAATCTATAATAGTGCGAAAACAACTGTTAGACTAGACAATAATTATACGTTATAAGTTTAGGCCAATACGGTTCGACCATATGAAATTAGGACTTTAAATTTTAGGCGAACCGAAGGGCACCCAAAAAATACACACAAACTCTCTTCAAAATGGACCTAGTTCATTTAGAATGAGTATGGTCAAAGACACACATTAAGAAGAACTATATTATTATTAACTGGATGGCTCCCGAATTGATTTCTATTGTGTCTGGAATTACCCGTATACAAGGTATACATCATAACCCCTTGGTTATGAATGATACATATCAATATGAATAAATTGCAGATGTCTCTGAAGTGACGGTATTTCTGATCTCTTTTTTTTACTAAAAGTGGTTGGAAGTTTCTACAATAAATAAAATTTATGAACTAATACTCATCTTTTATATATAAAAAATACGTGTCACGTTGTTTGTCCGCGATGGAGTCCTAAAATACTGAACCGATTTTAATCAAATTTGCACACCGTGTGCAGTTTGATCCAACTTAAAAGATAGCTTACATCTCAATTTATAATCGCTATATTATTTTATGGCAAAATTATTTTATTCTTGACTCATAAAGACTTCGTAAAGTAAACGCCATATTTGGTGACAATGACATATAAAACGTCAAAAACAAATTAAATTATTCTGAGGCGATACGAAGTTCGCGGGGTAAGCTAGTTACAATATAAAATGTAATTTTGTACTATCCATGTTTTATTATAACAAGCTAATATCATGTGTTGTGTCTTAAAAAGCACCCATATTTTTAGGCCTTTTTGTGTTAGTAATAGTTAGTTGAACTAACTAAGAAAATATAATTTTGCAATTAAAATTAACTTTGCTACTTTACTTTTAATAGTGCGTACTTGCCCTAACGAAAGATATTGTGCAACTTAGCTATTAAGTAATACGTTAAACATTCTTAGTCATGATGAGTATTTACATGAGGTTTTTACATTAATATTTTATCTTGAATCATGGTCAAACTCAAGCCGAGAGGATAAAGCGGTGAAAAAAAAAGTAATGGCCTAAAAAAATTACTGCAGGGCTAAGGCCTAATCTCCACGCCTGTCAAATGCGGGTTGGTGATCTCAAACCCAAGCAATGTTCGAAAGTTTTATACTCTAGTTGCCCGATCCGAAAATTGAACCCGAGATGTTGGCCCAGTATTACACTAGACCAACGGGGCGAGGTAATTCTTACAAAATCAAAAAAAAAAATGTTTAAAAGTGGGATAAAAAATGAACAGCTACATTTTTGTTGGAGTTATAGATATATTTTGAGACAGCAAAGTCGGCTTATCATTATACCCCATCACTCTTCTACCCACTATCAACCCTTAATATATGAGAAAACAACGCTTGCTGGGCCAGCTAGTATAGGAAACCAGTATAATTTCTTTCTCATTTAGGTAGTTCCTGCAAGAAATTCTCAAGCAAAATCGTAAGTATAAATGTTGACCAATATACATCTGGTACTGGTTTAAATACTTGCATCGGAGAAAGTTGAAACACCGGCCAATGTCAATAGCGACAGACGGAAGCGATCTCGTAATCGTTACACAACTCGCGTAACTAGAGGAACTTATACCTTATAGCATTCACTGTAAAGGTGATATCATTTTGGAATGTATAATTGTGAACAATGTCCTGCAATTTTGGCGGAGTGTTTTATGCAATAAAAACTTTATGAGGTTGGTTTTAAAGTTAAAATTTATCTGTTATGTTATTGCAAAAAGTATGACGTTCATATTAAATAACAGGATGCAATGTGAATAAAGGTTAATCAGATCCTAAAGACGAAGACGCAGTTATAATAAGATGTCGCCACGTAAACCCAATAACTGGTAAGAGCAGTCGCCCGGCAAGCGAAAGGTTTTGGATTCATATCCCACCTTAGACATCGAAATTAAAAGAGGTAGTTTCAATATACACAAGCATTTTAAATGCTTAAAAACCAGTTACAAACCCTAAATTTGTTTTTTATGATTGGCCTCTAATGGCAGCCACGGCATTGAGTAAAACAATAGCAAATTTACTTTACTTAAACTATACACCTACATAGACAATTATGTAATTTTGTATGTGGGTAACGATATCAAATTAACTGCTATGTTAAGGTCTAAGGTAATTATCTCACCCCATTTTCAGTACTTACTTGGAGTAACGGCCTATAATCATCCCACTGCAGGGCAAAGGCTTCCATCATTGAATTTGAGTTTCCTAGCAATGACGGGTACCTGCATGAGCGAAGCGTAATTTATTGGTTAAACTGAGCGAGTGTCCAGTCCACGCATTGCCGATCAAGGCAAGGAGTGTTTGAGTCTTGCAACTCAGGTGTAGGTCTTGGAATCATTATTGCAACGTGCGTCAGGGCTCACCTTCACTGTTCATTGTTCAAGGAACCTTCCCAATCATATCTGATACGATCCCAAGAATCCCAAATCAAGGATGTTTTCCGATCCAAAAACTCAGTAACAAGATTATAGGTTAAAATATTGTTCTTTTGTACTGCTTAAGGTGGGAGGAATTGAATTGTTAGGTGGACAAGGAAAAAGCAGCCAAGCACATGATTGTGTTGACCATGTTAAAAGGCAAGGCAAAATCTTCCGTTTAGAAAGACATAATTGTCTAGCTATGAAAGATTAGCAAAGAGCAAGTAAGGAAATTAAAGAGACGTGGTATCAATATTACTTATTACAGGATTTAACCTCTTTCAATTTCCAAAACACGTTATCCAACCCGCCAAAAGTTGACTTCTTACTAAACTCAGCAAAGATCATGTTACATTTAATATCAAATTAGGGTTGCCGCAACGCATAGAATAAATAATATCCTCGGTTCGTGCCTTGGCCGCGTGCCACACGCGTTCAACGATTACATTCAGCTTAACTTTAAGTTGGTAGCCCTGGCTTTATTTGTTTCTGACTTTTGTTTCATATTTCAAAAAATATTAGATATTCAGGATATAGGTAAAATCTCTTAGAATCAATACATTTTAGAACTGTCTATAATAATAATATGTTGGGAATTAAACCCACGCCTTCGACTTTCTGGACAACTCTACTTACCAAGAGATTTTGCGCTGTTAACTGAGTTTCTTATTTTTTGTAGGTTATGTAGGTACATGTATTATTAAAAAAAAAAAAGTTTACCTTTCTTTACGGAGCACACATTATGGCAAAAAACGTCGGTAAACCGTTGTAAGTCAAATGTAAAAAAGTAACAGCCTATAATAATCCTACTGCAGGGAAAAGGCCTCCATCATGGAATTCAAGTTACTACAGCAATGATGGGAACTGGCATAATCACCACGCTTGCCAAATGCGGGTTGGTGATCACAAACCCGAGCAACGTTCGAAAATTCTAAACTATTTGTTGCCGGACCTGGGTCCGTTCGAACCTGGGACCCCGAGATCTTGGCCCGGTATTTAAATCACTAGACCAACGGGCCGTTAGACCAATGGTTAGTTAGACCAACGGGGTGTTAGACCAACGGGGCGTTGTCAAATGTAAGTCGAACATGAATTCCCTTTGGAATCACTTTAGCCATTAAGAGCTGTTAGTATTTCGGTGTGTTGGCATTCGGCCACACACGTACGCGTCTGCGATTGCATTTGACTTAACTTAGAGCTACAGCAGACGGCTTTTGTTTATGTAAGACTAGGGTGAACGGCAATCAATTGCTTTTTGAACACGTGGGAAGAGCAACTGCAGTAGCTAATTTTATTTTGTTTCTGAGAATCCTTACTACTGAATGCAACGTTGTCACTTGTCACATACTTTTAGACAGGAGTAAAAGAGTAAAACAGATAAAGATTTCATTAATTGGTTTTTTTTTATATTAGATGATATTTCGATGGTCTAAAATCGTACATATTAAATTATAGCAAAAAAAAGTCAGTTATCCGTTCGACACCTCCTACGTAAAGTATCGTAACCAACAAATATGCCATTTTGCGTTTTTACTGAAAAATAGCCTAACTAATAGTACTCTATGCATTCAAAGTGAAAAAACACCGAAAAACCGATGTTAAAAAGAATTTCTCAGACGTAAATTGTTGTAACTTCCGTACGGCATCGAAGCAAAATGTTGTATTGTCCTTCACCACAGTTTACGCGGTTTAGTGATACCAACCTAAAATATCGTAAAGGTTACTTAAAACAGTATACGTTGCTTACCGTGCAATAACAAATGTCGTATATGTTACATACAACAATTAACGTGGTTAATTGTGCATAAAAAATATTGTACGTAATACATACAACATTTTACGTAGTCACTGAAACAGTAATAGATATTGTATGTAGTAATTACAATGTTGTACTTCGGAAGTTGATATTCTAAATTCTGTTGTATGTTAACTTGCTATATTTTACGTTGCTATTTCGGCTTAAACTCATGTAGTATGTCTAAATTATTTTAAAAATCATATCTTAAAATAATAATTAAAGTGTGTATTTTGACTGCCTGGCATTAGTGACCAATAATTCAATGTCTTAAACGCAGAACGATCCTAGTAAGCAATAAAATTTTACTAATTCGTTCGTTATAAGAATCTCCTTAGCAAATAAGCTAAGGGTTCTTATTACGAATTTTACGAACGAATTAGGAATTAATGTGCTGCTAAAAATGGTAGATAGTAGCATGTTAAATAAAAAATTAACTTATGTGACATTGCAACACATTTGAATACCATAAATCTTAAGACACCGTATCCTTTTCCTTACTTATAGTGTCGAATACTTGGATTACGATTGTGATAATGATTATTGGTAAATAACATTTACTAGCGTTTTATATTTGACTGCAACTCTCAACGGCATATATTTTTGTTGCTACAAGTGAAGAAGGAGTTGGTGACTGCCAAGTGACTGTTTCTTTTTTGTTGTTTGTTAGCGAGATCAGAGAGTGTCATCGTGAACTTTACGCCCGTCGAACACGCGCCTTCGCCATTCATCCCTATCACTAGCGAGTTTCTCCAAGTGCGAAAATCCATTCCAAAAGCAGCCATATCCCGCTTGGCACAATCTTTGAAACGCAGCATAGGTCTTCCCAACCCTCTTTTAGCGTTTGCCACAGCACCAAGCACACGCCGCGGCATTCGAGTAGATTACATTTGATGCATATGCCCTAGCCACCGCAATCGTCTCTGCTTAAGCAGAACAATTTTCAGAACCCGCTCGTTTGTGACTTTGTCCTGCCAAGTTATATGCAAGATGCTTCTAACGCAGCGCATGTGGAATGCATTAAGTCGAAGTTCTTGTTTTGCGTACGATGTCCAGGTTTCAGCCCCGTATAAGAGTATGATTAGAACGCAAGTTTGGTAGACAATCATCTTGGTTTTTGTGGTTAGGTATTTATAATTCTACACTCTTGCACTAAGCTTGCCAAACATGGACGCCACTTTACCGATACGTGTATCAATCTCCGCATCAAACGTGAGGTTGTTCGACACAGTCGACCCAAGGTAGCAAAACTTGTCAACTACATTCAAGGGGGCACTGCTGAGTAAGATATTAGGTACTTCTGCGCCTTGAACTAGCTACTAAATAATTTTACTGTAAATCAAGCAGAATAGGACAACGTTCACGCTGTAATAGAAAGTTTGTCACAGAATAACCTTATGTTTACTCCTTTGAAGTGTTTGAGCTTGTTAAAATGGAATAGATGGGATGGAAAGCTACACGACGTCATTGAAATGAAGCATATCTATTTCTTTATCTATATACAACTACTAAACGGGCACATTATTAAAAAAAAAGAGTGAGTCATGTAGACCAATATAAAAAAGATCGATCTTAGTAGAAAATCTTTCTTAATTCGTATCAGTGATAAACAGAATTTCTCCTACTACTATTGGCCATTAAAAATAACAATATCGATAACATTAACAATATCCAAAGACGCCAAAGAAATAGCATCGCGAAATTGTGTCCTCTTTATCCTTACCGGTTACTTTATACAAAGGTAAAATATGATGGCCTTACCAGTTTCTTAGACATGGCGCTATCCTACCTTATTTGTTTCAAGTCAAATAATGATTTGTTTCCTTGGTTATTCTATTTTATTTGTTTCTACAGAAGAGTGAAATAGTTTTTCTATGTTTCTAAACACTAGAAATTTCATCAGCTAGCAATAGAAGATATTAACCGTTTGTACTTGTGAAAATATGCGTTCTATATATTTTTTATTAAACATCCATTCTAAAATATCTAAAGTAATGTTTTTACTATTAAAAAGTGAAAAATTTCGACTTTAAAAATAAGATTTTTTATTTTCCAACCTACAATTAGCTCATATGCAATAATATACACTCTAATTTTTAATCAAGGTATATAGTAATTGTCACATACAGAGTAATAAGGCTTACATATTTCACTATATAATGTTGTAACTCTCATATACAACATCGCAGGTAATCTTCATTCCGTAGTTAAATATGGCAAGTATGAGATACAACAACTGATTATATCTAGATTCCGCGGAATAATGTTGTAAGTATGAGATACAATTACTGGAACAGCCTTTGTTTCATCGTAAAGTATTGTAAGAACCATATCTCTGAAAATACGTATATTTGTTTAACTATCTTTCAGCATAGTCAAGAATACTATAAATTAAACTCATATTCCAAAATTTATAAAAAATGGTCAAGAAATGCAGTTTTTAGAATAGTTTGAACCTTTAAAACGCTCTCCTGTAAAATTGTAGTTTTGGAGATACGATACTTTACGTAGGAGGTATCGCGTTGTCGATCAAATGTAAGTCGGACAAATAATTCCCTTTGGAATCACTATAGCCATTAAGAGCTGTTAGTAATTTCGTTTGTTGGCAATCGGCCACACACGTACGCGTCTGCGATTGCATTTGACTTAACTTAGAGCTACAGATGGCTTTTGTTTATTTAATACTAGGGTGAACGGCAATCAATTGCCTTTTGAACACGTGGGAAGAGCAACTGCAGTAGCTAATTTTATTTTGTTGTCTGAGAAGATTTGACTACTGAATGCAACGTTGTCACTAGTCACATACTTTTAGACAGGAGTAAAAGAGTAAAACAGATAAAGATTTCATTAATTGGTTTTTATTTATATTAGATGATATTTCGATGGTCTAAAATCGTACGTATTAAATTATAGCAAAAAAAAGTCAGTTATCCGTTGTCGTTCAAATGTAAGTCGGACAAATAATTCCCTTTGGAATCACTATAGCCATTAAGAGCTGTTAGTAATTTTTTTTGTTGGCAATCGGCCACTCACGTACGTCGAACGCGTCTGTGATTACATTTGACTTAACTTAGAGCTACAGATGGCTTTTGTTTATTTAAGACTAGGGTGAACGGCAATCAATTGCCTTTTGAACACGTGGGAAGAGCAACTGCAGTAGCTAATTTTATTTTGTTTTTTGAGAAGATTTGACTACTGACTGCAACGTTGTCACTTGTCACATACTTTTAGACAGGAGTAAAAGAGTAAAACAGATAAAGATTTCATTAATTGGTTTTTATTTATATTAGATGATATTTCGATGGTCTAAAATCGTACATATCAAATTATAGCAAAAAAAGTCAGTTATCCGTTGTCGATCAAATGTAAGTCGGACAAATAATTCCCTTTGGAATCACTATAGCCATTAAGAGCTGTTAGTAATTTCGTTTGTTGGCAATCGGCCACACACGTACGCGTCTGTGATTGCATTTGACTTAACTTAGAGCAACAGACAGCTTTTGTTTATTTAAGACCAGTATGAATGGCAATCAACTGCCTTTTGAACATGTGGGAAGAGCAACTGCAGTAGCTAATTTTATTTTGTTTTCTGAGAATCCTTACTACTGAATGCAACGTTGTCACTTGTCACATACGTTTAGACAGGAGTAAAAGAGTAAAACAGATAAAGATTTCATTAATTGGTTTTTATTTATATTAGATGATATTTCGATGGTCTAAAATCGTACGTATTAAATTATAGCAAAAAAAAGTCAGTTATCCGTTGTCGTTCAAATGTAAGTCGGACAAATAATTCCCTTTGGAATCACTATAGCCATTAAGAGCTGTTAGTAATTTCGTTTGTTGGCAATCGGCCACACACGTACGCGTCTGCGATTGCATTTGACTTAACTCAGAGCTACAGATGGCTTTTGTTTATTTAAGACTAGGGTGAACAGCAATCAATTGCCATTTGAACACGTAAGAAGAGCACTGTACTGCAGTTTTATTTTGTTTTCTAAGATTTGACTACTGACTGCAACGTTGTCACTTGTCACATACTTTTAGACAGGAGTAAAAGAGTAAAACAGATAGGGATTTCATTAATTGGTTTTTATTTATTTAAGATGGTATTTCGATGGTTTAAAATCGTACATATTAAATTATAGCAAAAAAAAGTCAGTTATCCGTTGTCGATCAAATTTAAGTCGGACAAATAATTCCCTTTGGAATCACTATAGCCATTAAGAGCTGTTAGTAATTTTGTTTGTTGGCAATCGGCCACACACGTACGCGTCTGTGATTGCATTTGACTTAACTCAGAGCTACAGATGGCTTTTGTTTATTTAAGACTAGGGTGAACGGCAATCAATTGCCTTTTGAACAAGTGGGAAGAGCAACTGCAGTAGCTAATTTTATTTTGTTTTTTGAGAAGATTTGACTATTGACTGCAACGTTGTCACTTGTCACATACTTTTAGACAGGAGTAAAAGAGTAAAACAGATAAAGATTTCATTAATTGGTTTTTATTTATATTAGATGATATTTCGATGGTTTAAAATCGTACATAATATAATAGAAAAAAAACGCCAGTTATCATTTCGAAACGTTTTTAAACGTTTCGAATTGATAATAAAGCATCCATAGTTCGTTCTTTCTTTAAAATTGGAGAATAATTTTTTTTTTGGCTTTTTCTATTATTTTGGCGGCAATCAAAAATTTTATCTGAATATTATTTTGTTCAAAATAGACATAAATAAAAGTTGTGACGCGTCAACTAGGCAAATAATTGTTAATTTACATAAATATCATATTATAAGTTGGCGTACAGAAGCTGAGCATTGAAATTGTTCTGTTATGAAAGTTTCAAATGCAATTGATTATTATAAAACACATGGAACTGTTGAAAATGTTCTTAGAAAGGCTTGGCCAAGAAAAATCTCTCCTAGAGAAGATACGCTAATCGTTCGTGTTGCTAGAACCTAAGAAGACCTAAGTAAGGCTCCTACCAGATGAGGAATGAAGTTTTTTCACCTGATGACCCGAGAAACATCTCGTCAAGACTGATATGCCAAAGTTTAGAATCAGTGGAAGCTAAATTGTTTGGAGGAATCGCTCGATAGGTACCGCTTCTTACCAAGCAACACTGAGAGGAGCGATTATTATTCGCTTAAAAATATGTTAATTTGACGGTACTAGAGTGGAAAAAAGTGGTATTTTCAGATAAAACAAAAATAAATACGGTAAATTCCGATGGAAAGCGCTATATTAGACGTGCTGTAAACGATGTTTTTAATTATAAATATCCAAGGAGTAAAGTCAAGGACGGTGTCGGTCACATTAAAATTTGGAGGTGTTTTTCCGGATGTGGAGTTGGACCCGTCGGAAGATTGAAGGTTTAAATTCAAATCAATCGAGCGAGCGCAGGGAAGGCGACAAAATTTCCTGAGGATGCTACGTGAAGTGGCGAAACGCGTCGAGGTTTTTATTGTATTGGTATTAGGTACTAATAATTGCATTAACTGTACTGCATGCATGTTTGAGGAAGGGCGGGTGGTTTTTCTGCATGAAATAGTGCTTGCTCAATCAGTGTTAGTGCGGGTAGTGGGGTACAGGTGCTTGCTCGAATCAGTGTTAGTGCGGATAGTGTGGTGAAGGTACCTAGGCCGGTGTTAACAAAAGGAAATCATTAGCAAAATATTTTTCTAAAATTATACTTATATTATAAAGCTGAAGATTTTGTTTGTTTGTTTGAACGCGCTAATCTCCGGAAGTACTGGTTCGATTTGAAAAAATTATTTTTGTGTTGGATACTTCATTTATCGAAAAAGGCTTTAGGCTATATAACATCACGCTGCGACCAATAGGAGCGAAGCATCAGTGAAAAATGTAGCAAAAATAATCGCGTTCATAATAACAGAAATTAACGCGGGCAAAGTCGCGGGCCACAGCTAGTCCATAATATAATAGAATAAGCGTATATCCGTTTTATACTGGTCTGGCTCTGACAGCGAATAGTCCGGATTGAAACTTAAAAGAAAATCTCTGGTATATTGTTAAAAAGAAAGTCTCAAACAAACGTAACACCAGCTTTAAGTACCTAGGTAACTTCAAGTATAAGTTCCCACTTAAAGTTTGTTGTTTAGTGATCGATATTTTTTAATCACATTAACAAATTGTTCCTTCCTATTTCTACCTGTCATACCTACAACTTTGGATAGATATCTCGGAAATTATTATCAACTGGCATTTAATCAATATATATTTAAAAATCTCCTAGTCTAAACGATAAAAAAATTAGTTTTATGATTCGTCATAAAGATCACATTGACCTACGTCATCGACGTCGACGGAGTCAAGGTCACGTATGCACTGATAGTGACGTCATTTTCAGTCATTAGTACGCTTGTTTCGTTTACAGAGGATAAGACTCGTTAACTCAGTAGGTTAGAGCGCCAATATGTACCAAGGTTTATTATCGGAGGGCGGAGGTTCAAATCCTTCACGAGTCAAGATTTTTTTGCCTTTTTTTTAATAATGCCTAGTACTAAAAACAAGTAAATGTGTCTGTCTGAAATATTTATCAATAAAAATTGCTATTATACGCACAAAATTTGGCGAAATTGTGAAAATTCTTTGGAAATACAAAACAACACTTCTTAGAGCAACTAGGTACTGAACAATCAATCACTAATTAGTACAGTATAAAATTTAGACTTACTTGATTCAGCCTTGTTTATAACAATTCAGAATCCAAAATATTCTCAATTTGTTTTATCTACACCTAATAACAATTTAAAAAGTAATTAGAACTGCGTAGCTCAAAGAAAATGTTTATTTAAAAAAATGTTAGCCAGTTTTTCCTTATCTTCTACATTAATATTTTAAACAGGAAAAATTTGTATTATTGAGTGTGTGCGTATGTTTGTATTGAATAGGCTTTGAAACTACAGCACCGATTTCAAAAATAATTTTCCTATTAAAAGCTGACATTATCCTTGATGAACATAGGCTACTTTTCACCCGGTAGGTGGCGCTGCTGTCGGTATGTCAACTACTAAACGACTCGACCGATTGTGTTGAAATTTTGTTTTTCATGGTTTCACAGACACGAATGTATTAAGCCTAACTAATTTATCTTTCTATATGCCACCGCTTGGCACAATTTTCAGACCGTGCGATGTGACGCACAGTGGTCCCGATTAAATAAAACATGGACATTAACGCTAGGAGCACGAGAATTTTTTGATGATTTACACTAGGATAACTAATGTGACAAAAAATATTATGATCCTAATACGACTATTTCATAGAAAAAAAAAAGTTTTTTTTTTGTAGGAAAATAATTACATTTCTGCTAATTTCCCAAAATTCTTAAAAGATGTCGAGATGACGATCACACATGTTAGAAAACCAGTGATTCTGGGTATTTCATGTGAAGATACTTTTTATTTATCTCTGCTTACTTTTGAGTTATTGTGGGTTGAAAAATCGTATTTTTATTTATTTTTGAATTACTTTTAAATTACATAGTGACTGAAATGCTTAAAATGTTTAAATAAAATTATAATAGTTTTTGAGATTAGTACGAAAAAAGGAGAAGTTTTTAGAAATACAAACTGCAGCGGGGAACCTTCATTTATCAGTGCCTAGTAGTCTAGTTCGTTTAAAACAAAAATCACAAATTATTTAAGTCAACGTTTCTTGAGAAATCTCTGTTTCCTCTGAAAGTAATCATTGTATAAGATCAATGCGCTGGCCTCTGGGAATAATTGTTTTTGCGATCAAACAAATTTTGGTTAAATATGAATGATGTAGAGATCTAAGCTGCTAAGCGAGGCGGTTATAGTAAAACCTCATACAAGAGTAAAACCCTCCGCGATTGAAGGAGAAGAATGCAGCAGTGTCTTATCTCGACCAAGTCCTTCTTATGAAAGGTATGTATATAATATGACTATAGTCTGTTTCTGACTGCAATGTTTAATACGCATGTCGTGACAGCCTTTAATTAAGGCAACACTGTAAACTATGTTATCATTGTCTGTATTTGTGAATGTGAAGTGTATGCTTTGTTGGTTGTCCATAAATAAATAAATAAATAAATAAAGGGGCCCGTGTCTAGTCCAGCATTGGACTGGTATAGGCTGGTGCTGATCTATCTATAGTTTTAACTTTGATCAATAGTACTGAAAACTATGTAAATGCATCATAATGCCTATCGTTATAATTTCTTAGTGTAATAATAAATGCGATACTTAACGCCTATAATTTTTTTAACGTGGTATATACGTCATTCAGTATGTAACATACTAGCAATTTACTTGCTTTTAAATGTTTCAAAGAAGTATTTAGATTAAAGAAAAGTGTTTTGATTAATGCTCGCTAGTTAGTAATTGGAACTGTCACTAAAACGTCCTGCAGTATCAACAACTGTTACTACCGTAAAAATTTAAAACTATGATGCGATAAATTTTTTCGTTTGAAAACTTGACCTACATTTTTACATCATAAATGCGATACTAACGCCTGTATTTTATTTTACGGTGATGGAAAAGTCAGCCTGTACGTTACATACTAGAAAACTTGCTAAACAGTTTTATAAAAGTATTTAGATTAAAGAAAGTGACTTGTGGCCTAGAACTTGCTATAAAAGTCAGTTAGAAATGTCAATAAAACGTGCTGTTATCAGTATAACAACTATTAATCTTAATGACAGTCAAATATAATCTGACAATGAAATTCATGTTGATAAGATGCACTGCAAAGTGATTCATCGCATTATTTTATCATCTTTCGGACGACCTCCGTGACGGAGTGGTTTACGCACTGGTTTACAATTTTGAGCCGATGGTAATGATACTACAATTTGGCTTTCAACAGACTGAACGTTATATTTCAAACTGAGTTTCAGAGACAAGTTTTCTGTTACAGTTTATACAGTAATAATATAGCAATGGCGCCAATAGCATACAGCCTAGTTTATTTTGGTATCATATTTAACAAATATCCCAGGCTCGATTCCCGGAAGGGTTAATGTAGAAATAAAGTTTTCTTCTATATTTTCTCGGGCTTGGGTGTTTGTGGTAAGTTGTTTCTGATTTTCACAAAACAAGTGTTTTAAATCGTTACTTACTTCGGAATCAGAGTAATGTATGTAATATATCAAATCAATCAACAGCCATTGTCCGTCCACTGCTGGACGTAGGCCTCCTTCAAGTCACACCACAATTGTCTATTCTGGGCTTTTCCTATCCAGCCGCTGCCAACAGTTCTCCTAAGTTTATCAGTCCATCGAGTTGCAGATGTCCTACACTACGCTTGTCTAAACGCGGTCTCCACTCCAGAATTTGTCTGCTCCAACGGTTGTCGGTTCTACGGCAGACGTGACCAGCCCACTGCCACTTTAGAGTGCTTATCTTTCGGGCTATGTCGATAACTTTCGCCCTCTGACGAATATGCTCGTTTCCTATACGAGATACCGAGCATAGCCCTCTTCATAGCGTTTAAGTAATCTATGTTATGATATATTATGTGTATATACATATACATTTATCACCTATGCACTGGTAGTGACGTCATTTTCAGTCATTAGTACGCTTGTTTCGTTTATAGAGGATAAGACTCGTTAGCTCAGTAGGTTAGAGCGCCAATATGTACCAAGGTTTATTATCGGAGGGCGGAGGTTCAAATCCTTCACGAGTCAAGATTTTTTTTGCCTTTTTTTAATAATACGTAGTACTAAATACAAGTTAATGTGTCTGACTGAAATATTTATCAATCAAAATTGGTATTGTACGTACATATGGTTACCTATTTAAAAACCGAATTGTGTAAGTACAACGATATGCATGTTTCGATTCAATTTTTCAATAAAAATAAATAAGATGATACAAACTTACTTGTTTTTTTTTCCGATGAATAAATCATGTTAACAAATAAAAAAATTGTGTATGTAAAAATACGGAAAAGGTTGCTTTGATCTTTAATACATTAAGAAAATAAAATTATTGTATTGCATATAAAAAAAGTGTTTTAATAATCGGGTATCTGTTGTTCTGGAAAATGAAACATCTATAAAACAAATTTATTATTTGCAATATTAAGTATTAAAATACATCTGGTATTCAAAACTTCGTTAAAAAGTTTTCGAATTATTGAAATTCATACTGAAAAGTTTCGAAAGTAAGATAGGTTACCATACTGTGCCGATTTCAAATATTATTTCACCATTAAAATCTAAATTCACCTTGAGTTACATAGGCAATATTCATTGCTAGAAAAGATTAGGGATCCTTATAAATTTACACACTGCCTCGGTACGGTAAGCGCTATCATAGACAGTAGTGACATAGAAAATGTTTTTGTTGCGGGTGATTTTAATGCTCATCCTTACGAACCGTTTTATAACGAACTAATGACTTTTTGTGACGACAATGAATGGAGTTGTATAGACATTGATAAGTTAGGGTTGACATCTGATACTTTTACCTTTATTAGTGACGCGCATGGGACGACCAGATGGTTGGACCATTGCTTAGTAACGAAATCAGCTTATTGTTTGGTTGAAAATGTGTATGTTAAATATGACGCACTATGTTCAGATCATTTTCCTTTAATAATAGAATTTAATTTTCATCTCATTATTCCTAAATTAATTGTGATTGATAATGTTGACTCGATATATAAAAACATTGTTTGGGGTACTAGGACCATAGAAGAAATCAAACTTTATACCGTAGAATGTCATAAGAGACTACGACAGATTGATTTTCCCATGGGGCTTACAAGTTGCTGTGACGGGCCGTGTAATGATCTGAAACATAGGCAGATAATTGATAATATGTATAGCGATATTTTAACAGCTTTGAGTGAGGCAGCGGCCATTGGTCGAGGGACTAGGCCAACACGGCAGAAGCGACAACAAGTGGTTGGCTGGAACAAGCATGTGGGTGACGCCCGCAGGCAGGCCAGGTCTAAGTTTCAAACGTGGTTGTGGTATGGTAAGCCTTCTATGGGCATAGTGTATGACGAAATGCGTAGTAGTAGAAGGATATTCAAATCCAAATTAAAATGGTGTAAGGCCCACCAAGACCAAATCAAAATGGACTTGTTGGCTCAACATCACTCGAAAAATAACTTTCGTGCGTTTTGGAAAAGCACAAACAAACATAGCATCAAACTTGGCCTGCCTGCGTGTGTCAGTGGTGTAAGTGGAAAAAAGGAAATAGCCGATTTGTTTAAACAAGTTTTTACCATAGACCCACTTAATACTAACTGCAGTGGAAAGATTCGCGATGTTGAGACCCCAAGTGATGACTTGGTTATTAGATTTACAGCAAAGGATGTCACTAGGATGATTAAAACAGTATCTAGAGGTAAATCACCAGGACATGATGGTCTTAGCATCGAGCATCTGCAATATGCCGGTCCACATCTGCCACGGGTACTGGCTATGTTATTTTCTTTTTGTGTGGGACATTCATATTTACCAATGGAACTATTGCAAACGGTTGTAGTCCCTATTGTTAAAAACAGTACCGGTGACGTGGCAGACAAAAATAATTACAGACCGATCTCACTGGCCACTGTGATAGCCAAGGTTCTTGACGGCATGGTAAATGAACACCTCAACAAACTCATCACATCGCATGACAACCAGTTTGGTTTTAAACCCAAGCTTTCTACTGATAATGCGATAGTGTGCATGAAGCATGCAGTCAGGTACTACACTGGTAGAAGCACGCCAGTGTTTGCCTGCTTCCTCGACCTATCAAAGGCATTTGATTTGGTTTCCTACGACATCATGTGGAAAAAACTTAGCCAAGCAAAAGTACCACCTGAGTTAATCAGCATTCTTAGGTTTTGGTATGGAAACCAGGTCAACAATATGCGATGGGCGGGCGTTCTGTCGGAACCGTACAGGTTGAGGTGTGGGGTGAGGCAGGGAGGGTTGAGCTCGCCAACGCTCTTTGATTTGTACGTCAACGAACTGATTGTCGCGCTGAGTAGTCGCCATGTAGGTTGTCATGTGGACGGAGTCTGTTTTAATAACATTAGTTACGCGGATGACATGGTACTGCTCAGCGCGTCAATCGGTGGTTTAAGAGAGCTCATAAGTATCTGCGAAGCTTATGCTGGTAGCCACGGTCTTAAGTATAACGCGAAGAAAAGCGAACTTAAGGTGTTCAGATCTGGTACGCAATATCCGGCAGACGTACCTCCCGTAACATTAGCTGGTGTAGCCTTACGACTTGTGCGACGTTTTAAATATCTCAGACACGTGGTGACTGATGATTTACACGACGATGCGGATATTGAGCGCGAACGGAGGGCGCTGTCGGTCAGAGCGAGTATGATTACCCGCAGGTTTGCACGTTGCTCGTATCAAGTAAAGGTGACACTCTTTCGAGCCTTTTGCACCTCTTTCTACACGTGCAGCCTGTGGGTTACTCGTACGCGACGAGCGATTGATGCTCTTCGCGTTCAATATAACAACGCCTTTAGGGCGCTCATGCGGCTGCCCCGCTTTTGTAGCGCTTCGGGGATGTTTGCCGTCGCTCGAGTGGACAGTTTCCAAACATTAATGCGCAAGAGAGCGACCTCGATAGCGCTGCGAACGAGGGACAGCCGCAACAGCCTCCTGGCTGTAGTCGCAGAACGTTTGGACGGACCGTTTTTGGGACTCTGGATGTCACTGCACGCACCAGCACCCAGCAATAATTATGTATACTAACATAGTTTTAAGAATGGATTGTTACTAACACGAATGGACTTATGTCTGAATAAATGAATTTGAATTGAAAATTGAATAAACAATCTTATGTTCACCCGTGCGAAAAGCTGAGACGGGCCGCTATTGTTAACAAAACCAAAACTAGAAAAAAAAAAAACTTCTTTATAATGGAAAACCTTTCGCAAAAATACAAGAAGGAAACAAGCTGCAATTCGTTTGAGCATATTTTTCGTCCGCGGCTCTGCCCGCGTGATCTACAATTTATACCGCGCGTGCAAAAACTTGTGCTTGACAGGGGGATACCAAATAGCCTATGTTACTTTTAATACCTTCAAGACAAAGTGTACAAAGTTTTACGATGATCAGTTTAAGGCAATAAGTTCTTGCATGAAAGCGTAATAAACAAACTTAAATATTCACAAATTAATATAATAGTAAAGGAGATGGATAGTCTTCCATAGTACCTTGGGCCTGACCGTTACATGGATAATATTTGAGCAGTTTATAGGTTTTTGGATGTGAATTTCATATGTGTTAAAATTACACGGTTATTCAATGGGGTAGTAGAAATATTGATTGTTATTTAGTTGAAAGTTAGGTTATGTTCATTAATATTTTAGGTAACTCTACAGCTAGGTATATTACAATTTAGATGTACGTACATCAATACTTAGTGACTTTTAACCTAGTTATATAACTTTATGAATTAAAGTTTTTTTTAATCGTCTAATCGTCGAAAGCAATAAAGAGTTCAGAAGGTTATGACATCCCCCTAACAAGTGTTATAATGATTTTAGGTTGCCTTACAGATCAGATCAAAATGATTCAATTCCTGACATAATTAAATCATAAATAAATAAATGTGGACAACATCGCATACATTGTTGTGATCCCAAAGTGAGTTTTATACATTAACTCGTCGGGGAATTGAACCTGATATCTCGGAGAAGGCGACACCTTGAAAACTGGTGTAGCCATGGAGGTCTTCAAAATAATTCAATATGATAATGTTGTTTCTCAGTAAAATCTGTTGTTGATCAATAATGTTCTATCAAGATCCATCGAAGGGCAACATCATTGTACGTGGTTGAGGAACGAGGGAGGGAGGTAGGTTGTGTATACATATATTTAGGGATGTACATTAAAAAAAGTTTTTGTTAAAATATTTATTCATCATCGTCATCATCATATATTAGTCGTCTAAAAATTGTGCACGTAGTACTAAATCTGGTTGATACTTTGCCCAACTAAAGTGCCATATTATGGACATTGTATGACAACAGCAACCTATAGTTCTATTTCCGACTAAACAGTTGCAGTAATTGTATTCTTTAGTCCATCCGAACCAATGCCGAAATGACACATCAGTCATGTTAAATAAATTGGTAAAATCACTGGAGTGGGTTTCTTTAAGATTTATCATATCCTCAATATGAGCAGCAGTAAATACGTTAATATAATTATCTAATATTCTATTTACGAAATCCCATGTTTCTGCGTTTAAGTGATAATCACATACTCAATTATTTATTGGCACATAGTAATTATTATGTTTCTAATAAATATTGCCTAACACTAATCGGAACCCTATTTCTTTCTTGCCTCTCACATCCTTGAACAAAACAGTGTGATTCAGTTTGTACAGGCCTAATATAATTAGGCAGTGTAATTCTTTCAGTCAACCTAAATTGTTCAGGAGCAGCTTCATCTTGGACCTGTGGTGCTGAAGATGTTGATGGTCTTGTTTGAAAGTGTGGAGCAGCTCTATCAGCTCACACCCAGCAAGAATGGCATAAGTATGCCATTTGAGCACCCATCTGTAAATAAAGATTATAGTTGATACAACTAAATCACTTAAAAAATATATTACAAGTACCTCTGGTGGAGCTCGAACCAACAACCATTCCCTATCTAGGCTACTGCTTCTGAATTTAAATCAAGCAGTTTACATAGTAAGCCAGGTTGTTTGGTTTTTAAGTACTGACAACATTCGAAAGAAATAATTAACTCTCGGTTAAGATGAAACTTAATATATATGATATGTTTTATAGCTATGATAAAAATGCTAGTTTAAATATAATAGAAGAAATAAATTAATTGTAAAAACAATATTTTTGGCAGGGTTCGAAAATATATATCAAGTTTGATATATCCATTTTATATGAAAGCCATATTATTATTTTATGCTGACGTGCTGGCCGGCAGGCCGGTACCGGCAGGCCGGTACCGGCCTGCCGGTAGTTAGTGTAAACTACTTGATTAAATTTGCAGATCTAACAAATGCCTCTAGTTTAGTGGAAGAGCAGTTGCCCGAATAGTGAAGAGTCATCGGTTTGAGTACTATGTGAGCTATTAAAAAAAAAAATTTTTTTTTTAATTAAACCAACATTTTCCTATTTTTAGACACATTCATAGATAAAAAAGCATAGTTTCTTACTTATGCTTAACTTAAAAAAACAACATACATATAAAGTTATACTTAAACAAATACACTTCGATAATAAGCATCAATTAGAAAAAAAACTTACTCTATGGGGTAGTATCCACTCAGATATTACATTATGAATTCTTTATTCACGTTCTGAGCCAATTCTCAGCAAATGGGACCTTGTACGCAGCATAGAACACCCACAATGGACACATACATGTTGATGGCCTACATTAGCAGGCACCCCACGATTCTCTGATCCCAGGGATTCATTTGCAATATTCCAACATGCTTCACACAGTTATTTAGAATGGTTGACCTGTAATTAAATCATTGATATTATTATCAGCAATCTATGCATATTATATACAATAAGTAAGTTGTAGATAGGTATATAAAATAGCTTTTATTGATAAATATCTTAGGCTGAATCTAATAAGATAATCAAACAGTAGTCTACCAAGAGTCATCACAACCAACATCATGAAAACTAATCAAAGTCAATAAAAGTCAAAGTATCTAACCTAAAGGCTACTAACACCTTTTAGATATTTAAGAAATCCTAACGACAAGGTACTAACCGAAGAGGAGCAATCCATTGTTGAACAATTGCTAGTATGGCTTCATCTTCCAACGAATGCATGCTTATAGCGTTGCTACGAGCAAAACTGATGCCACAGTTAATACAGTTTTGTGTGCTCATCTTGTCAAATGCAATCAACAATCCAATCTTATGCAAAGTTCAGGGTCCAGGAATAAGGCCGTAGTTTGTTGCTAAAGCAGGTAATCAGTATCCGTTGAGCAGGCGCAAGTCTTTCGTGATGGTAGCAATTGGCAGAGTCCGTAATCCATGCGAGGGTCGTGAAGATAATAGAAAATCATACAAAAACACTTAACACAAACAAAGTGTAATTCGAGCGAACGAATGTCGGCTACGTCACGGTGACATTTCATTGTTGCCAGATAATAGAACGATAAATAATCGAATCATTGCAATTAATTAATTGCAATCGATTATAACAAAAAATAAATCCATTTTTAAGACCAATAATAGCAAAATATTTCAACAGTTTTCGCAAAAATATTGAAGTATTTTAGCAAGTAGCCTTGCTAAAACACTTCACTGTTTATTTAAAATAGTTTGTTTCAAGTTATTAATATAAAAAAAAATCGATAATGTGAGAATCTTAACTGAATCGAATTAAAATATTGTATTGTGTGATTGGCAACCCTGTTCTGTTGGTACGGATGGATAGAGGATACGGAATGAAGACAATATGGGGTATCAATTAATGCTTTATTATTGTTGTTACATTTCTTGTCCCATAGAACAGGAAATTGATATTTAACGACAAAATTTAAAAAAATATTTTATGAATTTTAGTTACAATTTGGTTTTTGTAACAGTCAGGCCCAACTCTTCCTATTTCCTTTAATTTACTTCCACAAGTCAGCTTCAGTTAATTTTTTGCCATTCAAAGCAAGATCAAAATCTACGTTTTCACAAACTAAGCTGTCAGGAAGTTAACGTACTCGTAATATTAGCGTGTTAGTTCGTAATAGCCCGCAAAAGCCGAACTTTATACGGCATCCGCTAAGTAAGGTCGGAACTCAATATTGAACCAACCGATAACATAGATGCGGTACAGATGCCTTACTCTGCAACAGGATTCTCGTATTTACGGATATATGTGTCTCTTTCATTTACTTTAAGAGGAAACACTACGGGCGAGAGAATTAAAAAATAGGTATTTGTAAAATCTATTGCTGTCGCGCAGTGCCAAACGCCTTCACCGCAGAGTGTGATAGAGACAACTGCTTCTTGGACCGAAAATACCTACTAAAAGCACATCACGAGACACGTTTCGTAGTCCCCCGATTACTTTTCTAAAACTAGACCGATTGAAATACTTTTTTCATTACAAATTAAGGAAAGGCTTTGGCCGTGTTCGTATGTTCTTCTTTTTTTCTAAAATTTTGCCAAATTTGTTTTCTGGATGTTTGAACACAGCGGAAAATCTGGTGAATTTTTTCGATTTTTGAGGGCTCATATCTTTTTTATTAATTAATTTATGAAAAAACAGAAAACATAGGAACATGCTAATACTGGCCATAGATTTTTGTAATTAAAATTATTGCTCTACTGGCTTTATCCAGGGAGGAAACAGGGGACTACGTTTGTATGGAAAAACGGCCCTTGTATTTCCTCTTAAGACATCGGTATTAGTGATAGGGACAGATGGATTCGAATATACGGACATTGTGTTGCAGATTAAGACCTCAGATACAGGGGAAATCCAAACTGTCTTACTTCTAACATAGGGTTTTTTTTAAGATATATTTTTAAGACTATAACATACTGGCTGTTGCCCGCGACTTTGTAGGAAATTTCGACCCCATGGGAACCGTTAATATATCCAGGATAAGAATACTCAAATTATTGTTTTTTGAAATTACACCAGAAAGTTGTATGATATTTTGATTGCTTAAGAAAATATATCATAACTACCTACTTATTTAGTTTACTGTTTCATTATTCCACATGATTCGTGAATTTATATTTACTACCTATTTTAGAAAAGACAGCTATGCAATTTAAAATATAATTTAAATAAAAATATTATTCTTAATACCATACATTGTATAAGTTGGTCGACTACTCTTTAACTTTTACTACCTAACTGTGGTAATTATTCTTTGAACACATTATCTGGCAGCGGAAAGGGCATTAATCTGTTACTAAATTAGCATTAAGAACTTCATACTACAAAAATATATAGATCACCTAATCGATACGGTGCAGATCCACAACATATTTGAAAGAATCAACGGGATAGTAACTGTTTCAGTTTCCTAATAAAAGTTAATAAGATTAACAGCAGACGTACAGACAGACAGATGGACATTACGAAACTATATGGATCATAAATGTTAACTACAGAAACCAAAACAAGTCATATTGAGAAGATACTCAGTTCCATGTCGTACCTACTAACTTTATTTACTCGGAATAATACTAACAATGAAAACAAAACTTGAATATTTGCATTTAATATTTGTCGCAAAGGAATAAGGAATTTTAGACTTAAAACATAAATAAGTATGATTTATTTTACTAATCCTAAGAGCACGACTCACTAAGTACTAAAACAACCCGCCATTCCACATAAACACAGCCTTTCCAAACATAACTTTAATTGCCATACTTTCCTCCAGCCAAATTAGAATCGTAAAAATAAAGTCCCAACCATAACTATTAGCAACGATTATGTATTCAGAACACGTAAGCTGGGTTCATGAGATAATGCCTTCAGCGGTGCGCCCTCTCAGCGGACGTCAGACGTGGCCGATTAGCGTAATCGGCTCACCGGCCGACACTTGCACGCTTCTGGGATGCAACTTTGTCTTGCGTAGGCAGAAAATGATTTTCCGTTTTCCTTATTTAATAAATGTATCAGATGGTACTCTGCCCTAATTCTAAAGTTAATTCATTCTTAGTCTAAATTAAGTGCTTCTACTTGACAAATTATTAGATTTACTTTTAAATCGACACTGGCAATAGGTATTTGAATAAGAGTGCACATATAATGTTCGATGTTTATTTTGTTCAGTGAAATTATGTGGGTAGACTCTCCATCGGGTGAACCGACGATCAGGCTATGGCAAAGGTTGCTGAAAGCTGCTAGGAGCGGGTAGCGTGGGACTTTAATTGTTGTGGAGATCCTTAGGGTAAGATTTTGTCCAGCAGTGGAAGTCATTTGGCTGGGACGATGATGATCATTTTATAAAGAACAAAATTGACCTGAGTCAAAAGACTTCTTTCTAGTCTTTCGCTAGAAGCGAAGACTATCAAAATAACACTAATTTTTAAATAAGTTGTTTTATTAAACTTTGACTTAATGCCAAACTAGCCATCAAAGATGATGAAATATGTGCTTACTGTTTTTGTTACCAATTTCATATTTATATCAAATTGCAATGTTGACTGCTGAAATGTATCCAGTTTTTAAGTAATAATCATTTAATGTTCTCTTATTCAATGTACCATTGTCACTTATACAACACTCAAAGCTCAAAACTATTGATATGACTAGGCGCAGAGGCCTTACTCTGCATTAGAGTGTCCGTATATCCTTCGTCATCTATCTCTCTTACTCAGCCAATGTTTAATACATAGTATGTGACAGTGAGTAGTGAGAAGTAATCTCTCAGAAATTGATACGTTTGCGTAGGGTAGTCGTACGGAGCCGATCGTAGGTATGCGTGGACGCGCTCCGTTTGCAATCAGATGTGGCCTCATTTGAAGCACTACACTACTTAACACGAAGTTTCTATCTCCAAGACATTGGTATGAGTGAGAGAGACGGATGGACTCAAATGAACGGACATTTTGTTGGGGAGTAAGGCATCCGTTCATAAACGATGCGACGCGGCCCGTTTGATGGAGTTGAGCCCTTTTTTCTTGTTTTTTTTTTGGTCTCCCGGGGGGAAATGCTTTACGCATACCCGTCACTTTGGGGGAAGGACGGGTTATGTAGGACTTTCCCACCGCAAGCTGCCTGAGGTTGGGCCCCACGACCGTCCGAAGGGCGAGGCGCTGATCCGACCATGCGGTGCACATCTCAAACGTGTATTATCGTCAGCGCCGCACTCGTGATGGAGTTGAGCCCTACGATAGCGTAAGCTTGGCTGATTAGCGCAATTATTTCACCGCCAAACACTTACGTGCTCTTGGGAATAGAGCCTCCCGTTGGCATAAAGTGATTATGAAACCTCGGAGGTCTCGACACCATTAGAAATTAATGTTTAGATTTGTGGTTATAACTATTAATAGTTTCAAGTTTGAAATTTTGATTTTAACGTCGAAAGGATGACCCTTTTAAACCAACAACTGTATTGCAACTCGCTAGTCCTAGACATCATCCCGTGTATCATTTTTATACCCATACGTTGAATTAATTTTTTATTTGTTTGTTTTGTGAAATATCATGTTTTAAAGTGCTACGACATGATAATGATGATGATAATGGTGCCCAATTATTGTTGATAGTAACTTGTACTAATTAACTTTCCTAAAGAATACTGCATTTCTGTTTTATTTAAGTAGTAGTTATGATTCAGTATAAATGACTTTTCAATTCAAATCGATCAATGCCATAAAAAGTCATGTTTGATCATACAAAAAAGATGCAATACTGAGTATTTTTTCCCAGTAGGAAATCGCCACAAAGTCATCGTAGTAAAACTGGCTACGTTCCACGAACGGTGTGATTCAAACACTGATTTTGTTCCAAAATTACTGAGCACTTGATCACACATTCAGCTAGCGACGGGAGCACTAAAACTAATGGCAAAGTGGCAAGCACAAGATTCGTTCCACGGCTAAGGACCAAATCACAATGTAACTTTGCAGTAGTGATGTCATGAATATGAGATTTCAAATCTGAATACGATACGGATACTCCCTATTTGCGCCGGAGAGTCAATTTCGAATTTCGATGCTGTAACGTTAAAGTAAGGGTGTAGCTTGTTAACTCGTTTCCGATTACTAAACAATTCGTTCATACACAACTAGCTTTTTAACAGACATACTTTAAAATATATAAAATAAATAAAAATGTTTATTTTCGGACAGCTACATGATCCATAGTGTTAGTAAACTTACATCTAGTTGTGTTAGTACTTATATTCTCAAGGGACATTGTAATTCTAACAAAATGACCAACAAAAGGACAGTCCCCGGTGTCGGCTATAACCCTCAAAACACTGTTACTGCTGCCTCGTATTCGGCGCAGTAGTGAAGCCGATTTTTGCGTAGGATGGCACCAAAGCTATGGCCACCCCTGCGAGTGCAAACATTGCTGAGGCGCTACAAAAACGTGGCAGCTTCAACAGTGCCCTGAAGGCATTGTTATATTGGATCCGCAATGTCCCGTACGATTTCTTCGTGTAGTCTATTCAGACTACTCGAGTAGAGCGATGTGCAGTACGCTTTGAAAAGTAATATCTTTACTGCAGTCGTGCAACGCGCAAATCTGCGTGCCAACATATTCGCTCTGATCGAAAGCGCCCTGCGTTCCCTTTCCATATCGACATCGTCTTTTAGGTCTTCGGTTACAAAGTGCCCAAGGTATTTCGCCCTTGAACTTTAGCATTAATAATATTAGTAAGAATCTAGGCTTGGCGTATAATAGTGCACTGACATGTGCAAAACTAAACGCCTTAAAGCTAGACGAAAAGAACCTTTTAAAAGTCAAAGTTTTTTTTTGTATGTGTGAAATTACCAACCACCGTAAAGTTATTACCAGGCTACGGCAAAGCCAAAAAGAAGAATTTTAGCAGTCTATGTGTACAGGATGAAATTCTAACCACCTTCCAAATTTTAATATAATATCAATCTACGAAACAGAAAACAAATGACGTATTTTTTCTTTTGGTATAGCCCAGTACAAAAATGTCAAGATAAAGCACTTAGAAAATGTCCGCTAAAAATCTAAAATGTTTGATACGGCCGCCTAGCAACACTTTTTTTACGCGTTGCGCATCTAATTCATTCATTACGATACTATTCATAAGTTTTTGATTTTCCCTTTATACCTTTACAGGTCTAGGACTGTAAAAATTTAAAACTATATCGTGAAAAATATTTTCGGGTGTCAACTTGATTTAAAGTTTCTACTTCATAAATAGGCTCTAAATACGATACTGAACGCCTATAAAAATTTTAGAAAGTGATTAAAATTTCACCCTGTATATGTACGTGGGTGCCACATTTGCGGCTGAACTACTGAGCCGATTTTTGCGAATGAAGTATCGTTAAAAAAGTAACATGACGAATGCTACAACAATTTTTAGTTAAGGGTACTATGAAAAAAAAATACTTAGGGGTACTATGAAAAAAAAAAAGTTTGCAATTATAACGAGTCAAATGAGAGAAAATAAATCTTTAAGTGAAATAATGTTTAATTCATAGTCGGGTTACAGTTTTTTAAACAATTTATTTAAAAAAAAAACTGTAAAAATGGTAGCAGTCAGTAGCAGTTTGCCTTATGCAAACAGCTTTTTGCAACTTTGATAAGGTTGGGAGTCTTTAGCGCAGTCAGTCATTGCACTTAAAGGAGTTTCCTACATCTCTAGAGAGATCATTTCGTTTAATGGAACGGTTTACTATCTGATCAAACTTGAATATCCAGTGTAGTATTAACAAGCTTTCTCCATACTTCGGCATAATCCACTTGTATGTATAGCTTGTGAACTTTGTTAGTTTGAAATCAAATTGCCAGCCGAACTTCTACTTCTTGAACTTAAACAGCTTAGCAGGAAGATCCTTGACCATCTCTGAACAAATTTTAATGTTGGGTGCTGTCAACTAGCGAAATCTGTGTACATATGTGTATGTATACAAGTGTATGTGATGTGAAATATTAACTTATTTTGTGATTAAGGCAAAACAAATGACTGCACATCTTTTGAAAGCTGATTTGATTCTTTTAGGGGGTTATAACTAAAGTCAGTTTAAATTTAGAATTTCGCCCTTGAACTTTGGCTTCCGAAGCGACAGTTTATTTATCAATTATGTATGGAGTAACTAAAAAAAGTGTCAAGACATGCCGCACTGGGCCACGCAGGTTCATTTGGTCCTAAAATGAGGTGCTACTAAGCTATACTATGTATACCTACTTGAAAACCGATAAACTTTCTAATATACTTTTAGTTCGTTATACTATCATTTTTGGATCAAGTCGTTTTGTACAAAGTCCTCGGTAATCAGTATGACTGTACATCTTTGACTGACCACATATATTATCAATTACCCAGTCGCTCCCAACGTATACGTGATAGTCGCTCACATGGCATTTTCGCTCCTAGACTCTGTAGGACGATAGCAGGCCACCGCGCACCGCAACGGCGAATAATGTACTCGTTCAACAAACAATTTTCTCAGATAGATCTATTCACACAATCCCTTGGCCAGTTTAAAAATGCAATCCATTCCAAATTAAAAATACTCAACGATCAAATGGTGTTTCACAGTTTTTACGTGAAGGTACCCACAGTAGCTGCAAATGCTATAGTTGCATAGTTGCTTTGATTGTATAATTGTTATTATGTTTTAATATTCTGGTTGCAGGAACTTCATTTATACTCATAAAGACTTATTGTTACCTGTTTAGAGTCAAACACAGTGTTTATCTCAATAATCTCACTTAAAATTATATTGCGAACAAAGTAGTTGGTTACATATTTAGTAAGATTGTCAAATTTATTTTACTTAGTTAGTAAGCCATAATATGTAATTGTTTTTTGTTCCAAATAAAAAAATAAAAAATAAAAAATAAAAATAAAATAAAATAGTTACTTTAAGTTGGTATGGAATGCAACCAAGTTGAAAAATGAACTATCCTTTTCCAAAAGCGCGTATGACAGATGCTCTCTGCTCTTTGTTAGTATACTAACGTCAGTAACTAGAATTAAAGCCAATAAAAGCCATACCAGTTTTTATTTATCCCAAAATCACAATATATTATTGATACGAGTATGCTGGAACAAAGATATTAACAATTTCATTTTACTTGTGAATACGGTAAAATGATGTAGGTATACATTTTTTTTGTTAGTTCAAAACCAAGAAATTCCTCTCTCATTCCAGTTTAAATGGGTAGAATATCCGTTTGCTCCAAATATCCGAAACGCGTTTCGGAATCCTTACTCCATACCAGTTTAAATGGATAAAAATTTTAACTTCCCGGATCATAGTTCAGCCGGCCATTCTATCAGAACTCGGTAATGCGCCCTAACGGTTACACTCTGTGAGCGAACTTCGTATTAGCTTTAGAAGTGCAGCAAATAGGTTATGTACACGAAACTTTGAGATCGAAAATTAATGTAGGGTAGGAAGACATCTTCTAGATATGCAGTGGCTTTTGAAAATAATAGTCTGTCTAATGATTTAAATAAAAACATTTTTAGTGGTATAATCTCTCTTTCTTGTAGTATTTTCTGAATTAATACGAGTACTATAGAAAAATACTACTACAGTAACATAAAATTTTAAGAGATTCACTGTGACGAAATTTATTATTTAAACATAAATATATATTTTTTTACTTTTCCGACATTTCAATCTGACTAAACGAATCATAGTCACCAAATAATTAATCAAAAATCCTGCAGTGTTAAGTTTTAGCATAATCTAAAAGAAGATTTGATGATCCATGATTTATTTGATTTAGGAAAGAACCTCGTCAAAAAAAAACTGTTTTTATGCAATATGTTTTGTATATCACGCCATCTTTGAAGACTTGACAGAAACTACAATGATAAATAATGTTGGCTTTATTGACGTAGTTCAAAAAGGAATGATAATTCAGCACACAGATTACGTCCAAATCGCCATATTTAGAAGATGAATTGGCGATAGCAATTTGTTATATACTGATATAACAAATTGCTATCGCCAATTCACTATCTATATTCATTGCTATCGCCTGATATACTGATATCAGCAAAATGAGTTTTATTTCTGCAAATAGGCCCTAGGATGCCCTTTACGTCCCAATATTTAAACATTCCACTGCTTCGGGACATATGTGGGCTAGTGCCGAGAAGACGCAGCGCAAGAAACTCGGTTACAATTTGTCAGCCTCTTTTTGGTAGAGAGCAGACGCGACTGTTCATCTTCTAGCGGTAATCCTGTAGTCGTCTCTTACGACAAGCATAGGAAGAGACGGGGAGATGTTATTCTGTTTATACGATACAATAACAAGTAACCATAAAACTATTACAATGTTATTCTAAACGCTTATTTAGAAGTTGATAAAAAGAAGTTGATAATAAAGCAATCTATTACAGGTCTTGGACGTAGCTGGTTTTAGCAATGTTCATCTTGTGACAAATTTAATATTATAAAAAAATAAAAAAATAAATATATATTGAAACATGCCTCACTGGGCCACACAAAGCCATCTAGTCCCAAATTAAACTACTATTAAGTACCCTGTCGTATGGGGTACTACACAACCTATAAACTTACTTATTATAAAAACTTTTTTTTTTGTAAATACATACTTACAATACATAGAATTCAACGATGGAGGCCTTTTCTGTAGTGGGATGATTATAGGCCGTTACATTATTAAAACAATCAGTAATAAAAAGTAAATTTACTATCCAATGTCATGAATTGACAATTAAATTTTCATTGCAATTTAATTAACACGAATCGACCGATGGACATAATATAAAGAACTTTAAACAAATGAGAAATTGTCGGATTCATTTATGCAGACACGACGATTTCGTTGCATATGCAAAAGGGTTAATTCTGCTGTACAATATGATTTTGCACGTTCGATCACGAGTGAAACGACGAACAACTGTTACTACAGAGGCCTTACTCCGTAACACAATGGCCGTCAATTCGAATCCATCTGTCCCTATCACTCATACCGATGTTTTAAATTATCTGAAAGAGACAGATATATCCGTAAATACAAGCTTCATGTTGCAGAGTAAGGCATCAGTCCCAAAATACAGGTATGTACAGTCAGATGCAAAAGTCTGACTAATTTTGACTCTTAATACAACGATATAAGATTGGTAAAACGAAATTTTTTTACATACTTTTGCAACTGACTGTACACGCCGTTCGCAATTGATTTACCTTATTTCATTGTATTAGGAGGGAGGGAGGGAGAGGGAGAGAGAGAGAGAATTAACAATAAATTAAAAATAAAATAAAATATTATTACAATTACGTCACTGAAAATGAACTTCGTTCCATCCGGGTGTCCCTTGGGGTCAGGGTCACCTCTCAAGTTTTGTTTTGCAAGTATTTTAAAACTGTAACCTGACTACGAATATGCCAATGATTTCAATGTACAATGTGATAATTACTGTTTTGTTTAAACATTGTTCTACTCAAAATGTTGTCTTCATTCATTTGATACACCGTTGAAAATGAAAACTATTTTTTTCAAAGTTACCCAATATAAAGTAGTAGCAATCTTTTTTTTTACCAAAATGTAGCCTATATCACCCGGACTATAATGAGGAATCGATTGACACCTCTTTCATCAAAATCGGCTCAGTAGTTTAGCTGCAAATGTGGAACCTACATACATAATACATAGACTGCTAAAATCATAACACTTGCTGTTGGCTTTGCCTTAGGTTTTTTTTATGAATAATGGGCTTGCTCTTGACAACATACTTAACTATACGGTTAAGAATAAGTCAAAGATGGAGCTAGCTTACCCAGAGGAACTGGTTCTCCCACACACCAGCGGAACACAGAAAAACTGTTTGGCGCTGGACTCCGGCAGGAGGGTGGTAGCATCCAGGCGGCCTCTTACGAAGCCTACCACCGCAGAGGGATCTGTTAGCCGTCATCATTGGTTAGAAAACCAAAGATGCCGTTGCCCAGGGTAGACCACTAGGAGGTAGATCCCACCACCCCAAAGTAGGTAGGTAAAAACATTCATTGATAAAATTAACGTAACCCATTAATAGGGTTCACATCGGAAAAGCTCAATGTATGGATCTTTTCTTGTATTTTGTATTTGTTGTTGCTGTGCACCTAAATAAATAAAACTACATTTTCCCAAACACAAACATTTCGGACGAGAAATAATTCTACTTATCGGTCGTAAAACCGCGCGAGTGTAACAAAAAATGTTTCGATATACGTGCATTGGAAGACCGCCAGGCGTCCAATTCACACAATAAAAGATACGTTTACTATAAGACTTCACTTACAAAAAATTTAACTGACAAGAATCATGACTTTATCTGCGTATTTCCGGACGGTGCAGGATAACTCGGATTTGCCTTTCATTTAGGTTAGTAAAAATAAATGTGCATTTCCTTGCCAAAACATGCAAAAGTGATGTTAATGACATGCTATTATAATTAATACATATCATACATTTTTGTTTAATACCCTAATATGCTAATAAAGTACGTGCTGTAATGCTAAAGTGAAATCTTTCTGCTGAAAAGCATCCTTCCTGGCAGGACCCCATAAAATGCAAAATTGTAAGCGAACGGTAAGTATACATTTTTTGATACTTCGCTACAAATTTATACTCATTGCATACATTTTATTCTGCAAGTCATAATCATTGCATTTAGCTGGGTTTTGCTGGATAGCATTACACCGGTTAGTATATTGCATTAAATAATAAAAAAATTGTAAGAAGTTTATTTTGTGCTTTTTGAACGTTACATTTTTTGTATCAAAAAGCTTTACATATGTATATTTTTGTGGGCTGAGAATCCTATTTTTCATCCCGACGTGAGGCATTTTCTTTCTCTTCTCTTTTTTTCATTTCGAGTTAAAAATTAAAAATGTAGTACACTTTTGATTGAACCCTATCGTGTAAAAAATCAAATGATAGAAATCAAACAACCGCATAAAATATGTGCACGTCTAATTAAAAACCTCCTCCTTTTGAGGGCTGATACTTAAAAGTCAATAAACTCATACATCGATTCAGAAAGTTGCCTATCCCAAACTAAACAAAGTTTATCATAAGCATACTTTTATTTTATAAACATCCATGACTCAAGTACAAATTCATACTTATAAAAAAAGAGTAACGGCCTATAATCATCCCACTGCTGGGCAAAGGCCTCCATCATTGAATTCAATTTACCATAGCAATGATGGTGACAGGCATAATCACCACACTTGCCAAATGCGGGTTGGTGATTACAAACCCGAGCAGTGTTCGGAAATTCGAAACTTTTGTTGCCCCACCCGGGAATCGAACCCGGCACCCCGATATCTTGGCCCGGTATTTAAACTGCTAGACCAACGGGCTTGCCAAATGCGGGTTGATCACAAACCCGATCAATGCATACTTGTAGTTCCCTATAAATACTACATACACCATACGACCACCACGGTCGTAGCTTTTTACAAGCATAAAATTTTTATTTAGTTTAGTCGTCAAATAAAAAAAAACATTTCGAAGAGATGTAGGTTCGTGGTTTTTTTCTATCAAGCCAAGTTAATCAAACGTGTAACCGATAGCAACTGTAACTATATAGACTAGATTCTTAACTAATATACAAATTTTTTCAGACTTTAAAATGCTGTTTTCTAGTTCTCAGATGGATTTTAAAATATAGATAGATACTCAAAAACGCTACCTCTTGGGACAACGCCGCCTTAAAGGATTTCCAATGACATAATACTGTGAAAGTAGCCAGAACACTTTATTTTTCCCACAGCATAAACAGCTGATTTAATTCTTTCAGATAGTGAGAGACATAATATGAGCATAGTTATACCTACAAAAGTAGTAGAATGTACAGTATCTAATGGTTCATCTTCAACAATTATTATTGTTTTAATATGGCGGCAAACCTTACCGTGGGCAAAGTAAATTTAACACATTTTGTCTTATTTTATTGAGCAAAAAATCATTTGTAGTAGACCAGTACAATAATTTTGAGAGAGTACTTATTGATAAGTCACCTCTTATGCTTTCTTTTTTTTGTGCCGGCGACCGGCAACACAAATACGTGCCCCTGGCGATCCGAATCCTAAACCGACGTTTAAGTAGGCCACTACTAGGCCTTATAATAATCACAGTCTATTTATTTCAATCAGGACTTGAAATAGCAGTATTAAATTGTGTGTAGTGACAGCTGCTTGTTGTCGATGTCGTTAATTTCGACTTGGACGACCTCCGTGGCGGAGTGGCGTACACACCGGTTTTCAAGGTGTCGTCTGCTCCGAGGTCCCGGGTTCGATTCCCGGACAGGTCAATGTAGAAAAATGTGTTTTTCTACATTTTCTCGGGTCTGGGTGTTTGTGGTACCTTCGTTGTTTCTGGTTTCCAAAATACGAATGCTTTAAATAGTTATTCAAATTGGGATCAGAACAATGTATGTGATGTTGTTCACATTTATTTATTAAAAAAAAAAAGATTTCCTTTATTATAATTGAGACATTATATTTGACGACCATTTGGATCAGCGGTAGTTAAAGCTGCTTCTGAGCCATGGGTCGCGGGTTCGATCCCCGCACAGTACAAATATTTGTGTGCATGAACATGTCTGTTTGTACTGGTCTGGGTGTTTTCATTATAAGTATATATTTACAAAAAAAAAAGTATATAAGTAAGTTTATCGGTTGTCTAGTACCCCATACGACAGGGTACTTAATAGTACCTTAATTTGGGACTAGATGGCTCAGTGTGGCCCAGTGAGGCATGTCTTAAAAATATTTATATTTATATTTATTTATATCGTTAAAAAAGGTTACGTTCATGTTTAATTTGACGGTATAGTTATTATTTAAAGTAAAGGCATTGCACGTCCTTTAGTCCACTTTTAATTAGTAAGTCTTCAAGCTATTTCTTATTATATTTCTAAAATTTTACCAATATGTTTTACGTAATAATAAAATTTTGTTACGATATTATTTAACGCTACCAGTTCTTACTTAAATTAGGTATCCATATAAAAATAACGTAACATAACGTTACTATTAATATAATTTGGTAACGTTATCAAGCCCTGACTGAAACATCAGTCTAATAGATACACTTTGTGTTAAAACAGGAGTCAAAACGCCAAGGTTTGTGTATACTAACCAAGTCCCAATTTGATATGGAAGTTGTAAGACACCACTCCAAAACTTATCTAGCGCAGACTATGTTGATTTCCTAGATGCTAATGCGAATTCTTCTACCCGTAGTTTTGTTTATCAACTGGCGGTACTTGCATTGTTGCGAAGACGTGAGAGATGAGACACTTGATTTGTCGATATATTTTTGTATTCAGAACGTTAAGCCGTTAATCCCGACTTCGATTGATGGAAGTCGTAAAATTAAGTCATAATAGAGGCGAGTTATAAATGATTTGAAAAACTCTGACATGAGATTATCCTTGAAAGAAAATTACACGAGAAGAAGAATAATTTGCACATTAATATTTCATAACTTTAAAATCAAATTGTATGTGTACCTATTTTATTGTGTTTAACCAATAAGTACAAAAAACCTTGTCTATACGTTTTTTGATTAATGTCTTATTTAATTCCCAAGCAATAATAATTATGTTAATTCGAATTTTAGGGCTATGATAACAAAAAAATTACTGCTTTTTAATCATATAATAATAATAATAATAAAACCGCAGGGCAGCTTGTGGCGAGCTGTTGGGCTGTAGCGACCCCACGGACCTGATTGCTCCCGGGAGTATCCCTGTTCCTCACCTCTGGCTTGCCTTCATTGGTCGGCTGGAGTGAACATTGACGAGGAATATATCTCCCACCTCTTGCTTGCCTTCATTGGCCGGCTTGAGTGGAGAGTCGCTAGAGCAGAAATGCTAGGAGGAAGGAAGTATTGCAGTAAGATGCTTGTAGGGATCTTGAACGGATTACCGGGATTATCCTGAGAGCCGTATAATACCTCTCCACTCCTCAAGCACCTCAGGCTATGTTGCTCCCTTGTTGCTACGTCCCTATGTGCTAGCGGCCGTTTTCGGGGGCCCATTGAACGAGTGTGCAAGTCACCCCCTGCCATTTTATTGTTAGTAACATAGGTCACGCAGGGGCCATAGTCCTTCCATAGTCCCAGTTACCCAGTCCACTAGCACCCAAACCCATAGCCCAGTATCCTTAATTGTATCCACATTCTACAATAGTCCTGCACTGACCGGGGGTTGTCCTTGGACGCATTTATATAGTGCGTACAGGAATAATCGTCGGTCGGTGTCACATCACATCGTAAAGATAAATGTTGTCTAACGGGCCGCTGCGAGTCGGCTTCGGCCCCTCGTACGCCTTCCAAATGTTCATAACTCTATAGTCCCGTGATCGGAAACAGACCAACATAATAATAATAAGTCGGTTGGTGTCACATTACATCATTCAGATAAATGTTGTCTAACGGGCTTCTGCGAGTTGGCTTCGGCCCCTCGTATACCTTTCAAAACCAACATGAATAATAATAATATAATAATATATCCTGCGAGATGGGACAGTTGACATTTGTAGAGCATGTCACTGTCCAGGTAAATTCTTCAGGCATATCATTTCCGGTTGTTCGCGTCTCACTAACGGCGAGTACTTGTTTACACATGGATAACCAAGTGGCCAGAATCATACACCAGCAACTTGCTCTGAAATACGACCTTGTGTCGTCGGAGGTCCCTTACTACCAATACGTGCCTAAGCCAGTTCTCGGAAACAGTTGTATCACATTGTACTGGGATCGATCTATCATCACAGACAGAACTATTTGTAGCCAATTAAATAAGCCTGATATTGTGGTGATAGATCATCAAGATCGCCATGCAATGATAGTTGAAATCGCCGTGCCGCATGACGGCAACCTCTTAAAGGCTGAAAAAGATAAAGAATGAATATATTATGACTTAGCTCATGAGGTTGTTGACATGTGGCCCGTCGAGCTGTCGTTGTACCGATAGTCGTCTGTCGTTGTACCGATAGTCGTCTCTGCCCACGAGATGATAGCTAAGAGCCTCGATAAACACCTCAAGAGGCTCACGTTAGCCGCTTGGGTCAAGAGTAGGGTACAGAAGGCAGGAGGTTCCAGTCTCTGGAGTCTTAACCACCGGTAGCTTGGACCCTGACATCGATGCCAGTCGGGAAGTCGGTTTTATAAAGATATTTAATTTTTTTATTTATGTTATGACATTAAATAAAGGTGATAATAACAATATTTTAAGACATGCCATACTGGGCCTCAAATTAAGCTACTATTAAGTACCCTGTCGTATGGGGTACTAGACAACCGATAAACTTACTTATAAACTTATAAACCAAAACATCGATAAATCGCACAGTACCTTGCTCATCCTTACCACTCTACTGAATAATGAGAAAAGTTCGCTTTGATACTGCAATGCTGTCTGATGTCGCGTTGCTACTCGGTCTGTATAGGCGCACTTGTATCGTTAAACAAAACCTTAATTTAGTAGACAAAGTTTTAATTGTATTTTGTTTGAGATAATTTCAAAGTGCCTTCGGTACACCTACTGAAGAACCCACAGTAATATATTGAGAGATACAATTTTGAATACATAAGACGTGTTAAAGTAACTAAAATAATAATTAAATTTTAATGAATATCGGTTGAATGGAGCCGTAGCGAAAATGTTCGATAAATTAAGTTATTTTAAACTTTTGGGTCGGCCCCCAGTTTTGTTACTAAGTAGATACATGTTATTTAATTAACACAAAATTAATAGACACTGAAATAAGATTTTATAAGAAAAATAGCTTTTCTAATTTAACATTAGTAACTTTTTTCTGATAATCGTGAGAAAGGTTCTGGAACGGCAAAGACCAGGCGGCCCGACGCGATGGTCTAGGGAAAATGTCGGGAAGCCAATAATTATAGATGCAAGCAGCGCAGGACTCAGCGTAGAGGTCCTTCATCTTCATTTCAGCCAATAAACTTTCACTGCTATCAGTTTAGACACATTTATCCACTAGCTGTTACCCGCGACTTCGTCCGCGTCAATTTCTGTTATTATGATCACGATTAATATGAATATTTTTTTCCGTTTTTGCAACATTTTTCACTGATGCTTCGCTCCTATTAGTCGCAGCGTAATTTTATATAGCCTAAAGCCTTCTTCGACAAATGGACTATCCAACACGAAAATAATTTTTCAATTCGAAACAGTACTTCCTGAGATTGACGCGTTCAACCAAACAAACAAACAAACTCTTCAGCTTTATAATATTAGTATCGATCGATATATATATATTTTTTAATAAAATGTTATATTATAAGGGGCTAATTCTACTGCTCAGATAATTTCACCACATTTTTGTATTAGATAAAGCATCATTATACATATTATTATGTATAATGATGCCATAGCACTGTAACTACTCGGTAATCACTAACGTTTTTGGAATTCATTTTGAAGCGATCTTTTAACAAAAACACAGCTTTGTGTCATAAAGGTCAGGTCAAGCGTAGTCTAAACCGACGGGCATGCATGAAAAGATTGATGAATGTGAAAGAAGCGAAAGATGTATGCCAGGATCGTAGTAAGTGAAAGGCCTTGGTCTCTGCCTACCCTGTTAGGAAGGAGGCGTGATAATATGTATGTATGTACGTATGCATTTATATCTTTTAAACAATCATTAATATAGGAGCCCTTTTTCTCTAAAATTACTTTAACATTACGATTTGAGATCTTAAATATACGCGTAGTTTATACAGTGCGAATTTGTGGAAAATGCTAATACAACACCAAACTAAATATAAAAAATATTCCAGATTGTTAAAAAGGTTATTCTTGGGGCAAAAAAATATGCAAATAATAAATATGTACTGAACAGCAAAAATATCTGCAAAGCTACCTGGAACGAAACTGACAAAGATTTACACTGTAATAATAACTTTATAAATAAAATTGAATTCAATAATGAAACCTTTACTGACCCTATACGAATTGCTGACATCTTTAATGACTATTTTATAAAATTAACCAAAGACAACTATAATGAAAATGATTTGACTAATAATGTAAAGAAATATACAAATGATATTTTATCTAATTCTATTTATCTCTCACCCGTTGACGCGTCTGACATAAAACGAATTATTATGACATTGAATAACACTCCCTCGGAAGGCTCTGATGAGGTATGCACTAAAGTGATTAAAGCATGCAATGAAAAACTATCATACATCCTACCCTATCTAATAAATTTATCAATGGAAACTGGAGTTTTCCCTGACAAACTAAAATTATCTATATAAAACCACTTTTTAAAAAAGGATCCAAGGTATCAATAAACAATTATCGTCCTATAACACTCATACCCATATTTTCGAAAATTTATGAAAAGGTTATGCATTATAAATTTACGTCATTTTTTGAAAAATGTAATGTCCTAAAAGAAAATCAATATGGTTTTCAAAAACGTAAATCTACTACACATGCTGCGTTTGATTTGGTTAATCATACATTAAGGAGTATTAATGAAAAGAATTTAACTACAGTCCTTTTCTTTGACATGAGTAAAGCATTCGACTTAGTATCGCACGCTCATCTATTACTTAAACTAGAACAAAATGGAATTAGAGGTAAAGCCCTAAATTGGATAAAATCATACCTAGAAAACAGGATTCAATTAGTCGAAGTTGCTCAAGTTAGTAGTCTTAATGTTCTACATAAATTCAGATCTGAGCTTAAGATAAATGGGTTTGGTGTACCCCAAGGCAGTATCTTGGGTCCACTCCTCTTTTTAATTTATGTAAATGATTTACCTGGTGTAACGAATCATAAATGCATACTATTTGCTGATGATATATCAGTCATTGTTACTACAAAAAGTAACCTTAATATTAAAAATCACGAAGATGACATAAATTAAATTAATAATAAATTGGCTAAATGAAAATAACTTGAAAATCAATATTGACAAAACTAATTATATTAATTATAATAAAGAAAAACTTCTTAATTTACAGTATGACAATCAAATTATTAACAACGTAAATAGCACTAGATTCTTAGGTATTGAACTTGACCAAAACATTGACTGGAAATTATATGTAGATTATGTCTGTGGCAGAATTATAAGATTCGCTTATGCACTTTATAAACTGACAAAAACAGCGACAAGAAGTACTGCTCTAACGGTATACTATGCTTACGTAGAATCTGTTTTAAGATATGGACTTATCATCTGGGGAAATAGTACGGATATACAGAAAGTTTTTGTGGCACAAAAAAAGTGCATAAGGGCCATATGTGGTGTCGCCCCATACACATCACGCAGGCCTCTTTTTAAGTGTTTAAATATTTTGCCTCTACCATGTCTATATATTTTTGAGATTGCTAAATTTGTCAAGCAAAACCAAAACTACTTCAAAAAAGCCAAAGATATATACCCTAGGAACACAAGAAACAGTGATAGATTGGTAATAGATATAGTGCCTAAATCAACACGATTTAAGAAACATTCTTTCTACATGTGTATTGTAATATTTAATAAGATACCTCAATCAATAAAGGAAATGACACTAAATCGATTTAAAACTGCACTAAACAGATGGTTTTTGGAGCGAATGTTCTACACAGTCCAGGAATTCTTAAGTTATAAATAGGCTCTTCTTTTTTAAATAGTCGTAGTGGTAGTAAGTAGTACTTTGTTAAATCAATAATAAAATATAATTTGGCTCAATATTAATAAAATATATTTGCATGCTATAGTTTATGGCTGAATAGATGAAACAAAACAAGACCTGTAATGTACCTACCCTATTTCAAAGGCAAATAAATGATTTGATTTGATTTGATTACAATTTCCCATTCGATGCAGTCTGCAATCTAGAGCGACAACTTTATTTACAGGTATACCAAAGCATGTTAAAAATCAGGGCTGAAATATTTCTATAAAACTTTGTACAACAAATAATTGAACAGATCGAGTGGGAAAAGTGGACATTAAGGATTCTGATTGTACATTGCGAAATATAGCTGCAAAGGCTTTCAAAGGAAAGTTTACGAATCTTAACTTAATTTTTATAATTATGCCTGAAATAGTATAGCAGTATGTACTCCTTCTTTAAGTGTTGAAGCGGGAAGAAGATGGCCGACAGCGTCATATTTCCACCAATGCCAAACTGCCATCGTACACTACCTAGAAATAAAAAAAGAAATGTTTATATGAAACAATTAATACAAGAACACAGAAACTTAAAAAAAAAAAAGCATTTGCAGTCTAAAAATAATGTTACATAATGTTTTAAAAATGACTTTCAATACTTTGTTTCAATACCATTTAGTTTACTCTCGAGTATTACTAGATGGCACTGTGTACCACTTAAATCGCGGTTGTATTTGCCTCACGCAGTTTTATATAGGCAAAGTGAACGTTATATGGAAATACACTCTTACTACTAGCTACGGATTGTTTTATTTTGATACAACATCCTAGCCTTTTTGGGACACTGGACACAAAGTAATTTAAAAGTGCCGAAAAGGACCTTAAAGGATTAGTCGTGACAGCCGTAGACATATCACGACGCTGATTTTCAGCTACTACGTACGACTATAATCACTTACGCAATGCATCGTATGCATTACGTCCCGTTTGTATAATTAACAGCTAAGATGCAACAAGAAAATCCAAATTCTAAACTGCTGTATTTTAAAAAAGCAAATATTTATTTTGATATTCATTTGTATTAAAGGTGTTACTAGTACATCGGACCGGATTTTATGTAAATACTTTTTTTCTACAATGTTAGAATTGCTATGAAGTTATTCTGTCATTCTTCTTGTCAATATCCATTCTTCTCTTCGCGGTGTCGTTTTGTTAGTATTTAGTTTCCTCTTTACTACACATATTTTTATATTCATTTACTTTGAGCCCTTTTGTTTTACCCCTTCCCTTAGTTTTTAATGCAAAGTATATTTGTTTTTAAATATGACAAATAAAACACTAAATCACTTAGTAGAGGAGCCGGTAATGTGAACATTAAATATTCTATTTGTCCCGAGCAGCGAGACAAATTTGGCTGCAGCGGACTATCAAAGGGAAGTTTGCTCATTATTCAGCTGAGTAATTGTTGAGTGTTGTGTATTTCATTATAAAACTATAGTTGAAAAACTTTTATACAAAAATTTTAACCCATGTTAAGCTTTAAGTTAGCCAATTTTGGTGGTGGTCCGTAACATGCTTCGTTGTTTTAAATAAATAAATAAATGTTTTGGACTTTAACATGTTTTTAGTAAGTTCCATTTTCATTTTTTTTTTGTGAAAATTGACAACCCTGTCTTTCTACTACAAAGGTTTTTCTAAAGAGACTATAACGGCCGGTCCCAATAATCTATGTATCTTCAGTTTTGGCATATTGGAGATAGAAAACATCTTCTGTCACTGATTTTGCCGTCCAGAGAAACAAAGACAGAAGTTGTTTTCTATCTCCGATATGCCAAAACTGAAGATAGATAGGTTATTGGGACCGGTCGTAACTGGTAATAGTGACAACATTCTCAATCTGGTGCGTTTAATAATTATGCGATAACATTTACAAAACTAAAAGTCAGATTGAGAAACTTTGACCTTTTGACGTCGGTTTATATAATGTTGTTTTAAAAAAATCGTAAAGTCGTATACGCAATGCAATACCGTTAGTAAGAAGTACTCAAGTCTTCTCCCCACCTTTGGACAAACAGCGATCGCCAACTTGTCCACCAATACCAAATCTTAGTTAAAAAAAAAATATAGAATACTATCTGCAAACGTGGTGATTATATTAAATTATTTTTGCAGGGGAAAGTGTTTCGGCGGTTGATGAGATTATGCGATGTTGATGAGAACTAATACTAAAAATACTAAAATGCAGTTAACTTGTATTACTACCATTGATGTAGAAAAAATTCATACAAAATCAGAGTCAAATGACATAGATATCCATAATATTGTATGTCGACATAATTTGGAAGGGTCACAAAGTCGACTTTGACATAAAATCATCGTCAATCATTCAATCAAAGACAGTTTTAGGTATAATTTTTGTACAGTATTTAAAGTTGAAAAAATATGTCTCAGGCGGGACTCGAACCCGCATTCACATGTATATGAGTCACAGCGCAAATTTTTTAATAATATCAGTGTAAGCGAGCGTATAGTTAGCATAGTAGTGAAAAATTCGCGCTATGACGCAGTGTCTCGGTGGCTTAATGGTATAGCGCCGCGCCCTGTATGCATGGGGATGCGGGTTCGAGTCCCGTAAAGATATATTTTTTTCAGATTCAAATACTAATTTTATTGAATGATCAAACGAACTTACCAAGTGAAGTTCGATCCCAATTGTCCTGTCTTCGTCTCGAGATTTATTCACGTGTAGTAGTCTCCGCTACGCTTCAATCCACTCGCACATAGTTCAGCATAAGAGAGAAAAAGACAACAATATTCTCTCATACCGATAGCACTCAGTCCGATAGCTGCTGAGTAAGACTCATTAAGTTCAGAGAATTAACATAAAGGTAAACACTGAAGTCACATTCGGGTGATGGTATGGTTATCCAGAGCCAGGGTAGGGTGGGATCTTAAATCTCTTCGACGAAAACAGGACAATTGGGATCGAACTTCACTTGGTAAGTTCGTTTGATCATTCAATTGTCCTGTCTTCGTCTCGAGATTTATTCACGTGTAGATGTTTAGAGTAAGACTTCAGTGTATAGAAAGAGCAGGAGTAAAAATAAACATGGCAGATACTTATTTATATCAAAATTTAAACGAACAAAAAACTATTTCAATCACTATACTTGAAGTGATAAAAAAATATAATTATTTATTCTTACAGGAACCCCTCATAAAATCAAATTAAATACAGCACTAGCAAATGACCCAGTTTCAATAACTGGCCTTTTATAAAATTTAAAAACTAACGATCGATTCGACCATCCAGCAGCCCTACTAATAACATCAACATTTGCTCCAGCTCGGTGAGCGGTAGATGTAGATGCGTGGCGCGCACTGTGCGCGCCGAAAACAGATAATATGTCAATACTATTAAGTGTCTGCTGCACAGATATTTGGTCGTTGTCGGAAAAAAGGAAGCTTCAGCAATGGCTGAGGTTTCCAGATTCCAGAATTCTTAATAAAATCATTTATAGTTACAATAATTACCTCGTCATTTAAATTAATGCTATGTTGTTTGATCTTAGACTACGTTTGACATCTTTGCTCGGTAGCCAAAGCCACTAAAGTGAACATTGGTTTACTTAACTGTTCTAAATTTAAAGAAGTGTTCGGATAATTTGGAATTAAGTGATCTTTGAAATATTTAGGGAATACAGGCTAAATTTTGAAGATCCCTTTAAAAAAAAAGTTTTACATGTTCGTCTTCATCCACCTTATCTCGAGAAATAAAGGATAGAGCCGAACGATGATAATTTAATGTCCCGTAGAAAGCATCGCTTCCAAAACAATAAACTATTACACCTTAACCTCCAGCGGGTCAATTGACTTCCCCTGACAATACCTCCACCACAGTTTAAAGCTAGATGTGTACTGAGATATTGTACTACTGGACAAAGACAAAAAGATAATGTTTTCAACATTATACTTAACGCTGAAATCAGAATTTCACGTTTGATAAACGATTGCCGGATAAAACACTCGCAACTAGGAAAAAGAGCCGATGCAGCGGATGCGTTTCTCTGAAATTAGACGAAGTTAATATTTGTCAGGTGGGAAAATAATTATATCACAAATAGTGAGAGACATATAAACAGTGAACCAAGGCTGTGGCGGCCAAATTAACACAACAAAGATTCCAGTAGCGTTATCTGCTATTATTTTCTATAATGTTTTGGAAACAAGAGAAAAAGGGAGTAAACGCATAATTTTTTTTATCCCACTTCACAGTGTAAACGCATCAACATTGTGTGCGTATGGATCTCGTTTCCATGATATGTATTTATCACATTTAGTATATAGCCTAGAGGCGAAAAGATCAATATTGGGGTTACCAAATCTATGTATAATCTTATCATAAGCATTGCTGTGTAATTCCCATTCTGTATTAATATTTTTAGACTCCGAGTCTGCTTCTACATTTATTTTAATGATGATACGAGGCAAATATAAAAATGTTGCATCTTCGCACCAAGTCCATATTTTGTGAGCAATACCATTGCGATGTGGGCATTGCACGCCTCCCATTCTATTAAATTAATATAAACAATGGCAGTTGTATTATCTACGCGTAAAAGAATATGACAATCTTTACTCGTGTTAGCAAACGATCGAATTCCGAAAAAAGCTGCTAGATGCTCTAAATAGTTTATATGATGACTGTGCTCGTCGAAGCCCCAAGAACCACCAATTCTTTCATCTCCACAGGATGCACCCAACCAATAGTGGATGCATCAGTAAAAATTTCAAACTCAAAATCGACAAGTCTTAGCCCTCTCAAAAGACTCCCCGTATTTATAAAGAAGTACGAGTAATTACTTATTACTTAAGAAAGTCATAACTTAAAGTGCTAGTCCTTAAGTGAAAGAAATTTGTCACCATTATTAGTCATATTATTTGGCTGAAAATGCAGACTTTTGGTAGTTATAACTTCTAGTAATTTCTTGATTAAGGTGTAATTAAGGCATACAAATTGTCTCTCAAATAATTACTTTTAGTCAAGTAATTACTTTTACTTGTTTATAAATACGGGGGAGTATAATAACCAGCCATAAGCAACAGCAGGGCAAGCTGCTGTAATCACTCCTAGAAATCCAGCAAAACAGCGAACTGAAAGGGTTACAGTATTAAGCATGTTTTCAATACGTAAAAGAATATCCTCTTTTCTTATGAGGTGCCTATAACGTCATACACTTATAATTAATTATTTAACCCAAAAATTGGCTTCCAGCTTCCACTTGGCGTTAGGGAACTTTTCCCATAGTTAACTAGAAACCTAACTTCGCCAAGCAAATTATGGTCACATTTATATTTTTAAGACAATCCTCATAATCAGCGCCAAAACAGCAACTTTCATCAAAGTAAAAAACCGATTTTAAACCACGTGATCTTAAGTAAGCTGAAACTGTTTTCATAAGTTTTTGTGAAAGCATACGGAGCTGAACACAAACTATAAATTCATATAAATGTGATCCTCATGTATAGGCACCAAAAAAATAAATTTCTTTAAGATCTAGGTTAGCCATAAAACAATTAGGAGTAAAGTCTAGTTTCGTCGCCGTCCTAATGGCCTCCATTTTAAAGTGAGCTACTTCAATTAATTTATTTAATTTTTTAGGTTCAGAATTAATCGTTTTTCACCATTACTTTTACAAAAACCAAGAAAATACTTGAAACGAATTGATTTTTGCATGGTTTGCACTTACGTGAAGCCTTAGATTCTAACAGTCTCTTAACTTCTTTTTTAATGAATGAAAAATCTTCCTTGTTTAACTGCGTTCATTAGGAGGCTAAAAGGCTTACTATAGAACGAAATCTTATAACCTGAGCTTAACACAAAATCATCATCTGTCGAAGCTACCCACGCTTTATAAAAATATTTAAGCCGACCAGCGTGTACCTGCAGTGGCAGTGTTACTGCTTGGGCTTGTTGGAAGCCGCTCCAGTCCTCTGGCGCGCCACTGGCGACGGCTGCGGCGACGAGCGCCTGGGGCGGCGGCCCCAGGCGGTGGCGCGGCAGCGGGAACTGGAAGTTCGTACGGCGACGTCGGGAACTGGAAGTTCATACAGCGGCGTCGTTGCCCGCCCGCCGCAACTCTCGCTGGATTCCGAGGGTAAAGTGACTCAAAAACTGAACTCCGACAAACGTTTCTTCGACATTACGCAACTCCGACACTATGTTAGGCCGACAAGATGTTACTCAGACACTACGTTTCTTCGACATTACGCAACTCCGACACTATGTTAAGCCGACATGATGTTACTCAGACACTACGTTTCTTCGACAGTACGTGATACCGACATTACCTAACTCCGACACCATGTTATTCTGACAGTACTTTACTACGACATGATTTAACACAGACGCTATTCTACTCCGACATTATGCAATACCAACTTTTGACTTTACATTACTACCTTTACCTTTATTTTTAACTAGTTTACTTCTTTGAAGTCGTAAAAGGTAATTATTTCACATTTCAACATCCACATACCTAGTCGTCACACTCACATTGCTAGCCTGAAGTCTGTCTCTATTCTCAAGTCTCTCTATTCTAGTCTAATAATAAGCTAATATGAGTCTAACTGGACTAAATAGACTTTTTTATGTATTTGTAACCTTGAGACGTTCACAAATCCATAAAAAAGTATATCCAATAAACTTACTTTAAGTGTAGTTTTCTCGAATTTACTTTATTTGTTATTATTTTTATTTGAACGGTTCACAGCTAAGCTTTCTCTAATTTCAGTTTGATGTGTGGATTTCGGGACCCCCTGTATACTAAATAAACCCTTTATGTACACAAAATATACTACTAAATTATAACCGACTGATAATACCTTTTACTTATACCAACTAACGCCATCTATTAACACGAGTTCGTATTAAAATCACCTATATTTAATACAAGTATTTTTAAATTTGGTTGGGTCGTACTTCACATCTTTGTATTGAGGGTAGGTTACAAAAATTGCTGCTTGTTTTCTTACTGCATCACTGCCTTAGTGAAGATACATCGATTTATACGAGTGTTTGTTTATAAAAAACTAGCTGTTGCCCGCGACTTCGTCCGCGTCAATTTCTGTTATTATGATCGCGATTATTTTTGCAACATTTTTCACTCATGCTTCGCTCCTATTGGTCGCAGCGTGATGTTATATAGCCTAAAGCCTTCCTCGATAAATGGACTATCCAACACAAAAAGAATTTTTCAAATCGGACCAGTACTTCCTGAGATTAGCGCGTTCAAACAAACAAACAAACAAACTCTTCAGCTTTATAATATTAGTATAGATGACTTCCTGTTCTATAATCAAATCTCGGAAAGGAAAGAACAGTTAATTGTGGAAGGTTTTATATTCTGCATTAATAAAGTACGTAAAGATGTTTATTATTGGCATTGTATCCAAAAATGTACAAACAAGTGTGATGTGTGGCTTAAAACTGTTAAACGTGATAACCAACATACTGTGACAACTAAAAAAATTAAAAAACACAGTCACATACCAGAACCAGAAACGATCCAGGTACGTGAACTATGCAATAACATTAAACGTAAAGCTATTTCCAGTATGGACCGCCCTTCACAAATAATACAGCAATGCAATTTCGCTATTCCGTCCACGAGTGCTCCATTTCTTCCAAACAAACCAGCCATGCAAGCTATGGTTCACAGAGCAAGAAACCGAGATGTTCCTAAGCTTCCTACTTCTCTCGATGATTTGGTTATTCCAATAGAATACCAAATATTAAATGATAAACAATTTTTGTTGGCTCATTACAATTATGAAGGCGAAACAATAATTATTTTCTGTACCGAAGAAAATTTGAAACTGATTTACAAAGCTGAATTTTGGATAATGGATGGCACATTTAAATGTAGTCCGAAACTTGTGTATCAGTTATACACAATTCATGCTGTCGTAGGAAAAAAAAATGCAACAAATCAGATATTACCGTTGGTGTATGGACTTTTATCAAGCAAAAGTGAGCATTGCTATTTCATTTTCTTAGAGCTTTTAAAACGTAATGTGTTACATAAACTTAAGCTGAAATTGAAGCCACGCATTATTATAACCGATTTCGAACAAGCAGCCATAAATGCCTGTCGACGCGTTTTCCCTAGTAGTAAACATAAGTGTTGTTTGTTTCACTTTACTCAAATTGTATGGCGATGCATCGAACGTGCAGGTTTGTCTAAAAAATATAGTGAAGGCAGTCAATTTGCCCACAAACTGCGACATATAATGGCATTAGCATTTTTGCCACATGACGAAATTCCACAAGCTTTTGAGTTTATACAAACTCACGTATTGCCAAGATCTGCTGACGCTCTTTGCGAAAGTTTTGCAAAAGATTATGTGTCCGGAAGTTGTAAATGTGTCCCAAGAGCAAATGATAACAGAAAAGTAGTTATTACAAATTTGCCACCCAAATTCCCACCCGAAATGTGGTCTATCTCTGATTCAATAGCTTGCAACTTACCAACTACTCAAAATGCTTGTGAGAGCTGGCATTCAAGATGGAATACACTATTAAATAGACAAAAAATGAATATTTTTAAAACTATTAAAGAATTGATGAAGGAACAGAAAAACACAGAAAATCAAATAGTTCGAATTGCAGCACAAATAGAAAAACCTTGTTACATTAAACAAAAAAAACATAATCAAAAACTGCAGCAACATTTACAATTGAAGAAAGAAATGAGCGTTTTATAATTCTTAGAAGGAATTGCTTATATTATGTTTATTAAAAAGTAGTATTTTTTGTTAAATGACTGTTTAGGCTAACGTATTTTTGTTACATTTCGTGTAAAAAATAAATAAAAAGATTATTGTCATTTAAAAGACAACGTAACGTAACGTAGCGTTTTCAATAGTATTTGTAATATTAATTGTTGACTTTTTTCATAAACATGTTTGGAGTATATAAAAATGATTGTATTTGAATTCAGTAAAACTAATTACTCGTACTTAGGTACTGGAGATTTTCGAGGTCGTTATTGTGTTGTAATTTTTTTGTTGACATTATAATGTAGGTATTTTGTTTTTTCTATTATACTCGTATTATTTTAATAACAAAATGCATTTTTAAGATCCTCCACTTTATTTTACATTTACTAAGGTACAATGTAGGTGCGTAGGTTCCAAGCCTTCTCATAAAATCAGGAGGCTTAAGGTGTGTAGGTGTTGATGTTTAAATGTGAAATACTCGTAATTACCTTTTACGACTTCAAAGAAGTAAACTAGTTAAAGATAAAGGTAAAGGTAGTAATGTAAAGTCAAAAGTTGGTAATTACATAATGTCGGAGTAGAATAGCGTCTGTGTTAAATCATGTCGTAGTAAAGTACTGTCAGAGTAACATGGTGTCGGAGTTAGGTAATGTCGGTATCACGTACTGTCGAAGAAACGTAGTGTCTGAGTAACATCATGTCGGCTTAACATAGTGTCGGAGTTGCGTAATGTCGAAGAAACGTAGTGTCTGAGTAACATCTTGTCGGCTTAACATAGTGTCGGAGTTGCGTAATGTCGAAGAAACGTTTGTCGGAGATCAGTTTTTGAGTCGTTTCTAAGTAATGAGAGTCTGTAAATAGCTTTGTCACATCAGATAGGTTGACCAAGTATTTTGGACGAATTGGTCGATTTACTAAGCATGTCTAACATTGCTCTGCCTAGTATTGATAAGGCACAACCAATTTGTGCTTGTTTTTTCTCCAGTATGGAGTCCCGATTTTTACTGGATTCGGTAAGCATTGCACTAATCTCGGCATTCAAAATTGGAGGTTTGAGTAACGCACAATTTTTTGGCATCAAATGCTTTTTAGTAAATCCTCCTTGGTCTCTTTTTATAGGCCTTGTCTCAAAACAGGCAACCAACGCTCGGCTATGTCAGGACCCCATTCCAACTGTTAGCCTTCAAACTTGCCTAAAGCGGATAGCAGTTCAGGATCCACAGGATCCACCGATGGTCCATCATGCGCCGGCTTTTCACTTGATTGGATTATCGGCGGTTCTATAGCGTCAGAAGTAATCGGTACGGGAGGGTGAGTAGACATAACCGTGTCAGGCACCATTGGGTCTGATTTGTTATCAAATGACAGCGATTAATTTATCGCTGCAATAGTGGTAGTGGAATCATCATAGGACTAGTGACCCTGTCGCAATCGGTCGCAAGCGGACTCGATCGACGTACGTCGAGGGAGTGTAGATTGGCTCCACACTCCCCATCCATCGTTTGCATGACAAAAATCACTGGTTAATATCTTGTATTAACTCGGGACAAAGTAGCTGCCGGCAAAGAAAATAAAGATAAACAAGAATGCTGATGTCTAAGAAACGCGAGAGTCATTACCATAAATTAAGTTAGATGGCGTTACAAGTTTCGCATTTAGCTCGCATGTAAAAAAATGTTTGAAATATGCAAAATATCGCATTATTATATTTTAGTTTGGCATGCTTACTAATATTTTAGTTCAAAATAGAACTACCTGTGATTATAAGAAGTCTAAAATACAATTTCGATTTTAGCTCGTTTTATTTAAAGATGGTTTGAACATCTCGATAAATAGCACGTTTGAACATCAGTTTTAATTGCAAACATTTATACTAACATACGCTAGATGGCGCAAACTTGTTATTTTGAAAGGACGCAGTGTTATGACGTTTTCGATAAAATTAAGCTCGTTCGTTGCCCAGAGTTCAATTAACTTTCGGGCCAGGGTTTTTTTGGACATTTTTATTTAGGTTTCAGAATTATATTTTCTGAAAACTTAAAATACGTTTTCAATTTGTTTTAAGTTTTAAGAAATTAAAAATAATAAATGAAATGATTCTAATTATAAAACGCAGACGTTTTAAAATACTGTAAGCATTATTTTTAAAAACCAATCATTGCATTACCATAAGCCATACACAGATTTAATAAATTGACGATTTGATTTGGGCACAAACAAACATATTGAATTAACCTGTAGATATAAAAGATAAAAAATAAATAAATGTGGACAACATCACATACCTACTTACATTGGTCTGATCCTAATTTGAATAACTATTTAAAGCATTCGTGTTTTGGAAACCAGGACCAACGAAGGAACCATTAACACCCAGACACGTGAAAATGTAGAAAAACACATTTTTTCTACATTGACCCGTCCGGGAATCGAACCCGGGACCTCGGAGCAGGCGACACCTTGAAAACCGGTGTGTACGCCTCTCCGCCACAGAGGTCGTCAGAAGATATAAAGAACTAAATCAGTAGGTACTTACCAACTTTTACCTAGTTTAAGGTTTTATTTAGGTACTTTGACAGGTACCTACATTGTTATGTTGCATTATTAAAGTGACTCGTCATTTAGGTATCAAGGAGAAAGATTCATACTAGGAATACTATTAGTATTGAGGTTGGGAACAGTTAGTATTAAAAAGTTAAAATACTAAATTAAAACAATGTTGCGGCTTATGACTTAAGTGCTGCGCGATTTTAGACTTAATAACTTTTGACACGACGACGGATTCAGATGAAATTATACAATGTGACGTTGCCAATTCAGCAAAGTTACAATGCGCATTGCGTTCTCCTACTGGTGCCATTATACCTATAAGTACTTTAATTATACAACGTGTAACAGAATAAACGCACACTGAGAAAGTAGTTCAAAGTCAGTACTAAATCGAATCATATTTTAAATATGTTTTTTTTTCTCAAAAATATCTAAAATTAATTAAAATACAGTCACCTCTTTATGCACATAGAAAAGACAAAGTTAATAAACAAACGAAAATAAAACCTAAGTTAAGGTAATAAGACTTTTTAAAATGTCAGTTGAAAATTTGTTAAACAAAAGAAAGTATTCTAAATCCGTAAATTTATCTTTCATTTCAATGTATGTGTTCGCGTAAACTCAAGAAAACAGTAAAATAAAGTAAGCTTTATTTCAAGAGTACTAAGACTGACGAAAACAGCGGCATACACAATCGCACACAACAATAGGCACGTGCCAAAATACAATCATAGTTCCTTCATCCTTACGCTATCTCTTTTTCGCATACTCAGAACGGTGAGAAAGAGCGAGATAAAACTAGCGTGTCATCCGATCTCGGCAGTGCCCGGACATGGTCAACGAGGGGGTTATTAAGTGAATTCGAATCGACTTTGACCTCGGTCGGCGCCATCTATCTCTTTCAGTTTACCGCTTACATCGAAGACAGAAACTAAGATGGTCGAATGTTAGACAAAGTGAAAATTATTTGCGTAGTAGTACCCTGAGCGCTTGCGGCGTAAACAAACTATCTCTCGTCATGCGCCGGTTGTAACTTGGGCATTTTTAATTTCAGTTGCTTAAACGAAAATGTGACTTTGAACAACTACAGTATAAAAAATTGAATTATAAGCTTAAATTATCTGATATAAAATTGTGATTTATTTAATTCTCTAATACAAGGGGCGGCAAACCGCGGCACGCGGATGTCTTACTTGCGGCCTATAACTTTTTTACAAATGAGTTCTAAATTCCAAATTAATTGCATGAACGAACCATGAGAACTTGAGTGCCATTCTTCGAATTGCAACTACAAATATGACAGCTAACATACAAAAACTAGCCTGCATTTCGCGCGGGATCTCAGACATCACATTATTTATTACTAGCGGACCCGACAGACGTTGTCCTGTCTTAACTATGAATATTGATTTCGAATCGGTATAGTTAATAATTCAAAAAAAATCAGATACTTAGTTTACAGCTTTATTTTATCGATGCAAATGCTAACGGCACTGGAAGTTGTAACCGTTTGCAGCGCGCTTCCTGTCAATGTTGTGTCAAACGCCATAATGATACATTTAAAAAGTTTAAATTGTCAAAAGGGCTAAGGTTACATTAAAAATCATTCAATATGGTGGTTACGTATTCTTAAATTTTCTAATTATCTGCGCAATTTTCTTATTTTTTTTCTTTCATAAGAACATTCTCCTTACAATAACAAACAAACAAAAAAGAGTTAGCGAAATCGGTCCAGCCGTTCCTTTATTTTAGCGGTTAAATTGGCAGCACTATTTAAAAGTCAATATGCTTAAAAATTAATTTTATATCATAAATCTACATAAAACGTGCTATAAAATAGAATAAACAACATAAAAACACTGTCCCACAAATTTGCATGTAGTGGAATTCCACTATAACGTGACGGGCTAATTTTTCAACTTCCTCTACGAATTTTACAAAATAATGTTATTTTTTTGATAACGGCTACATTCCCAAATCCACTAAAGCTAGTGTGAGCGTCATCAGTGTAAGAAAATACGAAGTGTGAAGCGGTTGAGTTACGCTGGCACCAAAACCATCATTCCGCATACGTGACACAATTTTTTCAAGTAAATTGTAATTACTTTTTTATTACTAAAATATTTTTTTCTAATACTGTAATATCTATAGAATGCGAAAAGGTTTGGACTGATCATCTAATTGCATTTCTTAACGATGAAAAGTATTTCTAAAATTTTTATGCATTCATTCGTCACATCCATATCGTCACGTTACGTATATGCGGATCGCAAAAAGTGACGTTTGGAATTATTACACGCATAATTCACACCTACGGTTTTTAAGTTGAAATTATGACAATGGCAGCACAGGCTAGTAAATTAATTTTAAGAACAAATTTCCAGGATGTATTATTGAATTAAACTAAAATAAATAACTTGTGTTTTAGACGTAAAAACGTAAGTTATTTATTTTAGTTTATGTACCGAATTATTTTAAAAATATGGAGTTCCAAATCTTTAACAGAGCATAACAGATCCGCGAAAACACATCGAAGAAAAAATGAAACTTTCACACATTCCACAGATCAGCTGACCGAGTTTCTATGAGGAGGTTTAATATTTTTTCTTTGATTTTTGCTTTTTTTCTGGTGGAATTGTAGTCTGTTAGAGATTCTGATTTCCATTATAAGAAGTTATTGGTGATTTTGATATAACCCTCTTGTATCTTTAGGTATCAAACAAAACTGTCAAAAACATATAGCATGAATATAATTTGGTTTGCTTTGTGCTTTGTGAATATGAATATTATAATGTTTGTTTCATAGATGTGCTTATTGCTTAAGCTTGAATGCACATAAATAAATAACATTTTTTTGCAGAAAACTATGGTTTAAAGCAGTAGAAACGATACAGAGACAAGGTGAAACAAAAGCCGAAAAAATATAAAGCGCAGAAATAGACGATAATATAGTATATATCCCGCGATAAATGTAAGGTTATGTTATAAATGATTATTCTCTAAATTTTTATTCAAAATAAAATAAAAATGAATACGTGAGAGTATTTCATAATATTTATCTGCCATGTACAACCTACCTTACTTTACTTATTCTCTCTATTTATAGTCTCAATATTTTGTGAGACAATATTCCACGTATATAATATAACTTATTTTTGCTATAAATTTGTCATATTTAAAAATTATATAATATAACTTAAGGAATGCCGCATACATTGTAAAATGAAAAATATGGAATGGTTTGTACCGAAAAGTGACGAATTGATCAATTTAACAAAATATCGTTGTAGTTTAAATGGTGTTATTTTATGTGATAGTGATTTTAGAATGATAACTTTAGTTTTCACTTGTTTATTCAAATCTTACGATCACCTTTATAATTTAACAGCCCAAAACATTTCGTGACGTTGCGGAACTTTGAATGATACACATAACACAACAATAGCAATTTATTTAATTTTATTAAATATTTCCTATAACATGCATATATTTATGTATTCTACGTTTATATCTTCTCATATCTAAGTTAATTGTAGACTAAATTAACGTTATTGTATTTCGTCGCTTCCGCTGCGTAACACAGCAACTGAAATTAAAAATGCCCAACTATAAGTGTGTAAAATAATTAGTTCGCGATGGCTTTTCGGTATTCAAATCTACTGCAGATTGACACACACAGACACCGAAATGGTGAGAACATTGGCAGTATGTGATGACAATGTGGCTCTTGCGTGCAGAAATCCTTTCAGCAAGTTATATAAAAGAATGAAAGGAAAATAAAAGTGTGAGACAGGTAAATGATATAGATGACGATAGTATGAACACTTTAACAAAAAAGGTTTTAATTTCTTTATTCAATAAATTACCTCTGTTAATAACCATCTAATTCTATGTTGATTTAGACTAACATCACATAAAATATTAAAAAATAATTAGAAAAATACGAAACCGACCAAAACTCAAACGAATTTACTCCACTCCGAGCGCGCTAAACATCATTGAATTCGCCGAGTAATTCACCTGCGCAGTGAAAACTTATTCTATTATCTATTCTTTAGTCACGTCACGTGTCTTGCCTTTTAACATCCCGACCCGCGCCCCACACCCGGCCCTTCGGACTTCTACCATAGGAATTAGGATAGCTTTTTGCATATTCAGTCACACGAGGGGCGGGTGACGCAGCTCGGCCGCGTGTCTCCCGCGCCGCATCCCGCTACCGTTTTACTACACTTACTAAGAATAATACGCATGCGCACTGATGTTTTCTAAATTTATGATTTTTAATGGAAATTCCAAAATTTATAAAATCGGGTGTATTTCACTAATACACACACTTATAGCAATTGTTTTAGGTACAAAATACACAGTAAATTTTTCCACTCGGTAAAAAAAGTCACCCAGTATATGATTAAATATGTATACTGTTTGTGTATATATCCTTTATATTCAGTACCAAACACAGAATAACCTAAATGAAATCAAGTTACAATTAATTGTTAAAATAACTTCTGTTACTTTCTTTCTTCCTTTCTATAGTCGGAATGCTATTTCAATATACTCCCTGACTAGTTTTTTCGTTAGATTGGCTTAAATATTTAAAAATCTCAAAATACATGGTATTAATTTTAAGAATTCAATTATTTCACAAAATAATTTGTTTCCCATAAAAAACATCTCTAAGTTTGTCAAAATAATTCAACAAACTAATTTAAAATAAATAATTTTTTTGATAAATTGTAAAAGTACCTTCAACATTTTGGAAAAATATAAAACCAAAAATTATGTTATTATTATTATTATTATGTTGGTCATTTTCCAATCACGGGACTATGGAGTCCCGGACCTTTGGAAGGCATACGGGCGGTCGAAAAGAAAGACGCGGAACCCGGAATAAAATATGCGCGCGTCTCGCGTTGACTCGAGTCCGCCCGCGAGCTGTGGATTCCGGACGCGGGGCTAGCTTTTGCTTCTCATCGAGAGAAGGCACCCGATAAAACCTAAAGACGCACGGAGTGTCACTAGCATGTACTCATAAAAGGTCGCGATATTCTAAAATGCAATCAGCGTGGAACAGAGTTCTGTAAGTAGTTATTTTTCAGAGGACTACTAGCGAAGGGATGCTTAAGCCCTCCTTTTTTTGGCTCGCGGTGTATCAATTTTTAAAGTATTAATGTCGTTGTATCATCATCCTAATAATAAAAAACAATAAAAAAAAAACACTCGTTTAGGAGCTACACTATCACATACTGGTAATGTAAACATATACCCGTCAAGCTAATAACTCCCCTTGGTGGAGTTAAATAAACTGAAAAAAGTGTAAAATAAATAAATTAGGCACATTAAAATGTAACGTTTATATTCAATTAGCATTATATAAATCCGATTTGAATACACATTTTCATTAGGAATTTAGGACGTTCGCACCATTAGGCCAAACGGGCTCTTACGATGTCGACGAATTTTAGTGTCTATTGGTACTTGTGACACAATTGATTTGGATGTCATTTCATGAAAGTTCGTCTTAATGCTGTTGAACGCCATCTCGTGACTCGCATTTCATATTATCTTTTAAGGTGTTGGAGCTGTATCAACTTTTCGTTAGATGGCACCGGATATTTCACACTTCAGCGTGAACACAAACTCCATCTATTATATTAAGTCGAACCTGGAGGTACGAGCGAAGATAATAAGTTTTACGCGAGTTTTTTCATTTGTATGACATTAGCATTCTTGTTTATCTTTATTTTCTTTGCTGCCGGTCAATATCTTGTATTGACTCAGAGCAAAAAAAAATTTCTACTGCATAACATCGCGTGTTACGTCGGAGAGAAAAATAATATAATGTAGGTAACCTATAAAATAATTAGTCGGTGCCTACGGGAAATATGCAGACAATTATAAAAATATAATTTTAAAAATAAAATATGTAGTAACTACCTTCATCACTCGAACAAACATGTCTTGCATGTAAGCTTTGTTTCTTATGATATATCCCTTATTTTCTTCTCCACTTATCTTCTTTGTTTTGATGTCTTCTTTTCGAAATTTTCGCCCAACGCAAACCCTCAAAAAGATAAGAATCCCTTTTTTTTTTGTAACGAAAAAAAACTATGTGCGGTAATCGCGCGCGCACGAAAACGAATGAGTCTTACTCAGCAGCTATCGGACTGAGTGCTATCGGTATGAGAGAATATTGTTGTCTTTTTCTCTCTTATGCTGAACTATGTGCGAGTGGATTGAAGCGTAGCGGAGACTACTACACGTGAATAAATCTCGAGACGAAGACAGGAAAATTACAATTAAATTGCTAAAATGTTTAAATTATCTGTATCTAGTTCCTATTTTATCAATGACTAGCTGTTCCCTGCCACGCTTCGCTGAGGCACATTGAGATTGAATGGTTTTTGTTTTTGTTGTTTTTTTTTTCGCAGTCGCGGATAAATAGACAAAAACAATCCTTGATGCGGATTATATATCATGCTAAAATTTCAGCTCGATCGGTGCTCGAACTTTTTGAGTTTTTGAAGCGTACACAAACCAACATAACATTTTTATATAAATAGATAGAAGATTACCCCCAACAAAACTTAGCAACTAAGTCGATATTTCCGCCTGGGCCGCACTGTTTATATTACATCGAAACTAGATTCGAATTCGACGATAATAGTAAGTTATGTACTTGAAGATAAACAATCTATAGCGAACTATAACAAACTATAGTTTGCAGTTAGCATCTGATAGTACTAACGACTGTTGTCACGTACGATTGTTGTTTTGTAGAGCTGAATTAACACGTGTTATACAGGGTGTCTAAAGTAACAAACTTTAATTCCATTGCCTTTATTTATTTTTGTTCATAGCAATTTTTTAGGGCAATAAATGTTTTTTTTTTATTCAACCTGTTGTTGTTTTCAAGAGCTGAGTAAACACGTGTTATACAGGGTTTCTAAAGTGACAAACTCTAATTCAATGGCCTACATGTTTTTCTTCATAGCATTTTTTAAAGGAAAAAAAATGTTCCTTTTATACCTTCTGTTAATGTTTCTTAGAGCTGAATAAACACGTGTTAACAGGATGTCTAAAGTGACAAACTCTAATTCTATGGCCTACATGTTTTTTTTTTCATAGCATTTTTATAGAGGATGAAAATATGGTTATTTCGTTTTACGTTTTACCAACTGTTGCTTATGAGCTTGAAAGTATCATCGGAAACTGTACTATTTTAAAGGATTAAAAAAAAAACTTAATAGCCTGTAATATATCTCCGTGCCAAATTTAATTTAAATCCGCTTTTTTTACTTTTAATTAAATAATGTATGTACAGCCAACGGCAGGTCAACCTAATCAAAAGGTTAAGGTCATAAAATTGATTTTCAACTTTAAGTCCAATAAATAGAGATCAATATCAATTGAAAAAAATTGACGTGCTGCTGTCTGTACATATGTATGTTACTTACGGAGTAATGTAATTAATAGATAATAAGAAAAAAACCTTTGAAAACCACTTTCACGTGTATACACTTTGATTAGATTTTCTTAAACAGCCTAGTTTGGCAAACAAGTCAAACGACGCAACAAAATTAGATTTTAAACTCAGTGGTCTAATGTGACTTTAACAAGTTAAAATTTTTACAATGATTATTTCTGTCTATAAATCAAGTATTTCCCATATTAAGTATTGTCATAATTATTAGTATTTAAATATATCTGATGACTTCTTTGGGAAGTCATTGGGGATATTTATTTACCAACTAAACACAAGAGACTAGTCACACGTGTCCAGGCCCCCAATTCCGCTAATTTACAAATGGTTAAATAGAATCGCAATTGTATATTTTGACACATTTATTATGGTAGTAATGCCAAAATATACGTTTGCGATGCCATTGCGATTCTATTGAGCCATTTGTAAATTAGCAGAATTGGGGCCCAGTTGGTGAAACTTAAGATTATTATCACTTATTAGATGACCCCGCGAACTTCGTATCACCTCAGAATAATATAATTGGATTTTGACGCAAGACGTCACATAATGTCATTGGCATCAAATATGGCGTTTACCTTACCATGTCACACAGAAAATTTGCAATAAAATAAAATTGCAACTATAAATTGAGATGTAAGCTATCCTATCTTTCAAGTTGGATCAAACTGCACACTGTGTGCAAATTTGATTAAAATTAGTTTAGTAATTTAGGAGTCCATCGCGGACAAACAACGTGACACGTAATTTATTTATTATTTCGTCATCAGCACACATCAAGAGCTTTATGCGTGTCCACATGGTGAAACTTAAATGAAATCACTTTTATGTTTTCACGCGAAAGATGCCGATGTGACCAGATGAAATAATAATTAAGTGATAAATAATTTTAAGTTTCACCAAATGGACACACTTACTCGTATGTCCAGTCTCTTGGGGCCTGTCGGTAAATAACCCCAACGTCGTGTAGAGTTTTAATGATTAAACTTTATTTTAATAAGATCTCTGACATTATATTATGGTATTCTTAACAAATTGTTTTCAAAATATCCAAAGATTCCCAAAACGACTGTTATAATTGTTTGTACATATTTCTACATAGAAAATTGTCTCAAAAAAAAAACCCTCTATACAATTTGAGTCATGGATTTTATTTTCAGTATACACTACATAGATTTATTTGCAGTATAGTAGATAAAGTTTAACGGTTTTGTTTGCGTGGAAAACGTTTTAAGTAAATTAGTGTGCTTTAGTAATGAAAATGTTTTTGCCGGCTGAACCAACGGTTTGCAGCTCATCAGCCTATCACAAAACATACAAGTTTGTTAAGGGGTCCACTAGAGCTAAGTGCTGTCCCAAAAACAAAATCAATTCTCAAAAAACTAGAACGGTATCATTTTATCAAATCACCTCTAGTATTTATTGATTCACTGTTAACTAATTTTCATTCTGACATTCTTTCGTATTTGTACATTATTACGACAAATTTTACCTTACAAAACAAGTACATGAAAAGTTTACTGCGATTCAATAAATACTGAAGGTAGTTTTCTAAAATGATACTGTAATGTTTTTTGAGAATTGATTTTGTTTAGGAGTAATAAAATTAAATCAATTGTCGCAGCACATAGCTCTAGTAGTCGCCTTAATTGATATTTGTTAATGAAAAGTAGTTAGTTGTAAGTTTTAGCAAATAAAATAACTGACTTCTGAATTTAAAACAATCTTACGGTAACTGTACTTGTTTTGGGGCATCAAAAGAGTTCAGATCTACTTTAAGTATTAGAGAAATGTATCTGAGAGGTGTAATCTTACATACTAATCCCACTATCTTACTAAACCTATTATTAATAAAAAATGTTTAGGTATACATAATTATGTTACTTACTCAATCACGCCCGATCGGCGAAACGGATACGTATACGAACGTCACTTACATAGATTTCAGGCTGCAATAGCTATTTTAAGGCTAAGCTACAATAAGGTATTTTGAATCTCAAAAAAACTATCGGTTCTCGAGAAGTAGTTTTTCCACGAAAACGAAGCCGCGAGCAACCCCTAGCTTAAAATGTATTTAAAAAAGATTCAGCTGTCGGTATCAAAAAAATAAAACTAATTGTAACCGTTTTTTATGTAATAAATAATTCTATATTAACTTCAACGTTACGACTCGCGTTATCAGAAATAAAGTTTTACAGATAAGGTTTACTTTCATAACTTAGGATCTGTTTGTACAAGTTATATTGAAAAGGCAATTTCACGAATCTTCCAATATTATATGAATAGATGAGTAAAATTCGCAAATGGAAAGGTTTATATTGAAGAAAAAATCTTTAATCTTTCAATATCACATGAATTGAGTTTCATTTAGGTATGTAACATTATGGAAAAACGACGCAAAGGGTAGACCTTATTTTATATTGCAGCCAGGTCAAATAGAGCGCTATTAGGGTTCTGTAGTTTTTTTAGAAACAATTTATTGGAGCGAGAGTTTGCAAAATATTTTTTTAAAATTTATTTTTAGTTAAGTATCTCCGCTAAGTAACGCCTGAGTTTATTAATTTTTGGTAATAAAAAGGTTACAAACAAAAATGTAACATTTAAAAAATAAAGTCTTTTCTTATTATTTGTAAGTGGTTTTATAATCATTTCTAAACTTCTACCATGTGGTGTATTTATTTTTAATTTAAATAAAAACATCATCGACGCTAGTTTTTCACGTCGTAAAAAGTAAGGCATTATCATAATAACATGGTAAATTATTCAAATTTTCGTAGGTTAAAAATAATATCAACAAGCAATAACCAAAGGCCTGAATCAATGAGAATGTGAAAAGTGCTAATGTCTTCTTTTATCTATTAGGGACCGGGAAAAATACCGTCGTCTTAATCCCACAAGAAAAATTACCAGTTTTTGTACAATCTCTTTAATTTATTACTAGTACACGTTACTGGTGCTTCGTAATTGGTTTACCTTACGGCTTGCAATAAACGTAATAATTTATCTGGGTTAACAAGGTATAATTAAACGCGGCTATTCCTACATCTATACTAATATTATAAAGCTGAAGAGTTTGTTTGTTTGTTTGAACGCGCTAATCTCAGGAAGTACTGGTCCGATTTAAAAAAATATTTTTGTGTTGTATAGCCCATTTATCGAGGAAGGCTTTTAGGCTATATAACATTACGCTGCGATCAAAAGAAGAGAAGCATAAGTGAGAATAGTTGCAAAAATAATCGCAATCATAATAACGGCAAATGACGCGGACGAAATCGCGGGGAACAGCACTATCTTGTATAAAAACACAAAACAATGCAACTAAAATAAAAATAATAATAAATAGTTTAAAAAACTGTAACCCGGCTACGAAAATGAAATGATTTCACAGTTAGTCTGTATATTTGCCGTATTATTAAACATTTTTGTACTCAGAATTTTGCCTTCTTTCATTTGATACCTCGCTCGTTGTGACTACGAACTTTTCTTTTTTACCCTAATTTACTATCGAAGCAATCACCATGTAGCTTTCGTTTGACAAAAGGTAACTTATGTTACTAGGACTGTTATAAGACTTATAAGGAATGGATTGATAACTCTTTCGCCAAAATCGTCATAGTAGTTTACCCGCAAATGTGGAACCTATAGAAATACTTGGGTTGCATGGGTTGCGGGTTCGATCCCCGCACAGTACAAATATTTGTGTTCATGAACATGTCTGTTTGTACTGGTCTGGGTGTTTTCTATGTATTATAAGTATGTATTTACAAAAAAAAATTATGTATATAAGTAAGTTTATCGGTTGTCTAGTACCCCATACGACAGGGTACTTAATAGTAGCTTACTTTGGGACTAGATGGCTCTGTGTGGCCCAGTGAGGCATGTCTTAAAATTATTTATTTATATATTTATACTCACATAGGTATAATAAACATAGATTGCCTAGACATTACCCTTACTGTTGGCTTTGCTGTAGTCGGGTAAAAAAAAAACCTGCCAAGTGCGAGTCGGACTCGCGCACGAAGGGTTCCGTACCAAAAAGGTTAAAAAATAGGTTTGTATGGGATAACTTCATAAACATTAATGGGCTCCCATAAATATTTATTTATTTTGCTTTCAGTATTTGTTGTTATTGCAGTAACGGAAATACATAATTTGTGAAAATTTTAACTGTCTAGCTATCGCGGCTCTTGAGATAAGTACAGCTTGGTGACAGAGCGATGGACAGACAGCGAAGTCTTAGTAATAGGATCCCGTTTCTACCCTTTAGGTACGGAACGCTAACTAGAAACGCATTCGGAGTCAAAAAAACATTCTAAACAAATGAACACTGAACATTTGGGTCCTTTTATGTTTCTCTTTAAATCATACACGTAAAGTTGTTATATAAACTTGGACGGTTCGAAGTGACACTGTGTTTCTATTTGTTAAATTACCAGTATCTTATCTCACTAATAAAACTAGCGGACCCCGCAAACATCGTATCGCCTCAGAATAGTCTTTGACTTTGAAGTCTTAAATGTCATTGTCATCAAATATGACGAGGTTGAAAATTTGTATGAAGAAATACAATTTCTTAGTTATTTATTTTAACTTCAACTTTACAACGTTTTTAATACAACATATTATCCTATTCCCGACGAAGACGAATCCAATAACACCAAAATCATAAAAATCTGTCCAGCCGTTCTCGACTTAAAATTATACCTAAGTGGTATAACTAACAGGACTTTCTTTTATACAGGATGAAATTTTAACCACTTTCCAAAAATTTTGTAGGCGTTCAGTATCGTATTTAGAGCCCATTTATGAAGTAAAAAATGTAAATCAAGTTTTCACCCGAAAATATTTTTAGCAATATAGTTTTAAATTTTTATAGTTTTAGGCCTCTTTAGGTATAAAGGGAAAGTCAAAAACTTATTATTAGTATCGTAATAAATGAATGTGATGTACATTGCGTAAAAAAGTGTTGCTAGGCGGCCGTATCAAAAATTTTAGATTGGCGGACATTTTCTTATTGATTTATCTTGACATTTTTGTACTGGGCTATACCAAAAGAAAAAATACGTCATTTGTTTTTTGTCTCGTAGATTGATATATTAAAATTTGGAAGGTGGTTAAAATTTCAGCCTGTATAATAGATGTGAAAGTCTTTAGAACGTCACTCATGGCATCACTGATCCAAATGGTCGTCAATAGTTTTTAGTTAACGTAGTCTTGGAGAGTTAAGTTAATAAATTCGTTGATAACTCTAGGATACGTGACTCTAAAACATACTGATTTTATTTATATACCACCACAGGTACCCGTACGGGAAGAAAGCTTTTAATGGAACTGGCAAAGGCGTACCAAACTGCCAACTACTTTTAAAGTTCCAAGCTTCGCGAAGGGCTCACGCCTTATCAGAGGGCACTTCTACTTTCCCACCGACGGTCAATTGACTTTGGAACTAGAATCCGATCGCTCTTACGAACTCGGAGGATCTGGTCGAGAGCAAACGGAGCTTGATAAACTATTTTGGGTTGGAGATACAGAATTGTTTTGTATTACAAACCAAAGATAAACCAGGAGTTTCTCAATTCACAGATCATTTAACCAAGATGATTATCTTCTATCCTTAGCGGTTTCTAGTTAAGGTAATATATAGAACTATTTATCGATATGTCAGTTTTTCATATAAAATAAATAATAAATAAATTTTTATTTTAAGTTTGAAACAAGATAGGAAACGATTATTGTATTTTTATTACTTACACGTTATTGTTCACAATTTTGTACAAGCGCATCTGATTATTTTACGGGAACCTTCCTTTTTTCGGATAATTCTCAGATCTACAATACCTATATATATATACATAAAACAACATAATTATAATAAATCAATCCAACCGTTTCGAAGCAGTTTCATTTATTATATTCTAATAGTCAAATAGTAATTTGGCTGAGATAATGATTGGATTCTTATTTACCAGCTGTTGCCTAATGTAGACTAGTTTTTTTTAGATTGGGTAACAAACTTTCGCATTTATAATATCAGTGAAATTTTATACTCGACAATTTTATATATTTGATTTTTAATATTTATTGCTACCTTTGTACAATTTCGGAACTATAGAGTTCCGGAACTTTATTATATAAGAGGCGCCGAAGCCAGTTCACAGAGGCCCGTTAGACAACTTTTGTTTAAATTTTGTATTGTCATCAATTGACCATTATTTCTGTGCACACTTTGCAAACTAAGAACGCCCAAATAGACCAGGGTCGATAATTTTTGATACCAAAAAAATATATAGTAGGATGAAACCCATTGGAAGAGGTAGAGAATACAACAAAAACGAAAGGAAAAATAAATTACGGGCGATCTGAGGTCGGGAATGGGGAGGGGGGGAGAATTTTAATAAATAGCTCAAAATTATACATAATGATTAAAAAAAAAAATTTTCGGATTCGAGTTTTCTTTATTATTAATTGCATTTTCTGAGAACATTTACCATAGTACTTTTTTTTTTATACCTTTCTGAAAGTAGAGATTCCAACGAACAAAAAACACACCAACTTTTTTTAAAAAGCACATATTTTGACGTGAGAATTTTCGATTGAAAGTTAGTTTGCTTTTTCGATATTAAGTCAAAATAAGGTGAAAAATAGAATATTTTAAATCAAAAAAAATTACTGTATGTTTGGGATATACAAAGGTAAGTTTTCACCAAATTTCGTGATAAAATATTTTTTATTGCAAAAGATAAAAATAAAAACCAAAAACTCGGTTATTCGAATTATTCACACAAATTTAGAGGTTATGTGAAAAAAATGTCCATACTAAAGTTGTAGATCTTTTTATTACCTATAACTTTGCCATTAAACTTTTTTTTATAAGACTTGCAGTTTTACCGGAAATCGATATTAACCGATTTTTACCCTTAAAACCTCCCCCCCTCTCCCTTCCCGAACTCAGATCGCCAGTAATTTATTTTTCCTTTCGTTTATGTTATATTCTCTACCTTTTCCAATGGGTATCAACCTACTATAATTTTTTTTCACTTTTTACCATTTTTGAAATTATCGACCCTGGTCTAAAGAACCAAAAAGGAAGATATTTGGTATGGAAATATTTTGAAATAACGTAATTAATTCAATAGGAAATTATTATTATGTCCAGGGATATTGACCAAAACACTATAGAAACTCGGCCCACTTTGCGTCAGCATGCTTCTTTAAAAAAAGTTAGGGAAAAAATCGGAAATATATTAAAGAGTAGACCCAAAAAATATTTCAGAAATATAATTAGGGGTTTACGAGAAATTCAATGGCAGATTAGGCATTTTGAGGTTATGTTTTGTGATTGCAGTAGTTAATGTAGGTACCTATGTCACCAAGTTAATATAGCTAGCTATCGTTTTAAGGCATACCAAATGATGACCAGGTACAAGAGCTGATGAACACAAGTTAGAAGGATTGACGAGAATGACTTAGGAAACAATTAAAGCGAAATTATGAGGCATATATAAATTAAGTCTGTAAAAGCTTGATTTTTGGAGCTAGATTTTATTATACATACATTTCTTTAAGTTGGAGTCACAGTCCTAAGCTATGTTATGCTAATGTAGAACTCTATCCAACTCACACCAAAATCAAGCTATACTTTACAAGGTTTGTGACAGGAGAAGTAAAGCAAATAGGTTATAGTTTGTTCTAAATATAGGTATTTGTAAGTGTATGTCTTACATTTTTATTATTTAATAACATTATATACACTTTATTTGATATTTTAGCAACTTAATTGCACTTATAATATCAGTATATAAACTTGAAAAATTTTGTCTCAGGCGGGACTCGAACCCGCATCTCCTCGCATGCTGGGCGGGTGCCATACCATTAGGCCACCGAGACACTGCGACACGGCGCGAATTTTTCAAGCATATTCTTACGCTGTGAGCCAGCGTTGTTTCATCAAATGTTAGGAGTTTGCACCCTTAACACCCGAAAGAAACATCTTTGCAGATGTTTGACAGTCAGTTAAGATGAATCAGCTATTTATATACTCTATTTGATATTTTAGCAACTTAATTGCACTTATAATATCAGTATATAGACTTGAAAAAATTTTTTTTTTTTCGGGTGTTAAGGGTGCAAACTCCTAACATTTGATGAAACAACGCTGGCTCACAGCGTAAGAATATGCTTGAAAAATTCGCGCCGTGTCGCAGTGTCTCGGTGGCCTAATGGTATGGCGCCCGCCCGGCATGCGAGGAGATGCGGGTTCGAGTCCCGCCTGAGACAAAATTTTTCAAGTTTATATACTGATAACATTATATACCCTAATCAAAAAAGTTAAATCTAAAAATGGAGCAGGAGCCTGGATGTCATAAAAGCGATCCTAGCTCAGGTAACAAACCACAGTCATAATGTGTGCGCAACAACCTGTTGTTGTTGTTAAAAACGGAATCGGGAGACAGAATTATGCTTTGCTCGAATGACAGTGACTGATAAATAATATATCTATTATGACAATTATTACAAATCGGCATAAATGGCGCTTCGTTCCGAATTTAACCATTATCGATTTTGACGTACTTAAAATATTTTCCAAAATCATACTCGTAGTTAACCCGTGTGTATACGATAATATCGATTTTGGCTCATTTCGGAACTACACCGGAAATGTATTTGCAACTATTTAAGTGTTTCTTTTAAACCCCTATTTATTTGATATTAGCAAAAATACCAGTACAATTATAATTTGAAAAGAGATTTTTGAAATCTATACTTAATATTATAAAGCTAAAGAGTTTGTTTGTTTGTTTGTTTGTTTGAACGCGCTAATCTCTGGAAGTACTGGTTCAAATTGAAAAATTCTTTTTGTGTTGGATAGTCCATGTATCGAAGAAGGCTTTAGGCTATATAACATTACGCTGCGTCCAATAGGAGCGAAGCATCAGTGAAAAATGTTGCAAATATAAAAACAGAAATTGACGCGTACGAAGTCGCGGGGAACAGCTATATAAACTACAAAGACGCAATCTGGGCCTGGTTTTGGTCATTATCTGTAGGTAGGTATGCGTGATTAACAATTTTACAATTTTGCAGATAGTCAGAAAGAAAAAAAGAAATAAAGAAAGCTCTTTATTGCTAACTAAGTTGTTATTCGTCTTAAAATGTTTTGTCAAAAAAAAAACTTTCGAATTTACATTGAACTAACCGTTGCCGGAGTATTTGCTGTATTTGGTTTGTGGACTTTAATTATGGGTTGGTAAATTTCAACAAAATATCATGATATTAGCCGAACGACGCCCACTGCTGGGTATAGGCCTCACCCAAGGATCTCCACATCGATCGGTCCTGTGCTGTCCACATCTAGCGGCATCCAACAAAATAAAGTGTCAAATAATTTCGAATTTAAATCCGTAATCATATCCTTCATATCAATGTACCTATAGTGTTCGCGTAAACACAAGGAAACAGCAATTAGATGACAAGTTAATGATCGCTTGTAACATCTCTTGCTGATTTCCAATCAGTTTACGCTAAAGCAAACCTGCCTGAACTGTATAGCCCGCATTGTTCTCAATTTAGCGGCTTCGATTGAAAAGGGAATCACTCAAACATTTATCGAATAGACTGATCCAATTCCGTTTCAATTTATCAGGACACCCACCCACTACAACACGTTTTAAGGGAATAAAGGAGTGAAATAACAGGCGGTTAATGGTGTAACTAACAAAACAAAAACTAATTAGAGTTGACGCAGGACGGTATCTAATCATTATTAGTTTGTTAGGTATCAACTTAAAATAAACAAGTATTATTAAGCAAGAACAACTGACAATCTTTAGGATGGAAAGTCGAAAATCGAATGACGACCGTACAACTGACAAAGATCTATAGGACTAGGAATCCTAGGAGGAGTTCTATGCCTTATGAGATAGTGACGGTGTTAGTTTTGCCTTTAGAAAAAATGCGTCTATTTTGACGTATTTTACAAAATTTTTACACCTACACGCTCATGCACATGTACAATCAAAGGTTACTGTGAAATATGAAATCACTACCAATATAGACAAAGATAAATTCAGTAAATCAATAAAATCAGTTTTATTTCTGAAAACAGGCCCCTGGAAGTGCTTTTACCTTCGATTATATGCTTTTACACGATAAATATTGTTTATTTCTAAGACATGAGTATTTTTACATGCAGTTGGTAAAATTAAGATAGATTACTACCTGTTGCCCGCGACTTCGTTTGCGAAGAGTTTTGCGTTTGATACTATCCCACTGGAATGACCCAAAAAAGGACCCTATAAGCTATTCTTTTCAGATCCGTTCCACCCTCTCGAATTATTAAGTAACAAACATCTATTAAAACCTTTGCATTTATATTATTTTTAGGTATAGTAAGATTTTCTTGAATTAGACTTTAGAAACGTCTTACAATTCAAATTTTACATCAAATACTACATGTATTTAATCAATTCTTATACCTTTAATACCTTTCCTTCTGCCTCTACCGTTTTGTTTATAACGCGAATGAACTAACTCAATAACTTTACTTTCTTCCAAATTGCAAGTGGCTATGGCCATGAGGGAGAGCCTATCTATGGAGCCCACTAAGATAAGAACCGCCGATAAGTGAACCGACTTGCAAAGTTGAAGTGATCTTCCGAACTTCTTACACAGTTTAGAGTTACGACAGATTTTCGATCGATTGTTATAGGTTTCGGATATTTACGATACGATTTTTCTTCATGATGATATCGAAGCTACCATAGTAAAAAAAGGATTATAAACATTCTTGTTGCTTTTTTTACACTTTAAATAGAACATTATAACGTAACCTATAGAAGTTTTCTATAGATTTTTGTTACGGACGGCCTATTTACTTGCGTTAATAGTGTTACAGACGGCCTATTTACTTGTATAGTCTATTTACTTTATTATTATGTTGTGTGTTATAGTTTGATTTAAAAATGTTTAAAATTTGTAAATTACCTTTGTATTGAATAGTTAGTGTAAGATAGTGTTAGAAATTGTATAAGTGTTCTATTTGTTTATGTGTCTTATTTAAGTTTATCGTATGTTGTTATTACGAATTGTAAAGTTTTACTAAATAAATAAAAGGCGAATAGGTACACTACACACCTTACACACATAAGAGGCTCTCCTTACGGTATTGCCGCGTAAGGAGGGTCTCATTTGCCATCTCGCTCGCACAATAGGGAGTTTCGCTCGCACAAAATATTGCTGACGCGTGCACTTGACGCTAAGCAGATATAGTCACTAATAGAATGCAGCGAAACTCCACATAACTGCGAGCGGGATTTGCAAAAAATAAGGACAGACCGATTCCGCTCTCAGCGCTCGCACAGGTCGGACGCTCGCTCCGCTGTCGATCCGCTGTCGATCCGTCTCGCTGTTCGCAGCATTTCTATCTTATTTCTTTCTACGTGGTTTCGCCCGCGGCTCTCCAAAGGTTAACCTAACGGTGTCAACTGACCTTTGTTGAGTTAAACGCTTTTTTCAAAGCGGTTCTGTTCGATAGGGAGCGACAGACAGTGCCTTTTTCAAGGCGCTGAAATTTCCCTCCGCCGCCGGTATATCGGGCTGTAAGTCTAGGCCTCCTGGAAGGCACGTTTGAGAGGGTGAGGCGTTCCTCCTCGCCCTAGAGACACTAGAAACTGCAGTCCTTTCCCTGCCGGGCGTGACCCACCCTACCCATCCTTATATTCCATCCCTTAGGGAGCGTATCCCGGGCCATTTCGGTGGCTCGGTCCCTCCCGAAGGACTGCTAGGCGTAGGCCACTCACCCCGCGGCGACATCACATCGTCGTGGGACCACCCAGTGTTAGGGACCTCACATCCTTTTTAGGCACACCCGACTCAACCAACCTTCCTGTGGCAGGTTGGACCACACAGACACCCATCACTCACCGTCACCGAGTTTCTTGCCGATTCTTCTCGGTGAAGGCGCGTTCCGAATCGGTGGTAAATAAAAATTACTCACTAAAGTCCTCCCTCCACGATGGAGGTACTCTTATTAGAGTACCTCCGATCGTTAGGAGGCGACGCGTTGAAAGGCTTTAATGCCTTTCGTCGCGCTCGCGAAGCCTCCGAGGACTCGCCCGCCTCCCCAGACCCAGAGCCCGTTCCCATGGAGGAAGAGGAAAGCCCTTCAGGCTCCTCCTCTCCTCCCACACCCTCCAGCTCCTCATCAGAGGATAGTAATGAGTCCCCCGTTAGTGACGGCTCCTCCTCTTCGGAGGAAACGTCTCAAACCGAGGAGTCAGATTCCGAAGGGTTCACTCCAGTGACCCACGGAAAGCGAGCGCGTAAACCCGCGCGTTCCGAACCCCCGGCGAAAACCGCCAAAATCTCCCACGGGCAACCCAGACCGGCCAAGGCATCCGCCGCCAGCTCCGCCCCTGCCCAAGCCCCAACCTTGCAGTCTGCTTCACAGACAAAAAAGGCCCCCCTTCCCCCGCCCATCGTAGTCCAGGACAAGTCTGCCTGGACACATATTTCGGCTGCTCTCAATGAGCGCCACATTGCGTTTTCACACGCAAAGTCGGCTTCCGACGGAATCCGCGTGCAAACGCCGGACATCGCCTCCTACAGGCAGCTCCAACATTACCTCAACGTAAGGAAGATCTACTTCCATACGTACACTCCCGTCGAGGAGAAGAAGCTCCGCGTGGTTGTACGCGGAATTCCGAAAGAAGTCGACACAGACTTCATACTCACCGACCTTCAGTCGAAACAGCTTCCAGCTCTGGAAGTCCACCGCTTATTTAAAGCGCGTGGCAAAGCCCCTTACGATTTAGTACAAATCGTACTAGAAAATACCCCTGAAGGCAAAAAGATTTTTAATATAAAATCTATATGCCATATCTCCGGCCTCCGTATCGAGACCCCTCATAAAAAACTCACCCCTGGCCAGTGTCATCGCTGCCAGTTGTACGGGCACTCTGCCCGTAATTGTCACGCACGCCCGCGCTGCGTGAAATGCCTGGGCGACCATGGTACCGCCGACTGTCCTCGTTGTAAGGACACGGCGACTACCCCGCCCGCGTGTGTACTCTGCGGAGAGCAGGGACACACCGCGAATTATCGCGGTTGCCCCCGTGCTCCGCGAGTAAACTCACGGGTGCAGGCACCAAAGGCCGCGCACTTCCCAGCCCCTTCGTTTCGCCAGTTTCAGGCTCAACCCGCAGCCTTCCCAGAGTTGCGTCCTTACGGACACAACGCGTGGTCTCGACCACTATCCTGGGCAAGGAATGCCTACGCCCCTGTCCCGGCCTTAAGCCAAATTACAGCAGTCCCGACGGCCCCTAAGGCCCCAAATATGGCCCCTACGGCCCAATCTGTGGCCCCTAAGGCCCCCACTATGGCCCCTAAGGCCACCACTATTGCCCCTCAGGCACCGCCAGTAGTCCCAAAGGCCCCTCAGGCACTGCAGGCTACAAATGCCCCGGTCACCCTCCGTGACCCGCGCTCTAATGCCCCTAAGGCTTCGCCAACTGTCCCGTACGAGCAGGATGCCATGCTCATATATAATCTCAGCCAAATCAACCCGGCTGAAATTAGATATGTAGCAGCCCAAATCCGTGCGCATCAAAAAGACCCATGCGCAATGCTTTGTCTTTTAGATAAGCACGCCGACCTCCTCCAAAAAGTTAGAAACATTTCCTCACCATGAATAACACACCATCTAGAACGAAACCCCGGTCCCTTACCATCGCATTTTTTAATGCCTTTGGTCTTCAAAAACAAAAGGTAGAGATATCACTCTTCCTTATGAAGCACCAAGTCGACATCTTTTTGGTACAAGAAACCTTATTAAAACCCTCCATCCTCCCTCGTAGTGCCATGATTGCCAACTATAACGTAGTTCGCAACGATAGGCCCACTAGAGGTGGCGGCACTCTAATTTATTACAAACGCTCCTTGCATTGCGTTCCCCTCGACCCTCCCACGCTCACAAACGTTGAAGCTTCTGTCTGTCGGCTAGCCATGACCGGCCATCAACCAGTCATAATAGCTTCCATTTATCAACCTGGCGACAAGACTCCCTTAAGGAGCGACTATGAGGCTCTTTTTGCTATGGGACCCTCCGTCATTCTCGGCGGAGATTTCAATAGCAAAAATACTCAGTGGAACTGTTTAACAACCTCCAGCAATGGTAGAGAGTTAGCAGATCTCGCTGAAGTCCTCAATTTTGACATCATCGCCCCCCTTTCTCCGACCCACTATCCTTTTAACGTAAACCACAGACCCGATATCTTGGACATGGCGGTTCTAAAGAATGTAGGCCTGCGCCTTCGTTCAATAGAAGTCCACCATGACCTAGATTCTGACCATCGCCCAGTTGTCCTCCAATTAGGTCCCTCTGACCAACAGATATCCATGAAAACAATACTGGACTGGCACAGGCTCGAGAGCAATCTCGGACCTAGTCCCGATTCAGTATTGAACTCAATCCCAGACAGGTTAGGATCGCCTCACGAGACTAACCAAGCGATCGATGCCCTCACTAGCCACATCACGACCGCTATTAGCGATTCGTCTAGGCAAGTTCCAGATATGCCTAGGCATAGATTGAACTTGCCGGATGACGTGAGAGAGCTGTTGAGGGCAAAGAGAGCTGCGACCAGAGCTTATGACTCCTATCCCACTGAATATAACCGAACCATTCTACGCACTTTACGGACATCTGTAAAGGAACGTATTAAGGCTCTTCGGGAAAGTCAGTGGGATAGCCTACTTGAAACGATCTCACCATCTCACCAAGCCTATTGGAAGTTGGCGAGATCCTTCAAGTCAGATATAGTCACATCTATGCCTCCTCTCTCTAGACCCGACAACTCCGTCGTATTCGACGACGAAGAGAAAGCCGAATGTCTGGCCGACAGCCTAGAGGCCCAGTGCTCTCCTAGCACGCTTCCTATAGACGCTGCCCACCTTAGTATGGTGGACAGCGAAGTCGAACGTCTCTCGGCCCTCCCTCCAACCTGCCCCCTTGCACCCACCACCGCCGATGAGGTGCAAACCATCATCAAAGGTTTCCGTCCAAACAAGGCTCCCGGTCCGGACCGGATCTCCAACAGAGTCTTACGAGTCCTCCCCGCCCAACTGATTTGCCTATTGGTTGCTATCTTCAATAGTGCCATGGCAAACTGCATCTTTCCAACCGCGTGGAAAGAAGCAGACGTCATAGGTATCCCTAAGCCCGGCAAGGACCGCTCCAAGCCCGCCAACTACAGGCCCATCAGTCTCCTCAAGACTATGGGCAAATTATACGAGCGTGTTCTCGTCTCCCGCCTAAGAGATTACATTTTCTCGAACAATCTCTTAATCAACGAACAGTTTGGCTTCAGAGCCTCCCACTCTTGTGTCGAACAGGTGCACCGCCTAACGGAGCACATTCTCGACGGCCTCAACAGATCCAAACCGATGGTAACCGGTGCACTCTTCTTCGATGTAGCGAAAGCATTTGACAAAGTCTGGCACAACGGCTTGATCTACAAGCTGTACCAACTCAAAGTGCCCGACAGTCTCGTGCTCATCCTTCGAGACTTTCTGTCAAATCGTACCTTTCGCTACCGCGTAGAGGGGTCCTATTCATCTCCCCGCCCCATCAGGGCTGGAGTCCCTCAGGGCTCCGTGCTATCCCCTCTTCTCTTTTCAATTTTCATTAACGACATTCCCAGGTCACCGCAAGTAGAGCTAGCTCTATTTGCGGACGACACAGCCCTCTATCACTCTGGCTACCATGCCGGTTACATCATTAAGGCACTACAACGTGCAGCCCAATCCCTAGGTGACTGGTTTAGGATGTGGCGAATAGAGGTAAACCCCGAGAAAAGTGCAGCAGTGTACTTTACTCGAGGTTTCTTCGCTTCAAAACATCCTAAACGATGTCTCACACCTATCACCCTATACGACCGTCCGATCCCTTGGGAGAAGACAGTCAAATACCTAGGTGTCACCTTAGACCGTAGAATGAGCTTTAAACCTCACATAAAACGCGTCCGTCAGACTGCTGCCTTTTACTTTTCAAGGCTCTACTACTATATCGGCAGGAAGAGTAAAATGTCACTTAGAAATAAGTTGACAATTTACAAAGCCTGTATTCGACCCGTGATGACTTACGCTAGTCCAGTGTTCGCTCATGCCAGCCCCTCAGAACTAGAAAGACTCCAAATCCTCCAAAACAAATTCTTACGCTCTGCCTCGGACGCCCCGTGGTATGTGCGTAACGATAATTTGCATCGCGACCTTAACATTCCGTCGATTGCCAGCTTTATGAAAGAAGCGTCTCAACACTTCTTTGATAAAGCCGTCAATCATACGAATCCTCTCATAGTCAAAGCCGCCACCTACTTGTGCCAAAAAGATGTCGAAGCCCGTTTCCGCCGACCGAGGAACGTTCTCGAAGATCCCGACGACGAAATTACATCGTTCGTAAAACAATTCACCACTCACAACAGTACACACCCGACAAGCACTAGATCGAATCAGCGCACTCGCCGGCGAGTGCGAGGACCCTTGCATCATTTTGGCAGGTACAGACATGTACCTGGCCGCTTCTCACCAGTCCGCCCTTCGGACGACGGCCCAAGCCGAGGTCCGAGCCTGCAGAGGCGCCCTTGAGGCCTAGTCTGCCCCCCTCGATCGGGCCCACTAGAACGGGGCTCGCGTAGATCGGTCTGTATGCACAGACCAGTCTGTGTTGCAGCGCCGAGCTACGCGATGCAACCACTAGTCGGGTTGACCTCTTGGCCGGGTGCCCTCAGCACCCGACACGGTCCGATCGCGCCGCTAGTACGGGGCCCCTGCGCGGGCGAGCCCTAGGCTTCGCTACGCGAAGCCTAGGACTCGCCTCGCGCTCGAGGTACCCGCTAGCAGGCCGCTTTTGGGCTGAGTGCCTTCCGCACTCGCCTAAAACCCGCCCGGTGAAGCTGTAACGGCCTTCTGCCACAGCATAGGTCCTTTCAAAAAAAAAAAAAAAAAAAAAAAAAAAAAAAAAAAAAAAAAAAAAAAAAAACAAAAAATAACATTCGTCGGAACACATTCAGACTGAACAGTCTACATGAAGACTCAACTGGTGCAGCCTCAAGAAATCAACATACAGTCCACTATACACCATCAAGCCACTATCGCCTTATTAGCAAGAAAATCCGCGTTTTCATTATCTACCTACTGGCATCTCCCTAGTCCAGCGCAATCCAGCAACATATATGTACCGACGTCACAATAGAGTCACACATAGGGGCGTTCGGTACATTGTCTGGTCCATCGGAGCCGGATTCATCGTTGGACATTGCCAGGCTTATCCAAGCCAGGCCATCACGGAAAATAGAAGATATTCGTCAAAATGCCAGTAACAAGATCAACGTCGGGAAAATCAAGAACGGCTGCACCGGCCACACCCAGTACGCAGACTACGTCGACTGAGGGACAGTCGGACACCGAACAATCGTCTGCGGTCACAGGGATCGGCTTCAGTTCCGACGCCACAGCGTCCACAGCAAGAATAGAATCACCACAAAGAGGCCAACCTACGCCTGCAACGACGACCCAGGGTCGGGCACCGCAAGGCAACATCGAACCACCTCCAGTTATCGCTCAAACGTTCACGAGCCGGCCCGTTAGGCCGCCCGTGTCCAAAGCGTCCACATCGGCGTCGCGACGCGCCGCCCGACTTGTGAAAGCCCGAGAAGAATTACTCCGCCTCAAAGTCGAGTTAGCCGCCGCGAAGATAGCAGCCATAGAAGCCGAGTCGGACTCCGAAGACGAGAACGAGCACGATACAGTCATCGGTGATAAAGAAGTCAAAGAACGAGTCGACTCCTGGCTGAACAGTAGCGTCCAACCGCTGGCCATAGCCGGCGAACCCTACAATCAACCAGGCCCGCCGCCGCACGCGCCGCTACCTACAATAGCCGCAGCGGCACCGGCGGGAGAAGAAACGTCGAACATAGCGATGGCAGCGGTCAACAAGATAGACCTTTCAGAACTAGCCGCTGCCATAACACAAGCTGCCAGAACGGGACATAGCAGCCATTCAAGAATATTTCACGAGCTACCTGTCTTCACGGGGTGCCATCAAGAGTGGCTAGCCTTCAAAGCCGCGTATGAAGAATCGCAGGGCGGGTTCACCGAACTCGAAAACTTAGCCCGCCTGCGGAAGAGCCTACGCAACAAGGCACGAGAAGCAGTAGAATCCCTACTTATCTACGCATCGAAACCAAGGGACATCATGAAGATATTAGAAAGCCGCTTCGGGCGTACAGACGCCATCGCCATTGCAGAGGTCGACAAGATAAGAAGCCTGCCACGCCTGACAGACGCCCCTAGGGACGTGTGTATATTTGCCAGCAAAATCAACAACGTCGTGGCCACCCTGAGAGCTATCAACAAGCAACAATACCTCTGCAATCCCGAACTAGCGAAGGCAACCATCGAAAAATTACCGTCGACATTGAAGTATCGATGGTACGACTACAACGCTACGCAAAACGATCAAGCCGCCGAAATAGTGAAGATAGCGCGTTTCCTGAATAAAGAAGCCGAAATATGCAGTCCGTACGCGCAACCAGAGAGCGACAGGAAGGGACAGAAGACTTACACCGTGGAAACCAGCCGGCAGCAAGAGGTGCCCGGTGTGTGACAGAGAAGGACATAGTGCGACTTCGTGTAACGACTTTAAGAAAGCAGACACCCCAGCAAGATGGGACATAGCAAAAGAAAAACGACTCTGCTTTCGCTGTCTACGATTTCGCAACAAAACTCATCACTGCCGGAGCAACCAGTGCGAGAAGAACGGGTGTCAATACAAACACCATCCGATGCTGCATCATGACAAGCCCGCGGTCAAGAAAGAAAGCGAAGTCGTCAGCTCTACATGGACCGGCAAGGGAAAACAAGCGTTTCTGAAAATAGTACCGATCAAGATCCATGGCCCCCGAAGAAGAATAAACACCTTCGCGCTGCTCGACGACGGATCAACAGTGACACTCATAGATGAAGACTTAGCGCATCAAGCCGGGCTGCGAGGAAAACGGGAGCCATTAGTGATAGAAGCCATCGGCGAAGCGAAGGTGGACACCTCCACTTCGCGAAGGCTCACCGTACTCATCGGCGGCTCAGGCGCACGTCACAGAATAGAAGCACGCACTATGAAGAACCTACGACTGTCGCCGCAGAGTATTCACGCCGAAGATCTTGCGGGATGCAGCCACCTTAAAGACTTGCCAGATGTCATACGCTACGAAGGAGCACGACCGCAAGTACTAATAGGCCAGGACAACTGGCACCTACTGATGGCCGAGGACAAGAGAATAGGAAGCAGGCACCAACCAGTCGCATCGAAGACACCACTGGGCTGGGTATTACACGGCACCTGCACAAGAACCCTCGGACATCGCGTCAACTTCGTGCAAGATATAGAAGAAAGTAGGCACATCGATCAACAACTAAATAATTTCTTCTCACTAGAATCGCTCGCCGTAACACCTAGACGCCCACGAAACGATCCTGAAGAAAAAGCTCTGAAGATCCTGAAAGAGAAGACAAAGAGATTAGAAGATGGACGTTTTCAAACGGGACTACTATGGAAGGAAGACAACATTAAGCTGCCGAACAATAGACAATACGCAATGAAGAGATTAGAAGCCACAGAGAGAAAAATAGAGAAGAACCCGGAGCTCAAAGTCAAGGTACTAGAACAGATGAAGGACTTAGTCAAGAAAGGATACGCCGAGCCTGCACCCACCGAGACGACGCCAGATCGGACGTGGTACCTGCCCTGCTTCCCTGTGCTCAACCCCATGAAGCCAGGCAAGGTACGCATGGTGCACGACGCCGCAGCTACAACAAAAGGCGTATCCCTCAATGACGCTCTTCTCACCGGCCCGGACCTTCTTCAGTCTCTGCCAGGCGTGCTCATGCGAATGCGGCAGCACAAAGTCGCAGTGTCGGCCGACATCGCTGAAATGTTTCTTCAAGTCAAGATAGCACCGGAAGACCGTGACGCGATACGCTACCTGTGGCGCGACGGCGACGTAACAGCTGAAGTGCAAGAATACAGAATGACGTCACTAATATTCGGCGCAACGTCATCTCCGGCGACGGCGATCTACGTGAAAGACAAGAACGCAGAAGAATTTATAGACAAGTGCCCAGCGGCAGTGAAAGCAATTCAACGCAACCACTACATGGATGACTACATCCAGAGTTTCGAAGATGAAGACACCGCCATCAGAACAGCGTGCCAGGTGCGCGACATACACGAACAGGCGCACTTCGTACTACGAAAATGGACTTCAAACTCGGGAAAAGTTCTTAACGCTTTAGAAGAAGAAGCGGAGACAACAGAACTCTGCATTGGCCCGAAAACAGAAAAAGTCCTCGGAATGGTATGGGATACAGCAGGTGACTCGCTGCGATACAACCTGGATCTGTCAAGACTGCCAGAAGATGTGCTGCAAAAACAACGACCAACGAAAAGACAAGCCCTGCAAATAGTCATGTCTCTCTTCGATCCATTGGGCCTAGTCTCACCAGTGACAATCGGCGCAAAACAAATCCTGCAAGAAATATGGAGAAGAAGCACGAAGTGGGACGAACCCCTGGACGAAGACCTGGCCGAGCAGTGGGCCAAATGGACTCGTCATCTTGAAGCTCTACGGGAAATCGCAATACCACGATGCTATCACAACTATAGCAGCAGGCGCAACCTGCAACTCCACATCTTCGTCGACGCCAGCGAAGCAGCATATGCAGCAGCAGTATACTGGCGCGTGGAGGACGACCACGGGCAGGCGCACGTAACCTTAGCGCTAGCCAAAGCCAAGGTTGCGCCACTGAAGACGACATCGATCCCGCGCCTAGAACTACAAGCAGCCCTTATGGGCACTCGATTGGCCGACTGCGTAACGCAAGAGCATGACCTGGAGCCAACAGCGCGCACCTTCTGGACAGACAGCAAAACCGTCTTGACATGGTTAAGAACAGGCGCGCGGTCATACAAGCCTTTCGTCGCACACCGCATAGCTGAAATAGAAGAAAATACGAAAATAGAAGAATGGCGATGGGTCCCTACCAAGCTGAACGTTGCCGACGACGGGACGCGCGGAGTCCCTCAAGACTTCAACCAGCATCACCGCTGGTTCAAGGGCCCGAGCTTCCTACTACAAGACCCGTCGACCTGGCCTACAGAGAAGACGACAACTCAACAAGTCACCGGCGAAGAGAAAGTTATGAAAATACAAGAGAAGAAACCGTCAGTATATGAAGTTGTCCCAGATCCTTTCCGGTTCTCCAAGTGGGAAAGGCTCATCAGGACCACCGCCAGGGTACTGCAATTCGTGGCTGTCTGCAGAACGCGAGCCACAAAGATAGCGTACGCCAGAACGAAGGCGAACCGACAAGATGACCCCACCTGGAGCAACCGACGAGTCAAGAAAAATGAAAGTGAAAGGAAAATTGTCAGACAAGAAGACAAATATAGAAGAATACCGACGGAGCTCCTCATCGAAGCCGAGAAAATGATAGTAAAAGCGAGTCAAGCCGACAGCTTTGCCGAAGAAATAGAAGACTTGTCACGAGATCGTCGCGTTCGAAGAACCAGTAAACTACACAGAATATCATCAGAAATAATCAACGGTATAGTCGTCGTGAGAACAAGAATAGGAAAGGTGAAAGACGTTCCCGAAGAAACGAAGCGGCCACCCATCCTTGACGGGAAACACCACGTGGCGCGCCTATACATCGCACACATCCACCGGACCGGGCATCACCAGGGCGTAGAGGCGACTATCAACCAATGTCGCACCAGATACCACATCATCGGTCTACGCACCACAGCCAGAGGGGTGATCCACAACTGCGTCCCGTGCAGAAAAAGACGATTAGCGCCACCAGAACCACGAACCGGTGACCTCCCATTTGATCGGCTTGCTCATCATCAACGTCCATTCACTCAAACCGGGGTGGACTACTTCGGCCCACTGCTTACGACGCAAGGAAGAGCAACCAAGAAGACCTACGTAGCGCTCTTCACGTGCCTCACAACCAGAGCCGTTCACCTCGAAGTAGCAGCCTCTCTCACGACTGATTCCGCTGTCATGGCATTACGGCGATTTATCGCCCGTCGAGGATGCCCACACACCATCTGGTCCGACAACGGAACGAACCTTCATGGCGCGGAGAAAGAAATCCGTCTAGCAGCCGACGCCGCCACCGAAGAAGAAGCGGCGAAAAGAAGAATCTCTTGGCGGTTCACTCCCCCGAGCGCCCCGTTCATGGGAGGTGCCTGGGAACGGCTCGTACGAACTGTCAAGACCGCCCTTACTGCTGTCCTGGACAAGCCCACGTCAACAGAAGTCCTCGCCACCGTCCTCGCCGAAGTAGAGATGACCGTGAACAGTCGTCCCCTAACCCACGTGAGTTTCGACCCTGAAGAACCGGAAGCGCTGACTCCGAACCACTTCCTCATGCTGGGGCCAGCATACGATCCACCCACCGGGCCATCTTACCCTCAAGACCTCCATGGGAAGCACACCTGGAGGACGGCGCACCGACTGGCCGATTTATTCTGGGCCAGGTGGCTCAGAGAATACCTACCCGAGCTCCAGTACCGGCGGGAGCCCCACGGAAGAGGACCCTCGCTGCAGCAAGGCGACGTGGTGATCATCGCCGATAACACCTTGCCTCGAAACACGTGGCCCCTGGGACGAGTGAGCGCTACCTATCCGGGTCCTGACGGCGTGGTACGAGCAGCAGACGTGCAGACCAAGAACGGCATCCTACGAAGACCAACGAAGAAGCTGGTGATCATCGTGCCGGCAGAAGAAGCAGTAACAGCCGTCCATCCCAGTGAACTTCAAGTTGCGTCGGACTGAGCAAGCCCACACTCGACGCACGGCGGGAGAATGTTACGGACGGCCTATTTACTTGCGTTAATAGTGTTACAGACGGCCTATTTACTTGTATAGTCTATTTACTTTATTATTATGTTGTGTGTTATAGTTTGATTTAAAAATGTTTAAAATTTGTAAATTACCTTTGTATTGAATAGTTAGTGTAAGATAGTGTTAGAAATTGTATAAGTGTTCTATTTGTTTATGTGTCTTATTTAAGTTTATCGTATGTTGTTATTACGAATTGTAAAGTTTTACTAAATAAATAAAAGGCGAATAGGTACACTACACACCTTACACACATAAGAGGCTCTCTTTACGGTATTGCCGCGTAAGGAGGGTCTCATTTGCCATCTCGCTCGCACAATAGGGAGTTTCGCTCGCACAAAATATTGCTGACGCGTGCACTTGACGCTAAGCAGATATAGTCACTAATAGAATGCAGCGAAACTCCACATAACTGCGAGCGGGATTTGCAAAAAATAACATTCGTCGGAACACATTCAGACTGAACAGTCTACATGAAGACTCAACTGGTGCAGCCTCAAGAAATCAACATACAGTCCACTATACACCATCAAGCCACTATCGCCTTATTAGCAAGAAAATCCGCGTTTTCATTATCTACCTACTGGCATCTCCCTAGTCCAGCGCAATCCAGCAACATATATGTACCGACGTCACAATAGAGTCACACATAGGGGCGTTCGGTACAATTTTTTTGCAACAAAATTAATTTGGTCTCTAATCGGCAAACAGCGTTTAAAATTTAATTTGTTTTCTGATGTTATGGCTAAGTTACATATTTTTAATAAGCGTTTAATAATAATTGATAACTATTGTTGGAATAGTGTAGTTTTCGTCCGTGATATTTTAATGATATTCTGTTACATCAAACACAATCATCTATTTGCTTCAGAGAGTGCATTAATCGTTTGGTTTCAGATAACATCGCTCAACACAGCGAAGGTGAGTGCAAGTCACCTTTAAATTTTGGACAAAATAATAATTCTGATTTAGTTAGTTATAAAAACTTTTAAAGATCAAAATATAAAAAAACTGAGGATGTTTGAGGATTTTCTGTTAATGTTATCAATAAAATCATTGATACATTAGCTCCTTAAAATAATGGCCTATAAATTATCCCACTTCAATGTAAATTTATAGGCCTCCATCATTGAATTCAGGTTACCACAGCAATAATGGGTACTGGCACAATTACCACGCTTGCCAAATGCAAACCCGAGCGATGTTTGAAATTTGATTGAATTACTTAAACCACTTAAGCGACCGAATGTATTGTATGCCTAAGGTGTTTTCTGTAATCTACCTAAATCTTTTGATTATGTGAACCATCAAAATTTACCTTTAAAACTTGGACATTATGGTGCTTTGGAATATGTTTTAGGATTGATAGGCTCTTTTCTTACAGGCAGAACACCATAAATATTCATTAATATAATTAGTCCTCATGCTCGCCTCTTATTAGGGGTTGCCTACAAAGATCAGTATCAGTTCCCACTATTCTTTGTTCAAATAGATGACTTTCAAATACATGCTAAAAATCTATAGCTGCTTCCCCCACCAATGAAAAGGTATATATTATATAGGTAACATTTTTTTCTTTTTATCATATAAGCTAATAGGTCTCTACGACGCTCGAGTAAATCCCCATTTAACATCGTGGGCTACTATAAACTTATGTGAGATGGTTTTGGCTGCGGCTAATCGCTGATACTTCACTGATCTTTGAAACTAAAAGGGACAAGGAATTATTTGACGAGGTGAATAATACCCTGTTGCAATCATCGTAGAAATTGTTCACAAACAATCTTATTTTCGAACGTAAATTTAAACACATGTTAGTAATGGTGGACAGAAGACGCTACTGCTCATCTTTACTTGGCCGTACTCTATTAGTTACCTCTCACAATAAACGTAGGATAAAGAGCAATCTATAAAGACGTAAATTAAAATTTTATTCTCTGAATAAACTTGTTTGATTGCCTTCGACAAAATTTCAACAGCTCTTCTGACTGAGCTAGAGGGACATAATTTGTCTCAAGGAAATTGTTGAAGTCCTTTGCGCTAGAGCTTAGTTTCACTATTGAAGTGCCACTAAGAAGTAGTTGGTAGTACTCTGAGTTTTTTCAGTAGTTGGACCGACGATCTGGCTTAGGTCACAGGATGCTGCTATATGAGTTTGACGAGGGACTGCCTTTGCACAGCAGTGGACGTCGTTTTCCTGTGGTGATGATGATGATGATTGAAATTGCAGGAGGTAACTTGCTAGGTACCTACACTCGATAAGCGCTATTAGCAAAACCCCAAACCGACCATGACAAACGAAGCATTGAGGTGGCATCATGACCAGCTTGTGAAGAAAATGATGATTCCACTTACATGGAATTAATATTCAAAATTAATCTTCTTCTTCTTCGTGTTGATGACGAACTTTTTCATGCTTTACAGGCTCAGTACTCTGCCACTTTTATGGCATTATCCGTGGCCTCCATTAGCTCCTTCTAAGTGCAGGTAAGTTGGGCAGTGCAGGTAGTTAAAAATTAATTTTAATATGAAATTAATGAAATAAACTCTTTTTTTTTAGATCTAAGTCTTTTTAGGTTTGTCAAGTTTTTAGGTCTTGGTCTTTCCAATTAAACTTATATCGCCAAGCTAAAGAAGTTTTTATTAAAAAAATGCAGTGTTAGATGACATTTTAAAAATTTTTTGGTTCGGTTTTTTCAGTAATTTATAATGTTTCTTATAAATATACAAAAGTCACTTATTGTTACACGTTAAAAAGATTAAAAAAAAATGATCTACAAAGTATTCTTAAGTTTTTATAAAATTGATATCAGTAACGCTGCTTTAAATAAATAAAATACTTACAGAACAGATCACTAAATTTTAATAAACCGTTAGGAACAAAATTCTAAAAGCAGTTCATGATAAATCGTTTCAGTGATGAATGACCAAAATAAAACGTTACCTGAAATGACTATCTTTAATAATTAAATTATCATTATTTGATAAAATTATTTTCAGTAATATAGGTACCATTTTTTATTTGATCATTAAAATTGTGCAAATTTCCTATACAATTAAATTATATTATTAAGAATTCAGAAGAGTGTAAGTTGCGGTGGTTTGCCAGCTGCGTCAATCCGGGTTCAATTCCAGTTTGGGTCAATTAGGGAAACAATATATTCTTAATTGACATTGAGAGGAGTTGGGGTATAAGTTTATGATCGTCGGAAGGAACTTTAAGCCGTCGCAATTCTGTTTCTGTCTGTCGGATTCTGTCGCAAGGTGAAAGCCATGTTAGTCGCCAGTAAAATACGGATCGAAAATCTTTAACACTAGACTCTCCATTAAGGATACTTTAAGCACAGGAGTGAGTAGATTTTCCTTTTTAAGGTAGGATGAGTGAATTTATCTTTTAGAAACTATTGCTGAATCTCTCATTTACTCTAAATTAAAAGTGCTTCATGTGCTATTTCTTTCAGTTTATATATAATCTTCATTCAAAGTAAAAAAATACCATAAAAATATTTGATTGAGATCATTTCTGGCGCGGTTTTCCTTACAAACACCCATCCAAACTAATTATAATAATACCATTTCGTAATTATAATATCACTAGCCTTGCTCAGCTACTGGACACAAAAAAGCCAATGTATTTTCTCATGACCTAAATCCATCTCTGTATCACATTTTAATAAAATCGCTTTAACAGATTAGGCGTGATAGTGTAACAGACAAACGGGGATGCTTTCGCATCAAAACATAAGTAATGACTAGCAGCTGAACGCAGATTCATTTTTAAAATATTTTAAACTATCTCATGGGATCCGTATATTCTTCCAGGGCGAAAATAGTCTACGTGCTATTTCAGCTTACCATCTTCACATATCCATTCATCATATAACGTCTTGTATAATACAAACATTTACATCTACATCATCAGGTAGGCCACTCGGTATACCCACGATCTGGTGAAGGTTGCAAGAAGCCGCTGGAAGCGAACGATGCGGCTTTGATCCAGCAGCAAACGTCGTTTGTCTAAGATGTAGGGCGTAGGCATTACTAAAATGCAGTTTGTAAAAGATAAATTTATATCCATAATGAAATAAATACGTCACTTTAGTAAAAAGTGTGAGTTAGCCCATACTAGTAGGCGACAAACACAGAAATAGAATTATGGTCAACTCGTTTTAAGTAAAATACACTTCTCTCAAAGGAAATCACTTAAAAACATTTAAATTAAGGAGTAAAATAAAACATCCCATTATTATGTGCGGCACTTGGCTTTATCCTTGTCCGATATATTTGTGCCAGCCAGGATTCTCTTAAAAAAATCTTTTAAAACATAATTCACATTTATTATCATTTTTTAAAAATCATTTACAATTCAAGTAACGATACCCTTCCTCGCGTTTTTCCTATTTTGAATAAATTTCATGTAAAGACTTGCATTTGCTATTACGACTTTATCACAGCAGGTGACTGTTCCTACCCCTTTTGCTTTCTCGAAAGGCCAGATATATGGAAAGTCATCTAAAGGCATGGACATGTTCGCCAAGTTGTAGAAACCCTACAAAAGATATGGTGTTTGTAATGTTTTACGTCTTCATTGTATACTACTAATATATAAAATCTTAATTACCGGTGGTGAAGGACACTTTACTCCAGTACTAGCAACAGCTTTCCCAACATAAGGATCCGAAACCAACATATCGCATGCGTGTTTAAAATGAAACTCTATGAAGGTGCGTTTGTACTCGTTGTGGAGGTATTCATAAAGAACAATGGTAAACTAGAACAAATGAGCAAAAACATAAAACTCAACCAATCGGAAAAAACCAAATAATATTCATAATTTTAAGATCCTGCGTTAGAGTTTAATATCAAGTTGAGGTAGTAGGAGTATCAAGTATTTTGTATTTAACACGTACATTTAATATAAAAACTAGATACACGATCAGTGAAAGAACAGCGTTCTCACGAGCAGACATGAAATAATAAAATAACAGCCCCCATAAGCAATAGCCAAAATAGCCACGACCAAACCGTGCCCTCGACTCATGAATATATCCAAAACTGGCAATATAGCCACCACAGTTCGTCGACTGACTATGCCATTAGACAAACAACGCTGTCAACTTCTTCTTTTGCGTTTTTTTTTAGATTTCTTAATAAGCGTTAATGGTACCGTTTTCAGCTTCCTACCATAACTTGAGAACAGGGCGTCAAACCACACGGGGTCTCCATACAGGGTCATCGATCGGACGACGCCCTTAAGAGTCTTCGACAGGTAGCTGTAAGTTGCACAAGGATTGGGCAGGAACCTACTGAGGGCACCCCCGCCCAGTCAATTTAGGAGTGAGCCGCCGAGCTGAGATACTGCATGAGACACTTCTTCCGATCCCGATGCGCACGCTTCCTTCCACGATGTGGACGTCTTCTGGTCTCATTTGTCAGGCCTTTTGAAACAATAGGGCCTCCGTCTTCTCAAATGCCACTCTTAGCTCTAAGTCTTGCTTACGATAAACAACAGTCGCCACCCCCACTGTGGCTCGTCTGACTTTATAAACAACTAAATTAAAAGTTTATAGTGATGCAATAAATACTAGAGGTAATTTGATAAAATAATACTGTTCTAGTTTTTTGAGAATTGATTTTGTATATGAGAAATCAATTGGGGGCAGCACTTAGTTATAGTAGTCCCCTTAAGATTTTTATTGTTCAGAACATTGAGAATCGGAATACCTATTTAATATATATTTTGGAGTTTTGCCTGTTTATCGTAGAAAAAAGTAAGTCATCTGGTTTGTCCACTTCTTTTGTCAGTACCATTCATAGTAAATTTACAACACTAGTAGTTGTTGTATGATTGCAGTCAATTTCAAGTAAACAGCTGCAGTTGATCACATATTTTATAATAGAAAAATATACAAAATAAAATAGTATCATGACATTAAAATATCAACATAAATAATCAATTTGTAATTACCGAAACATTGTTGCCCCAGGTATGTTTGATATATCCTTCAACATTAAAATAGTAGCCGCTGTTCCTTCCATATCTTCTCACACTAACCTTGAGTCCTGTTATATAATCCTCATTGTAATAATCTACTGCAGCTCTTTCAGGTATCAATATTAAACTCTGCCAAATAAAAAGATTACATAACTTATGACTAAATTAATGTTTCATAAACAACGGTCGGAGAGATCTTTCCAGATCAGACCCATCTGTTTTCAGTCATACTTGCCTTCACATGGATAAAAATGCGAGAAGCTCTTAAACGCTGTCGCCCAGAGTTTTTATCATGATGCTTCATAACAGTGGTAGACTTTTAAAGGCTACTGGCATCGTTATATATTTTTTTTAAACTAGATAAAATAGATACACTATCAGTAACAGAAACATGTTCTGACCTAATCAACATACCTACACTTGAAGGTTGTGGTAAAGTTTTAAATTCCTGACAGTGTCCTTCATTCAATTTTAATATATGTTTAAGATGAGCCAATTATGTATTATTCAAAATTGAACTGTAAAATAGTTACAAAGGTTTTCTTTTGTTTTTGTAAATAAAAACAGTTGTTGTCTCTAAAGCATGATGTTGTCACCTTTAATCAAGTTTGCGCTTAGCCTGTTAATCCTAAAATAAATGTACTAAGCATATTACTAGTGTAAACTTGTTGGTGATCTAAGGCGCGTGTGCTATTCCCATAGTTTTTAGTTAAATTTAAATTAAAAAGGATATTAATATATTTTTAATCACATATGTACTCTCCCTATGTATATGAGAATACACTTGTGCATTAGGCTAAACCAGCTTTCAAAACATTCGAAAAATAGCTGTCGGAATTCTTCGACGGCTTCGTCGGCTGTTTTTAATCTAAGGATACAATTATTTGATAAGACAAAGCGTGAAAATAAAATAGTGTAGTGGCCTTTCAAAAAAGCCTACAACCTATATCATTAGATCTGAAAAATCAATTGAAACGTATGTATACCTTGCTGAAAAAAGAGTATTCGACCTAACAGAAGAAGACCATGCTGAGTAGAACATTTATGAAAGTGGTTAATAAATCCAAACCATCAATGAACAAAAACCATAATTAGATATAGAGTAAATATACGATTAAACCATTTGGAGTACACTGTTCGCAAAAATTAATCCAGAGATTAATCTTCCTGAGCCGTTTGCTCAATATGCAAAAAAGGTAAGTGAACGAAACAATTTCATATTAGTTACTTACAAGTACATTTGATGCAAAAATAGCAACCGCAGCAAATGAAAAAAAAAACACAGTAGCAGTCATTTTGAAAATGAAGCTAAACAATGTCTATAACCTTTCACCTATTTGACACGTACTGATATAGTCGGACAAAAACGTTTAAAATTGCATTCGGAAAAACACAATTTTTTCAACATGCGTTGCCTATAATTTGTAATTATTTTTAAAACGGTGTAGTTATCAACCGTGGTACTTGAATCATATTTTATTACATCAATCACAATCATCTATGTGCTTCAGAGGGCATGTTAAACATTTGGTTGCGGATAACATCGCTTACTAAACACGTCGTTAAGTCTAGTCAGAATCATGATATTGACTAAATCAGCGTCTGAAAATCAGCGTCCCAGTACGCCTTCGGCTGTTGCGACTAATGCTGAGTTGGGGGCCTTTTTGGCACATTAAATATTTTTTGTAAATTATTCCAATTTCGAAGTGCCAAATAAATGTTTTCTATTCTAATGTTTTCTATTCTATTCTATTCTAAATTACAATTAGCAAAAGCTTTGCCACTTACTACTCAAAAATCAGTACTGTTGTCATAGCTCAAAGAAATGCTTCAGCTTTTGATTTGATACACTGTTAATGATTACATTAATATATGGCATTAAATTGTCCTACCTTGTACTTGCTTAAACCTTTTGTAAACATTTATTTAAAAAGAGGCTGACAATAGTGACCGAGTTTCTTGCGCTGTTTCTTCTCGGCACTAGCCCATACTTGACCCGAAACAGTGGTAGGTTTAAATATTGGGACGTGTAAAAGCGCCCTCTGGGGCTTAGGTGCAGAAATATAACTGATTTTAACTGATTTCTGATTTCTTCTGCTCCAACAGCCATAGGTTCTTGGTGCTATGTGTCTCATGCACCCATTGCTACTTTAGCTTGAAATTTTTTCAAGCGATGTCGTTCATTTTAGTTCTTCTCCGAATTTCTTCATCTCTGATTCTATCACGCAGGGAAATACTAAAGATTACCACAATTCCACTCTTATACTAATCATAGCGTGATGTTCCTAAAAGTCCTTTAAGATAAATAAATAAGTAATCTCATAAAAAAGTGTGCAAGACAAAAAAGGTATAATAATAACGTGGACATCAGGCATAGCCAGTTTTTTATAGAAGAGTACCAAAAAAAATTTTAAATAATAATAATATTCTTCTTGAGGGCGAGATCGGGAGGAAAAGAGACAAATAAAAATGCGTTGTTGAAGGCCCCTATTACAAACATTTGATATTTTTAGGATAATAATAGTGGAGAGTGCACATTTTAAATTTGATAAATCGATAATTACTGAACACTATGAACTTCAAAATATATAAAACTACGTGTATGTGTAAACCAGTGATTATTTTTGTATTGTCTTTGCTAAAAACTCTAAGCAAAATTTTGTGTGTGAAAGATTCTTCACGACTATTAATTGTGTGTCTAACTTCCAAGCCAACTAGGTGGAAATTACTGGTGGCGGCAGGATCTATCCTCAGGGGAGGCCTAACCCAGCCTACGCGTCGAGTGAAATGATGATGATGAAATAACTTACCGTCATAATAATATGTGATAACGTTGAATTATTTCTTTAGGGTTTCCAAAAAAGACAGTTCACATCTTAGAAGCAATATAATTTCTAACCATTTACAATCATTCGAATGCCTTCACGTTACTCTTCCTAGCGCTTTTCTTTTTTTGAACAAATTTCATGTAAAGACTTGCATTTGCTAGTACGACATTGTCACAACAGGTTACTGTGCCTACCCCTCTTGCTTTTTCAAAGGGCCAGATATATGGAAAGTCATCAAATGGCATAGACATGTTCGCCAAGTTGTAGAAATTCTGCAAAAGATGAGGTGTTTGTTATATTTACGTTGTTGTTTTTTATAAAATTACATGTTTTAATTATTTTTTTACAAGAATAATGTCCAACTCACTAAGCGGAACAACTAGCGCTCATTATTGTCACAGATTTGATGTTGCGATGCAAACTAAACTGTTTGAATTATTTGAATCAACTCGTATTATGTTCCAATTTGTTAAAGAAATCCCAGAAATTTTAATAATTCATTTATTTAATACATTGTTTTAATCCAGGGATTCTCAAGTGATGTGCTTACTACGCTTGAGTTCATTAACTCAAAACAGCTCTATTTAACGCTTCTGTCTAACAATACTTAAAATTTGTAATTACCGGTGTCGCTGGACACTTCACTCCAGTATTAGCAACAGCTTTCCCAACATAAGGATCCGAATCAATCATATCGCATATGTGTTTAAAGTGAAACTCTACGAAGGTGCGTTTGTACTCGTTGTGGAGGTATTCATAAAGAACAATAGTAAACTAAAAGAAATGTATGTTAAATTAATTATAAACTAATTGTGTAACGTAAAATCTATTATTTAGGTTTTGAGACTCAACATAAGAAAACTCAACATTGTGTGTAATTTTGTCAATGACACTAAATAAAACAGAGACATTACAGTGAAAAAACAACGTTCTTGCTAATCAGGTTTGCTGTACATTTGAGTGCTTTTTTATCTTAGTAGAATTCAAATTTATGTCATGCATGGAAGGTTAAACTTACAAGAATGCAGACATGACACATGCCATTAGCTACATAATATTTTTGTTTGGTCATTTATCATAGGATTCCATCACATTGATTTAAAATTTGTCACCTACTAAGGCGATTTTTGGACATAGACAGCTGGCCCACAATTTACAGTCGCTCACCTGCAAAGATGCCTGAGAGGCTTAGTGTCGCCTTTAATTTTTGCGTTATTAAGATTGATACAAAGGGCGCTGTAAACTCGTTACTAGTTTACAGTACAGTATAAGCTTGAAATACTTTAATTTTTCCCCTTTCATAACACTGCGCTAACCTACGTGTCATAATATAATGACAACATTTCAGTTTCCAGCTTTGCCGTGCTGCTGCACTTCTTATTTCTATAAACATATAACTCCACGTTTGGCAGGCGTACTTGCCAATCGCAGCTTGACCATCTATTGCATTTTTTTGACAAATAAAACAGAGTTGTATGTTGCTTGGTGGACAATGCCTTGAAATTTGTACTTATTTTATGATTTCTGCCAGTTTTATGTAGGTAAACAACAGCAGTACAAAAATTTCAAAATAACGATATGAATGATGACATCACGACGATAAAGTGATTGACTTAAACAAGAATGCATATGAACTTACCGAAACATTGTTGCCCCATGTATGTTTGATATATCCTTCAACATTAAAATAGTAGCCGCTGTTCCTTCCATATCTTCTCACACTAACCTTGAGTCCTGTTATATAATCCTCATTGTAATATTCTACTGCAGCTCTTTCTGGTATCAACGTCAAACTCTGCCAAAAATAAAAATAAATACCTTTTATATTATGACTATACTTGAAGATTGGGGATTTTCCAACATCAGAGGCCTTACTCCGCAACACAATATCCGTATATTCGAATCTATCTGTCCCTATCACTCATACCGATGTCTTAAAGTCTCTGAAAGAGACAGATATATCCGTAAATACGAGCTTCGTGTTGCAGAGTAAGGCATCAGATTTGTCTGTCGTCGCTCATACGCGCCTTCACATTGATACAATTGCGTAGACCCCTTAAGGACTTGTCGCCCATCAGAGTTTATATCATGGCGCTCTATAGGATAGATTGTTCGAAGCTACTGGCATCGTCATCGGTATAAATTTTAAAATAAATAAATATACACTATCAGTGACAGAACAATGTCCCGTCAAATCAGCGTCGACTTGAAAGCTAAGGTGATCTCATAATTTCCTAAGAGTGTACTAGCTAAATTAAATTTTAATATAGTACTTTATTTGATATTTTAAGCAGTTAAATTGCAATTATAATGTCAGTATTTAAACTTGAAAAATTATGTCTCAGGCGGGACTCGGACCCGCATCTCCTCGCATGCCGGGCGCGGCGCTTTAACCATTCAGCCACCGAGACACTACGTCATAGGCGTCAATTTATCAAGCATATTCTTAACTGTCGAACATCTGCAAAGATGTTTCTTTCGGGTGTTAAGGGTGCAAACTCCTAACATTTGATGAAACAACCCTGGCTTACAGCGATGCGTGGCTACGATATGGAGTGCTCATGTGGGGCCACAGTACAGATGCTAATGATCTGTTCATTTTGCAAAAAAAATGTATACGCATCCTTTTTAATCTACAGCCCAGAGACTCTTGTAAACCGTTCTTCATAAATGAGAAAATCTTGACTCTGCCATGTATCTACATATAAGAAACCGCAATGTTCGTAAGGAAACATATACGTCTCTTTAGTTTCGTTAAGAGTGACCGTCGTAACACTAAGTTAATTTTGCCAACACCTAGAATAGAAATGTTCAGAGATAGCCCACTTTATAGAAGCGTTCTGATTTATAATAAGCTTTCAGATTCCCTAAAACTACTAGACTCAGACAAAACCTTTCAAGGCAAACTAAAAAACTTATTAATTAGAAAGAGTTACTATAAGGCAGAACAATTTTTGACAGACAAATTAAAATAACTTTGTATTTCTATGATATTCTTACATTGCTGTACCCTAATAGGGTTTGTATTTTAGCTCTGTGTATGTACATAGTTCTAAGTATATTTTTTCAATAAATAAAATAAAAAATAAAATAAATGTCTAGGTTTAAATATTAGCAGCGAATGTCTTGTATCACACTTACCGTAATGCAATACAACCTTACGTACATGACCTAAAGATTAATGCAACGAAAATACAAGAGCACCTAAAGTTCAGTGGGTGTTTATTTGGTGAGAACTTTTTTATGTCAATGTTCGTTTTTTGACGACCATTTGGATCAGCGGTAGTTAACGCTGCTTCTGAGCCATGGGTCGCGGGTTCGATCCCCGCACAGTACAAATATTTGTGTGCATGAACATATCTGTTTGTACTGGTCTGGGTGTTTTCTATGTATTATAAGTATGTATTTACAAAAAAAAAAGTATATAAGTAAGTTCATCGGTTGTCTAGTACCCCATACGACAGGGTACTTAATAGTAGCTTAATTTGGGACTAGATGACTCTGTGTGGCCCAGTGAGGCATGTCTTAAAAAATATATATTACTCGTATATTGTATTTCTGTTTTTTTTTTTATTTTACATCATTGATTTACAAGAACAAAATATTTCATATTACTTACAAGTACATTTGATGACAAAATAACAACCGCAGTAATTGAAAAGAACTTCCAACAAGCCGTCATTTTGATGATAAAACTAAAATGTTTGTAGCCCTTCATTTATATATAAATGCGTACCTATATTGTTCGACGAAAACATTTAAAATTGAAAACATGCGTTTGCCTATAATTTGTACTTATTTTTGAACGGTGTAGTTATCATCTATTGTACTTTGAACATAATCTGTTATATTAATTAGAATAAACTGTATGCTTCGAAGGGCACGTCAAACATTTAGTTGAAGATAACATCGCTTAATATACGTCGTTAAGCCAGAATCCTGATATTATTATTACTGTTTCCTTTATTTAACTTCATAACATATAAATTACATTTTAAAATATCTTTATAAAAAATAAACACATTTAAAAATATAAAAAATTGTTGCCAACCGGCATCGAGATCAGGATCGAAGCTACCGGTGGTTAAGGCCCAAGAGACAGGAACCTCCTCACAATGCGGGCCGTGTCCAAGAGTTCTGCCTTCTGTATCCTACTCTTTATAAAAACGCCTAACGTGAGCCTCTTGAGGTGTTTATCGGGGCTCTTAGCTATCAGTCCGTGGGCAGAGACGACTATCGGTACAACGACAGCTGAATCGACGGGCCACATGTCGACAACCTCATGAGCCAAGTCAAGATTATTATTATTTTTATTAATTACAATCGGCAGAAGCTTTGTCACTAACTTGTAATTTATAAATTGAAATGTTATAGCAAAAATATAACTTAAGTACAAAGGGTGGACTGGACATATGGCATTCTCTAGCAGTCGACAAGTGGGTTTAGCAGACAACAGCACGTCAACCTACCACAAAACGTCAAATTTTGTCAATTGATATTGATCTCTACTTGTTGGACTTAAAGTTGAAAATCAATTCAACGACCTTTAACTTTTTTGGTAGGTTGACATGCCGTTGCTGTACTTAATTCCTAGTGAAGTCGCTTGAAGTGGCAGTGGGCGAGTCATGTTGTCTGCCTTTGTCCGTAAAGGGCTAAGAAGAACAGATGGACGATCGGGATATTTAATACATATCCTTTTTATTTTTACTTTAAGTTTTTAGAATCATAATATCGCAAAATACGTACGTACGAACAGACTTAATTAGCTAATAATCGAGAAACACTATTCCTTAACAATTTGATCTTATACAAGCCCTGAAAAACTTTATTCTTGTAATGTGGCAACCGGGTGCCGGAATAAAAGTACTGTTCGGCGCAACGTATGGGTTTATTGTGTCCTAATAATATGAATATCCTAAGCTTAAATACTAATTGTGTACATAGTGCGGGGTGAGGTGTTACATACACTACATTCTTTCAAAATCCTATTTTTTTTTATTGGTCAGAAATTAGTAAAGTTTTAGTCATTTGACTGAGATAACTCAGTTTTGGTAAACAAAATCAATTAAATTAAATAAAAACCATTGATTAAAGTATCTTATTAGCTTACTTAAGACTTTCCCCATTGAGAGCCATTTCGTTGATCCAAATACGAGTACATACTTGAGCTCAGTCTATTGTGCCATCGCAAACTTTCTTTTAGAAGTTCCAACAAAAATTGCACTTGAGCGTAACTTCCTTATGACACCTGCGTACATATTTTATGCGAGCATTATCCACCGTAACGTTCATGCTTTATAGAATAAACAGAGTAGGCTCACTCCAATACACCGTGCTTTGCTTCACTGCCTGACAAACGAAGAAACGAAGTGAACGTTGTCTCTTGAAATTTTTTGTCCCGCCTGAGAAAAAAAAAATTCAAGTTCATATACCTACCTTATTAGGACCGGCTGTAAATCAAACACATTCTAAAATGTATGGCAATTGGCAGGCAACAAATATTACTTTATTTCTTCTCATTAAACCATACTCATTGCTACGGCTGATAAAGTATGATATGTAATCATTTCATAATAAACATACTTGTTGAACACGAGAGCCGTGCAACAATATGAGTCAGTGAATTTGCATAGCTCACTCATTACGCCGATGAGGTTAGGGCCGCTGATATTATGAACGTTATGTTACCATTATGTATAACGTCTTGGCAGTGTTATTTATTTTATGATTAGAAATCTTATAAAATACTAGCTGACCCGGCAAACGTTATTTTGCCATAAAAATGATTAAATTACTAAAATGGCTATTAAGAAATAGGGGTTAAGGATAAAAATTTAAGGTTGTATGTATTTTTAATGCCACATTATAGAAAAATAAAAACAAAAAATTATGTCAAAAAAATAAAAACAAATGTTAAGGGTGAACAACTCTTATCACTTAGGGGTATGAAAAATAGATAGTAGCCGATTCTCAGACCTACTGAATATGCATATAAAATTTGGTAAAATTCAGTAAAGCCGTTTCGGAGGAGTAAGGTTACTAACATTGTGCCACGAGAATTTTATATATAAGATGTACATAATATACATTCATACGATTCATTTTGAAACACGCTGTGACGCACGGGTTACTGAGGCTTACACAGCTCCGTCCGTGAAAAAATAAAAAAGACGTGTGGCATTTGGAGACTGCCGCGGTAAAGCTATTGCATAGCATTTTTTATCAACTTATGCAATTGTAAAACTAAAAAGTACCACCGCTGTGCCGGTCGGAGTGGGGGGTGTTAGTTTATTTTCATTACGGAATTTCTGGATTCGGTCTCCACGCTCAAGGCCCGCGATAGAAGCTATGCAATAGCTTAATTTTATAATTTAATGTATTTTCTAATTTTGACTTTTGTAATTAAATTTTTCTGTTATTTTGGCAGATATGGTTACCATAGGCAACCATACTGTCAAAATCCTTATTTTATTCTAAATTCTTTAAAATTTCGGAATTTCAAAATTGTTCGATCGCGCCTCGCCCCGAGTGCCGTGTTAGGTTTTTTTTCGTTACGGAATTTCTGGATTCGGTCTCCACGCTCAAGGCCCGCGATAGAAGCTATGCAATAGCTTAATAATAACAAATGATTTCATAACGTAGGTTTCGTTTGTCAGGTGTATAGAAATGCACAGTGTAAATACAGACTTCTTAAATGGTCTAGCTAGATTGTGTTTATTCTAATCCAGTCGCTTAGTTTTTGTTAGTGACAGACCTAATTTAAGTTTGCTTTTAGTGAAAATCGGCGATCTCTACTGATTTTACTGGTAAGGACTTAAAAGACTCAGCAAATCTAGAAACTTGCCTTATCCACTGATGTCTGAGGTTAGTGGCAAGTTTGTAATACACTTGGACCCTAAATATCTGCAACATAATCTTTCTAAATAAAGAATTATTGCGTGCAGGACCTGCTGCATTGATATCTGTTACATATACCCCGAGCGTTATTATCTCATATGAGAATAGGGAAATTTCTTTGATATAATGCAAGTACATTTTTGTAGTTTGCATATTACCGTTTTAGACAGCGGCATAAGCGACACACCTATGTCGTGTCTTTTGGAAATATTGCAAGGAGGGTGCTTTATACGATTTCATACTTGCTACTTTCTGGGTAAGCTCGCTCCATCTTAGGCTTCTTCTTAACCGTAGAGTTAAGTATGTAGTCAAGAGTAAGCCCATTGTATATATATAAAAATCGCAGGAAAATTCCTAGCACGTTTTCAGTTTTTTCGCTGTAGAAACTATTGATCGGATAATGACCCGTTCACTCGTTTCGAATATTTATAAATATTATAAGACTTGATGCCTCAGATAATATTATTTTTTTGTAAAAGAATAAATGTTTTGCAGGTGCATTTTATCGGATAAAACATTTAAAATATTTTCAACTAAAATAAAATTTCAGCTGGAAAATGATAAAATTTTCGGATAAAATTTCTATAGAAAAGTAACTATTGTGCCTGAAAAATCGTTCCACAGAATAGAACCTGTCGTGGGTCAACTAGGGACAGTAAAACGTGCCAGTCGCGACCTGGCCTTGATACAAGTTGCATGCGAGCTATTGTCTGTAAGAGAGCATCAGGATTTTGTTGTGATTGAGTTTCGTTTGTGTGCGTAAGTGGAAATACAATCAAAGCTGTCGTTAACAATCAGCTACAATCGCGATTACTGACTCAATTTATACTTTTTTAATATTTTTTTTTACTAGCTGTTCCCCGCGGCTTTGTACGCGTGAATTTTTGTTTTTAAGATCGAGATTATTTTTTAAAATTTTTCACTGATGCATCGCTCCTATTGGCCGCAGCGTGGTGTTATATAGCCTAAAGCCTTCCTCGATACATGGACTATTCAAGACAAAAAGATTTTTTCAAATTGAACCAGTACTTCCAGAGATTAGCGCGTTCAAACAAACAAACAAACAAACAAACTTTTCAGCTTTATAATATTAGTATAGATAACTAGAATTATTTGATTCAGGATTTATACCATGTACCTTATTTATTATGTGTTTCAGATATTTCGGCACTGTTGTAAGCGCCATGATACAATAGTTCTGCCGTGGAGAACTATTGTATCTGCGGGTGGGTAGCTATTAAAAGAGCAGACAAATCGATCTACCCTCCATCGTAGTCTTTTATTACACACGATACCGGTACCACTGTTTGACAACTCACTATTTTTACAGTTTTGTTCTCGACACACAACACTTACAGTATCCGATCGTGACATTTTTTTAAATATTTTATATACATTTTCATGATCACATAAAATTTGTAACTAAAGATACAATTAGTTATACCCGTAGTTTGAGGTCAAAACAATTGGTTATCAATTTACCTTTGGCATTGTGAATTTTAATATGAAAATTATCCCTCGATCGTGAGTTATTCCAGACACAATTGAAATCAATTGTTATCATGGCACCCGAGTGCCTCCTGGGGGTTGAGGGATTAATAATAATAAAATTAAACGCTTCCAGTGTTATATTCAATTTATTTGATATGCAATAAAGAGTAGCTATACTTAATTTTACTATACTTTACTATACTATACTATACTAAAAATTCGCGCCGTGTCGCAGTGTCTCGGTGGCCTAATGGTATGGCGCCCGCCCGGCATGCGAGGAGTTGCGGGTTCGAGTCCCGCCTGAGACAAAATTTTTCAAGTTTATATACTGATATTATAAGTGCAATTAAGTTGCTAAAATATCAAATAAAGTATATAAATAGCTGTTTCATCTTAACTGACTGTCAAACATCTGTAAAGATGTTTCTTTCGGGTGTTAAGGGTGCAAACTCCTAACATTTGATGAAACAACGCTGGCTTACAGCGTAAGAATATGCTTGAAAAATTCACGCCGTGTCGCAGTGTCTCGGTGGCCTAATGGTATGGCGCCCGCCCGGCATGCGAGGAGATGCGGGTTCGAGTCCCGCCTGAGACAAAATTTTTCAAGTTTATATACTGATATTAAAAGAGTAGCTATTTAACTATCTAATAATATAGTTTTAAATTAATTTGTCTAAATATTGTTACAATTACCTAAAATAGAAAGGTCTTAATATCGTTTAATCACTAGTGCATTATTAAATTGAAGAGAGTCCCTAACACATTTTCCTACTTCCCATCATCATTATCGGATATCGAAGCCTCATTGACTGAACATTCCGAATTCACATGACATAATTCCTGACCCGGGTCCCGGAATATCACCCCTAAACATTTACAGGAACTCCGGTTCCGTTCTCCGGAACAAAACGACCGTTAGCAAAACAATCCCTACAGCTCCTAATGCTCGCTGGGAGTCCATGGGGTTCCAATGTTTCCGTCTTAAAATAAAATAGAATATTCTCCGCCTGGCCACATCTTATCTCCTGCAAGTTCATACAATATTTATGCTTGTGGAACACAGAATGTCGATTACTGGAGAATAGACATAGATTGTGTCGAAGGTGGAAGTGGCATGTTTGGTAAAGCAAGTTCTGTGTAAATATGAAAAGACGATGCTCTTTCTGGAAGTGGCAATTTCGGTGACCATTATATTATCCAAATATTATTTATTGGATAAGAATTTTAAGTGTCTTAGATAGGACATGAATTTACCGGGAGACTTTACTAACCAAATGAGCTACCAAAACGTTGTGTCGGTGACAAATTTATTCAATGCTTAAAAGGACTACTAGAGCTAAGTGCTGCACCCAACTGATTTAATTTTATTACTTAAAAAAACATATTTAAAAAAAAACTAAAACAGTATCATTTTAGCAAATAACTTACCTGTAGTAATCACTGTTAACTGCTTTTAATGCTGGCATTCTATCGTATTGCAGTTACCTACATTATTGCTTAAGGCGGCCGCTTTTGGCGTGAGCGACAAATTCGACTTTTTAAATACCTAAATGAAAAGTTTAAAAGGAAACACAAGGGCCGTTTTTCTATAAAAACGTAGTCCCCTGTTTCCTCCCTGGATAAAGCCAGTAGAGCAATAATTTTTATTAAAAAAATCTATGGCCACTATAAGCATGTTTCTATGTTTTCTGTTTATTCATAAATTAATTAATAAAAAAGATATGAGCCCTCAAATATCGAAAAAATTCGCCTTATTTTCCGCTTTGTTCCAACATCCAGAAAACAATTGTACGAAACGTTGCATCCGAGGAGATTTATATATTCACTATATAGTCCACTCTTCAATGTACTTGGCATCGAAACACTTTTAGAGCTTTATCTAAAATATTTTTGTTATTATAATAAACATCAAAACTTTTTCATTACTCATATTCGGCCTCTTTACTGAACTCTACTTTGACTGTTGCGTTGGCCGATGTCATTCATCTTTAGAGTTAGTTCTTTCGCAACTTTTTTTTTTTTTTACTTATACACATTATCAGTTAACTACAAGGGTAATTTATTTGAATTAGTAGGGAAGGGTGGGAATTTAATATAAACCTCCTCGGATGCAACGTTTCGTACAATTACGGTCAAACTTCACTTCAGGTAAGTTTGTTTAACCGTCAATTGTACTTCAACGTTGCATCCTCCGAGATTTATATATTCACTATGTAGATGATTAGAACAAAAAAAAAGCAAGAAAAAACAATTAATTACGAAATGAAAAATTCAATCAACTTTATTATATATGTGCCGCCTGAGTGACAGTAATTTAACATCAACTGAAAATAATTATATTTAAGTATTGTAAATAGCCTCTGCAAAAGCATTACTGTCATCGACCACTAGCGGTCTGTTATAAAACTTGCTGAATACTAATGAGTTACCACTCCACCCCGCAGTTTTCTTTATGACTTCTATCGAGATGCCGTTCCTGTTGGCTGCGGAGGTAGACGCATGTCTTACACTGTGCGCCGAGAAAATAGATGTGTCAACACCGCTGTTGAATAATGTATATTTTATCCATCGACTAATGGTAGAACTGCTTGCATTATGAACCGGTTTTTATAAGTTAACAATAATCTTTCAGTTTAGGTTCATTTCTAAAAATTTTTGTCAATTACAAATATGACAATAAAGTTTTTGCAGGGCATTTGAGCTTTATTTGAAAAGAAAGGCAAAGTCAATATATATATCTATCTAATATATTATAAATTATATATATTATTATATTAATTATATATACTATACTATAATATATATGTATACAATATATATATCATACATACAAACTTCACTTCAGGTAAGTTTGTTTAACCATCAAATATAGCAAAATTTTAGAAAAAAAGAAAAACGTACAAACACGGCCAAAGCCTTTTTTAAATTTTTGATGAAAAAAGTATTTAAATCGGTCTAGTTTTGGAAAAGTAATCGGGGGACTACGAAACGTTGATTTTGTGTGCTTTAAGTAGGTATTTTCGGCCCAAGAAACAGTTGTCTTTATCAAACTCTGCGGTGAAGGCGTTTGGTACTGCGCGACAGCAATAGATTTTACAAATACCTATTTTTCAATTCTCTCGCCCGTAGTGTTTCCTGTTTCAATAAATACTAGAGGTAATTTGCTAAAATGATACTATTCTAGTTTTTGAGAATTTATCTGTATTTTTTTCTATAAGCCATGAACATAAGCATTTGACAAGAGAACAATTTTATTTATAGTAGTTCTAAATATTTGTTTAATGACTTCCAACCGAATTCAACCATAACAGTATTTCATGTTCAATATTTTATTGAACAACTTTGTAAGCCAGCGGATTTTCACCAATATTTCGGTCAGTACCTACCTCCTAAATCCGAAATAAATATTGCTGCAAATATTTTACAATCGGTGAAAATGGAACAGATTTACAAATGCTGTTAAATATGAAGTAAGTTACCAATTTTGAGTCAGCGCCTAACTAAAGTCGCCGATTATTTATTTTGTTAGTCTAGTGTTGGATTTACATCAACTTTCCGAACATGCATAGTACTAAAATCTTTTCTCTTTATATTATTAGTGTAGATACGTCTATTATAAATCGTCATAAGACCTGATAAGCTTAAAAAGTTTTTTTTTCGGATTTTCATTAATCGCCATTGAGTATTTGAGCTTACAACTTTGGCAATTTTTGCAGATTCTCGTTTATAACGAAAGTTTGAAGTTAAAAAGAAGGTGATTTAGTTTTATCCCTTAAATTTGTATAACGAAAGCCTAATTTGAACCGACGAAAAAAGGCTGACACCTGTCACTGTGCAAATCATAATTGATCGTATTTTTCGTGCTTTTGAGTTTGTTTGATTTAAGTGTGAAGAGTTTTTTAAGTGTTATTCTTTATCAAACGTTCATCTTTATCAGTTCACGGCTAAACAAGAACCACACTGAAATAAAAAATAATTCCATAAATAGGTATACTAATATTATCCTATTACTGCATAACGTTCGATAAATCGGACGCAAAAAAATTAGGAATATTGTATATAAATAAGAAAATAATTTGGTGGTTTTTGTTTCTAAACGAAAGTAAGATATATTTTTTTATTAATAAAGTGTAGCTTGGAGTTTTTGGTGGGAGTTCGTGAGATACGTTTGGAGTCCATTTATTTTATCGAATATTTATTGTTAATAGTGATTTTAGGGTCGTAAAAGTGGTGTCATTTTGCGAAACAAAGTGTCGTGCGAGTGAACAATATACAGTTCGGTGAAATAACATGGTGTTTGGGTCGTAACCAAGAAAAGTGGACCGTGAATTATTTTGCGCGGGAACGCGAACAGTTCACCTCTTTCTTGGGGACTTCTCTACATTCCTTCTGTCTCCAAAAACTCTATCGAAGAATTAAAACGTCTAACATCAACTTTTTTAATGCAAAATACTAAGTGTTTGTTGTAGTGTCAAATAAATATTTCTTTCTTTCTTTCTTTCTTTCTTTCAAAATAATGAAAACGGGACGAATTCTACTACTACTACTTATGTGCAGCCTTGTTTGTGACATTTGTGTGACATAGTCACTTGTCATCTATCATTCTCGAAAATGGTGGGTCTGATTTGAGAAAAAGGTAAGCTTTATTTTGATTTTCTTCCTATTTATTATGCCAGAACATTAAAAAAAAATTGTTTTTGTTTAAATAATGTTTGTTTGTGCAAAAATTAGTTTTATTTCACATCAGAGTTATTACTTTGGTTTTTATGCTGTGTTTTTGATGGTGTCCGATAAATCTAACGCTATGCATGGCGGACTCTACAGTTGCGATGTTTGCTTGCTTTTACTGATTGAAGGTAAATGAAATTTTATCTTCTTAAGAGTGCGAAGATGATTTTGAGGATGCAGATCGTGTTATTTATGTTTAACCACCTGTATTTTTATATTACCACCTATATTCATTTAATTTTACACTACACCAATATAGTATAATCGGACAGGTCATAAAATCGTAACTATATTTATTTCCTGAATTTTTGCTGATAAGCCTTTTCATATGACCCCCAAAAAACCCTTATATTACATAAAAATCATAATAAGTACTATAACAAACTTTATGCTCTAATGGGATATTATGCTGCGACAGTAAATACTTATCGCCACCAAATCTAACCAATATGGAAGGTTTATAAAATTACAGCTCCAATCCGAGGTTTATAAAATAACAATCCTTTATTATGAAATAATAACGTTTTCACGCCTCTTTTAGTAATAATGACAGCAAAAGCTTCAATCACTTAAGTTACATGACATGAAACCGCCGTTTTTAGTCGATACAACCACGGATGAAGGCATACATAATATGCTATTTTTATCGGAAAATTATCAAACAATTATTTATGGTAAAATAGCTGTTTCCCGTTATTGTTTGGGTCATCATTAGCGTTACAGTGAACTAATCGTTGTCCGCAATTACTTACGCGTGTAATAACAGTTTCAAAATCTTCCTACGAGAACCGTACTTATTTCTGGGTAAAACGTAACCTATGTGCTATTCCCTTTTATTTATTTTTATTTTATTGGTTTACCAACAACTTATGCACTAAAACTTTTTAAATTAAGTTAACATAAAGTAGGAACTAAGTACAAAGTCAATTATAGGAAAACCTATACCTATACATTATGAAACAACATACATACATACATATTATCACGCCTCCTTCCCAACGGGGTAGGCAGAGACCAAGGCCTTCCACTTACTATGATCCTGGCATACATCTTTCGCTTCTTCCATATTCATCAATCTTTTTATGCATGCTCGTCGGTTTAGAGTACACTTGACCTGACCTTTCTTCATCACATCCCCGATTCGATCGTGATAAGTTCGTCTAGGCCTTCCTCTTCCAACGTTGCCTTTCACACTCGTCTTATAGATCTGTCTAGTCATTCTTCTCTCATTCATCCTCTCTACATGCCCAAACCATCTAAGCATCCCTTTCTCAATCCGTGTGACAATATCTTCTTTCACACCACAACGTTCTCTTATCACACTTTTATTATGAAACAAGACTTTTGTTTTATATACGACCAACGATTTAGCATGAAGCTTAAGTAGTGCTTAAACAATATCAAAATATTAGCTATAAATAATATGAACTGTACAAATAAGTAGTTTGATTAAAACTAAAATTAGAGTTATTTAATTCGGGGTTTATACCATGTACCTTATTTATTTCGAGTTTCCGATATTTCGGCACTGTTGCAAGCGCCGTGATCACGTGTGTCACCAAATAAAAGTGTAAAAAATAACCGGCCAAGTGCGAGTCGGACTCGCGCACGAAGGGTTCCGTACCAAAAAGTCCAAAAAAAACGGGTCTGTTGTATGGGAGCCCCCCTTAAATATTTATTTTATTTTGTTTTTAGTATTTGTTGTTATTGCGGCAACAGAAATACATAATTTGTGAAAATTTGAACAGTCTAGCTATCGCGGCTCTTGAGATACAGCCTGGTGTCAGAGCGACGGATAGACGGACAGACGGACAGACGGACAGACGGACAGACAGCGAAGTCTCAGTAATAGGGTCCCGTTTTTACCCTTTAGGTACGGAACCCTAAAAATAGTGAGTTGTCAAACAGTGGTACCAGTGTCGTGTGTAAAAAAAGACTACGACGGAGGGTAGATAGATTTGTCTGCTCTTAAGACGCTGACTGCAGCCGATGACCTTGAGCAATAAACACGCCCACAAATTTATTCGCCTTTGAATTTCTTTGGAACGCGCCGCAGCTATCACTGTCAATTCCCGTAGGAGTGACAGAGAAAAGCGCATGGAATAGAAGGGCCTAAGTGCCAAACAACAAAATTCGTTGTGCAATTTAAAATTGCCATTTTATTAAAAATCTAAATCAGCCATTTGCTTAAGCAACATGTAATATACAATATAGCAAAATTTTAATATCATTGTTATACGGACTGCTGAGAAAAATGGTAATTTATGTATTTTCAGAGGCTACTTTGAGATTTTTTTCTATCGAGAAAAGTTTTTAGAATCGTGTTTTGGAAACAGCAACCTGGTCGAAAATATGATCAATTACAACTACATAGAATTTGGCAACAATATGAGCCATAGGCTTAAAGCAAAACAATCTTCATTGAGCTCAATTTGGCTCATGTCAGCGTCTTAACAGTTACCCTCCCGCAGATACGAGTACAACAGTTCTCTTGCAACAGTGCCGAAATATGGGAAACTCATAATAAATAAGGTACATGGTATAAACCCCGAATTAAATAACTCTAGTGATAGTGACCATGAAAGTTTAAATCAGTATAAAACTAAAATGGTGATAAGTAAGTTATTTTTTTTTTACAAATAACTATGTATTAGGTAGGTATTCTAAAAGAAGCTTTTGGTTTGTTCCTATGGTAACATGATTAATATCGATGAGATTGCTGATTTGGTTATAAAGTTTACCCATCCTCCAAACCGGTGAGTTTGATCCTAAAACAGTGCGTCGTAATGGAGGGCAGAAATTTGCAATAGGCTTTCTAGGTAGCCTAGAAGGAACTCTAAATATATTTTATGCAAAAGCTCTGTACAATATACGTACTTCGTTTATAGTATATTTGCATGCGAAATTGTACTTAGATTTTTTTCTGGTTTGAACGACTAAAATATCCAATTAAATCATCGATATCACAATAATATAAATGTTTGCATTAAAAATGCAAGTTAGAAAAGATTAAGTGAGGTTTTCCTGAAATATTAAGAATTATTTAGTATTGTTAATTGTTACTGACGAGACTCTGCTATACCTTCCTCTTTCTTTTAAATTTCCACTATACCTAAAGATTTCTGAAAATGTATTTGTCGCAGCCAATATTTCCACCCAATTTAGTGAAATTCACATAGAACATGTGAATCACTAAATATTACATAAATTTTTATTTAAAAATGCAGCGCAAATGATAAATTATACACTTTGCTGTGCTAATGTAAAAAAATGAGCTAAATTTAGATCACTAAACTTAGTCTTAGTAAGTCATTTCCAATAACTAGCTAACTTTCAGTGCGTCAAATTGTATAACGTTGAGTGATTCATGTTCAATTAACCGTCAGCCTTGTGATTTAATGGAATGCCGGCGTTTTATGAACGGCCTAGGCATCAAATTGGCTGGCTAATTTAACTAGATGGTTGCAACATATACTTATAAGATTAAACGAACTTACCTTAAGTTAAGTTCAATCTTAATTATTAAGATATATTTTTCAATTCTCTCGCCCGTAGTGTTTCCTGTTTCAATAAATACTAGAGGTAATTTGCTAAAATGATACTATTCTAGTTTTTGAGAATTTATCTGTATTTTTTTCTATAAGCCATGAACATAAGCATTTGACAAGAGAACAATTTTATTTATAGTAGTTCTAAATATTTGTTTAATGACTTCCAACCGAATTCAACCATAACAGTATTTCATGTTCAATATTTTATTGAACAACTTTGTAAGCCAGCGGATTTTCACCAATATTTCGGTCAGTACCTACCTCCTAAATCCGAAATAAATATTGCTGCAAATATTTTACAATCGGTGAAAATGGAACAGATTTACAAATGCTGTTAAATATGAAGTAAGTTACCAATTTTGAGTCAGCGCCTAACTAAAGTCGCCGATTATTTATTTTGTTAGTCTAGTGTTGGATTTACATCAACTTTCCGAACATGCATAGTACTAAAATCTTTTCTCTTTATATTATTAGTGTAGATACGTCTATTATAAATCGTCATAAGACCTGATAAGCTTAAAAAGTTTTTTTTTCGGATTTTCATTAATCGCCATTGAGTATTTGAGCTTACAACTTTGGCAATTTTTGCAGATTCTCGTTTATAACGAAAGTTTGAAGTTAAAAAGAAGGTGATTTAGTTTTATCCCTTAAATTTGTATAACGAAAGCCTAATTTGAACCGACGAAAAAAGGCTGACACCTGTCACTGTGCAAATCATAATTGATCGTATTTTTCGTGCTTTTGAGTTTGTTTGATTTAAGTGTGAAGAGTTTTTTAAGTGTTATTCTTTATCAAACGTTCATCTTTATCAGTTCACGGCTAAACAAGAACCACACTGAAATAAAAAATAATTCCATAAATAGGTATACTAATATTATCCTATTACTGCATAACGTTCGATAAATCGGACGCAAAAAAATTAGGAATATTGTATATAAATAAGAAAATAATTTGGTGGTTTTTGTTTCTAAACGAAAGTAAGATATATTTTTTTATTAATAAAGTGTAGCTTGGAGTTTTTGGTGGGAGTTCGTGAGATACGTTTGGAGTCCATTTATTTTATCGAATATTTATTGTTAATAGTGATTTTAGGGTCGTAAAAGTGGTGTCATTTTGCGAAACAAAGTGTCGTGCGAGTGAACAATATACAGTTCGGTGAAATAACATGGTGTTTGGGTCGTAACCAAGAAAAGTGGACCGTGAATTATTTTGCGCGGGAACGCGAACAGTTCACCTCTTTCTTGGGGACTTCTCTACATTCCTTCTGTCTCCAAAAACTCTATCGAAGAATTAAAACGTCTAACATCAACTTTTTTAATGCAAAATACTAAGTGTTTGTTGTAGTGTCAAATAAATATTTCTTTCTTTCTTTCTTTCTTTCTTTCAAAATAATGAAAACGGGACGAATTCTACTACTACTACTTATGTGCAGCCTTGTTTGTGACATTTGTGTGACATAGTCACTTGTCATCTATCATTCTCGAAAATGGTGGGTCTGATTTGAGAAAAAGGTAAGCTTTATTTTGATTTTCTTCCTATTTATTATGCCAGAACATTAAAAAAAAATTGTTTTTGTTTAAATAATGTTTGTTTGTGCAAAAATTAGTTTTATTTCACATCAGAGTTATTACTTTGGTTTTTATGCTGTGTTTTTGATGGTGTCCGATAAATCTAACGCTATGCATGGCGGACTCTACAGTTGCGATGTTTGCTTGCTTTTACTGATTGAAGGTAAATGAAATTTTATCTTCTTAAGAGTGCGAAGATGATTTTGAGGATGCAGATCGTGTTATTTATGTTTAACCACCTGTATTTTTATATTACCACCTATATTCATTTAATTTTACACTACACCAATATAGTATAATCGGACAGGTCATAAAATCGTAACTATATTTATTTCCTGAATTTTTGCTGATAAGCCTTTTCATATGACCCCCAAAAAACCCTTATATTACATAAAAATCATAATAAGTACTATAACAAACTTTATGCTCTAATGGGATATTATGCTGCGACAGTAAATACTTATCGCCACCAAATCTAACCAATATGGAAGGTTTATAAAATTACAGCTCCAATCCGAGGTTTATAAAATAACAATCCTTTATTATGAAATAATAACGTTTTCACGCCTCTTTTAGTAATAATGACAGCAAAAGCTTCAATCACTTAAGTTACATGACATGAAACCGCCGTTTTTAGTCGATACAACCACGGATGAAGGCATACATAATATGCTATTTTTATCGGAAAATTATCAAACAATTATTTATGGTAAAATAGCTGTTTCCCGTTATTGTTTGGGTCATCATTAGCGTTACAGTGAACTAATCGTTGTCCGCAATTACTTACGCGTGTAATAACAGTTTCAAAATCTTCCTACGAGAACCGTACTTATTTCTGGGTAAAACGTAACCTATGTGCTATTCCCTTTTATTTATTTTTATTTTATTGGTTTACCAACAACTTATGCACTAAAACTTTTTAAATTAAGTTAACATAAAGTAGGAACTAAGTACAAAGTCAATTATAGGAAAACCTATACCTATACATTATGAAACAACATACATACATACATATTATCACGCCTCCTTCCCAACGGGGTAGGCAGAGACCAAGGCCTTCCACTTACTATGATCCTGGCATACATCTTTCGCTTCTTCCATATTCATCAATCTTTTTATGCATGCTCGTCGGTTTAGAGTACACTTGACCTGACCTTTCTTCATCACATCCCCGATTCGATCGTGATAAGTTCGTCTAGGCCTTCCTCTTCCAACGTTGCCTTTCACACTCGTCTTATAGATCTGTCTAGTCATTCTTCTCTCATTCATCCTCTCTACATGCCCAAACCATCTAAGCATCCCTTTCTCAATCCGTGTGACAATATCTTCTTTCACACCACAACGTTCTCTTATCACACTTTTATTATGAAACAAGACTTTTGTTTTATATACGACCAACGATTTAGCATGAAGCTTAAGTAGTGCTTAAACAATATCAAAATATTAGCTATAAATAATATGAACTGTACAAATAAGTAGTTTGATTAAAACTAAAATTAGAGTTATTTAATTCGGGGTTTATACCATGTACCTTATTTATTTCGAGTTTCCGATATTTCGGCACTGTTGCAAGCGCCGTGATCACGTGTGTCACCAAATAAAAGTGTAAAAAATAACCGGCCAAGTGCGAGTCGGACTCGCGCACGAAGGGTTCCGTACCAAAAAGTCCAAAAAAAACGGGTCTGTTGTATGGGAGCCCCCCTTAAATATTTATTTTATTTTGTTTTTAGTATTTGTTGTTATTGCGGCAACAGAAATACATAATTTGTGAAAATTTGAACAGTCTAGCTATCGCGGCTCTTGAGATACAGCCTGGTGTCAGAGCGACGGATAGACGGACAGACGGACAGACGGACAGACGGACAGACAGCGAAGTCTCAGTAATAGGGTCCCGTTTTTACCCTTTAGGTACGGAACCCTAAAAATAGTGAGTTGTCAAACAGTGGTACCAGTGTCGTGTGTAAAAAAAGACTACGACGGAGGGTAGATAGATTTGTCTGCTCTTAAGACGCTGACTGCAGCCGATGACCTTGAGCAATAAACACGCCCACAAATTTATTCGCCTTTGAATTTCTTTGGAACGCGCCGCAGCTATCACTGTCAATTCCCGTAGGAGTGACAGAGAAAAGCGCATGGAATAGAAGGGCCTAAGTGCCAAACAACAAAATTCGTTGTGCAATTTAAAATTGCCATTTTATTAAAAATCTAAATCAGCCATTTGCTTAAGCAACATGTAATATACAATATAGCAAAATTTTAATATCATTGTTATACGGACTGCTGAGAAAAATGGTAATTTATGTATTTTCAGAGGCTACTTTGAGATTTTTTTCTATCGAGAAAAGTTTTTAGAATCGTGTTTTGGAAACAGCAACCTGGTCGAAAATATGATCAATTACAACTACATAGAATTTGGCAACAATATGAGCCATAGGCTTAAAGCAAAACAATCTTCATTGAGCTCAATTTGGCTCATGTCAGCGTCTTAACAGTTACCCTCCCGCAGATACGAGTACAACAGTTCTCTTGCAACAGTGCCGAAATATGGGAAACTCATAATAAATAAGGTACATGGTATAAACCCCGAATTAAATAACTCTAGTGATAGTGACCATGAAAGTTTAAATCAGTATAAAACTAAAATGGTGATAAGTAAGTTATTTTTTTTTTACAAATAACTATGTATTAGGTAGGTATTCTAAAAGAAGCTTTTGGTTTGTTCCTATGGTAACATGATTAATATCGATGAGATTGCTGATTTGGTTATAAAGTTTACCCATCCTCCAAACCGGTGAGTTTGATCCTAAAACAGTGCGTCGTAATGGAGGGCAGAAATTTGCAATAGGCTTTCTAGGTAGCCTAGAAGGAACTCTAAATATATTTTATGCAAAAGCTCTGTACAATATACGTACTTCGTTTATAGTATATTTGCATGCGAAATTGTACTTAGATTTTTTTCTGGTTTGAACGACTAAAATATCCAATTAAATCATCGATATCACAATAATATAAATGTTTGCATTAAAAATGCAAGTTAGAAAAGATTAAGTGAGGTTTTCCTGAAATATTAAGAATTATTTAGTATTGTTAATTGTTACTGACGAGACTCTGCTATACCTTCCTCTTTCTTTTAAATTTCCACTATACCTAAAGATTTCTGAAAATGTATTTGTCGCAGCCAATATTTCCACCCAATTTAGTGAAATTCACATAGAACATGTGAATCACTAAATATTACATAAATTTTTATTTAAAAATGCAGCGCAAATGATAAATTATACACTTTGCTGTGCTAATGTAAAAAAATGAGCTAAATTTAGATCACTAAACTTAGTCTTAGTAAGTCATTTCCAATAACTAGCTAACTTTCAGTGCGTCAAATTGTATAACGTTGAGTGATTCATGTTCAATTAACCGTCAGCCTTGTGATTTAATGGAATGCCGGCGTTTTATGAACGGCCTAGGCATCAAATTGGCTGGCTAATTTAACTAGATGGTTGCAACATATACTTATAAGATTAAACGAACTTACCTTAAGTTAAGTTCAATCTTAATTATACGAAGATACTTGTCCGAGATGGATTTTTACATGTAGTAACGGCGAAGCACTAGCGCAGAGCCACAATTTTTTCAAAGCTAAAAAAAAAAAAGAGAAACAGAACGTGTTCTATGGCAACCTATCAAATGTCATTACGTTTAAAGCAATGAGAACAACCCAACTAATGGGATAATACTATAGAATTTAGTATTAGTGGGTGGGTTTTTGGGACTGCCATCTCGGACAAGTATCTTCGTATAATTAAGATTGAACTTCACTTAAGGTAAGTTCGTTTAATCTTATAATTATACTTAATACTTGTCCGAGATGGATTTTTACATGTAGATGTTTGAAGATGGGTTGTGAATCATTAGTACAATTTTTAAAGAATGAAAAAAAATATGTAATTAAGTATAATAATAAACCTTAAAACTTTGTAATTTATAAGATAAACAATTTGAGAGAGATTAATAGTAAGTAAAAACATTTATTTTTTCACTCTGAAAAATACTATTACACACTGTATTATTGAATTCTGCTACAATTTGAAATATTGGCCTAGAATATAGAAGAATGTTGAGATCAACCTGCAGTGTCTTTTATTATAAAATCATTTCTAACACGTGACCTCTGCTGCACAGCAGATGTTGTTGTATGTCTTGTGGTATAATCCAAGAATATATGTATCATTAATACCAGCTTTTCTCAAAATCTACTTAATCCACCAACTTATGACTGGATTTTTGATGGTTAAAATCAAAAGGTTATCATTTTTTCCTTGACAAGTTGGTCTTCTCTATATACGATTTTATTGTAGACACAATATTAATTTATTTTTACTGAACAAAGGTTTCTAATTGAAAAGAAGACTGAGGATTTTCTTTTCTTGAAGTATGTGTAATATTTTGAACATCAAGAACGTTTGCAAACGCCCACAGAGCCAAGTAATGCGTTTCGTTTTTCAATTAACTCTTTTAGTGACACATTCTGTCATCTGATCTAACTGTAGGACCAATCAGTAGAGACCGAGCTGATCATTCTCATAGATCTGTGTTTAAAAAACTAACAATGAGAGGAATGGGAACCTCCTGCATGAGTATCAATATTGTGCTTTTCTGCAAAATAGTCACCATAATTTTAAGAGTGAGTCATATCGCTTTTAGATACCCAAATGGAATACTCTTTATTGCACACCAAATAAAGGAATAACATACTATTTTATAATATTAAGATGTACAATTTTGGGGGTCTTATCGCAAAAGAATGATGTTTACCAGACTACCATAATTGTGTACAGGGAAAAAACTATGACAATATTTAGGGCATTTTAGAAAAGAGAATTGACCATTATGACAAGTGCTAAGTTTTGAAGGGCACCACCTTATAAATTCTTGTCTGTCAACAGCCCTACAGCCAGGGTAAGCTGCTGGTATAAGTGATAGTAATCTTTGAAATTAAAATAATGTTCTATTAAGCTCAAATATATTTGCATAGCATTTCTGTTTAGCCCGATGGCAGAGAATGCCTCGTGGCATTAAGTCCACCTTTTGTACAATAACTGTTTGTTTGTGCAATAAAGCTTAAATAAATAAAAATAAATTATTTTAATAAAAATACTAATAAGTGTCGATGGCTTTTTGACTAGGGGAAACCATGGTTGTAATGGCCAATAGAGGAAAACTAATATTTTTGAGTCTTATTTAACTTTTCTTGATTCCTTTTTCCCTAGAAATTTTCTTCAGTATATACTTTCACATTTTTGTCACATGTTTTTAGTGATACTAAAACGGATTCTGGCCTAAGATTTTTTATATCGGCCCAATAACACACCCGCATCCGCTTTCTCAAATAGGGCTCGTGAGAATACTAAAATAACTTAATTACAAGGTGAGGAGACTGTGTACCTGTGTATCTATTTTATTAAAATAAGCTATTGCGGTTGTGTTATCAATACTCATTAAAATTTCCTAGTTAAAGTAAAACATTGTAGGTCCAACAGTGCAGCTTTTAATTCTAAATAAGAATAATAATAATACGAATTTATTACACAATTAAGATTTACAATGGTTAATATGATTAATATGATGTGTTTGTTCTGCACGGGACCAAGACCCCGAAGCCTTATTATGGCCCACATACAGCACCCCAGGTCCTGGGGTTGAAGCCTTGGTGTGTATTTCCATGAAACGGTTAAGTTGTTTACTTAATATATAATTTTTGAATTGCTAATTTTCATATTGTTTTTCCCCAAATTAATTATATCTTTATTTCCTTAATGCTAGGCATAACTTAATCCAGTTTTCATGTCATTTTAGTAATTCTTTAAGTCTGTGTTTTTCCATTACTTTTGTATATAGTCATCTATACAACAGCTGGATAAATTGTCTTAAGTGTAGGTACCAAACAATTTCTCTGGATTCAATTTTTTCTTAAAGTAACAGCCTATAATCATCCCACTGCAGGGAAAAAAGGCCTCCATCATTGAATTCAAGTTCCCACAGCAATGATGGGTGTACTGGCATAATCACCACTCTTGCCAAATGTGGGTTGGTGATCAAAAGCCGAGAAATGTTTGAAAATTCAAAATTTTTTGTTGCCCGACCCCGGATTCTAACCTGGGACCCCGAGATCTTGGCCCCGTACCTCAACCACTAGACCAACGGGGCGTTGTTTTTTCAAATTCTTTCTTATCCAACTGTATTTACTTTTTAAGAATAGTCTTGCTCTTATGTTTTTGTATAACTTTTTAGACTGTAAGTCCAAAAAAAAATACAGGGTACTCCAGTTCAGACACAAAGGTTACTTTTGAACACTCTGTATTTTTAGATTTAAGTTAACTTCTCGACTGAAGGTTTAAATAAATAAATTTCAAATCAGTCTGTGGAATTTTAAAATAACTCATAAGTATTTGCAATTTTAATTGGGAACAATGCACTTTTCTCAAAGTTCATAACTTAAGATATGTAAGAGTTTGCATGCAACAATAATGTTGTCTTTGCAATTGTTTGTTTCCTTCAAATCGTTGAGAAGGTAAATACGATGTTATCTATAAATATATTATATTTAACATTACATTGGAAATCCCGGTTCAGTAATAAGTTTCTTTCAAATCTTTTGATGCCATATAACAGACATAAGTTTTGTAAGCAGTTATAATATTCTCAAAATCAAAATCTCTGTACCTATAATTATTTATAAAAAGTTTTTTCAAGTTCGAAATAAAACTGTAAGTACCATTGGGTTTTGCAACCAAGAATACAGCAAAGTTGTTGAGAAATTATTCTGTACATACAGTATGGGCACACAGATTATGCTCCCTGAATTTTAAGTTACTTTATCTCATAGGCAATTATATTTTTCTCTATGAAAGGCAATTGCTGTGGTTCTAGGAAATCGGAGGGTGGAATGGTGCTGAAAAGGATTTCATATTCCCCATGATTCATCATCCTTTGTAATCTCAAGCTATTTATAAATAAAATATTTAAAGCTGTAAAAAGGAAGGAGTTTGTATTTTCCTAGATATTGGAGCGTACTTCTTTACAAAGACCTTATGTCATAATTTTCGCCCGTGTAGGGAAACTTCTGGTCTGATAGTCTATCCAATTTTTTCTTTTCTCAGAGCCAAAAAATAAACTTTTTTGTAAGAGGGTTGTCATCTCAAAGGAACAATTATTATTGTTCAGTACAAGGAAGCAAATTGCCTACCCGCAATGTGGTACCACTATGTGAAGAACCGGCATAAGCCCATGTACTATAAGGGTAAGCAACTGGCTTACAGCGTTAAGATTATGTTAGAAAAATTTTGCACTGAGTCACAGTGTCTCGGTGGCTTAACGATACAGCGCCCGCCCCGCATGCTAGGAGATGCGGGTTCGAGTCCCCCTGAGACATGATTTTTCAAGTTTATGTACTGATAACATGAAGGCGTTCTAGTCCCATCGTACTAGCCTGTGCCCTTAATGTAAGCATGTCTCATAGGCCTTCTCTCGTTATATTCGCCCCGTATAGGGAAAGAATCCGGCCTGATAGGCTTTCCCATTTCTGCTTTTCCTACCCCCTCTTTTTCCCGAGCCAGCAGAAGCTCTTCTGTAAGATGATTGTCATCTAAAAGGAACAATTTTCATTGTTCTGTACAAAGAAGCAAATTGTCTACAAAAATGTGGTAGCTCTCATGCTCATATAAAATGAAGGCATCTAGTTCCAGCATACTAGCTCTTGCCCTTAATGTAAGCATGTCTATCTTCGAGTGATAGCACTTGCCTAATAGAAAACTCTCACATTTAGCATGTCTAGCCATTGTTTGTGATTATTCAGAATATCTCGCACAAAATTAGAGCTTGTGGTTCTGTTCATCATACATGAAACTACCCCGACGTTTAAAGTTGTTATAGGGAAAAGTCATATTTGTTGAAATATGTTAGCCTCACCTATTGGTGTATGTGTCATCTTCTATGATAACACATTTAAGAGGGTGTGGTCAAAGATGTTTCCTCATATTGCTCTGAAAATCTTGAAGTTTCCTTTATTAGCTTCCATTTTTCGAATCTTCCTCTTGTTTCCTCGTTTCTTTTCCTTTCTTGATCTTCTTTCTTGAATTTAATTTTCTTCAAACACTTGGATTTTAATGGTGAGATTTTTAAACAAGTGAGTAAAACGGTTACGAAAAGATAAACGTTCCTCCGAAAAGAAATTATGAAAAGCAATCTTGTTTTTACCGTAACCTAACCGAAGGTTTATGCACTAGGAATAAATATTGAATCTGCAGAATGCATAGATATATCATTGCTTTCGTTGTAACGCTTTTAGCCCCAAGCGACAACCGGTTGTTGCGATAACAATTGATATTTAATTGTGTCTGGGAATATCCGAACGTCAAAGGTACAACGAAATAAAAACAGAAAAAATGGTGGAAGGTGATATTATAGGTTATGAATTTTTTCTGAAGTTTCAACTCGAAACCATCCTAACTACAACATTGCTCTATATGTGAAAGTAAGAATAAATTGAATCATACCTGTGATTAATGTTATAAATCCCTTCTATTTGCATAATAAGCCTTGAACTTGATTAGGCTTCTTCTTGTCATTTTCCCAAAAATCACAATTCGACATAAGTAAACACTTTGCACCTTGACTACCTTAATTCTAAAGCCTGATTATAAACTTTTATGGTATATTTCTTAAGAGTAATAGATATTTTACCCATCTTTTATAAAACGACGATGTGACCGCGCTCGCACAAAAACCGTAATGACATTTGATAGGTTGCCATAGAACACGTTCTGTTTCTCTTTTTTTTTTTTAGCTTTGAAAAAATTGTGGCTCTGCGCTAGTGCTTCGCCGTTACTACATGTAAAAATCCATCTCGGACAAGTATTAAGTATAATTATACATATTTTCACAGATAATAACGCCAAATGTTTCAATTGACAGCTGTCATTTATGTTTGATGTTCTATAAAGAGTATTCAGTCGTTCGTTCATGTGTTTTTAACGGATTCACTCGAGAGCACTCAGCCCAGTCCCCCAGGGCTTATGCCCACTTAATGATTTTCTAAATACATTGGGCATACATACTCTACCACATTTACGATTTTGAAACGAGACGTCTCACAGAATTAGCTAAAGGGTTCCATTCTCTGATTAAAAGTTCGCGTATATTTCAATTAAGTTGAAAGGCGAAACCTGAAATTAGGCTCATTTCGTTTAATTAATGCGGAAGGTCGAGTTTTGGGGTTCTGTTGTATATTATGGATAGCTAGAAAAGATTCGAAAGAGTTACATTTCGATTTTGTTGTGATGTGATTTTATAATACAAAGATAAAAAAGATCTACTCGTAGATAAACTGTCACATAAAAAATGCTACCACAAACTGACAAAAAAAAAGTTATGTATTATATTACATGACTTAAAAACAAATGCAACTAAGGTAAAATAGTTAGTGGGTGGTCATTTGGTAAAGATGTTTTTCTGATTATGTATTTTTTTGTTTTCATTTTGTATGAATGGCAGTTCCCACAAAAATGACCGCGATTATATCAATTCAGCTAATGTCATATGTGTTATAATTAAAATTCAACCTTATGTAAAAAAAAATTGTTTGTAAAAGTTCTGTAAGAAAAATATGAATAATCGATTACTGTTTGTAAACTATGTATACTAGCAGATATATTTTTGACGTTTTGATTAAAATACGTACCCACAATCAGGAATGTACTTTAATGTGACCAAAAATAATCATGGCAACGAAAACAAAGTCAACAAAAAGTCAATAATTGTCCTAAACCCCATTTTTAAGCTATTGCATAGCTTCTATCGCGGGCCTTGAGCGTGGAGACCGAATCCAGAAATTCCGTAACGAAAAAAACTTAACACGGCACTCGGGGCGAGGCACGATCGAACAATTTTGAATTTCCGAAATTTAAAAGTATTTAGAAGAAAATAAGGATTTTGACAGTATGGTTGCCTATGGTAACCATATCTGCCAAAATAACAGAATTTTTTTTTTACAAAAGTCAAAATTAGAAAATACATAAAATTATAAAATTAAGCTATTGCATAGCTTCTATCGCGGGCCTTGCTGATTTTATAATTGCATAAGTTGATAAAAAATGCTATGCAATAGCTTTACCGCGGCAGTCTCCGAGTGCCACACGTATTTTTATTTTATTTTATATTATCATATCTTTGAATCTTGTCTTTTTTTTAACTACTATTTTTTTGTTCATAACACTTTTATCATAGCTTCAATTAGGTACTACGGAACCATTTGCGTATACGACCCATATTCTCTTAGTGTTTTTTTTAAAACGCCCCCGGCCCCTCGTCTGCGGAAGATTTAATGTATAATTCGTCGGAGGATCTCAGGTGTGAATTTTGTTTATGAATTCGCTAGCTGTGAATTTTTTCGTGTGAAATATGAGTTGTTTGTTTTAAGGAAAAGCGGGTTTTTTGATAAACAAAGACGCGATGAACTATTTACGTTTTGTTCATTTTACTCTGCGGGATTATGAAAACATGTTATTTACTCGTATCTTCTGTACAAAAATTATTGCTTCAATTTTTGTTTTTAATAAAACTTTATTTTTAAAAGACTGTAAATTTGTAATGTGCATTTTTAACGCTCATGCATAAACATAATAATATTATTATGTATGTACTCGTACCTACATTTGAATGACAAAAATGATACAATACGAAACCAGATTTCAGTCGTTTTTTAACTAAAATACCAATATAAAGATAAATAATAATATGTAATAATAAGTTTTTATTTATTTTTTTCGTCTCTTAAAAACCAAAAACTTTCTAATCATATTATTCTCTTAAATAGAGGAAGAGTGATGCCAAAACTAGGTTATATACAGTCATGCGTTTTGGGGTCACCAGGTCTTATCCAGGGCAAAAAGGCAACAATAACAGATTAACTTACCTATTCGTATAAAAGTAAAAGCCTTTATCTATCCCACTGCAAGGAAATGGCCTTCATCATTGTATTCAAGTTACCACAGCAATGATGGGTACTGGCATGATCACCATGCTTACCAAAAATTGGGTTGGTGATCACAAAACCGAGCAATCTCAAAAATTCGAAAATTTTTGTTGCCCGACCCTGCCCGTTATAGGCTGTTACTTTACTTCACTAATGTTAATGAAAGCGTGTCCAAGTATAACACAAATATCTATATATTTAAAACCATCTCTGCCAAACGAAATCAACAGCCATAAGGGAGTCATAGGCTTCTTCAGAGGATCTCCACGCTGATCGTGTTTGTTGTGTTTTTTACAGCTTTACATTGTATCAGTATATAAACTTGAAAAATTTTGTCTCAGGCGGGACTCGAACCCGCATCTCCTCGCATGCCGGGCGGGGGCCATACCATTAGGCCACCGAGACACTGCGACACGGCGCGAGGAGATGCGGGTTCGAGTCCCGCCTGAGACAAAATTTTTCAAGTTTATATACTGATATTATAAGTGCAATTAAGTTGCTAAAATATCAAATAAAGTAGCTTTACATTGTATTAAAAAAATTGCTTTATTAATTTTGTGAAAAATATTTTTTTTTATGTTTTTTGATATCATGTTTTTTTTCATTGACAGCAACGTCACGAAACTTTTTATTAGGTAAAGGTCAACCTGCACTTCTGAAAGTTTTGGCTTTATACCAAACTTTGTTTTTGTTTTCTCTTTATTGAGTTCTCGATATTCCGGCACTGTTACAAGCGTCATGATCTCTGAACTATCGAAAACTCATGAAAAACAAGGTACCTGCCTGTCGGTTTTTTACAGATTGTACTTCGGAGAGTGTGCTCTTGAGCTGCATGAGCTCATTCCGGCTTCCCCTTTCTATCTTCGGGAGTCTAGGGCAACTGCAGGTTGTCAGCCCTTCCTGGTTGATGTACCGCGATCGCATACAAGTGCTTTTCCTGGTCTTTTTTGATGCGCACCGCCAAGGAGTGGAATGCCCTGCCTGCGTCTGTCTGAATCTTTTCAATATGCTTTAACTTATGGCCAATTCCCAGCCTTGTAACGTCAGGCCCAAGATTGTATGGGAAACGGGTTTGTCCTTTCATAAATTACTCATCTGCCCATCCTCGGAAATTTTTACTGAGATAACATCACTTCTTTTTCACCTTGCACCACTCGAATCGTATTCTGGTTTTACGGTATTGTAAAATATTATTAAACTTAATTCAATTTAATAAAACATATTTTATTGCATTCGATACTATCGCAAAGTTATATAACAAACAGGATTATCTAAATACGAGATGATATTTAAGCAATTTAGTTACAAAAAAGTAGGAGATGTGGGTTCGAGTCCCGCCTGAGACATATTTTTTTTAAGTTTAAATACGAATATTATCTAAATAGTTTATTATAGACTGACTGTTTATTATGACGGAGACAATGACGTCATAATACTTGTTATGTCGGTAATAATACCTCTAATTTAAAGTTAATGTACCTTAACGCCCCGTTGGTCTAGTGGTTTAAATACCGGGCCAAAATTTTGGAGTCCCAGGTTCGATCCCCGGGTCGGGCAACAAATAGTTTCGAATTTTTGAACGTTGCTCGTGGTAACTTTAATTCAAAGATGGAGGCTTTTTCCCTGCAGTGGGATGATTGTAGGCTGTTACTTACTCCCTCAAGTCCCAAAAGCTAATTAGTCATATAAAAAAAGGGACTATAGTCCCTTTTGGGAACTGAGGGATACTAAACTTAATGTACTGCCGTGTGGTGCCCTGCCGGCGCGTCAAACGATTAGCAAGCACCTTTCCTTTCCTGTAGGTGTAAGATGTGACTAAATGAGATAAATCAGAAGATGACGGGCAGCAGGGTCTTCCCTTAACCATTGGCCAAACTGCGATCGCCATCCACCTGCCGAGCGTGGCGAATATTATAAATACTCCTTTTGGAGAGGTCTATGTCGAGCAGTGAACTGAAATGAGCTGGTGATGGTGATGATGATAATGTTATGTTATACGATTCTGAAAGATTAATCAGATTTCCTGAAAACTATACGCTATTTTTAAACGTAGAAACGACGAGGATCTATTGAAAATATTAAATAAACTACGTTAATGTTGAATGTTATACTTATAACACAACAAGATTAAGTCTCGATAAAATTCATGGAAGTTTGTTTTCGTTAATACTTTTATCTTCTATTTTAACGTCTGTACGGACTAACGTCTATGTGCGAGTACCTTTAAATGGCTATGTTTATAAGAAAATTCGTTCTTATGTTATGTATCAGTGCTGTTGGTGTTCCGAATAAATAAAGGCAAATTGAATCCGGTAAATTTACATTAACCTACTCGTATTAACCCCGATTATGCTGTTTTTCAATAAAATATTTTATCTGGCTTCAATAAATCTGTTTACAAATTTAATAGTAACGATGGGGTTTGAATTCATGCGGGTCGGGAGAATACATTTCCCAGTTATTTCTTTATACATTGAAAAGAAAAACGTATGATGAATAAATGAATGAACTAATACACAAAGAAATTACAAAAAATAATTATTACAATAAAATGTACAACCTAGGCGGTCTTATCGCCGTCAACAATCTCTTCCAGACAACCTTTACAGGAAAAACTATAAGAAAGGGTAAGGTGGTGATAAGTATTTAAGGCAAAATGTAAAATTAATAATACAACTTATTTTAATAATCATGGAAGTTAGACAACAAAAACTTATTATTACCTACGTGAGCATACATTATATAAAATAAACTTAAATACAACACAACAACATAAATAATAAAATATAAATACATATTTAAACAAAATACACTACATAAACTTAGCTACATACTTGATAGGAGCAAGAAACTGTCGTGTCTATGTGACCAGAAGCGATTAATGTGACAAAAGTTGTTTTGATCAAAGCGCTAGAAAATACGTTTTGAGCCTGCTTTTGAAAATTGCTAACGACTCAGATTGTCTGATAGTCAGTGGTAATGTAACTTGATGATGTGATATCACTTGCGTTTATAACAGCACTAATCCTTCTCTTCCTATGGGTGTCGTAAAAGGCGACTAAAAGAGTAGATTCTGCCAGAAGAAAACGGAAAGCAAGGTCTTTTCTCCACCACTTGTCGAATGAGATTGTCAACTCCTCTACCAATGGTGTCTATAACAAAATCCATCTTTAATAATATATTTTAAGACATGCCTCACTGGGCCACACAGAGCCATCTAGTCCCAAATTAAGCTACTATTAAGTACCCTGTCGTATGGGGTACTAGACAACCGATAAACTTACTTATATACTTTTTTTTTGTAAATACATACTTATAATACATAGAAAACACCCAGACCAGTACAAACAGACATGTTCATGCACTCAAATATTTGTACTGTGCGGGGATCGAAACCGCGACCCATGGCTCAGAAGCAGCGTTTGCTACCGCTGATCCAAATGGTCGTCAAATTTAAATGGTAGTCCCTTTGGGAGAGGCCTATGTCCTGCACTGAACTGATGGAGGATGGTGTTCTCAATGACTGTGTGTAGTGTTGCCATAGTTTGTGGACTCCATTGATTGCCATCAACCTTTTTATTGGAATTAGTGTGTTTTGTTTTCAATTTGTATATCTAAAACGTTAAAATATTATTTTGCTTGAGTTTAATCTAATAAAATGATTGGACTTGTAAAACGCATGAAGACTACAGTCTGCCCATCGTTAGCATGATGGGAAATGAATTGAGAGGTAAATAATTTGGTAAATAATAAAATTTATCAAAAACAATGGTTTTTAATCTAAGGATCAATATAGTTAAAATTTTCTTATAACGCAGAGTAACTTTATCAGAAAATAATATTGTAAAAGTATCGTCTACATAATTATCTTTTGTAAAACCAGGAGGTTTTTATTTTTGTAAGAAGTTGTAGTTCTTGAGATAAGTTCGTACAGCTAACGAAACAAAGAAATTCTCCGATTTAAAATACTAGTTCAAGTCACTCAACTCGTTTAATTATAGAAAAGGTAATTTTTCAGGTTGAAATCGGTGTCAGGGAAGAACAAAACCCAAGTGATGAATCACAAAAACGCTCGCGTAGGCAAACTCATAAAACTGACCCAAACTGCAAACTACTTTCGAAATCTAACCTAACAAGACAAACATATCCACGGATATTTTCCTGGGATTTTTCCTTCCAAGTCTTCGATTTTCCATCCTTCACCTGTCCTTTTAGGCGAAAACCGCTAATTTTATCATCGTATTGATCCTTCCTCCGGGATTCACCGGTTCCCATTTACACCTAGGGATGTGTTGTTGAAAAAATATCGATGAAACATCTGGTAAGTACCCATTTAGTCTAATTAATAGGTGCCGCTTTACACTGCTCTTCCCTTTTATTCCTTATAATAATATAATCATAATTTCATTTTCAAGCTTGTTACGCAAAGTTATAAGAGCTTCCTAATTGGATACAAATTTATTAATAAAATATAATTTAATCTTGTTGACCTAACTGTACCCACTCAAACATTACATTATATAAGACCTTTTAAAATACGAAAGGCAACTTTGTAAGGTAAAAGAAAGAAAATATTGTAATTAAAAGGTCTAAATGTATTGCAGAGGAGGTGCAGTATGTGATACATCTTACCTTATTAAAGAACATAAGGTTGATTACCCAAGGTAGTTAGGGCTATACATACTTAGACATTATCATTATTGATGAATCATCCAAGCAAATAGCATAATGTTAGGTGTTAAAATATGAAATTGCCGTTTTTTATGGACGAAATCGAAAAAAGTCATTTTTCCATACTAACAATTTTTTAGTTTTTTTAAAAACGCCTGAACCGTTTTCGATGCAATTAAAGGCGAAAGTTAGATGGTTATAAAGCTACGCATTATTGTTTTTAAATTTCTGAAAATCAAAGTATATAATACAAATATACTTAATTGAAGCAAGAAGGTCAGCTGACACATTGTAAGGGGTCTTCTCAACGACTTCCTTTGAAGTAATAGGCACTAGTATTGCATTTTTTTTTTTAGTAAAAAGTTACTTTATTTAGTTTTTGATACAATACAAAAAGAATTACGCAATAATATGACTATACTTAGGAGCTATAAACAAAATAAAAGTGGGAAAATAATCGGCAATTTCATACTTTAACCCCTATTATTATCTTTTATTTGGACTGGCTGGTTCGAATGTTACAATGCTTATAAACTAACACATAACTGTATTGACTAGGTCGTTTGCTTGTTTCTTTTAACAAAGGCTGACAACAGTGATTATGCTTTTTGCACTTTTTAAACGGTTAAAGCTCTCCCAGCTTCTATTGTTTTTGTTGAGGTTAAATAAAGTATATAAATATATATTTAATTTTACCTATCTTGATGACAGATTACAAAGGTGTTATACATAATGTTTTTGACCTATTTTGCACAGATTGTTAATTAACTGTGCTCGACCCAAAAGTTGTTTGAAAGATGGCATTTGGAGATATAACCATCTAATTGTAGAGCTCAAAACTTATTATCTATTTATCAATTTAGTGGATGTTGCCCGCCACTTTGTGTGCGTGGATTTTCGAATTTACATGTTTCCGAGATATAATGTAGCGTTTTTGGTAATCCAGCCTGTAATCTATTTGCCTCCTTAATGGCATACACGCCGGTTTTAAGGTATCACCTACTCTGAGGTCCCGGGGCTCAACTAAGAAAAAAAAGTTTTTTCCTGCATTTACTCGGGTGAGTGTTTGTAGTATCTTCGTTGTCTTCGATTTCCACAATTTGAGTGCTTTAAATGGCTACTCACTTTGAGATCAGAAAATTGTATGTCATATTGTTCACATCTATTTGTGATTATATATCAAATATCATCTAGATCAAGTGTGCCATGCGTGATACAGTTATCAACATCCCTCTATACTTTGATATACCTACTTGGTTAAGTTAGCAGGCTGAAGATTTTCCCAACAAAGTTTATTCATCACCGCTAAACGTAGGTACTAGATAATATCAGTATATAAACTTGAAAAATTTTGTCTCAGGCGGGACTCGAACCCGCATCTCCTCGCATGCCGGGCGGGCGCCATACCATTAGGCCACCGAGAAACTGCGACACGGCGCGAATTTTTCAAGCATATTCTTACGCTGTGAGCCAGCGAGGAGATGCGGGTTCGAGTCCCGCCTGAGACAAAATTTTTCAAGTTTATATACTGATATTATAAGTGCAATTAAGTTGCTAAAATATCAAATAAAGTATATAAATAGCTGTTTCATCTTAACAGACTGTCAAACATCTGCAAAGATGTTTCTTTCGGGTGTTAAGGGTGCAAACTCCTAACATTTGATGAAACAACGCTGGCTCACAGCGTAAGAATATGCTTGAAAAATTCGCGCCGTGTCGCAGTGTCTCGGTGGCCTAATGGTATGGCGCCCGCCCGGCATGCGAGGAGATGCGGGTTCGAGTCCCGCCTGAGACAAAATTTTTCAAGTTTATATACTGATATTATAAGTGCAATTAAGTTGCTAAAATATCAAATAAAGTATGTAGGTACTAGATCCTCAAAGTGAAAATTTCAATAATTTTATGTATCTTAAAAACATCGATATAAACTCGACACAGGTGCTGTTTCGCATCCCTAACTAACACCAGCTTCATAAATTCTCTCGCCCATTCCGTTCGGCTTTCAACCACCGAGACATGCCTTTCGATCACAATGACTTAAGCATAATGCGTAAATTTACGGTACGCATAAAGTTTATTAATTGGAAAATCATTCTGAAAATTGCTGATACGCGAAATTTCACTGTGGGAGAAGCCATCAATAAGATTTGTTATCAGTATTTTATCTGAGAGAAAATTTCTATGAATACGCCTGGTATTGTCAGTTAAGTTGTTTTAGAAAACTCTCAAATGTCAAATGAGCAAATTTAGATATATTTATACGTATTAGCATCTGGAAATGGCTCTCAGTATCAAACTTTGATTTATATTTTAAGATTTTGAATTGGACAAACTATTTTATTGTGTATTATGTATCATAGGAATACTAAATTTTAAATCAAAATTATGTATAAACAAAATGTTCTTTCTATCTATTGTTGTGCCCATCAGGGTCCTTCAAGTTACCATAACAGTGTAGCACCTTTTGTAACGTATGGAATGAAATAAATTATTGAGCCGTGATGAGTAAATAGATGTCATCCGCGGAATACACGTCATATCGAGAAGTCGGCAACCTGTGCCTAGCAGTGAGATACAAAATAACCTTAACCCTTTTATAAGGAAAGGAGAACATTAAAATTTAAGCTTCATACATTTGTGGGCCTTTTTTCGAAGTGCCGGACAAAAAGAAAATAATTTTACGTATTTTTAGTACTAGTCATTTAGCACAATAGTTAATATGGCACCAAAGTTGTAAGATTGCTGTGAGCCAAGTTATTGAATTTAGAAAATTCGTCATTTTCATATTATTTATTCATTTCTGGAGGAAGCTGGAATGTTATCATCTCGTGTCGAATTTAATCATAATCATGGAAATTGCCCTTCAGTGTGATGCTATCCAGCAAAACCCAGTATAATGCAATGATTATGACTTGCAGAATAAAATGTATGCAATAAGTATAAATTTGTAGCGAAGTATCCATCTTCAGTTGGACTATGGATTGCCAAACAATCGCTATGGGATCATGAGGTTCCTCTGCGCCACTTTCTCTCTCGTCATGGTTACTAAATGGGTCATGGAAACGATCCAACAGTAGAATGATGTGCAAAACAATTGCCTATGAAAGTCGGGAATCGTCTTCTTTTAACTATTTTGCCAAACTGCAATCGTCTCAGCGTGACGATAATTGCAAAAACCCGTTTTGTTGGGACTTTTGTTCAGCAGTAAATTGATGTGGGCCGATAATTTCAAACGTGAAGTTAGAAACTAACGATTTTACAGTTTCTATCAGGACGTGTTCCACAAATTATGGTGCACGTGATACAAATTCGACAACCCATTACGCTTTGCCATTAATTTGGCAAATTAACACTAATCGTATGCACGGTGCGAGTTTGCTAACGCTCCCCTAGGCGCTGTAAATATTGAGAGCTGTGCGTACTACATTTGATATTGTGAGGCCCTACTACTTATACCTATACATATCTGTCTATCTTTTTCAGTTTGGTAGGAGTTGGAGAGAGAAATAGAATCAAATATATACGCACATTTAAAGGACCTCTGATGAATAAAACATAAAATCAATTTCTTAAAACGTCACAGTCGTTGGTCTTTGACTAACAGTTTAAAACTTATTTTCATTTTATTTGGATGCTAGAGTTAATTAATTCGGAGTTTGGATCAAGTACCTTAGTTTTTATTTGTTACCCATATTTCGGCACTGTGCAAGCGCCATGATCACGATAGAACTGATGTCTATTCGGGTGAGTAGTTGTTATGCAGACAATTCTATTAAGGCCAAGTTCATATAGCTTAGGATTACCCTCCGTCGCAGTCTTTTATTACACACTATACAGGTACCACTGTTTGAAAACTCACTATTATTACACTTCTGTTCTCGACACACAACACTTATAGTATTCATATCTAGTACTTAGTAGTATACTGTAATTGTAATGTAACAACCTATGATCATCCCAGTGTATGGCAAAGGCCTCCATCATTGAATTTGAATTACCACAGCAATAAGGTTATGTCTTGGCTGTGGCACAGAAATTCACAGAATAATACTCCAACTCTTGGTTGTAGTGTGTTCATGATGAAATCAAAGGCTAAATTCGACTTGATGTTCGTTTACTTATATTAAAATATTTAATATACAATTTTATAACTGTCAGCGGTGCAACATATTTTGAAGAGACATGAAAGGAATGACAGGTAGAAAAAGATGAGCGAATATGACATAGACATAGTGTAATTTGCTACGGTGTACAGTTTCAAAGTCCAACATTGCTTTGATCTATCACAGTAAACACTTTTAACATTGTAGAAACAATACATAAGCGAAAAAAAGACAAAACGCCAACTATTGGAATAAATTGGCACTTATTTACCCAATTTGGTCGATTGTTAGTTGGCGTTGTTGTTCAAACTAAAATTGGTAGTTTCTGTCGGTTTAATGTCTTTTAAAAAAAAAATATTGTTGTACGACCAAATTTAAATTTATTTGAAGAAAATAGACTGTCAGTCCAATATCTTAAAGAAGCAGATATTTTTCTTATTTGATAGGATCAACCCTATCGAACCAATAGAATCCAACTGGAAAAAGTTTTGCGTCGTAAAATTTAAAATGTACAGACAGGTCAACCTACCCAAAAAGTTAAAGGAATTGATTTTCAACTTTAAGTCCAGCAAGTGGAGATCAATATCAATTGAGAAAATTTTACGTTTTGTGGTAGGTTGACGTGCTGTTGTCTGTACGTATAACTTTATCTAATCCTATCTAATCCTAATTCAGACTAATATTATAAATGCGAATAAGAGATTCTAATTTATTTGTTAGGTATTTTCGCCAAAGCCGCTCATCCGATGATCATAAATTTTAATTTAAGTAGAGAGGAGGTAATTTATTTTTCAATGAAACTTTTTGTCTTATTGTCCAATTTGCTACAAACTTTCCAGTATTGTTCATTATGTAGGAGGAAAGCTTGAAAAGCAATATACCTGTACATAAAGTAGTATATAGAAGGACTTAATTAATCAATTGGGGATCCGCTAACACTATAATTCGTTTTAATAATGTTAGGAGTAAAAAGATTCAAAGTAAAATATTTTGCAGAGCCAAGTCATGCCATACACTTTCCAGTCTCTTCCTCCCCGTTTCTAGCTATAAAGTTGTTCATAGATATGTTGTACTTGGTAAAAAATATGCAGCATTAGCACATAATATAGCAAAGTTAATATGAAAACTATTAGAGATATCTAGGGTTTGCAAGTTAAAGAACAGCCCACCGGCATTCAGAATAAAGAAGAATAGAAGTATTTTTAACGACTTCCGGTGAAAATAGGTAAGATGAAGACATTATTTAATCAAAAATATAGTCTATTAATTCACAAGTGATGTGAAATTATATGACACCAAATTAAGTTGGTCTGCGTTTGCGTTGTATAACTGCAGAACCCCAAGCGTGGCCCTTGACCGGTTTTTTACTAAATGGGTCAACTCCGTATCAGAAACAGACTTTCAGTGTTATGGATGCCTATGTAGCTTCATTTGAAAACCGCTCACCTAATGTATCAGTGTGATTACTGCAATTACGATAAAAGCCATTCAATCAGTATATGGAGTCACTTGATATATTTGCTGCATGTCTCTTAAATTTTGGCGGAGTGTGGAATTAAAGAGTAAAATAATTTACAGCTTAATCCTTCCTTGTAACTCGGCTAAATTGAAATTTCACCAATCTGTTTTTCTATTAAATTCATTAATGAACATATTGCTGTAAATTGTAGTAAGGATTGCATCGTTAAAGTGGCAGTGGCGGGACACAGCGCGGAGAACCGATGGCCGTTGGGGCGGAAAGGTTCTCGAATGGCGACCGCGTACCGGACGACGTTCCGTGGGCCCCTACAAGGTGGACCGACGATCTGGTCAAGGTTGCGGGAAGCCGCTGGATGCGGACAGCACAGGGCCGATCGTTGTGGAGATTCTTGGGGGAGGCCTATGATCAGCAGTGGGCGTCGTTCGGCTGATATGATGATGATGATGATGAATGCTGTAAAAATTAATATAATGTGTTTTTTATGTTACACTTTTATCACTTCAATTTATTCAAGATGTAACGGGATTTATCGCGAACATACCTTATTTTATTTGCCTGACGTTTCAACCGAGTTGCATCGGTCGTGGTCACAGGCTGACTGGTACAGCGATGCACTCTCTTGGTGTGGAAGGTAGATTTGTATAAAACTACCCCAGAATATTTATTCTGTGGGCGGTAGATTAGTCCAAAAATACCCCCAAATGTTTATTTCGCCAAGCACTGTCACACACTATACCTACTGACCGTGTCCCTATATTCCGCGAGGTCACTGCCTCGTCTGTATTCTGGTGCATATTTAACCGCAATCCCATACGAGGCTGTGTTTTCTCAATCACTGGATTCCATGTCGCAGATAGTTTGTAATTGTCTTCCCGATTAAAATTTTTGTATTTCTTGATTTTAATCGCTTCACGCACTACTCTCGAATAAAAGTGGCGATCTGTGGAGAGGACTTGCGTTTGATGAAACTTAATCCAGTGATTTGTGCCCGATTCTAGCAAGTGTTCCGCTATCGCTGATTTGTTAGTATTGTGATTTTTGACGGCAGTGATGTGTTATTTGACCCTTTCAGCGATAGTCCGCTTCGTTTGACCTATATACGAACTACCACAACTGCAGTTGATTTTATAGATACCAAGTGTTTGCAGTGGTAGTATATATATCACAATAAAGTCAGAAGTCTGTATTAGAAAATAACAAAAAAATGGTTGCCTGTAAAGTCGGTTTTACGGGCGAAGATTTTACGTGACAACGTCTTTTTCTCGGTAGAATATTTATTGATATGAATATAATTAAATTGCACAATAGGAACAAGGAATTGAATGAAAATAAGAATTGCACAAATTTTAACTATAGAAAATCTAAGCACTCCACATTTTCACTACAGACACAGCTGACGATACTTTAACCACACGTGTGAACTTGTATTATGACGCTTTCTTGTTTTTCCAACGCCAAGAACGTTCGAGAAAGACAAAGACAGAGACACAAGCATGCGCCGATTCAATGCGCCTAATTCTCTAGTGCTGCGCGCGCGGCAGACCGATCATAGTTGAGTGGGAGAGAGACGCAAGGCATTCGGCGGGCCTCTCTCTCGTTCGGTGACTCATCGTAACGTTACCGAGCGTTACACTTTTTCATAAGTGACTCCCAGCCGCAACCTAATTTAAGACGTTGTCACGTCAAAAGCCTCACTGTTGTAATTTTAAAAGTTATTTTATTTTTATTGTATTCAGTTACGTGAATTAAATAAACTCTCAAACTGTTTCGGTTGTCAATTTGTCTCCATTCAGTTCATTTCATTTGTTTTGTTTAAAAATTCTAATACACGTTCTATTTCAGTTCAGACTTTTTTCTTTAAAAGATCAATGACCCTGTTTCAGTAACAATATCATTGCTTCTGATTGTTTGCCCTTTCAATACAAATGGGATATTATTCCGTAAAATAGAATGCTTGCTTGATCCTTAACAAATGCACTATACCCTGAAAGGGCGAGTTTATCCGGATTCTCTTGGAGTTATTTTAGTTTCATTTGGAAGAATGGATCGCGACATAAGATTGAGGGTTAAAAGACGTGTTTTGTTTTTATTATACTAGATTTACTTATTTAAATTCAAAAGTCTCCAATTTGTTGTGCACCAAAGGATAAAAATAAGGTTTCTAAAAGCAGTTCATTTATTTAGTTTGGTAAGCTAAAATTGAGTCTTTGATACTTACTTTTCAAATAAGTATAAAAGAGAGAGTTAAGCAGTATTATAGAAAACAGTAGAATCAAATATTGCACTTACAACTTACTGTGCCTTTTCATCGGAAACTCTTAAAAAACAAGGTACTTGGTTGAAATCTAGAGACCACTAATCTAACTCACGTAATATTGTGTGCTGCATTAAAAATGAAAAAAAATAATACATTATCTATAACGCTCCGTTGGTCTAGTGGTTTGAATACCGGGCCAAGATATCGGGGTCCCGGGTTCGATCCCCGGGTCGAGAAACAAAAAGTTTCGAATTTTCGAACATTGCTCAGGTTTGTTATCCACCCGTATTTGGCAAGCGTGGTGATTATGCCAGTACCCGTCATTGCTGTGGTAACTTGAATCCAATGATGGAGGCCTATTCTCTGCAGTGGGATGATTAGAAGCTATTACTTTACTTTTTAATCTAACTTTATTTATTTATCTACATTATTAGGAAATTTGATATGACTTTAATTCTTTGATTCATCATCTGAGCCAAACGACGCCCACGGGTGGACCATTGCATCCCTTAAGGATCTTCACAACAATCGGTCTGGACATTGGCCTCCCCTAAGGATCTTCACAGCAATTGGTCTAGCACCACTCGCATCTAGAAGCTTTCCACAACCTTCGACAGATCGTCTCTCCACCTGTTGGGGCCTACCCACAGATCGTCGTTGGTCACTATTCCAGAAGGTTTTTGCCCCAACGGCCATCGGTTCTCCTTATTTTGCACCTGCCACATCAAGGCCGCAATACTTCAAGCAATGTCAGTAGATACCTTAGTTCACCTACAGATTTTCTCATTTCTGATTCTAACGCACAGGGCAATACCAAGCATTGCTCTCTCCAGCCCTCCTTGTCCCGACTCAAAATTTGTTATTCATTTTGAAACAGATACACTACCGAAATTTTTTTTATGTAATGTTAATTAGAGGTCTGTTTGAATGATCTTGTTTAACGGTACGTTTTATACTAGTCTAAAGCAGTGTTTACAAGTCAAATATTTTACAAGCGTTTAGTTTGGTAAGCCAATATTTCGTTGCAGTGATAGCTTTTATGGCTTTTCCAATATCACGTGGAATGTATGGACAGAAATAAAAAATATCACAGACATGAAATATAGAAATATGAGTTAGGAATTTTGAATAAATTTTTTGGGTAGTCTAATTTATTGAAAACTACTCTCAAACAATGTGCAGTTAAAGAATGTAATTGCTTTGCATATTCAAGACACTGAAACATTGAAATGAAAGATATGTTTAGAAAGAACATTCGTATAGGAAGGATGTCCAAAAATTATTAACGAGTTAAGGATACCCACTTTCACCCGAACGCACTCACACACATACTTATCTACATACTTATCTACACACTTAAACACACACACACACACACACACACACACACACACACTCACAAACACACACACACACACACACACACACACACACTCACACACACACACTCACACACACACACTATTCCGTATTACTTTTATAATTAATTATTTATTTAGATTTTAACTTTTTGGCCCTTTGACTGTATCATGTTCCAGTAATAAATTGGAAATCCGTAATTGGCTGTAAGAACGATCTGTATAAGTGTTTTGTATTAGTTTTTTTTAAGAGCTGTGGATTTTGTTGGAATATAAAATAAAATAAAATAAAATAAAATGTTTACGGATTAAGTACGCGTTTAGTTTTGAACACTTTACAGCGTTCATGGTGACGGGTAGACTAAGGTGTTGTTTGTCTTTAAGATGGTTTTATGTAATTTTTATCGTCAGTTAAGTTCCCTAAATAATAACATACATTTCTTTCATACCTGGATGATAGAAATTTGCGCGGTATTTTCTTTTACTAATTAATAGGCCTTCAATTAAATCGCCTAAATATTTACGAGTCTTCCTAGGCTGTTGTCCTCTAAAGCACGTCACAAAGTCTGTTAGGCCCTACAAAGCGGTGCGGTTAGATTACGCAAACAATGGACGGCCTTGTTAATGGGACGAATCGAACTCCCGTAGGGACTTGCGATGTCGATAATCGAACATCGATATACGATCAATTGGTTTTGTATCTAAACTTTTTGCGTTGCTTATTTGTCTAATGTAGTATTACTAACATTCAGCTAACCTACATTTAGCATTGCAGTAAAAATCAGGCTAAGTTGTAAATTCAGAAAATATGATATAGCTGAGTTAAGGTTTTTCGAATTTACTTAAACATTAAATTGTAATGTATATTAACGGATTTAAATCGCGTTAAGGATAACACTGACAAAATTGGCAACACCTGTAGCTTTTTTGAGGATCGGATATTTTCACAGACTCTATATTGTAAAGTTTACTTTTATGACGTAATTGTTACGGGGTTTCTATCATGTACCAGGTTTTTTTTTCTAATATTACGGCACTGTTTTAAGCGCCAGAGTCACGAAAGAACAAGGTACAAGGAAGAACAAGGTTAAAATTCCGTAACAACTAACAAGGCCGGGTATTGAACGCGGGACCTCGGAGCAGGCGAAACCTTGCAATCCGGTGTGTGCCCTATTCCGCCACGGAGGAAATAAGTAAAATGTCTTTGGTAAAAACAGGATTATAGATCGATATTTAATTGGTAGGTTCGTGTGATCATCTGAACATCACTAGTTGGAAGCGGTAAGCATTGATCGCCTCTGGATTAGATTTTACGCCGGCATGCCACAGGGTCATGTGGTCTCGTTAAGAATAATAATTTTGCCTATTGTATTTCTAAAATAAGGTTTGTGTAATTAAAACCTTATAAGAACCGGTAAGCATTATTATTTATATAGCGTTTTCTTTAAAGTTATTCTACTTACACCAGTGTCCAGTTTTTTTTAACATTATACCAACAAAATCACCAATTAAAAGTCAGTGCATGATGATTGAAGTTGTTCTTTTTGTGGTTTATTTTATATTTATATCTGCCATAAAAAAATAGAGTATGTTCTGAATGCGAAGCGTTTCTTCGTTTAATGTATGATTACGGCTACATATTATTCGAAATAATCCAATTATATTTTATAATTAACTACAGTCAAAAGGCCTACTGCTTAAGCAACCTGAAAATCGTTTCACAACTTTTTATAATAACTATAGAACGAAATCCATAGAGGCAATCCCTCTCTCTTTTTAGTCAGTCCTTCATGTCTGAGGATCGTGGTCAGCTTCGGGGTCGCAAGACCTTCCATGCTGACTCTCTTGGGAAAAAAGAAGCAGTGGTTTCCCGTTGCCGTCTGCCCCAGACATTTAAGAATTTATTTAAACTCCAAGGCTGCTGTAGCCTCTTCAGTCGGTTGCCCGACTGGTGGTATGGTTATTCCGCCATTGTTCGGTCGCCAGAGCCTCGTCCGTTGTCTAGCAGGGAGCACCACGGCGTCCCGAGGCCACCGCCGTCAGCTATTCGTAACGAACCACCAACGCGTGCAGGTGAGATTGACTATTGGGCCAGTTATAGATGTTATTTCCGTTCTCCCCTTACTCCAAGAAGACTTCTAGAGGCAATCACCTACAGTTTATTCAACTTCAAGTAAATTAAAAGAGGACTTACGGTTGATTGTAGTAATGGAGGAATTACTTTTGTAAATTTATTTGTGGCCAGTATTTTTAGACGCGCTTTCTTTGTTTAAAAACCATTTCCATTCTTCACAGTTCCATTTACAATCTTTCATTATTCAGTCTTATTGTCTATGGAACTCTTTACCTTTTACTGTTAAAGGATCAAAGTTCCTTCCTATCTAGAAAAGAGTCAAGAAATTATTTCTGTCACGCTGATACTGTGTATCGGACCGGTTTTGCGTAGATAAATCGTTGTATTTTATTTATTTATGTGTATGTAGGTACTGTGTATTGTAGTTTTTAAATTTATGTATGTACTCGTATATTATGTCAAAATATTGTCGTATACAATGTGTATGTCCTTTTAGTCTTAGTTTTCCTATGCCCAAAGGTTGTCTAGTAGAGTTAGCTATCAGCGATAAGAATTTTGTTTTCATATTTTCTGTATCTTGTTTTGTGCAATAAAAGTGTATTGAATTGAATTGATACAGTTTCCATTACAACATTTCGTATACAACTCTTATTTTAACTTTAAATACATTGAACTCAATGATATTGAAAAAGTATAGATAGGTAATACCCTAAAAAAGCAAACGAAATATACAGGATGAAATTTTAACCACTTTCCAAAATTTTTATAGGCGTTCAGTATTGTATTTAGAGCCCATTTATGAAGTAAAAAATGTAAATCAAGCTTTCACCCGAAAATATTTTTCGCAATATAGTTTTCAAATTTTACGGTCCTAGGCCTGATAAGGTATAAAGGGAAAATCAAAAACTTATGAATAGTATCGTAATAAATGAATAAGATGTGAATCGCGTAAAAAAAGTGTTGCTAGGCAGCCGTATCAAAAATTTTAGATTTTTTGCGGACATTTTCTAAGTGCTTTATCTTGACATTTTTGTACTGGGCTATGCCAAATTAAAAAAATACGTCATTTGTTTTTTGTCTCGTAGATTGATATATTAAAATTTGGAAAGTGGTTAAAATTTCACCCTGTATGTGCCGATGCGAGCAGCAGCACACATGCGTAATTCTTATTTTCACCAAATTGTTAGTTGATGTGAAAGAGATGACATAATTTATACACTAATAACAACAGAGACAGAATGCTAATCTCAGTTCGACTTATGTGCAAACTGAACGTCACTTGTTGACCCATCGCTGCACGTTTGTCAAAGACTAATAATTATAAACACCAAAACAGAAGGTACAAAAGTGTTTGTACAGGTAGTACCTACTACTTGTAACTGTATAACAATAGACTTGAATGTTAATTTCCAACTAATAAAGCCGTTTTAGTAGCGATCCAGAAAATGATTTTCATCGCATTACTTGTCATGTCAAAAGTTTCACATTTCTAGCCCTGAACTAGTCATATATCGTATACAATTTATAATAATTACTGTTAACTATTGAAGCGTTAGCCTTTGATCAAAAAAAGATTTTTGTATCCATTTTTCTCTATTACCAACGTCTGAACGATTCTACAAATTGATGTTAAATTCAATAGGTGAAAATATAATTGCTCCTCGTAAAGTGATTGAGAATAAAATTTTGTTTTTGTTACTAATTTTGTGTTGATATTAAATAATTCTTCTAAACTAAACAGTTTTATTACTGGCAAAGATATAAAATGGAAAACTAGGTCCTGAAAAACGGTCTGACCAAATTAGCGCCAACTGGAACATTGAGTGCCCTCTCAATTAAATAGCATTTAACTATACATAATGCGCATAAGGTCCAATTTCCACTGAGGAATGATACTTGACAACCAGCTTTGTAGATTCCATCGCCGACTTTTTGAAGTGTCAATTTTGAAGGAGTGTTTTTCTAGTTCTTTTTTTAATCTTAGTTTGCAATTCACAAAAGAAGCCTAACAGAAAGAAAGTTTTAATATAGACGGCATCTTAATCCCAAATTGTCCAACATTTTATTACATAGTATCTAATAGATAAGAACTTTAGCTCCATCAATTACTCAAGAGAAGCGTATCGATGAAGCCGTGGCGTGGTCCTTCGAAATCTGATCGTCCTTGAATAAAACTCAGTCTGTTCACTATTGAGTTATGTATACACATAAAAAAAACTTTAAAAATAGTACGCGTGTAATATAGGGTATTATATAGGGTATCTTTTCAATAAACAATATTCCGTTACATAATAAAACTGTAAAAAAAAACACATTCAAAAGCGTGTCGGACCACGCACAATAATAATATATGGTATTTTCACGACGCAAATTAATATCCGACATACAAAATTTTGTTGTTCTATAATTTCACATAGTTTGTTTCAATTTAATATAACAGACTTTCAAAGCATGTAATTTGTTTGAAATTTTCTATTAGTACGTTTTATAAATTGGTTGAGTGCCTTCATCTATTATTGCAATTAATTGATTTGGGGTTTGAGGCTCTTGTGAAAGCGCCGACGAATACTAAATAAGAAGAAGTGAGTACCTAGTGCTTGAAACTAAAAACAAATTGTCGAGCAACGAGCAGCCAGTGTGATGCATGATAAACTAGTAGAGCGAGTCCTCGATGGCAGCGTAAACTGTTAGTAATCAACTATTAATGTTTGCATCCTCTGTGGTATGTGATGACAAATTGTATCACGTACCAATGGGACGTGATATTGAGTTAAAACAATAACTTCCTTGAAGATAGTCACGCTTGCCTCTCTTGTCACGTATTGTTATATACCTAGTATATAAGACGAGCCATCATTGGTGAATAAAGAACGATGCCGCGGAAGACTTGTATCATTTAGAGTCTACTCCTAATCCATTACACCTCTTTTGTTTACACTTCTATTGTACGTTTCTTCCTCGCCTGTGGTGGGACAATAGTTTGACTCCGTTAGTCGGGACGGGTTGTTATTAGTGTAGGCTGTGTACAGCAGAGGCGCGAGGACCAAGCCCTGCGGGACACCACCTGTAATAGCTCTAGGAGAAGAGAGCGTTTTGCCTACATGTGTAGGCCTTGTTACGTGTAACTGTCTTTTATAAGGTTCGGCACTGTTGCAAGCATGATCACGGAAGAACTGATTATAGCTAGATGTTTTTATTTTCCAAAAAACAAGTGTCTCAATAGTTCTAAATATATAATCATTACAAATGCCAGGTTATTCTTACACTCTAAGCCAGCGTTACCCATCGGTACCGGGCCATCAGAATAAAATACCGGGTCGCATCATTCCCACCTTGTTTATAAAATAATACCTACTCTCGAATGACGCATGGTTAATATTCTACTTAAACTTTCGTTATTTTCGGGGAACTTGTATTCTTTAGTAAAACAGGCAGCGCGCGAAGTATTCGACTAAAATTTAGTGATTAAATGTGTGTTATTTGACCTAATGGAACCAGTTTAGTTTTAAAAGTATGTTTAAGTGGGTCATAAAGAGGCACTGTGAAAATTACCGGGCCTTGGCAGAACAATGTTTGGGAAACACTGCTCTAAACTATAGTCTTCACAGACGATAGCACATTCGGCTAAACACAGGAATATCTTATGTCGCTGGAATAAGTGCTATTTTTGCAAAAAAAAAACTCCGTGCAGCTACTGTACCATGTTTAAATTGAACATGACAAGTCCTATACTGTTAGAGAAAAAAAATAATTAAAATATGTATATGTTATAAATACGCTGTAATTATAACAATTACATTATCAAGCAATAAGCAATAAGTTTCCTTGTTTATTAACAACATTTATACTTAACCACGTAATGTTATAAATTCTAGGAAGAATTTATAACATTTCGTGGTTAAGTATAAATGAACTGAAATGCTTAACTTTGTAAAATTGTATTTAACAAAAAGTCAATAATTTCAATAATGCCAACATTGAACTAATAATATCTAAATTTGCTTATTATAAACTCTACGGTCTAGGTAGAATGCTATAGCAGTGGCAATAAAAAACATCTCTTTTGGTAACTCTGACATGCAGTAGCGATAATCCATAACATAGCCCCGAAATGGATTTGGGAGCAAACAAATTGACAGGGATATAATAGATTGATAAACAATTGAAAACTGTTTACTTTGTGAAAAAAATATACTGATTTAAACTTCCATGGTCACTATCACTAGAGTTAATTGATTTTATGAGTTCCCGAAACTAAGGTACATGGTATAAACCCCGTATCAATTAACACAAATAAAAATATTGTGAATAATCAGGTTTTGCTTAATGTGTCCAATCCTTTATCATCATCTGTCTGTGTCAGTCCACTGCTGGACATAGCCTTCTCCAAATTTTAATTGAAGTTACCACATCATTGGGTAAAGGCATAATCACCACGCTTGCCAGATGCAGTTTTTCGAAAATTCGTAACACTTATTGCCTGACCCGCAGATCGAACCCAAGACCCCAAGATCTTGGCCTAGTACTCAAACCACCACGAGACATCATCCAAAAAATGGATGTCACCATATTGACCGACAGACCGGAAATATTTTTACTTATTTATTTATTTAAAACTTTATTGTACAAAATTAACAAATGTACAAAAGGTGGACTTAATGCCGTGCGGCATTCTTCATTGGGCTAAACAGAAACGCTTTGTGGGCAGTGCAACAGATAAGAAATAAATAAATTATAAAACAAACTAAATACTAATGCAAATTTATATACATAAATACATAAAACAATATATAAGTAATAACAATAATATAAATAAATAGATACAATATATAATTTGTCTTTATATCAAATCGATTTGTTAAATTGACATGTTTAATTTTTGTATGTTTAAATAAATGAATGACTAGTTTGTATACCTGACTATTTATGTATGTATAATATAAATAAATAAAAAAATACGAAAATAGTAAAAATAGTGAAATAAAACATTGGACTACAGCAGTGAGTTGATTACCTCTAATAAGCTTGAACTGTGTGACGTTGGTGAGTATTAGGACAAGGCGTAATCAATTGTCATTCCGAGTTCTCAGAAACTGTAAGGGAGAGAACATTTTTCACAATCAGTTTAATCATGCAAAACTCTTAAAAAAATCAAATTATTGATAGTTGCTCAACCTAACACTATAGACAACTGTCCCAAGTTACCCCTATTCGCAATTACAATCTATAAAAATTGAAATAACGCTAAAACATCAAATACATTTTATCCAGTTATGGATTAACTAAAATTTATATTAGACAATAAACAAACATAACCTATTATATGGGAAATATATCACTGAATTTATGTTTTGCTGCACAAACTGAATTTATGATGAAGATTTCAAATTGAATATTTATGTGCTACAATACTAAACAAATAAACAACGACCATTTTTTGTAACTATTTGTGCTCTTTTATAAAGTAGAAATTGTTATGCAGAGAATTCCATGCCGTCACACTACTTCGTAAAGATAGAAAATTATATAAAAATAAATTAACTTTTCAAAATCTACCCAATGTGGCAGATTGTCTTTTGGTGTCGGGTTTTTAGGTATAAAAAATCCTGTTTAACGTCTTAAACGCTTGTAGACTTTTTAGGGGGAGTTGTCCCCATTTTAATTATGTCTGACAAGCGGATAATAAAGCTGCGACATTTTTCAAGTAGGTACCTATAATTAATTAGACCAATCCAAATAACATATTTTTTAATTGACGCTGTAGAAAGACGTCCTATACGCAAATGGTCAGTGAGCTGACTTTGACCATGTCAGAACTTTGTAACCGGTTGTAAATAGTTGCACAGAACGGGACTACGTAATGAAAAGCTAGTAGAAGTAAAATGCATAGCTACACACAACTGCCATTTTTGAATTAGCACCAATTATTGTTGAAGCGATTTATATTCGAATTACATTGATTACTAATTACAAAAGAGTTCTAAGTGCTAAGTACACTTGTTTTTTTTTTGTTAATAAGGTGCCTTATAGTATTATTGACCTGTTTTAAATCATGTTGGTTTCTTGAATTTACGCGAATACTATCCTCGCATCTAATCGGTTTTTGCCATTTCGTCTCGAGGTTTAAAACACTCAACAGCGTTTGTAGAATTAAATTTGGAACCCTAATAAACGCGAATGAAATTGAAAAATGTATTGTATGTTCTACATCTTTCATTATAACGTAAATATATCATAGTCAATGCAAGTGCGAAGAAAAAAAAGCATTTAGTGGCATACGAGTTGCAGTTGTTGGGTAATTACATGTTCCTTTTTTATTTAAATCTATTGACGAACCATCAAACCTACAATGCTCTTTAGAAAAGTTAAAATTTGTTTTCTTTTAAGTACGAGTAAAAGCGCAAAATTTTTAAAACTGCCGCTTTAAAGTTGAAATTCCCGTTACACCGATCCGCAAACTCGACGACACATAAAACGAATCCTTATAAATGCTTCTTGTCCCGTTTTCGCTTAGCTGCCAATTCACAACTGACAAACTTTTCCGTGACGCAACTAAAATAAAATTTTACTACGAATAAAAAATCTAGCTTTCCGAAACCCAAACACCTAATAAAACATTTACAGGCCGAATAACAAGAAGTTAAATAAAAACAAAAGTAAAGTGCCAGCGAGTTGTATCAACTCTTTAAGAGAACGTTCCACTTAAGTCCGTTTAGATTAAACCCTCAACACAAAAGCTGTCAGCGACCCCTATCGTTTGTCAAAATTGTTTGAGGCATTGTCGCCTTTATTGCACGAAATAATACCGACCATCCTAGCATGAAAACTTTGTGAAGAATGCAAAATGGGAACAATTGGAAGAAGCAATAAACACACATTGTTTTTCATCTTAAAATGTAATTCATGACGGTTTTTCTCATTTCATATTTTATTACGTGATGTAGCGTTGACCCAGTTTTCTTTTGGGGAAATTTTAACTGTGCCATTATTAATAAGTTTTTATTCTTTAGGAGTGTATTGTTTCTAAATTTGGCAATTTATTTACAAATTGTCTTGTACACAAGTGGGGTCGAAAAGCTATAAACAAGGAAAATAATCCTACACCAACATATTAACCCACAAAATGGACCACTTTTTCATCATCACCAACTCATCCACTGTTGGGCTCAGGATTCTTTGAAAGAAGGACTTCAATATAATCACCACGCTTACGGCCGGTCCCAATAATCTATCTATCTTCAGTTTTGGCATATCGGAGATAGAAAACATCTTCTGTCTCTGATTTTGCCGTCCAGAGAAACAAAGACAAAAGTAGTTTTCTATCTCCAATAGGCCAAAACTGAAGATAGATAGATTATGAGGACCGGCCGTTAAGGCGATCACAGTTTACCAATTGTTCACACAAGAACAACCAACAGAGGCACGCGCGTGCGTCTAGTAACCCGGGTCCACCAATTTATGCTCTAATTATCTTTGTAATCTGCAAGAAACGCAAGTACACCATATTTTATGAAGAACCGTTTTACATTCACCTGCAACATCGTAAACACCAATGGTAGAGAGAAGACGCCGCTGAAGTGGCAGTACAGTAGGCTGGTCACGTCTGCCGTAGAACCGACAACCGTTGGAGCACTGTTGGATGAATTCTGGAGTGGAGACCGCGTTTAGGCAAGCAAAGTGTAGGACGCCCTGTGACTCGATGGAACAGAAGGCGCTATTCTTTTTGTGTACAGACTTTGATATGTGATGACAAATTGTATCACGTACCTACTTATGGGACGTGATATTGACTTAAAACAATCACCTCCTTAGAGATAGTCACGCTTGCCTCTCTTGTCACGTATTATTACTCGTAAATGTATAAGACGAGCCATCATTGGTGAATAAAGGACAATTCACGGACTTGTATCATTTAGAGTCTACGTCCCAATCTATTACAACAAGACAACACTTTTTATCGGTAAATTACTTTTGTTAACAAAGGTATGTTTAGCTTTAACTACCAAAATAATTTTGAGAAATAATAAGAATTTGTGTATTTTTGGAGAAAACTCAAGTGTGGTAAGGGAACATTTCTATTAACTTATAACCTGGAGAGGTTATAAGAAAAACTTATATTATGTCGTTCAAAATTCTAGCTTTAAACAAGAAAAATAGTTGGGAGGTTATTTCGCACGTTGAAACATTTATATTCGCCGCCGTTTCAAAAGAAAATTTCAATAAAAGACTAAGAAAAACATAATGTGCCGTCGTAGAAGTCACAGTTCAAAATATACCGACACTCATGTGCTGACCTGTAAGTTTGTAGATGTATCTGTAGTAGATAGTAATAAAATTCACATGTGGATTTGCTATGGAAAGAGCTATCTTGCAGTCAATCAAACTATGTTTATTGAGAAATAAATTGTTACCTACACGATAAGCAAACACAGAAATACTTGTGTACTTATATGATGTTTTTTATTTTCATAGTGTTTTATGGCCTGAACTCTATATTCGAACCAAAAAGGCCGATTTACACGTGATTTCCACCCTGGCTCCTAACACAATGGCGAAAGCAGTCGCTACTACCTTTAGACACCGTTTGGACAAGAATTAGTGGTGTTTTAAGTTTTCTTCGGCATCATACTGGTGACTAATATCTAGCAATTGATTAACGTAGGCTTTTCACGAAAAATAAAGTATAGGTCGTAAGCCTTTCAGAAACTCCAACTTTTCACTACTAGTTAATAGCCAATTTTCAGTCGCTGCCATGCAATTAATCTTCGTCAGTCATAATGCACAGATTTAAAATTGGTCGCTTAATCCCTCAACCCCCAGGAGGCACGCGCGTGCCGCGATAACAATTGATTTCAATTGTGTCTGGAATAACTCACGATCGAGGGATTAAAACTTAAGTAAAATAATTAAAAAAATATATATATATACTACTAGACGACCTTTAATCACACTGGCCATTGATCTAAACAAAATAAATATAATCATTAAAATAAAAAGGGTCTTATTAGCTGATCTTGTTGAGCTAGACACGGGTCGAGTCCCGTAGAAATTACTGTGATTATGCAAAGCTGGCGCAGCGAACGGTTCGCTCATGCGTGCTTTCACAAATACCTTCAGATTTTTCACATTTCATCTCCCATTCGCATCGGTGTTGCAAAGGAAAAAGTGCTTTCGAAATGCAAGAAACGTACAAACTAGTGACATACTTTTTGCAGACGTGATATTAACGAGTGCCGCGTTGAAGTCGTATTAAGTTCGTCGTGTAACTGTCCAGAGATCTATCCATAAACATAAGGCAAAGATTCATTAAACGCGATTGATGTAACTAAAGACGCGGAAATATTGCAAGGAAGTACAAGGTGCCTATTACTTGCAAAAAATACTCGTAGTTTTTTATAGACCTTTGTGATTTTTTAAAAGGATTGCTGTATTTTGTTTAAAACTTCTACCATTAGTTTCTGAATTTGCAGTTTTGCATGTGCATCCTTCCTCAAAAGATGGCATTGGCTGTATGAAATAATACGATTCGTCAGTATCTTATTCGATCTAATTGGTATTTTTCTCAAGATATCTACATGCGAAAACAATTGCTTTAACACTTTTAAATTAGTTGATATATTTTGTGCTATACGCATTAAATTGAAATACTAATCTTTTTTCGCCAATTTGCGGCGCTTACCTTTGCTATTAAAAAAGATATAGCTGCAGGTGATATCTAATTTCTATAAGATCGACTCAAAACTATAAATTATTCATATTCATATTCATTTATAATTATTATCGATATCAGCTATCGGATTTTGAAACTGAATATTTTTCTAACTTTCTTTACATTGGTGTAGTGGTCTGTATTTTTAACATTGAATACACCTATAAATCGATGTGTTCTGAAACTATATCTTTTATCATGATATCATTGTAATTCATTTTTCAAATCTGACTCGATTAGGTAGGTACTATAAGTGTCATAAAGATATTTCAATAGTCTTTCTTTTTAATGAAGGTAGTAATAATTTTAGTATTTGAACTTGAATAAATTTGTCTCAGACATTGTCTCAAATCAAACCCGCATCTCGATGCATACCGGGCGCGGCGCTTTACCAATAAAGTCACCGAGACGCTTCGTCACTTGATTCTTATTGATGAATACTTTAAGCTTACTGTTTTAATTATGCCCTTTCGACTTGTGTATTTTGTAATTTAAAGCTGTTTGTTATCCTTGAAAATAAGAAAAACATAAATACAATGGGGGCTATCGCTAGTGAATTTGCAACTAAAGGCGCTAGTGTCGCGTGAGGTCCAATATCATTCACTTTGTACTGGTTTTAGCGGAGTTTATTGCATAAATTATAATTTCTTTAATTTACCTGCTGAAAAGTGATCTCCTTCGTAAAATATCGCAAATATGGATTATTTGGCGATTAATGTGAACGCTTTAAAAGCGGAATTAAGAAAAAGCGCAAAAATAGGCGGCCTCAAGAGCAACTATTTCAGAAGTTAGTTTGTTGATATCAAGATAGTTATTTATAAACAATATAACCTTAATTAGATTCAAGATATAACACTTTGTTTCGGCGCCAATCGCCTTTGACAGCTATACCTCTGGACCTCAGTCTACAGTGGCGCCAACTGGTGAGCAAAGAAACGGTAGTCCCCATTCGTGCAGTGTAATCATTAGATAACCATAATAACCTTTATTCCCACTAGTTCTGTTGGACAGTTCTGTTGACAGAACTAACGGGAATTTTCATCCCACTAGTTATTTCTCACTGTCAGATTAAAATTTTCTGCAAATTGTATAATATATTGTAATGAGTGTATGAGAGTTACATGGTCAGCAGCAGAGGTCACGTGTTAGAAATGATTTTATATTAAAAAACGCTGCAGGATGGTCTCAGAATTCGTCTATATTCTAGGCCAATATTTCAAAATGTAGCAGAATTCAATAATACGGTGTGTAATAGTATTTTTCAGAGTGAAAAAATAAAATGTTTTTACTAACTATTAATCTCTCTCAAATTATTTATCTTATTAATTACAAAGTTGTAAGGTTTATTATTATACTTAATTACATATTTTTTTCGTTCTTTAAAAATTGTACTAGTGATTCACAACCCATCTTCAAACATCTACATGTAAAAATCCATCTCGGACAAGTATTAAGTATAATTATAAGATTAAACGAACTTACCTTAATTAAGTGAAGTTCAATCTAAATTATACGAAGTAATATGTAAAATAATATAAGTACAAGAGTAAAAAAAACACTGGTCCCAAGTGGCACCAAACAGTTCTAGATGTCTAAAGAAGGGATTTAACGAACCGATAGTACCGATTGAAACACAAGTTTGCCTCCACTGGGCGGGATTAAGAGGAGGCATAACACTCGTTATTTGTTGTGTTGGAACGAGACCATTTCGCTTTCTTATAAGTTTGTTGCTCACAAATTACTTTTTAAACACTTAGCTACACAATTGCTACCATTAAGAGCGTTTACGTCACATGGCAATACAAAATTTAAGGTCCAAGTATTGAAATTGAGAACAATTACTTACTTTTGGTTTTTGGAACTGACTGTTATCTACATTGATATGAAAAACATTTTTTTTTTAATAAACAATGGGCTTGCTCTTGACTACATACTTAATTATACGGTTCAGAAGAAGCACAAGATGGAGCGAGCTTACCCAGAGGTACTGGTTCTCCCACACACCAGCGGAACACAAAAAAGCTGATTGGCGCTGGACTCCGGCAGGAGGGTGGTAGCATCCAGGCGGCCTCTTACGAAGCCTACCACCACAGAGGGATCTGTTAGCCGTCATCATTGGTTGGAAAACCAAAGATGCCGTTGCCCAGGGTGGACCACTAGGAGGTAGATCCCACCACCCCAAATGTCTTGATTTAAATCGTGCTTTTGATGTACATATTATTTTATTCTTTCCAATGATACTTAAAACGTATAGAGATCAAAGAACTCGATCAGATCTATCAATTCGTAAGTAAACCATTTGGCAAAAAATTTTGATATTGCCATATAACCACTTGATGATTACCCTTGGTGGTGGTAAGAAGACATTGAAGTCTTTTTATGGCACTTGTTTGTCACTTACGGGATGCATATGGAGAGAAGTATTCGTGCTATTGTGTTTAAACCACCACCATAGATTACATGGTGGAACTTAGTTTATTCATTTTTCTATCAACTTCGAGCTAACGGCTTTTGGAAACCATTTTATAAGCAATTAGATCGCTAGTGTAAATACATACTGAAATTATAAATGCGAAAGTATTTCTGTCTGTCTGTCTGTAATGCTTTCACGCCTAAACTACTGAACTAGCTTGGATGTAATTTGGTACAAACATAGATTAGACCATTAGGTATGAGTTATTTTGTATGTGCACGACAGAATTTCACCAACGCAATGTACACCGTGCTTTTGAACCACCTGAAAAACGAAGCTAACGTTCTGTGACCAATTCATATAACGTCTTGGCAGTGTTATAATAATATTTAATCAAGGTCCTTTTTTACAAAAATACAATTTATATGTTGCTTTAGTTTTTTCTACTTACTAAGTAAGTTCCCCCGTCCCCCGTCAGGCTTCACGTTGACTCGCGTCAGCTTAAACCAATCCAATGGGGGCTATCGCTAGTGAATTTACCACTAGAGGCGCTAGTGTCGCGTGAGGTCCAATATCATTCACTTTGTACTGGTTTTGCGGAATTTGTTGCATAAATTATAATTTCTTTAATTTACCTGCTGGAAAGTGATCTCCTTCGTAAAATATCGCAAATATGGATTATTTGGCGATTAATGTGAACGCTTTAAAAGCGGGATTAAGAAAAAGCGCAAAAATAGGCGGCCTCAAGAGCAACTATTTCAGAAGTTAGTTTGTTGATATCAAGATAGTTATTTTAAAACAATATAACCTTAATTAGATTCAAGATTTAACACTTTGTTTCGGCGCCAATCGCCTTCAGTTAAAAAAAAAATCAGTTGAAATCAGTTTTATTTCTGCAAATAGGCCCCAGGAGGCGCTTTTACACGTCCCAATTTAAACCTACCACTGCTTCGGGACAAGTCTGGGCTAGTGCCGAGAAGAAGCAGCGCAAGAAACTCGGTCACTATTGTCAGCCTCTTTTTAAATAAATTTTTACAAGGTAAGGTGATTTTTACAAGATTTAAGCAAGTATGAGCTGGGACAATTTAATGCCATACATTTCTATCATTTAAATAATCATTGACAGTGTAATAGCCCTTTTTACCACGCTTTTATTAGCTTGGGTTGTATCTATCTATGTATCTATGTATGTAATGGAATCTTTGAGCATAAATTTGACCGATTTCCAGAAGTTTGATTAATTTGAAACTTTGCACACGTATCAAGGACCGATGACAATGCAATAATTTAATAACAGTTTTCCCAGTTTTCCTCTGTAAGAGGGAGTAAAAGAGATAGAGCTAGCGCGCGATCTGTATCAATTATGTTTCCTGCATAGGTTTGGACTTACAGTCGGTAAAGAAGGAATCAAATCTTATAAACTAAACTAAAAAGTAAAAAATAAATTATAGTTAAAAAATCTAAAAAACCACGCTTTTAAAACAGATTGAACTAAAAAATTAAAAATAAAACTGTAGTAATCAATTGAAAAATTCATATTATTGTACAAAAAGCGTGGGGGGCTTGATTTAGATTGTTGTAAATATTTTATCAATAATTTACTATATCTGTGGATATCATAACAAGCACCCCACGCTTTTTGTACAATAATATGAATTTTTCAATTGATTACTACAGTTTTATTTTTAATTTTTTATTCATTAAAATTAATTTGAAATACGATTTAAGTTTATGTACAGGGAGTTCAGCAATACCCTGTGGTAATTTGTTGAAAATACGGATACAATTTCCCATAAACGATTTTCCTACTTTTCGCAGTCTGAAGCCTGGAACGGCAAGTTTATCTTTATTTCTGGTATTGAAATTGTGTACGTTACTTTTCTTAAGAAATAAATGTATGTTCTTACGAACGTAAACAATATTCTCGAGAATGTATTGAGAAAACACTGTAAGTATATTAATCTCTTTGAAGAGCTCCTTCAGCGAGTCACGGGATCGAAGGGGGTATATATCGGGATGCCTAATTATTTGTACTCCTAATTGTCATTGGCGCACAAACGATTAGCCTAAAATTTTATCGCACATTTTTACTATTCCTAAACGTGTTTAGCCCATTTTTACTACGCTTAACTTTATATCGCTGTATTATAACTTCGCCGAATATATCATAACACCTACTCTTTTGCAGTTCCAAATTTTTATTCGCAGAAAGTTAAAAACTTTATCAGCATGCATGCATGCTTGCAAAGAAGTAAGCATGCATGCAAGCAAGCAAGCAAGCAAGCATGAATGCATGCAAAAAAGCATGCATGCATGCAAAGAAGTAAGCATGCATGCAAGCAAGCAAGCAAGCATGTATGCAAACAAGCAATCATGCATGCAAACATCAATCATGCATGCAATCAAGCAGACATGCATCCAAACAATCAGACTTCCGTGACGGCTTCGGCGCTGCGGGGCTCCGGCGGTCCCACGCGTGCTTATCGTCGCAGATGGCTTACGCTCACCACCGCAGCTTCGGCTTTCTGGCCGGCTGCGCCGGCCAGCCTCAGCCACGGGGCCTCGCTTACAGCCTCCTGCTCCTCAGCCCGCGGGCCGCCTCACCCCTCCGCGCCTACGCGCTTTTGAATTACACTCTAGGGGTAGGGCAGACAAGACTGCTTGGGGTCGGTTTGTGAGCGATTCGTTTCTTAAACTTTTCTGTTTAAAAAAAATAGAGCGTAATGTCAAAAAAAGATGCTAAAACATTTTAGTGCTTTTGATATTAGACATACTGAAATTAGGGTTTTCAATTTTTAGACCAATCTATAATAGTGCGAAAACAACTGTTAGACTAAACAATAATTATACGTTATAAGTTTAGGCCAATACGGTTCGGCCAAATGAAATTAGGACTTTAAATTTTAGGCGAACCGAAGGGCACCCGATCGAAGGCCGTAAATAGCCCGTACAGCACGTTTTAGTAATATAAAAATTGACTCAATATCTGCCGCTGAGCCCCACAACAGAATTCCGTATGACGTTATGCTATGAAAGTAGCTAAAATATACTAATCTTGCCGTTTCAACATCAGTCAATTGCCTTATCTTTCTCACAGCATAAGCAGCAGAACTAAGTCTTCCAGACAGCACCCTAATATGAGCACCCCATTGCAAATGAGAGTCTACAGTTATACCTAAAAAGGTAGTTAAATCTACAGAGTTTAGTGGTTCATCTTTAACAATTATATGAGTAGCAGCAAACCTTACACTGGGCATGGTAAATTTTACACATTTTGTTTTATTTGCATTTAGTAAAAGATTATTTGTTTTAAACCAATGTAATAATTTAGAGAGGGTATTGTTAACATCATCAAATGAACATTTGCACCTCTTAGTTTTAAAAATCATTGATGTGTCATCTGCAAACAATACCATCTCACAAAGATTATGTAAATAACACGGAAGGTCATTTATATAAATTAAAAATAGCAGGGGTCCTAATACTGATCCCTGAGGGACACCCATAATAAGGGCAGAACCTGAAGACTCAGCTCCATTTATGCAAACCTTTTGTGTTCTGTCCTTAAGGTAAGAACTTATTAGATCTAAGGAATCATTCGATGCACCATAATGTTTAAGTTTTTTAAGTAATGTTACATGGTCTACACAATCGAAAGCCTTTGAAAGGTCACAAAATACACCTATGGCGCACCTTTGATAGCTATACCTCTTGGCCTCAGTCTACAGTGGCGCCAACTGTTGAGCAAAGAAACGGTAGTCCCCATTGGCTAGTCTAAATTACTAAACCTATAGTGACATTCATACGTCGCGCTTTTGTATCTAAATATTCAGTCTCAAAATAACCTTGCATTTCTGACTTTAATCAACAACGTTATGAGGGTCATATCCGAGTGTCAGAGTGAGAAGTTCTATCCGGACAAGCCTTTTAGTCTAGCTGATCTGAAATAAAATGACATCACTCTATTTTTCGTTGTATGCACGTCGTTAGAAGCGACGAAACGAATATTTTCAGAAGAAGATGGACAACAGTTACAGCATAGTCTATTTACCATTGGCCTGACTGACAAGCATTTATGGATAAAGCGTCCTGTTGGAGTTAGACAAAATGTTTCATAGTTTGTCAGAATGTTGTATATTTGTGTGTTGTAATGTTGTATACTTTTTTGTTATTGTAAATAAATTTTAAAAATAAGATAAAGGCTGGTGCTGATGAAGGCCTACCATTGCGTGTTTAAGTTTTGGTCTGTACAGCTATTTCATCTTTTTTTATTACAACGGAATAAGAATAAGAATAAGAACATTTATTTGCTTTTGAACAGGGTGCACAAAAAGTTTTTATGGTAAATAATATGATCACCTATCCAGCCATTACAAATAGCATGCATATTTAATACAATTTTTATTATTATTAGAATTAACATTATATATTTATGTCTAAAATTCGAAATACTTATACAAGAAAAAATTGAGAAATTAATTATTAAAATAATAAAACGTTATATATCAATAATTTGCGATTTGCTGATCGTCCCTGTTATTTGAAAATTCTTGAATTGAGTATAATGTGTGTGTGACTAGCCATTTGTTAGACTGCACAGACTGGAAGACTGCATTACGTATTCTACTGCTTCAGACACAGCAGTAGGTATGTTATGTTGCACTCTCTTTGTTCGCCCGGCAAGCATTCCGACTAAAAAACCTGCGATGCACAGACAACGGCAGGTCAACCTACCCAAAAATTAAAGGTCATTGAATTGATTTTCAACTTTATGTTCAACAAGTACAGATCAATATCAATTGAGAAAATTTGACGTATTGTGGTAGGTTGACGTGCTGTTGTTTGTACCACAAAACGTTGATGATGCATAAGAACCTGTATGACGTTTACCATGCATATGAATTTATATATATCTCATCGTCGATCCCACAATGCCTCAAGACGAAAGTCTTCAATCAGTGCGTCCTACCCGTCATGACATACGGAGTCGAAACGTGGACACTGACGGTACGGTTAGTCCACAAGTTCAAAGTCGCTCAGCGGGCTATGGAAAGAGCTATGCTCGGAGTTTCTCTTAGGGAAAAAAAACAGAAATGAGGTGATCCGGCAGAGAACTAAAGTTACCGACATAGTCCACCGGATTATCAAGCTGAATTGGCAGTGGGCTGGCCATATTAGCCGCAGAACCGACAACCGATGGGGTAAACGAGTGCTTGAGTGGAGACCGCGTCTCGGAAAACGTAATGTAGGACGCCCACAGGCTAGGTGGAGTGATGATTTGCGCAAGGTGGCTGCAAGAAGCCGAGGATCGACCTAAGTGGCAAGCATTTGGAGAGACCTATGTCCAGCAGTGGACTGCAATAGGCTGATGATGATGAATTTATATACAGCTATGCCGGGCTTCGGGTTATAGGTATTAAGGATCCTATAGAATATCAATCGCCCTCATGCTGGCAGACTGTGAATTGCGAGTGCGAAGATTGAGTGTGTAATCCCCGGCCCCCTTAAAGCATTGTAAGCCGGCCCCACACTTTAGTTCTATTAGCCACCATCGACTTACTGAAATAATGATGCACGCACGCACTCCGTTTTCAAGAAAGATTTGTCTAATATTTGTGTAAAATGCAAATAATGAAAAAAATCGCGTAACGAACCTATTGAGTATTTGAACAAATTTAAAAACCATCTTGTTACCAACTAATTTCTTCTAAAATAATTATATTTATGATTACGGATTTGAACTTGTAAGAGTTTGTTATTTCGAGATTTCTACAATTTATCTTGTTTTTGATGATATAGATATCGGAAACTCATGAAAACAAGGAACATGGTAGAAATCTCGAAATAACTAATTCTTTAACTCGTGTTTATATTTACACTAGCTGTTGCCCGCGACTTCGTCCGCTTCAATTTCTGGTATTATGATCGCGATTATTTTTGCAACATTTTTCACTGATGCTTCGCTCCTATTGGTCACAGCGTGATGTTTTATAGCCTAAAGCCTTTCTCGATGAATGAACTATTTAACAGGACAATATTTTTTTCAATTCGAACCAGTACTTACTGAGATTAGCGCGTTCAAACAAACAAACAAATAAACAAACTCTTCAGCTTTATAATATTTTATATTCACATAATATTTTGGTTCATCCTGAATCCTGTTTCAAAAGCTTAACAAAGTTCGTTGTCTACCCGTGACCACGAACGAATACTGTGAAGTGTTTGAAAATAAGTAAAATTTAAATCCGTAAACATATTATCCATAATTTAATGAATAGTGTTCTAGTAATTGTTCCGGTTTTTTTTCGCGTATGAAAAAGTCTTCTATCTGGTTTGATTCTGAGTTTAGAATTTCAATGTGTGATACCTTCGAATCCAACGGACCGTAGTCCGTAACAGAAAGTTAGTCGCAATGAATTACAGAACCAGTCGGCCATCTTGTTAACCGTCGCCATTACGTAAACTTTCGTGACAAGTTGGTTTAGCCCTTATCAAATTCGTTTAAATAAATTTGAATTATCAGGAGATTTATCAGTATGAAGTATGATATGAACAATTTTTAAATGCAATACGAAAACACACATGGAAAATAAGTTTCTTTATACTTTTGTTGCTACAAATTTTTGTGTGTTTAACTGTTTTCCTTTATTAGTTTATTTCGACTGGAAAAGCAGTAGCTTTTCGGCATACAATGATAAGGAATCTAGTAAAAAAAAAAAAGTTAATGTCATATCGAGATCTTAGTCATACTTTTTACCAAATAAATGTAGAAGGTTCTTATTAAACATACTGTCACGTTGTGATTTCTGAGCTGCGCACTAATCTCTAAATACTCACGTTTAGTTAATACATTCATTGTTTCATTATTAAAACACATTTAATTTCACTTCAATAATAATCGAGTTTCGTTGTTTTGGTTATTGATCTGTCAATGACAAGCTGCTGTCAGAGAGCTGTCAGATGCGCATGCGACTGTCCGTATGCTCCGAATGACTAAAATAACGTTACGTTCGTTTGTCTACGTTTAGCAAACGCACAGAACACTTACTCATTTCACAAATGTCGTGAATGATTTATTTTAATAAATATAACAATACTTGTTTTCTATATTTTTAAGATTGTGTGTTGACATTAAATTATTTTATGAAACTTCACGCAGCCGAAGTAATTTTCATGAGCCTGGCAGAATGACGTTTATGACCTTAGACAGATGTTTAAAAAAGGTAATAAACAATAGTAGTATGGCAGGTTTATAAACATTGGGAATTGATTAGGGAAAAATACGTTGTCTTGAGGACTGGTTGGTAAAGAAACAATTTAAATAAACGACCAGCCTTTAGTTAAGAATAGTAATTGGAATATTAAAATAATGTAAATCAATAACCTAAAAAGTTTGAATGTTTTCTTGTTAGTTTAATATGTGTTTTACAAAGAAATAGTTCTTTGTGTTGTTTCGATTGTTTTGGGGAGATTTGAGTTAGTGAACTGGGCACTCGGAAATTCCTTCGTGACAATGATTTGCATTTTTGCAATTTGGAGGTTTCGTTCGAGGATTTCATTTGATTGATTTCATTCTGGTATTCGGCTTAGTGTTGTGAAGATGTCGAGGAGGACACCTTCGCTCTGGCTGTCGGCCAGGAAACCTAAAGAGAAGGATGGAGGCCGACAGCTCAATTTTGTTTCCGGCTTATAATCGCCATGTTTAATATTTTGAATTTTGTTCCGGTTGAGTGCCGTAAGTATATTTGCTGATTTCGAAGGATTTTGTTCATTGAGTCGCTTATTGCAGTTCTATAACATAAGTGGTTTCTTTCAGATCTTTTGATGGCCGCTTGGTTTGGCTACCAGGCTTAGCACATTACCTTACCGTTTTACGCTGACTTTCCGCTGATCAAATGAAAGACGCAAGAAGCTTGTCTCGATGAGATTCGGGTTGGTACCACGCCACGTGGATGCATAAGGTTACCCTACCCTATCTTTGTTGAAGTAAGTGGTAACATCTTCTTAATCCAGTTAGCAGTCTACATTTCCGGTTGCCGTTTATTAATATTCCGTTCATAATTAAATTCAGATTATTCCGTTTAGTATAATTTACATGATAAGTTTGGTGGTACAACTCGCTCAGAAGTAGGGGTAATTCAGAGCCTTACAAAGGACTCACGCCTGAGATTTCTGTGTAGCTTTTAAGAGGTGGTAAGCTTAGCCGGAGCAAATAAATATATTTTGTCAATTCATGCTCGCCTCTTTATTTACCACCTCATCTTGATCATCTACATCACCCCCAACACCCTCTCCAACCCTTAAACGTTGCAATACTGCTTCTTAAGTTTACGCGAACATTGAATATTGAAATGAAAGATGTGTTTACAGATTACATATTATCTATTTCTCATTTAAATTTAAGGATGTGTTTATCATTTATGTTCTTACAATTATAATTTTTCAGAAAACACATAATTTTTTTGTACAGCAGCATTACACAAAAATAAACCAGGCGCATATTTCCACATAAAAGGAAACCCCGACTTACATTACAAATGAACATTAAAGTCTATGGTGGCACGAATTAGGTAACTCATTTTCGTCTTCAGTAAGCTAAGAGTGGGGGCTGATCTAGCGGCATTAAGAGGAAACACCACGGGCGAGAGAATTTAAAGATAGGTATTTGTAAAATCTATTGCTGTCGCGCAGTCCCAAACGCCTCCCCCGCAGAGCGCGATAGAGACAACTGCATCTTGGACCGAAAATACCTACTAAAAGCACACAAAATCAACGTTTCGTAGTCCCTATATTTCTTTTTCAAAACTAGACCGATTTAAATCCTTTTTTCATTAAAAATTAAAGAAAGGCTTTGGCCGTGTTCGTGTATTTTGCTTTTTTTCTAAAGTTTGGCTAACCAAATTTGTTTTCTGGATGTTTGAACGCAGCGGAAAAACTGGTCAATTTTTTAGATTTTTGAAGGCCCATATCTCTTTTATTAATTAACTTATGAAAAAAGGAAAACATAGAAATATGCCAATAGTGGCCATAAATTTTTGTAATAAAAATTATTGCTCTACTGGCATTATCCAGGGAGGAAACAGGGGACTACGTTTGTATGGAAAAATAGCCCTTGTGTTTCCTCTTAAGAACTGCCTATTTTGCGCTTGCTCAGTCTATAATTACCTTCTGCATCACATTTTGAGGTTCAGCTGGTAAAACTAAAATTCTGCCACTAGAAAGGGCACATAGAGCAGTTTTAAAGGTTATGGCATCGCAACTGATTATATGAATGTTGTTATTTGCAAACACAAACTATTGACATACAAGCCCAACCTGCATAATAAAAGAAGGAAAGATAGAGTATGTCCTGTGGTGTGACCGTGGTGTGCTACAGAAGTTATTATTAACTTCTACTAGGATGGCTCTAATTACTAATTGTGAAAATAATGATAGAACGAAATAAATGAATTTGAATTTGAATTGAATTGGGTAAGTTTGTCAAGTCGTTCTTTGGAAGTCATCCAACAAAGAACCATCACAGATAAACTATAAACCCAGTACAGAAAATTGCAAAAGTTCAAAGTTCAAAGTTCTTTATTGCATCATGTTGTTTCCAAGAAGTTAGTTACAGGTTTAGACCCAAACATTACCCTGCAAGGGCTCAGCAATTTCTTAAATACTATTATATTATTAACATTAATATTATATTTTCTATATAATAATATATTGATACTTAGATAATTGTTGTTACATTCAAATATTACATTATAATTATCAGTTATAGATTACACCATATTTATTGTATAATAATTTATTGTTATTACATTATTTCTTTAATTATAGTATTATTATTTATTTATTTTATCCATTCAAAAACTCTTGCAGCGAATAAAAACACTTTCCATTAAGATAATCCTTTAATATAATTTTAAATCTATCAATACTTTTTTCATTTTTAATAATGCAAGGTAAACCATCATAAATTCTCACTCACATCGAGAGGGGGCCACTTCGAAATATTGCTAATTTAGAGTAAGGTTGGGCTAATTTATTTGTTGTTCTAAGATTTTGGGGACGCTGGTGACACGGAAAGAAGTCGGGGTGCCTTCTTACAAATTCACAAGCAGAGTATATATATCTCAACCGACAAACCTTTTCTAAAGAAAAATGGTAACTACAGTGCCCCCTGGCGGATTAACAGTATTATGTTGTTCGCTACTCGAACAAAGGGAGAAATAAAAGCTTGTTTCAAACTATAATTGCTCCTTTTTAATAAGTTTAAAATAATAATTAATTAACAAGGGACAGTGCTAAGGCGACAGCGACCAAATGTGAAGTGGCATATCAAGAGTTACGTTCTAAACTACTATACGAAGGCAATTAACACTTCACTATTTTAGACCTTAGCATGATAAAATTAAGATACAAACACAATATTACTGAGAGTCCCACCTCTGGGCTTCAAGGTTAACAAGTAAAGTGAAGGGAGAGCTATGATTGGCTTAATAAATCGTATGATGTATGAGGTGATTTTACAACATAACTAAAACTATAGATCTCTAGCTAAAGCACCTACTAACAGCTATCTTAAATACAAAATTAAACTTATTCTATTACGTAGCTATGACGTAGCTGTCGGCGCTGTCGCGCGTAGACATCCTCCGGGGCGTTGAAGGCATAGCCTTCAACTCTTCCTCGTCCGTGGTTGGCAAGAGGCAGAGTCGGTTGAGAGCGCGGCGCACAACACCACGGGATGTGGTAACGTCAGCAACGCGAGGCACAGCGTCGGAGCCAGGAAAAATCCTTGTGACCCGGCCAAGGCGCCAACAGAGGGGCGGAGCGGCGTCATCTTTTAGCAATACGAGGTCATTCATTTTCAAATCCTTGCATCGGGTTTTCCATTTCGTACGCTGCTGCAGTTCGGAAACGTACTCGCTAGACCAGCGTCTCCAAAAATGCTGGCGCATCTGCTCCAAACGGTGGAAGCGGTCAAGGCGGTTGGTGCTGCATTCCATCAGGGCAGGAGCTGGCAGCGCTGTCAAGGGCCTGCCGATTAAAAAGTGACCCGGGGTTAAAGGTTGTAGGTCTGTGGGTGAAGGGCTGAGAGGACAAAGAGGGCGGCTGTTGAGGATAGCCTCAATTTGTGTAAACAGCGAACACAGCTCTTCAAAGGTTAAGTGCGCTTCCCCCATTACCCTACGCAAATGCTGTTTGGCCGATCGTACCCCAGCTTCAAAGTAACCTCCAAAATGAGGAGCGTATGCAGGCGAGAATTTAAATTCGATGCTCTGCTGAGCTGCAAAGTCCAAAATAAAATCTGTGTTGTCCTTTGACTTAAAAAAATCATTAATTTCGCGTGCAGCGGCAACGAAGTTTGTACCGTTGTCGCAAAATATCTTTTTTGGTAATCCCCTACGGGCTATAAAACGTTTAAGCGACAACATGAAAGCATCCTTGGAAAGCTCACTTACAGCTTCCAAGTGGATGCATTTATAATTCAGGCAAATAAAAATGCACAAATAACACTTGGTTATTTTACAACCCCTGCCTTTACGATCCGTTATTAAAAATGGGCCGGTCATTTTTTCAATATCACCGGAAATGACATATTTATACAAACGAAAACGAGCCAAAATATTAAACAAAGAGTCTTGAATAGTAGGGCCGGTCATCTGGATATCATTGATCGAAAGCCCAGACGTAGTACGAGCCGAAGCATCAAAAACAACTCGAAGTTTGGTAGATTCGCTGTTATTTTTTAGAACTGGATGATGAGGCAAAAAGAATTCTGCTCCAGAAGACCGATGTACATCACCCCAGTCAGACAAATGACCTAAGTCAGCGTATTCACGCATAAAATCAAAATAGAGTTCTTTTAGCAAAGGCTGTCTCCTGAAACGTGACTCCAAATTAAAAAACCGCTTCTTAGCTAGTTGAAACGAGTTTCCCAAAACATCTCTTTCAGCACGGAGTGGAAGCTTAACAATAAACCGACCGTCAGTATCACGAGAAGTATTAGCAAGAAAATGCTGCTCGCACAACGCTTCTTCCTCGGTTAAAACTGACTTGGTACGAGGAACCTTCTCTAACTCCCAAAATTTGGATAAATTATTGTTTAGATCAGCAATAGTCGTATCGTTGTTTCGCAACAGACCACAATGAAGACCTTCACTATTCGACCTATCAGAGACTACTGGAGTAGTGACAAGCCAACCAAGTTTAGAACTGCGCAGAACTAGACAATTGTCACCTAATGAACGCTGCTCCGATCCTAGTAAACTCCAAAATAATTCCGCGCCAAGAAGCAGATCGACGTCTAGCGCCTTGTTAAATTGAGGATCGGCCAACTGAACTCCCGCTAAATTTAAATGGTCCCTGCTAAAGGAGCGCGTCGGTAATTTATCAGAAATAATCGGCAACACAATACAAGATAATAAAGCGCTAAAGGCGCTGCACCTAGACTGAACGCGTACCGCGCATCGCTCAATTTTATTCGCAACACGAATGGCGGCTATACCGACTAAATCCCTATCCAAAATCTGAGAAGTCAGTTGCAAGGCATCTCTCAAGCGAGATGTTATAAGACAAGACTGGCTCCCGCTGTCCAAAACCGCTCGCGCTGTAACCACAACATTAGTAATAGGGTTGATCAAATCCACTTCAGCCGTACAAAGAAGCGCTTCGGAGGACGACAACGCACACATAGTGACAACAGGTTGAGACGCAGAAGGGCCGCTGGTTTTAGAGAAACGATCATGCAGTAACGTATTGTGGCGCTGCTTACATGTTTTACAACCACCGGACAGCTTGCACCGCTGTGACTTGTGACCCGGCCTTAAACAAACGTGACACAATTTTAATACCTCGACGGCAGACATCCTGTCATCAATGGACTTGACTTTAAAAACAGGACACTCATAAACACGGTGCGAACCCTGGCACACATTGCAAGATTGCATCGACGACAACTGCATAGGTGGGGATGAGCTATCCGCAGAGGTACCTAGCATAGCCCTAGTCTGTGGTTTCTGCCTACCCGTGCTGCCAGACGACGAAGCTTGTTTAGCCGGCTGTAAATTACAATTAACCGTCTCTAAAACATCAGCACGACTTCTCAAAAAGCTAAAGAAATCATCAAGACCCGGTATCTCATTCAACGAATTCCGGTGCTCCTCCCATTTAAAACATGTCCTTGAATCTAATTTTTGCGCAACAATATAAATAATTAACACGTCCCATTTTTCGGTAGGTAAACCTAAAGTGTGAAGAGCGCGTAAATTCTTTGTGATGTGATCAATAATAAACCGTAATGACCTTTCTGTTTCACGCACGGACTCGAGACTAAATAAAGATTTCAAGTGATTATTAATCAGCTGGCGTTTATTATTATACCTATCGCATAAAAGCTTCCACGCCTCTGCATAGTTCTTATCGGTCACCTCTAAGTTACTAATTACTCGCGCCGCCTCCCCTTCGAGATAAGAATTCAAATAGTGGAACTTATGAACTTCCCGAATTTTACGTTCATGAACGAGTGAGACAAACATATCCCGAAACTCCAGCCATTTGAAATAGGTTCCATCGAAAGTAGGTATCTTAATGACAGGCAACTTGAAACCTAGAATTTCGTTATCATCATCATGATGATGACTCGAGCAATGAACGCTAGACCGTCGCGACGAGGAAGACTTAAAATCATCACTACTCGCATTAACAATTTGCTGCGCCTGAGCTAAATAATTATGAAAATCCTGCTCGATTGAGTCTCTCGTGCTTAATTCAACGTCCTGAGTGGAAACATTAATCACTTCTATCTGTTCCTGCACTAAATCAAATTCTGTAAATAATGCGTTGAATTTAGACAATTTACTTTTAAGCTTAAGTAATTCTAGCGACGAAAGGCTATCAGAATTACTCACAGAATCTAAATAGTTTTTAAACCTCGTTACGCGCCCTTTGATTGAGCTACGTTTAGCTAACAAATCTTTAAGACTCATTTCAGACTTTGAAACATCAGTTTCAGGCATTTTTTACAAAAGAACTACGAAATTAAGCACAAAAATTAGGTAAATTGCATACGATACGCTCCTCGTTTTGTTCCGATGCGAAGTGCAGATCAGGTGCACGCCACCAGTAAGCGCTGCAGCGATGTAGCCGGCCGGCAGCAATGCGGGCGTGGCGGTAGAAATGCAGCGCTGATGAGCTGGAATGCACGGGGCACAAAGATAAGCAACAATAAACGAAGCAAGATGATGCGTACCTATTGAATAATAAAGGTATTGGAATGCGCCTTGTAGTAAATTATGGCCAGTCCTGATGAGAACAGTTATGAGAAAGCACGTAAGGATGGCAAATATTTGCGGTGATTTAGTGCGATTAAGATAGGCAATATAGTGAATATTTCGTGATATAGTGATGGTGAAAGGTAACAAATGGATTGCCTTTATGAACTAGGTAAGTCTTGAGAGCAATTTAATCCTTAAAAACAAAGAGATTAGAAGATTCAATAGGCAATGCGATAGGATTGTAAGCCAATAAAAATACGCAACTCAGCTTAGGTTATGAATGCGGCAGTAGGCTACACCAGAATTAACAGGCACAAATACCTATTGTAAATCTCAAAGGATAATAAATTATTATTATAAAATTAGGCCGATGATGCGTAGGCGTGCTTCAATTAGGCTTGTGTGCAAAGAAAGCGCCACATGAAGGCGTAAAAGGCTACACAAGAAGTAGAAAGCACAAATAGGTATTGCAATAGGTAAATTTTAAAGGCGATACCTAGCACTAAATCGGTACCTTGAAGGCTAGCCCCTGTATACACAAATCAAGGGGGAAATTATTGGAAGGATAGTAAGGAACGGGCTCACTTGACAATCAGACAGGGAAGGTGGCAGCGCAGTCCAGTTGTTCTGCGCCCTGGGAGTCCCTCGCTGCGTCGATGAGACCTTGATTCGCCTTCCCAAACGGTGACTTCACGGTTTTTCTGGAGAATTTCACGTTGAGCACGTAGAACTCGGGGCACGCACACGCAAACGTCAGCGCCCAACGCACAGGATAAGGCCGGATACTCTCCTAGACCCTCGGTGATGCTCGATGTGGCGGATGACGTGGTGATGACCTCTGTCCGTCCTCAATAGAAGATATTAGGCTCTGTAAAAACTCCAAAATCGCTTCAAAACTAAGCACTGTCCTGTCACGGTCGCCAATTTTGTTCGCTACTCGAACAAAGGGAGAAATAAAAGCTTGTTTCAAACTATAATTGCTCCTTTTTAATAAGTTTAAAATAATAATTAATTAACAAGGGACAGTGCTAAGGCGACAGCGACCAAATGTGAAGTGGCATATCAAGAGTTACGTTCTAAACTACTATACGAAGGCAATTAACACTTCACTATTTTAGACCTTAGCATGATAAAATTAAGATACAAACACAATATTACTGAGAGTCCCACCTCTGGGCTTCAAGGTTAACAAGTAAAGTGAAGGGAGAGCTATGATTGGCTTAATAAATCGTATGATGTATGAGGTGATTTTACAACATAACTAAAACTATAGATCTCTAGCTAAAGCACCTACTAACAGCTATCTTAAATACAAAATTAAACTTATTCTATTACGTAGCTATGACGTAGCTGTCGGCGCTGTCGCGCGTAGACAATGTTATTTAACCGGTTGGCTGCTTAGGAGCAGATCTGATCTGTATGACAACTGATTTATATTGTCTTGAATTACCCGCATTCAAGAGGTCAATCATCGCCGACCCACTGCAGAAATGTGTATGCCTATCGGTCAAGCCGTTCTGGAGATATATGGGAACATTCTTTTGTGTGTGCAGAAACGCAACCTCTCATCTCAAACGCATATACCTCTCCGTTTCGTAGTGGGTATGGCAAGGTGCAATCAAGTGCACTCATCCTATGAAAAAAATTCTTACCAAGTTGTAGCTTTTGAGGTTTTTTAGTTCCTCAAGGCTTCATATTTTTGATTAATCTTATAAATGAACGAAATTTACGAAATAACCATACAGTCGATAACGTTTTGTAATAGGCGTCTTAACAAAAGCTTCTCACATATTATAACTCGACAATCACTTTATAATAATGAAAGACTTTTATCATATAAAATTTATGAAGGTTGTTTTATAACAAGCTGACTACGTTGAATGTAAAATCACTGTTTTCTCTATTGCCTATACCAGCGAGAAAATCGCCGAAGTAGTTTTCTGTTTATCTAAGAATTTATTATTTCGATTCTCTTGTACATATGTTTCGACCTCAGATTCTAAACTAAGAGTAAGACAAAGACTATGTGTTCTACATCGAATCAACTAAACGAGTAGCCAGCCGAAATCAGGGTATAATGCCGCATATTAAGGATGGCATTGTCCAGCACCAATTTAATCGGTATAGTTATTAATCTGATATGCTTCTATGTTTTTCTTTTGCTCGTAGCAAATAATACTTTAGCTTTAGTGTTGTTAAAAATTCGTTTGAAATAGAAAATGGCTTTGTTATTAAGTAGCTTGTTGGAGAATTTTAGATCATTTCTGCAAGGGGTGTCATTCAAACGATTACGTGTATGTTTGTGCTTTAGATCAATTCAATTTCTAACTCATATTTTGAAAGTTGTGGGATTGGTTTAAGTGTTTTGTGTAAAATGGATCGCTTATACGCATACCCTACGGAATTCGTTAAACATGTACTGCCTAGTCTAAAGTACTTTATGGCTTGCAATTTAAATATATTTGACGCTAACGCTGATTTTCGTGTGAAGTATTGGCGTTTTTTGTACATTATACCGCTATTTGTTTTTCACTACATATCTATGACACTTTACATTGTGAAATTGTTTACGGAAGGCATAGACCCGTTTGAGAATGCTGACATGATCCCTATCTGGTTTATTACAACGAAAGGTTTGTGTTTTGCATTTTATTTATATTTATTTTTTGATTATTTTAGAAAGAGGTCGCGGGATGCGGATGGCGCGGGACATATCGTTATGGAGATCTCTAAGGTAAGCCAATGTCCAGCAGTAGACGACGTTTAGCTAAAATGATGATGATGATGATGATGTTAGAGTGTGAACGACTTACTTTTTAACGTCCGCAATGCTTAGATAAACTTCATGTTGAAAATTTAGGAGAACATTATAAAAAAGTCTTAATCAGTACTACTGTGTGTCGTGTGATGCCAGGGCAAAAAAACAAAAGCATCACTCTTCTACCCACTAATAAAGGAGACAACTAGGCTGTTACTGCTAGAAGAAAACGGGCAGCAACGTCTCCTCTTTACCAAGGACCTAATAAAATTGCGATAGCCAACCTTCCAAGTATGGTGATTAAGGCAAAACTCCTTTTTGAAGAGTCCGGTAGCCAGCATTTAGTTCTACTGTGATATGTTTGTCTAAAAAAAACCTGCGATAAAGGCAAGTGCTGATGATAAATGTTATTGTATAAAACATAGCTCAGACATTTAAAACGCGATCTCATCTATCTTGGCCACATATTTAATTTAAATCCGTTCATTATTTCAGGGGCGAAAGCATAACAGACAGATATATTTCACTTTCACATTTATAATAATATTAGTAATGATAATCGTAATTTTTCTTGTTTTACAGAAATATTGAATTTTATAATAATCATGCAAAACAGAAATGAATTGGCAGCACTCATTGAAAATCTGGGCAAAATATGGAGGACCACAGATCTGACGAAAGTACAATTGATGAAGAAGAAAGCTGCTCTGAAACAACTACACTTTGGGCAGAAATGAACGTATTTTTTACAATAAACTAAATCCAAAGTTAAAAGAACTGAATTTTGCCACACTTAAAATATGAATATCTTTGCACACGTAACCAAACAAACCGTCTTAATTCCCCGAATTCTTGTACGACTAGCTGCACCCTAACAGTTGACGAGGCCCACTGAATCATAAACAAAAGCCAATTCCCATTCAGTGAATTTTAATTATAACTTAATAAGACATTTATAAAATGAATTAGGAAGGAAGATTAATACTGACACTCGTATTATTTAATACCCATCAAAAGAGACTTAATCTATTCAAATGTAATTATGTATAAAAATATTCGTAAAATATTCGGCCATAATTAAAAAAAGTGTGTTAAAATTCATCTCGGCGATGCTTCAAGAACTGTCTAGTATTATAGTTTACATAAGGATTTTATCATTTTTGATTCTATAATTATATTAAGCAGGAAAATACCAAGATTCAATCTTTCTTTCCCACTGTTGCCCGTATCGCAACCTTAAGACGTCATGTGCAACCACGTTGCAAATTACTAAATAGTCAACCACGTTTAAGTTCCATAAATCATGTACTGATCCAAGATTTTTGTCTCTTTAAACACTTAGGTAATTTCAAATGAATCAAAAATGAGCAAATTCATAAGAAAACCGAAATAACCATCATTGCTGGAAGAATTGCTGAACTAAAGTGCCACTGGGTGCGACACAAGCGATATCAATCGATGGCCAATAGCGACCTCGCACCAGATGATGATCTTTAGCGCATCCAGTGGCTTCGTCGTTGCAGAAATCCTTAGGGAAGGCCTATGTCTATGCTCAGCTGTAGGCATCGTTTGACTGGGTTGATGATGAAAATTTGTTTTATTTTTCTAGTATTGAGCAAAAGTGGCGAGGTGGTTACGTTTCAATATCTTTTGGTGCCTCTGGTTGAAACTGTCATCAGGATCTTTTTGTGGAATCAAGAATCAGGGTTTCTGTTACCATATGTTTGCGTTTACCCATTTTCAATTGATAACTGGCCAAAGTACTTAGGAGTCTATGTTTTCCAATTTTACAATGGTAAGGTTTTTAATATATTATGTATATGAAATAAGTTCCATGTCTGTAAAAAAATATTAATTCCTTGTCATGTGGTGCCGCCCCACACATTATGGATACCATAGGAGACGATTGATGCAGTTCTACCAGAAACAGACGGGCAGCAGCGTTCTCTAGACCGGAATATTTCTTTCTTTATTTCTGATTATATCACGCAGGAAAATAAGCTTTGCTCTCTCCATTGCCCGCTGTGCGGTCTTGAGACTTCTAATGAGACACTTATTAAATGACCACGTATCAGTTCCATGACTGCGTCGTTTCTACTCTGCTTTGACTTACGTTAGTATGTAATTATGACATAAACACAGGAGCATTTTTTTGCAGTGTTTCTTACAGTTTACATGTTTTATGGAACTAATTTGATATTGGTTGTTTTGAGCACGTATCTAAGCATCCAGTTTACATTGCTTCAAGAGGATTTGATCGACATTCAGCCTACTAACAGCAACAAAGCAGAATTTTACAATGATGAACAAATATCTGAGTATAACAAGTGGAGTGAATGCAACATTAAAAAATTTGTCAGACGTCACCAGGGTGTAATACTGTTAGTATATTTTTAATATCGATTAGTATCGTTTGGTGAAACTCTTCTACTATTTTCGTTTCTGAAATCAACGGGAAGCATCATTTTCTAGAACTAGAAATTATGTGGTCGATGATGAACTATTTATTTTTTAGATTGACTCAACACCTCAACGAAGTATTTAATAAGATAGTGTTTCTAAACTTGCTATTTTCAACTCTTATTATCTGTTTCTTTGCCGTCGCTGCCAAAGTAAGTATTTTCCAAGTTACTTATTATCATCCGAGAGTGGTATTACAAAAAGTAACATTCTGTAATATGAAATTCTTTCTGATATAATATTATTCTGATTTAGAATTACTGGGATTGGGTTTAGTTGTGAAATTCGATTGTAAACGCGTAGTCACGTGACTTGTTATGTGGCAACAGAACAGAATAGAACAGCAGAAAAATATTTCTAGTAGCATTTCCTGAGTTATTTTTAGGAGCAATTCCTCCCACAATGGCGTTGATGATGAAGAGATAACTGCTTCTCCTTTTAGAAAATATGTTTTAGTTCAGGTCCAGCTATGCTATGATTTAAATTATATATAATAAACCTTTCGTTTTTCATTTTGGCAAATTATATGTTTTTGGTAGAAGATTGTTTTAATATTTTTATTTATTTTCTAGACCTCGACCGGCGCAGCGTATATGGTAAACAATTGCGCTGCGATAATTAGCATTATGATGAACATATTAATCACGTGCTACTGTGGCGAGCTACTGAGTGCATCTGTTAGTATTAACATGATATTTCAAACGTTTATGGTTCATAGAGAAAAAAAAATATTTCTAACTGTTTAATCTCACCTCACTTAAAAATTACGTACAGACGGTAACACATCAAAGTAAAAACGACCCTAATCGGTTAAAATAGTAGCGATTTTGCAATTAAATATATTGTAAAAAGTGAATGTAAGCAGTCCACTGTACATGGTGTATAAAGTTGAATTAATAAAAACTCTAGAACTTTGATTTGACTTTTAGGGTACCGTCCCCCAAAAGGGGAAAACAAAACCCCTATAAAATCACTTTGTTGTCGGTCTTGTTTAGGACCCTATTTTGGGAATGCGTTGAAATATCTTTGAGCTAGGAAATATTATAGTTCTTCTTTGGACCGTATACTCAAGTATACGGTTCCATGAATTAGTGAAATCAAAATTAACTTCAAAAGTCAAAAAACCGGCCAAGTGCGAGTCGGGTTTCGTCAGGGTTCCGTACCAACATTAAGTGAATAAGGGGTCCAATTACTACCACTTAGCCAAAATACCACAATATTTAATTGACTGCAAAAATAACTTTGTTTTTTATAGTGTTTGTATGAAAAACAAAGTAATTTTTGCGGTTATTAAAAATGAAAAATGTACTATTTCTCAAAAACTACCAGTTTAATCTCGTTCAAACTAATTTTCATTGAAAGTTTTTGTTAATTACTTTTTTTTTTAATGTTCACTTATTAGTTTAAAAGTTCGAGGGAGGGGACACCAATTTTACCATATTGGAAGCGCCTATTTTCCAAATGTTAGACTTTTGGAAAAAATAGTCCGTAATCCGTAGATCCGTAGATACACATACTGTTAGAGTAAAAAAAAATTTTTTGATTTAGTTCTATGTATGGGAAGCCCTCCTTAAATATCATTATTTTTTTATATTCTGTATGAAAATCGTAAAGCGGTCAACAGGATACAGAACTGGGTAATGCTAATACTTTCAGAATAAAGTAGCTGTGACATACGGACGGACAGATAGACAGACGGCCAGACAGACAGACGGCCAGACAGACAGACGGCCAGACAGACAGACAGATAGACAGACTGGACGAAACTAAATTTATTCGAGATTCGGGGAATCAAAACTCATAAGACGGGAGTACCGATGACTTAGAAATATGAAATTTGGCAAGTTATGTACAGTAAGTATAGAAGGTTATAATTTTTGATTGAAGCTACTAGTTCTATTGGAGTATCATATAGAAGGGTTTCATATATTCCTTTTCATTTTGTCCGACGCATTATTTCTTATTTTTAATGAAAAATACCGTTTCTTTCTTCGTCTCCGAAGTCTGTAAAACGAAATCTAAAATGAATTTAATAACCTTATAGATATCTAAATCGATGCTCACAAAAAAACTGCGCGAATATAAAAACTTAATAGCAAAAGAGTCAAAATGCTAGTATAGATGAATGAGATTAAATTACTATTTATTTTTGTTTCAGAGCACGGGTGTAGCACTAGCAGCTGCCAAAAACACGTGGTATAAAGGTAATTTAAAATACCAAAATATGATTATCTTCATTATTATGAGGTAAGAAACGAAAATATTATTTTTTACCGCACCCCTTACACGTAGTAGTGTTTATGTATTTTATACCTAGTTTAGTCTTTTAGAGGTTGAAAAAAGAGGTTAACAACAATTAATTACTAATTTCAAATAGGCAAAGCAAGCATATTAATAACACTTTAACATTGAAGACATATCGAATGTAACGATCTATTGCATTTCACAGATGTTTATGACATTTTCAAAAACTATCCCTTCTGGATCGCAATTTTGAATTCGCAAAATATTAAATACCAAATTTCGAATTCGCAAAAACTTGGATTAACTGGATGCACTATTTTTAATTCGTTAAAATGTTGACTCCTTAAACGTTGAATGCGAAAATGTGGTACGAGTGTTACGATAATCTGAACAAAGGTTTTCAACAAAAAATATGCTTGTAGTCTTTTACAATAATTGATGACAACATGATTTATTATTACAGATCCCAAAAACCTTGTACTTTAAGGTCGCTAAATTATTCTTCGGTTAGCTTGGAGACGTTCAACAAGGTAATAGTGGTTATATTTACTTTCTTTTTAAATCAAAGCAGTAGGTTGCAGGTGTATGTGTATGAGAGAAAAAAAGAAAAGAGAAGAAGAATGGGCATCGGTTAGAGAGAGAAACCGATTACAAAAGAAAGAGGGGTATACAAATCAATTAAAAAAATAGATGGACAGAGACATATAAAAAAGAGCATAAAGACAGGTAAAATTAAAAGGAGATAGAGAGAGAAAGAGAGGAAAACTGACAAAACTGACTTTATTTTTTTTATTCTATTTCAGGTACTAAAAACTACGTATTCATATTTTTCACTAGCGAATCAAATTTATGACGAAAGGGAGTAAAAGAGTAATAAGGGTCTACTTGTAGGCAAATACTGATAAAATTACTAGGTATTGGCCTGAACTAGCACAAAACAAGTTTTCTTAGTACTACAAAGAATTTCTTACTTGATATATTGTCACAATCTGCACATAATATTGCTCTAAAATTTTGTCACGCTGCATTGATAGAGTTTAAAAACCGTAAGAAAAAGTAAATAAATTAAGTAAAACGAGATTTTGTTTATTATTGTCACTCTACAAAGATTTATTCGTACTCGTATCCTACCCTCTTCTTTATTTATTTAATTTATTTAAAACTTTAATGCACAGATTAAAGAGAAAAAAAATGCACAATATAGACTTACTGCCATGCAGAGTTTCTACTCGTCGACAATTGGGCTAAAAAAAAATTACGATAAATAAATACATAGTGGAAGTAGGTAAAAAATGTGATCGAACATGTTTTTAAAAGCATATTTTTACTGGGAGTTTATAATATTTAATGCTTTCGGGCAGTGAATTCAAAAATCGAATTGATTTAAAAATGAAATGGATTGGAGATAAAATCATTACGATGAGAAGAGATAGAAAGAGTGAGTTTTTTGGAGGAGCACATCTGCAAATCGGAATTTAAGATAAATACATAGGGGAAACAGGATCGATAAGTTAAAAAAACAACATACAATTCTGATGTCGCGCTGAAAGAGTGTAGAAGCTATTTGAGCTGCAAGTGGCTCATGGAGATAAAATCAAATTTTATTAAATAGTAGATAAAACCAACGCAGATATTTATCAAACAATCCATTTTCTTAAGTAGTGATTGATTGGTTCAGGTCGGAGTAGCACACATCAGCATTATCTAGATGAGAGAATAGACAAGTGATTGAACAAGAGAAGTCTTGGTCTTAAGGGAAAGAAACCATTTTAGCGTGTCCGCACACCTGCTCACGCAAAGATCTACTTCGCGCCACCGAAAATGCTGTCCGAGTGGCGGAGTATTGGTCGCATAAAAATATATAGGTTGCCATCGACACGATAAGAAGAAGAAGAAGCTAGTAGAGAAAGCAAAATACTGTTTTGTAGCCACCACTAACTTCAGCCACGAGAGCTGTCCAACTAAGCGTGGAATCTATATGTAGCCCAAGTTTTATGACACTTGAACAAAATAAAATGACTAAACCAGTAAAGCTAACCGGAGAAACACTCAGAATATCAATGCGACAAATTTGTCAATGAATTCCAATAAGAATGACCTGCCATTTGTCAAGGTACACCGCAATGATACGGCTAAGTTCATCGTTAAGTTGTCGCGCAACAAGATGTAATTCATCATAGCAACACTGTTGATAAATTTGTGTCTAAAGAACCAATGTTGAGAAAAAAGTTAATGAACATAGAAAACAGTAATGGAGATATACCTTCCTGAGGTACACCAGTGACCAGATCGCGCCAGTGGAAAATTGTTTTGATTACATGAACTGCCTGCTGGTGATTCCGAAGGTAGAAGGCAAACCACTCTAGAGCGTCTGAAGAGAAATTAATGTAAGCGAATAATGATAAAATGCCTTTATGTTCAACTTCACTAAAAGCATTAGAGAAGTCAATAAGAATAAGCATAACATAATCCATCTCGACCCTGATTTTCTCAGAGACTTAATGTAGAGCGGTGCTGGTGATCTGGCCTGATGATAAATCTGATTAATAAGTATTTATATATTGTTCGCTAAAACAAATCTTGGACAGTACTATACTCGTAATTTGATAACATTTCATAGGCGGCGGAAATCTAGTCTTCATAAAATTTGTATTTCGTATTAAAACAAACAAATTCGAAGAAATTTGTCATTTAAAGTTTGGATTTGTATTGAAATAAGTTTATGAGACGGTTTATCTTATAAACGTACTATGAATTCAATAAAACTTGATTAATATTAAAGATATTGCCTTTACAAATTTGATTATAGAGTTTCATGAAGACGTTACCAAGTTCTCGTTTTTTGTGTAAGTTTACAAAGGCAAATACTTCGGGTTAATGGAAAATATGAAACTAATTAACAATACGAATTTAGTAACGTAACGGCCCATATCATCCCACTGCAGGGCAAAGGCCTCAATCATTTAATTCCAGGATCCATAGCAATGATGGGTACAGGCATAATAATCATGCTTGCCAAATGCGGGTTGGTAATAAAATTTTGGGCAATGTAAGTACCAAATTTTATTTAAATGAGTAACTAGCATTTTGCCCGCGACTCTGCACGCATGAACTTCACGATATATTGCGCGGGCGAAAACTTTTGCAAAGCTGTGGAATAAAAAATTGCCTATGTCTTCTTGTCAAAAGTTTGATAAACTTTTACAGGCATAACAAACATTTACATAAGTTAGAATGTAGAAGTGAGAAGAGTGGGTAATGATTTTGTGTGGTAAACGGTCAAACGCGTAACCGTGAATTTGTATGACATTGATGCAGCGCCATCTATTAACAACTATGCGAAACAAATTTACACACTGAATAAAAATGAGTTTTGTCTCTTTCGTCTCACACATGGTGGTTGTAAATAGTCTGATCCATGTTGAAATTATGCGTATAAATACGTGAACTTTGCTTACGTAAACTCTGTTTGTCCTTACTATTATTTTAATAAGTATAAGTTCTTCTATCACACTATGCGACGCGCGTTTTACTTGTGTTAATTTAGTTCACATATAAACTATCAATGTGTGTGTTAAACGCGGAGCAGTGAGTACAGATTTTTCAAATTTTTGTGGGAAAACAGTTGATGTTTGCCACGATAAAAAGCAGGGAAAAAATAAATATGCTGAACAGTTTTTAGGTGAATTCTTTAACAGAGTCGAGCGTTTAGCATTTTTGAATGCGAGCTTTAAGAGAACTTTCGCTGACATACATCTTTTAACAAATAAATTGAATATAAAAATTGATATCCAATATTCAGCTGCTTGGGTTTCAACTCTCAAACAAAATATTTAAAATCGATGTTATTTCGATATTAATTATTGCTTGTAATAAATTATTCCTTTACTTCCGTTTTTTACTTTGTGCTGTGTAGTACGAGTACAACTACTTGTTCTAATACCTTCCAATGTTAGCATTGACATGACATAGTATTTACTTTATAACCGTGTTTCTTACTTATCTTTTATTTACCAACTTCCATACCAAACCACACATCTTATTTCTAGCATAGTTTTATCAAATGTCAAATTTTCATCGTAATTCAAGTAATTCGCACTAATAATCTGTTAGCTAACAACTTCTCAGGGTATCTCGATAACAACGGATCAAACTCTATAAAAAAGGCAATGACGCCGCAGACCAACTCACTAAAAGGGGATCAGATCCTATGATATTTGGCCCTAAACCACACCTGCCAATCCCATTTAATCAATTTAAGTCATGCTGCGATACCAGACCCTAGTCAAACAGAACGGCCGCACACCTGCCAATCCCATTCAATCAATTTAAGTCATGCTGCGATACCAGACCCTAGTCAAACACAACGGCCGCTGGGCTAATATCAGCAACTGCAGACAGTTCAGAGAGGCCCTGCCAGCTTTCTTAACGAGTCTGACTCGCCATTTAAAATGAGGACCCTAGAGCCGCGTTAACACGCCACTACACTCAAGACCTGCCAGAAGCCAGCATTGACAAAATCGAGATGGTTCTTAAACAACTGAAAAATAGAAAAGCTCTTGGAGAGAATGGCATTACAACAGAGTTTCTGAAAGCTAGAGGTAAATCCGTACTGAAGGAGCTTTAAAAGCTTTTTATCGCTGTCCCGTTTAAAGGAAGAACTCAGAAGGCGTGGAGTAGAAGTGTGGTCATCCTGTTCATCAAAAAGGGAGGTAAGACTCTGCTGAAGAACTATTGACCCATTTTCCTTCTAAGCCACGTCCATAAGCTGCTTTTAAGAGTCAACACGACCCGCCTTGCGCGAAGACTCGACGAATTCACCCAACCACCGGAACAGGCTGGATTTTGGAGCGGATATGGCACCATAGACCACATCTACACAGTGCGGCAGAATATACAGAAGACCGAATTATTTATTATTTATTATTTATTATTTAAGTTTAATTAGGCCTTGTGTGTAGCATTCCTGGACTATGAGAAAGCCTTTGACTCATTCGAGATCTGGTCCGTTTTAGAGTCCCTGCAGTGTTGCCAAGTAGCTTGGCGGTACGTCCAAGTGATAAGATGTCTCTACGAAGCCGCCACCATGTCCGTCCAAGTACAGAATCAGCAAACAAAACCTATACCGTTGCATCGAGGAGTGAGACAAGGGGACGTCATTTCCCCTTAACTGGTTACAAATGCAATGGAGGATATGTTCATGTGAATCTAGCACTGGAAAGGACGAGGCATCAACATCAATGGCGAATACATCTCTCACTTGCGATTTTCAGACGACATCGTCATTATGGCAGAAACGTTGCACAACCTACGACCGTATCACATATAATAAGGTGCACGTTGCTTCGTGAAAGAAAAGAGATTATAACAATAATGGCGGCTAAACAACTAAAGCTAAGTTATAGGCTTGAGAACAGTAAGTAAATGAGGTGGTGAATAAAATTCAAAACAACATACATCATTCATTTTGTATTGAAATATTTGAATTGGAAACAAATTCTTTTATCACGAAAAAGCTTATAAAGAACTCCGTTTATCCTAAAAAGTGGTGCTTTCCCTAATATCCTGCATTTAGTTTGTGAAATCCAACACGAAGTCCCAACAATGAATAAGATAGCTTTAAAAGCTCGCCCAGAACTCACTTTTAGATTAATCCGAGTGCTTTCAGACCCCGTTAGAACCTACAAATGAAGAGATTAGATCTGCCAAATAATTATGAATTCGCAAGTCTTAAACAGATGTGTCATTTAAGTTAAAATTAAAGTTAAGTTAATGGAATGGAATAGAATAAAACATTGCACAACAAACAAAGAAATTACAAACAAATTTTATATTAAGATGTAAAATTTGGGCGATATTATTGCTAAAAAGCAATTTCCTTCTTTGGGTACCTACAGAAAGAATTTATGAAGAAAGGAGAAGGTGGATTAGAGTGTATAATGCAAATGTAAAAATAAAGATTAAACATATATATGGTGTAATAATAATAATACTAAGACTACAAAACGAAGATTTAATGGTAACGGAAGCGTGAGAGTGCTATGCATAGATAAACATATATATACATCGGGGAGCACGGCAGTGCCCCCGCCAAGTCGAGCGCGAAGCAAACACTACCGTACCATCCTTTACTGGAACCATTTTGCCGCATTTTCAGACCCTATTTGAGAACCTCTGGATAAGACCAGAACGCAGAAATTTTCGTCATCCAGTAAGCTATAATTACAAACTTTAAATCCAAAATTTTAAGTCTGTAGGTCAGTTAGTTCCGAAGTTAAGCGAAAGCAAAGTATCGCATTTACGACACTCACTCACTCACTCATGATCAGCAAAATAGAACTAGTACTTCCCATAGACTCAGAGAGCTGAAATTTGGTACAGACTTACCCCCGTATTTATAAAGAAGTAATTACTTATTGCTTTAGAAAGTCAGAACTTAAAGTGTTCATACCTAGTGCTTAAGTGAAAGAAATTTAAGCTTTTGGTAGTTATAACTTCTAGTAATTCCTTGATTAAGGCGTACAAATTGTCTCTCAAGTAATTACTTTTACTTGTTTATAAATACGTGGGTAAGACTAGACTGGCTTTTATACTTAAACTTAGAAGTTTACAAGAAGAACAAGAAGTAATAGTCGAACGATTAACTTTATTCTACTCGAATATTACACAAAATTGTTTATTAGCCGCAATAACAGATTGGTTTTCTTTCAATAAATAATCTGCTTATGAATGTTGATAAGACAAAATTAATACATTTCAGACTTGGTAATCAAGTTACGCATCTATGTGTGAGTAATACTATTGATGATCTTGATTTAAGTGACCAAAATAAAGTAAAATTTCTCGGAATTGAATTAGACAATAAGTTAACTTGGGCATCTCATATACAGCAACTTTCACAGAAACTTGGTACAGCAACATATGCGATTAGGAAAATCAAAGAATTAGGAGGTTTAAGAGCAGCAAAAAACGTTTACTTCGCGTATTTCCATTCATTGATGTCGTATGGAGTGATGTTTTAGGGCATAGCAGCAGATGCTCATAAAATCTTTGTCTTGCAAAAAAGAGCTGTTAAATATATTTTAGGATTAAAATACAATGACACTTGCAGGGATAAATTTAGGCAATTAGGAATTATGATGGTAACTGTTGAATTTATACATATATCAAAGCATTTTATACATAAAAGAGAATGTTAATAATATGACTAAAAAGGGTGACTATCACAAATATGCAACACGATACAGGAATCAGATAGCACTTCCCAAACATCTTCTGGTTAAATAAAAAAAGAGTTTTCTGTTTATGGGCATCAAGTTTTTAAATAAAATACCATCTGAAGTAAGAGATCTACAAGGTAATGAATTTTGTAACAAAATTAAAACAATACTTATTCTTAAAAGTTATTATAGTATGAATGAAGTTCTTTCGGATACTGAAATTTTTAAATACTAACATTAACTATAATAATAAAGACATCGTAGTAAGGAACCTTAGACTTGGCACGACTTTGTCTAGATTTTATTACTTTTTAGAGACAAACGAGCAGCTCCATCGAGACTTGGCTAGTTTTTTACAGAATGTTTTTGGTGGGATATATATATATTTTATATGCATAAGAAAAAAAAATGTCTGTTACACCTCGGTCCCGAAGGTAGCAAGCGAGGGGAGGCAGATGCAGCGGCTCGGCACCGAGGTCTGTGTTGCGTCCTCGCGCCGCTGCCTTTAAGACCGATTCCATTTAAATCTATTCATTGAAACGCGCCTGCTATCTTCGAGACTGAGGCCTAAGACTTGACAATGTGTTCTCCTTGAGAGCAATTTTATGTATATTTAGTTCTGTACCTATCTGTTTTGAGCCCGAAGCTTAACCGAAAAAACCCGGCAACCCCCAATGAGTGAGACATGCGTTAAGCACAAATCTTATTAAAGACTTAATCAACAAAATTATCGCACACCGATTTGAGAAATGACCCAACTTCAAAAACACCTATTAATTTTGTACCTTTGAAAAATGCTCTTCAATGTAACAAGACCCTCATCCACTCAGCTCGGCCACCATAGCGTGACAGGATAGCGGGAATCAGTAGTATGCGTTCGCATTGTACGTATTTAGTGATATAGATAAACAAAAGTAAATTTCAACGAATTGAGGCACACGCTTCGGATAAATTTAAATATGTTGCTGTAATAAAACCCAATGATTCACAATAAATATAATGAATTGTAAGGCTTTATTATCTACCTCTTGTGTAAACAATACCGAGTAAATTTTGGAAACCGGACACAGGAGTTCATTATAAACCAAATTCCGTTTTTAAACTTTTTGAATTTCTAGGCAATATACAAAACTTCTACAAGTTCTTCTACAATGAGGTCAGGTCCCAAAATGCATTGTGATTTTTTCATATACTTAAATCAATTTCAAAGGTACTTTTTTTGTTCCAGTACTTCAATCGGTCGTCCCAGTATAAATGCTCTTCACGCTTTCATTTCATATATTTCGTTAGGTCAATATTTGTGAAAAAAGTTTTCATCTGTGTAATGTGGCATGTCGATACCTTTTGATATATGTAAATACCTTACCTTTCATTCTTGTTACATCTCCTCATCATCTTGTGTAGTTTAAATTATAATTTCTTGTAAATATTATTTACTTACTAATTTTGACATTAATAGAAAAAAAATCTTGTTATCTTGGCAGACATCTTTATCGCTGGCAACCACCTTGTCAAACTTTTTTTTTAAATTGTGTAAATTCATCAAAATTTCGGTTAGGAGACACAGTATTTTGGCCAACTTTAGATTAAACTTACCTTTTTATGTATTTTTTATAAGCTGCTTGTAAAAATATAGTTAAATAATTTTGAAATGTTTAAAAAAATTGACAAAAGCAAAATATTGTTCCATCAGTTTTGATATAAAAAGTCATACTTGAAAATACCTATTACTATTCTCGGCATTGAGAGACATTACCCTCGGATTGGTAGACTTGTCTTGGTATTGTGACAACTCAATAACATACTTCTAGACCTTGGTACGGTCACGTAGACCGGCGGGCCATCTATATCCAGTGTCTCTGGACCCTGGCGGTCACGTAGACCGCCGGGCCACCTTCATCCTGCGCAGCTGGACCCCGGCTTGGCCAGGCAGACCGCCGGGCCACCTACCCTCCGCTGCACAGTTGGGTCCTGGCGTGGTCGACCGCCGCCATCGGCCACCTCTACTGATCAAATCTCAGCTCTTCCCAATTTGGAAACCCTTTTAAATTTAAGTTACGTATATTTTCATTTTTAATATATTTTCTGTATAATATCTTGTCTTGTATTTTATTTCATTCTTAGAGAATAGTTATAGAGAGGTAGGTCCCCTTATCTTTCCCCTCTTTTCGTATTTTCTTCTGTAGTTTAGCAGAACCTAGGTTGCTGGTTTCTGAGGGTATTCCTCTTCAAGGGTACCGCAGATAGTCTGCTACGTTATAGTAAGTCTAATTTATTTATAAGTAAAACTTATTTGCACAAATTTAAGAAACAAATGTACATAAGAGGGAATTAATGCCACGCAGCATTCTCTGCCAGTCGACCATTGGGCATTCAAATTCAAATTCCAATTCCTTATTGCGTGTCACATAACTTTATAGAAGGTGGTAAAAAAGTATTTTACATAATAATGACGCCCTGCACAGAGCATAGCAACAATTATCACGTCATAATAGCAACAATAATATAATATGAGAGGAGTTAACACATTCGCTGCTGAAACGCATTTACGCGTGTTTTACCATTCGACGCTTGGGCTGATTTACACACATATGTGTTTGGGGCGAAATATTCGCTGAAAGCATGTGCGGCGCACGCGTTTGCGATGCGAGTCAAGTCCGTATTTTAGGATAATTCATCACGAAAAGCCCGCAGCCGATGTGTTAAGTTTGTAATATTTTATATTTTACTAGCTGTTCCCCGCGACTTCGTCCGCGTCAATTTCCGTTATTATGATTGCGATTATTTTGGCAACATTTTTTACTCATGCTTCGCTCCTATTGGTCGCAGCGTGATGTTATATAAGCCTAAAGCCTTCCTCAATAAATGGACTATCCAACACAAAAAGAATTTTTTAAATCGGACCAGTACTTCCTGAGATTAGCGCGTTCAAACAAACAAACAAACTCTTCAGCTTTATAATATTATATAGTATAGAATAATTTTGCATTTAGGCTACAAGAAACGTTTTGTCGGCGGTGCAATAGATAAGAAACAAATAAATATTAAAAAATCATTTTGTTTCATTGTTGTTGATCATTCAGTTATAATTTCCGCATTATGCTGCCGGTCGTACTGCCGACAGATTAGTATTCCCCAAAGCGAGTTCCATCATTATTCAGACCGACGCTTGCTGCAGCCTGGGGTTTAAATTTTTTTACGTTTCACAACGATTTGGGAAAATCTTTTTGTTTATTGTACCTCAGCTAGTTATTTGTAAATCTATTTGAGTTTCGTTTTTTGTAACAGTGGTTTTGTCATGAGGAAGACTTTGTTCCTCGTGGTTGATGCATTCATGTCATGGTAGCTCAATGCTTGAAACACTTACCGCAGTCGAAGATTGTGGGCTAAGTCTCATAAGCAATGATATTTAAAAAGTAATAGATATGTTAAATGCGCTCTCAATATGCGTCCCTAAAACGTCACAATGGTGACGTCTTTTCAAATCCATGAAAGAGAAAGTAATTGTTCTTTACACGAGTATGACAAGGACAAAATAAGAATTACGCATGTGTGCAGTTGTTCGCAAGCGGCACATATATTTCGATAGTTTTGTAAGGGCATAACCTATCTATATTTTTTAAATATCATTGCTCATAAGTCGACATTTTTAAGAAATTTTAATTTCTCTGAATTACAAAAATGTTCAATCTTGTTAAGGAATTGAATTCTTCCAGTGCATAATTAATGATTAAACGAACTTACCTTGTACGTGAAGTTCTATCATAATTATACGAAGGCTTCGTCCGAAGGGATTAGCAAATAACACTTGTAGTAGCGCCTAGTGGATCGCCAGTCACGCACTATATTTGAGGGTAAGCATAAAATACAAAAATAATGTCAACCCTAACTGACACTGGTTCGCACGCGTCATCTAGTTTAGAGAACAGTAAAATATTTCGGAACTGGGGTAATAATAGGTTTAATTAGAAGTGGAGGGTGGGTGCTAATCCCTTCGGACGAAGCCTTCGTATAATTATGATAGAACTTCACGTACAAGGTAAGTTCGTTTAATCATTAATTATACTCCGGCTTCGTCCTCGGGATTAGCAAATAACACTTGTAGACTTTTAGAGAGTGAAATATTTTACTTATTGATTCTTACCTATAATTAATTACTTAATTTGTTACAGCAATCATAAATTAATTTCTAATTATTTCTACATTATCTCTATGAACAATTGTTCTCGCAAAAAGGGAATCATCTTCAGAAACAACATTACTTATGGTTCTATTATAGAACCGATAGAATGTACTCGAAGAGCCACTCCAACCAGCGGTTCTTCTTATTTGATCTAGACTGACACCCATGTTATAAGCTGCAGATGTGGCTGCATGCCTAGTACTGTGCGCTGTATATATATTAACGTCGATCCCACTGTCCATTCAAGTCTTCTTGACCCATCTACCTAATGTCTGTGAGCCCACAGCCTTATAGGGTTTTCTAAAACTAATAAAAAGCGTATCAATTTCTTTACGATGAGGGTTCGTCATGGTTAAATAATCTAATAAGGTTTTACCAGGGCATATTTCCGGCTTTTCTTCGAAAAACGGTAATACCAGAACGGGCTGGAAGCAACTCCGACGTGTTGTTTTCAGAAAGTCAGGAATCTTAATGCTCACTCTTGAAGAAAGTGTTTCAATATTTTTTATGTTTATTTTTGATAAGGTCTGTAACCTGTGTGCTGTTAATAATGCAAGTAAGGTTACAAGCTTTTTTGATAATTTTTTAAGGGTAAGCGTCTCATTAGGATATAATTGGCTTAAAAAATTAATAACTATGGATGTGTCCCAAGTTACGGAGTATTTCGGTAAAGGCGGACGCAAGCGAAATATTCCTCTAAAAAATCTTTTGATTCGATCATCATCTGCAAGATTATTGCCCATTAATAAGGCCAACGCTGAACGACAGGAGTTTAAAGAGCCGTAATTAAGTCCTTCATTGTAAAGTTGATTTAGAAAAAAAAATTATTTGTGGGATAGACGTTGAATACAAATCACAATTGTAATTATTACAAAAATTAAACCAGCGCTTCAAGTAGACATCATACTGTTTAAGATAATTATTTGACAGGGAAGCCGTCATAACATCAATCGCAGATGGTGGTACACTTCTCCTTAACCACGCCGTCCGCATAATACTCCTGCAACCAGGGTAAGTTTGGTGTGTATGTTGCGGTTGCTAGAATAAAAATTAATTGGGTTTTTATTTGCTTCAAGAATAACTACATCAGATAACAAAAGGCTCTTAAAGATTGGATACCATGGTTGCGTAGGCCACAATGGCACAACCATAATACCTGTAGCCTTATCAGATACAATTTTTCTTAATGTTTTTAAAATTATAGAGAAAGGCGGGAATGCGTAAAAGAAAATATCACTCCAAGCAATCGTAAATGCATTAATTGCCAATGCATCTGGGTCTCTATGCCAGGAGACATAGTTACGACATTTTGTATTTACTCGACTAGCGAATAAATCAATACTTGGTACACCAAGTGACGTCACTATCATATTGTATGCCCAGTCTGCTAATTCCCACTCAATGTCTGGGTGTACACGCCTTGACTCTTCATCTGCCGTTTTGTTATCTGATGAACTTATATAAGAAGCCAAAACAAAAATTAGCCGATATTCACACCATTGCCACAATTCCTTACTAACCTCCGTGAGGTGGGGGAACTGAATACCACCCATTCGGTTAATATATGAGATGGCCGTCGTATTATCGATCCGTAGTAGAATTTGTCAAGCATTAAATTTATCGGCAAACACTTTCAACCCAAAAAAGGCTGCCTTAATCTCTAAATAATTAATGTGCATTTTTTGTTCCTGGAGTGTCCATAACCCACTGGCCTTCTCATTACCACAAGCAGCTCCCCACCCCGTAGTTGAGGCGTCTGAGAAAATTTCCAGATCATACGTATCTTGTTTTATTTTACTAAAAGGTTTTTGAATGGCGTTTTGCCACCATAGTAAATCAGGTTTTAATTGCAACGGTAAATGCATGTATTTATTATAATTATCATCTTTTATTAAATTTAAATATTTAATGCGTTCAAACAATTTGGTATATAGCCAACTATATTCTACAGCTGGACAAACAGAAACCAATAAACCAATAAAGCGAGCAAATTCCCGAATTTTACATCGCTGAAGCGTTAAAAATTTCTCTATTTCATTTTTAATACGATTTATTTTGTCTGGTGGTAACGTGATCTGGAATTTTTCTGAATCGAGTATGAAGCCTAAGAATGTACAGACAGTATTTGGAATCATCGAGCTTTTCTCTTCGTTAATCAAGAAACCAAGAGAATTAATTAACTTTTTCGTTAACAAGGTGTTATGTAAACAATCCTCATAGGATTGTCCCATTAGCCAATAGTCATCTAAATAATTTGTCGATATTAAACCAGCCAATCGGTTTAAGCGGACAATAGGTTTCATAATTTTGGTAAAAATATATGGGGCTGTACTAAGGCCAAAAGGTAATACATTAAATTCGTATAGTTCCTGTTCAAATTGAAACCGTAGGAACTTTTTGGAATCAGGATGAATTTTTATTAAGTAGTATGCATCTTTGAGGTCTATTTTGGACATGTAACAGTCTTTTGTAATTAACTTTAAAACAGTGCGCAAATCTTCAATTTTGAAATGATCAGCATCAATGTATTTATTCAACTTTTTTAGATTTAATATAAAACGAAATTTACCATTTGGCTTTGGTACCAGGAATACACTTGACAGGAATTGGCCATTTATGGGTTTACATTTCGAAATTGCGCCTATAGTAAGCAAATTTTTTATAGATTCGTGAAAGTGATGCTTTTCTATGGCTGAACATTCTCTCTCAATAGGAGTGTTCGATTGGCTAACAGGACCTGTAAATGGAATTTTATATCCTTTTACGCAAGATAATACCAATGGGTTTTTAGTAATTAGTGACCACTGGTCATAGAAGTAAGACAATCTGCCTGCATATTTTACCCCATCTAGCGGCGGCTGCGCGGTGGCTGATGCTGCGACGTTCTCGAGGAGTTCGATGGCGGTTTCCTGTTCGGTAGTCGCTCGTTCGTCTTCGGAGGATTCGGTGGCTTTCGAACAGGATAGGGACCTTTCCAGTTTAAATTCTTTGATGTATTTGTTGAAACTGGAGGCTTCTTATTGGTCATCGGTGCTTGTGGCTTACGGGCTGAAAACTTTAAATCGGCGCCCGATCTATTTATTGCTTTGGCGGTCTTTATGGTATCCGACAAATTCTGACCAAATAAAAGACTGTCGGGTTTGGTATTGCGTAGTTGTTCGTTCATATCCTTCTTCAAGGATGACAGAATGAAATTTCTGCGCACTATCGAGTCACTATGCTGTGTATCACATAGTAAACGCTCAGTATCCATTAAGGTCTTTATTACATTTGGGTCGGCACTGTTGTTGGTCAACAAGTCATTTATTGCTCGACTTAGACATGCGATCGCAATGGCTATCTGTTTCTGTCGCATTTCTATATTTTTATCACGTTTAATAACCATATCCGTAACAGCTGCTTTTATTTCAGCGTTAAGTGTTGGTGCATTAATTAATTTGCAGTTTTCGGGTAATAAATACCTATCGTTGATCTCCTTACGGAGTTCTTTAGTTAGGCCATTTGTTGCAATATATTCTAGGCGAATGGCCAAATCTTTATGAACCTCTGGCCCATAGGTGTTGCAAACAGTTGGATCATCACCTAATATTTCAAGCAGCGCATTATTCAATGAAGGTTCTGCGGATTCAGCTTCGTAGTTCGATTTAGGTACCTCTTGTAACTCTTCAACGCTCGTACTCGGGTTGGCTACAGCGAGGTCAGCAGCGTCGACGGTAGCGGAAGCCGGCGCATCTGCAACATCGACGGTGAGGGTCCTCAACGAAGAATGTCCAGCTTCGTCTTCGTTTCCAACAGCGTAGACAGGACCATCTAACAACTCCGAAACGTCACCGCCGTCCTCAGACGTTTTTCGTTCTAAAAGCGTCCGATGTTGCAATATTAGTTAAGAAACAGACCAAAGTTCTGTTCGCAAAACTAATTTGTTGGGTAGTACAGCTCCAATGAGAAGTACGCAAACCCAGTTAAGCAGGTGATAAAAGTTATATATTTGCTATTTATTCTTCTTAAAATCTGTATTCATTAATATGATGGGTAGTACAATTCCAAAGAAATGCACGCAAACCCATGAATCACCATAGTCAAAAATTTTGTTAAGTATGTGGGTAGTACAATTCCATAGAAATGTACGCAAACCCAGTTGATAAAAATACAATATTTTATTTTTCTTCGACACATTAGGGTAGTACAGCTCCAAAGAGAAGTACGCAAACCCTTTTTCTAATACAATAATTACAAGTGTATCTCAATATTATACAGTCACACTTACATTGATACGAACATTACGAACATCAACATCGTCGTTATCACAGAGGCCCCGTGCAGGGCAGTGTGAAGGGAATTTGTAACACGTGTATAATTATTAAAGCTAAACGACAAAAGTTCGAAAAAACATTATCATTGTGTAAATTTTACACACTGTAAAAAATAATTACCTTCATTTCCTGAACAATAACGACCGTCTGAAGATGTCGATCTGCTCCGACTTCGACATCGACGTTTCACTTTTCTTTCTAATTTCTTGATTTTTTTTTTAACAACTTCTCAACACTGTCCTCACTTTTACGTTTAGGCATTATTGTCGATGTTAAACTTTCACTTTTAGACTACGTTAAGACACGTACGATGCGTTCGTGGCGAGCACTATAAAGCGTATGACGCGTGCGAACCAGTGTCAGTTAGGGTTGACATTATTTTTGTATTTTATGCTTACCCTCAAATATAGTGCGTGACTGGCGATCCACTAGGCGCTACTACAAGTGTTATTTGCTAATCCCGAGGACGAAGCCGGAGTATAATTAATAGCTTCTCATCAGGTCCGTAAAAATATTTTGGAAGCGTGACTTTGCAGTTTAAAGTTGAAATGGCAATCCTTGATAACCACATTTTAACAATAGTGTTTCATTTAGACGCTGTAAGTGGCCTCCAGCTTACGTTAATAATATTAATGTCACACTTAGCTACACTAGTGCGTGACATATTAAATGTACCCTCATCTCAAGTAACATTAGAAGGGCCAAGTAAGATCTTAAATTCTAATTTAGATTTCAATTTGGATAACTCTGGAGACACTCCCATTTTTGTTTATGGACTTACCTTACTTGATTGCATTCTACAGTTAAGATTGAACTTAATAAGGATATCATTAAAAACCCACCTTAACTTAGCATTCAAGAGTGATGTTTGAGTGCATTTATGATATGGATACGATGCCTTCCGCGACCTATACCGGTTTAGTTTTTACAGACTAGAATGGTCGGCCCTAAAAAGCTAGAACAAAAAGAAAATATATTTTAGTGCAACGTTTAGGGGTTTGGCGAGGGTGTTGGGGGTGATGTAGATGATCAGGATGAGGTGGCAAATGAAGAGACGAGCATGAATTAACAGAATATATTGATTTGCTCCGGCCAAGCTTACACCTCTTAAAAAGCTACACAGATATCTCAGGCGTGAGTCCTTTGTAAGGCTCTGAATTACCCCTACTTCTGAGCGAGTTGTACCACCAAACTTATCATATAAATTATACTAAACGGAATAATCTGAATTTAATTATGAACGGAATATTAATAAACGGCAACCGGAATTTTAGACTGCTAACTGGATTAAGAAGATGTTTCCACTTACTTCAACAAAGATAGGGTAGGGTAACCTTATACATCCACGTGGCGTGGTACCAACCCAAATCTCATCGAGATCAAGCTTCTTGCGTCTTTCATTTGATCAGCGGAAAGTCAGCGTAAAACGGAAGGTAATGTGCTAAGCCTGGTAGCCAAACCAAGCGGCCATCAAAAGATCTGAAAGAAACCACTTATGTTATAGAACTGCATGAAGCAACCAAATGAACGAAATCCTCCCAAATCAGCAATTATACTTACGGCACATAGACCGGAACAAAATTCAAAATTATTTTACACGGCGACTATCTGCCGGTATCAAAATTGAGGTGTCGGCCTCCATCTTTCTCCTTCGGTTTCCTGGCCGACAGCCAGAGCGAAGGTGTCCTCCTCGACATCTTCACAACACCAAGCCGAATACCAGAATGAAATCAATCAAATGAAATCCGCGAACGAAACCTCCAAATTGCAAAAATGCAAATCATTGTCACGAAGGAATTTCCGAGTGCTCAGTTCACTAACTCAAATCTCCCCAAAACAATCGAAACATCACAAAGAACTATTTCTTTGTAAAACACATATTAAACTAACAAGAAAACATTCAAACTTTTTAGGTTATTAATTTAAATTATTTTAATATTCTAACTATAATTATAAACTACAGACTGGTCGTTGAATTAATTTGTTTTCTTTACCAACCAGTCCTTAAGACAAGTATTTTTCCCAAATAAATTCCCAATGTTTGTAAACCTGCAACACTACTATTTTTATTAACTTCAGTCTAAGGTCAAAAACGTCATTCTGCCAGGCTCATGAAAATTACTTCGGCTGCGTGAAGTTTTATTAAATAAGTTTAATGTCAACACACAATCTTAAAAGTATAGAAAACAAAATAATGTTATATTTATTGAAATAAATCATTCACCTTTGTGAAAAGAGTATGTGTTCCGTGCGTTTGCTAAACGTAGACAAACGAACGTAACGTTATTTTAGTCATTCAGAGCATACGGACAGTCAAAATGTGTTTTAATAATGAAACAATGAATGTATTAACAAAATGTGAGTATTTAGAGATTAGTGCGCAGCTCAGAAATCATAACGTGACATTAGTTAATGAAACATTGTACGTCTTAGTAGGTAAGGTACATTTGAACAAGACTTGACTTAGTGGTTTTAATAAATGATAAGTAGTTAAACAAGATTCATTGTAGAGTTGTCACGTTGTGATTTCTGAGCTGCGCACTAATCTCTAAATACTCACGTTTAGTTAATACATTCATTGTTTCATTATTAAAACACATTTAATTTCACTTCAATAATAATCGAGTTTTGTTGTTTTGGTTATTGATCTGTCAATGACAAGGAGCTGTCAGATGCGCATGCGACTGTCCGTATGCTCCGAATGACTATAATAACGTTACGTTCGTTTGTCTACGTTTAGCAAACGCACGGAACACTTACTCATTTCACAAATGTCGTGAATGATTTATTTTAATAAATATAACAATACTTGTTTTCTATATTTTTAAGATTGTGTGTTGACATTAAATTATTTTATGAAACTTCACGCAGCCGAAGTAATTTTCATGAGCCTGGCAGAATGACGTTTATGACCTTAGACAGATGTTTAAAAAAAGGTAATAAACAATAGTAGTATGGCAGGTTTATAAACATTGGGAATTGATTAGGGAAAAATACGTTGTCTTGAGGACTGGTTGGTAAAGAAACAATTTAAATAAACGACCAGCCTTTAGTTAATAATAGTAATTGGAATATTAAAATAATGTAAATCAATAACCCAAAAAGTTTGAATGTTTTATTGTTAGTTTAATATGTGTTTTACAAAGAAATAGTTCTTTGTGTTGTTTCGATTGTTTTGGGGAGATTTGAGTTAGTGAACTGGGCACTCGGAAATTCCTTCGTGACAATGATTTGCATTTTTGCAATTTGGAGGTTTCGTTCGAGGATTTCATTTGATTGATTTCATTCTGGTATTCGGCTTGGTGTTGTGAAGATGTCGAGGAGGACACCTTCGCTCTGGCTGTCGGCCAGGAAACCTAAAGAGAAGGATGGAGGCCGACACCTCAATTTTGTTTCCGGCTTATAATCGCCGTGTTTAATATTTTGATTTTTTTCCGGTCTAAGTGCCGTAAGTATATTTGCTGATTTGGCAGGATTTTGTTCATTGAGTCGCTTATTGCAGTTCTATAACATAAGTGGTTTCTTTCAGATCTTTTGATGGCCGCTTGGTTTGGCTACCAGGCTTAGCACATTACCTTACCGTTTTACGCTGACTTTCCGCTGATCAAATGAAAGACGCAAGAAGCTTGTCTCGATGAGATTCGGGTTGGTACCACGCCACGTGGATGCATAAGGTTACCCTACCCTATCTTTGATGAAGTAAGTGGAAACATCTTCTTAATCCAGTTAGCAGTCTACATTCCGGTTGCCGTTTATTAGTATTCCGTTCATAATTAAATTTAGATTATTCCGTCTAGTACAATTTACATGAAAAGTTTGGTGGTACAACTCGCTCAGAAGTAGGGGTAATTCAGAGCCTTACAAAGAACTCACGCCTGAGATTTCTGTGTAGCTTTTAAGAGGTGGTAAGCTTAGCCGGAGCAAATAAATATATTTTGTCAATTCATGCTCGCCTCTTTATTTACCACCTCATCCTGATCATCTACATCAACCCCCTACACACCCTCCAACCCCTAAACGTTGCAGAGTCAATTAGGCAAGTATGATTAAATTGACTAAGATCATAGTAGAAAATGATGTTAGTTTTGACCAAGATCCTCATTAAACTTACTATGGTAAATTAGTAAACACAGTCATTTTTTATGATCAAATTAACTAAGGTCTTAGATAGTTTTACTTCGGTGAATTAGCTGATACAGTCATTTTTCTTGTTATTTTGACCAAGATCTTGTTTGAATTGACTTTAGTAAATAAGTTATTTTTGTCACTTTTAATGTTAAAATTAACAAACTTCTTAGTTGAATTTACTAAGGTGAGGTATTCATAACGACCAAGGTCTTGGTTAAATTAACTAAGAAGAGTTAGTTGGTATAGTAATGTAACATGGTAATATTGAACAAGATCTTAGATAAAGGAGATGTCCCAAATTGTATGGAGGCTAGGCCCAGAACCTGTACACATTGCCAAAAGTTAGGGCAATATACCTACAACACTTTGTTATTATCCAAATTCTTTAAAATGGCTTCGTTTAGTGGCTTAAACAAAAATAAACTAATTAGAATAGCAACACTAAACAACAAAAACTATCATGGCGGAAGATGACACTTTAATGACATCTGTCAGTTTTGATAATTTCAAAATCACTTATCTCGATTCGAACAAGTGATATTGTTTGCTTACTTGTGCTTGTTGTAATAATAAGAAACAAAATAAAGAGTTTTAACTTATATAATGCCTTAAGGATATTATATATTTGCGATTATATATTATATATTAGCTTTTCACGTGAGATTATGACGAGTGGCAAAAACTTGAAAAGAACGGTTATGTCAAATATTGACAAAGAAAATCTGATAATGATATTTAGAGTTTACTTTTTTTTTCGTCAAACGCCATCTTGTATGCCTAATTGAGAGGGATATGTAATTGTATTTTTTTTCCCAAAGTAAACTCACCGCACTGGAAATAAATTGTATCCAATGATATTACACAGGAAATATCATTGACTGTAACCATTTGCAGCAAGGATTCTGTCAATGGTATGTCACACGCCATAATGTTACTTTTAAAAAAGTTTAAACTGTCAAAAGCACTAAGGTTTCATTACAAATAATTAAGTATGTTGATTAAGTTTTCTTAAACTAATTTTCCACGCAATTTTCGGATCGGAACAATTATTTTAAATATTGCATCAAAGCTTAAGGTACGAGTACGTAACGTTTGTTCAGCCCACCTTTTAATGCCAGCAAATGTTTTAGGCTTTGCGTTATGGAGGTTCTATTATTTTTTCGATCTTAAAGATTATAGATTTTTCTTGATTTTTTAGAATACTCTACGTACAATGTCTGGGCCTGTTATGGGACATCTCTTTTATAAAGAAGAAGTAGTAAGAATAGTCAAAACTATCTTGTTTGATGTATCTAATTTTATGGCAGGCTTATAATATGGATTCAAAATACTTGGTCAGATTAATTACAATTTTGTTTGAAACAACAGTTCTTTTTTAGAGTGTATCGTAATGAATGAATGAGATGCGCATCGCGTAAAAACAGTCGACAGTGTTGCTAGGGGGCCATATCAAAAATTTTAGAATTTTGACAGACGTTTTCTAAGTGCTTTATCTTGACATTTTTGTACTGAGCTATACCAAAAGAAAAAATACTTCATTTGATTTTTGTCTCGTAGATTGCTATATTAAAATTTTGGAATGTGGTTAAAATTTCAACCTGTATATTTTCATTCTTACTTAGTTTGGGGAAATCAACTGTTTTATTTTATTAGTTTATTTTAACTGGAAAAAACTATAAATGAATCTTGTAAATTTTAAAAACAAAAAGCTTATATCATAATTATCGAAATCTTAGTTACTGTCATATTTTTTACCAAATAAAAGTAGAAGTTTCTCATTTATACATACTGTTTCCTTGAGTTTACGCGAACACTATACATTGAAATGAAAGATATTTCATGTTTACGGATTATTCGCGTTTATTTTTGGGTAGAAATAAAAATAATCGCGAGTAATCCGTAAATATATCTTTTATTTCTCATTTCAATTTAAAGTAAAGTAAAGAACGAAAATCGTCTTTCTATAATTAAGACCAAGTGTGTATTAAAATTTTTTCATAATTATCAGGTAAATATCTGAAATGTAATCACTTCCCACAATTAACAACATTAATCCTTTCTTCTTTTTTTCTCATCAGTTTTCATAGTTAAAAAGGTAAAACTGAAAAAATACATACCTATGTAAAAGTGCTTTTTATTAATTTATTTATCATTTCTGACTCTTGCAAAATATATTTCTTCAGAAAACGTCTACAGGAGCATTACTCAAAAATAAACCAGGCGCATATTTCCACATAAAAGGAAACCTCGACTTACATTACAAAACTTGTCTTAAATGCTAATAAAAGAGATCGCGGATGCCACGAGCCTTCCCGATGAATATTTCATGATGGTCTATTGACCAGATCAGGAGACCTCCACGACCCGTGCCCCTATTCACATTCCTTACTCAAAATACGGGTTGCATGTTCAAATGGGGTTCTTTATAAATTGGTCGTCTCTCTATACCATCGTCAGATGCTGTGCGTTTATTTTCTCATTAATTTTTCATCAGTTCGTCTGATTCTTTAACTGTGCTTGATAAACTTTGCGTTTTTGGTTTCTTTGATTTCTCCGTGTTCGATTCCTATGAGGTATTTCTGTGTGTCAATAGAAGTCCATGCTTTTGAAAGGAATGTAGGGATATCGATAAAAGAAAACAAAAGCTTAGGAGTTCACATCGAGCCAGCGTGCTAGGTTGAAGTCTTAAGATTTTTAGTCAATCCAATTTCTGTCTAAATTAGTGTGACGTAAAGTTGTTGATCAATTAGTGACCGTGCATCTGTAAGTAAGGGTTTTTGCCGCGGTCACTGGCCGTTTATTTGGGTCTTTTGCTTATGCCCCCAGTGGTGTATGTCGTCGCACCCGAATCTAATAATTTTATGATTTTTTTTGTGCTTTTTCACGTAGTACAGGTGATGTCAAAAGTGTGCCTAAACTAAAATATATATTTTAAACTACAATATATTATGACGTGTTAAAAAGTGGTAAAAATAATTTTGTTTAAGTTTAATAGTTGATTGTTTTTAATCATTATTGTCACAAATCTTCTTTTTCTTTTTTTCATCCATGAAAGACATGAAATTAAGACATTGGTCTTTCATAGATCAAAACTTACTAGCATTGCGTTGTGTTACTACACACCTTGCTCTAGGGTAAAGTCTCAGCGCATGATATCTTTTTCTCAAAATTCAGAGGGTCCTTTCTCATAATGTCCTTTTCTCAGGTAATAACAATAAAATGCACAACACTATTATTAATCCAGATGAGATCTATGTGTGTCGTGCATTCATTTTAATTTTAACAAAATACTTTGAGACCGTGTCTGCGTTGCAACAATTTTCACCCTTTTATCCTAGACTGAGGCCTAGCTGCTGTTTACAGAATAAACTCTGCAGTGACATAATTAGTCTACCAGCCTTCAAACCAGAATGGGCGTCTGGGTTCAAAATATCATTGGAATGTGTGAAAGACTTTGAACAAATTTTTTTAGTATTTGATCCAACAGAATCGTCATATAAAATGCATAAGGACCATCGGTTCAAATTTATTGATGTCAATCCTTTTACAAATCAACTTAGGCAACAATAAAAGCTTGTTAAAATCATTCAACTTTGACATCTAGTGAGCCTAAATTAATATAAAAGGCAATGTTAATTGGTAGGAGCGTAATTGAATTATATCTGAATTAACCTTTTTTCGGCTTTCGACCGTTCGTTGTATGGGACACCTGCCTAAATAACTAAATTACCTTCGGGCAATTGACCTGTCCCATTTAAGCTTTATTGTAGCGGTTCGAAGAGAAAATCCGAAGTATTTTATCAGTTGGGAAATGATACTGAACTTTTCAGATGTTTTCTCACAAAAGTGTACCTATTGGTACTAATAGGTGTTCTTATTTTAAATCATACAGTAGAACTACTTCAAAAAAAAAAAACATGTGGCACTCGGAGACTGCCGCGGTAAAGCTATTGCATAGCATTTTTTATCAACTTATGCAATTATAAAACTAAAAAGTATCACCGCTGTACCGGTCGGAGTTAAGGGTGTTAGGTTATTTTCGTTACGGAATTTCTGGATTCGGTCTCCACACTCAAGGCCCGCGATATAAGCTATTCAATAGCTTAATTTTATAATTTTATGTATTTTCTAATTTTGACTTTTGTAATTATTTTTTTCTGTTATTTTGGCAGATATGGTTACCATAGGCAACCTTATGTACTGTCAAAATCCTTATTTTCTTCTAAATTCTTTTAAATTTCGGAAATTCAAAATTGTTCGATCGTGCCTCGCCCCGAGTGTTAGGTTAGGTTATTTTCGTTACGGAATTTCTGGATTCGGTCTCCACGCTCAAGGCCCGCGATAGAAGCTATGCAATAGCTTAAAAGTATCTGAAAAAAAATCCGTTTCAAAGTAACAATCGCAGACGTCCTCTATATCGCAACATCATCGTCACCATCAGCTTACATCAATCCTCTGCTGGATTAAAGTCTCTCCAAAAGGAGAACTTCTCCAGGTTTTTCAGGTGGTTTGGTGATCGCTGTTTAATGGCCACTGCTTTAGACAAGACGCTCTTGCACATATTCTTTTGGTATTCCTTGTCGCTTTTAACATTACCTAACATGCGAAAGGGGCTGCTTTTCTATTTTAGACTGACAACATACGACTCATATATATATACAAATACATTGAATAGTTCATTGTGTCCCTGAATAAATCATAAGAACATATTGTATTTTTAAGGTTAATGGTCATTATCATCTGTTTCCGAAGACGCTTATTCTGGGCTCAGGCCTCCCATATGATAAACTATTTAGCGAAGATCATGGGAAACGCAAGACCGATCTTTGTGGAAATGATTCTTAGGCCTAAAGGCCCGAAAGTGCGCCATTTAGCTCAGAGAGGGATGGAGATATCTTCAGAACAATCGTCGCGTTGTCCACATCAAGCGGCTTGTCTTGACCTTTACTAGACCTTTGACGTTCTTTATACAGTTGCTATTTCAAAACTGCTCTAAAACCCATTCGTTTTTTTCGTTATTGTATAACGTAACGTTATTATATAATATTCCGTCCACTTCTACGTCAGCTAAGCAATCCTATTAGTGAACCTTAGATCAATTAGCTTATCGGGAGCCTCGTCATTATTGGGTATTATTAATTAGCGAACCGCGCGTAGGTTGCTAGTATTAATGGAATAACGGATAACTCCGCTTTAGCTGTAGCGGTTTGATTTAATACGCCTTAATGTCTGTAGTATAAATATCTTTTAATTGTTTTTATAAGGTTGGGGAAATAGTTATTTGTTATACAAGAGTGCAAAGTTCTTTTTTAACCGCATGCTCAACTTAGATGACCAAGCAAGCAAAGGATTCTAAAATTGAATCACTAGCGCAGCGAGTGATCCAAAAATTAGAACCCTGAGCGTTAGCGAGGGAATTAAAAGAGCACAAGGTGAAAAATCTTTGCACTCGAGTGTAACACGTAACTTTTCATCCCCCCTTAGAAATGATATTACAAAGAAATAGATATGTTACTTCGCGGCTTAAGTTAAGAAGTCTTTTTGAGTCAATTGTAACATGTCTCAATCAGTTTGCTTCAAACAAGCTTCAGAGCGAGTCGCAGTGACAGATTAACAAAAATTTGAAAAATGCCGTCTTGTGTATTTCGATTTTGCACAGATTATTGTGCTAAAATGAATAAATCTCAAGGGATCACATATCACATGTAAGTTTATAAAAATATTTGTTTTATACTACGTGTTTTTTAATTTTTAAGTTTCTTTGTAAGTGCTAAGACGACGACATAGATTAAAAATTCAGATGCGACAATTTAGGTATCAATATGACGAGTTAATCATACCATAGCACACATAGTGGTATTTGTTTAAAATAATTCTTATGAAATTCTTCATAATTAAATTTGGTACTTTGATAGTTTGAACCACAGAACATAGAAAAAGATTAGATCGGCTGTCATGCGCCAATTGTATGAGAACCGATGTCGCCGCTTGCGTCCCACTACACGTAAACGAGTACAAAGAACGCTAACCAATCACAGTGCTCACGTTTCGGCAGAAGTAATAGCATTTGCTCATAACCTCTGTGGCGTGCCTGCCCCGCCAATATCGCCTTTCTAACCCTTTTCCATGTTCTGTGATTTGAACCGTGATGTTAAAGTTCTGGAGTAGCTAATATGAAACGTAAGTACCCCGTTAGTGTTAAGATTTACTATTCACAATTGTTTTTCTAGCTTTCCTTGTAATGAAGTTAGAAAAGAAGAGTGAATTGCAATAGTGCGAAAGCAACGAAGTGAATCAGACTGGATGTAATTGTGCAATATATTTTTGTTAATATTGTACATAAATATTTCTGTTAAAAATTCTAACTTGTGTAAATCTCATAATTCCAATGTATGTTTTATGTTACGTACTTACATAGTAAAAATATTTTTTCATTTATCACAAATACAACCTGTTTTATTTCTCTCTATTTTTTACCTACTTTCAAATATTTGTACTGTCTGATTTTGGTTACAATTCCTAATCTATGTAACTGTCATCGTGCAGCGCCGTGACGTTTTGCGAACGCAATTTAATATGAACATAACATATCTATTTCTTTGTAATATCATTGCCCCTTAGCGAGGAAATGACTAAATGAAAATAAAACATTTACAATCATAAGATACTTTTATTTTAGTTTAGGTACATATTTACTACAACATTATGATATGTAAGTATTAAAATAAACTTCTTCGTCGCTGGAATCACTCATTTTCTGTTTTTTTTTTACTTGTTTTCAAGTTTCTTATTTATAACAATACGAATTCAAAACAAAATGGCGAGCGCAAAGCAAATTGAAAACAAAAGTACACTAAGGAGGTTAAGAGTTTGAGTTTTCAACAAATTAAAAAAAAGTTGTATGATAAATACGGCACCATGGAGATGAAAGTAAATAGGTTTAGGGTCTGTTTCACAATCATTAAGTAAAGGCTTAAGTAGTTACTCAACGAGTTAATTACATAGAGGTTAAATCCTTTCGTTAACTTTCTTTGCATTTCACAATCATCCAATCAGTAAATTAAAGTAAAGATTATATAATTAATACTTACTTACAAGTTACGTTTCGTTTCAAGGTAAGAATAATTTATGTGTTTCTATAAAGTATAGTAATCACAGAATTATCATTAAAAATATTTTTTGTGATGATTATAAGTAATAAAAACAATAAATTCGTACAAAAAATGTTTACACTGTAATGTAAATGAATCTTTTCATCTTTTCTAAAATCAATGTTTCTGTAAGAATGGAACGCAGCGAGGTTTCAACAAAAAGTCTATGTCGAGTCAACGTCAGTTAGTCAGTAAATGACAAATGTCAAATTTGCCGACGTTTGGTACTTTTTCTGTGGTGATTTTGTTTGCATTGAATTTACCATTACGAACATTGTGTTATTTTACAATGACTGCAAAACTGTCCATTTAAATAATAAAATAACTTGTTGTTGATGAAAATTTGGAAATGACGTATTTGAGGTTATCTTTTTAAATTTACTTGTCAAGTACGAGTAAACGGCTACTTGGCAGTGCATCCGGTGATTAACTTAACGAGCAGATAAAGTGGTGATTAACCCTACTCAGGGATTGTGAAACGTGAAAAATAGTTTACTGAGCAGATAGGGTCGAAGTAGCTTACCCAGAACTTTACTCAGCGATTGTGAAACAGGCCCTTAATGACGTTTTGAAATCACATACCTAGTGCACGCGATGTTCTAAATTCAAATTTGCTTTATCCTCTAGCGAATAAAAACCGCTTTTGCACTCAGATATCGAAGAGCAAAAATACTCTTTCCGAGTTGGTGGGATGAAAAAGTCTTTTCGCATGTAGTGTAAGTGTACAAAATTGTAATAAAATACCTTAAGCTATACCATTTTTGTGTAGCTGTTTTGGTATCATTAAAAAGTTTAAACTTTAAAGAAGATAATAATTCCGAATTGAAATTAGGTAAATTTGTAATTTTCATGAGTTTTTCTAATCCTTCGGTTTTAAATCTAGCTTTCCTGGATAAAACCAAGGTTACGTTCAATGAACATGTACTTTTGTTTTTCTTACTGTGAAGAAATTCGATACATTTAAATATAATAATATTAAATATTATAAAGCCGAAGAGTTTGTTTATTTGTTTGTTTGTTTAAACGCGCTAATCTCAGGAAGTACTGGTCCGATTTGAAAATTTATTTTTGTGTTGGATAGTCCATTTATCGATGAAGGCTTTAGGTCATATAACATCACGCTGCAACCAATAGGAGTAAAGCATCAGTGAAAAATGTTGCAAAAATAATCGCGTTCATAACAGAAATTGACGCGTACGAAGTCGCGGGCAACAGCTAGTTTAAATATAAAATAGGTACAAATGCAACCCAAAACGGTCAGCAGCATTTTCTTTCAACTATTTCCCAAACTGCGATTGCCAAACTACCCGCCAAGCGTGGCCATTGCCGCAAAATCCTACTTTTGGTATATCCTACCCAGGTACACTAATACAACGATAATGATTACGGTAACCCGTTGATTTTTGTTTAAACTAAGCTATTTCGAATGAATAAAATATAACCAGTCTATCTACCTGGTCATAAAAAAGTACAAATACCCCTAAAATCAAGAAACTTCTTTTCAAACGGTTGAGAACGCAATACACGCGCAATACATAGTCATAGTCAACCATTGTTTAAAAAAATCGTTTCAGTCGGAATGACTCAATAAAAAAATATTTCAGGCTCTTATTTTGCTACTTTTGCCATAGTTATGATTCCGTATTTCCTTTGTACAGCAAACAATAGACAATAATCTTGTAATAACGGGCGGTGGCTTCATCACGGGTGTTTATTCCACCCCAGCATCCCGTATTCCCTCAGGCCATCTCCATCAGAACACCTGAGAACTCTATGGCAGCTAATTATTTGTTCGCTGCGGTAACTCAAGTTGACTAAAGCTAGGTAATTAATTTGTCAATATTCAGTGTTATTTGCAATTACTTGAACTAAATACAGGTATGTAGATGTTAAAATTGATGGATAAGTGGTACAATTACGTAAATGACAACCGTTTTTTATGCTGTTATGTAGTGCTGGCATTAAATTAATAGGACCTTTTTTATGCCCATAAAACACAATTTGTCCCTATAATTATTTTATACATGGCTTCACACGGATAGATAGGTAGATATTATGGGTATTGTACAAAACGTTTCTTTTGCATATTTCAATATAAAAAAAAAGATATCTTCTATGTCTTCTAAGTAGCTTTGTTCATTGTCTATAGTTTACGCAGCGTACTCGATATAAGATTTTTTCTTTGGTAATTTAAAACACTGTGGACTTCTTTTTGGTTTTTTTTAACAATATTTTTTTATTTATCGCATTTATATCAATATTATCGCTTACCTACGGTCATCAATAATGATGTAGGATTAAAATGGAAGCCTATATAGTCAATGCAAACTGACAAACAAAAAATCACATCTTTCTTGTGTTAAAGACTGGCCAAATGCAAGTACGTAAGATAAATTCCGACTTACTTGATTTTGTTCTTTAATTTCACATTATTTGTTGATTATTTTTATGGAACTAACAGTTTTTCTTACTAATTTTTAACGGCATTTAGTATAAAATCTACCAATTATAAATATGTTTTGTACGTTCTCAGACTACTCTCAACTTGCGAACATTATATAGAACAAGAATTTTTACTCTTAATTTAGTTAAACATGCTGCTGCTATAAAATTCACGTAACTATGAACAACCGCTTAGTGCTAGATACACTTGATTCTAATGCAAATTTTAATTTTAAAATATCAAATTTAACGTGGGAATCATGTGATCCCAAAATAAAAAAAGCTACAATGTTTAAAAGAAAGCTACAGTATTTAAAAGAAATAGTAATGAAGCACCACTTAACATATAATCCCAATTTTCCTGTTTTGCCGTTATCATTGTTACAAAATTATAAATGCAAAGTTTTGACCTGAACATCATAACGGATCTGGATAAAACTGGGCAAGGAGAAAAATTATAGACTGGAACAGCCACTTGATTTACTCTTATTTCGTAAATATTAACAGTTCCCATGATATAGATCCGCTGTTACTAAGTCTATTAACGGTTCGTCGTGCAGCAGTCGGCCCGTGACCACGGCTTGGTGCAATCCAGCTGAAACGTCGGGTAAATAAATAGGTATAATATACCTTTATAAATATTATACGTGATAACGACCCGTTAATATACTTAGTAACAATTTTTAACGAGAGTACTAACCATAGAAAACAATTACTAAAGAAGAATGACAAGTCCATACAAAAATATTGGCCAATAAAATTGAAGACACTAGCGCCACCTGACGGATGCCCCCGCAAAACATGACAAAAGCGGGAAATTTAAACTTCTTTTCCTACTCTTATTCCTATTTTAGCTTGACCACGAGTGCTGTACTGCTATTGCCAAACAAGTCAGTAACCAGTATGGCAACAGCGGTACAGCGATCGTGGTCAAGCTATAGAAGACCCGTATTACTAAATTAAAATCAAAGCAGAATACTTCCCATAAAAACAGTCATTATGTCGCGAGTTTAAATATGTAATACAGGCATTTAACAGTTGGAAAAGAAGATAATTAGTAAAACACGTTATAGAGAATAAACAGTTTATTTTTAAAATAATGTAGGAACAATATTTATTTGGTTAGAATAACATTGATGTTAACAGCAATTTACAGAATTGTAAACAGAAAAAAGTTGGTAAAAAAAAAATATTAGTTTAATATTCGCATTTTAAAAAAAAACAGGTTATACATGTCTCAAGTTATCAATTTTTTTTTCAGTGCCTTTTTCGATGTTTCTTGCGCAAAAGATCTATTTGTACAAATACAAAATCTTTTGTAGTTAAAGTAACGTAGGAACAATATTTATTTAGTTACAACAATATTGATTGTTTATAGCAATTTACAGAATTGTAAACAGAAGCAAGTTGGTAAAAAAGTTTAATATTAGTTTGATATTAGCATTTAAATAAAACAGGTTAAACATGTCTTAAGATATCAATTTTCTTTTTAAGTGCCCTTTTTGATGTTTCTTGCGCAAAAGATCTATTTTTACAAATACAAAATCTTTTAATAACTATTTGAGTCACACTTTTTAATATATAATCGATATTTTTTTGTTTGTGCTCTGTGCAGTTATTTAAAAATTTAAAATCAAACATTTCTTTCATATTAGAAGTTAATTCTTTTACAAGATTTGTTTTATGTGCATTATTATTTAAATAATTATTTATAAAAGTAGCACATTGTTCTACACAAAGCACAAAATTCTTCTTGGCATATTTTAAAGATTCTTTATAATCATTAAATTCTTTAAATTGACAAAAGCTATGCATTTGTGAACGGTCTGTAGTGGTAAAAATTGGTGTGCAATAAAGACAGTCAGTTTTATAATTTTTTATAATAAATCCACACACATATGTGCACGCTTGTATTTCACCACTACATTCCTCCAATATATTTTCATCAATATCAATGATTAATGCCTGCACTGAAGGTGATCCAGTAGTTTCCTCAGTGTCGGCTTTATGTGGAGCATTTGATTGTAATAACAATTTAAAATTATCAATTATGACCTCATTTTGGTCGTTTTCACAATTACTACCACTTCCTGTGTGGGAAAGGTTGCTCAAAATTGCGGTTTTTAAGCCTGCAACAAATTGGCCAGTTGTAGGGTTGCTATTTGAACCACAATTGCCTCTAATGCACCCAAATAAATTTTCTAAAGGGTCTTGTTGTAGCCTTCTTGTGGCAAGACTTTTTAAAGTTTTATGTTTTTGCTGCAACCTTTCCCACAACCTCTCAACGCCATTTAATGTCCACAGCCAGCCATCTTGTGAAGGTGGAGTGCGTGAGCCCACAAATTTAATATTTTCAAAAAAATTCTTCATTTCTTTTATAAATGGGATATGCGGTGTTGTGGCTTTTAAATTTGTGGCAAACGGCTTTCCTCTCCGCATATCAGCTGAGTCACTATTTAGTGTGTCAAATAGTTTATCCATTTTAGCTATAATGTCAGCAGTCACAACAGCATCAGGAGTTAATTCGCCTATAACAAAGGTAGTAAAATATTAATACAGTGAAGATACAGTAAAGGATCCCAAATCAATTCTAGTTTGTGACTATCAGGAATTGAATTATAGAATTTGCAATTAGCCTTTGTTTGGTGTACTGGAATACAGTCCAATTTGGCTAAGTATTGCAGTAGAATAATATGTTTGAGGCTTTGTATGTTCTCATATTTTTATGTATTATTTATTCTCATTCAACTCTTTTAAATAATCTTTAAAAATGAAAATAATGTTTTAAGTATCTTAAATGAAATTAAAATATAGTTTTTTGTTTAATTACCTAGAGACACTTTGGCATATATGCCAGCTGCAACCGTGTGACTAAGCACTTGGACTGCTAGTTTCACCTTCATTTTTTGTTTGGTGTTGGGGTTGAGATGTTCTTCCTTGAGGCAGGGTGCAAACACGAAATTGCTATTACTATTGTCTAATTCGTAAAACTGGACAATATGACTCCATTTTGCAACACCTAAAACAATAAGATATATTATGAATTAAATAATACAACACATTACTTCACATGGGATTTTATTCATGGAGAATACAATTAATACACAAAAAACATATAATTAATTTTTTACCTGCTGCTTTTTCTCCTTCAGCTGATGATATATCCGGATTGCACTGTATGTCATGTTTCATAAACATATTTCTAAAGCATTTTATCAAGTGTGGCATATCAAAAAGTGCAATTACCTCTTTGGTATTTAAATTAAAATATGGGTTGTTAGTTGTTGCTCCTAAAATATTTAAAGCCCTCCTATTAACTGCATTCATATCACAAACAGTGGCCGCTATGTTAATGTCATGCTCTTGGCATTGAAGAAGCACCTGAAGGAAGAAATTTAATACAAATTTACCTCATTATCTATTTGGATTTTGAAGCTAATGAGATATGAAATGCTAAAGAATGCATAAAATAGCATTAGCATATTTAAATTACAGTAAATATTTTAGCTAACCTCTTTTATTAAAGCAGTTAATCTATCGGCAGTGACAGATGACCCAGATAAATAATAAGCTATAGGTTGCTTAATTCTTTTTCTAATGCCAGCAACCATAAATACAAGTGCATATGAGACTGGTTGAGCTGATCTGCCTTGTGCTCCATGGTCTTGAAATCCCTCAATTAAATCTGCTCTGGGATTGTATTGAAGATGTTTTTTTAATGACATCTCATCAAACAAGAGGACAGATTCATTGTCAACTGGTTGAAGATTGCATAAATATTTATTTATTATTTTAAATAGTGGCTTATTTATACCCACGTCCATACAACATTTCTTTAAAAGGACCTTTAAAGTAGTTGGTGCAGGAAGACAAATCATTCGTCTTAATAGACGATAGCATGTGGGGGATCTTTTATAAAGCCTCAATGCTGTAATTTTGTCTTCAGAAGTCCATCTGCGCCCCACGCCACTTTTTTTAAAGTTTTTTAATTGGCCTTGCAATAACAGAGCAAAAGTTGGGCTTATTTTATTACTCAATTTACTGACAGCATCACTGTTGCTTAATTCTTGCAAATAATTTTTGTTTTTGACATACTTTAATTGCTTTTTGAGTAGGCAGATTTTTCTAAAATACTTCTTACATTTCATGTATGCAGGGTCCACAGTTTTGTCAATTTTTCCGTCAGTATTTATTTTTACTCCTGAGGGTCCAGGTAAATCAACTGATGATTTTGTAGGATGGTTCGTCACATCTAATAAATGTTGTGATGGAACAGCTCTGGGTTGTACATGATCTACTGCAAGAAACGGCAAAGACACATCCTGAAAAAAAAATTTAGAATTAGTCTATAATTGATAAACCATAGTTTATTTTGTGTAGGTACTTATAGTATAAAAATATTGATTGGTTATACTATCCATATGGAACCACCCAAAGGGCAATAAAGAGGAGCATGATGAAAGTACAGAAAATAGATAAAGTAATAAAGGTTGGCAGAAATGGCAGACTATACAAGCGATGGATAGACAATATTATACAAACTGCAGGTTTGCAATGGATAACAAAAGGAAAAGAAAGAGAGAAATGGAATAATCTGGAGGAGGCCTTCACCCGAAGAGGGATCCATGAAACATAACACAACTAACATAATTAATAAGTGAATTAATAAACTAACAATACTAACTTCATTTGAAATGTAAATTTTAATATTTTTCATGGAATTAACAGGTTTATTATTATTACTATCCATATAATACTTTGTCTATCAAGCTCCCAGACACAATAGAAAATCAATTGTCTGTTTATCTTGTTAAACACCAAGCAATGTTTAGCTGTTGTGATTGGTTGCATCTTGGCACATCGACCAATCACAACGGCTAAGTGTAAATTAGTCAAACAAAGTTACATGATCAGGATACGAGAAACTGGGGGTTAGTCACAGTTAAATCATTTAATAAGGTAGGAATTTTTTTTTAGAAAGAATGTAATAACCACCATGTTCTAGGGGAAACTCAAATTACTAAATATAGTCCATAATTTTACAAACCTCGACGTCTGGAGAAGCAAACCGTCTTAATTTCTTAGTAGAAAAATCCACAAATGCAGATTCTTTAAAATGTTGATGACATAACATTCTATGTTCAGCATGAAGTTTTGCTTGAAAGTTGACTGAAGACCATGCTTCATCCGGAAAACAATATTTAGCCCACAATTCACAGCTGAAATCAAAAATAAAATGTTTAGTTCCAAATAGTTCCTGTGTGATAAAAATGAGATAAAATCTTTTAAACTAGTAGCCTACAAAAGTAGAGTCCCATGTAAGTACGAGTAATATGTTAAATTTTGCAGATTAGATGCATTAGATAAACTGGGTTTAGATATCAAATTTTAATGTAATGTAAGATATAGGCAAAGCAACCACGTAAATAAGTAAGAGATTTATTTATTTATTTTTAGGAAAACTAGAGATTGCAAAATAATAGAAGCAGTGGATAGTAATAAGGATACCCTCTGATCAATTTTAGTTTAAAAATTGATAAAAATTACATAAGTTTTTGAGTTAGGAGCAATTTTTTACAAGAAGATATTTTGGTAAAATGGGTAGCTTTTTGTGCAACAAAATTAATAACAAAATTAACATATGTCTTCAAATGAACGAAATTATTCATAAACAAATAATACTAAGAATACCCTCTGACCATATATTTTAACAATCACGCCAATTATTTAGCTCCAAACTATTGCTTGCTTAATTAGTTTGTACACTATAGGTACATAATATACATATATAGAACAATAATTTTAATTTATGCACTTACCGGGAAATATTTGTAGAACCTGGTTTTGGGAACCTGAATAACCTGATCTCTGGGTCACCGGCCGGCGACGAACCACACTTCAGGCATTTTCGTTTATTTTCCTTCATGGTAAACAGTCACAAATTCACAATATTAAAGAGTCACTATCTCAAACATACACAACACTTCTTTAGTAATCACACAATTACGGAGGAATCCACTGACTCAACTCAACGCAAAGTAAGAAAAACTAAAAGATTGTGCAAAGGAGTAGTTAATAAGAAAAGATATGAAACTTGCATGCGCGTGCGACAGCAGCCATATTTTTCTCATATAAACAAACAAAATCTACCAGTGCTGCCAGATTACAGAACCAGCTATTAAACCATAACCCGTTGAAAATTAATTATATTTTTATTGTTAATAAATATTTCATAGCAAGCTATACATCATAAAATCATGAAAAGACAATAAAATTATTAAATATGCAGTTTATGCTTTTAAAATACATGTAAATACGTTTCTAGCACAACTACCAAATGGTAGTTAAATAATCTACTGGTACCATTTTGACTTTACCAATGTTGCTAGCCCAAAAAAGGGTATTATTAAAGACCTATAATTGGGCCTTGCATAATAAAAAGCATTCCTGGCAACACAAGTCTAGCCCCCGTAGGTATTACCAAAGGTTTCATACAAAGTAGACTCCGCCTGGTACTAACGTACTGATAATATGTCTCTAAAAGTGACCACGGACGGATAGGCGGACATGGCAAACTTAAAAGGCTTGTTTTTTCTTGATCACGCTGCTTTGAACAAGAAGGGGGCAAGGTTACTATTTTACAGGTAGCACTACTGACTGCACATCTCATTCGTAATTTGTAAGCGTCATCATTGATAAAAACTCCCTCGAGAATCGGGTTCAAACAAAATTGTATTCCTTGTTTCCACGTAAAGCCGGAAAACGAAATTTAGGAGCAGAAAATTTCTGAAAATTTCAAGATAAAACCAACGCTAGCTTCATCATTAAATCGTCCGGTGGCTCAGCCTTCAGGGATATCGAATTTGCATAGAATTCATAAACTTCCAATTTGCTTTTGTCATCATTCCGTTGCGAGGATATTGTAGACATTTTAGAAAGAATCATTACTTAAAAACACATTTACATACACAATTTTTTAATAAAATAAATTGATTACTCTCCTACTTTATATGATATTTTAGCAACTCAATTACAATTATAATATCACTAGCTTTCGTCCGCGGTTTCGCGCGCGCTAAATTCGGTGTAGCAATAAAATTTCACCCCCTCTTTAAAGGGGTAGGAAGATTTCCGAAAAAAAATGATGCACGAATTTTTGGTTAGACACAAATAGTCCGCATACCAATTTTTAGCTTTCTACCCTGAAAATTGCGTAATGCTCCATACAAACTTCCACCCTCTATTTAAGGTAAGTGGTGGAACAAAAAGTAATCTTTGTCACTCTCCATCCCTTCAACTATCTCCACTTAAAAATTCACGTCAATTCGTCGCTGCGTTTTGCCGTGAAAGACGGACAAACAAACAGGCACACACACTTTCCTATTTATAATATTAAGTATGGATTACAATATCCCAATCTCTATGCCTTCCGGTTACCCGGTATGCCCGAGATGCGGGTAGTCCGGCTTCAGACATAATTAAGTTTAAATACACTAAGACTCTTCTCTCTTATTTCTAGTGTAACCGGGTCTTAAACGATTAACTATTGTATGATGAGACGTAACACATGTGACTATATTTTTAGTGCCTAGCAATATACTGATTACAACTTTCATGATCACTATCACTAGAGTTATTTGATCCCTATATACCTAATCAAAGTTTGATCCCGAATCAAATAACTCTAATTTCTACAGCAGTTTAATCTTCAAAAAGTACAATATCATTTTTTATATCTAGGTTAATATTACGTCAATCGTTGCTGTGTAAAAATAATAGATAAAAGTCATACGATTCATCGCTGCGCTTGTGGCTATGATCATTGATCATGTCATGAATATTCTTCTGTAACGAAGTTCCTTATCGCGCGTTGCGAAAGGGGACTAGACGGAAAAAATTGTAACGACACTTTTTGACCGACACTTTTTGCTATAGTCGTAAGCCGTGCGGCGAGAGAGAATGAGAGAGAGAGAGAGAGAGGGAGGGAGGGAGGGAGGGAGAGAAAGAGAGGGAGAGGGAGAGGGAGTAGGACAGCAAGAGGGAGAGGGTAGAGAGGTAGAGGGAGAGGGGGAGAGAAGGAGGGGGAGAGGGAGAGGGAGAGCGAGAGCGAGATGGGTAGAAAGAGGGGGAGAGGGAGAGGGGGAGAGACAGAGCGAATAAAAATTAATTTAAAGTAAAATAAAATTTTAATACAATTCCTTCAATAAAAATGAACTTCGTTCCATCCGGGTGTCCCTTGACACATTTCAAGTTTTTCTTAAAACTAAAATTAAAGCAGTTCTGAGTAAATCTTTATAATTACTTACTTAAAGAAGAATTGTGCGTTAATATGTTTTTTGCTTCGTGCATAAAAGTTTTTAATGTATGTGTTGAAAAATCATTGAAATAACTACATTTCATTGTCTTCTTCGTAGAGTCCCGTAAGAAGAGAGAAGTAAGACCAAGATGTGCTCAGTACCTACAAAAAAAAAAAATTTAAAAAAAAAATGTTGGGTACAACGGATAAAAATCCCTTTATTCCCACTAGTTCTGTTAGACAGTTCTGTTGACAGAACTAATGGGAATTTTTATCCCACTAGTTCTGTTAATAATATCTTGTCTTTTTAACAGAACTAATTCTGGTGAACCTTCCGTTTTCCCAGCTAGATCGCGGTCAATTACCAGTTTTTATAAACAGCTTTAAATTTTTGCAACCGTTTAGTGATATTCACTTTTACGGTCAGTATCACCTATAGTTGATACTTCTGTAATGATTGCGCTTGCAACGGTGCAGGAATATCGGAGACTTATAAAAAACAAGAAACATGATGTAAGCCCCGAATTAATTAGCTCTTGTTTCGCAACAGTAATCTTTCACATCAAATTGGAAAGTTATGGATTCCTCAATAGATAGAGTTTGATTTTCTACTTATACTTATACTTCTTTTTCTTTATATTTACTTTCTAGAGAGACCAAGGAAAATGTTGTTTTTACTCCATTAGAAGATGATTTCCTGGATGGAAACTACGTTATGTCTTTTCTGGAACTTAAACAATATCTTTACCATTATTTGTCTTAATAAGTGGGTTAGGCGTGACGAGGTAACAGACAGATAATTAGCATAGATCTACTTTTTAACAAATCAAATGTGATACATAAAACAATTACTTTACTCTTTTGTGTCTAGACACTCTGTACTGTTCTTACTCTTTACCCTCACTGTAGTCTTTACTTGAGATTCAGAAACATCGTCACTGTTGCAAGCGTTATGATCACGAAAAAGTTAATTATTGATTAAAATTGTGTACCAACCTTGCTAAACGTATTCAAATTGATTGGCAAATACTTCAAAAGAGTCAAGCAACACGGTTTTTGGGCTCTGCAAAGAAGAAGATAAATTTTCCTGAACTTGTACTTAACCACTTTGGTTACCGGAATCATATCATCATCGCCAACCAATATTTGTCCACATTTGGACATAGACCTCGTCAAATGAGTATTTTGCCATAGAATTTTCGAACATTAGTTACTCGAGTTTGTGATCACCAATCCGCATTTGGCAAACGTGGTGGTTATGCCTGTGCTCATCATTGCTTGGTGACTTAAAATCAATGATGGAGGCTACTTTACTTTTACCTGAACATTTGGAAGTTTGGATGGATACCGCATGACTTAACGGAGGACAGTCACTGGCTCAAGCCTACTGCTTTAAACCCGAAAATATTTGCAGACTTTCTTTTCTTTTGAATATTTGCAGACGAAAGTAAAAAAAAAATGTTTCCTTGCTACAGTGTCGCTAGCAGATCAAAAGACAGTAACTAGTAGAACGTAAACACTTGCTTGCATAGAGTCTTAGAAAAAAGTTCGCGAAAACTAGAGTTGCCGCTCTAATAATAAATCACGAATACCTCGTTGAGGTCATAATATAATTTAATTAGATCTTCATGCCTTTATTGTCTGCAAAATTATATTATGTAGTGAATAATAAATTTACTTATTATTTTTACTTATTTTTACGAGTTCTTGAGTGGAGACCGCGTCTCGACAAACGTAGTGTAGGACGCCCTCAGGCCGGGTGGAGTGATGATTTGCGCAAGATGGCTGGCAGGAGCTGGACGCGAGAAGCCGAGGATCGACCTAAGTGGCGTGCAACTGGTGAGGCCTATGTCCAGCAGTGGACTGCGATAGGCTGATAATAATGATTATGATGATGACTTATTTTTGTCTCCATAAATTGAAGACATACTTAGGGGCTTATGTTTTACATGCCCTTCATTGGTGATGAATACGTTTCATGAAGCGTAACAACTAATTGATTAGATAAACTATTTATATTTATTTACAGGCAAAGTACCTAATACCAATAAACGACACATATATATACACAAGAACAAGACACTGCTTCTGAGCCATGGGTCGCGGGTTCGATCCCCGCACAGTACAAATATTTGTGTGCATGAACATGTCTGTTTGTACTGGTCTGGGTGTTTTCTATGTATTATAAGTATATATTCACAAAAAAAATAAAGTATATAAGTAAGTTTATCGGTTGTCTAGTACCCCATACGACAGGGTACTTAATAGTACCTTAATTCGGGACTAGATAACTCTGTGTGGCCCAGTGTGGCATGTCTTAAATATTTATTTATTTTTTTATTTATTTTATAATATAATAACTAAAATATATTATTAAAAGGAGTCCCTTTAGGCAAGGATCCGAAGATACTGGCAGCATTCCCCCTTTGAATAGCTAAACTAATTCTTTGTCCGAGGTAATTGATTGATAAATTGATTAGATTACATTGAAATGTTTTATCGTCCCCTTTTTTATAAAAACAGTTTTGATTGCTCACCTAAAAACTATAAGGCTAATTGATTTTTGATGTTGAACGCTTCCTTTGTACCAAGGGCTGGCGTATGCTGCAGATGCTATATTAGTGCTCTGAAAATAGAAATGGTATATTTGCTTTAAACATTAGTATACAAGTGGTTATAAAGTTAGAAGAAAATACTTAGTTATTTAAAAATTCATGTAAATAAATTCATGCAAATAATTAAAATATGAAAGTAAGATACTTAAAAGATCTATATTTCTTTAAAATCAAGCTTTTATTTTAGTCCACTTTATCAAATATGAACAATTTTATTCTTCCAAACATTTACTGTTAACTAAAAAAAGTCAACCAAAGTCAGAAGACAATTTAAACATGACGCAAGATTTATTTAAAAACAATCCGATCACATCCAGATAACTAACTTAGGTACCTCTTGATTTACCTGTGTAACCGCTTGTTGATTTTGCGACAAGCTTTTATCATATGAAATAAATTGTTTTGTGTGATATTTTAGCAACTTGATTGCAATTACATCACCAATAATTAAACTTAATAAAATATGTCTTTGGCGGAACTCGAACCCGCATTTCCATGCATACTGGGTGCGGTGCTTTACCAATTAAGCCACCGAGACACAACGTTACAGCGCGTTTTTTTTTCAAGAGTATTTTTATCGCTGTAAGTCAGCGTATTTTCATCAAAAGTTTTGCACTCTTAACACCCAAAAGAAACGTCTCTCTCTCTTAAGATGAAGCAGCTATTTGAACACTTTAAATAATATTTTAGCAAATTAATTGCAATAATATCAGTAGGTATTTAAACTTGAACAATTATAACATTGTAACGTGTTCTAGAAGTTTTTACCTCTGTCGTCAGTAGTTGGCTGTAGTAGGAAATTATATATACTGGCGCAAGTATTGCAGGTACTCCTAAGCTATTGGATATCGAGGTTACCTGGAATGGAATGGAATGAACTGTTTGAATGAAATTACTCAGACATGAAAGTGATTATAATTCTTTAACTTGTCCAAATTTATACATCAAAGGAATCATAAACTCATAAGAATGAGCTATCATTGTTAAAACATAGCATTTTTTTATTGTAACTCGACACCTAAGCCTATTCATTGAGCAGAGTATCTATTGAAATGCTATGAATTGTAAAGGAAATATTTGGTATTCAAACTTCGAAAAATCCCTAATCTTTAATGACTATTATCTTGTATAGCTTGGAAAAAAAATCATACCTTTGCTGCAAAAGCATAAAAGCAGGTCAATAGGGTTGCAAAAAGCAATGTCAGGAAGTTTACTTCGTTAAATACTTCATCCAGTTGTTGACACAGTCTAAAAACAGAAATTTAGATGATTGACTGCATAATTTTTAAAATCAAGCATTAAAAATGTTATCTAATGTTACACTGTTTTCTTGAGTTTAAGCGAATACTATACATTGAAATGAAATATATTATTATGTTTATAGATTTAGAACGCGTTTATTTTTGATTTACCCTGACGTTTCGAACCCATATCTTTTATTTCAAAGTTATCGATAGATGTTCTTTTATAATATAATTTTCCACAATTAATTAAAATATAACTTGGCGTTTTATAATTTTTTGAACGATAACGGGAAATTAAACGTGATCATACCTATTATTATTTTGCCCAACTTATCAATCGGTTTGCACCGACCATGGTCACAGGCTGACTGCAGACAGCGATGCACTCACTCCGTGTGGAAGGTAGATTCATAAATAAATCTATCTCCAACTTTATTTTTCTAAGCACCGTGACACAGAGCTTGTTTACCGGTTTATTTTTCGAAACGTTATCGTTTTAAATGCCTAAGAACGCTTTGATTTCGGTTTTGTTCGAAACAGAACGAAATAAAAACGTTTTTAAAGAAGAACAATAATAACGCTTTTATTTCGCTTTTTCCCGTAGCGTCGATACCTACATACGAAACGAAGGACACACAGTAGTATACGGATTTTACTTCAGTTCACCTTGTGACCTCGCGCGGCGGGATTAACCGATGTTTGGATAAAGTTCTCATTTCGTTTCCATTTCGAACGTAATACGAGAACGATACGCCTTATAACGTTAAAACGTATTGATACCGTTTAAAAAGTAACGGTTCGAGGCCCTGCCGTGACACACTACACTAACCGTCTCCTTATTTTGCAAGACAGCCGCCGCGCCCATTTAATGGTGCTTACTCGATTGCGTACTAAACAGAGGCTTTGTATTTCCAATCACCGGATTCCATGTCCGGTGACGAATGGGTGTTCCTGCAACGTACGAATTCACTGCGGACATTGATGCACATGTCAACAATTGAACACAATCCCTTAACCATTGCTTTGAGCAGACCTGCCCTCTCAAGAAATCGCGGACCAAATTCATAATCCATAATACTTTATTTGCGTCTTGCCGAGATTATCAGCATGCAAACATTAAAGATTGGGTACATACATCACATTTAAAATAATGAGATCTAATAAACATTATGGTATAAAATATAATAAATGTCAATCGGAATTAAAAAATAATGACATAATAATGTCATCATTAAATAATGTCAAGTCCATTGGTTAAGAATAATAAGATTACTACATCAATGTTCAAGTCAATAAAATTTGCAAAAGCAATGCTCGACCTTAGAAGCATTTTGTCTGATGTGTGTTTTGCTAGGCTTTCAGGAGAGCAAAAAAAAATTCTCACATTGGTCTCCTCATAATTGTTTATTTAAAACCCACAGAGTTATAGTTGCATTTTTAATTTGAGTAAACTATTCAGCTTCTGGAAAATCAGTCGCATAATTGGAATGCTTCAAAGGACATATTTTTTTTACTATGGAGCTTTTGTACCTCTTCGAAACCATACTTAAAACCTAGTTTGAGTACTTCCTAGGTTTGATAATGGTTAATAAGGATCGAATTAAAGTCAAAAACTATTTATAACATAGTAAGAGTGAAGCAAACACCATTAATGTTACTTAAAAAGTTCACTATTAAAAGTGAAAAAAAATTTTTTGGGCTTGATCTTGTCTACATATTTAACTATTCGGTTAAGAAGAAGCCTAACATGGAGCGAGCTCACCTAGAGACACTGGTCTCCTGCAGGAGGGTGCATCCAGACAGCCTCTTACGAGACCTACCATCTGTTCTTATTAGCCGTCATCATTGGCTAGAAAACCAAAGATGCCGTTGCCCAGGGTGGACCACTAAGAGGTAGATCCCACCACACAAATTATTTAATAAAAAAAATCCTGGGCACTAAAAGTATACGGTGGCAAATTTAGGCCGGCACTAAGCAGAGTTACACAGCTTCGTGTCACGGAGATAAAGATGCTGAGGTGGATGAGCGGCGTAACGCGATACAATCGCATACGCAACTCATCCATCCGAGGTAGTCCTACGTGACGTGGGGGAAAAACTGCAAGAGTGTCGTCAGCGATAGTATGCCTAATAGTGTACGTTGGTCGGAGATGCATGAATATGGTTGTCCGTGGGACTAGGTCCCGTGGTCGGCCTCGCAAGCGCTGGCTGGACGTCGTCAAGTCCGAAATGAGAGCAAATCACCTGACTTAAAAGTATGTTGAAGATCGGGCAAAGTGGAGTTAAACTTAGAGTAGTAGAAAGAGCAGTAGATTGCTGGTATGACAAAAGGTGTAATGATTCGTCATTGACAGGTAAATTATATCTGAAAATATAATGTCTTCTTGATTCGGGCATCAAAGGTACGAATTTTTTATTAATCTCATTCTTTTATTGAGTTGACACATACGTGGATCCGAAATCAACTTACGCACATTGCAAACGTTGACGGTGTTATTACAAAAAAATAAAACAGTGTTTAAGACTTGTCTAATTTTAGGACGACTAATTTGAAAATATGCATTCATGATAATAGTTCAGTAATATTATGTCAAACAACTCTGATTGGCCGTCTTATAATTAGACGCGGTTTGAACGTTGTTTTATTTTTTTGTGATAACACCGTGAATCTTTTCATCAAGAAATCCAGTTCAGAGATTTGGAAAAACAATCTAAAAAGAGAATTGGTAAATGATTGATGTTAATTGACAGTGAAGAGACCATGACCAGAAGGAACGGGCTACAGAAATAAATTATATGAAATTCAGATTACATTCAAGTAAATTAATTCTAATGTGTTCGAGTCAGACGCATAAATTTACATTTTTACATAGAACTTGACAATTAAAGATTTTATAGTAGTTAGTACAAGCACAGTGTCTTATGTTGATATGCGTAAATAAATTTAACTTAAAACGTTAGAAGCATAACGCTTTAAACAATTGTAGAACTAATATTAACATACATTTTTAGAAGCATAATGCTCTATGTTAACTTGCGATTAATAGCATAATAAAAATATTTTGAAGCATACCATCTCAAGTTTACAAGAACCGTGATGATGTTAAGAATAACTTTGAAGCATAATAACACATTCTAACATACATTAATACAGAGTTTCAATAATTTACATGCTTATATATGTAAGTTAAAATATGACTTTCTGGGTCGAAATGAATTAGAAAACTCCTAACATAGAGCATTATGCATCTGTGTATCTCCGAAACTAAAAGAAATAGAAATATGTTTCTCAGTATGTTAGAAAGAGAACAGAAAGCCTGTTCTTCTTATGCAAAAAAACAAAAATACCTTAAGTTTACATCAGACCTTTTGCTCCGGGGTCGAGAATGGTAAAAATCAATGATAGGGTCTTAACTGAAAAGACTCCGACATTAGGTAAGCAAACTGTTTAACAGAGCCAAATACACAATACAACAGGAACACTGGAACAAATACAAGAAATCATAACGCTTACTCCAAAAGCGAATTAGGTTCAGAAAAACCGAACACTAGAGACGTTTTTGTGAAGACAAAGAAAGTAACAAAGTAAAAAGATTCTAACGCGTGAACCTGAACGCAGCATAGGGAATCCCAAGAAACCAAACGGTGGCTTCACCAACAGACATTTGGTGGTTCATTACGGACGTTTGATGGCCCAGAACCGAATTATTAACAGGGGTAAAAAAATGGGATAATTTCAAACTTGCATACTATGCAGTCACGGGATGCATGAAAACCATCCCCACCGCCATTAGCTACATTAAACTACTCAATAAATAGGAATGTTTGAAAGCAGCAGAGGATCTTTACAGTCAACCAAACACCTACGTCTACAATAGACAGTTTTTACCCACTTTTGAGTCCCTGACCGCGTACCGCAGAGTGGTCAAGCCAAATTTTGCTAAACGGAACTGCTCACCAATCATGCTTACCACAAGAGCTATCTGCAAAGATTCAAATTCGTCACAAACAACGTGTGCCCCTGCGATGACCTAACTGAACATATATGGAATCACCTCATAAAATTCTGCCCCAGATTCTCTGCACAAAGACTTAACCACACTCTAATTTGTCAATTATTATATAAAGACCCGTATAACATATCCGAAATAATATCTAAAGAAGAACAACAAACTCTTACGATTTCCTCAAAACATACATTGCTAAAAACGTAAAAGAATTTAACAGAACGCCCCCAAATTAAATAATGAAACCACCAAAATGAGCACTCAGTGTGCCCATGGATTAATCGAATAGCTCCGTAGGTACAATGAATCTACTATTCAGTACCATTAAAAAAACCCCGACGCACGTCCGCAGCCTTAGAGGTATTATTTGGCTTGCCGCCGATGAACCTTTTCGTGCAACAGGAGGCAGCCATGGTAGCCACAAAAGACTGAAATACCTAGGCCTGTGGAAAAATCATGCGAATAGTCACAGTGATATCTGGTACAGTGGACTTAGAACCACTAGTGATTCAGGTAGATTCCTATCCAATGGAGGTGACAAGCAGCTCCTGGTTTTGGTTATCACTGTGAATAGGGGCGATGATCTGTGGTGGCTGGGGCCCAGTATGGTGTTATCTTTTGACCCCGGTGTGAACACCGTTGGAATAGAATAGTTTTATCTAATTCTTAAGCAAGGAGCCAATTTTATCAGATACTGCTTTCACAAAGGGCAAATATTCAGGATGCCTACTCGCATTCGGAATTTCACAAACTCCTGAACGTGACTTTAATATTTGACGTGATGGCATTACAAAACCGTTTAATAAGTATCTACCTCTAGTACATATTCTAACTCTCGACTTAAATGCTCAGGGTTACACAGATCATACGATTGTTAATCAGAGATGTCAAACGGATGATAAATACCGGATGTGGGGTGGTGTGAAGTCGCATGTAAGTAAGTATCTATATCGGTGTGTGTAAGTTTTCTGTAGACGCAGTGTGGACCCATCTGATGTTACTCTCACCTAAAAAATAATAAGGTAAGGTATACGTTTAATTTCCCGTCATCGTTCAAATAATATAAATATGTTTTATTATGAACTAAATAATTTTAAATTACATTTCAATGTTCATATTATCCTCAAAATGTACTGTTTAAAGTTTATATTGTGACTAATTGAGTCTATTTGTGATTAATTTTCATACTGATGGACATACAGACAGTTGCTGTATTGAGTAGCATTTATTCGCTTTATCCTTTGATTCGGTGTCTTACCTTTTTATTTAGCACTTTAAAAATATGTATCTTACAGATTCCCCGAAAAACTAGAACCATACAGTTTGTGCGTTGCTGTTTCTAGCTAAAATGACATTAAATTAAGAAGATAAATGTCGCGCGACTCGTGTCGCGGAAGCATCGGGCGACTTCACACAACGTTGCCTCACTTCGCCCGATGTGTATCGTGATATCACGCAACTTGTATCTTGTCACCCGTTCGAATGAGTAAAGTCACTCTATCAACTAAACTGACGTAAATGACGACAAGAAATCGAGCGACAGAGGGCGATGTTTCGCGATGTCGCCCGATGTCTTAGAACACAAATATCGGTCGACAAAAATGTGAGAACGGAGCTTGAAGCAATATTATGTTATTTTAAATGATAACAAATACGTAATAAAATTACGAACCGAATCTCGAAAGGGCCCTTACACATTGCGACGGCGAAAACACGCGTTTAACAGCCGCGTGACGGCATCGAGCGTTTGTATCGATTCAGACTATTTAAACTTCTGTTTGTGATTTATTTGATTGTTGGGTTGTAATGTCCACATCTTGATCTACGTATAAGATGCTAGGACGGATAAAAAAATTTGAATGCAAAATATTTGTGTGTCTAAACCTTTATACGAGTATTATCGTTTCCATTAATTATACAGTTGTACTAACGTCGTGTTGTGTCGGCCAAAATATATAAATTTTACTACCCCTTTTCATCCTATAAGTTAATCCTATTAGCTATAAGGGCTATCCTTCATTTGGAGAGCATCTAGTGTAGGCTAATGAAAAGTGACAACCCAACTAACAGTAGTACTTACGAAATCAGTTTTTGATGCTTCCTTAAAACGTCGTTTATATTCTTACTAGAACTTTCATTCGACAAAGGGTCGATATGTAACACATCTTCGTGAAGCAGAGCAAACTCTGTGATCAAGTGAGAACATAACAACATTACTAAGCAGGTTGAGCCTAGAAAGGCAAGCACGAAGTAGGACGCTGCAACAACAAACACATTTTTATTTGAAAAGACATATAAATATGAGTATATAAACAGAAAAAATTGTGTCTCTGGTGGGACTCAAACACGCATCTCCATGCCATTAAAATAATATATAAATGCAATTAAATTGCTAAAATAGCTGTTTTATCTGAACTGTCTAGCAAACAAAATATATAAGACGTGTGGCACTCGGAGACTGCCGCGGTAAAACTATTGCATAGCATTTTTTATCAACTTATGCAATTATAAAACTAAAAAGTATCAACACTGTGCCGGTCGGAGTGGGGGGTGTTAGGTTATTTTCGTTAAGGAAATTCTGGATTCGGTCTCCACGCTCAAGGCCCGCGATAGAAGCAGCTTAATCCCTCAACCCCCAGGAGGCACGCGCGTACCGCGATAACAATTGATTTCAATTGTGTCTGGAATAACTCACGATCGAGGGATGATGATTCTTTCGGGTGTTACGAGTGCATAAATTGGCGCTGTGACGTAGGTCTGTAGTGTCTCGGTAGGTACAGCTTATTTAGGTTCGAGTCCGCCTGAGACAATATTTTTCAAGTCTAAATATTGATATTATGATTGCAATTAATTTGCGAAAATATCATAATCAAAGTCTATTCGGATATGAATTATCAAAAAGTTTACTTCGATTGCATAGTAAAAAAGAGTTCATAAAAAATGGGTTAAAATTGCAAAGACGAGAAATTATAAGGGAAATACTTTTGTATTCCCCTTATAATTTAGGATGTTCAGTAATTGTATGTTATTCCCTAAGCCTCTAGAAAAGATGTTGATGTTATTGTTCAATGCACAACAAAACTATACTAAAACAAAACTTTATTTTGTAGAAATGTGAGAAACTCAATATTGTTCATACTACAGGCTGAGTAGTACAAGTTGTATTGAAAATTATCAACTAGATAAAGTTGGTTGCTTCGTAAAAGTTACGAACTATGTAAGACTAGAAATTAACAATGTTAAATAATATAATAAATACGGACTTATTTCAATGTGCGTGGCCCGCCAAGTACTAGACCATCTTTTTTACATGAATGCCACGAAAATTTGATAAAATTAATATATTCAGGCGTAAATTCATAACTAAATAATAATATGGATTTTGCAAAATTATTTCCAATCGTTAACAGTGGTCTAGGTACCTACACCACACCATCCACACCGCCCCAGAGTAAGCAAACAATATTTTAATCAAGAAAACCGCCCGCCCTCTCTACAAAAATGCATGCAGTACAGATAATTTAATTATTAGTACCCAACACCGCTATAAGACCATCGTCAGGAGATGTTGTCGCCTTCGTTGCATTCTGACGACTAACTCGTGAATAGGCGTGAGTGCAGCGGGGGTACCTAGGCTGGTGAAACGAGCGGAAATCATTAGAAAAATAATTTTAAATTTTATATTTAGAGTAAGACAAATGAGTCCTGGCACGAGAATTATGTCGAATGGCAACACTGCTAAATGTCAAGTAGAAAAAATAAATGTCACTATATTAAAAAACATAACCTCTACTTCTTGCCGTGGTGTGAAATTTATACGTTTTTTGATTTATAAAATGTCGAAACCTATCAAAAGCAGTGTACGGAGTTTGTTATATAATATGATAAACAAGTATGGACAGAGGAAAACTGAAACAAATGGACGTGTGGAGAAAAAAATACGTCTTTTGGACGAAATTGTTTCGTCTGCAAGTAAGTATGATCAAAATATTTTGATACTTATCGTAATTTCAAATGAAGAGGTGAATTACGAAAGCCACAGCCGGAGGTTGCAAAGAATACAAAAATTTAATTAAACTAATTTATTTTAAATAAAAAATTACAATACTAACTACTAGCTAGGGGGTGACGATTGATCGAAGAATGATCATAAAGTGAGGACATTTGGGATGGCATCGATCTCATTAGAATATGCTGCGTGGGCGCTTCGTGCTTAGCCGGTTCCGTGCGGAGGTAACCGGGTCACGATTGCGTCAATGCTGATTGTCAGTATCCATGGTCTACCAATATGTAACACCTCCATCCGCAGTTCAGCAACTATTTGAAAACTCTGTTTGAGATAGTTGCTGAGATGTTTCTATGATCTACTCTTATCTCATTAGGATTGGTAGATTTTGTATCTGGAATTGCATAGGTGCCGTTAGCAACATCCGTGCTACTTTCCACTTCAAAGACCACTCTTTCGTAGTATCGGCTTGCTACGACGATGATGAAGGCTATAGCGCTAAGTAGTAATACTACGTATAGGGGGATCGTATTATGGTACAGCGACTGTTCAGCGGCATCTCTTAGTTTCACTGACGACTGTAGAGATACTTTGGTACTAACTGTATGAAGGTTTTCTAATTTCATAGTGTCCAAGGTAAATGATGGATGATCCTGGTGCCTCGACTCATCATACTGAGGCATTTCCATTATCTTCATGGCGTGTCCCCTGATGTGCTCGTTCAGGTTGGCTATGGTGAATTCCGCTATCTTGAGGAAGCAGTTGATCGGGATGCTGGATAAATTTAGGCTCATCTCGGTTGCTGTAGTTTGATGAAGCTTGGCAGAGCAATTATGAGTTGATCTTTGGACATTCTGTCTCTATATACCTATAATCTTTGCTAGAAATTGCTATATAAGGTGAGGTAGGACTATAAGGATATTATGATTTTTGTTCGGGATGATTGATAATTTATATCGGATATAAGGTAAAGGATAGACAATCGGCACCTTCATTGTGATTCTATTGCCTATATATAAATATCCTAGCTTAATTTCGTCATAAAAGTCCCTATAATTTATGTCAAGAATTTCATGATTAGAATATAAAAACCTTATTTTCATAATCATACATATCCTTAAAATTATATAAGCCTATAATAGATAAGGGGTGCTCGATGCACGTATAAAGGCTAAAGTATTTTCTAGCTTTGATAACTCACGAGATAAATCTTCGATGTTATCCTGCGCCGTAAGAAGTTTTAGGTACCTACATTAAATGAAGGTGAGGACTGAAATTTTCTATCGGAAGTGTGTTCATTACGTTGCTGTAAATACAGTGTATTAATTACATCATGCACAAATTCTAAAGCCTGTTCAATACTATCGGGTCGCATGCACCAAATACGAGTGCCTAGTGGGTCGCGCAGACCGCGTAGATATAATTGAAGTGTTAACTTTTTATAGAGCGCGCGTTTCGCTTCGATTGTACTCGGTATATTTTCATGCAGACTAATGTATGTCATTAACGTACTAAACAGATTTTGACACTGTTCATAAAACTCTTGAGGGGTTCCCGTACCTTGTGAAAGTAAAGGCAAATCGTGATAGAGTGAAGTCTCATCGCGGTGGTCGGCAAATATATTAATTAATATCCTACGAATCTCATTCCAGTTCTCCGGGATACCGTTAGAATTTATTATAGAGGATGCGGGGCCGGTTATCTTGTTTAAGATACCATTTATTAAAGAAAGATTGCTTAACCTATATTCATCACCTTCTCTAACAAATTGAATGACTAATTGATCACACAAATTTACAAACCGCGTTAAAATATTTGAGTGGCCGTCGAACTCGGGAACGAGCTGGAGGGCTTTATAGACTTGGTCTACAGGTGAATCAGCCATACTGCTAGATTTTAAAATATTCTCCTCGTCTATAGTTCCTAAATCCCTATTAGAATCTAACACTAATAATCTATTAACGCTAACTAACCTACGGGACCGCGATTGCCTTGGATGGAAAATCTTGGTGAATTATAGGAAACACAGTAAGGAAAGCAACTCTAGTAGATCTAGGTACTCACATACGCATTTTTGATTTCTCTGCCGTATCTATGTCTGGATACTCCTCTGGACTGCAGCTCTTGTAGGTTCTGGATAGCCGCTCGCCGTGATCGATTCACTGACTCTAATTTACGACTATCCTACCGACTGCGCCAATTACGAAAGCCACAGCCGGAGGTTGCAAAGAATACAAAAATTTAATTAAACTAATTTATTTTAAATAAAAAATTACAATACTAACTACTAGCTAGGGGGTGACGATTGATCGAAGAATGATCATAAAGTGAGGACATTTGGGATGGCATCGATCTCATTAGAATATGCTGCGTGGGCGCTTCGTGCTTAGCCGGTTCCGTGCGGAGGTAACCGGGTCACGATTGCGTCAATGCTGATTGTCAGTATCCATGGTCTACCAATATGTAACAGGTGCTTTTCTTTAAAATTATTGTATTACTTTCGTATTTGTAGATTATGATTATGCGTGAAAAGCAAGTAGACATTTTACTTACAAAATTATTCTTTCTTTTAAGGAATGTCGAATGACGAAGACATTAAACGCAAAATCGAAAATTTAGTAAAGGAGCTCAAAGATGTTGAGAATAAAGATCTGATTACCTCTGAATCAAGTTATTTAACCCAGTTGTCTACTCTAACAGGTTTTTTTTAAATTATATTTTTCACTTGTACATTGACTTGGCTAGCTAACCTAACTACTTTATTATTCCAGATGTTAGTGTTAATTCAATGAGAATGATAAAAAAGGAAGGCTCCTTAAACCAAGGTAAATGGAACACACCAGGAAAAAAACGCCCTCGACAACCCCATGTTTCAAACTTGGATGACTTTGACATATGCGCAATTCGTAATAAAATAAATGAATTTTATTCTGTTAAAAAGAAAGTTCCAACAATAAAAACTTTACTAGCAGAACTGCGAGAATCCATTGGATTCAAAGGATCCGGTGAAACATTAAGGCAAATATTATTAAAAAATGGTTTTCAATTTAAGAGCAATAAAAGCGAACGGTCTATTTTAATTGAAAATTTTGAAATTTCGGCTTGGAGACACAAATACATCAGAACTATTGATCAAAAGCGGCAAGAGGGAAAAACAATGATTTACTTAGACGAAACATATGTACACCAAAATTATAGGCCAAAAAAATAGGCCAAAAGATGATGAAAGTGACAGTGATGAATCATCTGAAGGCATTGAATTTCTAGAGTCAGATTTTGATTATGGTTCAGAATAAATATTTTTTTTTGTGTATATTTGTTTTCCATGCTTTTTTCTTCATTAATGTCTTATTAAGGTTGAACGATTCGTACGCTAGCGCTGTCAATTTAATTTTATTTAAAATATTGTATTTTAAATAAAATTAAATTGACAGCAATAAACCGATTCATTTTGTCATTATTTAGGCTAGCCTTTCAAAGTTTTTTTATTTATTTTATTTATAGATAAATGACCAATCAATTAATCTGTTCATGTGACGCTGTTTGTAATAGGTATCTTTATTATTAATGTTTAAAAATAGGTACCATAAATTATTTAAAATATAAGTATCAAGATGATTTTTCTGACTACATTCAGGGTTAACATATGAAAGATTTTTAAATTTACCGCCACGAGCTTGTGCCACGACTCGCTTGTTTGACTCTACGAATACGTTTTTTACTTACATACATAAACCTGGAACATGTAAGTCAAGATGAATAAAAACCAACTCTGCGTATGATCGAAGGGGTATATAGAGGAGTACAAGAGAACCATTGTGCTCTCTTGATTGAGAATGAACTTTTGAAAAAGTGTCATGGCTAATGTTGGTAAACAATACCCGAAGTTTTCAGCAATGGTCGTATAATAGATTCCTGTTAAGTAGAAAGCAGGTATTACTTTAATAAAATGACATAGTTTGTAGTTAGTTTGATATGAGTTAAAGGCTTATTTATTCTTAAACACTATTTGGAAAGTGTCTAAAATGAAACAATCAATAAAAAAAGTTTAAAAATTATTACACGTTACTTCTTTAAAAAAACTCTCTCTACACACATGCCTTTGTGTTTTCGTTAGGTCACTGTCTTATAGGTACTAACCCAACCCTGAAAATTAATTATTTGAGTATGTTGTAAGTGAAATATTAAAATTTTATTGGTAGGAATTTTAGTTTTTGATGTTCAGACATGGTATCCATTTGTTTTATTAAAGTTAACCTATATGTTGTCTTAATATGAACTGTTCATTCATCTTCTCAGCTAAATGTGGCCCACTGTTTAATGTAGGTCTATCTTAGGATCTTCACAACGATCGATCCCGTTAAAAATATGGAAATAAAAAGTAATACAAACAATAAGCTAGAGTCACTCTTTCTTAAAGTTGGTACTAATCAACTATCTACTTATTCTAATTATATATTCTATAGAAAACAGAAACAACGAAGGTACCACAATACCCAGACCCGAGAAAATGTTGAAAAACACTGTTAAACTATACTAGCCGTTGCCCGCAATTTTGTCCGCGTCAATTTCTGTTAATAAGATCGCGATTATTTTTGCAACATTTTTCACTGATGCTTCGCTCCTTTTGGTTGCCTGATGTTATATAGCCGAAAGCCTTTCTCGATAAATGGACTATCCAACACAAAACTAATTTTTCAATTCGAACCAGTACTTTCTGAGATTAGAGCGTTCAAACAAACAAACTCTTTAGCTTTATAATCTCAGTTTATATATGGTCGCTATATTATTTTATTGCAAATTTTCTGTGTAATATAAATATAAAACACCGGATTTCAAGGTGTATGTCACCTGGTTGTCGCTGAACTCCGCCACGGAGGTTGTCTATATTAAAATGGTAACCTCAACCACTCCACTTACTCAGTCATTTGTTTCATAAATGTTTATGTTTTAGCTATTAATAGCTATAACTACTTTAAATGATGGAAGATTGATAGAATAAATAATTGATTTATTGATGTAATTAATTAGTATAATACAATGATAATGAGTGCGTGCCATGATTGCTAAATGCGGACTAAAGTAATGTGCTGAACAAGGTGCATAATTTGCGTCATTGTACGTAAGTTGGCTAATAGCTGAATGGACACAATGTACGAGTGTTGCACCATACATGCTCCGGGAGAGGAGATGTCGAAAGGATGATGAGAAATAGGATAAAGATGATGTTGAATGATGGAGATTGATGAAAGTTAACTTAAATAATTACGTGAAATGAAAGATAGTTTACGGATTTAGAACGCGTTTATTTTTGATTTAACCCGACGTTTCGAACCCTTTACAGCGTTCATGGTCACGGGTAGACTAAGGTGTTATTCGTCTTTAAGATGGTAATTTGAAAAAATGTTTAACTACCGCCTCTAATTTTTATCGTCAGTTATGTTCCTTTTCACACAAAATGAGCTAACTGTGTCCGGAGTCTTCGCAGTGTTGCCATGGTTTGTGGACTTCAATGATGATAAGACAGGGTCCCAAGCAGCTGGTAAATTCCAACCATCTTCTCTATTGAAATTAGGATGTTTTTTAATTTCTATTGCTTCGCGTATCATTCTAGGTACATATCGGTTTTCCTTAGCAAGAACTTTAGGTTTATCAAATCTAATGAAATGGTTGGGCTTATCAAACGTATGACTACAGACTGCAGATTTCGTTATACGCATGTTTTTCATATCGGCTATGTGTTCTTTTACCCGAGTACCTATACTGCGTTTAGTTTGACCTATGTAAGAGAGCCCACATTCACAGTCGAGTTTGTATACGCCTGGTACTTGAAGGGGAATGTTACACTTGACTGGTCGTAAGAATTGGTTGATCTTCTTCGGCGGCTTGAAGTAGGTCTTGATAGAAGCGCGCTTCAAGATGTTCCCAATTTTGTCTGACACCCTTCATGTATGGGAGTACCGCTGGTAGGCTGGTAGAAAACAGTAAATAATTACGTGTCAAACTTATACATTCTAACACAATATTATTTCTTAAAATGATTACGTAACGAAGGGGATGTCGCCTTGCTAACTAGCCGGGCGTATCGTAGATCGGCCAACTCGACGTCGTTGCCCTCGGATGAAGTTTCGTTTGATAATTCGCAATGCCTTGTTGGTCTCATGCTCGTGTGTTGGCTCTGCGGACGAGGTGCTGCTGACGGGCCTTGCACTGGAGGCGGCGGGTGCGCCGCGAGAATGACAGGAGGAAGCGGGTTGCGTTGTGCGCCTCCGCAGTGGAGCCTGGCCTACTGACTGAATGCTTGCGACGCTTGCGCAATCGTCTCTAGGCGACTGCAATACTTGCACAAATGATGATTACTATGATGATGTTTATTAACACGTATTGGGTGACGTCGTGGGTGTAGCATCGTCGGATGACATACTGTCTACATTGCATGCATTAAGTTGTTCAATTTGAGATCCTACATGTCATGCATTTTTAAGTTGTTCAATTTGAGATCCAATTTTCTTCAATTCCTTTTGAACCTGAGTATGATTCAAAAGGTTTTCTTGACTTTGTATCATATCTGTATTTTTGATAGCAGGAAGCTCTAATTCTTTGATGTGGTTTACGGATGGTATTTCAATTTTTAACACGTCTGCATCCGTGTCAAGGTTGTTTTCTTGTTGTTTGTGGGAGTATATTGTAAACTCTTTATTTTTTATAATACAACCTTCGCTAAGGTTGATAATACGGCTTCTATTCAATTGCTCTGATATGACTTGACTCCCGCAAATGATACGTACTTCGCACGGCTCGCAACACGAATATAGTGTGTGTTTGTTTCGTGTAGTTGTGACCAAGTAGGCTGACACTTTATAGTGCTTGTGACGCACTGTGTTGATACGGCATCTTTTACGCAGAGACTTTTATCTGACGTAGTGTGGTACACAGGCGTTTGCAATGTACATAAGTAAGTGCTATCGTCGTATTGATTGCATGCTTGAAGATCGAAATGTTTCATACCTAGTTACGAATGAATCCTTTTAGATGTTCATAGCCACATACTCCGAAATAGGTTAAATGCTAATTATGTGGTTTTCTGTCATATGTGAAATTGGTAAAATAAATAAATAATAAATAAATAAATGTGGGCAACATCACATACATTGTTCTGATCCCAATTTGAATAACTATTTAAAGCATTCGTATTTTGGAAACCAGAAACAACGAAGGTACCACAAACACCCAGACCCGAGAAAATGTAGAAAAACACATTTTTTCTACATTGACCCGTCCGGGAATCGAACCCGGGACCTCGAAGCAGACGACACCTTGAAAACCGGTGTGCACGCCACTCCGCCACGGAGGTCGTCAATCGTGTATCAGTCAATAGTCGTGGTATCAGTCGATAGATCTTGTAGTAGTCGGGGAATCAATGGTATTCTAATTTCGAAGATGAAGAACTGTTTTATCATTTTCGCTTTTACCTTCAGAAGATGTTACAGTTTAGGCAGATCACTTATGATGCTGTTGATAGGTAACGATAAGTCCTTGGGTAGTTGACCTGAGATAATATTCAGTTCATTTGTAAGTTAATCTGGTGTTATTAAATTGTTTAGACGACCATTTGGATCAGCGGTAGTTAACGCTGCTTCTGAGCCATGGGTCGCGGGTTCGATCCCCGCACAGTACAAATATTTGTGTGCATGAACATGTCTGTTTGTACTGGTCTGGGTGTTTTCTATGTATTATAAGTATGTATTTGCAAAAAAAAAAAAAAAAAAGTATATAAGTAAGTTTATCGGTTGTCTAGTACCCCATACGACAGGGTACTAAATAGTACCTTAATTTGGGACTAGATGGCTCTGTGTGGCCCAGTGTGGCATGTCATAAAAAAATATTATTTATTTAAATGAATGTTGAATGACCCATGATGTAGGTCAACGACATTGTCAAGTAGATAATCCTGTATGTTTTTTAAGTTTAATAGTACACTGTGTGCAATTAAAGTTGACAGTGCGAAATCGTTACTGGTTAATAAGTGTTGTATTTTTTCCGTAATAGAGTTTGTCAAATTTTCTAACTGTATCATGTGTTGATTCATAATCTTGTTTTGTTTGTTGATAGTCTCTTCAATTCTCTGTATGTATTATGTTATGTTCTGCTTCGACGACTGAGGTCTGATTTCTTCATAAATTAACCATATTATGTTTTTGAACCATTTTAAGAGACTCGATATCCTTCTGATATTGTTCAGCGAATTTATATATAATAGTGATATATAAGATCCCGGCGCGTGCGAGGCCGCGCGTCATTTATTTGCTGACCGAGCAATACATGGTCGTAGTGATCGAGTTCGTTTATGCCGTGACGTAATTGTACTACGAGTAGTATTGCGTCACATAATGATGGCGACATAGTTTTCCCAGGCTGTCGATATAATTAGATAACATTTTGGAGCCTTAACGAGCCGTACGGGCTCATGTTATAGTAAACGATAAGTTTCCACTCGTTTCTTGACAGATGCATAATAATATCAGAAATCTTATCGAAATAAATTGTTTGATTTTATTTTAATTCTGCCATATTATTTGTTTATTATTATAAATTCTCTTAAAAGCTAACAGAACATAGATCCAAAACGCTTAAAAGGTTAAATTGAATTATATAAAATAAAAAGAATGTCAGTACAATGTCAGTCAAAAATAAATACACAGTGAAACAAAACAAAATAGCACTTACGATTGTCAGAGAAGTCATATTAAATTAATTAATTATAAATATAACATTATTTAAATACTAATATGGTCAGTTTACATGTCATTTAGGATAGTCCGAAATTGATTGCATAGATGTCCAAAACCATCAGCAAATAAATCCATTTCATAGTGCTGAGCAAGTATGTCCCCGATAGCACGTAAGGCACGGTTAGTAGGCGCGTGCCTACCGTACATGGTCCGCGCGGCCGAAGGCGCCACCAGGCCCGCAGAGTCCCAGGAGATCGCGGGAATTAAGAGGTGGAGCCTCTCTAATATCCTCGGGCAGTCAATCCTCCGGTGCACAACTGACAAATAATGTTCCATCAACAGCACAGCTCTTCTAAACTTTAGAGTGTCCAATCCAACCATTCCCGAGACAAACAATGAGGGATACATATATGGATAATAGCCATACATTTTTTTGTAAAGCCATCGGGCAAATTTTTTCTGAATTTTCTCTAAAATGAGTACATACTTCTCTTCCAATAGATCCGAGACAACAGCACCATACTTAAGCTTGATTTATTTATTTTTTATTTATTTATTTATTGAGATTACCAACAACTGTTACATTATATCTTGGGTATTAAAGATAACAATTATAGTATCTGCTAAATGTACAGTCAATTATAGGTGATCATAGCTTGCCCAATAAATTAGAAAATAGATCTTAAAAATTAAGTTTTAGAGTATTAGTGAATAAAGTTAGTAACATATTACAATAAAAAAAAAACAGGCGATGAGTATATGACTAGGTGACTGTTTTCTTTACCATCAAACAACCGGAAACATAGAACTAGTGAAAATTAAGAAAAATTTTAACCTCCTTTCGGAAGGTGGCTAAAGAGCTAGCAAAGACGTCGAGGCTATTACTGTGTTCATTGTATAGTCGACAAACACGGGATAACGGAGAGTTTCTCCCATAAACTGTACGTCTTGTGGGGGTAAACAAAGGCTTAATTGGGTTTCGTGGTGGTCGACGTGGGACTTTGAGCTTGATCTGTTGCGACAACGAAGGGCAGTCGATTCCATTGCCAACCAACTTGTGCAGGAATACAAGATCCAATAACTCAAAACGCTTGGTCTGCTCAGTCATATTTAATTTGTTCAGCCGTTCTGCATAGCTGATGTTTCGGTTGTGTAGGCCAACTGTGAATGTCAGGTGACGTACAAACCGTTTTTGTATTCGCTCAATTTTGAGTGAGTGGTTAGAGAAATGGGGGCGCCATACCGTGCTACAGTATTCTAGTATACTCCTTACCAAGCTATTATAAAGAATTTTCTTGGTTTTATGGCTGCGAAATACCTTTGAGTTCCTGATAACAAAACCCATCATCCTGTAGGCCCCCTTTGTCACATTGTCTATGTGTGGCACAAAGGTAAGTTTCGTGTCCAAGACTACACCAAAGTCTTTTACAAGATCAACTTCCTTAACAGGTATACCGTTGATTCTGTAAACAGATTTAATCACAGACAGTTTACGCGTAAATTTAATATGGGAGCATTTTTTAACATTAAGGTCCAATCCGTTTTCACCACACCAGACACTCAATACATTTATATCCTCTTGCAACAGAGTGACGTCTTGGCGTGTCTCAATCACTCGACTCAGTTTCAAATCGTCCGCAAACAAGGAAGAGAAGGAATGCCTGAAATTGTCTGGTAAGTCATTTATGAACATGTTAAACAAAATTGGACCCAAATGCGAGCCTTGAGGTACCCCGGACGTTATGGGGTGCATGGATGACTGGCTGCCATTTATGACCACATAAAAAGACCTGTTTGTTAGGTAAGATTTGAACTATTGTAGCAAGACTCCGTGAAAACCGTAGTGCTTCATTTTCAATAGTAGGACGCTGTGTGACACCTTATCAAAAGCCTTGCTAAAGTCTGTATAGATTGTATCAATCTTTTTTTTAGCATCCATAGCTTTGAGAGTTGTTCACTGAACTCTACAAGATTTGTGCATGTTGACCTTGCTCGAACAAAACCATGCTGGCGCTCTGATAGAAATCTTTTAAAAAAGTCCTGTAGTCGTGGGCAAATTAAAGATTCCAACACCTTGGCAACTACTGGAAGTATGGAAATTGGCCTGTAATTTCTTACATCATGGTGGTCGTCATTCTTGTATACAGGTACCACTTTCGCTAGCTTCCACCTTAGTGGAAACCTACCAGTTTCCAGGGACTTGTTAAAAATCAGAAGAAGAGGATCAGTGAGAGCGTCCGCACACTTGGCGAATAATATTGGTGGAATGTTATCTGATCCCGCGCCTTTAGAGATATCTAAACTTTCCAACTTTTTCAGGAGTTCAACACGTTCTATTTGTAATATTGAATAACAGTCACCTTGGATATCTTCATCTGGCCTTGGACCGCTTACAGGATCGCGACAGTAAACTGATGAAAAATAAGAAGCAAATAGATTGCAGATGTCATCTGCATTTGAGCACGTTGTCGAATCATCCCACATCAATGACGGGTACGAACTCGCACCTTTACGTTTAGACTTTATGTAGGACCAGAATGATTTTGGATTGTACTTGATATTCTCTTAGATGGTTTTAGTGTAATGGTTGTAGTATTCAGTTGTTAGTTTTTTGCAGCGCTTGGAAAGTATTTTAAATGAGATCAAGTCAAGAGGATTTTTATATTTTTTATATCTTAGCCTGTATTTATTCTTTTCGTGTAGACGATTGATTAAAGCCTGGGTAAACCAAGGTGGATACTTTGAACTCTTAGGTTTACAGACAGGGACATAACTATGTATTCGTTCGTTATCCGTTATAACCGTATCCAGTCTATCGGTCATTTCATCGACGTCCTTGGCTCCAAGAAAAACTTCAGTCCAATTAGTATCCTGAAAATGTTTGTTTAAGGCTTCGTAATCAGCTCGATAGAAATTTGGTCTGTTACCATGTTGATGCGTACATATGCAAAGAATAATACTTTTGCTAAATTGTGATGCTATCCTCATAACAAAGCCTAGCATTCTATGTGCCAACTTGCTTATACTAATTATATCGATAACTTCAGGTTCAATTGTCGTATAAACCAAAACCGTACTTTTCAGGAGAGCCAAAAAACGTGTTTTTTTTTTTTAAATCATAACTTTTTTATTTCAGAAGCTATTAAAAAATGACCAAGAGAAAACATTGAGCAGATGCGCCTCTTTTTTCTGATTCTAAATATGTATAAAACTCAATTTTGAAAAAAATGTTAGTTGTGCCCTTCTCTCGTACGACGGCAGAATTTTTTTCTGAATTTTCTCTAAAATGAGTACATACGAGAAGTATCCAAATATTCCAATGGATCCCAGACAACAGCACCATACTCAAGCTTGCTGCGTACATATGCAAAGAATAATACTTTTGCTACCGATGGATTGTCAAATTGTGATGCTATCCTCATAACAAAGTCTAGCATTCTATGTGCCAACTTGCTTATACTAATTATATGTGCATGAAAATCTAATTTACTATCAAATAATATACCTAAATCTTTAATGTCATGTGCTCTTTTCATAGGAATGTCAAATATACTGTACTTATAGTTCGTCGGTCTTAACTTACGCGTAAAAGTGGTAACTTGGAATTTGAGGCTGTTTAAAGGGAGATGATTGTCTAGACTCCATTGAGACACAGCATCAATATCTCTTTGCAAAGCCACGGCATCTGCTTCAGTTTTAATACCCAGACACAACTTCAAGTTATCAGCATATAGGAGACATTCCTAAGCGGATATCAATGCTGGCAAATCATTTATAAAGACCAGGAAAATAATCGGCCCTAAAGTACTGCCCTGACTTACTCCCGATCTAGTATAAAAATAATTGGAATTGAACCCATTTAACTTGATATATTGAGAACGATCGCCTAAATAACTTGAGAAAAACTGAAGTAGTTTTGGAGTGAACCCCATTATTGCCATCTTCTGTAGGAGTTTGTCGTTATCGACTAGATCGAAAGCCTTTTTAAAAACAAAGATAAACAAAATATACTGTAGGTACATTGTGCTGATATTATAAGTTCATAGTAAGTTCATATTAAAAGCATCATAGTAAGTAAAGTGATCGCATAAGTTTTGAGGCTTGATGTTATTTTTGGTTTAGTCTTGATGTAGGTGATGGCGGTAGAGTTTGATTGACTTTGATCTTTGATTTGCTGGACACTGTGATTATTTTGATTGTTTACAAGTAACGGTGATAGCTTTACAATAGGCCTCTGTATGATGCCGTTTTTTGTTTTGAGGCTGACGGCTCTCACACGTTCATCCTTTCCAGGGTGCAGCTCAAACACTCGACCAAGGAACCACTTGCCGGCAGGCAAGTTGGTGTCTTGAATCATAACAATTTCTCATATCTTTTGATTTTCTTTTGGCTGTCACCATTTGCTACGCGCTGACAACTGGCATAAGTATTCGTTTTGCGATCGCTTCCAAATATCGTTAAAATTTTTTTGGGTTAGCTGGCATCTAGTTCTTTCGTCCCTTTCTGTTTCTGAAATTGTTAGTGTTGGTCCACTTGCCAAGAAATGCGAGGGAGTGTGAAAGTCTATGTCTTCAGAATTTTCTGTGATAGCGCAGAGTGGCCTGGAGTTTAGGCACGCCTCTATTTGTGATAGTAGCGTGGAGTACTCCTCATATGTGAGTTTTTGCTCTCCAACGACTCTGCGTCGGCATCTACGCAGAGTCGTTTTAGAATTTTTATAGCTGATTCCCAAAGGCCTCCAGCACTAGGCCAGGACGGGACGTTGAATTGAAATTATATTTTCATGTCTGTGACGAAAAGAATTCATAATCCAATGTTGCTTGAAGGTTGATATATTCTTGTTACTTAGAATGAAGCTCTGCGAGTCACTGATATTATCAAAGTTAAATTACTGTGACACAGTTTACGGGTCTTGTCTCTTATCCAGGACTGCCAAGCTAATACAGCGGGTGCAGAATGCTTGTGCCCGGTTCTGTTTTCACATCCCACCCAGGACTCACATCTCTCCCATATTGAACTCAGTTAACATCTTAAATATGGAAGCTCGTAGAAAACTCCACCTTGCCACACTACTGTTTGGAGTTATGAAAGCTGAGAGGCCACCTTATCTTTTTAACAAGCTGGAATGGGCTAAGTACCACAAAAAGTACCCCAAAAGAAGTTGTACTCACGTCTTCAACACGCCCAAACATAGGACTGTCAAATTCCGCGGATCGTTTCGTTTTGCAGCCTCTAAGTGTTGGAATGATCTCCCGCCTCCATTGCGTGACCTAAAAATATATACATTCTTACTACTATACTTACTTACTTACTAAAAATATATACATACATACTTACAATAAATTCTTTTAGGAAGAAGCTTAAAAAACACCTGCTTATTCAACAGCAACAAAACGCATAGAATTCAACTCACACTAGGTTTGTTCACATTTGCGGGGCGGGAAGATGAGCTCCTCTGGTAGACACGGCTGGGCTGGTTGGTTGGTTTTCGTGCTCCTGGACACTGTGTGGCTCCTGGCCTTCTTCTCATAATCGGCGTTGGTTTGTATATATTATCATAAAAGGACTTGAACAAGAATTCATTTGCTCAATCCTTTTTTTTTTTTTGGAAATTGCCAGCATGACAAAGCGTGGCAGTGACGTGTAAGGAGGGGTGCGTTTCCGACCATAGATTGTATTTGTCTGTGATTTGCGTTCGGATACTTCCGATACTCGTTCACAGCCCATAGCGACAATATTATTTATAAATATAATTTTATTGTATTTTATGTATGTATTCTTTTATGTCACCTAATTAACATTTGATATTTATATACATATACTGATAGTTTTTATTTCTTTTTATTCTATCATCCATTTTGCATTTCTCAATAAAATTGCCTCACATAAATAGTAACGTTATTTTTTATTTTTTATGTTAGGTATAACGTTACGAATGCAAATAGCAATTGTATCTTTTTTTTTTCTCTTTGTGCGTCTGTTATGTCGCTCATATGGGTCCCACCAGAATACCAGCGCTGCAGCGGCCCTTGGCTCGTTGCAGCACATGCTGAGGTGGGACCTAATTGGCCATATTTTCTTAGCAATTTGTTTTTTTGTATTTTGTTTTGTCTTTTATGTTCTATTGTCTAGCTGTAATTTCGTCTATTTCTACTGTAATGTGCTTGAGGCCAATTAAACTTTTTTTTCTTTCTTTCTTTCTTTCTTTCTTGTTTAAGGATACCACTGACTCCCACAAAATTTGTTCCATTATCGCAATAAATATGGCTCAGTGTTCCTCGATGAGCTGCCATCCTTCGTAGTGCTGCTAGGAAAGCTGATGATGATAAATCTGATACCAGTTCCAGATGGACAGCTTTTGTCACCATGCATATAAATAATGCGATTTATCCCTTGGTCGTTTTCACACCTCGACATTTATTATTAGTTTTACATCGACGAAACCAGTGAAATCAATGCCGGTGTTAAGAAAAGGTCGAGTTGGATTGATGCTAGCGGCAGGTAAGTCACCCATTAATTATTATTGATATTGCTTTACAGGATTATGTCTTTTACAGATAACGCAGCCACGGATATGCTTCTTAACTGCTCGGTTCCCTCCTATTACCCAGTAATTGTTGCGGAGACGAGATAGAGTTAACTGTGCTCCTCCATGGTAAGTGTCTCTATGTGCTTGATCTATGAGCAAGTTCGTAAAATGGCTATCTTGGGGAATGACTAAGGGATGCTTCACTTCTTGAATCTAAGAAAGGACTTGAACTCAGAATCTTGCTTTTTGGGTCTATGTTCTTCTTTTCTTTCAGGTTATTAATTTCATTCAAAAAGTTAAGTTGCTGAAAATACTTTACTATTATATTTTTGCTCAAACTAATTCGCTGACCGATAAATACTTCATGTTGTTTGATAAAAGTCGGTTACGTGACACCACGCGTAATACCCATGCAAGCACTCGTGTGGATTGAACAAAGTTGCTATGTTTGTGTACTATGTCACTAATGACGTCATCTGGACTCATTGTAGTGACGTTCGCTCGTATTTACTTCATGATTGGTGACATGGGTTGGACATTCTTGATGATTTTCAGGGTTGTGTGATGGTAGCCATGTTGGTCCTTTCCACCATAAGGAATGCTCTTGTAGATTTTTAACGGTGATTCCCCAGCTGGCGGAATCAGCGTGATTATCAGATGACTTTACATGGCCCCAGCAGTTTGGAGGCATGATTGCTTTTATTTGCTCGACTCTGTTTGCTTTCCATCTATTGGAGTCACCTTGAATCCTCCTTAAAGCTGCAGTTAAGTCTGTCCACCTGAATAATATGATGTTGTGCTCTTGTAAGCTTTTCATGACTTTTTTTATAAGTTGTGTTAAAAGTAGACATGACATCAATTCGGGCCGAGGTAAAGTGATATCTTTTTTATAGGTACAAGCCTTGCTTTGGCTGTGGCACTTATTGTTGATGACTGATCTCTGCTACTATGATCTTTGATTTGTACCTTATAATAAATTACACAAGCGTAGGCTTTTGTTGATGCGTCTCAGAAACCGTGTGATTCTATGTTATCTTTTTCATGACTTCATAACCATCTTTGTACATTTATATGATTGATTCCTTCCAGATCTTCTCTGATGTTTGCCCATTCTAGGTTTTATTCATTCGGTAGCTCACTGTTCCATTCGACATCGTGTAGCCAAACCTTTTGAGATATATCAGTTTGTGGTTACCGGCGAAAGCCAACCAAGCGGGTCGAATATTTTAGATATCTCTGATAGAAGTATGCGTTTTGTCTTGATGCTGTTGGTTGAAGCTTTAATTTGAATGTAAAAAAATCTTCAAGAGGATTCCAGCTTAACCCTAGGTGTTTTGGTTGATCGGTTGAAGAAATCAAGAAACCTTCATCTTCAAATATGCCGAATATTTGAAGTTGAAGGTTTCTTGATTTCTTTCAGATGCTGATCTGTCTTCTATGTGTAATAATTCAGGTTTATTTACTGCGACTCAAGATCGGCGCTAGAGACAGTTGCGGACGTCACCTCCCTTTATTCCATTGCATCAGAGATTCGGCAAAATTTAAACAACATCAAGAAATTGAACAAAATCGTGAGATTATTTTGGATTAAAGCACATGCAGGGTTGCAGGGAAACGAGAGGGCAGATGTCCTAGGAAAAGAAGCCGCAGTAAAAATTAAGCGAAAGCCTGACTACGATGTGTGACCTGTATCATTCATCAAGCGCCAGATTTGATTGGATACGATTGATGAGTGGAACAGGAGATACCAGATGGGAGAGACGGGATCCACGACCAAAATGTTTTTTCCTGACGCAAAAAAGGCGTTTGGAAGTATCAGGAAGATGAAACTGGATCCTTCTCTGGTTCAGATGATCACAGGGCATGGCGGATTCTCTGCGTACTTGAATCGCTTCAAGTGCAAGGTGAGTCTGTCATGCGTCTGTGATCCACAAAAGGCAGAAGATGTGTTACACATACTGACAGAGTACCTTAGATTCTCGAGAGAAAGATATAATTTGGAAAATGAGCTGGAGGGAAAAATTGATAAAAAAGCGCTGAAGAAATATGTATTAAAACCGAAAGTTTTAGCATACTCAAAATTTGTAATTAGTTAGACTGTAAAAGGAAACAAAATTTAGGACATTGTAGACCCGGACACTAGTGCATATAGTCGTATATGCACTATGTGAGGGTACCAAATTTTATGTATTAACAATTTTGGCAAAAAAAATAAATATCTGCAATAGCAAAATCTCTGCAGAATAGCAGAGGATCGATGATTAAAAAAAATATAATTCAGGTTTGTTAGAATTCCATTTTCAAAGGTTAAAACCTCCTGATTTCAGCAATGTTATTATGTCTGCTTGTAATTGCTTTGCTTCACTGATGCTGTGGCTTCCACTTAAAAGATCATCCATGTAGAAGTCATCTTCTAATGCTTGCTTTGCTTGTGGTTGGTATTTATAACCTTCATCGTATGCCAGCTGTTTTAAGGTCATCATTGCCAGGAATAGTGCGGCTTTAGTACCGTAAGTAACTATTGATAATTTGTATTTTGTAGATTCTGATCTTCATGATGAACCAGGATCTGCCTTAACATCTTCTCGATGTTGGCAGTAAAAGCAACTTATAATATTGTCTCCATTTCAATATAAGTGATAGCAGGTCCTGTTGTAAATTGGGCCCGCTATACATAAGATCATTCAGACTAAGGCCCGATGATGTAGGCGATGACGCGTTGAATACAACGCGTAATGCGGTCGTTGTTGACTCAGCTCGAATAACACAATGATGCGGTAGGAAATAAGTGGGTGTTTGATTAGCTTCACTGGATGCCTCGGTCATGTGTTTAAGATTGATATATTCATTGATGAATGCTTTATAATCTTGTGATACTGTTTCGTTTTTTACAAACTTTTTTTCCAGCTGACGAAACTGTGTTATTGCTCTCTGTTTGGAATCGCCTAGTTTCTCTATGGTATTCGGTTTCATTCGAAGTTTCACGATGTAACGACCGTCTTCTTGGCGTTTCGTTTGTTCTTTATATGTATTGCTGTACACAATGATGATCTTCCTGGGACATGCTCAGATGATTACTGTCGCCGATGTCTTCGATGGACCAGAATCTTTGGATGTCTTCAATGTTATTCAATATAACATTGCTTGATATTGAGAAGTTTTCACGTTGCCACATAACAACCACCCAAGCTGGGTCTGCTGTGCTACGGGTTGTGATTCATTGTCACCCTTGATAATACCTCCCTGGATGATGAGCGAGTATATATCTGCACCTAGTAATAGGTCGACAGGTCTGCTTATGTGAAACTCAGGGTCTGCTAACGAGAAAATTATGCTCAATGTGTTTTCACATTGGTTTTGAGAATGTTTGATTAGGTAGATTGTTGATCAGGTTTTTCATAATAATAGCATTGGTGTTGAATGTAAAATCTCCATGAATGGCTGATGCTGTTATCTCAATCAAACCCTTGCTATTGTTTGTTTGTGCTTCTAGTCCAAATACTACTCCATTGCAGTGTCGCCACTCGCCGGGGTAGCCGAAGCTTCTGGGCTGCGTTCTCAGTGATTAGAGAAATTTGAGAACCTTGGTCGATGAGTGCTCTCATGGTATGATAGGTGCCATCTACGACTAATACATTGATGAGTGCTGTCAGTAGCTAACAGTTTGGTGTTTGGTGTTTGGTGTGTTTTGACTTATTATTGGATGTGTTGGCATGTGATTTAGTAAATGCGTCATGCAATAAAGTATTATGTTGTTTCAGACATTTACGTCTTAGTAGAGTGGCATTTATTTCCATTGTGATCGTATAAACAGTTAACACAAAGGTGTAAGTTATTAACTGTGTTCAATTTCATTTCATTTGTCATTTGAAGAAAGTCGTCGCAGTTAAATATTCCATGTTTTCCTTTGCAATTAGGGCACTGTAGAAAAGATGACGCATGTAGTGTTTTAGGTAACGGCTTGTTGTAATATGCGTTATTTGCAGAAAATTTATTAAATTTATTTTGTTGAAATGATTTCTTTGTGAATGATGAAACTTGCAACGTAGGATTTTTGATATTGCTGTCTTTGTCTTGCTTCCGCTTTGATGCTTCGAGTGACATAAACTTGTTTTCGAGAAATTTTAAGAATTCAGCTAATGTTGGTAACTCTCGCGGATTTTTTAATGATTCTATGTAGTCTTTGTGAGTTTTACTATCAAGCTTCTGTGATAATATGTATGTGTATGAGGGTCCCAGGTTGAAATGTCTACTCCGAGAGTTTTGATGGCGTTCAGGCATTCATTAGAAGTGTCATGAATCTTCTTGATTAAAAATGCTGTTAGCTGTTGCATTGATGGTAGAGTCATAAGTATGTTTGTGTGAGAACTGAATATCAACTTTTTGTTGTTGTACCTATGGTCCCAGCATACTTGATAATTGTCTGAACTAATATTTAAATGATTTATTAATTTTTCTGCTTCGCCCTTTACTTTCCTTTTTAAGAATTGAATTTTCTGCGCATTCGGCATAGAGTAATTGCTGTGTATGGATTCTGTGAACAGATCTTTAAATGATATCCATCTATGATAGTCACCGTTGAAAGTAGAAATATCCATAGTTGGCGTTGATTGTGTTTTATATGATGCTGACTACTTTTTCTGATTTAACACCTGTTTGATCTCATTGTATTCCCGTTCATATGCGTTGTAATTTCGGTTGTTGTCCTCGTCATCTTCATAGAGCTCTCTGTCTATCTCCCAATGTAGTGAATCGATAGTACTTTATCGTGACATTGTTTTTGATAACATTTTCAAATTGTCACTTTTCTGATAGGCTATTGAAGTCAATGCTGGTGATTGTGCGAGAAAAAGATTTATAGTTATTTATTTGTTTTTAAAACATTTCATCCAATGATATTTAAAAAGTATAGATAGGTTATGCCCTTACAAAACTATCAAAATATATGTGCTGCTTGCGAACAACTGCACACATGCGTAATTCTTATTTTGTCCTTGTCATACTCGTGAAAAGAACAATTCAATATCATTGATTTCATCTAATTTGCTACTAGTACCTCTGCTATTCTTTTGATTGTGATTTGCTTCCTTTGATTTCAAATGCTGCTGAATTAGAGCAGGCGGCTGTGTGTCCACAGAGGTTGTAGCATTGATGGGATGCTGCGGCGCTGAAACTCCTCTAGACGACGGCTGCGATATAGTTTCTGTGGTGCTGGCTTTAGAAGTGTTGATCGCTGCTGGTTTCGAACGCTGTTCCACTATGAATAACTTTTCCAAGAACGGTTTTGTTGGTTTTTAGGGCTCCGTACCCAAAGGGTAAAAACGGGACCCTATTACTAAGACTTCGCTGTCTGTCCGTCTGTCCGTCTGTCCGTCTGTCCGTCTGTCCGTCTGTCCGTCTGTCCGTCGCTCTGTCACCAGGCTGTATCTCAAGAGCCGTGATAGCTAGATAGTTGAAATTTTCACAAATTATGTATTTCTGTTACCGCAATAAAAACAAATACTAAAAACAAAATAAAATAAATATTTAAGGGGGGCTCTCATACTAAAAACCCGTTTTATTTGCCGTTTTGGTACGGAACCCTTCATTCGCGAGTCCGACTCGCACTTGGCCGGTTTTATTCGTACGATTCAGGACGTTCCTTATACATAGAGTAGAGTTTTAAGGATTCTGATACCTGTTCGTAGTAGCATTTAGTACGTAAATAGTAGTTCTGCTTAAAATAATCATGTTCAGTATTTTGATAGTCAATGATTTGTGTATGATAACTGTGGGATTAATTCCAGTAGGCTTCCAGAGTACACAATCGCCTTTGTATGTTGGAGTAGGTCCTGCGTTAAGGCCCATCCTTGTTAAAGTTGGTAAAAATGCTTTTAATACTTTGCATTAGTTGATATTGTGTAGTGATGATATCTTCCATTTTTGCTTGAAAGATGATGTTCAATTGATGATGTTAAACTGTTGAATCAGTTCTGTGCCTTTGGACTCCTGTGGACAGATGGCGCCTTCTCAATCTAGCCAGTGATTCTCGCTTCTAAGAGGCTGGCCGACCGATTTGCTGTCACACCAGAAAACTTAATTAGGACACAAAATTTGTGTTGTAATAATGTTATAATGATAATTGTTTAACAAATTGCTTAGAATTTAATACAGTCAGAAAAAGTTTCACTGATAGTTTTTACTGATTTTGCTAGTTCGATACACCTCAATACGACTAGTTAACACGATTTGTCAATTGTAGTTAAAACGCACACGCGAGGTCCCAATGCTCGAAGGACCATAAAGTTGTATGGTGTTCCACACTACTTTAAATGATAGAAAATTGATAGAAGAAATAATTGATTTATTGATGTAATTAATTAGTATAATAAATTGATAATGAGTGCGCGCGATGATTGCTAAATGCGGACTAAAGTAATGTGCTGAACAAGGTGCATAATTTGGGTCATTGTACGTAAGTTGGCTAATATCAGAATGGACACAATGTACGAGTGTTGCACCGTAAGAAGGCTACCGAATTTCACTCGTAAAAACCGTCATTGCTTAGTGTGCTTAGAACCCTTTGACGTGACAAAATGGCCGACAGTTTCCTGAGTTCAAAAAATAATATAGAAACTATACAATACACATTATCTTTTTTCTTATAAATGTGGACAACATCACATACGTTGTTCTGAGCCCTATTTGAATAACTATTTAAAGCACTCGTATTTTGGAAACCAGAAACAACGAAGGTACCACAAACACCCAAACCCGAGAAAATATATAAAAACACTTTTTTTCTACATTGACCCGTCCTGGAATCGAACCCGGGACCTCGGAGCAAGCCACACTTTGAAAACCGGTTATGTGTCAAGTAGCCTATAAGTATATCAGTAGTTTTTAGTCAAACGTTTTTTAATCAAACGCAGCAGAACATGTTGCTACGAAGCACTACAAATAATTTTACTAACCACGTCTAAGCCTTTGTATCACACAAAAACATTTTTTTTTATCTAACCTTTTAGTAGAGATTGTAACCTCGACTGGAAATGTTTTTTTTTCTGAACTTGAACGGCAGTCAGGTCAGTATTTGTCCATGTCGATCCTACTTGTTCGATAATGCATCGAATCTTCTCTTTTTTAAGCATTATAATGACGCATTGTAATAGTACTGAAAGAAAACATCATTATTAGAATATAATTCCACAAATGTCGCGAATATGGCATTTCAACAGTATTTAAGATCTTCAGTCCGCTAAACATGTGCCTCTTCAAAAGTAGGATTTCGCCATAATCGCCAAGCTAGGCCAGCGGGTTTCGTAAGTGGCCAATGGTTGACATTGTCTGTCTTCCATTACTTACCCACACCCTGGGTTTTGGCTATTCTGTTTTCAGCCGCTTCCACAAAGTAAGCAACAAATATGAAATATAATGTATACATGGGTTAAACACATGGGTAGTCACAAATAACATTTAAACAATTCTCACTTTGTGTTTGAATCAAGTAAACAGGAACAGTGGTTACCCAATTTTTCCCTTGATCCTTTACAAGGACCACATCAACCATGAACAAAGTCAAAGAGTAATATTGAAAGGAAACACACGAAAACATCACTAAAAAACGGCAAATTTTTTTTAGCGACGACATGCCGTTGTCAAAAATAAAAATATTGTTATAATTTAGTATGCTGAGACAAAACTCCAGAGATTTAACGAATTCAGGCGGACAATCTTTCATACTTTCCATTTTTCACGTTTCACTTTCAAGCCAATTGGTTGCAATTTCTCATCAAAGCATTCAGTGGGAGGTTGCCATATGTTATCAAAGCAAGCAGTGGGAGGTTTAAATACCAGCATCTGGGTGGTGTGATTACAAGGTTCGCGTATTACTATCAGGGTTCTGTAAATAGTAAAATTAATACCCATACGATTTCCCACCACGTGCCGTTTGGCACCGGCGCGGTGATAGCAGCGGCAACCACTAGTCAAATTGCGATTAGTTGGATTAGACATATTATCAGGATAGGTGTAAACAGTTGAAGAATAATAAAAAATAATAGAATATAATTAATTGCTCAAACTGTGTACAATGTGCAGTTGGAAATACAGGTTAGAGGTAACAACAGTGTACCCATAACGGGCATGCAATATTTAACATTATTTTTTAAGTTTTACATAAAATAATAAGTAGCTAACACTTACAATTTTGCTTAGGTTTTACATGCATAATATTCACCTAGACTGTAAAATACATTGCCAAGTAACCACTTTTTCAGCTATAATTTAAAATTTGGTAACTCTAAAGCCTTTATGTCCGAGGGCAAATGATTGAATACCCTTATGCTAGTATTAAAGGCACTATTGTAGCACATTACATTAATTATTCTCTGAATACATATGTCATATTTCTATTTATTGCGGACATTTGGACGCGTTGTAGATTTGTTTTCAAAATACTCTGGATTTAGCTTAATAAATACTGATGCCTCTAGGATAAAAATATTAGTTAGTGTAAGATAGCCCTTTTCTTTAAATACATTTCGTAATGTTTCGTCTGAGTACATATTATATATTATGCGTAGACATCGTTTTTGTAGGAGTAATGTTGATTGAACATTAACTGAATTTCCCCAAAAAAAGTATGCCATAAGTTAGTAGTGGATAAACTTGTCCAAAATATGCAGTTCTAGCTACATCCACAGACGTTGTTTCGACGAGAACAGAAAGAGCGTAACAGTAACTAGATACTTTTTTGTTTATTTTAAGGATGATCTTTCCAATTTAGATGAGCATCTATGGTTACTCCAAGAAAATTTGTTTCATTTACCTCATTTATTTCAGTGCTGTGATTGAAAATATTTAATTTATAAGATGGTGTTTTATAATTTCTAAATTGTATGAATTTAGTTTTTGTAAGATTAAAATTTAGATCAAGTGATTTTAACCAGTTTATTGTTCTTTGCAAGGTTTGATTAATGTGATTTTCAAAAAGCGTTTTGTTTTTATAGGTATCGGGAATAAATATTGTTGCATCGTCAGCAAACATCACACATAAGTCTTGTGTGATATCTGGCAGTTGATAAACATAAACTAAGAAGAGGAGGGGTCCCGATATACTTCCTTGAGGCAATCCAAGGCTTATTTTTCTAGTACTTGATTTAACCTCTTCAAAGGTTTTGCTTAATCTATTTTAGGAGTCGATTACTGTAAACTGTCTTTCAAGTTGGATCAAACTGCACACGGAGTGCAAATTTGATTAAAATCGGTTAAGTAGTTTAGGAGTCTATCGCGGACGAACAACTTGACACGTTATTTTTATATATTAATATTAAAAATATCAACGAAATATAAATATTTTTTTTAGTGACAATAAACAGTAGACTATGCAAGTAAAGTTTTAGTGAGTACAGGAAAGAATACAGTGTTTAAACGTCTAATGTACCCTTAAATAACTACCAACCTTTCCGCCAACTTCTTTAACATGCTGGCATCAGCTCAAATGGTTTCCAACAAAAAGCCCGAAAAGCAAAATTACTAATGATAAATAACTGACATTGGCTAGGATTAACTTTGATTCCAAATTTACTATACTATAGTCCTTAAAATATAGCTTGATTAAAATGACAGTTCTCACTGAAAAAACACGACGTTACTTTGTACCAGCGTCACACAAGTGAAACACATTCGCACACAAAAAAATATTGATAACTGGCATGTTAAGAATTTTTTTTTATACATATTGATCAATTTATTTATATAAAATAGATATGTAAAGTTAAAGTCATTAAAATAATCCAGTCACAAAAATTTAACCTTACATTAAAAGACGTCTTTACAAGGTTACGTCATTTTTCATAATCGCTAGTGATGACTTAAAATAGACAAATAGAAATCGACAGACTAACAATATTTCAAAATAGAAGTAATTTAACATAAATGTTACAAATTATTCAATGAGCATTGGTGGATGCTAAGAACATCAATTTGCAATTATTAATAGTTTAGATTCTATTGCGATACTAAAAATCTAATTGATTTTCATGATTGTTCTAATTATTATGATCACGATACTGACTTACTGTTTTATTTTAATATATCTGATTTTTGTTTTATTTTTTTCGTCATAACTGTTTTTTTTTCGTTTCATCAGTCGAGTCGGTTCCACACTAGACACCTCAGTTTGACAAGTGTCAATCTAATCAAGCTATATTTTAAGGACTATAATCATTAACACCTCAGGAGCCGACGAATGACCAACTCTCCAATATAACTGCAGGTCGTCAGCATAAAGATAAAAACTAGAAGAAAAGTGAGACTGTCTATAAAGAATGAATATAAAAGGGGTAATAGCATTCCTCATTGCGGCAAACCGTTTTCTCTATCTGTGAACGTTTAACTAAGACTGCTAAAAGTCGTGTAGATAAGATAGGAGCAATTGATGAGGCCCTGAGATATAAAAAACAGCCAAAAGGATATCGTGATCAACTGCGATTAAGGTGTTGAAACAATTAGGACTTACAAAGGTAATTAAAGTCCTCCAAGCTAGTTTTTACATCGGCGACAATTTGAAGAAGAGCAGGTAGTTCTTCACCCAGGATAAAAAACATTTTTTTTGAACAACGCTTTTACATAGCTATTGGAGAAAAAACGCTTTAAATCTTTTTTAAAGAAAGTTTGTATGAAATTGTGCAAAATTGGTTTAGAGTACTTAGATAAGACACTTTACGTAATGAGATTACGTGTCCACAGCACCATAATATGGTGGAAAATATCTGCTATCAAGAAAGAAATTAAATACGTGTGTGGTGATCGGAAGAATAGCATCCAGAACGTAAATAACAATAGCTCTACCGATTGCTGATACCGATGTTATCAGATTCAATCATTTGATTGAATCAGTATGATGGCTTTGAATTTAATCGATAAAATTATTTATGAATCTTATGAACCAAAAAGAAGACAAAAGAGTTGACTGAAGGGCTATAAAGAAATTTTACATTATTTTTGTAAAGGACCTTAAGAAAGAGAAGATCAAGTAACATGAGAGATAGTTAGCACATAAACTTAAAGATAGAGTAGTTGAAATGAATTTTTTGTTTGCCTAAAACATGTTTTACCTAACGTTTTACCTAAATATGGTTTGCAAATACATATTTAAAAAACATCAAATTATAAGAATTAATATTACATAATGTATCAAATATCATTATTATTATTTATGTACAATTAAATAAACATTGTGTGGCGAACTGCCTAGCAAACCTTTTTTATGTATATTCTTTATGTTTAGTTTTATTGTTTTTATATGTCTTTTGGCATTATATCAGTTGTCATCTGTTACTCGTGCTATTTTATTGTGTTCCCGAATTCCCTAGTTAGGTTCCCTAGTTTTCCCATTAATTCTGAGCTATCCTGCACATAATTGGTCCTTCTCCTGTTATTTGAACTTACCTATCAAAATTTATTCCATTTTGTAAAAAAATTCTAAATGGTGGAAACTAGGTCCCAATCCCAAGCTAAGCTTCGGAAGTCAACGGGAAATCACAGTAACAGTGGCAACATGAGCGAGCCAGTGGCGTCTACGTCAGCTGCGGTCGCTCCAATTACAAGCATACCCTCTAATATCTCTGATAGTTCCAGGTCAGCTCGTTCTTCGGCTACCGTTCGTGCTCAACGACTTGCTTTACAGGCCGAGCATGCTAGAAAAATTGCCGATGTTGAACGTAAAGCCGCTGATTTAGAACTGGAGGCACAGCTTGCAGCTTTAGAATCGGAAAGTGGGAGGAGCCGAAGGAGCTCCCGGTCTTCCATTCGAAACTGGTTAGATAACGTTAATAGTGCTCAAAACTTTACTATAGTACCTAGCCCTTCTAACCCTAACATAACAGAAAATCGTTTTGTAGAGAATACAGAGTGTCGTCAAAATTTAAATAAACGTGGTGAGAGAAGCTCAAATGAGCCAATCCTTTCTGTCACCACAGCGAACATTCCTATTCCTAATTCTTGTGACAAAACAATTTAATTAAAAACACATCGTACTGATATAGATTTATTAGCACAGGCTATTACTTCGCTCAGCAACTTCAAAGCTTCGAACAAATGTTGTGATCTTCGTCTGCCAAATTTTGACGGTAAACCTCTGGACTGGTTGGCCTTCAAAAGAGCGTTCGAAGACACCAAGGCCACTCACTCTCCGTCTGAGAACTTGACCCGAATCGGAATGTGTCTCAAAGGGGAGGCCCGAGACGCGGTCGCAGTTCTTCTCGTCTCAGCGCGTGACCCTGCTGAGGTAATGGAGGCGTTAAAATTAAGGTTTGGCAGGTCAGAATTTATAGTTCTAAATGAAATAGCTTCAATTCGTTCATTACCCAAATTGAACTTTGATAGTTGTGATTTAAATAAGTTTGCATGTAAAGTACGTAATTGTGTCGAGATTATGAGGCTTCTTGATCAGAGGTGTTACTTAGAATCACCAGAATTGTATCAAACAATTTTAAGTAAACTTACACCATTATTGCGAAGTAAGTGGATTGAATTCTGTGGACTACATTTTTTACCTCAGGGTAAGACCAAACTTGAGTTGCTAGCACAATTTTTAGCTCGAGAGGTTGAGATGCAGCTCAAATTTGGTTTAATTTCTGAACCCTTAAATGTTTCTAAAAGGTTTGAAAAGGTTCACATAGTAGCATCCTCGCCTCGCATTCAAAATGCTCCGTATGATATTTATTCGCAAGAATGTGAAACTTCTGCTAAAGTAAAAACTTTAATCGAAACTGTAAAAACTAAACCGTGTATAATTTGTAAAGAAACTCATAATTTGTCAAAATGTAATAAGTTTGTTTTGATGTCAGTCAGTGACAGGTGGCAGGTCGTCAAAGACCATAAATTGTGTCATAAATGTCTGAAAAAAGGTTTACATAGTTACAAAAGTTGTAAATACGCCAAAGATGTTTGTAATGTCACCGACTGCAAATTCCGACATCACCGACTTTTACATAACGAAGCTTTCTTGGCAGCACATACTATAACGGCAAATGAACCTGATTCCGACAATTCTTTAAATGCATCGGATTTTAATCACAATTCTATTCCTGAGCTTGTAACACATACTACCACACCTAAATTACTTAACAACTTTATTTGATATTTTAGCAACTTAATTGCACTTATAATATCAGTATATAAACTTGAAAAATTTTGTCTCAGGCGGGAATCGAACCCGCATCTCCTCGCATGCCGGGCGGGCGCCATACCATTAGGCCACCGAGACACTGCGACACGGCGCGAATTTTTCAAGCACATTCTTACGCTGTGAGCCAGCGTTGTTTCATCAAATGTTAGGAGTTTGCACCCTTAACACCCGAAAGAAACATCTTTGCAGATGTTTGACAGTCAGTTAAGATGAAACAGCTATTTATATACTTTATTTGATATTTTAGCAACTTAATTGCACTTATAATATCAGTATATAAACTTGAAAAATTTTGTCTCAGGCGGGAATCGAACCCGCATCTCCTCGCATGCCGGGCGGGCGCCATACCATTAGGCCACCGAGACACTGCGACACGGCGCGAATTTTTCAAGCACATTCTTACGCTGTGAGCCAGCGTTGTTTCATCAAATGTTAGGAGTTTGCACCCTTAACACCCGAAAGAAACATCTTTGCAGATGTTTGACAGTCAGTTAAGATGAAACAGCTATTTATATACTTTATTTGATATTTTAGCAACTTAATTGCACTTATAATATCAGTATATAAACTTGAAAAATTTTGTCTCAGGCGGGAATCGAACCCGCATCTCCTCGCATGCCGGGCGGGCGCCATACCATTAGGCCACCGAGACACTGCGACACGGCGCGAATTTTTCAAGCACATTCTTACGCTGTGAGCCAGCGTTGTTTCATCAAATGTTAGGAGTTTGCACCCTTAACACCCGAAAGAAACATCTTTGCAGATGTTTGACAGTCAGTTAAGATGAAACAGCTATTTATATATTTTATTTGATATTTTAGCAACTTAATTGCACTTATAATATCAGTATATAAACTTGAAAAATTTTGTCTCAGGCGGGAATCGAACCCGCATCTCCTCGCATGCCGGGCGGGCGCCATACCATTAGGCCACCGAGACACTGCGACACGGCGCGAATTTTTCAAGCACATTCTTACGCTGTGAGCCAGCGTTGTTTCATCAAATGTTAGGAGTTTGCACCCTTAACACCCGAAAGAAACATCTTTGCAGATGTTTGACAGTCAGTTAAGATGAAACAGCTATTTATATACTTTATTTGATATTTTAGCAACTTAATTGCACTTATAATATCAGTATATAAACTTGAAAAATTTTGTCTCAGGCGGGAATCGAACCCGCATCTCCTCGCATGCCGGGCGGGCGCCATACCATTAGGCCACCGAGACAAAATTTTTCAAGTTTATATACTGATACTTAACAACTGTCGACCTCTTTTAAAAGTCATAGCTGTTACAATTTCAGGACCCTTAGGTAGCATCGATACGTTTGCTTTATTAGATGATGGTTCCACAGCCACTTTCATTGATTCACAAATAAGTGAACTAATAGGAGTGACTGGGCCTATGTCTCACGTTCAGCTTGGCTGCATTAATGGATTAGGTAAAAAGGTCAAGGTCCAGTACGTTGATTTTAAGATAAAGGGTCGTCATTTACCTGATACTTTTGAAATTAAGAACGCTAGATCCATCAGCAATCTTGGATTATCGGAACAAACCATTTCTTTAGAGACTGTTAAACAGCTTCCATATTTACAAGATTTGACAGAATTTATCTGTTATAGTAAAAGTAAGCCTAAAATAACTATAGGAGTTGATAATTGGCATCTTTTGATTTCTAAAGCTACTAGAAAGGGTACAAGGTCGCAACCGGTGGCAATTCAAACTAATTTAGGTTGGGTACTTTTTGGTTTTGATTCAAGTAAGACCCAACCAGTGCATTTAGTGAATCATGTTTGTGTTTCTGATAAATCAGTTTCTGATAACAATGACTTGAACTCACTTATTCAAAATTATTATAAACTGGATTCTTTAGGTATAATTAAGAAGGAATGTCTTAGCAATAACAATGCAAAAGCTGTAAAAATCCTTGAGGATACTACTCGTCGACTACCTGATGGCAAGTTTGAAGTAGGACTTCCGTGGAAAAACGATAATTTTGAGGTTCCGGATAGCTTCAGTCAGACCATGTCTAGGTTTACATGTTTAGAGAAAAAAATGGCTAAAGATCCCGCCTATGCAAATTTATATAAACTAAATATACAAACTATGTTTAACAATACGTATGCTGAGGGCCCCGTAAACAGAGAATGCAATAACTCGAAAAAGTGGTATTTACCACACTTTGGTGTTACTAACGTTAATAAGCCCGGGAAACTTCGTATTGTATTTGATGCTGCGGCAAAGTCGAACGGTGTTAGCTTAAATTCAATGCTGCTTACCGGGCCAGATCTTTTTAATTCTATTTTAGATATTCTTTTTCGTTTTCGTGAGGGAAAGGTTGGACTCTCTGCAGATATCAAAGAAATGTTTCCCCAGATTAAAATACGCGAAGAAGACAGGGACGCTCAACGTTTTCTCTGGCGTGACTGTCCTAATAACCTAATTCAAGTCTTTAGAATGTCATCGATGATCTTTGGTGCGGCGTCTAGCCCTTTTACCGCTCATTTTATAAAAAATAAAAACGCGATTGATTTTCAAGATGAATTCCCTGCAGCTGTGGATGCTATTCTTAATGATCACTACATGGATGACTGCATAGTATCTACATCTTCAGTGGATGAAGCAGCGCGTCTCGCTGCTGACATTGTAGCAATCCATAAAAAAGCGCACTATGAGATGAGATCTTGGGTTTCAAATGAGCCTAGAGCCTTGTCTCTCATCTCAAAAGAGCTACTTTTAGATCCATCTTTGGTTAGCGTTAATGTAGACTTGGGTAAAGTAGCAAAGTCTGTAAGAACCTTGGGTTTAGTCTGGCAACCCGCTGTAGATTGCCTTAGTTTCAATGTAAAAGGTTTTAGTGAAAAATCTATTTCTGATCATTTTACGAAACGTGAAGCTCTCTCTCTCATAATGTCTGTATATGATCCGTTAGGATTACTGGCACCACTGACTATTAGAGGTAGAATCATGTTTCAACATATTTGGCGCAAATCTCTTGATTGGGATCATAAGCTTGTACAGAAGGCGTGGAAGGAGTGGCACATGGTTTGCCTTAATTCAATAAATAGTTTAAAAATTCCACGCCGGTATAATCTAAGCGAGTTTAATGAAGATAAGATCGAAAGAGAGCTCCACTTGTTTTGTGATGCTAGTGAATCTGCGTATGCAGCGGCAGCATATTGGCGATTAATTTGTCATAATCGAACTATCTCAGTTGCTTTGATAGGAAGTAAAGTTCGTGTAGCTCCTTTAAAACCAGCCTCGATTCCACGGCTTGAGCTGCAAGGAGCTTTACTTGCTGCCCGTTTAGCAGACACTATATGCAAAGCTCATAAGTTGAAACCATCCAAACGGTTTTACTGGTGTGACTCCATGAATGTTCTGGGATGGCTTCGAAACGACGCTCGCAACTACAAACCATTTGTCGCAAATCGTCTTGGAGAAATTTCAGAACTATCAAACGTAAGCGAATGGCACTGGGTTCCATCTGAATTAAACCCAGCCGATGATGCGACGCGTCTAAGCAAAGAGGTTTTAAACATGGAGTCACGCTGGTTTATTGGTTCAGACTTTCTACACTCAGGTCAGTGGCCATCTGAACCTGTAATAAATATACCAACAGCTGGTCAGTCTGAATTAAAACCTATTCATAAAATCTTTTGTAATGCGGTCACCGAGGAACCACATCATTTAGTTCCTGTTGCAGCTAATCCTCATCGTATTAGTAGATGGTTAATTTTAGTCAGAGCCACTGCATTAGTTCATTTATTTGTTCGAAAGCTTCTCATTGCTTGTAGAAGAGATAACTCTGTAGCTCCAACTAATTTAACAGCGCTCGATCTACAAGCGGCAGAGGTGCACATTTTATGGCAGAGTCAATTAGATAGTTTTAAAGCAGAGATTGTTTGCCTAAAAAGAAAAATGCCACTTCCCCCACATGGAAGATTGAACAATTTATCTCCAGTCATTGGTGAAGATAATTTACTCCGTTTATCTGGACGCATCGCTGCATCTACCGACATCCATAAGTCGGCAAAAAGTCCCATCATCCTTGACGGTAAGCACCCAGCTGTTCAATTACTTGTTTACCAGTTTCACCAAAGAGCAGCCCATGCCAATACTGAGACAGTAGTAAATGAGCTCCGTCAAACATACTGGATTATTAGCCTGAGGAGCACTGTTCGGTCTGTGGCTCATAAATGTTTAATTTGTAAACATCGTAAAGCGCAACCATTCAATCCTCCGATAGGACCGCTTCCTCACGCCAGGTTAGCACATCATGAGAGGCCATTCTCTTACACCGGACTGGATTATTTTGGACCTGTTCAAGTAACAGTAGGACGAAGACATGAAAAACGCTACGTCGCTCTATATACGTGCTTGGTGACAAGAGCGGTCCACCGGGAAGTAATCCACAACCTCTCAACGGATGCGGCTATGATGAGTCTTAAGAGATTTATTGCTCGTCGTGGTACGCCACGTCAGATTTACTCGGACAACGGTACAGCTTTCGTTGGCCTCAGCAGAGAGTTGAAAAAGCTGTATGGCGAACAAATGTCTACTTTCGCGACAAATGAACTGATCGAGTGGAAGTTTATCCCGCCAGCTGCCCCGTTCATGGGAGGAGCCTGGGAAAGGCTAATACGAAGCATAAAAACGGCGCTGAAGATCACTTTGAAAGAAAAATGACCTTCTGACGAGGTCCTATTAACTCTTCTTTTAGAAGCAGAAGCAATAGTAAATAGTAGACCTCTCACTCACGTATCTCCTGATCCAGATCATCCTGAAGCCCTCACACCGTTCCATTTTATACTTGGCTCATCATCAGGCAGCAACTTGAGGATAGAAACTAACGAACGTGACCTATCCGGAAGGATTCGATGGAGAAAGGCAGCCAGAATGGCAGATCATTTTTGGCGGCGATGGGTAACAGAATATCTACCCCTCCTGAACCTTTCTAGAGGAACTGGAATAAAACCAGATGTTAAAGTGGGGGACTTGGTGTTAATTGCGGATAAAAACATGCCTCGGGGAATGTGGCCGAGAGGTAGAATAAGAACTCTATATAGAAAAGATGGTGTTGCTAGAGTAGCCGATATAGACACCTCTGCCGGACAACTGAAAAGGCCACTCCGAAAATTAGTGCCTTTGTCCATTTAAAAAGGGGAGGATGTGGCGAACTGCCTAGCAAACCTTTTTTATGTATATTCTTTATGTTTAGTTTTATTGTTTTTATATGTCTTTTGGCATTATATCAGTTGTCATCTGTTACTCGTGCTATTTTATTGTGTTCCCGAATTCCCTAGTTAGGTTCCCTAGTTTTCCCATTAATTCTGAGCTATCCTGCACACATTGTATTGATTATATTTAAAAATGACATACTTTAAATTTGTTTTGTCCCTGAGTCACTTTACAAGCTTTCTTTTGAAGCACATTTTTGTGAACTGCTTTTTGTCATTTGAGATGATATTGTATACCTTTACACACTTTATTGTAGCATTACATTGTCTCCGATAATGTCACAGTTTTGGTAAATTACTATACACTTAATCTATATGGATCTCTCACATTTATATTATGAACGTCATTTAACTTTTTAAACAAAGTCATAATCATTGTAATCTCATGAATATACCTACATTATAGGTAAAGGTAATTTTTGTAGCCAGGAGGCTATATATATCCTGTGAGCCTGTACTTAGGAAAACACAAGTTCACAGGATTGACGAGAGGACATATTACAAAATGCTCTTATGCACTTTCTTGCCCTTTAAAAAGTAAATTTAAGTCAGTGGATTCCCCCAAACCAAAAGTCCATATTTCAGAATTGAGCCAATATATTCATGATATTATGCTGCCAGAGTAAAATCTTCTTAGATCAAACTAGTAACGGCTTTCTTTCCCCCTGTTTGTAGTTTCCAATCACAATTTTATTATTAACCATAAAAAAATCTCTAAAAATTTCGTGTTAATAACTTCCCAATTATTTATTCCATCATAATTATGGAATAATAGAATAAAATATTTGCTTACTATACGGATGATAGACATGGGCGTTAACACATCTACAAGAAAGTAAATTACAAGTCTGCCAGAATGCAATCGAAAGGAGTATTTTAGGTATAAAATGAAAAGATATTTTATGGTTAAATAACTTTAATCAAAGATTTAAAAAATGCTGAGACAGCCTACAGTCGTTTGAGAGAACATTTAAGCGAAAATAAAGAAAAATGGACAAAGTTGGTAACCGAATGGTACCCAACCAATCCAAAAATAGAGACAGCCATGTCAAATGATGGAAAGATGACTTCAGAAAAATAGCTGACCCGATATGGAACGGTCTAGCAAGAGTCAAAAACACGTGGAAAACTTTAGAGGAGAGCATCCAGTTGTCGATCATTCTTATGCAAATTGGAATCGATTTAATCGATTAATGTTTTAGTAAATAAGCATTATTAATTGTAAGGAAAGAAACTGCAATAAAGGTGATTTTGTTTTATGAATTAATGTTAAGGTTAAGCTTAGTTGTCGAACTGTTCCATATTATATACAGTTGATTGTATTTATTATCATTGATCCATGTTACTATTTTTTGAGTTGTAGTATTTATGTCTGATTCATACTCCTTATCGTTATTTCGAAACGGAACTTACTTGAACCGAAATTTACTTGACAGAATTTCAGTTGTCCGGAAATTATAGACCAACATTAATTTCTTTTGTTATATCTATCATTTGACATATTTTAGGCAATCGAAATATCTCTTGACATAAGTATAATTTTACCGAACTACGTTTCATCGATTTTCATGATAACTTTTTACTGTTGGCCGAAGTTACTTTTAAACTTTTTTCATTTACCAGAGAGCTTATTTGCCATACGTTCACTTGACCTAAATCACTCTCTCACAACAATCTTACCGAATATTATTTGGCTACATTCTACAATTATTTATATTTTAGTAGGTACCCGACAGCCCGACTAGCCGTGGTCCTTCGCCGTGGTACTTGTCTGCCCAATACTAGAGTGTAATTTAAAAGCCGGAGGCGCGGAGGGAGAGCAGCCTCCGCCCACTGTAATGAGGCGCAGGCATAGGTGCTTGCGCTTGTTACGTAAGGGCAAAGAGGCTGCACTTCCCGCAGCGTCGGAGAAAAGGAGCTCCTAATGCTTGCTTGCATGCTTGCTTGCTGCTGCATGCTTGCTTTTATGCTGCATTTTTGTTTGCATGCTGCATTCTTGCTTGCATTCTGCATGCTTGCTTGCATGCTGCATGCTTGCTTGCATGCTGACTTGTCCCGAAGCCGTATGTGTAAATATCGGGACGTGTAAAAGCGCCTCCTTGGGCCTATTTGCAGAAATAAAACTGATTTTACTGATTGTCATTACTATTATGGCAGTCTTAATATTTTCATCACATTCATACATTTCAACATCTAGGATGATTTGAACAGGAATAATTTTACGTCCATGGAAATGAAAATTGTACGGCATCCTTAGTCAAAACCCTGAATTTAATTGCAAACGTCATGCAAACGACAATCATCATTTTGCTTGTTCGTAATAACATATTTTTTCCACTATTGTCAGTAAAGGATATTCCGTTCAGGCGTGTGCTCTTGACAGCTGTTCTGATGTTTATATTCATTAGCCCTTGTACAGCATGTTAATAAATTTAAAAATCAAAGTATCCCAGACATATTCATATTTATTTTATGTTCAGCTCACTTGGACAACATAACCTATAGACTGGTGAAGAGTACTTTTAAAGGTTTCATTAAAAAATTACCATTGAAACGTTGTTTTGAAACTGTTTTAAGCAATTTTCAGTAAAAAATCATTTGACTGTCTTTGGTGGGATATGAATAAATGAATGATATCGTTTATTTGCATACATTTTGAGTACAAGTTATGGTGTTCTGATACGAAATTTTCCGTCAAAATCTACTTAAAATGAAGCATGCAAATATTTATAACGTTTTACAGTTTGTCTCTGTAATTCAATATAATATATGTAATAATTTACAGAGCAGATGAAAGATGAAAAAATACATAAAACAGAAATTTCAAACCTCAAACTTTTACAAGACTCACTGAGTGTCTCTCTCAGCAATGAACCTGCCAAGACACTGCTTGTGTGAAGAAACTTATTTAGGGCTTTATGCTGTAGGCCGCCAGAATTTATAATATTAAAAATTCTTTCAAAATCTGAGTCCCACCCAAGGTTTCTTTTCCCACATTCAATATTTTGGTTTAAGAAATTATATTCCTTTGGATCCATCGATTGGACATGTATTTGGTTTTGCAAAACTAATGTCTCCGAGTATCTTTCCTTAAAGCACAGAACAGATAAACAGGCCGACAGGCGTACAGACAAAAATATTCGAAAACTCCAGAAGATACTGAGATACCTTGACGATAATATTATGGAGAAGATTAAGAATCTTTTATTAAAGTCAAGCAATCAATGCTGTACTTCGAAGCACGTTGAGAGTTGGCGGTGGGTTGGGAGAGGATTTAATCCTGCTTTTCAACATGTCCTAGATGTGCTTGATAGAGTTCAAGTTAAGACTTCGAGGCACGCCACCGCAATTTTTGTAAACGAACTTCTTAATCCCTTAACCCCCAGGAGGCACTCGGGTGCCACGATAACAATTGATTTCACGATCGAGGGATTAAAGGAATTTGTCTACACAAAGAGCTACGAGGGAGGGGGCATTGTTGTGCATCTCAAGGAAGTCGTCGTATCTAATCAACCCCATGTAGGGCACAACATATTGCTGAAGGATTTCTGCGATGTACCGAGTTGCTGTTAATCGATTGTCAACGATATCTAATTCCATACGACCTTGGAAACTTATTCCTCCCCACACCTTTGTAGAGTCTCAATGAAAACTGACGGTTTCTGTTGTTGTGATGGGCAGGAACCGATCTCATCATCTTCTGCACACACGTTGCTGGCCTCAGGTGCACGCAAAGCAATTCCGCACTCGTCAATGAATATAACTCTTGCCGATTGTTGGAGAGTCCAATTAGCGTATTCACGTGTGAATCTAAGTGGAGCTAATCAGTGCTGTGTGAGCAGTTCTGGACCTCGAGCTGGTCTGCGTGCTTTCAAATTTATCTCCTTTATGCGTCTTCTCATTTTTTGCTCGCTGGCATCAACACTTCTTGTGATTTGGCGCCAATGGTTGATTTCAATGGCAGTGAGTTAGCGTTTTTAAAAAGAATAATAACCGATCATCCCGAGTTGATGTAACCTTAGACCTCCACTTTTTGGCCTGCGGGAGTAGCTGCCTGTCTCCTGGTATTGTTTCAAGGAACATCGCATAGTAGAAATGGAAACATTGAGTGCAATAGTCATCTTTCGTTATTTCATTCCTTGGTTGAACAAAACTATGGCTTGTCAAATTTGGGCTAATTTTAAAGGGAACTTTTTGATATCAGTATAAACTTGAAAAATTGCTAAAATATCAAATAAAGTATATCAAATAAAGGATCTCTTTGACTTTAAGTCATGGATTAATCTCAAATTAAACCCATAAAATCACAAAAGATAAGTAACACAAAGCTACACTTTTCAAAATACCGAAATCAAAACTTGAATTGGTTTCCTCAAAATCCCCGATTCGATTAAACCTTAGAAACTATCCCCATAACACTTTCAAATAAAATAAAGTAACTTCTTGAAATAAAGACAAACTTCATTTTGACCTACCTTCAAAACAAACATTCGTTTTAAACTCTTAAAATCATCACTATCGACCGATAAGAGCTTGGCCAAGATTCCAAATTCAAAGTAATAGGTTGTAAAAAAAAAGTTTTTAAGTACAGTATTTATGGCGAGACTATTTATTTACAACTTAACAAAATCTACATTATAACATTTGTATGAAGATACCTATAAAAAGTATAAAATAAAAAATAAATTAAAATTATTTAAAAAAACCCGACACAAAAACCTAAGTTCCCTGCAAAAAGTAAAAATAATAAATGAAACACAATCTTAAAGTACCTAATTACGTATTAATATTTTTTTTAAAAATATGTCGCATAAATCATTGTCATCTATTGATAATGTCGATAAAGAGTTAAGTAAGAAAATAGCAATACAAAACAACAAAACCATCATGGCGGAAGATGTCACTTTGATGACGTCTGTCAGCTTTGGCAGTTTCAAAATCGCGCCTCTAGGAGTCGAGTGCCATCGCTTGCTGTAGTAACAACAAACATTATGAAAGTATGTGCCGATCAATACCAAATCCAGAAATCGAAATTGAGGTCGTTATAATGAACATACTACAACTACTACAACGCGACAAGCAGAACAAAAACTTGAAGTGAATGATTATGCCAAAGTGACAAGGGGTATCTGACAGCTACTGTCATTTCAAGATTTTTTAGATTGACGCCATCTTGAAATGCCTAATGGAGTTTGATAAATTATTCGATCTTATTTATTTTTGAGCCACTAAATTATACGTTATATAAATTTATATGCATTTTTCCCAGAAACAGTAAATTTTTCTTGATTTTTGAAAATTGTGTACTATGTCTGGGCCTATTATGAGACATTTCCTTTAATAAGATGAAATTTGATGATTTTTTTTATGATTTGAAGTGAATAATTAATTATAGTTTTTTTTATATAACTAATCTGCCGTGTCAAGCGCAGGTCTGTTATCTTAAGATAACTGAGTTGCGCCCTACAAGTGTAAATCGCATTTTTCGCCCAGGTATTTACCACTACTGAAACAAAATTTCATTTAAATGTTATAGTTTCTTAAATATGACAATGTCTAACTCATGTAACTTGAGAAAAAAATCGAGTCTATCATGCACATCTCCGGCAACATTAGTGGCAAGAGATGCGCGTTATAGCCAGCTCTAAATGCGCCTGTGCGTCTTATACGTTATCTATTAGTTGCAATAGATAGGCATTTTAGCGGATGGCGCGCGGGCGTCTCAGTCGTTTTGTTTGTTTATTTTTATTTTATTTTATTTATTTTGGAAACTCAACATCGTTTTATACAGTATACCTATATGTAATGGTTAAGCTAACAATCAACTCTAGCCAATTACAGAGTTTCACCACTTATAAATGATTTGTAGGTTACAAGGTAGACATTATAATATTATTCTGTGTTGAGATATGGTTTGCTGATATGGGATAATAGCACAGATTGGAATAGAATATTTGTGGCACAAAAAAAGTGCATTAGGGCCATGTATGGAATTTTGCCTGATGAATCATCCAGACCGATATTTAAAAACCTAGGTCTGTTGCCCTTTCCATCGCTTTACTTGTATGAGGTATGTCATTTTGTCCATCAACATAGAGATCTGTTTGCCAAAGCATGTGATGCACAGAATACTAGAGTGTGCAGAGACAAATGTAACTTGTCTTAAGAAATGTACCCAAAACATGTAAATACAGTAAAAATTGTCTTGCGATGTGTGTCAGAATATATAATAAGATCCCTAATGAATTTAAAGTACTAAATAATTACTTATTTAAAAAAAGATTAACTAAATGGCTTAGTGACAAAAATTTTTATAGCGTTAAGGAATTTATTGACAACTAGCTGGATTTTACTGACATTTATTTAATCTTGAAATTTTAATACCTGACATTTTTAATTATTTTTATTCCATGTAATGTAATTAAGATCAACGGGTAATTTACAACATAAAATTTGCATGCCATTCAATTATTAGCGAAACATGAGCACCTTTTATTGTTTAATGTTCCCATTTTATACTTACCATGTTTTGTGCAAATACACGATTTTATTTATTTATTTATTTATAACGAAAAAAAGATACAAATGGTTTACAAGATCTAATTAGGAAACCTAAATTACGGTATGCCTTTTTAGTAATATAGTCGATATGTTCGGAGTAAAGCGTCTTAGAGTCTACCAGACTCCCAAGTCCCGCACTGTCTTGGTCCTCACAATTACTGTGCCGTTAAAATTGTACGGATAGTTTATTATTTTCTTCTTTAGAACTAAAAGTCAAACATTGACACTTATTAAAGTTGACTGTAATATTACTAGTCTTAAAAAAAGGAAAAAGATAATTTACGCTGACGCTGAAGAAGCTCGCAGTTCAGAATGGAATTTATTTTCAATATTTTTTTTGTCATCAGCATAATATAATAAATGATTAGCGTATTTGAAACACTTGTATATATCTAAAATGTATGCACAATAAAAGAGAGGACCAAGGTGAAAGCCCTGTGGCACTCCGAGTGGGATGATAATTAAATAGAATCTGGAACTCCCCACAACTACTGCTTTTGAACGCTTGGTGAGGTAAGACTTCACCCATCTAAGAAGATTTTCCCGTATGCCGGGTGTGGATGAGGTAATCCACACGATCAAACGCTTTTTGAAAGTCGGTATATTAGATAACGTCAACCTGCCCACCACCTTCCATATTACTAAGAACATAATTTGTAATTTAGCCAAGTTAGTTACGGTAGTTTTTTTTTTAAACCTATGTTGCTGATAATTGATGGAATTGTTGATTATAGGATAGATACTATCGTATATCAACTTCTCGGACATTTCACTAACGGCCGGTCCCAATAATCTATCTATCGCCAGTTTTGACATTTCGGAGATAGGCAACAGTTTCTATCTCTGATTTTGCCGTCTAGAGAAACAAAGACAGAAGTGGTTTTCTATCTCCGATATGCCAAAACCGAAGATGGATAGCTTATTAGGACCGGCTGTAAGAGTGTTAAAGAGAGAGATTGGTCTATGGTTTTGAACTTCTAATTTAGACCCTTTTTTATGCACTGAAATTACGAAGGCTTTTTTCCGAATAGTTGGACAGATACATTCCCGGATAGAGCGATTAAATAACAAAGTAATTGAGGAAGTGAGTGATTCGGCACATATTTAAAAAAAAAAGTGGCTGCACCGCATCACATCCAGGCCCTTTAGAAACATCCAGTTTTTTTAGCAGTCCCTGAACCTTATCAAATGTAATATATATATTAGAATTTTTGTCACCCGCAGCATCGTCGCTAGTTGCTGAGACCTGACCACTACAGCCTATTTGAGGTTTAGAGAACATATCTTGAAAGTAACTGTTGAAAGGTTCACAAATGGCCTCGCCATGATGAGTAAAGCGATCAGGATGTTGCGAGCCGCCCCGTTTCGATTTGACATATGAGCAAAACGCCCTAGGACCCTTATGGAGTACATTCTCGACAGTATCAATATATTTATTAAAACAACAGGTCCGTATCTCCCGTACCCGTTTTCATAGCAGCGCAAATTCACGAGGGTTACCAAACCGCTTCCATTTCTTGTGTAATGTACTTTTTTCTTTGATGATTTTCTTCAGATAACCTCTGTACCATAAAGGATACCTGTTGCTATTAGTTTTCACTTCAGTAACTGGAATATACTTGTCAAAACACTCACCCACTATGGAGTAAAACTTGTCGAGAGCATCGTTCACTGACCCCTTTGAAAGAATATCATGCCACTCTACATATTTGGATTAAATATTCGTTGATCAGATCGTAGTAAGAGCTGTGAAATTTCCGACTTGCGATTGTGGTATTCGAGAGTGGCTTGAGGATGAGATCCATGATATTGATAGTCAGTGCTGGATGATGAGAACTTTCGTTCAATAGAGGGAGGACACACTGAATACAGGTACAATGAACATTGCAAAATACTAGGTCAAGACAACGCCCGTTACTATTACGAGCATTATTAAATTGGATCTGACCTAAATATTATGTTAAGTCCTCGATAAAGGAGAAATCAGCAGCCTGTTGTTCCAGACTCACAATGGGCGAGGATGCTAGTGAGTATTGATCTCCATGCCAGTTTAGAAAAGGTAAATTGAAGTACCCACCAGTAAGTAGGTGTGAACAGGCTGCTCATCAACTATCCTAGTTATAAACTCCAATGTTTTGGCCAATCAAGCAGGCTTTGTATATAAATCAGGGGGTAAACTAATTTATTGTGGTTAAATTAGAATTCGAGCCTATATTGGAGGCAGGGATAGTAATACAAAGTAATTATGTATTCACATTCGAGCTGAGATTATACAACACTTGAGCGTTCAAAGAATTCCTTACACATGTCATGACCCCTCCTCCAGACTTCATTCCTGTGTTCAATAAGTTTCGGTCTTCTCTAAATATCATATACTAGCAGTCCGTCCCGGCTTCGCACGGGGTAGCCAATTATTTATTTTTGGAAATTTGGATATAAAACACTTTTTTTCACAAATATTTTTATTTATTAAAAAAATATTATTTATTAATTATATATTAAAAAAAATCCCACAGTTATATTTGTATGTAAGTCTATTTATGTTCAATTTCTTTGATAGTTTAAGTGGCGGGCACTTAAATAAGTAATATTTACATAGGATATTATATACATTTTTACTATGGTTTATTTAAGTAATTAGAATAAAAGCAGAGTCGAATAAAATATATACAGTCTAAATTAAACGTTGACAACTTTCAACTAAAAATGTATCTACCTATACATCTAGGTATTTCAAAGAATTTTTTGTTCGTGTCGATAGAAACTTGACTATCATTATTTAGTATTTTCCTTACAAAATTATTATTTTTTTGTTTGGTTTTGTTGTTTTGTGCTTATTATTTTGTATTTTTATATTTTTTTGTGTTTTTTTTTGTTTCTTTATTTTTTATTAAAAAAAGGGTTTGTCATTAATCATTTTAATTTTTATTATTACTTAATAATTTACATTTTTAGTATTTTTTATTTTACAGGTTTATTTTACATTATTTACAGATATAATATTAAGGTAGATTTACGTTTTTTACTTTTATATTTGTCAGTTTTTATCTTAAAGCTTCACTGTAAACTACGTTGGCAGTGGTATTTGTAGATGGCAACAAAATATATTGATTTTCAGGAGATCCCACTCGAGAAAGGGCATCATATAGTTGTCCATGAGAAAAGCATTCTTTTCTTAGGTCGATGCCAACCATCGAAAATGTTTGACCCTGGGACTTATTTATTGTGAGGGCAAATGATGTTTTTAGAGGAAACTGTAACCTCTTAAAAGATATAGGCAAGTCCGTAGGAATCATGGGGATCCGCGGTATGTGGGCGAGCTGTCCGGCCGCGGATTTCAGTGCCCCCTCCACCCCGCCCGCCGCGATGCCCAGCGCGCTTTTCAGACTGCATCGCAAACAACGGCCACGGCGCTATGGCGGTTTTGTTTACTGTTTAAATTTTTTAATTCGTAATATCTTTTGAATGGAAAGTCCAATTTTAATAATTTAAAAACTATTTTATAGGTAGTTAAATGGACTTGACCATAAAATAATTTATTTGGATAAGGATTAATATAAACACATAAATAGCATGGTTTGAATTTGGTTAGCATTTTCATTAACGTTTAAAATGAAAAAAGTTGTTGTAGTGACATAACTACAATAGTTGGACATATGCTACCGCGGAGTTTTTTGTAGACTTTATGATGTTATTCAATATTGTTGTACATTATTTTGTTCTATCGCTAATAGTTTCGGCAGCGCATTCGACGAAAGACATTTTAAGACTCATTTTTCTACACCTTCGGTTACATTGTTCAAATTTTACCAAGGATTCCTAATTTTTTTCAAATTAAATGTAGCCTATGTCAAATTGGAAGAATGTAGCATTCTATTGGTGAAAGAATTTTTTAAATCGGCCCAGTACTATTTGAGCCTATTCATTACAAACATACAAACATACAAAAATAGGTACAAATCTTTCCTCTTTATAATATTAGTGTAGATATTGTTGTCACACAGCTCAGAATCCATTATGTTATCCTGGAGCCACGTCTTGGTAAATAAAGCTATGTCATATTCAGAGTGAGATAAGTTGTTACAGATCTAAACATTAATTTGTTCTTATGCCTTCTACGTTTTAACTAAAGTTCTACAGTTAAAAAAATGTCTTAGGAACTTTCTTGAATTTGAGGTTTCTTAGTTCTTTTATTGATAATCTAAATGATGAATTCGAAAAAATAGAATTTAATAGAAGAAATCATCCTAAAGATGCTTTTAGTTTTATCATACTTTGTTTATATTATATAAACCACTCATAATTCTTTGATGATCGGATATTCCAGACACAATTAAAATCAATTGTTATCGAGACAACCGGTTGTCTCTTGGGGCTTGAAGCGCTACACGTATGTCGACACTAAATATCACCAAGCTTCCCAGATTCCCCATACTCATTAAGCAATTTCCGGCGGAAAAACATCCAACCGCTGATCAGTCGAATATTAAAAGATTATTTTCCCACTTGGAAAAGCTGTTAATACTCACACGTTGTCATTAAAGTTGAAAATCGACTAGAGTTGTTTGATGTTTATGGATCAACTGCACTGGTACTTAGGCTTAAACAAACATTAGAACACCTGTCGTTGGCACACGCCTGAATTGAATATGGAAAAAATAATGAAACACCGCGTAAACATAATATGTTATTATGAACGGAAAAATTAATAGATATGAACTTAAGAAACGATTGCAAGCAAACGTTTTCACATTGTGGATCCGTACATTTCCCTTTTCATTAAATGTTAACTATTCATCTTTTACTATCTATCGTAGGTACACATGCATAACTTTTAACGAATGTCTTTATAAATGTCACTCTTTTCCCGTCGGTTTAGATGCCCATCAGAAGAGTTGGTCATATTCTACTTTTGTGCCGGCACCAAACAAAGGGCAAGCGGTGGAAAATCATATGGGTATTCATTTCACATTTTACAGAACCCCAATAGAAAAACGCTTACCTTATAATCATTGCGGCCAGCAGTGCGATTCTGTAAGACTTCACTCTGCATTTCACATCTGAATCCGCCGTGAGTTCTTTGATTGGCATTCTAAAAACTCGCATGACTCACTAGCGCTACACTTGCGAGCGTGGCGGCGAGTTGAACTAACTTATACGTGAGTTTCTGACAGATAATGTATGAGATGACGTGTGAAGTGGCATTCTGTAAGGTATTTCCGCCATCACTTCGACGCTCCCTTCGCCCTCGAACACGAATTAAAGTGTCAAATAAAAAGTTAATAATTTGTGAGTGAGAATAGAAGAAATCCTTTCAAATAGTGTTAAAATTACTTTTAAAAGTCACAGTGTTTGTGTTATGAGAATATTTAAGTCTGTTTAAGATGGCAAGAATGTTTTTATTGAATTCTTTATTAGAAGAAGCTCATGCTTTGGATCAACTAGAAATGCGTCGCCAATCTTGCCAAATTTGAAGTTTATCACTACTTACCCGAGATACCGATTATGTAAACGTTTATAGACTCTCTAAGGAACTCATTGATTAACTAGAGCATGACTTATTGCCCTTAATAAAGACCACAAAACGTCGTGGAAAAGGACTTTCAACTCGCGTTAAGGTAACTATTTTATTCTATTATGTAGGTATACCTAAAGCTCTTAGTTTGTAAATTTCTTTGCTGTGATTAGATTTTAATCAAGCACACAACAACATGCATAATTTATTACTTAGATTCTTAAAACTGTCACTTCATACTGTAAAATGCTCTACTCTTGTTATTGTTTATGAAGCTTGAAACATTGATAATTACAATATGATTAAGTAGGTAACCATACCTATTGTATACCATACCAAGTTGCTCAATAAATTTGTCCTGTATGAACACAATACAGCTGTAACTATAATCAAATTAATTGTTGAATTATTGGGTATTGTTACACAGATATTATGCACTTTATCATTTTTGGCAAATGGTAGTTGAAGTTGTAGCTCTAAATAATCCAGCCATAGTAAGAAAATATATAAGATTTCCACAAAATATGCAAGAGAGACAGGTCTTGAAAGAATAATAAGTGTATTTGTCTACCTTATTAGATTTTTGTGATAGTTGTTAATAGTATTTATGATAAATTGTGGTTGCTTACTTTCATTTACAGATTTTACAGAAAGTTTGGCATTCCATGTGTAATAGGATGCGTTGATGGCACTTTAGTGGCTTTAAAAAACCAGTGGAGAATGAAGAACGTTTTTATTGCGGCAAAGGCTACCATGCAAGAAATGTGCAATTGGTAAAATGGATTTCAACATTGTTGTCTAACATTGTAATTACTATCACATTAGTTTTGTTTTTATTTATTTGCCATGTTTTTATTTTTTCAGATAACAGATAACAGATGCAGATTTAAATATATTAATTGTGGATCCGACTTATGGTGTAGCTTATTTTTAATTATAGTGTTATCAAAGCACACTTAGAAGCATTAACCAATGCCGGAGAAGTTCTTTTGCTTGGTAAGTTACTTCCCCTGGGCTAAGTTCAGAATGTAAATTACAAATAGTGCACGAGTTGAATGCAGTCCGGGCCTTCTATCTTTAGGTATAAAAATAACATTATTATTTAGTGCTTCTTTATTTTTTCAGGTGATTCAGGATATCCTCAGCGCGCTTACCTTATGACTACGCGAAACAAAACTATGCAAATGCATAAAAAACCACCATATCAAAACCTAAAAATAAAACCACGCTAGTATCTGTTAAAATTGTTTTAATTCAATATTTATTCTAAGTAATCTTATATCCTTAATTAAGTCATGTTTACAAGTGCATTCAGACAAATGGGAGACTTTATGACGAGAAGAACCGGCAAGAAACAGCTCGAAGCCAAACCACAGGAGAGGACCCTTGGGTACAGCCGCGGCGGGAAGGAAAAGGTGTAGGAGTGTGTGACAGGGTTATGGGTGGTGGGGACAGGCTAGGATGATAGGTTCGAGGATTTGGAGGAGTTTGTTCTAACTGGCAATCCTAAAACAATAATAGATATCATAAGTAAACATTGCCACTTTCAAGGAAAATGATACCATTATGATCACTAATAAATGTCCTGGATTAAAAATACATTTTATAACTTATGTCATGTAATCAAAAAAGACTAGATTTGTTGCTACGTGGCAAAAGTACAACTGGTGATCTGATTTTAAAAAAATCTACACTAGGCTACATACTTCAATGCTTTGGCTTGCTCCAACAGATGAGCTGGATGAAGTGCCGAACAGCCTTCTGGCAAAAGAATTTGTAGGTTGCTGTTGGCTTTCAATTTGCTCAGAGCCCTGAAAAGTATTGTACATTTTATTACTCTATATCATTGATATGGAATAGAACTAGAACATTTGTTAAATTAGCATTTGCATTATAATTACATAGTAATAAATATAATCTACATACATTATTTTGATATTCATAAGTGTTTATGACTAAAGTAAAAAACATTTAATAGTCTTATGACATATTACTTAAAAATTAGTTATATAAAGATTCTTAAGATTTTTATAAGTAGATTAAATAACTTGCTAAGATTACATTAGCTAATTTATAGTGCTTCTCCGGTATATGTAGGTACATAAAGGTTAAAATGAAATATAAATATCATACATTTTCAGCTCCAGCATCTTGTGTATGTGGCCTTTGATGTGGTGGTGATGGAGTATTTAATTATTAACCTAAAACAAAAAAGAATATTTATTTTTTATAGACAGATAGTACTTTATTACCAGGTTGGTTAGGGTTAATAATAAATAGTTAGTCCAGATTTTTTTGAAGTAAAGATAGGATTAATGCGAAAAGGCATGCTGAATGTTTCAATTTCTTACCGGAAAAGGTTCTATGCCTAAATTAACATCTGTGAAAAAGCTTTCACCACCACACAAAGCAAGAATTCTTTCTTCTAGCTCTGTCAGCTCTACCAAATCCTCCACCCCACCACCAGTCCTACGTCTAGCAGCAGAGCACGCAGCTGCCTTCTTTTTAATCGTGCTCTTTTTATCAGACCAATACTACAATAAGAAAAAATAAAGAAAGGATAATAATCATTATTGACATTTTTTAAACTAAAAAACTACAAGTAGTATACATATTTCAATAAAAGATGCATTTGTAGCACACTTTACACCAACCAACATTTCTCACACATTTTCAAGTAGTCTGCCTTGAAGAATGTTAAGTGGTTCTAATGAACATTCATGAAAAAAACTCGATACTAACCTTAGTCCACTGTTTATAGTTTTTTTACAGTGCCACCTATATTATTTAGGCGCACAGCTAACTCCTCCCCCTAACGACGGCGACTTCGTTCCCTGGCGTTCTGAGTTCTGAGGAAACCCTTTGCCAAGTCAGGGTTTCCATCCATAAACTCTTCCAGGGTCTCCACTTGAGCCGACGATGGGTGAGAGGACCGTATCTCATTTGAACTGTAACATTTTTGTGGAATTACTTATAGAACTTACGTATCTTAAGTAATATCGATTTAAACTTCACAATGCTATTTAATACTTACATCATGATAATTTATCTTCTCGTTTTCGGTACCGAAAGAAATGTAAACACACAACAAAACAAATTTCAAAACAAAGTTCAGTCACTTTTTTTTCTTTCTCAACACGCATAGATTATATTCATGTCACGATTTAGAATTTTTTGTTTTTTTTAATAATTTATTACTCAAATCACTAAATTTAAAGAAGTTTTGTTTAAAAATTATAAAATAAGTAATGTACCATGCTGAAAACTCATTAATTGGGGCAGAAAACAATAATCTATAAAACTCGATTGACGATTTGTAGAGTGTGGTACGCACTAGCACATCGATGAACGCTTCGAAGCTCAATTCACTTCGCAAGTGACGAAGTGATGTTTACAGAATACAAAATCAAGGTCATTTGTTGCCTAATGCGAAGTGAGAGTGAACATCGAAGTGAGATGCGAGTTGTTGAACGAATTTTACAGAATCGACGTACAGATGCTGAAACTGATATTTAAACCTCGGACTTAATGCTTTGATGACAAATTGCAACAAATCGTCTTAAAAAATTGAAACGTGGAAAATGGAATTTATGAAAGATTGTCCGCCTGAATTTTAAGTCTCTGGAGTTTTTTAGCATGATACTAAATTATGACAATGTTTTTTTGTTCGACAATAGCATATCACCGCTAGTAAAATTTATCCTGCGAATTGTGATGGTCTTATTACTTTTTAATATTGCTCTTTGACTAGGTACATGATTGAAGTGGTCGTTGTTAAGAAAGAAGTCATGAATTCGGCAACTTCTGTTCCTGTTTTTTTGATTCAGACACAATGGAAGCATCCTTTAGTTTTCACTGCTATTGATTCTGCTTGATTGAATACTGACCCCTGTTTGTTTGTTGTTACTGTTTGATAATTCAACACCCTTAATCAACGTCCTTTTTTCATTATTAAAAAAACAGATGTTGTTAATTTATTAAACAGTTTATTTCCATGTTTTTTTGATTAAGTTTTCGATTTAATAGAGTATTATGTCAAAATATATGCGGTGTGGTGCATGTCCAAATAAAATAGCACCACCCCGCAAGAAACGCAAAAACTTTACCCTAAAATATTTTATTTTTCCCATTATAGTTGACCAAAGTCAAACATTATGGGTAAAAACAGTTCGAAAAGATAGTAAAGCTTTTAATTTTGATTATTTTAGGAGTTTTTATTTTAATTTTAGGGGTTTTAATTGGAGTTGCATTTTTAGTTTTGTTAGAGCGAAAAGTTTTAAGTTATATTCAAATTCGTAAAGGACCAAATAAAGTGGGAATTGTAGGTATTTAACAGCCTTTTTCTGATGCAATTAAATAAAAAAAATAATCAAACCCGCGACCCATGGCTCAGGAGCGCGTTTACTACCACTGATCCAACAGGTTGTCATCAACCAATCTCCGTTGTAAAGAAAAAATAAAGTATCAATTTATAAAACACGCAATTTTTGCAAATGATGCGTGTTGCTTGGATTTAGACTTTTTTGATGTGTGTATGCAATGTTGAAGAACCAACTATTTACAAGAAATACATTGAAAATTGCACCTCAGTGGCTCAAAGTGAAAGCCTTCAACCAGTGCATGTTACCCGTGATGATTTATAGAACTAAATCGAGGTCGAGGCTCTCATAAGAAATCAAAGTTCGCACATTAGGCAATGAAAAGACTTAGAGCAATGCTTAGTATTTTCCAACGTGATAAAATCTGAAATAAGGAAATCTGAAGGAAGTCTATGATAACCGACATCGCTCAAATTGCGGAGCTGCAGTGGACACATCATAAGAAAAACCAATGGTTTATTTACCGTGGTTTGAACAACAAAACAATAATATATTCGTTACTCTACCACCTAAACACGATTAGTACCATCAAATCCCTATACTCATTAAGCAATTACAGGTGCAACATACAGCCCACCGCTTATCCGCAAAATACAAAACAATAAATTGTCTCTATTCCAATTGACCTTTAAACACTATCGTTAAAGTTGAGAATCGACTAGGTTAATTTGGTGTGTACTGATAGAATAACATGTCGTCGACTGTGCAAGGACTTAGGTATAAACAAACATTAGAACACCTGTCATTGGCGCACGCCTGAACTGAATAATCAAAGATGTATTTACACATGAGTGCGCCTCCCTAATGCACTCCGACAGTGTACTATACATATAATTAATGTATTATAATAGGGTCTGTTTCACAATCATTAAGTAAAGGCTTAAGTAGTTACTCAACGAGTTAATTACATAGAAGTTTTAATCCTCCTAAAATTATATAATTAATACTTACTTACAAGTTACGTTTCGTTTCAAGGTAAGAATAATTAAGAATGCATCGAGGTTTCATCAAAAAGTCTATGTCGAGTCAACGTCAGTTAGTCAGTAAATGACAAATGTCAAATTTGCCGACGTTTGGTACTTTTTGTGTGGTGATTTTGTTTGCATTGAATTTACCATTACGAACATTGTGTTATTTTACAATAACTGCAAAACTGTCCATTTAAATAATAAAATAACTTGTTGTTGATGAAAATTTGCAAATGACGTATTTGAGGTTGTCTTTTTAAATTTACTTGTAAAGTAAAAGGCTACTTGACAGTGCATCCGGTGATTAACTTAACAAGCAGATTAACCCTACTCAGGGATTGTGAAACGTGAAAAATAGTTTACTAAGCAGATAGGGTCGAAGTAGCTTATCCAGAACTTTACTCAGCGATTGTGAAACAGGCCCTAAGTAATTAATGTAATCTGAATAAACAGAATTAATAGACACAAGCGTTCATTGAAAATGAGTTCAAGTTATGGTGGTAGATGACATTAAATTTACATTAATCTAAATAATGTCAAACTGAGCATCCCTTCAATGTCTTCGATCTCCATTTTCTTGTCACTAATATCACAAATTTTACAGTAAATCTATGTTTCGTTGCTTATTATGATTTTCAAAACACGTCTTGACGTTCCGTTTTCAAATTATAAAGGAATTTCGTGGCAACAATACACACAGGCCAGTTTTTCATAGTCTTGAGAACAAAAGTAGGATCCACTTACCACATAGCTTCTTCACTCCAAGGTTACTCTTGAACTAACACCAAGAATCTTCTTTATGTTCGAGTAAGTAATTTGTGTGTTTTCTCGCACCATCATTTCAATTGTCTTAAGTTACTGCCGTTTCTGGGCGTCTTTCTACAGTCAAACTACTTGCGTTCTATTAAAAATTGCTGTTTAAGAATATGTAATGAGGATGCGTTTCATTATAAAATCATGAGAATCTCAAAACTTACCGAGCGGTCTACGTATCATCCCCACTTGATTTGCCATTACTTGTAGGGGAGTACCTCGAAAACGAATATATTTTTTGGGTCTTTATTTCACTACTTATCATGGTTGCAGTTTGTTTGTATCCATATCAGGCTATGGATTTCTTGTACTTAGAGCCTCTATTTGATTGCTGTATGTTTGAAGGTCAGGTCTTAGATAGAAACATACAGTCAGACAGACGAACATGTCAAAACTGTACTGGTAACATTGTTGACTTAATATAAAAGACTAACTAAAGTATCCCACAGAAACCGTACATTTTTCCGAGAAAAAATGAAGCCTTCATAATGTGATATTCCAGCCTGTAGCCTATCTGTTTGCCAAATTTGAACCAATTCCGTTCTGCTGTTCTGGCGTGATTGGGTAACAAACATTCATCCAAACATTGTGCCAGCGGAATCGGCAAATTTCTTGTCGTCTCAGAATGGTATTTGATTTTGACGTCTTAATGTCATTTTCATCATCAATGAAAAATTAATGAAGAAATAGTACCTTTTTGACGTTCACTTTCTCATAGTTTCTGTACTTATTATCCTATTCCTGACGAAGACAAATCCAAAAACACCAAAATCATAAAAATCTGACCTTTTGTTTTCAAGTTATAAGTGGTGTAACCTTAGAATAATAACACCTAGAAGCCGCGTCTGAACCAAAACGTAAGCGTAAACGCGTGCCATTTAATTACGAGTATCTTTGTGTGCGTAAGCTGAATAAATCTACCATAAACGTAGAATATAATAGACGGACAAAGCCTGCGAGATAGAAGAAAACCTCTTATGGAAATCTAGAAAAAGAAAACAAATCTTTTCGTTTTGTGACCTGTCGTATTTGACAGAGTGACATCCAGTGGCATATGCAATATAAGGTACAACATTTTATGTAATTATCTAGTACATCGTAGATTATCTAAAGTAAATACAGTTTTATCTAACAATGGTCACTGTTCTGTGAGTGCCTGTGGAGTCAACCACACATATAATCCAGAAAATTGCTCATTTCACAGGTAAATACGTAGACGCGTTATTTTTGTTGAATTTGATATTGTTGTTAAGTTGTAAATATAAAATTATTTCAATCCACTTGTTCATTTTAATATTTTGTATAGATAAAGTTCTATGTATTGATCATTTACATTATTTTGGTGGATAAATAATTTATCGAAATATTTTACATGTACGCTAGAGCTTGACTCAAATTAATCGATACTATTGTCGACTTTTATCTTGAATGTTTCCGGAGAAATTTGATGTTATTTTACGTTTAGCGTCTCAAATAAATGTCAACTTAACAATTTGAAGAAGGAAACTGTAAGGAATCACATAACTAAGATAATCTTGTTTAAAAGTCAATGATCAGTGTTTGATACATCAGAATGTAAATGTTAATTCAGATTTTGTTTACTTGTTCTTTTTCACTTACTGCCATTGATAAGCTCACACGGCACAGCAGATGACAAGGGAAAATCTTTTGAAGAAAAAAATAAAGAAAACTAATTAACAATGGCTGTTATTTTTTTTTATTAATTAAGACTGTTTATTTTTAAATTATTTGTAAAAAATATACTCACCGGGCACATTTATCTGCCCACTATTATAGTTGTAAGAAGTGAGGGCGGTTAGGTATGCCGCAAAGTAGGTGCATAATCTCGAGATAAAAACAGTGTGACAGTAAACATTATTTTCCAAACGACAAACTGCAATTATTATCGATAGTCTAAAAATGTTAAAGGTACGTCACTAGTTAACACACACATTGACAAATCAAAACTGGTCACGTATTATCGGGCTGTCAGTGGATCTACTTGTATCCTATATCTATGAAATCTACGCTCTTCTAACGCACACAAATATGATTTCAGTGTTACCATCATCGGGCGTTTACCCACAAAAAATATGAAAACGTGTTGTTTTGTTATACGACGATTTGCCATGTGTTTAGTATGATCAATAAATACTCGTACATACGAAAATATGATTACATTCATAAGTATATTACATATTTATTAATCTAATGATGAATGCTACCATTCAGCGTGTTTAAATTTAAATGCCTGTATGATTGTACATGCATACATACATACATACATACATATTATCACGCCTCCTTCCCAACGGGGTAGGCAGAGACCAAGGCCTTCTACTTACTACGATCCTGGCATACAACTTTAGCTTCTTCCACTTCTAAACCGAGAGATCAGTAAGCTCGTACGACACGACCTCCGATGTTCCAATACTCTTTCCATTGAAAGAGCTATCGAGCAAAATCGGGGTTCGAAAGTGTTCGTACAATCTCTTGGAAGAAGCCACCTGACGAAACTGACCACAGCAAGTGGAGAAGTCGTTGCTTCGAAACCAGCAGTCCTTTCCGAAGTAGAACGCTTCTATGGCCGGTTATACGCTTCGCATGCATCTCGACCTGATCCCGAAAATGAGGACCCTAGAGCCGCGTTAACACGCCACTACACTCAATACCTGCCAGAAGTCAGCATTGACGAAATCGGGATGGGTCTTAAACAGCTGAAAAATGGAAAAGCCCCTGGAGAGGATGGCGTTACAACAGAGTTGCTAAAGGCTGGAGGTAAACCCGTACTGAGAGAGCTTCAAAAGCTTTTTAACGCTGTCCTGTTTGAAGGGAGAACTCCGGAGGCGTGGAGTAGGAGAGTTGTCGTCCTGTTCTTCAAAAAAGGAGATAAGACCCTGCTGAAGAACTATCGACCCATTTCCCTTCTAAGCCACGTATATAAGCTGTTTTCCAGAGTCGTCATGAACCACCTTGCGCGAAGACTCGACGAATTCCAACCACCGGAACAGGCTGGATTTCGGAACGGAAACGGCACCATAGACCACATCCACACAGTGCGGCAGATTATACAGAAGACCGAAGAGTACAATCAGCCCTTGTGTCTAGCATTCGTGGACTGTGAGAAAGCCTTCGACTCGATAGAGATCTGGTCCGTTCTGGAGTCCCTGCAGCGTTGCTAAGTAGATTGGCGGTACGTGCAAGTGATGAAGTTGTCTCTACGAAGCCGCCACCATGTCCGTCCAAGTACAGAATCAGCAAACAAAACCTATACCGTTGCATCGAGGAGTGAGACAAGGGGACGTTATTTCCCCGAAATTGTTCACAGATGCAATGGAGGATATGATCAAGACGCTGCAATGGAAAGGACGAGGCATCAACGTCAATGGCGAATACATCTCTCACTTGCGATTTGCAGACGACATCGTCATTATGGCAGAAACGCTGCAGGACCTACAACAGATGCTGAATGACCTGGCTGACTCTTCTGTGCGCATCGGCTTGCGAATGAACCTGGATAAAACCAAGGTTATGTTCAATGAACATGTACTACCGCAACCGATTGCGATGCACGGCGCTGTCCTCGAAGTTGTTCAGAAATACGTGTACCTCGGGCAGACATTGCGGTTAGGTAGAAACAACTTTGAGGATGAGGTGAACAGAAGAATTCAGTTGGGTGGGCAGCATTTGTTAAACTACGTCGAGTCTTTTCATCGTCGATCCCACAATGACTCAAGACGAAAGTCTTCAATCAGTGCGTCCTACCCGTCATGACATACGGAGCCGAAACGTGGACACTGACGGTACGGCTAGTCACAAGTTCAAAGTCGCTCAGCGGGCTATGGAAAGAGCTATGCTCGGAGTTTCTCTTAGGGATAAAATCAGAAATGAGGTGATCCGGCAGAGAACTAAAGTTACCGACATAGCCCACCGGATTAGCAAGCTGAAGTGGCAGTGGGCTGGCCATATTAGCCGCAGAACCGACAACCGCTGGGGTAAACGAGTTCTTGAGTGGAGACCGCGTCTCGGCAAACGTAGTGAAGGACGCCCTCAGGCCAGGCTGGTGGAGTGATGATTTGCGCAAGGTGGCTGGCAGGAGCTGGATGCGAGAAGCCGAGGATCGACCTAAGTGGCGTGCAATTGGAGAGGCCTATGTCCAGCAGTGGACTATGATAGGCTGATGATGATGAATGAATGAGTATTAAATAGCAGTTATGGCAAACTCAATATTATTCTCAATGTTAAAAACCAGCTAAACAAACTGTGTGCAATTTTTTTTCCCACAACTAGCAACACTGATGTGGATAGGTTTTGTGTTTCAAATTATTCGTTTTTAATTCGATTTACGTACAGAAAATGTATTAAATGTAAGTACTTACCTGTGAAATGAAACTTTATCACTTTCTTTTTGTTTCTCTGATATGCTAGAACACTTCTTTATAGTGCAAACAGTCATTTTAAATTATTTTTCGCGAGTTGTGTTTGACTTAGCGTGACATTGAGCACTAACAGCTCGCGAAACAAAGCAAGCCAGATTTGGCTAAGTTTTAGTTGCGCGTTTTTCGTGCTTACATTCGGTTTTTAGGTGTTATTATTTTTTAGGGTGTAACTAGACTTTCTTTTATATTTACAGATTAGTAAGACTCTAAATCTTCTCGATAATATTATCATCCAAGTAGCTCAGTACCTTCTGGAGTTTTAAAATATTTTTGTCTGTGTGCCTCTCGGTCTGTCTATCTGTCCTGGGTTTTAACAAAAAAAAACACTCAGAGACATTAGTTTTTCGAAACCAATAACATCTTCAATCGAGTGGGAATACAATGCCTTAAATCGAAATTTCAAATGCCATAAATGGGACAGTGTGTGAAGGTGATATAATAACTAACACAATGTCTTATGAATAAATAAACATTAAAACAGCTGTCAAGATCACACACCTTAACAGAATATCCTTTACTGTCAATAGTGTAAAAAAATATGTATGTAATTATGAATAAACAAAATTATAGTCGTTTGCATGATGTTTGCAATAGAATGCAGTTTTTTTGACTAAGGATGCCGTACATTTATGTTTCCATGGAACGTAAAATTATTCTTTATATAATCTTCCGAGACGATTTTTTTCGGTTGTGGTTGAATTGAAGAAAAGTATGAATATGATGAAAATATTAAGACTGCCATAATAGTAATGACAATGGTTAGTTTATCCTAATATTACCATTTGTTTTGGTAAAAATTGCGAATTAAAAGTTTATCTATACTAATATTATAAAGCTGAAGAGTTAATTACTAGTTAACTTATGTGAATATCGCTGACTCCTAAACCTGTAGGGAGGACATCCGAGTATTGCAAGATGACGAAATCGCTGATGCAACTCTCGTGCAAATTCAACGTGACCACGCGATCGAGTTGTCGACTCCTAGATCATCATAATCGCCAGCACTTCGTATCCAACCTCGATCGGGTCAATTTGATTTGTAATTTAATTTTTAATAAATTAGTTTCATAAATTAATTTCGGTTTTATTCGAACGTCCTGCTGTCGTTTCTATATTTAGCGCAGTTGGTAGGATTCTCGCGGTCGGTTTCGCGCTTCATCACGAAGATTCCCTTAAAACCGAAACGTCTGTGTGGCCACCAAGTCGCGTTCGAGAATCCAGAACCAGAAGCCAGCCAGAGGGTATACATAAATATATACACAAGATAAGCCGAAATATGTTCAAGTAAGTTCACTTGAATCATTCTCGTGTTTCTTATCCTATCCTATCGTTAGTCCCTAAAGGAGACAATTTTTTTTAGTATGGCGAATGGGCCCACTAAAAATTGTGACGTATAGTAATGAAACATATATCAAATTGTTCCTTATAATGTCTAGAAAACATTAGCAATATTAGTATTTCTTTATCTAACGGGAATATTCAGAAAATAATCCTAACTAAATGACATAACCTAAAAACTTCTAACAAGTTTTATTTGATTATTTGCATACACAATGCTATTTATATCAAAGATATACATGTCTTAGCTAGGAATCGAACCCACAGGCCTTAGCTGACTAAGGTTAATCATATTTTTTCAAGTTTAAAAAAATAAAGCCATATAATATTCTAAATAGAGGTCAGAAGGTTAATTGTGATTTATGATCAATAAACAAACAATAATATTATGTACCTAAAGTTTATCCACATAATCCCTCAACCCCCAGGAGGCACTCGGGTGCCACGATAACAATTGATTTCAATTGTGTCTGGAATAACTCACGATCGAGGGATTAAATGTGAAGAAGGAGAAGTATAAAAATAAAACCACCGAAAAATCAAACCAAAATACGTTTATTTCTGAGAATCATCATTTTCGGAATAGTCTCTCAGTACTTCCTCGTCTAAGAAAGATGTAGGTATTTTGACCTGATCCTGGTAGCGTGATAAAAACCAATGGACATCACATGTGCACAACAACCGATAGTGCGTCTGCCTACCGGACAATAATAATTGCAACAGTATCACCATAAGTTTAAGCATATTTTTAGTCGTTTCTGAAAGTAATTTTCTTTGCATATTCCGTTGAAATCCCACTGCATACTGACACAACGGTTCAGTGGAATAGGAGCTGTACTTGATACCATTTTCTTCTTTTTTTCGTTAAAAATAAGGAAAAATCGTGGAACATATACACTCAGTTCGAAACAAACGAAAGGAACAATGTCAGTGATAACTGTCAAACGTCAAAACGGAATTGCGTTCCGTTCCACGACTTTACTGAATGAACATTTAAGCAAAAGTGTTAAAAATTGAATCAAAACATTTTTTACTGAGTTTCCAATTATTTAGAATAAATAAAAGTAGATAAAATGTGGTCTAAGCATTATCTCCTAATTAAAATGGTTGATTTTGTTTTTATAACAAACTTGAAGTTCCTTTACACGAATTGTAAGACCTTGACACAATAAGTTATTCTATGCCTTGACTCTAAAATGGAGGAATGTTATAAAAAAAGTCAATACAATGCATTTTTAAATTGATTTTATGATTCCGGTTTCATTTAAACACGATCTCTTGTCTTATTGCCTAAAAAAATAAGTTATTATTTTAGGATACAATGACATCTTTATACGGTACCGTTGTTACTGGGCCCAAAAAAAATTGTCTCCTTTTAGCCACAATTTTTCATCCAAAACATTCTGGGTCTGCATCTAGCAGGCAACGCAGGGAACATTTGCTAGACTTAAATAGGCTATATAGTTTATCGGAAGAAATGAAACTTGATCCGGATAGCATTTACAAGGCCTTACGTCTTGTTCCCGATTTTGACGGGAACCCCAACATCTTTACTAGATTTATTAATATTTGTGATAGGTTAATGTTCAGAACATTTGCGAGATGATCCCAGTAGTCAACTCAATAATTTGTGTCTTCTAAACGGCATCCTGAACAAAATCACAGGACCCGCCGCTACCATTATTAACTCAAATGGCATCCCAGATAACTGGTTAGGGATTAGAAATGTCTTAGTACATAATTTCGCTGATCAACGGGATGAGACAGCACTCTATAATGACCTCTCTCTAGCTAGGCAAGGCAACAGTAATAACCATTGTCAAACTCCTTTTAGCACGATAATGACCTATGTTACAATACATAAGACACTATAATAGGAACCACTATTGACGATAAAAGGGTTCTGTGTAAAATATTGACCATGCAAGCCTTTGTACGAGGTTTAAAGGAACCGCTTGGATCTCGTATAAGGTATATGAGGCCTGATGGTATAGAAAAAGCCTTAGAGTATGCGCAAGAAGAATCAAATATTCAATATCTTCAGCAACGTAACGAAAGTATGCCTAGACACCATCTAGCCCATCGCAAACCACTTGCCTTACCTATTAATAGCCTCCTCAATGCCTAAATTTAATAACTTTAATAGTGAACCTAATTTTAATAGTCCGGCAGCGCCGCGATATAATCCGATGCCGCCTCCGCTTCGCTTATCAGTGCAACCGCAACCTTTTAATTTAATTTTTTTTTATAATTTATTATATAATGCAATCTGTCTCCCTACGAACATTCAGCAATATCTTTATTATTTTTACATAAATTGTTTGTGGTCCAGATCCAGTGACATGGCCACTTCAATGAAGAGAACTGTTTCTTTTGTAAATGTCTTTGTCTTCTTTACTACTCGTATATTACTGACATAAGTCTAAAGGTGTTTTTCTTTTGAGTCTTGAGAATACGACTCTTGGTTTCATGAGGTCTACAGCAAGCTCGTTCACATGGTTTAGAATATGGTCCCTGTATTTAGTCATTGTTTTTATAATCTCTTCCTTGATTGTAGGGAGTCCTAAATCGTGGTGCAACCTATCATTGGTTATATACCAAGGTGAATCAGTTATAATTCTTAAGAGTTTCGATTGAAATCTCTGTAATATTTCAAGGTTGGAATTTGCTGCAGTGCCCCACAGCTGGATTCCGTACGTCCAAGTCAGCTTTATTATGCATTTATATATAAGCAGTTTGTTTTTAAGTGATAGCTTAGAATTTCTGTTTAGCAACCAATAATATTTTCTGAGTTGCAGATCAAGAGCTTTGCGTTTAGTGAAAATATGTTTTTTCCATGTAATTCGCCTGTCTAAGTACAGTCCAAGATATTATTTAGCTTTGTCGGCCTGTGGTATAACAACATTGTTTAAGGTGACTGGTGGGCAACTATCTTTCCTCAGTGTATAGGTGACATGGATCGACTTAGTTTCATTAGCTCTAATACGCCATTTTTTGAGCCAAGATGAGACATTGTCCAAGCTTTTCTGAAGAAGATCAGTTGCTTTAGCAGCACTTTTGTCTATGGCGAGAATAGCTGTATCATCAGCAAAAGTGCCCACCTTTACTTTGCTCTCAGTCACTGGCAAGTCAGATGTATACAGTAGGTATAATGTTGGGCCCAGGACACAACCCGGGGGAACTCCAGCATAAATATCCTGAAGACCCGATTTATCATCACCATGCCTTACAAAAAAGTGGCGCTCATGTAAGTAAGACTTTAAAAACAAGAAGTAGTTTATTGGGAGCATTTCCTTCATGCCACATTCTGTCAAAGGCCTGCCTAAAAATGCTGCGGAACAGTATTCCTTATTTTCAAAGCAACTGTGTATACTATCTACAAGTCTATGGATTTGTTCTATTGTGCCATGACCATGCCTAAATCCAAATTGGTGGCCAGGAATGAGCTTCCTTTCTTTTAGTACGGGGTTCATCTTGCTCAAGAAAAGAATTTCCAGCACTTTTGAAGTTATTGGAAGCAGACTATTGGTTGATTGGACGATAAGATCTCAGCTCTTCAGCACGTTTCCCTGGCTGTAGAATCATAATGATTTGAGCGATCTTCCACTGGGGTGGAACGTAATTTCTAGATAATATCGCATTGTATATCTGCGTTAGAACGACAATACCCTCTTCAGGTAATTCTTTTAAAACTTTTGCCGTAATTAAATCATATCCGGGCTTTGTGCTGATCCAGTTTCAATATAGCGTTACGTACCTCGTTCTTACTAAATCTATCTAAGGGTGGGTCAAGCTGGTAAGTTGTGGCCAATGCCTTTGAAATTAAACTATCTGTGTCCATGGGGCCTTCGTTGTCATTTGGCTTAAAAACTTCTTCTAAGCGTGGGGCAAATGTTTTGGCCTTCTCTATATCACTATTGGCCCATGAATTGTCTGACTTACGTATATGAGGCACGTGTAACTGGGGTTGCTTTAATTTCTTAGTGGCTTACCACAGATAATAGTCTGTTGCCCGCGTAGCATCTAAATTGTTGAGGTATCTTTCAACACCCGAATTTTTGTGTTCCAGTAGTACTTTTTTCAGTTTTGATGTTAATATGTAATTTAGCCTTTTCTTATCGTCCGGGTATCTCGTTCGCTGCCATGTCCTTCTAATAGAGCATTTTTCTGCGATCATATCTCTTATAGTTTAAAGACAAGGGTTTGAAGTAAAATCATGCTGAATAGGAGTTGCTTCCCATGGCGATGTTTGGATACAGTTACTAAAGTGTTCCACGGCAACTGTAACTTCTTTATCTGTTTTAAGAGACAATTTTGTGTTGATTGTGGATGATACTAGATTGTGGAAGAGGGGCCGGTTTGTTTTGTTGCTATGTAATCGACATTGTTTCTGCGTCATTTTGGCATCTTTTTTTAAAGTTATTATGACTGGTGAGTGGTCTGATGATAGTTCCCAGTATGACTTAGCCGATATATTTGTGTTTGCAATGCCTTTTGTCACACAGAAATCTACGAGGTCCGGAATTCGTTTTCTATCGGTGGGCCAATATGTGGGTTCTCGCGTTGAGACAACGGCCAATTTTAATTCCTGACTCGTCACGAGCAGTTGGCGTCCCTTTGATGTAGTAACCCGTGACCCCTAGTCAGTGTGCTTTGCATTATAGTCTCCACCAGCTATAAATATTTTGCCAAGCGCCGTGAAGTAGGAAGCGTAGTCCTCCTTTTTCAGATTATGTTTAGGCGGACAGTACAATGCAGATACCGTCATTGACCCTGTGCAGCTCTTAACTACAACATTTATTGCTTGAATCTTATCTAAGCAGTAGGGTGGTGCAGGATGGTGTTTGATATTAGATTTTATAAGTATTGCTGATCTAGCATAAGCTGAACCATCGGGATAGTTAGTATTATAAAATGTATACTTTGGAATATTAATGTAACTTTTTTGGGTAAAATGGGTTTCGGATATCATTAGTATGTCAACATTATTTTCATATAAAAATGTTTTAACTTCTAGAGTATGTTCTAGCAGCCTATTGGCATTCCAAAACACTATGTTGAGCTCCGTTGCTGTGAAATTTGAGTTGTTAGCATTAAGAGCAGATTGTTCATAGTTGTGAGTTGGTTCATCATTTGTTTTAGCATCTCCATCATATCCTTAATGAAATTATGTTCCTGTGCAGAATTGGTTTCAGTATTCTTATTTTCATTTTCTTTACTGCCTACTGCGCCAGCGTAGGTTTTTTTTGCCATGTTTGTTGTACTGACTGGTTTAGGTATAGACTCTTCAATTTGGGAAGCCTTAGGAGGCTTTTTTTCGCGTAAAGGTGGGTACTTTATTTTCTGTAGTTCTCTGTATACATTACATCCCTTGTAATTAGCTGGATGGTTTCCTTCACAAAGAACACACTTGACATTACTTAGTCTTCCTTTCATTTCACAAGCCGATGAAGAGTGGTTCCCTGCGCATTTGATGCATTTGGTTTCCTGCGACAATATTTCCCAGTATGGCCATATTGCTGGCAGTTTGAACATTGTGGTATTTCACATTTTGGGCGTGGTGGCTTAAAATAGATATTGCAATTTAAAAGTCTTTTAATGTTATAAATTTGTTTGTTGTTTGCCCGTGGCTCAAGTACCACGATAAATATTGGTAATGATTTCTTGGTAGATTTTTGATTTATATTCCGAATGTTTGTCACTATATGTCTTTGTTCATGTAACTGTAATTTTTTATCATTTGTATCCATTGTCGGGTGTATATTTTTAGGAATACCTTGAAACTCCTTTAATTTTTAGGTTTTTATGTGTAGAATTCTGTGTCCTTTTTTTCTAATAGTTTCACTATTTTCGGATACGCTTGCGCGGTGTGCGGTTGAATCTTGACTTTATCGTTTTGTAGCACTTTTATTGTATAATCGTCACGTTGTGTGTATTGAGAAGGATTATTAGGGGCTGTATATTTATTAATAGGGCCATAGAAGAGCAATAGGGAGTACCTGCTCCCAGTTATCTACCTTGAGATCTTTAGACTTAAGGCATAGTTGCGTTGTTCTCCATAGCGTACCGTTTAATCGCTCCACCTGTCCGTTTCCTTCAGGGTTATATGGAGTCGTTCTACTGCAAGCTATGCCTAATGAATTTAGAAATCGGCGAACTTCATCCGACATAAAGGATGTGCCTCTATCTGAATGTATATATTGAGGTAATCCAAATGTATAAAATACATCTTTTAAACACCTTATGACGGTACCCGATGTCATATCTTTACATGGATAAGCAAATGGAAACCTTGAGTATTCGTCTATCATAGTGAGAATATACTTATTCTGGGTGTTAGATGGCAGAGGACCTTTGAAATCAATATTAAGACGTTCTAAACATGATGTTGATTTAATAAGCTGCCCTCGAGTTTTCAAAAATCTTGGTTTAATTTGGGCGCATATTGAGCACGATGCCGTCATTTGTTTAATATCATTAAAGGAGTAAGGTAAATTTTTTGCTTTTACCCAATGTGCCATTCTGGTTATCCCGGGGTGACAGAGAGCATCGTGTAATTCATACAATTTGTTAAGATTGATATTTGCACTTACTACTCTCGAAAGTGCATCAGCAGTCACATTTTCTTTACCGGGGCGGTACATTATGTCATATTGGAAACACGACATTTCGAGACGCCATCGTTCTACTTTGTCATTTTTTATTTTACTGCTACGATTTTGATTTAGCATGTAAGATACGGATTGTTGGTCGGTTATTAATATAAAATGTCTTCCAATTAGGTAATGACGCCACTTCCTAACCGACTCAATAATGGCTTGAGCTTCTTTTTCTATGGCAGAATGTCTACGTTCTGTGTCAGATAGAGATCTTGAGAAAAAAGCAACAGGGCGATCCTTTTGTGAAAGAGTAGCGGCAATAGCATGATCAGATGCATCGGTTTCAACGACAAATGTAGCCATTTCGTCAATTGCTGTTAAAGATGCCTTAGCGATGTCAGTTTTTAATGTCTCAAAACTTCTACACGCTTCGTCATTTAGAGGAAAAGAAGCGGTAGATAGAGGATTAACTTTTTCCGAAAAATTACTTATCCATTTTGCATAGTGAGCAAACATTCCAAGAGCTCGTCTTAAGGCCTGTATGTCAGTTGGCACAGGAAGATTAAGTAAGGGATTTAATCGTTCTCGATCCGGTTGTATTTCGTTGTTGTGAATAGTGTAACCCAAAAGATTTATTTTCTCTACATTAAAGTTAGATTTTTGTTCATTGATAGTAAGTTTGTATTTCTTCACCGCGTTCATAAATTTATTCAGGTTTTCAGCATGATCTTCTTTTGTTCGGCCGCAAACGGTTACGTCATCAAGGTATGCATACGTTCCCGTTAATTTTTCAGATTTTATGATATATTGTAGTGTTCTTTGAAAGGCCGCAACACCATTCGTGATACCAAATGGAATTCTAGTGAATTGGTAGAGATTTCCGCAAGCTTCGAAAGCTGTGAATGGTTTTTCTTTGTCTAAAATGGGTACCTGGTGATAAGCATTCTTTAAATCGATTTGGCTAAAATGTTTATATGTAGCTACTTTGCTGACTATCGATTCTATGTGAGGAAGAGGAAACGCATCTAAGTAAGTGAACTTATTGATTGTTTGAGAGTAATCTATCACCATTCTTCTCTTGTGTGTGGTTCCTCCAGTAATCAGAACTTGTGCACGCCATGGTGACATGTTGGGTTCAATAATCCCAGCGTTTAGTAGTTGATTCACTTCTTTTTCTATAAATTTCTGATCGGCAACTGAGTACCGTCTTGATTTTATTGCAATAGGTTTCAATTCAGAAGAAAGATTTGTAAAAACCGACACAGGTGGTACAGAAGCTTCCATGACATTACAAATTTTGAGTGGTTCCTTATCCCCACCAAAATTGAATTCCAACGAAGAATGATCTTTTAGTAAATCATGACCAATAATAATATCTGCGCACAAGTTCTTAACCATCAATAATGGTCGATGTTTGTATACATGATTGCCAATCTTTATCGTAGCGAAGCATGAACCATCGACATGAGATACATTGTTTAGAGATGCTAGAGTTATTGTTTGGTTACAAAATTCCTTTTTAAGTTTCATTGAATGTGATAGATCCTTATCAATAAAACTCACAGAGCTGCCTGTGTCAACAAGTGCATCAGCACGTAGATCATTTACGGTTATAGAGATTGTCGCCTTTTGTAAACTAGCTGGCGACGCGGCTAAAATGTTGGAAAATTGAGCGGAACTTGTGGATGGTTGCGCGGAACTTGTGGATGGTGGCGTAGCTAAATTGGTTTCAGTAGCTTCAACTTCATCTATCGCCATAAAGTTTACCGATAGTTTTTGACCTCGACAGACGTTTGCAAAATGTCCTCGTTTTGAACATAACTGACAGATAGCATTATTAGCGGGACATTTGATTCGTTGATGAATATTGCCACCACAAAAGAAACAGCGTTTTCGCCTCTGTGAAACATTTTAATTACCAGTAGTATTTGAATCTTCTCTTAATGGACGAACGTTATGGGCATTTAAGTGAATGTCATTATGGGTTTGAAATGATTTACAGTTTTTCTCCGCCATCTCGAGAGATATAGCTTGGTTTTGAGCTTCGTCTAGGTTTAATGTAACGTTTTCAAGAAGTCGCTGTCTTATTGTTTGAGATGAGATACCTGCGATAAAAGCGTCACGAACATATTCATCTTTGTACTCATCACCAGAGACACTTCTGAACTTGCAATCGTGGGCGAGTAATTTTAGTGCTCTGAGATAGTCTACGACTGATTCAGAGGTTTGCTGCTTACGGGTATATAGCACGTGTCGAGCATGGACTTCATTCTTTTGCTTTGTATACAGCTTATCTAATAGGCACATAGCTTCGTCATATCCTTTACAATCACGAATAAATGAGTAAACAGTTGCATCGAGGTGGTTTATAAGCAAATTCAGTTTGATAAAATCTGGAGTTGAATCATTGCATTCAGCAGCAATAAAATTTATAAAAGTTTGACGCCAATAAGCCCACCTGATCTCCGCTGTGCTAGTTCCTGGTTCAGCTTCAAATTTATCCGGACGCAAAAATCTCGAGACTCCGCAAGCTGACATTTTGTCATCTTTATCTTTCGACATTTATTTTGCTGAATAAATTGATATAAATAAGATACAACCAATTACTAGATTTTGGCTTTATTCAGCAAAATGTTGACATGACAATAATAACAAAGTTAACAAACATTCATAGACTAATGTTCGCAAAGAGGATTATACCACAATATTTTTAGGAATACCTTGAAACTCCTTTAATTTTTAGGTTTTTATGTGTAGAATTCTGTGTCCTTTTTTTCTAATAGTTTCACTATTTTCGGATACGCTTGCGCGGTGTGCGGTTGAATCTTGACTTTATCGTTTTGTAGCACTTTTATTGTATAATCGTCACGTTGTGTGTATTGAGAAGGATTATTAGGAGCTGTATATTTATTAGTAGGGCCACTTTGTCAACAAATATAGGCGGAGGTCTGGGCTCTCGAGGTGTTTCCATTTTTGGTGTATCTTGGTCCACTTCCAGTTCCGTAAAGCGATTTGAAGTTTCTATTGTCTGACTCAGCCAATAAGAATCTAATTTAGATTGCTTGCATCTGCTTGACATATCAGGACTCGACCTAAGACGCTTTTTATTAGTTACTTCTATCCAATTTTCTTGTTGAGTGTCGTTACAGATGTCATCTGTTTGGGTTAAATCAGCTTGGTCTTGTTCTGATGTTAAGTCAATTTTATCATTTGTTTGCCATACATTGCTGTTGCAGTTAGACCTTTGTCAGTTCGTAAATAAACTCTTGTGGAGTACTTTTAAATTTAACTCACCTAGTAACGTACAGTCTCAACAACCGCGTATGTCCCGTACACAGCAAATGTGTAGTGTGCGCGTCACCTACATATATTTACACGCACACTCACTACCTCTTATAGTATATAAGTGTAAACATGTTCAATAAACAAGCTCTTAGATCGCAGTCAGTGTCTCATTAAAACCTCTCCCAACGCCCATCACTGCATGGCGACCCTGCCAGTGCTGCCTATTGGCAGTGCAAAGTGTGAAAATAAAAAGTGAAATTTGGACAAAGTAAAATTTAAATACAATGCAAAAATGGACTAAAATTTTACGATCTATACTATTTTCTTTAATAAAAATACCGAATATTTAATAAATAAAAAAAAAAGTGTTACATCAAGATATGTACAAAGAATACTGAAGACAAGCTGAAGCAGAATAAATTGAATGAGCTGGGCGCCGGGAGATGATGGGGTCCGATGTGGTAACAACAGTGTGCTGGGCGCCGGGGGATGTTGGAGTCCGATGAGGGTTGACAACAGTATGCAGGGTGCCGGGAGTTAGTTCGGGTCGGAAGAGGTCGCAGCCGGGTGTACCTAAAACATGCCAAGTCCCCGTGCGGAAGTTTTTCTCAGTCCCCTTGAACAGTACCCCACGAAGAAAAGTCCTCTTGTACTCTACAAATTTAACTTCATTCGAAGAACACAAGACAATATTCTAGGGTAATACACATTTTTTAAAAGTACGAATATTTGATCGTTATGTAAGTAATAATTTGTTGCGATTTACCATTTTGGATTTAATATTAATACTTTCAAATTTTTAAAGTTGTTTTTAACAATTTCAATTTATATTATTATATTTACTTTACAAATTATTAAGTAAAATATATTTTTATCTAAATGTTTATCATAATATTAGTTATATCATATATTTAATGTATAATTAAAACAATAATTTAAGAATGCAAACAACATATTGTAACGGTTGTTGACGACATACACATACATAAATTGAAGCATAATAATACAAAATATTGTAAAGATATTCTTAAGGTAGAATGTAGATAAAAAAATTTAGTTTCCATGAATTTTGCAAATTTTTTTATGTTTCACTACATAAAATATAATATGAAATTAGGATAATAATAATCTTTTTTTTTTCTAGCAGGAATACAGTTTGAATCTCTATGTTTTGCTATGTGGTACGTAAAATTAATTTTATTTTGTCAGTGATATTTTATTTACAGCCTCATTTGTAATTATAATTTACTAGGAAAAGTTTATATTAGTACATTAACTACTTCATTCAATTTGCATTTTAAAAGTTGGATACCTATGCCTGTTCTAAAATTAGATCAATGTTCATTTAAACGTTACATTTTATGCGTCTTAGGTAATAGTATTTGCAGATCAGCAGAACGTGAGTTACAAGCTCCTCGTGATTTAATTACTCACCTTACATTGATTAGGAATGTTTTGAATCTTTCTTTAGCATCATATTGAAACATTCAGTTTAAATATTATTCCATTTTCCAGTGATTATTAATGTCAATATATTTTTTAATTAACTAACTTGATTAGTGACAAGTTTCTTATACATAATTATTTACTTAGATTGTTTTGCACACAGCTGCGTTCACTTTTATGAATATTATCAAAATGTTTTGGTACATAGGAAATTATTGTAATTACCACGTAAATATTTCGCTATAATCAGTGTCTAAGAATTGCGGGTTCGATTCCTGCATCACAAGGTTACGTAATATGGTATTGTATTTTTTTTATTATTATCAGGTTTTCTTTTTTTATAAGAGTAACATATTAACTGAATTGGATTTTGGTACATAATTTATCTAATTAATTTCCAAATTCTACTTACATTTCAGCCGAACATTATTTTTTAAAATAAAAACTGATAGTCAATATTTACTTCATAATCTACTTTTAATTTCTTTTATCAGATTTTGATACTCAAAGCATTTTTTCCTTTCCGTATTACTAAACAGTTATTACTAAAATTCAGGTTTTTATTGGGTACCATAATTTTACAGCTTTGCGAAGGTAACAGTAACAAACAGGTAAAGTTCATTTAAAGTATTTCAGTAATATTTCTTACAATTCGTTACATTATTTTTCCGTAACGTTCAGTATTTAGTCATCTTTTCTAGTAAATAGTATAAAATAGTTGCGCAATTAATTATAGTTTGACTTTGCGAATATAACAGGTAATATCTAAGTTTTCGTTACTTGAAATTTACTAAATTTATCAGAATTGATACCCTTTATTTTTGAAGTCGGCTAATAATTTCACTTATAAAATATGGATTACTACACATTATCATAATTTAGGACAGAACGTGAAACATAACTATCACACGTGTTGAAGCGTCATCAGTTCCTCACTGCATAGCAATATCACTCTACATTTTCTAGCTAATTGACGCAATACTTTGCCGCGGTAGGTGAGGATCTTATTACATTTCAATCAAACAATCATAGGATTTCATATGCAATCAGATTCAACGTCATATTAGGATCTGTTAGGACCACCTAGATCGCATCGCTATGTCGCATCAAATAGTCTCATATGTACCGACCAACACATGAATTTGGGTTAATAATTTGTTATTTAACTTAAGTAAACTATACACACGTAACAATATTTGAGCGTTTTTTTACATTCGGTAATTAATAATGGTATTCGCATTGTGACGATGTAATAAGGTTACTGCATAATGTTTTAATTATTTAAAATATAAACTTGCAAATTTATGATTGATTTTATGATAAGAAATATTGAGCAAAGGTGTTAACATTTCACTTGGCTTGGTAATTATAAATGAGTAGAATTGAGTAGATAAATGATTACCTACTAGTATTTTTGGGTACACTGTACAAGATTGGATAAATAGTTTATTATTGAAATTTTAATTGAATGACATAATTTCGTAACGTTAACGTAAAATCTATTTGTTTTGTTTTATTATGCTATGAATATCTCACAGTATAGTTAGCAAAGTAAGTAGGTACATAACGGTTTACTAAGGTTGAAAGATAGTCAGAATTTATACAGGATTTTTTCGTTATATAAAAATATTACACGGAGTTGTTTTGTATTAATTGGTAGTAAATATAGGTACATGGATAAGACAAGAAAAAGAAATAAAACTTATTAAGTAATAGCTACGAGCTAGGTAGTAAGAAATGAAGAGGATAATAATTTTGAGATAAAAGAAATGAATTTATTTGTGAGTTTGAATAATGAAGGTTTAGAAATGTAATGTTAATGATATTTAAATGATGAAGGCTATGTAAAAGGTTAGTTGTTTTATGATAGGTTTTGGTTTGAAATGGATAAGTAAAGTTGAAAATAGGTTGGTATTGTTATGTTCATGTTAGTTAAACTTAGGCATGCATTCTTGCATAGGATCATTTTTACGATTTGGACTGATCACCAAATAGTTGTAATGTATTCTGATGTATTGATTGCATAGACTTGATAAGTTGTAAAGTATTTTGTTGGAAACAGAACGAATAATGAGACATAATATATGAAATAATGAATATTGTATTGTAAACATGGTACTAAAAATTAGGGGAATCATCCTTCATTCGATCATGGTGCATACGAGTTATCTCTGTGAGAATAGTTGGAGACATTAGTTAAAGTCTTAAAATTGTCCCTTAAATTAAATGTTAAATAAATAAAATATTATTATAAAGTGCGCGCACATGTTATTATAGTACCACGATAAAATTTAATAAATTAAGTCGACTAAAATAAAATAAAAATAATAATAATGTGTACACATAAAAATAATAAAGATTAATGATTGTCATGCGCATTAATCTATATGTAGATCTACGACTTACTAAATAAAAAAAAAACTGTGGATGGCCACCACATAAGATAATGTTATATTTAGGTTATATAAACTTAATATAACACAAAACGGATTAGACATGTAAGTACAAGATGTACGTTATTCCCGGAAGTGACTTTTTTTAAAATACGAGTAGATACTATTGATGTTATATTATTAATTTTAATGAAGTTGATTTAGTTTTTTAGTGTTTTTTTTGAAGCAATTAATAAATGTAACTATTCAAGTCGTCGTCAAAAACACGTTTAGTATATAAGAAAATTTTGTTTTTTTTTATAATAACATTAAGTTTTTTATTAATATTCTTATTTTGGTCTGGCTACTCGACTCCACAATTAACAATTTCAAAAACTTTGATGAATTTTCAGCATCATTTTTTTTAAATCTCTTAAATAAACTTTGAATTTATCTAAAACATTTACATTATTTTGATTTGATTAGTTTCTTTTTAGTTTGTTCAGTTTCTTAGTTTAACAACTTTTTTTTATGTAAAAAAAGTATTAAAAATACGGGGGAGGTGTAGTGTGCGCGTCACCTACATATATTTACACGCACACTCACTACCTCTTATAGTATATAAGTGTAAACATGTTCAATAAACAAGCTCTTAGATCGCAGTCAGTGTCTCATTAAAACCTCTCCCAACGCCCATCACTGCAAATGTTTAGTGCACCACCACCGCGATATAATGCCCAAAGTAACATATTCAGGTTACCACCCAGGCATCAGCCTCAGTACCAGCCGCCTCCTAAACCTATGAGCGGAGTACAGCAATTTACACCCAGACCTTTGCCACCAACTTCATTTGGATATGATTGGCAAAGATCCGGCAATCCCCCACCAAATAATTACTTCAAATCACGCGAAGTCAATTTAAATGAATAATTATGACGCATCTTATGACTATGACTATGCCAATAGAGTTCGATTACGATTATTACGAGCCCACTGGTCATAATAACGTAGAGTCAAGTTACGAGCCACATGCGTCTAGTTCCATAGAACAGGATTTTCAGATAGTCCGCCCGTCAGACAAGTTAAATTAGAGTTCGCAACGGCAACATCCTTACATTCAAATTTCAAACCCGCCGCTTAAGTTATTAATAGATACCGGTGCAAATCAGTCATTTATAAGTCCCAAATCTGTTGATAAATATTTCTGTAACTTTCCTTTAGATTACGACCCTTTTGAAGTGACTAACGTTCACGCAAGCAACCGTAATGACTACTCTATAACACTATCCCTGAACTTAATTCCCAAGATGATATAAAATTATTTGTGTACCGATTCCATGATTATTTCGACGGTCTTATAGGCCTAGATCTACTCACTAAATGGAAAGCGAAGATTGATCTTAAAGATCAGACACTCTCAACCCAGTTTGCTGTCAATCCTATTAAGATGTACAACTCGCTGAACGTCAATATCTATGAAGACATTATCGTAGCAAACTCTTAAAAAATAGTTCGAATCCAAATTAACGCCCCGGACGGTGATGTCCTTGTCGAGAAGTAAATTATCTGTAATTGCCTCAACTCCGATTGCATTACATCCGTTAAAAATAGCCGCGGAATCTTAGAAGTCTGTAATCTAAATATAAAAATGAAAACTGATTTAATGACTGACTGACTGACTGACTGACATATCAACGCACAGCCGAAACTACTGGGATTTAAAATCTGAAAATGTTCACCGTGCTTCCTTTTATAGTGTAGGTGAGCACTAAGAAAGGAATTTTGGAAATTCCGCCTCTAAGGGGGTAAATAGGGCCCCATAAGTTTGTATGAAACTCTGTCAGTTTTGAAGCTAAGTCGATGAAAATTGGTACCCAGCTACCAGGTTAGAAATAATGAATGACGTCTATCAGGATTTCTGAAATATCCATCTTTAAGGGGATAAAAAATGGTGGCAAAGTTTGTTCGGTTCCGCGTCATATCCATACTCTTTACATATTTGTACTCTCTGACTTTACTTAGTTTGTTATGACATTCAATGTGTCAATCAGAAAATAAATAGGTAATTTCTTACAAACAGAATGGTATTATTTTAGAATTTAATAATTGGCGCCGAAATGGATGAATTAACTGAATTAAAACGTGTAGAACTTTAATTAAAGGCTGCATTACAAAATTCGGCAGCCAGATACAAAACCTACGAGAAATATCTGATTATGAATTAAAATTGATCAGCTGGTGAAGTGACAAATGAACAAATTTACCAAGAATAATTTGGAAGAGATACGACTACAAATAATATTACTGATGACCTACAGTTGGAAACTGAGATTGAAGAAAATAATTACCTTCGGGGTATTACTCCAATTTTCATCTAGCCGCGACGTATTCCATATGCCCTGAAGGACAAAGTTGACGAAGAAATAAGGAGGCTATTATGTAACGAAAAGACAAAACTTGAAAATGCCTATTGGATGTCTTATCTATATGTACTCGTATATTGGTACATATTCAGAAAATAAATATCGGTACTTACCATAAGAATGGTATTATTTAGAACTTAATCATTTTTAGGGTTCCGTACCCAAAGGGTAAAATCGGAACCCTATTACTAAGACTTCGCTGTCTGTCCGTCTGTCCGTCTGCCTGTCACCAGGCTGTATCTCAAGAGCCGCGATAGCTAGACAGTTGAAACTTTCACAAATTATGTATTTTTGCTACCGCAATAACAACAAATACTAAAAACAAAATAAATCAAAAATTGAAGGGACAAAAAAATCACGTTTGTTGTATGGGAATACAACAAACGCGACTTTGTTGTCCTTTTTTGTTCGATATTAATAATGGCAACAGGTAGGCACTTGAAATATTCACAAAACACTCAGTTATATTTCTAACTTTAATAATCAATAATTAAATTAATATTTAAGGGACCCCACACAAAAAAAATCCATTTTTTGCTTATTTTTGCTTGATACCAATAAATGGTAACAGGTAGGCACTACATTAACTAAATTAATGTATGTTGTTTAGGTAGGTAGGTTTTAGGTAGGTTTTAGGTACCTACTGTTGTTTTCGTAGTCAATGGTACGGAACCCTTCGTGCGCGAGTCCGACTTGCACTTGGCCGATTTTTGTACAGTAGAGACAAATGTTGGGAATAGAAAAAAGGGTATTGAATTACACTGTTGTACCTTATGACATTATCAACTATATTAAGCAGTACAAAAATACTTCCTAAACTGGGCATAGACCCGTATCTCAGGCAGGAAAAGGTAACAGGTGTGTTGCAACAACACTAAGCAGCTGACTGGTGGATTAAATCAATATAGACTGGTAGACCATTTGACAAGCTTCCATTCAGAAGATAATTTGATAAACTTCCATTTAGCAACGATTTATTTTTTCTAGGACGCACCGCTTTTGGGGGCCTGGCAAAGTTTGTTTAGTGAAACTGCCTTTCTAACGGATCGAGATTATATTTTTATTTAATATCCTCCATATTTAAAAATACACATGAAAATAAAACGTTGAAAAAAAAAAACACCTCAATTCATAATTCCGTGTTGTTTAACTTAGGAATAGCTACCACCACGCACCCACTAATGACCAAGAAGCAGTAATTAATGATGTTTTGCTGACATCATTTGAAGCTGAAAAAATATAAAACTTTATAGACACAGTGGTCAGTACAGTCGAATCAGTTCTCTATCCTGTCAAGTTTCTGAACACTTTTTATCCTACTGATCATACTCTACCATTCATGCCTCGAACCCACATCCCACATGAAAGTTACGTGAAACTACGTCAGCCTTTTGGTATAAATTTTGTTATGTTGTTTATAAGGATTTTTTTATAATTAAATATTTGAGGGGGTGAAAAACGGTTGAAAATTTTGTGGTTAATTATTTGTGTTTAAAAAACATCATATTGAGGTACTTGAAACTTCGTTTATCGATCATGAAGGGAGAATGACATAGGACTGGCTTTTTCAGAGCTCTACACCGATGCTGGTACTACACCGGTCTTCTATCCAAACGTAATATGCAAGCAAATTGTCTTTGTAAAATCGCCTTTTTAACCCTTAGGGATCGAGAAAAATGGTAACCTACTTGGTTGGAAATTAAGAATGTGTTTTTTTACACAAGGCCACTTCTTCCAGGGCTCTACGCCAGTGTTGATCATATTCGAAAAAAGTCTTGCAAGCTGCTTTGAATGGTTTGTTGTACTACAGCGTTGACAGTTTTGAAAGTTTCAAATGATATTGTACTTCAGATTTCATGTAAATGCAAACAGATGTGGTGCGAGCTCGCTTGGACCAAGGTTCGCTAGGAGAACTAACACCGGATCCCTAAAAAGCTTAAATCGGCCCCTTTTATCCAACTATTGTATCAACGGGCCCCGGTAAGTCGGCAACGACGTATCGGCTCTCACTAAGTGCCCACCACCACCTCACCCGAGATGGGCACCCTCGGCACCGTAGGCAAAGGAAGTGGAGGAAAAGAGTGGAGGAGAGGGGGGTGAGTCATGACGAAAACTTTGTAACAGATCAAAACCCACGCGTGCGAAGCCGCGGGCATCAGCTAGTATTATAAATAACGATGTAATATTTATTCTCATTAGACCACCCAACGCCGGCACTTTTTTATATCGAGTACATGCGAACTGAGTCCGTGCCTACGTTCCGCGCACGCGCCGGCTTTTCGCGTCTTAGGACAGATCATATGAACGCCGAGGAAAGAGCTAATATAGAGACTTTATGCTCGCGTTATGCCGACGTATTTTATTTGGAAGGCGAACCTCTATCATTTACGAACCAAATTAAACACTGTATTAAAACGACAGATGATGTTCTGATTTATACTAAAAGTTATCGCTATCCTTATGTACATCGACAGGAAGTCCGTGATCAGATAAATAAAATGTTAGACCAGGGCATAATAAGACCTTCCACATCAGCCTGGAGCTTACCCATATGGGTTGTGCCTAAGAAGGTTGATGCTTCTGGTAAAAAGTGGCGTATAGTTGTGGACTTTCGTAAACTGAATGACAAGACAATAGACGATAAATATCCAATCCCCAATAAAACTGACATCCTTGACAAGCTTGGCAAATGCATGTACTTCACCACACTTGATTTAGCATCTGGATTTTACCAGGTGGAAATGAATGAGAGCGATATACCCAAAACAGCCTTCAATGTGGAGCATGCGCATTACAAATTCTTGCATGTATGCCTATGGGTCTTAAATACTTACCTTCCACGTTCTAAAGAGTGATCGATAACGTCCTCAAAGGCCTACAGAACGAAATTTGCCTGGTATGTATATTTAGATGATATAGTCGTGTTCGATTTATTGCTGCAGGAGTCCATAATCAACCTTGAAAAGGTTCTCCAGCGGTTACGCGAATTCAATTTTAAGATTCAGATGGATAAAAAGTCCGAATTCTTAAAGTTAAAAACAAGTTACCTTAAGAGACGGTATCTAAACGAACCCAGATAAGATTTCTGCAATAAAGCAATATCCCATTCCAGAAACTCCTAAACAGATCAAACATTTTTTACATCTTATTGGATACTATCGTATTATTCATTCCGGATTTTGCTCATATCACTAAACGTCTCATTTAATGTTTAAAAAAAAGGTAAAAAGATAACGTTAGACTTAGACTACGTACAATCATTTGAAAAGTGTAAATAACTCTTGACAAACGACCCTATACTACAATACCCCGACTTTACTCGTGAATTTATCTTGATATCACTACGTTCAGAACTCTCATAGCGAAGTTGGTCTGCTTCAGCAACTGTGTGGTACCCGCGTGGCAAGTACGGATCGAGAGACGTATCACTACGTTCAGGACTCTCATAACGAAGTTGGTCTGCTTCAGCCGAAGCAAACACCACCCTTGAGTCATGCGTTTCGAAACCCAGGCCTTCGCCGGGACCGATATCAGGCCCCGGGACTACATGGCCTATGTTCCGGAACGCATTGACTTCCTGAAGCAGAAAATGTATGCGTGGGCGAATCGGATTTGTCACTACAGAGAGCGTGTGGATAGGTATCAGTAGGGTCGCCTCTTCCAAAGTGACCAAAGGAAAGTTTACCGTAAATGGGAGAAAACTGGCCCACATGTGACCGACGGACAGCTACCGGATGCAAATGCTACGAATGACTTCTGGCGTAGCATCTGGTCGGTGCCCGTCGAGCACACAGAACACATTCAATGCGTATCGTTGAACAGGCGTGTGAACCGATCCAGTCTATGGGGTCTATTACTATAGACACTGAAGACATTAGTTGTGCGATCCGTTCGGCCCAGAACTGGAAAAGTCCTGGCCCGGATGGATCACACAAGTTTTGGATCAAATGGATTCGATGTTTGCATCCCTGTTCGGCGGCACGATTCCAAGAAGCCCTTGAGGCCGGTTCCCTCCCAAGTTTCATGACAACTGGTATTACCTTCCTGCTCCACAAGTCTGGTAGTACCACGGAATCGTAAAAATACAGACCAATCACGTGCTTGCTTTACAAGCTCCTTACATCCATTCTGAGAACAATAATTAATGCGCACATTGTCGCTAACAACATTTTGGCTGCCTCTCAGAATCGATGCAGGGTTGGGTCACGTGGTACTAAGGAGCTCTTCCTTATCGACACGGCCATTAGCCAACAAGTCCGGCGGAGGAAGGGGGCTCTCTCCACTGCTTGGATCGACGACAAGAAGGCCTATGATTCGGTGCCCCATTCATTGCTAATGAGAATCTTGGAGCTGTACAACATTGATGCAGCTTTAAGATCCTTTTTAAGCACTTGCATGGGGCAATGGACCACAGTCCTTTGTCAACCAGGTGGTGGAAACAGCCCCTCTGGACCGCAGGACTTTATCTTAATAGAGCGAGGCATGTTCCAGGATGACAGTCAAAGTCCCTTGTGGTTTTGCCTAGCGTTGAATCCCCTCAGCACTTTGCTAGAGGATTCAAAACTAGGATATCGACTGCGGAGAGGGGGTGAGACCATTTCTCATCTGCTATATATGGATGACCTCAAACTATTCACACCGCTACGCCCGCTTTTGGTGGAGTTGTTAAAAATCACTGAGAATTTTAGCAGCTCTATCAAGATGGAGTTCGATGTGGATAAGTGTGCGATCAATGTTCATGCATGTACAGTACAGCAGGGGAAAGTTTTAAATTCTACAAATTTACAGCTTTCCGAGACAATGACTCTCAGATCGCTCTCAGAGGCCGAAACCTGTTTAGGTACCTAGGTATGTCAGAGTCGTTGGGTTTTTTAGTAGAATACGTCAAACAGTCGGTGAGGGAGCGCTTCTTTTATCGCTTGTCAAAAGTACTTAACAGTCTTCTGTCAGGTGGTAATAAGGTGCGCGTCTTCAACGGTTGGGTGATGCCTGTACTGATATACTCCTTTGGCATACTACGGTGGACTCAGACTGAACTGGACACCCTGGATAGAAAGGTCCGTCAACTGCTCATATCACATCGCATGTTACACCCGCGCTCATCTGTTATGAGACTGTACATTCCTCGGAAGTGTGGGAGTCGAGGCTTTTTAAATGCCAAGAAACTTCACAACCGCGAAGTGTGAAGTCTCAGGGAGTATTTCCTAACCAACGAGTGTGGGATACATTGCGATGTGGTAGCAGTTAACAAGGGCCTCACGCTGCTCTCCTTGGCAAACGAGAACTGGCGTAAACCGGTGGTACTTAGCACTGATAATCGTGAGGACGTATGGAAGGGCATGGAGCTGCACGGGCGATTCTATCGAGCCTTAACAGGGCCTGATGTGGACCTGCATGCGTCGGTAAACTGGCTACGATTCGGTGATCTGTTTGGGAAAACCGAGGGTTTTGTCTGTGCAATTGCGGACGAAGTTATCAAGACGAACAACTACCGGAAATATATTATGAAGGACGGTACGGTTGACATCTGTCGGGCATGCCGCCGTCCCGGGGAATCTTTGCGTCATATTATTTCTGGTTGTTCTCATCTTGTAAACGGAGAATACTTGCACAGACACAACCTAGTAGCCAGGATCATCCATCAGCAACTTGCCTTTCAATACGGCCTTGTCGAATTGAAAAGCAAGTTGCTGCAACCTCGTAAAGGCTGAGAAGGACAAACTCAGCAAGTACCTTGACTTGTCTCACGAGGTTTTTGCCATGTGGAATGTTTAATCAACGAGCATTGTCCCGATAGCCGTTTCAGCGAACGGTTTAATAGCGAAGAGCATTGACCAGCATCTCAAGAGGCTCTCGCTAAGGGGCTGGATCCAGGGACAGATACAGAAGGCAGTACTCCTCGATACGGCACGTATTGTAAGGAGGTTCCTCTCTCTGCAGCCCTAACCGCCGGTAGCTTGGGCCATGCCCCGCTACCGACGGCGCACTAAGTTAGGTTTTTATATATTTTTTTAATAATAATTTTGTAAAAACCTAGGCTAAGGTATATTAATAAATAAGTGAATAATAATAATGACAATATAAAAATTACACATAAAAACAAGAACACAAAAAAGTAAGACAAGTCTACGAGTCTCAAGATCCCGACAGAAAGGCATCCATCTCAGCGTATGATATGTTTGCACGGGCACACAACGCTGTTCTTCCGTTGGAGCCACAGAGTCGTCTTCAACTACTTCGCCTTCAACGAACTCTAAAGTCACTTAGTCTTCTCTTTCTTAAGCTCTTTTACACTATTTTCTATGTAAATTTTCTTTATAGCGCTTCAGTCAATTGTTATCTTCCTGGTTAAAAAGATTCATAAAATAATTTTATCTATTAAATTTAAAGCCATTAAACCTGATAGGTAACGTCAGTATCAGCAATCATCAGAGCTATGATTATTCACATTCTGGATCACTTTGCTCGTGTAGTGTAGTGTTTATTGGACATACATGATTTTGTTTATAAATTTGCAATTGATTAATCTAAACACAGGAAGATCTTAATACTATTTTTAACTGGTTTCGTTATAACTTACTAACAATAAACGTTTCTAAGACTTGTTTTTGTATCTTTAGGGCTAAAAAAAAAAAATCCAAATTATAAAAAACTAAAAATTGACGGCAAAATGATAACAGAAAAAAAGGAAGAAAAGTATCTTGGTTTGAGAGTTGACAGCCAACTTGCGTGGACTTCACAAATCGATTACATCAAGTCAAAACTCTCATCATACGGCATACTATTGGTTGTTTCCCTCGAAAAGTTCGACTAATGCTCTATAATTGACATTGACATTGACATGTCTTATTCGCAACGCAGATTTAAATCTTCATTGTGTGAACATATGTCCTCGTTAATTTAGGAAAAGAGAATCTATTAAATTTTGATTAAGGTAAAATAGGATTCATGTCGGTTTCCACGTTTTTATATAAGTTGTGCATGTCGTGGTAGCCTTTAATTAAGGCAACACTACAAAATGTTAATTAAGAAAGATATTTATATTGTCATAGTGTATGCTTTGTTGGCTGTCCTTAAATAAATAAATAAAATAAATAAATAAATAAAAATAATAGTAAGTAAGTAAAAAATTTATTTTGCTGCTTATTTAACATGCCAATTATAAAATTAATACAATAAAATCGAATCAAATACAATTATTACAACATAGCAGAATTTTATACATATTTCATCAATTAGAATCGAGCAGTGTTCCGGCAGCAAAAAGGTCTCCGTCTCAGCATGTGTCATAGGCCAGGGCCCTGACGCTGATTTTCAGACGGAGGCGAAAGTTAGGGAAGCATGGTAGCAGCCGCCGCCACAATTCACGTAATAAAAGCAATTATTATTTATTACAAAAAAAATTAAAAATAAAAGTACAGTGCGGGGAGCAGGTAAACAAAGTGCAGATAATAAAGCTACTAAGAAAACTATATTACAATATGATGTAGGTACAATAAAAGATTGGTTAAATCTCACCTTAACTATTTAATAGAAATATGGGGAACTGCATCTATATCAAAATTAAAAGGAATACAAATTTTACAAAATAAAATTATTAAAACATTATTTAATTATAATAAATTATACATAGATCTAGTACACAAAAAATTTATACAGAAACAAAACTTATGAATATCGATCTATTGTATATATTCCAAACTTTAGTACTCATTTATAAAATATTGCATAACAAAATTCATTCTAAAATTGAATTTACTTTAAATAATAAAATTCCGAAATATAGCCAAAGAAGGCCCAGGAAGCTATTCCTATTACCGAAGGCAAGGACAAAATATGGCTATAAGGTTCTAACCTTTGAAGGAGCAGAACTGTTTAATAAACTGCCAGAAACTCTGAAAAAATCTAAATCCCTAAATATTTTTAAAATAAGACTTAAAAAACACATTTTACAAGATTCTACGTTATTTTCTTTAACCAGTTAAATAATATTCATCTCAAGTAATAAAATAAATAAACATCAAAAGATTAAGCAATTGTAATTAACATAAATCTTATTTCCATAAGTACCGTGCGCACCATTGGCTTAAATACCGGGCTAAGATCTCGGGGTCCCAGGTTCGATCCCCGGGTCGGGCAACAAATAGTTTCGTATTTTCGAACGTTGCTCGGGTTTGTGATCACCAACCCGCATTTGGCAGGCGTGGTGATTATGCCAGTTCCCATCATTGCAGCGGTAACTTGAATTCAATGATGGAGGCCTTTTCTCTGCAGTGGGATGATGATAGGCTCTTTCTTTCTTTCTTATTTCCATAGTTTAAAATATTAAAATTGTATAATATTATTGCTATAAAAAAAATATTTTGTAACTAAAAAATTACATGTTACTTCCTTTTGCGGGAGTATCCTAAGCTCGGTATGAACTACGATGATCGCGTTCGGTCGGCTGGCGGCGACTCCTGCGCCGCGGCCAGTCGCGTACTCGCGTCGGTCGCTCGCAGGCCTCGCGATCGCACCTTATCGCGCGTCTTCGCATTTAAAAACATTAGTTACTATCCTATTATGAATCTTTGTTTTGGTGTGGAAAAAAAAATAGGCATGCTAAGTGTAAGTATTTGGTATAAGTACAAGGCTCAGGACACCTCCCAACTTTATTTAAATCGTACCTACCTGCTAGATAATAATTTTGTATTTACCCACGATTGTATTCTCATGTAAGTGACTGTACGGTTTTTAATGAGAAAATAAATATTCTTTAAACTTAAATTCACATGCCATATGGCCAGGCAAAGCATGTGTATTTATGATAAATCTTAACACCTTAAGAGGAAACACTACGGGCGAGAGAATCGAAAAATAGGTATATATGTAAAATCTATTGCTGTCGCGCAGTGCCAAATGCCTTTACTGCCAAAGTGTGATAGAGAAGAAAACTGCTTCTTGGACCGAAAACACCTACTAAAAGCAAACCAAATCAACGTTTCGTAGTCCCCCGATTACTTTTCCAAAACTAAACCGATTGAAATATTATTTTCATTAAAATTTAAAGAAAGGCTTTGTCCGAGTTCCTATGTTCTCTTTTTTTAATAAAATTTAGCCAAATTTGATTTTCTGGATGTTTGAACACAGCTGAATTTTTTTCGATTTTTGAGGGCTCATATCTTTTTTATTAATTAATTTATGAAAAAACAGAAAACATAGAAACATGCTATGTTTTCTGTTTTAGTGACCATAGTTTTTGTTATAAAAATTATTGCTCAACAGGGAGGAAACAGGAGACTACCTTTGTATGGAAAAACGGCCCTTGTGTTTCCTCTTAACAGGTGTGTAGTTACTATACTTTAAGCAAGTATACGTTCATTTTATTTGTGATTACTCTTAAAGATATCTATCGCGGTCATTTGAAAAAAAAACTACCTAATAAAATAATTCTACCTACGTTATAGTGAGTCAATCTTAGGTGATAGACATTTATAAAAGAAAAGATTTCGTAAACCGTGGTAAAAACTACAGGATTTTCTTCTGTTTCTTATCTTCAACTATTAATCCTGTCCTAAGATCAGTCGCTTTCAACAAACCAAGTTAGCAAATATTTTTTAGCATCAAGTGTTTTCTTCTGGTAGTATCCCTTCAAACGTCTCTTGCGACAACCATAGAAAGCGAAAGGTTTGTTTCATTATATTCTTGTACCAGCACCAAAGGGCACGCGGTGGAAAATATTACAGGTATTTATTTCACTTTTTACAGAACCCCGATATACATACGCTAACCTTTTAATCACACTAGCCAGAAGCTGATATTTAAACCTCCCACTTAATGCTTCGATAAAAAATGGCAACCTCCCACTGAATGCTTTGATGATAAATTGTGACTAATTGGCTTGATAGTGAAACGTGAAAAATGGAATGTATGAAAGATTGTCCGCCTGAATTCGCTAAACCTCTGGAGTTTTGTCTCAGCATACTAAATTATAACAATATTTTTATCTTTGACAACGGCATGTCGTCGCTAAAAAAAATTTGCCGTTTTTTAGTGATGTTTTCGTGTGTTTCCTTTCAATATTACTCTTTGACTCTGTTCATGGTTGATGTGGTCCTTGTAAAGGATCGAGAGAAAAATTGGGTAACCTCTGTTCCTGTTTACTTGATTCAAACACAAAGTAAGAATTGTTTTAATTTTTTTTTTGTGACTAACCATGTGTATAACGCATGTTGTACAGCGACATATCATGAACCTTTTTTTGCGGTATATTTTATGTTTGTTGAGCGCTTTCTTTGTGAATTCGGCGGAAAACAGAATAGCCAAAACCCAGGGTGTGGGTCAAAGTAATGGAAGACGGACAATGTCCACCTTTGGCCAATTGCAAAGCCACTTTGTGGAATTATGTACAGGGTAAAATTTTAACCACCTTCCAAATTTTAATATATCAATCTATGAGACAAAACATAACTTACGTGTTTTTTCTTTTGGTATTGCCCAGTACAAAAATGTCAAGATAAAGCACTTAGAAAATGTCCGCCAAAAATCAAAAATTTTTGGTATGACTGTTTAGCAACACTTTTTTTCCGCGATGCGCATTTCATTCATTCATTACAATATCATATACCTTATCAGGCCGTAAAAATTAAAAATTATATTGCGTAAAATACTTTCGGGTTTCGACCGACAATTTGATTTACATTTTTACTTCATTAATGAGTTTTAAATACGATAATGAACACATATAAAAATTTTGGAAAGTGGTTAAAATTTCATCCTGTATAATTAATTTATTATCTACTGATGTTTATTTTCAGTACTACTACAATGCGTCATCGTAATGTTTAAAAAAGAGAAGATTCGATGCATTATCCTACAAATAGGATCGACATGGACAAATACTGACCTGACTGCCGTTCAAGCTCAGAAAAAAAAACATATCCAGTCGAGGTTTCAATTTCTACTAAAAGGTTAGATAAAAAAAAATGTGTGACACAAAGGCTAAGACGTGGTAAATAAAATTAGTTGTAGTGCTTCATAACTCAGTTTAATAAAAAAATACTGACTAAAAACTGCTGATAAAATCACTTATAGGCTACTTGACACATACAATTTGACGCTAAAGATATGTGTATTGTATTTTCTGTCTATTAGTGTTTTACCTAAAAACCAAGAATAGCAACAAATATCCCTTGAACTCAAAACAGTGGGCCATTTTGTTACGTACAAGGGTTCTAACTAAGCACACTAAGCAATGACGGTTCTTACGAGTGAAATTCGTTAAGTAGCCTTCGCTGAAACATTAATAATAGGGGTTAAAGTATGAAATTGCCGATACGTACTGAAAATCAAAATTGTTTATTTTTTAATTTTTAACAAATTTATTTAATAAAAATAGTTACCATTATTATCTATACATTGCTGCCATCTAATAGGAAGGTCATTTATGCCTTTGTGGTAGAACTCTGAGGATCTAGACTGCACAAACTGTGTGAAAGCATTTTGTACTGCCTCCTGGGAAGAAAACTTCTTGTCACGTAGATTATTGTCCAAATCACGAAAAAAATGGAAGTCCGTTGGAGCAAGGTCTGGCGAATACGGAGGATGTCGAATGGTTTCTAATTGCAGTTCCTGAAGGGTCAAAACGGTTTCTCGTGCCGTATGAGGTCTCGCGTTGTAATGGAGCAATAATGGTGAAGATCGATTCATGAGTCGGGGCTGTTTTACTGCTAGTTTTGCCAACATTGTTCGGAGTTCGGCACAATAGACATCTGCCGTTATTGATTGACCAGATCAGAGAAAACTATAGTGAATAACACCATGCTGAGACTACCAAACAGTTACCATTACCTTTTCATTGGTAAGCTTTGCTTCAGGACACTGTTGTGGCGTTTGACCTAGGGTCAGCCATTGCATTTTTATTTTACGGTTATCATAAAGAATCCACTTTTCATCACATGTCACAATTCGATTTAATATTCCTTCATTTCTGAACCGATTCAACAAGGCAACACTAGTTTCAACACGCGTTTCTTTCTGTACATCAGTCAAATCATGAGGCACCCATTTTTCGTATGTTTTTATTTTATTGATTTGACGCAAATGAGTCAATATTGTGGGTAAGGTTACGTTAAACCATGCCGCTAATTCCTGGGTAGTTTGACTAGGATCGGCTTCCACCATCTCTCTTAATTCATCGTTAATCACCTGTGTGGGCGGTCTTCCTCGTGGCTCGTTCTTCAAGTTGAAGTTTTCATCACGAAAGCGTTTAAACCAAAATCGCACGGTGCGTTGATTAGCAGATCCCTCTCCAAACGCAACATTGATATTGCGGGCTGTTTCTGCCGCGTTACTTCCGCGTCGGAACTCGTACTCAAAAATCTCTCGAATTTTTGCAGTATCCATCTTTCTTGTCTAAGTTAAATAACAAAAACAAATGAAAGTCGATATTCAAATGTTTCACATTTTTTAAAAGAAGAACATCATAGAAACCATGTGAAAAAAGTTTCATTCGAAAACCTCAAACCATGAAGATTCTATGTCAATTCAAATAACCTATTACAATAAAACGGCAATTTCATATTTAACCCCTAATATTTATGAAACAAGTGACAGAGTAAGTGAAGTGGTTGAGGTTATCATTTTAATATAGACATTCTCCGTGGCAAATTTCAGAGACAACCAGAGGATATCTTGAAAAGCGGTGTGTACGTCCAGTGTCCACACCGATTTTCAAGGTGTCGCCTGTTTCGAGGTCTCGGGTTCGATTACCGGACAGGTGAATAAACCTATGCCTATAGTATAAAAGTTTTTTCAATATTTTCTCGGATCTGAGTATGTGGATCTGTGGTACTTTCGCTGTTTCTGTTTTCTATTGAATATATAGTTAGATAAGAGAGAGTGGCTCTAGCCTATTGTTGAATTATTTTTATTTTCATTTTTTTAACGGGATCGATCGCTTTGGACATCCTAAGATAAACCTACATTCAACAGTTGGCTTCATTTGGCTGAGAAGATGAATGACCAGACCAATGACAACATATAGGTTAACTCGAATAAAACAAATGGTTACATATTTGAACATCAAAAACTAAACTAAAGTTGTATCTGCATGTGTGTGCGTATTTATAACAGGATACCGAGTGAAATTAGGGATCTCACTATTAATTTGTTTAAGAACAGAGTTTTCAAATGGTTGAACGAGCATAGCTTTTATGACATTAAAGACTTCCTCTTATCTCATTGACATATTTAGTTTGTAAATTAACTTATATTACCTGTTTGATTTTATATAATGATTCTTATTGAATAACATTCAACTAATACAATGTTAAATAATTTGTTAAATTTGCATGCTATCTTTATGGAGCAAAATACGCGCACATACTACTTTGTACCACCTTTATACCGTGTTTTAAGCAAATAAAAAATATTTCTATTACTATTTCTATTTCTAAAATTACTACCGAAAAAATGTTAATTTTTCACTTATAAAATACTCAAAAAATTGATTTGAGGGTTGGGTTAGTACCTCTAGAACAGTGACCTAACGAAAGCACAAAAGCATGTGTATGGTTTTTTTTTAAAGAAGTTACGTGTAATAATTTTTTAACCTTTTTTATTCATAGTTTCATTTTTAGATACTTTTAAAATAGTGTCTAAGAATCTTAAAACTCTAAGCTAATAATAAATAAATAAATATATATATAAAAGAAAGTCGTGTTTGTTACACTACTTATAAGTCGAGAACGGCTGGACAGATTATTATGATTTTGGTGTTTTTGGAATTGTCTTTGTCGGGAATAGCATAATAACTATTAAAAACATTGGAAAGTTAACGTAAAAAATAACTACTAACAAACTGTTTTTCTTCATATTACAGCTATCCAACTTCGCCATATTTGATGACTATGACATTTAAGACGTCAAAATCAAATACTACTCTGAGGCGATACGAAGTTCGCGGGGTCCGCTAGTAATAAATAAGAGTCTGGCGCTCATCGGCGTTCATTATGCTCACTCGCATTTAACCCTTAAAATAACAAGCTATGTCACACTTTATTTGATATTTTTAGCAATTAAATTGCAATTATAATATCAGTATATAAACTTGAAAAATAATGTCTCAGGCGGGACTCGAACCCGCATCTCCTCTCCTCCAGATGCGGGAGATGCCGGCGCCCGGCATGCGAGGAGATGCGGGTTCGAGTCCCGCCTGAGACATATTTTTTTAAGTTTATATACTGATAAGCTATGTAATTTTATTAAAATAACACCTGCTTTTTACTTAACAGGAATCTATTATACGACCATTGCTGAAAACTTTGGGTATTGTTTACCAACGTTAGCCATGACACTTTTTCAAAAGTTCATTCTCAATCAAGAGGTACCAATGGTTCTCTTGTACTTCTCTAAATACCCCTTCGATTATACGCAGAGTTGGTTTTTATACGTCTTGACTTACATGTTCCAGATTTATGTATGTAAGTAAAAAAACGTATTCGTAAATATAAAATTTGAAAATGATTTCGCTTATGATTTTCACTCGTTTACACTTGCCTAGGTACGAGTACCTTCGCTGCGCAGATGACTGAAAACGAACGAGTCAACATCTCTGAGAATGGTTTTCTTATAGCGGTGTTGGGTACTAATAATTGAATTAACTGTACTGCACGCATTTTTGTAGAGAGGGCGGGCGGTTTTTTTGAATAAAATATTGCTTGCTTACTCTGGGGCGGTGTGGGTAGTGTTATGTAGGTACCTAGACAGGTGTTAACGATTGGAAATAATTTTGCAAATTACATACTATTATTTAGTTATGGATTTACGCCTGAATCTATTAAGATTAACTTTTTGTTACATTTATCTAAAACAAAAAAACAGCCTAGTAATTAGCGGGCCACGCACATTGAAAGTAACCACGGACCGTGGTTACTATAGTATTTAATATAGTTAATGTTTAGTCTTACATAGTTCGTAACTTTTACAAAGCAACCAACTTTATCTAGTTAATAATTTTCAATACATCTTGTACTACACAACCTGTAGTATGAACGATATTGAATTTCTGACATTTCTACATAATACAGTTTTGTTTCAGTATAGTTTTGTTGTGCATTGAACAATAATATTATATAATATCTTTTCTAGATGCGGAATAACATGCAATTACTGAAAACCTTAAATTATTAGGGTAATAAAAATTAATATGCAATCAAAATAATTTTAGCAACTTTATTGAATTTATAATGTCAGTATTTAATGGCATGAAGGTGCATGTTCGAGTCCCACCAGAAAAAATCCTGTTTATATACTCATACTGAAGTGTCTTTTCAAATCAAAAAGTGTTTGTTGTTGCAGCGTCCTACTTCATGCTTGCCTTTCTAGGCTCAACCTGCTTAGTAATGTCTTTAAGTTCTCACTTGATCACAGAGTTTGCTCTGCTTCACGAAGATCTGTTACATATCGACCCTGTGTCGAATAAAAGCTCTGGTAAGAATATCAAAGACGTTGTAAAGAAGCATCAAAAACTGATTTCGTAAGTACTACTGTTAGTTGAGTTATCACTTTTCATTAGCCTACACTAGATGCTCTCCAAATGAAAGATAGCCCTTATAACTAACTAGCTGTTGCCCGCAACTTCGTCCGCGTCAATTTCAGTTATTATGATCGCGATTATTTTTGCAACATTTTTCACTCATGCTTCGCTCCTATTAGTCCCAGAGTGATGTTATATAGCTTAATTATCGATAAATGGACTATCCAACACATAAATATTTTTTCAATTCGCACCAGTACTTCTTGAGATTAGCGCGTTCAAACAAACAAACAGACAAACTCTTCAGCTTTATAATATTAGTAACTAATAGGATTAACTTATAGGATGAAAAGGGGTGGTAAAATTTATATATTTTAGCCGATACTACACGACGCCAGTACAACTGCTTAATCCCTCGATCGTGAGTTTTTCCAGACACAATTGAAATCAATTGTTATCGCAGCACGCGCGTGCCTCCTGGGGGTTAAGGGATTGATAATGGAAACGACATAAAAGTCTTAACATATTAATATTTTGAATTAAAATCTATTTATCCATCCTAACTTCAGTGTGCTTACAGTATTCGTTTATTTATACGTTAAGATCAGGATTTTGGATATTTGCTTTTGGTCCGCGGTACCTTGAGGGGCAGGTCTGCTATGTGCATCAATGTCCGCAGTGGACTCGTAGTTTCAGAAATACCTACTTCTTTTAGATTTTCGATTTAAAAGATGTCGGTATTCCTGTAACGTACGAGTCGTATTCAAGGGTTCTCCTCCACTTCTTTTAGTACGCAATCGAGAAAGCATCGTAAAACTTATCACTGAACCGGGATTTACAATGCAATGTTATAATTTATAGGTAAAATCGTATTTACCTTCCTGAAGTTTCGGTCCGATTGCACGAATCATGGTCGCGGGCAGAACTGGAGGCGCTCTGCGTCGTCTGGCCGGTTGAGAATAAATGTTTACTTCTACCCGCAATTCTTACACTCGTACAGTCAGTTCGACAAACTACACTAACAATGTCTGGGTTTTTCACTAACGGTATAGCACGCGATCAACACTTTGTTAACACTGGGTTCCATGACGACGGCAAATGAAATCCATCTTCTCTATTGAAATTCTTGTGTTTCTTGATTTCAATAGCTTCAGGTGTTAGTCTTGTGTAGTAATTACGATCAGTTGAGAGAATTTTCGGATCATGTAATTTCATCCAGTGGTTAACGTCTGAATTTAATAGATGTTCTGCTATCGCGGGTTTGCTCGTTTGTCGATTTTTAACAGCTGCTATATGCTCCTTGTTCCGTTCTGCGATTGATCGCTTTGTTTGTTCTATATATGATCTACCGCAGCTGCAATCAATTTTATAGACTCCCGGTGTCTGCAGAGGTATCACGTCCTTTGGTGAGCGTATCTCCTTCGTTACTTTAGAACACGGCTTATATACAGTCTTGATGGAGTATCTATTCGTGCAATCGGATCAAAACGTCGGAAAGGTAAATACGATTTTACGCATAAATTATAACATTGCATTGTAAATCCCGGTTCAGTGATAAGTTTTATGTGTAACAATGTATCAAGAGAGTTTAAAAACCTAATAAGCTTTGTAATACGGCCGCGGCGGCTGTTTCGCAAAATATGGACACGGTTAGTGTAGTGTGTGACGGTGAGAGAAATAAACTTGGAGACAATGACATTTAAGACGTCAAAGTCAAATACTATTCTGATTCGATACGAAGTTCGCAGGGTCCGCTAGTTAAAATATAAAGGAACATACAGGATGAAATTTTAACCACTTTCCAAAAAAATTACAGCCGTTTAGTGTCGCATTTAGAGCCCATTTAAGAAGTAAACAATTTAAATAAATTTTTCACCCGAAAATATTTTTCGCAATATAGTTTTCAATTATTACGGTCCTAGGCCTGTTAAGGCATAAAGGTAAATACAAAAACTTATGAATAGTATCGTAATGAATGGACGAGATGCGCATCGTGTAAAAAAAGTGTTGCTAGGCGGCCTTACCAAATTTTTAGATTTTTGGCGGTCATTTTCTAAGTGCTTTATCTTGGCATTTATGTACTGGGCTATACCAAAAGAAAAAATACGTCATTTTTTTTTTGAGTCTTAGATTGATATATTGAAATTCGGAAGGTGGGTAAAATTTCATCCTTTATATTATTTCTTTTTTAAAATGCTTGCTTTCTGCATTACGCAGATAATTATCCTAATAATTACTGTTTCTAGACTGTGTCATCAACTGGATGAAATATTTAACGAAATAAACTTCCTGACATTCCTTTTTGCAACCATGTTGACCTGTTTTTTTGCTTTTGCAGCAAAGGTATGATTTTTTATCCAATTAATTCCACTTGTACTATGTATTGTTTTAAGCTTAAGGATTTTTCCAAATTTGAAATTGTCACAAGACATTACACTCTCCTCAACTCATTATCATCCAAACCATTTGATGTAGAAATTAAGATAAATTCTATAATCTATTTCATGTCTCGGTAATTTAATTGAACTAGTTCATTTCATTCCAGGTAACCTCCATAGGCAATAGCTTAGCAGTACCTGCAATACTTGAGCCGGTATTTATTGTTTCCTACTGCAGCCAGCTACTGACGACAGAGGTAAAAATTCTAGAACATGTACACTCGACAGCACATCAACTTAAACAGTTGAACTGCGATAACAGCTTTTATTACGTAGGGCATAAAGGCGGTCTCAAGGTCAACACGTATAGTCTGATGTGCCGCCGTGTGTACAATGTTATAATTTTTCAAGATTAATCATCATTCTCTTGCCTATTCTCCCAATTTATCTGGGATCGGCGCAAAATGTTTTTCTCTTCCACACTATTCTATCACTCGTCACTGAATCATCCACTCCTTTTACAGTCATATCTTGTTTCACACCTAAACTTTTAAATATAATTATACTAGGTGTTAAAATATGAAATTGCCGTTTTGTATGGACGAAATCGAGAATAGTCATTTTTCCATACTAACAATTTTTTAGTTTTTTTAAAAACGCCTAAACCGTTTTCGATGCAATTAAAGGTGAAAGTTAGATGGTTATAAAGCTACGCATTATAGTATTTAAATTTCTGAAAATCAAAGTATATAATACAAATATACTTAATTGAAGCAAGAAGGTCAGCTGACACATAGGGGTCTTTTCAACGACTTCCTTTGAAGTAATAGGCACTAGTATTGCATTTTTTTTAGTAAAAAGTTACTTTATTTAGTTTTTGATACAATACAAAAAGAATTACGCAATAATATGACTACACTTAAGAGCTATAAACAAAATAAAAAGTGGGAAAATAATCGGCAATTTCATACTTTAACCCCTATTATTTATATTTTTTCAAGATTGAATACTGATATTATAAATGCAATTAAGTTGCTAAAATATTATAAGAAGTGTTTAAATTGCTGTTATATCTTTAACTGACTGTCAGACATCTGTAGAGATGCTTCTTTCGGATGTTCAGAGTGCAAGACTTTTGATGAAACTACGCTGGCTAACGATAAGAATATTCTTGAAAAATTCGCGCTGTGACGTTGTGTCTCGGTGGCTTAATAATTAAGCCATGGAAATGGGAGTTCGAGTCCCGCCTGAAAAATATTTTTTTTAAGTTTAAATACTGCTAATATAATTGCAACCAAGTTGCTAAAATATCATAATGAAGTACAATTTATTCCATTAGATAAAAACTTGTCGCAAAATTTACCTAGCGTCTACACAGGTAAATTAGTTATCTGGGTGTGATTGGTTTTTTAATTTTTCTTGCGTCAAGTTTAATTGTCTTCTGACTTTGGTTGACTTTTTTTTTAGTCGATAGTAAATATTTGGATAAAAAAAAGTTCATAATATTTCATAAAGTGTATCTAAATAAAAGCTTGCTTTTAAAAAAATATTTATCTTTCAAATATATTACTTTCATGTTTTTACTATTGTAACACATGAAATTTTTTGACCACTTGTATACTAATGTTTTAATTAAGCATAAAAACAATTTCTATCTTCAGAGCACTAAAATAGCATCTGCAGCCTCCAGCAGCCCATGGTACAAAGGAAGCGTTCAACATCAAAAATCAATTAGCCTTATAATTCATAGGTGAGCACCAAAATTTTTTTTTTTAATTTAATGTGTGATCATAAAACATTTCAATGTAATCCAATCCATCACAATTGTTATGCTTCATGAAACGCATTCACCATCCATGAAGGGCATGTAAAACACAAGCCTCTAATAAGTTTGTCTTTAATTTTTTGAGACAAAAATAAGTCATCATCATCATGATCATTATCAGCCTTTCGCAGTCCACTGTTGTCTATAGGCCACTCCAGTTGCACGCCACTTAGGTCGATTCTCGGCTTCTCGCATCCAGCTCCTGCCAGCCACCTTGCGCAAATCATCACTCCACCCGGCCTGAGGGCGTCCTACACTACGTTTGCCGAGACGCGGTCTCCATTCAAGAACTCGCAAAAATAAGTCGCTGTGTGTGAAGTCCGCAGGACTGTAGGGCAGATGCGTCGTCAAATCTGCATTTGAAGTCATCGAAAAGCTATGTGTTACCGTAGTCCACTAAGATCACAGGCTATTCAGAGAAAATGTAAGTTAGCGATATCATGATTCAAGACGTTGCCGATGCGGTTTTCGCTAGAGTTGTAGAACTATCGATAGTTTGGTTATCGACAGTTGATCTCGAAAACTAGTTACAATATTGACAGTGATATTGATATTATCAGTTACATCGTATCGATTGTTTTAAGTAATTCTATTGATAGTATCGATAGTATTGTTGTATTAAATCGTAGCAACTAAAAAATATCGATAGTATACAGGATGAAATTTTAACCACTTTCCAAAATTTTTATAGGCATTCAGTATCGTATTTAGAGCCTATTTATGAAGTAAAAAATGAAAATCTAGTTGGTGACGCCATCTAGAATCTATGCATATAATTAATTCGCAAGGTATCGAACTTAATCCTTTCCACCTACTATCTTCGGATCGTGCACCGAACTACGACATCGAAGCGCCCTCTGGACGGCGCAAGTGAAAATTAAAAGGACAGTTGGAATTTAACCACCGCCGCGATCGATGCCTGCCTCCTTAATCATCGATTTTGTTTATTAATATTTCGCTATTTTCGCCTAATTTCGCATATAGACGATAGACACAGTTTGGTTTAAGTCTCTCGCATTACCGCATCAATAAGTGCTGGTGTTGATAGGACAATTGTGCAGTGAAGTTTTCGCATTAAAAGTCTGGGGAACTGATCACGTGTAACGTTGGAGGACCTGGTGAACCTGGAAGCTTCCAGTGGATTATCGACCCTTCCTAATCAAGTAAGTGCACGATCATCCATAACCTAGCTCATGAGCGAGATACCTTGTTGCTGCATAATATTTGTCAAATTTTTATATCGAAGGTCATCACCTATCGGCGCCAACATTATTGTGGTCCTTCGAACAGTATGATCCATTTCCGCCCCTATTAGGTCACCTAGTAGGGATATTTCCTTAAAATTCGCCCCTTTTGCTTATTTCTAAATCAAAAGGTGTACCTTACGTCATCGTCCACGCGGTACGTTACGTAGGTAATTTTTCACATTTCCGCAAAATTATATTGTACTCGTACTTGCAGATCATCGTAGTACAGTTATATATCGCAATTTAAAAGCAAAATCCTTTGAATTTATTTATCGAATTAACATTTTGAAGTAGAGGGTAGAACAATACTCAATCGATCTAGAACATTCCACGCTATTTACATGTATAAGTGCCTACTTCGTTACCGTTAGCTTATAGTTAATTTATTCACGCTTTATTATTTCAAACCCAAAAATGCCTCCTAAAAAGGATAACGAAGTGGCCAGTGACAATTTCACCCCGGATGAAAGCAAAGTTACTTTATTAAAATTAGAAGCAAAACGCAGTGCTTTGTTCGAATGTTCACAGGATGCCTTTGAATTATCAAAACATGTTCAGAAGGGACACGAAGCCACCGAATCATTTTTATACGCTAGTAGTAATATCGATACAATTCGTACTGAATTCCAAAAGGTTCTAGATGAATATAACACCTGTTTGTTGACGTCAACCCCTACCGCAAAACCTGATTACAAGGCTCTCATCTCTTTTGAACAGTTATATTGTCGAGTAAAACGCGTAATCGCATCTTGTACTATTACACATAATTCTGACAGCAAAACCACGCCTCAAAGGGGTAAATGTACTTTACCGCCAATCGAGTTGATGTCGTTCAATGGAGACATTCGCTCATGGCCATTATTTGATTCAAACTTTTAATCCACCATACACGACAATCCATCTCTTTCTGATTATTAGAAATTACATTATTTGCTAGGAAAATTATCAGACAAGGCATTAACTACCTGCACAGGTATTGTACCGTCTGCAGAAAATTACAATATTAATTTTCAAACGCTTCTAAATAGGTATGAAGATAAGCGCACACTCGCGGCTACCTATTTACAACAAATAATTGAATTTAAACAAATGACGTCAGCTACTGCAAATAACTTTGATCTCTATAATAACAAGTTCGTCAACGCTGTGCGTGCATTACACAATTTAAAATTAAAGGATTTGTCGGATTTAATATTTTTACAGATCGCATTAACTAAATTAGATTCTGATACCGTTCGCATCTTTGAGAATAACAATAATCAATCAGAAATCCCGACATTCGACAAATTGGTCGATTGGTTCATTAATAATCAAAGCAAAATATTACAACGCGCACCTGCTATCGCTACTAGCAATACAACCGTAAACAAAACAGCTGATCGATCTCGCAATAAGAAATTATCGCCACCACACTATAACGCTTATGTTAGCACAGTGGATACTTCCCCCGCTTACAAGTGTTTATGTACAAACATTGTACATCAACATTTATTTAAATGTCCTGAATTTAATGGAATGACCCCACGCGAGCGATATCAAGCCGTAAAGAATATTAACGGATGTGTTAATTGTTTAAGTATTAAACATAAAATAACTAATTGTCAGTCAACATCGAGTTGCCGCGCTTGTAAATAAAAACATCATTCATTCTTACATTTTACCCGGGAAGCGAACCAGTTACCTGCCGCGCGGACACTCACCGCTGCGCCTACGGCGCACGCTATCACTAGTAATGCCGCCGCCAGTGTTCCCCGCGCACAGGCACAAACTATCGTAGTCGAAGCCACGTCGAAGCGATGTCGAGGCCTCCGACTCCGGTTACATACACAAAAGCGGACGTCACATTATGTGCCACGTCCATTGCCGCTTCGCGTCCTTTTGTTTCGAGCGCTCCTCACTTTAATAACCCGCAATGTACTTCGCCTGCCACAGTACTGTTGGCTACGGCTCAAGTAGTCACTTACGATAGTAATGGTGATAAGCAAACGATTAGAGTTCTTCTTGATTCTGCTTCGCAAAGTCATTTCATTACGAAGGACTGTTGTAAGCGTTTAGGTCAACGCCCACGTAACATGCAACGTACAACCGTAAGAGGGTTTGGTGGCACGGAAAGAATATCTGATGGTTCAGTCACTTTAGAGAAATATTAAATACAAAATTAATTCATTAGTGGTCGATCAAATTACTGACGAACTACCTACCGCTATTGTTGATACATCCTGTCTGTCATACCTTAATGAAATACAGTTGGCAGATAATACGTTCGCTACACCCAACAAAATAGATATTTTGATTGGTGCGTCTTTGTTTCCGCATTTAATATTACCCGACGTAGTACACAGTCCGTCGGCACCGCCCGCTATTAATACAGTGTTAGGATATGTCCTCATGGGAACCGTACCTACACTTCGCAACCGACCGGCAAGCATTACGTCATGCTGTGCCATAGTGCAACAGCCTATTGATAGTCTGATCACCCGCTTCTGGGAACTGGAAGAGGTTCCTGGTTCGCCCGTTCAGCATCCCGCTGATGTTGAATGCGAAGAATTTTACCGCTCGACCACAGAACGCGATCCATTGTCCGGCCGTTACACCGTAGCCTTGCCGTTCGACAAGGATATTTATTTACTTGGCGACTCATTTGAAATCGCGCGAAAACGATTTTTTTGTTTGGATAAGAAGCTAGAAGCTTCTCCGAAATTACGCTCCGCTTATAATGACGTCATATCTGACTACATTTCAAAGGAAATTTTGACTGCCTTGCCCGCCTTCCTCGGAAGAGATCGTTGGTTTATATCCTTCTTATACAATACCGCACCATGGGGTCCTCAAAGAAGATAGGTCCAGTACTAAGCTGCGCCCAGTACTAGATGCCAGCTGCAAGACGACGTCTGGCGTTTCATTGAATGACGTGTTGCATAGTGGGCTGAATTTGGGAGGAGATTTGTTTAAAATTATTTTAAAATTTCGCTTACACGCTGTAGCGATGACCGCTGATTGCAAACAAATGTTCTTGCAAATTATGATCCGCGAATCAGATAGACGTTTTCAAAGAATTGTTTATCGCTTTAATACACAAGAACCGCTCACATTGTATCAATTTAACAGGGTGTGTTTTGGCCTGAAGTCGAGTCCCTTTCACGCTCTCCGTACTGTGCAGCAACTCATTGTCGATAATGGTGCTATGTTTGACCGCGCCAGTGAGGTCGCCTCTTCTTGTATGTACACTCGACAGCACATCAAGTTAAACAGTTGAACTGCGATAACAGCTTTTATTACGTAGGGCATAAAGGCGGTCTCAAGGTCAACATGTGTAGTCTGATGTGCCGCCGTGTGTACATGGATGACGTTGCGTTCTCTGAAAAAACCGAAGAGAAGGCAGTGTGCACAGTGCGGGAACTAATTACTTTTTTCAAGGGAGCCCAATCGGATCTCGTAAAGTGGAATAGCAACTCAAAAGCTGTTCTCGATTGCCTTCCTGAATTACATAGGCTTCCCACTGATGTCGAATTCGACAAAGCTGCACAGCATAAGATACTACGAGTAGGTTTACATTGGTCAACATATGAAGACTGTTTTTATTTCTAAATTGAACCTTTCGCCCTTGATAGCTCATGTACTAAGCGTGTTATCTTGTCTAAAATCGCTTGACTATGGGACGTGATGGGTTTTGTGGCACCGACTATACTGTTCGCAAAGTTACTCATTAAAGAGTTATGGCAGCTCAAGATAGATTGGGACGAAGCTCTTCCTGCTCATATAGTAAAACTGTGGTTACAGTTCTGTACTGAGCTCCCCGCACTTAACGATATTAAAATTCCACGCTTTCTAGGAGTGACAAATAATTGTGAGGTGACTTTAGTTGGCTTCGTTGATGCCAGCGAGCGGGCTTACGGTGGTGTAGTATACGTCCACGTTTGCTCCTCCAATGGCAATACAGTTCGTTTTCTTTGCGCCAAGTCAAAGGTCGCGCCCTCTCTGCCCCATACAATTTCTCGTATAGAGCTTTGTGCAGTAGTTCTACTCACAAAGTTATTACGTTGTGTTTTGGATGCATATTCTCATATCCCAATTAAAGTCTTCGCTTCTACTGATTCTAAAGTCGCTCTTTATTGGATCAAGAGCTCGCGACACCGTTGGCAAACGTTTGTAGCCAATCGTGTTGTGAAAATTACTGAGAGCATACCCACTGAAAATTTTCATCATGTCGCAGGGACTGATAATGTATGTTTTTAAAGGTGACCCTTTAAGGTGGGGAGGAAATGGTGACGCCATCTAGAATCTATGCATATAATTAATTCGCAAGGTATCGAACTTAATCCTTTCCACCTACTATCTTCGGATCGTGCACCGAACTACGACATCGAAGCGCCCTCTGGACGGCGCAAGTGAAAATTAAAAGGACAGTTGGAATTTAACCACCGCCGCGATCGATGCCTGCCTCCTTAATCATCGATTTTGTTTATTAATATTTCGCTATTTTCGCCTAATTTCGCATATAGACGATAGACACAGTTTGGTTAAAGTCTCTCGCATTACCGCATCAATAAGTGCTGATAGGACAATTGTGCAGTGAAGTTTTCGCATTGAAAGTCTGGGGAACTGATCACGTGTAACGTTGGAGGACCTGGTGAACCTGGAAGCTTCCAGTGGATTATCGACCCTTCCTAATCAAGTAAGTGCACGATCATCCATAACCTAGCTCATGAGCGAGATACCTTGTTGCTGCATAATATTTGTCAAATTTTTTTGAACGAAGGTCATCACCTATCGGCGCCAACACAAGTTGTCACCCAAAAATATTTTTCAGGGTATAGTTTTCAAATTTTACGGTCCTAGACCTGTTAAGGTATAAAGGGAAAATAAAAAACTTTTAAATGGTATCGTAATGAATGAATGAGATGCGCAACGCGTAAAAAAAGTGTTGCTAGGTGGCCGTATCAAAAATTTTGGATTTTTGGCGGACATTTTCTAAGTGCTTTATCTTTACATTTTTGTACTGGGCTATACCAAAAGAAAAAATACGTCATTTGTTTCTTGTTTCGTAGATTGATATATTAAAATTTGGAAGGTGGTTAAAATTTCATCCTGTATTATATACTATTCCTTTAAAGATATGGGAGAGGTGGCTTGAAAGGGACATTTATGTTGTTAAGGCTCTTGTGCATGGATGCCAAAATATTTTAAACACGTCGCAACCCAATATGAAGCCTTAGTTACTTTACTAATAAAATACAAAGTAATAATTAACATTTATTTATTCTTAGTAATCGGTTTTTACAGTTTCCAAAAAAGGGCACTATGTCCCTTTGATAAATGAACGGTTTTAAAAGGGACACAATGATTTTTGAAAGGGACAATACGTAATATGACGGGAAATGCACTGACACCTAATATACTTTGGTAAGTATATTAGGTGTCAGTGCATTTCCCGTTAAGGTATAATGAGACAGTCAAAAACTTATATCTACTATCGTAATGAATGAATGAGATGCGCAAAGCGTATAAAAAGTGTTGCTAGGAGGGTGTATCAAAAATTTTAGGTTTTCTCTCTTGACATTTTTGTACTGGGCTATACCAACATACAGGATGAAATTCTAACCACCTTCCAAATTTTAATATATCAATCTACGAGACAAAAAACAAATGACATATTTTTTTCTTTTGGTATAGCCCAGTACAAAAATGTCAAGATAAAGCACTTAGAGAATGTCCGGCAAAAATTTAAAATGTTTGATACGGCCGCCTAGCTAAGCTTTTTTTACGCGTTGCTCATCTCATTCATTGATTACGATACTATTCATAAGTTTTTGATTTTCCCTTTATACCTTATTAGGTCCGTAAAAATTTAAAACTATGTCGCGAAAAATATTTTCGGGTGACATCTTGATTTACATTTTTTACTTTATATATAGGCTCTAAATACGATACTGAACACCTTTAAAAATTTTAGAAGGTGGTTAAAATTTCACCCTGTATTTTACTTCATTCGTTTTTTGTCTCGTAGATTGATATATTAAAATTTGGAAGGTGGTTAAAATTTCACCCTGTATTGCTCTTCAATAGTATCGATAACATCGCTTATCTCGATACTATTGAAATAAAATCAGCTATCGATAGACTATCGATAGTGGACTATCGAGCGGCATTTCTAGTTTCCGCGAACTTTTTCTAAGACTCTGTGCAAGCAAGTATTTACGTTCTACTAATTACTGTCTTTTGATCGGCAAGTGACAGTGTAGTAAAGTTCATTTTTTTTAAACTTTTGTCAGCATATCTACAAAAGAAAATACCTAAGCTGGCAACTGGCTTTTTTTTCGGGTTCAAAGCAGTACACTTACGTTTTATCACTTTATACGGTATTATATTCAGCCAGTGACTATCCTCCGTCAAGTCATGCGATATCCATCGAGTGCAAAATTTCCAAACCTTCAGAAGAGAGTAAAATAGCCTGCATCATTGATTTTAAGTTACCAAGCAATGATGGGCACAGGCATAACCACCACGTTTGCCAAATGCGAGTTCGATCACGAATCTAAGTAAAATTTGAAAATTCTATGGCAAAATACTCATAATGATGAGGCCTATGTCCAAATGTGGACAAATATTGGTTCGTGATGATGATATGATTCCGGTAACCAAAGTGGTTAAGTATAAATTTAGGAAAATTTATTTTCTTCTTTGCAGAGCCCAAAAGCCGTGTTGCTTGACTCTTTTGAAGTATTTGCCAATCAATTTGAATACGTTTAGCAAGGTTGGTATACAATTTTAATTAATAATAAACTTTTTCGTGACGCATGCAACAGTGACGATGTATCTAAAACTCAAATAGAGGTAGAAATAGCGTAACAATAACAATTTAAGAAGCAAGAACAGCGCCCTTAGACAAGTGGTTTTCTAATATCGTTTACGCTAGACAAATAGATGTCAAATGTAATATGAAAATGACATAAGCTTACGATCGTTCGATTGTTTAATAAGTAACAGCCAATAGTCATCCTACTGCAGGAACAAGGCCTCCATCATTGAATTCAAGTTGACACAGGAATAAAGGGTACTGGCATAATCACCACGACTGCAAAATGCAGGTTGGTGATCACAAACCAACTTTTTGTTACCTGACCCGGGGATCGAATTAGGGGACCCGAGATCTTGGCCAAGTATTTAAACCACTAGACCAACGGGGCGATCGTTTGTAAATGTCATTTTCATATATTTGTTATCTGTTCGTCTAGCGTAAAAGATATTAGAAAGGCACTTGTCTACGGGCACAGTACAGATTGAGAGTGTCTAGACACAAAAAAGTAATTTTGTAAATGTCACATTTTATTTGTTAAATAGTAGATCTATTATCTAATACCTCGTCACGTCGCCCCCGATTCGCTTATTTAGACAAATAATGATACAGCGATAGTTTAAGTTCCAGAAAAGGCATAACGTAGTTTTCATCCAGGAAAGCATCTTCTAATTGGGTAAAAACGACATTTTCCTTGGTCTCTCTAGAAAGTAAATAGGGTAGTATTAGGGGTTAAAGTATGAAATTGCCTTTTTGTATGGACGAATCGAGAAAAGTAATTTTTCCATTATAACAATTATTTGTTTTTTTAAAAACGCCTGAACAGTTTTCGATGCAATTAAAGGTGAGTTAGATGGTTATAAAGCTACGCATCATAGTATTTAAATTTCTGAAAATCAAAGTATATAATACAAATATACTTAATTGAAGCAAGAAGGTCAGCTGACACATTGTAAGGGGTCTTTTCAACAACTTCCTTTGAAGTAATAGGCACTAGTATTGCATTTCTTTTTAGTCAAAAGTTACTTTATTTAGTTTTTAATACAATACAAAAAGAATAACGCAATAATATGACTATACTTAAGAGCTATAAACAAAATAAAAAGTGGGAAAATAATCGGCAATTTCATACTTTAACCCCTATTATTTATATAGAAACTCAAACTCTAAAGGGATAAAAAGAGAAGTGGAAGTGTGACGTGATAACGGTTGCGAAACAAGAGCTTACTAATTGGGGGTTTATATATTTTTTCTTGTTTTTTATAAGTTTGCAAGCGTAATGATTTCGAAAGCATTAACTATTTGTAAGGGCTGGTTATTAAGACCACGATCTAGCTGGGAAAACGGAAGGTTCACAAGATTTTTATCCGTTATACAATATTCTTTGGTTGTACACAACATAGACAATTTTTTTATTTTATATATAAATTTTTCTAGGTACTGAGCACGTCTTGGTCTTACTTCTCTCTTGTTTCGGGACTCTACGAAGAAGACAGTGAAATGTAGTTATTTCAATGATTTTTTAACACATAACTTTTAAACTTCTATGCACGAAACAAAAAAACATATAACGCACGATTTCTCTTTTATTAAGTAAATAAAGATTTACTCAGAACTGCTTTCATTTTAGTTTTAAGAGAAGAATATTCATTTTAATACATATTTGATATTGATACTTGCAATTTGATCCAAGATTTGACTAATTATTATTTCACTTATCCAGAACAGATTTAAATGAAATTGGACATATCGGTCAACATTATCTTTTTTGTTTCAGGGTAAAACATTATCATGGTTTTCTTATTTATTCTTATTAACGGTTCTTTTGGTTTTTCGACAGAGCAAGGGATCGTCACACTTTTTTCTGTGGATGGTAGTTGAAGGATTAGAGAACATACTGGCCATTTTTTTGTCTGTGATATAAATATTTTTAACAGAACAAGATATATCATAGTTTTTAGAGTAGTATCCGTTTAGGGGTCAGAAAGGGGAACACCTAAAAATTCCGAAATATTTTATTCCGAAATTGAATATTCCGACTTTCAAACCTCCGAATATCAAAGTTCCGAAGAATCAAAATTCCAACTAATCAAAACCATGAATATCATTTTACAGAATATCAAAAGTACGAATCTTTAATATTCCGAATCTCATTAATACGAAGGAATAAAAATCCGTTGTGTGATTAACCCGAATAATTTAATTACGAAAAATAATTTCCGAAAATTCATTGTACTAATAAAGAATTTAGTTGAATCCCGACTCGTCGTGGTCTTTTTGCCGTGGTACTTGTCTGCCCAATACTAGAGTGCAATTTAAAAGCCGAAGGCGCGGAGGGAGAGCAGTCCTCGCTCGCAGTAATGAAGCTCGGGCGTCCGGGTGAGCTGTAGCGGCTGAGGCTGCAAGCCGACGCTGCGAAAGCGAGTATGGATGCCCGAGATTTGTTACGCAAGCGCGACAAGACGGCACTTCCCACAGTGCCGGAGAGAGCAAGAGCAAAACTAAATGCATGCGTGCTTGCTTGTTTGCCTGTATGCATGCATGTTTGCCTGCTTGCCTGAATCCATGCATGTTTGCCTGCTTGCCTGAATCCATGCATGCTTATCTGTTTGCCCGAATCCATGCATGCTTGCCTGCATTGCGTGCTTGATTTGCCTGCACGAATGCTGCTTGCCTGCTTGCATGATTGTATGCTTGCTGGCCTGTATCCATGCCTACTAGCCTGCAAACATGCTGCTTGCCTGCATGCATGCTGATTGCTTGCATGCGTACATCCATGCATATTATCTGCATGCTTGCAATTGGACTTGGCAGCACCTAGTTACAGTAGCATTTAATTATGCATTAGTATTGTGTAATATTTAAATATTATCGATTAAAACAACAATCAAGCGTTTATTTTTTGGTTTTATGCTTTTTCAGAATATTAATATTCGAAATTCATATTAATGATATTTCGGATTATTAAAGATTCGGAATTGATATGATCCGGTATCATGAAATTCGGCATTCTGAAAATAGTACTTATAAACATTAGGAATTTTGAAATTTAGATTTTATAATATTAGGACTTATGATAGATCGGATTTGTGAGAGATTTCGGAAATCTGTATGATTCGGAATTATAAAAATCGGTATTTCAAAATTCGTGATTGTCAATATCGGAATTAAGTTTTTCGTATTTATGCAGTGTACCCGTCAGAAAGACATGGTCCACGTCTTTACTTCTTAATCTGCAGTGCAATTCTCTTAGCGCAATCATAACAGCTTTTAGGTTACAGCTGCTGATTGTAACAACAATGAATGCACGATTGGTATTCTCTTTCAATGCTAATCGACACTAGCGCCTCATGGCTATCAAACAAAAAGCCCTAACAACAGCGGTTTGTTTGAATGCGCTAATATCAGGAAGTACTTGATCGAATTAAAAAAATATTTTTGTTTTGTATAGTCCATTTATCGAGGAAGGCTTTAAGGCTATATAACATTACGGTGCGACCAACAGGAGCGAAGCATCAGTGAAAAATGTAACAAAAACGGGTAAAATTATTTATATTTGAAGGCTTTCTTTGTGTAACCCAAAAATATTTAAGTTATGTTTTGAAAAAGGTCCGCAACAATGTAATATGTCTATCATTTAAATACTTTTTAATCGCGATAATTCGTAATAACTGAAATTAACTTAAATTTGCTCTCATTTAAGTTTTAAGAAAAATACCTTAAGTCCAGTATCATATTTAATATTGATATTAAAAATTGACTCAATAATTTTACTGTTTTCTTGAGTTTACGCAAACACTATACATTGAAATGAAAGATAGTTTACGGATTTAGAACTCGTTTATTTTTGATTTAACCCGTCGTTTCGAACCCTTTACAGCGTTCATGGTCACGGGTACACTAGGGTGTTATTCGTCTTTTAAAAGACGAAGTGACGGGTTCAATCAAAAGTCAACGCGTTCTAAATCCGTAAACTTATCTTTCATTAATAATTTTAATGTAAATTACCATTTTGATATAACTACCATCGTTGAAATGTAAGAAATACCTGGCAATGTAATCGCCTTAATTAATTGTACATCTTAATATAAAAATTGTATATTATTTAATTATTTGGTGTGAAATAAAGAGTGTTCCAATCAACAAATTGCACACATTTATTTCAAACTAATAATTAAAATTGTATTTAATGACCAGGTACTGATTATTGACACGTTTTACAATTTATCTATAATTAGGTATGAGGAAAACTACCTTTAATTTTCTTCGTTATCTATTTAATTTTAATTTTAAGGCCTCTAAGGTGTTTCGTTCCTTATTCAAAACACTAGTTTACAATGGCTAGGTACCATGAAATACAAAAAAACTATATGGAGCTTTAAAATATGCCCATATTATTTAAGTGACCCAATACGGACGTCTCTAGACACCATCGTTTGAATGCAAAGAATACCTGAGATGAAATATATGATTGTACAAACCCTTCCTTGATATAACGCATTCAAAAACGTGAAAACATATTTACGAATCTACAGTTTTGTTTATTTAACAAAGCCAATAATAATTTTCATTAAATTATAAATATTTTTTTATGTTGAATTTGAGCTACTCTTCCGAGTTATTATAAATTTAGTATCGTCTGGAGTTATATTTTGATGTTTACGGACGAACCAACCGTCAACTATTCTGGGTCTCTCTGATAGACTTAGTTTTGCTGCTTATGCTCTGAGAAAGATAAGGCAATTGACTGATGTTGGAACGTCAAGATTAGTATGCAAGGGTGATGGTTTGGTGGGTGCTCTTTAGGTGTTGTAGAACACATAGTACAAGACTTAAAGGTAGGTTAAGTCTATGCCCGGCTTGCAGAAATTTATAAAGAACCTTGTCGACTGGCTACGGGATGTTGAATAATAACAATCAGTAGTATTTACTAAATATATTTATTAAGTTGATGGCCAACTGTTATCACATTATGAGTAATTAATCTTAATAGATATACTACTATCAACTAGGCAATCCACGTAGCTAAAGATATAATATTTTAACCAATTTGTACTAGAGATATGACTCTCAACATAATTAATTCAGGGTGTGTGTAATGGTTCGGGATTGAAATCAGTGCTATCCGTTTTGCATAATCTAAATAGCTCAGATATAAAGACTCGACTTTACAATATATTAACATTAAAATAGAACTATGGTTTCAAGTAGCTGCCCTCACAGGAAAAGAAAGAAGATGGTACCTTTAGACGTTGAATACTCATCCGGATCGGTCAGTGCCTCACTTCAGAACATCCCTTGGAATCCCTGGTTAGGTCCTGAGCCTTCTTGTGGCTACTAAGCTCCCGGATGGAAGTCCATGTCAGTTCCCAAGAACAACCCAACGTTGAAAACCCAAAACTATATCGACTTCACAAGTCGTTCCATACAAATACTATGTTCATCATCAGGAATAGAACCTCAAGTTAAGTGTTGATAAGGAATAACAATCTAATCCAGATAGAATTAGAAGGATATAAAAATTAAATATTAAAAATAGAATTTATAAAAATTGGAATTAAAGTGTAAACTATAAATATAACCCATCTGAAAAGAAATTTATCAAATTAGTAACCTATCTTTTGATACCAAACATGAGGCATGGAAACACACTTATCCAAGGCAATACTTACGTTTACTGAAGAATATCAGATTCAGAAAACATATCCCTCGTCCACTAACTATAATTTACTTAATTCCTCTGTAACAAATATATACGATTTTACAACCACGCCATACGAGAAATTTGTCAACCGGTGAAAAATAAATCAATATTTCAATATATTTTACCTCATGTTGTTTTGCTATAAGACTTTCAAATATAAGTTGTATTAGATGCCCTTGACATCTTTGGATTGTTATTAACAACCACTATAAAAATATATCCGCCATTTGGATCGGCGATCCCAGGTCAAGTGTCCCAAAGAAAACCTAATCCTTCCTGTTATAACGTTCCGTTACGCGTTTCGATTCACTAAAGTAATCGATTATACAAATGACACTTAATCCCTCAACCCCCAGGAGGCACTCGGGTGCCACGATAACAATTGATTTCAATTGTGTCTGGAATAACTCACGATCGAGGGATTAAACGGAAGGAATCTTAATAAATTAAGAAACAGCCCTTATTTCCTTTATTAGAACGAACCAGAAAGAAAATTATTATATTAAATAGATATTCCAAACTTGAAATTGAGAAAAAAGGAACAATATGACCTAAATCACAATACGGCGCCGTAGCGACTAATCCAAGAACCATCAATAGATGTCGCTAGGCGTTCGAAAAAGCCAATCAATTACAATGTTATTAAAGCTGCAAAAAAAATAGCCTCCGTAGAATTTGCGTCCTTACAAGTATATAATATTTTAGCTACTTCAATAGCATAATGTCACACGGAATTCTGTTGTGGGGCTCAGCGGCAGATATTGAATCAATTATTATATTACAAAAACGTGCTGTACGACCTATTTACGACCTTTAACTCAGTGATTCACTAAAAGATATCTTTATAGAGATAAAGATACAGTGGCTTCTCAATATATTTTCGAGAACATTATTAAGGTCTGTAAGAACCTACATTTATTTCTTAAGAAAAGTAACGTACACAATTTCAATACCAGAAATAAAGATAAACTTGCCGTTCCAGGCTTTTCATACTGCGAAAAGTAGGAAATTCGTTAATAGGAAATTGTATTCCTTTTTTAAACATATTACCATTTGCATAAACCTAAATAATATGGCAAAGTAATTGTTATGAAAAAGGGTCATTACACTCGCAATGGCATCGCAATCGTATATTTTGACATTACTACCATATTAAATGTGTCAAAATATACACTTGCGATGCAATTGCAATTCTATTGAGCCATGTGTAAATTAGCGGAATTGGGGGCCTGGTCGGCGCGTACGCGCCTAACACAGAGGATTGCGGTGCCTTTGTACTTTGTAGGTATCGTTTGGTCGCATGCTCGGCGCCGCGCGAGCGGTCACAATCAACTATAAAAAAAACCTAAAAGGCATTAAAAAAAGGTTTACTTCTTATTTATTTCGGTATAATAAGGGTCTATAAGACAAATCTTACTTTAACAAACAACTTATTGTTATATATTTAATTTGGACTGCCAGGGATATTTACATTGGTAAATTACTTATATAATTTTTATAGGTGATACTTATAAAATGTAAAAATATTCTTAAGGCAGCCACATCATGCACAATACGGACGGAGTTATGTTACAATTAGAAACTAATTATAATGCCAAATTAAAATTTCGAAGGACAGAATTTAAACATGTAATAAAATAAATTATGAGCATATGAATAGGACAACACCTTCCTTAACAACTCGGTTATCGTTAGTATATAAATAATTAGAATATATAATTTAAGGTGTAATATAAAATATTTTTTTATGATATTTTAGCAACTTAATTGCAATAATATTATCAGTATTTAAACTTGAACACTGTCTCAGGCGGGACTCAAACCCGCATCTCCATGCAAACTACTTTCATCTTTACTGACTGTCAAACATCTGTAAAGATGACGTTTCTTTCGGGTGTTAAGACTGCAAAAATCCTAACGTTTGATGAAACTATCCTGGCTTAGCGATAAAAACATGCTTGGAAAATTGGCGCTCTGACGTTATATCTGGGTACCTTAATTGGACAAAGCACCGCGCCCGGTATGCATGACGATGCGGGTTCGAGTCCCGCCTGTGACAAATTTTGCAAGTTTTAATACTAAAAATATTCATCTTCGAATGTTTTGGTGCGGACGCGCAATCAGCATTATAATATTGCGGACCTAAACATAGACCTCTACTAAGGGTCGCATAATAATCGGTCCAGCGCTACCCACATCCAGCGTAATTTTTTTTCGCAGTTACTTTACCTTCCTTCTTTGACCTACTAAAAGACTGGTCTGCCAAGGGCTACAATTAGTCGTTCCTAAAAAACTGATATCAAACACGGATTGTGTACACTTAAAGCTACTCTGGTAAGGTGAGTGCTAATGTGAGTTATAAAGAGGCTTACTAAACCTACACCTAGGTTGCAAGTCCCAGGTTCTGCCCCGAGTACCTTTCCGGATAATTCACGTTTAGCGCAGGGATAGACCAGGCATTGCTTTCTCCTATTGCTGGCTGTGACCCTGAGCCTCTTTTGAGACCAATATTTAATAACCACGTTTATAGTTCCATGTGTCAACAATCAATGGCGACACGTGCTGGTGAAGATTTTTCGTAGTTTTTTGAACGGGTAACATTCCAAGTCGTATTCGACGAGAGATCTCTATGCATTGATGTAGAGAGAGCCCGAGGGAGTTTTGGGTCTCCTACCGGGAGCGTCCCCAGGTGCAAGGTGGCAAGTAGGTATTGCATAAGTATCTGATATTCTGATTATCTTGTAGGATAACATTGTTTACCCCATTTTTTGATTGAAGATTTACTAAACATGCTGCAGGAAGACTCAGCGCTGCTTACTCCATATCAGCCAGCTTATGGTTAAGTTATACAATGTTTTTTATGTATTTTATATTGATTTGTATGCTGGCCTATTTATACATTGAACTGTGTCATAAGTCGGCAACTAGCCGTAGCATTTCTATCCCACTTTTATTGAATAAGCTCGGGAGATTGCCGCACGCCGAGCAATCTCTAGCAGCCGATACGAGCAGCAGCCGAGGGAGACTCGCCCGAGCTCCCTCGCTCGAATGAACTATCCGAACAAACTATCTGTCCGCGGCCTGTTGCGGCAGTTCGCGCTGGAGGGCGCGACGGCGGTGTTGCCGTTGGGGCGCCAGCCCCGCGGCGCATGGTAGTCGCTCGCTTCCCAGTATGGTTTGAGCTATGCTGGGCAGTGAGTGGGCGTAAGACGTTGGCAGCCCATTGCAACAACATGCACTGTCATTGCAAAGGGTGGCCACGGTTTGGGTCGGCGAGGTTGCTTGCGGACCCGATCCAAAGTCGTAGATGCGGGAGGACGAGGAGGCATACGCCGAACTCAACTTCCCCCTTCTAGCTGGCTTGTGGGCGTTGGGCCGGGGGGCTCAACGCTCGCATTGCACAGCTTGCCAGACTGGGGGTGATTCCTGGTGTACAAGATTACCCATACTTTACACGTACACAGCTCGTTTGACTTTCGTGACATACTTCTGGTTTAAAAAAGGATTGACGCGCTAAATATCTTAATACTGTTTAACTATCTTAAATTACTTGTACAATGCTTACACGAAGTCTCTGCTCACCTAGCAAGGTAGATAGTACTCACTGAGACGAAAAAAACGTTTATGGATTATCAGAGGACGTGAAGCTATCAAAAAAACCTAAAAAGAAGAAAGGATCTTTTTTTTACTTTAATTTTCATATGTCAAAGATTCTTCACTTTATAACGATGGTAACTTAAAGTTCGCTTAATTCAATAATTTTAACCAAATACTAATTATAAATTTTAAATTCAGGAATGTTTCCTTTTTTTAAATAAAATGTAAGCAGTATTCTGAGTAAAATTGTATTAATTTGAGAAAAAATTGTGAGCGTTGTGTACATAAATAATTCTTAGTGTGCCTGTGCGTGCAGGTGCTGTTCCATCACTAAAATGACTAAGTTTCACTGTCTTCTTCGAAGACTCCCGAAATCAGAGAGAAGTAAGACCAAGAGGTGCTCAGTACCTGTAAAAAAAGGTTAAATTAACAAAAAAAAATTAAAGTCTAGCGCTTTGCCGGTGACTCCGTCTGAAAGAAATTCGGGAATATTAGATTATATTGCGATTTGGAATTTGTAACAGTTCTTAGAAACTACTTAAAATTTTCGTATTCAATGTCTTTACACAAAAAACTCACTCCCTCAGGGTCTTTTTTCTTAAATAAAAGATACCCTATGTATATTCCTAAGTATTGAATTATATTTTGTTCTCAATCGGTAAAAAAATTTAACACACCACAAATGATTTCCTGGATACAATATTACCTTTTATCCTTTTTGGGACTTAAATTATCTTTGAATCAAAATTAATCTAATATAGTTGAGTGGCTTAAGTGAGAAGAACCTATAGAAATACAGACAAAAATTAGAACTTTCGCATGTTTAATATTCATATGAATCTATTTTTTAATACATCGAATGTAAGATATATGTGACAAAACTCTTTATGACATTATTCCAGTTACTCTGAACTGTTCTTGGTGTCCATGATAACATTTAATTTTAACACTATTATTAACACCGATACAATAAAAACCTCGACGCGTTTCGCCACTTCACGTAACATCCTCAGGAGATATTGCCGCTCCGAAGAGCGCAGCGAAGCAAATGTACTGCATGCATTTTTGAGGGAGGGCGGGCGGTTTTCCTGCATGAAATAGTGCTTGCTCAATCAGTGTTAGTGCGGGTAGTGTGGTGCAGGTGCTTCCTCAAATCAGTGTTAGTGCGGGTAGTGTGGTGAAGGTACCTAGGCCGGTGTTAATAAGAAGAATTCATTAGCAAAATAATTTTCTAAAGCCATAATTAGATATGGATATCCGCAAAATAACGCCTGAGTCTATGAATTTTATATACCAACCTTGCTAAAAGTATTTAAATTGATAGGCAAATACTGCAGCAAAGTCAAGCTACACGGTTTCTGGGCTCTGTAAGGAAGGAAATATTTTTTCTGAACTTATTTCAATATATAACTTAATATTACATTCATATACCGTGAACTAAATAATGTTTAAATTCATAATTATTAGTGTATATCTGTACATTGCTGGACATAGGCCTCTTTAAATGATTATTTAGTTATATTTGCCATGTTTAATTAACAGTCAGATTTGCGATTTTAGTTAAGCCATGGTAGAGAAAAGGTGCCTATATTATTACAAAAACTTCTCAATACAATTTTAAGAACATTTACGTCCGTGAGAACCTACATTCATTTCTTAAGAAAATTTACGACCACCGTTTCAATATCAGAAAAAAAGATAAACTTGTTCCAGGCTTCAGACTGCGAAAAAGTAAGAAATTCGTTCATGCAAAATTGTGTTTGTATTTTCAACAAATTGTCACAGGGTATTGCTGAACACTGTAAAGTCCAAAAACTTAAATCATATGCCAAAGTTATTGTAATGAAAAATGGTTATAATACTATTAATGATTATTTAAATTATTGGAACGTATGGCATTAAAATATCCTAGCTCCTATTTGCAACCTTTTATAAACATTTATTTAAAAAGAGACTGACAATAGTGAACGAGTTTCTTGCGCTGCTTCTTTTCGGCACTGAGCTAGTGCCGCTAGTGACTCGTCCCGAAGCAGTGGAAGGTTTAAATATTGGGACGTGTCAAAGCGCCTTCTGGAGCCTATTTGTAGAAATAAAACTGAATCTACCGATTTTACTAAACAATTGCTTGCTGGGCCTTTGACGCATGTACAAGATGGTTCACAATTTATTAGATTTACCGTAGTTTGATTAGAAGTTATAAATAAAAATTAAATAACATTGTCAAGAGGTTTAAAAGATAACATAGATAAATTGGTGTTCATTTGTATGACGGTTAAAAAAGAATGTTGTATAATCCTATATTTTGTTGTACATAGTTATGTAATGAATATTAGCACATTCTAAGTATTGAACTAGGATGCACGTGGATATGGTAGTACTCGTATGTAGTGTAACGTGTAAAAGTAAAATAAAATACAAATAAAAATAAAATAAAATTTCAAAGAATACTTAGAAAATTGACCTATTAAGTTTCCTACATCGTGACTAAACACATGTTAAAAAAAATCTTACCAATAGATAAGCGAAATTATAAGACATTTTTATATTTATTAATATAATGAAAAGCAGATTAAAACACATTAAATAAGTACAAGTGAAAACCAATTAGAAGATCTTTCAGACTACTGCGGCGGTAACAGTTACTGTTATTAATTTAAATTTAAATTTTAAAAAGTGCTTAAACATTCTAACATCTTTACCAAAAATAAGTAACGAATCATATTTTTGTCACTGAAATAAAGTATTTTAGAGTAAATCATATTTGATAATTCCTCACCTAAGAATGATGAAGCCAATAGATTTTTGATGTTGAATACTTCCTCTATACCAAGGGCTATTGAATGCTGAGTTTGCTATATCAGCGCTCTGGAAATATAAATTATGTAATTACTTTGCTGTTACAATTTTAAAAAACATCATTATGTTTACTCTTAGTTTTTATTAGAAAAGCTATACTTTGCGATGCGACGAATAATAAGGATAATAATAAATTGAGTATTATATATACCCTAAAATTTTATCAGAAAATAAAATGAGTAAAAATGGCTTTCTATCATTTTTGCTATTATTGCTATTAACTAGCTGTTGCCCGCGACTTTGTACGCGTCAATTTCGCAATGATTTTTGCAAGATTTTTCACTGATCCTACGCTCCTATTAGTCGCAGCGTGATGTTATATAGCCTAAAGCCTTCCTCGATAAATGGACTAACCTGGCTACAGCATGAGGTCAGGTTTCTATATTACAATTGTCAGACAAAAGATTATTCTGGTACATAAGAAGCTTTTGGAATAATTAAATGACAATGCAAAGAAACTTGCTAAGGGACAGACAAACACACAGATATTGGCGTCAAAGTTATTACAAAAAAAAAACTATAAAAAATCTTATATAAGATCATAAAAAGTGGAGCTATTATTTTTTTAGACTGATTAGATCGAAGATTCTAGCAGTTTATGAACAAAAATAATCAAATGCCACGCGCGCGAAGCTGCGGGCAGCACTAGTAAGGTATATTTAGATAACCCTGGATATAAGGAATCCAAAAAGGAAATTTGTATGTTACTCTTTGGACCACCCTGCATTTGACTAGCTGGACGTCTTGCACGGGTTCACCAATGAAAAAAAAGCAAGAAAATAATATTTTAATGACCATGTTTACCCATTACACTTTTAAGAATAAGAAATCGTTTATTTTGCCACAGTAAACACAATTAACATGAAGCACAGGTAAGTACACCAAAATATTGTAATAACAAACAAAACAGTACAAACACAATAATTAAAACAGACATTTGTCAACAGTGTTTGCTGCAGCAAACATGGGTCAAGGCTCAGCATAAGTTTCCACCCCAAGGCGGAAACTCTGATTTTCAGCCGTCACCCAGAGGTTGCGCTGATACATTAAAAAAAAATTAAGAAAAACATCAAATTAAAATTGAAAACACCAAAAAACAGAGGATATTTTATCTGTTCAGACTTTTCATTTGGATATTTCTAGAAATTCTTACCTCCGTCGCCAACAGTTGGCTGTAGTAGGAAATCATAAATACTGGTCCAAGTACTGCAGGCACAGCTACGCAATTGTTTATCATAGCTACCTGGAATTTAATGAGCTGTATGAATGGAATAAACGAAACATGAACAAGATTTTTAAAACTTACATAGATTTCAACGCCGATGGCAACATTAACGTAAAAAGTAAGATGTTTCTGTTAAAAACATACCATTTTTTTATTAGTTATAACACCAAATCTGAGCCTATTCAATTGGGTAGAGTACTTTCTTGTTTTTTAATCTGTATTTGACCATTTTAACAAAGTACAAATGGCGGACTTAATTTCATATGGTATTCTCTGCCAGTTGACCATCAATTTATTACCACTGTTGTATCACCAATTTTTGGTGGATATGGGCTTACTACTATTTACTTTCGTAGTAATTTTAAAACGGGAAAGAACAACGGGTTGGAGTTTCACCTATAACTCACATTTGACGTTCATAACTTAACTTGAATCCATATAATTTTATTACTGTTTGGCCACCCTTTTATAAAGGTTGTACGCTCGATAATATAATGAGGTAATTTTTGTGTTATTATGATTTGAGATTTTCTCTTTGGCAAATGTTCATTTAAGCTTCTATTACATTATAATTTAAAATTCACAGATGTTTAAGAGTTAGTGACATTAATATATTATTTCGATCTAAACGATAAGGATTTACCCCAACTATAATCTTCAGAAAAAGAAAAATTTAAAGTTAGTAAAATAAAAACCCAAAGTCATACCTTAGCTGCAAACGCAAAAAAACAGGTTAACGTAGTTGAAAACAGAAATGTCATAAAGTTTATTGTGCTGAATATTTCATCCAGATGTTCACACAGTCTAAAAACAGAATTAAAATAAATTATCTGCATAATAACCTTTATTTTTCAATGAATTCATTCAATTTCATAGATTTAGCTGCACAACAATACGAGTGACATAATTTAAAAAAAGGAAATAGGTACAATTAGGCGATGTTATTGCTAAAATCAATTTCTTTTAAAGAACTAGTAGGGTTGAGGTATTAAGATAGCAAAAGTCATAAAAAAACTACCTTAATACCTCATGTCAGTTCAAATAAAACCAGAACTCTGTTCCTATACAACTGCAGTGAGGCATGAGACAGGTTATATCTCCGAAACTGTTCATTGCTGCGTTGAAGGATGTTTTTTAGCTTCTTGATTGAAAAGGATTTAGTATCAACATATTATACATAATATAGCAAGTGTTTTTAAGCTTTTCGATTAAAAAGGATTTAGTATCAACATATTATACATAATATAGCAAGTGTTTTTAAGCTTTTCGATTAAAAAGGATTTAGTATCAACATATTATATAGCAAGTGGCGGGCAGACTTTTTCTTTGCCGATGATAACTAGCTTATAACTATGATTTTGGAAGACCATAACATATTGCTTGCAGATCTAATACTTCCCAAAGAGAGGGTCTTAAGTTGAACATTGAAAGAACAAAAAACCTGTTGAATGTCCATGTGAATGCATGTCATATCCGCTTGATTAATTAAATTAATTAAATTGTGAATACTGCACTGGAAGTTGTTGATTATTACGTATACATAGGTATGCCAAATTCCGAAAAAAATGTCTTTCATTGATTAAAACTCGAATGGATTCGGGAAGCTACGGAAAATCTTTAGGTTTTAATTAACCAGAGTCTAAAACCGCAAGTCTTTAACTAGTGCGTGATGACGCATTAAAATGAAACATGGTCGCTTCATGGGTCCTGTCATGAAAAGGCTCAGGGTCATACAGCGGGTAAGGAAGAAAGCAATTGATGGTATTATCCTGCGTGATAGAATCAGAAATGAGCAAATCCGTAGAACAACCGAAGTGGCATGGGATACAAATTGAGAAGACATACGGGACGATGCTTTCTAAATACATAGATCTTTACCCCCATTGAACCGACCATCTAGCAAAGATCGCGGAAATTCACCGGATGCGGGTGCGGGAAATTCTTTGGAAGGCCTAAATCCAGCTATGGGCGATGATAATATCCAGCGGTGAATGTAAGCTGACGCAACTATATTATGAGATAATACCAACAGACAACAGTACTTACGAAATCAATTTCTGATGCTTTTTTACAAGCTCATTGAAATTCTCGCCGTTAGATCGGTTAGGGTCGAAGTGCAACAGGTTTTCGTGAAGCAGAGAAAACTCTGCGACCAAGTAAGAACAGAATATCATTATCAAGCACGTTGTGCCAAGCAAGGAGCACATCAAGTATGACGCTGCAACAATAAACACATTTGGATTTGAGAAGACACCTAAAAAGGAATTGGTAAAAATTTGTTTCGGTTACCAGTTTTTTATGGTTTTTTACCAAAAACGTTGGGTTAGTCATTGATCTCCAAAAAGTTAAGTCCTCTGACTTTTTTTTTTTTTTTTTTGAAAGCACCTTTGCTGTGGCGGAAGGCCGTTACAGCTTCACCGGGCGGGTTTTAGGCGAGTGCGGAAGGTACTCAGCCCAAAAGCGGCCTGCTAGCGGGTACCTCGAGCGCGAGGCGAGTCCTAGGCTTCGCGTAGCGAAGCCTAGGGCAGGGGCCCCGTACTAGCGGCGCGATCGGACCGTGCCGGGTGCTGAAGGCACCCGGCCAAGAGGTCAGCCCGACTAGTGGTTGCATCGCGTAGCTCGGCGCTGCAACACAGACTGGTCTGTGCATACAGACCGATCTACGCGAGCCCCGTTCTAGTGGGCCCGATCGAAGGGGGCAGACTAGGCCTCAAGGGCGCCTCTGTAGGCTCGGACCTCGGCTTGGGCCGTCGTCCGAAGGGCGGACTGGTGAGAAGCGGCCAGGTACCTACATGTCTGTACCTGCCGAAATGATGCAAGGGTCCTCGCACTCGCCGGCGAGTGCGCTGATTCGATCTAGTGCTTGTCGGGTGTGTACTGTTGTGAGTGGTGAATTGTTTTACGAACGATGTGATTTTGTCGTCGGGATCTTCGAGAACGTTCCTCGGTCGGCGGAAACGGGCTTCGACATCTTTTTGGCACGAGTAGGTGGCGGCTTTGACTATAAGAGGATTCGTATGATTGACGGCTTTATCAAAGAAGTGTTGAGACGCTTCTTTCATAAAGCTGGCAGTCGACGGAATGTTAAGGTCGCGATGCAAATTGTCGTTACGCACATACCACGGGGCGTCCGAGGCAGAGCGTAAGAATTTGTTTTGGAGGATTTAGAGTCTTTCTAGTTCTGAGGGGCTGGCATGAGCGAACACTGGACTAGCGTAAGTCATCACGGGTCGAATACAGGCTTTTTTTTTTTTTTTCTTTTATTGGATAAACAAACAATTTCACAATACATAATTATAACAGGCTTAGACTACTAGGGTTGGTGATTGTGAAACCAACTTCGTTAACCACATATATTATACATGTACTAGTTGACAAGTGGCGTTATACAATAGTTATAATTATTATTATTATTATTATTATTTTTGCTTACGTACGAAGACAATGAAAAAAAGAAAAAGTTTCTAAAACCTAACATAGTTACTATATCTAGCTTATTACTGGCAAGGAACATGAATGTGTAGTTACAAAACGTTAATGTTTTTATTAATCTCCTTTACTCGTAGCTTGCTTAATGCGGCTTTTTTAAAGGCTGAGATGTAGTTGCGAATATGTCTATGTTATTAAAATATCTGTTATAGTTATTGGTCAGGCGAAACATGGGTGAACGTTTGCCCGCATTATTTCGGTTTTTTTTAAGTTGAATGTTTTTGTGACGCAGCACGTACGCATGTTTGGCCTGAGCGGCACATTCAAACTTATCTGATTTGTTATCTCATTACAGTCATATTTATTGTGACAAAAATCGTGTAATAGCATTGCCTGCAGTTGAAGTCTTCTGTCTTTAAGGGTGGTTAATTTATATTTTTCTAAAAGATCCGGATAAGATAAACGGTTGCGGTAACCTTTAAACTGGATGCATCGTAGGAATTTCTTTTGAAGTTTTTCGATATCATTCGAGTATTTCAAATAATATGGGTCCCATACGGGAACGGCATACTCCAACTGCGAGCGAATTAGTGACTTATACAGGTGTACATATGTAGTTGGGCGCTTAAAGTCATTGCTGGCACGCATGACAAAGCCATACATTTTGTATGCCCTGTTGCATATGCGTTCAATATGCGTATTTAATGTTAACTTGCTATCAATAGTTACCCCAAGGTCTCTTATTTCATGAACTCTCTCAAGATGAGATCCGTTTAACAAATAGTTATGTGTACTGATTATTCTTTTTTTGGTGAAGGTTATGCATTTACATTTATTTAAACTAAGTTCAAGTTTGTTAAGATGACAATACTGTGTAAAGCGATCAAGGTCTTCTTGAAACTTATGGTGGTCAGAGCTATGGTCAATGATGCGATACATTTTTAGGTCGTCTGCGTATAAAAGATAATTACATTCTTGAAAGCAATCACCAATGTCATTGATAAACAAGATAAAGAGTAATGGGCCAAGAATTGAACCCTGGGGAACACCTGAAGAAATTGAAATCGTGTCAGAATTGTGTCCACTTATGACTACTTTTTGGGTTCGGTTTGTAATATAAGATTTAAACCATCTCCATAGACTACCGCGGATTCCGTTGTATGCGATCTTTTCCAGCAAGATTTTATGGTCTACCCGATCGAAGGCCTTCCTAAAGTCAGTGTAAATACTGTCTGTCTGCTTGTTGGAATCTATGTTTTCGAATAAATCAGTTGTATACACCACAAGATTTGTAATTGTTGAACGCTTGCGTACGAAGCCGTGTTGCTGCGGGATTATATTACTATGTAATAGTGGGTATACTTTGTTGTGCACAAGCCTTTCAAAAAGTTTGGCCAAAGTGGGGAGAATAGATATGGGTCGGTAATTAGTGACCTCTTTCCTAGATCCTCCCTTGTATACTGGTGTAATTCTTGCTGATTTCCATACTTTGGGAAAAACTCCATCTGTTAAACATTTGTTATATAAAGTATGCAGTGGTTTATGTATAGCACGAGCAGTATTTTTCAGGAATATAGGAGGAATGTTGTCTACCCCTGCGCTTTTAGTGCAATCCAGAGATTCAAGCCCCTTAATTACGTCGTCAACCGTTATATGCAGATTGTGAACAATATTGCTAGTATAAGTATTTAGATCTAGGTTACAAACATCATCAACATCATACGCAGCAGGCAAATCAGAAGGTTGAAATACAGATTTAAAGAAGTCAGAAAAGAGATTGCACACCAGAATTGGGTTGTTGGCTGTTGAATCGATATAGTGCACTTGCTCAGGGATATCAGAGTGATTTTTGCGTTTATTGACGTAATACCAGAAACATTTGACGTTATCTTTGATGTAATCTTCTATTCTGTTCATATATTGGCTATAACATAATTTAGACTCCTTTTTATATCTTTTTCTATAAATTGAAAACGCCGTATAGTCTGATTCGTTTCTATATTTCTTCCATTTAATCCACGAATTATTTTTATTTTTGAATATGTGGATCAAAGATGAGGAAAACCATATTGGAAATCGTGTGCTAGAAATGACTTTAGTAGGTATATGTTTTCTTATAATTTCAAGTAATAAATCTATAAATAATTCTACCGAATCCTCGGCAGATTTATTAAGAAAAAGGCTTTCCCAGTCTGTGTTCATTAAACTTTGATTAATTAAGTCATAATCGGCATTTTTAAAACAGTATTTGGTCATTAAGTTATTTGACATAGGCTTAAATGTGCTATTATAATTTGGCATTATAACATAAAAAGGTGGATGGTGTTTATCTATAGGAACTAGTGTTACAGGTGTTAAATAGGATTTACTATCTGGAATGCTGGTAATGAACAAATCGAGCAAGCGGTCCCTATTGTTTTGAAATATATTTACCTGTGTACAATTAAACATTGACATAAAATTAACTAGATAGGACTTTGGTGTTCCCGGCAGGGATGATTGGGTAGGCATCATGTAAGTATTACGAGGAAACCATTCAATTTGAGGCAAGTTAAAGTCTCCGACCATACAGAAACCACTAAACTCCGCATCCTGCAAGTAATCACGCATGCTATTGAAGTAGTCATGATATATTTCCTTGGTTACTCGCGGTGGAATATATACTGCGCTAATTATATATCGGGATTTACCTGCGCCTAATTCAATCAACACATGATCTATCACAGGTGAGAGTATGAATGAGAGGGGCGACGTTATGCATCGCGATGACCGGAGCGAGCGCAGGACGGCCACCAGTGTGCCGCCGCCCTCGAGGCGCTTACTATCTTCTCGGTTTCGATCGCTTCGGTATACGGCGTATCGGTTGTCTATAAACTCATCGTCACCTATATCAGAATGTAACCATGTTTCTGTCAGTATGATGACGTCGTAAGTGTGCCCTAATATATTCATATAGATCGTGTTCAATTTAGTTCTCAATCCGCGGCAGTTCTGATAGTATATTGATAGTTCTTTGTTTTGATTATTGAATTTTATTTTGAATAAAATACGTAGTCATAAGAAGCACAACTCTAAATATAATATAAAACACAGGGCAATTCGATATGCACATGGTGATATGGAATGAGCATTCAAATTTGTTCGTATTACACAGTGTCATAGAAAAGTGTGTGAAACTAGTGTAACCCGCTATCGTTATCGCAGGAACCCATACTACGTAATTTATATACATAGTACGATGCATTCAATCAGAAAACAATTATTCGGTATCATGGGATTGTTAAAAAAGCAATTCAAAACCAGTAAAGTGTTGGATGCAATTGATTTACCAAATGTATTAAAATACAATCGTAAATAAAGAAGACGTGACCGGTGTAACCTTATTATACATAATATGCTATTTATAAGTTCCATGCAATACTTTACTGCTAGTTTCTTTAAAATACCTTCGAATATTGCAGAGATCCAACAAGTCAATGCCAATATATAGTAAAATAGTCCGGGAGTTTGATTTTCGTGAAGCTTGAATGTAGGAATGTTATTTAATTTTGTTAATTTCTAGGTCTGAACGTATGGCGAGCACTGGGGATGTGTCCGATTTGCGTACAAGGATGAGGCCATGTTTGACCCATACATATCTGTACCCCTGAGACTTAGCTCTTTGACGACATTCTCGAAATAATCGTTTGTTGTGTAAGGTTAAATGTTCGTTAAGATATATTTTTTGAGTTGATCCTGTGATTCCTAAGTGTTCGGTGTTAAGCCCTTTCACGGCGCGACTTGATGCTAAAACATTATCACGCATAATTCTGGTTGCAAATTTGACGATTATGTTCTTGGGACGGACGTCCTTAGGATCGGCATGGGGTACACGGTGTACTGCAATAATGTCAGATGAGACTATTTTTTGCTTTATAATTGTACCAAGGCGCAAAAAAATGTCAACAAGATTTTCATTACGCCTGTCGGGTACATTAACAATTTCGACATTGCATTCTCTAACTTGCTGTTCCATTACTATAAGCTTATTTTCAACCATTTGAATGTGATCAGGCAGGTTTTTGTTTTGTAGCTTAAGTTTTTCGAGCTCCTTTAATCGATTTTCTAGTGAGTCTTGGCGCATGTCCGTGGCACAGATAGATTTTTCTAGTTCAACTAAATGAGTATTCATGTTGGTGACTGATTCTCTCAAGTTTATATTATCCGTGCGCAGGCCATTGATAGTGGTATTCATAGTGTCTAAGGTAGTTGTTATCCTTGCGAGTGAATCGGTAATTGTTGACTCTAGAAATGACGTCATTTGGTCAATTTTTTCACCCAGTTTGTTCAGTTGGTCATTGAACTTCTGTTCTATTGTCTTCATACGCATATCGAAGTCGTCTTCCGGTTGCTTGCGTTTGCGCATATTTATGAAAATATCATCTGATGAAGGTAATGATGATGGTAAGTCTGGATTAGACGAGTATTTGGGTGGTGTGCGAGCAGTCATATTTGGCATTGTTTTGTACGACAGTGATTCACTTCAATAGTTAGGTAAATACTAGAAATAGATCTCAGACTGTTGCACTCCAATTACAATACACTTCAAGTCCAATTATTTTGCACAGTTAACACACGAATAATACGTCCACTCTTATCAACGAATGACGGTAAAATGAAAGCTTTGTAAATTGTCAACTTATTTCTAAGTGACATTTTACTCTTCCTGCCGATATAGTAGTAGAGCCTTGAAAAGTAAAAGGCTGCAGTCTGACGGACGCGTTTTATGTGAGGTTTAAAGCTCATTCTACGGTCTAAGGTGACACCTAGGTATTTGACTGTCTTCTCCCAAGGGATCGGATGGTCGTATAGGGTGATTGGTGTGAGACATCGTTTAGGATGTTTTGAAGCGAAGAAACCTCGAGTAAAGTACACTGCTGCACTTTTCTCGGGGTTTACCTCTATTCGCCACATCCTAAACCAGTCACCTAGGGATTGGGCTGCACGTTGTAGTGCCTTAATGATGTAACCGGCATGGTAGCCAGAGTGATAGAGGGCTGTGTCATCCGCAAATAGAGGTAGCTCTACTTGCGGTGACCTGGGAATGTCGTTAATGAAAATTGAAAAGAGAAGAGGAGATAGCACGGAGCCCTGAGGGACTCCAGCCCTGATGGGGCGGGGAGATGAATAGGACCCCTCTACGCGGTAGCGAAAGGTACGATTTGACAGAAAGTCTCGAAGGATGAGCACGAGACTGTCGGGCACTTTGAGTTGGTACAGCTTGTAGATCAAGCCGTTGTGCCAGACTTTGTCAAATGCTTTCGCTACATCGAAGAAGAGTGCACCGGTTACCATCGGTTCGAATCTGTTGAGGCCGTCGAGAATGTGCTCCGTTAGGCGGTGCACCTGTTCGACACAAGAGTGGGAGGCTCTGAAGCCAAACTGTTCGTTGATTAAGAGATTGTTCGAGAAAATGTAATCTCTTAGGCGGGAGACGAGAACACGCTCGTATAATTTGCCCATAGTCTTGAGGAGATTGATGGGCCTGTAGTTGGCGGGCTTGGAGCGGTCCTTGCCGGGCTTAGGGATACCTATGACGTCTGCTTCTTTCCACGCGGTTGGAAAGATGCAGTTTGCCATGGCACTATTGAAGATAGCAACCAATAGGCAAATCAGTTGGGCGGGGAGGACTCGTAAGACTCTGTTGGAGATCCGGTCCGGACCGGGAGCCTTGTTTGGACGGAAACCTTTGATGATGGTTTGCACCTCATCGGCAGTGGTGGGTGCAAGGGGGCAGGTTGGAGGGAGGGCCGAGAGACGTTCGACTTCGCTGTCCACCATACTAAGGTGGGCAGCGTCTATAGGAAGCGTGCTAGGAGAGCACTGGGCCTCTAGGCTGTCGGCCAGACATTCGGCTTTCTCTTCGTCGTCGAATACGACGGAGTTGTCGGGTCTAGAGAGAGGAGGCATAGATGTGACTATATCTGACTTGAAGGATCTCGCCAACTTCCAATAGGCTTGGTGAGATGGTGAGATCGTTTCAAGTAGGCTATCCCACTGACTTTCCCGAAGAGCCTTAATACGTTCTTCACAGATGTCCGTAAAGTGCGTAGAAGGGTTCGGTTATATTCAGTGGGATAGGAGTCATAAGCTCTGGTCGCAGCTCTCTTTGCCCTCAACAGCTCTCTCACGTCATCCGGCAAGTTCAATCTATGCCTAGGCATATCTGGAACTTGCCTAGACGAATCGCTAATAGCGGTCGTGATGTGGCTAGTGAGGGCATCGATCGCTTGGTTAGTCTCGTGAGGCGATCCTAACCTGTCTGGGATTGAGTTCAATACTGAATCGGGACTAGGTCCAAGATTGCTCTCGAGCCTGTGCCAGTCCAGTATTGTTTTCATAGATATCTAGACTAGACCAACGTCAGAGGGACCTAATTGGAGGACAACTGGGCGATGGTCAGAATCTAGGTCATGGTGGACTTCTATTGAACGAAGGCGCAGGCCTACATTCTTTAGAACCGCCATGTCCAAGATATCGGGTCTGTGGTTTACGTTAAAAGGATAGTGGGTCGGAGAAAGGGGGGCGATGATGTCAAAATTGAGGTCTTCAGCGAGATCTGCTAACTCTCTACCATTGCTGGAGGTTGTTAAGCAGTTCCACTGAGTATTTTTGCTATTGAAATCTCCGCCGAGAATGACGGAGGGTCCCATAGCAAAAAGAGCCTCATAGTCGCTCCTTAAGGGAGTCTTGTCGCCAGGTTGGTAAATGGAAGCTATTATGACTGGTTGGTGGCCGGTCATGGCTAGCCGACAGACAGAGGCCTCAACGTTTATGAGCGTGGGAGGATCGAGGGGAACGCAATGCAAGGAGCGTTTGTAATAAATTAGTGTGCCGCCACCTCTAGTGGGCCTATCGTTGCGAACTACGTTATAGTTGGCAATCATAGCACTACGAGGGAGGATGGAGGGTTTTAATAAGGTTTCTTGTACCAAAAAGATGTCGACTTGGTGCTTCATAAGGAAGAGTGATATCTCTACCTTTTGTTTTTGAAGACCAAAGGCATTAAAAAATGCGATGGTAAGGGACCGGGGTTTCGTTCTAGAGGGTGTATTATTCATGGTGAGGAAATGTTTCTAACTTTTTGGAGGAGGTCGGCGTGCTTATCTAAAAGACAAAGCATTGCGCATGGGTCTTTTTGATTCGCACGGATTTGGGCTGCTACATATCTAATTTCAGCCGGGTTGATTTGGCTGAGATTATATATGAGCATGGCATCCTGCTCGTACGGGACAATTGGCGAAGCCTTTGGGGCATTTGATCGCGGGTCACGGAGGGTGACCGGGGCATTTGTAGGAATAGAAGCCTGCTGTGCCTGAGGGGACTTAAGGACTACTGGTGGTGCCTGAGGGGCAATAATGGTGGCCTTAGGGGCCACAATGGGGGCCTTAGGGGCAACAGTAGGGGCCTTAGGGGCCATATTTGGGGCCTTAGGGGCCATATTTGGGGCCTTAGGGGCCGCCGGGAATGCTGCAGTTTGGCTTAAGGCCGGGTCATGTCAAAAGTTTATGGGAACACCAATGATATTACAAAGAAATAGATATGTTATGTTCATATTAAATTGCGTTCGCAAAACGTCACGGCGCTGCACGATGACAGTTACATAGATTAGGAATTGTAATCAAAAGGTTGTATTTGTGATAAATGAAAAAAAAATTTTACTATGTAAGTACGTAACATAAAACATACATTGGAATTATGAGAGTTACACAAGTTAGAATTTTTAACAGAAATATTTATGTACAATTTTAACAAAAAGATATTACACAATTACATCCAGTCTGATTCACTTCGTTGCTTTCGCACTATTGCAATTCACTCTTCTTTTCTAACTTCATTACAAGGAAAGCTAGAAAAACAATTGTGAATAGTAAATCTAAACACTGACGGGGTACTTACGTTTCATATTAGCTACTCCAGAACTTTAACATCACGGTTCAAACCACAGAACATGGAAAAGGGTTAGAAAGGCGATGTTGGCGGGGCAGGCACGCCACAGAGGTTATGAGCAAATGCTATTACTTCTGCCGAAACGTGAGCACTGTGATTGGTAAGCGTTCTTTGTACTCGTTTACGTGTAGTGGGACGCAAGCGGCGACATCGGTTCTCATACAATTGGCGCATGACAGCCGATCTAATCTTTTTCCATGTTCTGTGGTTCAAACTATCAAAGTACCAAATTTAATTATGAAGAATTTCATAAGAATTATTTTAAACAAATACCACTATGTGTGCTATGGTATGATGAACTGATTGATACCTAAATTGTCGCATCTGAATTTTTAATCTATTTCGTCGTCTTATCACTTACAAAGAAACTTAAAAATTAAAAAACACGTAATATAAAACAAATATTTTTATAAACTTACATGTGATCTCTTGAGATTTATTCATTTTAGCACAATAATTTGTGAAAAATCGAAATACACAAGACGGTATTTTTCAAATTTTTGTTAATCTGTCACTATGACTCGCTCTGAAGCTTGTTTGAAGCAAACTGATTGAGACATGTTACAATTGACTCAAAAAGACTTCTTAACTTAAGACGCTGACATGAGCCAAATTGAGCTCAATGAAGATTGTTTTGCTTCAAGCCTATGGCTCGTATTGTTGCCAAATTCTATGTATTTGTAATTGATCATATTTTTGACCAGGTTGCTGTTTCCAAAACACGATTCTAAAAACTTTTCTCGATAGAAAAAGATCTCAAAGTAGCCTCTGAAAATACATAAATTACCATTTTTCTCAGCAGTCCGTATAACAATGATAATAAAATTTTGCTATATTGTATATTACATGTTGCTTAAGCAAATGGCTGATTTAGATTTTTAATAAAATGGCAATTTCAAATTGCACAACGAATTTTGTTGTTTGGCACTTAGGCCCTTCTATTCCATGCGCTTTTTCTCTGTCACTCCTACGGGAATTGACAGTGATAGCTGCGGCGCGTTCCAAAGAAATTCAAAGGCGAATAAATTTGTGGGCGTGTTTATTGCTCAAGGTCATCGGCTGCAGTCAGCGTCTTAAGCCGCGAAGTAACATATCTATTTCTTTGTAATATCATTGGGGAACACTATACTTGCAGTAGTAGACCACCAATCTTACCTAGGGACAATAATCCTAGCTAGGCAAGTCTAACATTTTTTTACGAATACCACCATAAGAAATACATAATGTAGTTGGTGGTACTCGAATCTAAGTCGGCTTATGGTGGACGGTCGTTGGAGCTTATGTAATCATTTTTAGCAGCTGGCACGACCATATCTCGACATAGCCTCCTTTCGAGAACTTTTACGAATCGTGCACACCTTTTATATAGGTAGATATTTTCAAACTTCTGGATCTGAAAAGGCTTGACATTTGTGTCGATATTCACCTTTCGCTATTCCTATGTTATAATCTTCACGACCACGACTGTTAAAGAACTAAACACAGTATTCGATTATTTAAGAATTTATTGTATATTAAACCAAAAGAAAGCATTCTAACCTATTGTAGGTACTCATTTACTCTTACAGTCTGACGTCGGCTCGTTTGGTAATAGAGTGAACAACAACATAGCTCTTGAGACATGCGAGAAATATGAATCTTGGAAAGTGTCGAAAGCTTTCTGGAGATCCAAGAGTACCCCAACAGGACATCCGCCTTTGTTTAGCCAACTAGTAAGGGAAGAATTCAGTCTGAGTAAATTTTCCTTTCCAGTTTGAAAACCATACTGGTTGCTCGATACTTTATTGATCTTGTTCATAAAACTGATGAGTCTACGGTTAGAAAATCATCTGTTTTTTAATTTATGTCATAATACAAATTGGCAGTATTTATTTGAATATTTGCATACACAGGAATGTCAGTTTCTGAATGTTTATTTATTAATCCCTCAACCCCCAGGAGGCACTCGAGTGCCACGATAACAATTGATTTCAATTGTGTCTGTAATAACTCACAATCGAGCGATTAAATGTTTGTTTGGCATGTTTACTGCCAAAAATTGTAAAAAGTTGATTTAATTAATTATTTACTTACTTATTATTTACTTATTTATTTACTTACTTGTGTATATCTGGAACATGTAAGTCAAGGCGAAGACAAACCAATTCTTCGTATGATCGAAGGGGTACTTCGAAGAGAATAGGAGATCCATCTCGCATTCTTGATTGAAAACAAACTTTCGCACAAGCAGCATTATAAACGGTGGTACACAATAACCCAAAGTTTCAAAAATGGTCGAATAAGATATTCCTGTTAGTCAAAGGTAGTTAATTAGTTTACTAAAATGCTAGCTAGTAAAAATCGGTATTTACATAATGTATCGTACTAATATTGATCGATTATAGGAAAAATCAGCTGGCTGATCCATACAAGCTTTTAAGAAAAATACTAGCTAATTTCAAGAGGATTCGAAATAGGGTTATAACGAAAAGTTGCTTATGCCTCCGTTACTGCAGAAGTTCGTCAAGAAATTATTTCTTCTCTTCCGCCTCTATACAACTTTTGCGGAGTTGTAAAGGAGACTTTTTAACGAATCATAGAATAATAACGGGCGTGCAGCGACACAAGCCGACTCAAATAGACGATGGCCCTTTATTGTGGTGGAGAAATAACAACAAATATTAAGCTAAATATATTTTCCTCGCCTGAATTTGATAACTAGAAGGTAATGTTTATTTTATTTATATGTTTGTTTACTTTAGTATATGAATGCACGTATTCGAAATGAAGATTTTGTAGTTTTAATATTACTATTTTTTCTACATCCACTTTCACCTCCGATTCCGTTAACCTCCGCATCCGCAAGTATATATTACATTTTAAAGGATATTTCATTCTAAAGTTTATTAGTTGAAATCTTTTTCTAATTACTTTATTCTTGCTGTGTGAATAAGATTTGCGTACTAGACAAACTGACATTGATATTACTTATATTATAGTCTTAATGTGTCATACAAAAACTACTCTTGGTTTGGTTTAACCTTTTAGCAGAAATTCCAACTTCGTAAGAACAACTTTCTTCTTCTTAACTTGAGACGCAGTCAGGTTTCCAACTGTCCATACCGATTCTCAAAGAAAACTTTGCATTAGAAATTTAAGTATCACAAGTAAAAGTTGATGGTTTCAGCGTATTTACAAGTTTAGCGTATTTTATGTTTACGCCTTTTGGAAATTATTTTACAAAGCCTTATATTCAGATTTAAACTGCTTGAGCTGGGACTTAAACGGAATTGTAAGTAACTATTTAAAAAAAAAGTATAAAGTAAGTTAATCGGTTGTCTAATACCCCATACGACAGGGTACTTAATAGTAGCTTAATTTGGGACTTGATGGCTCTGTGTGGCCCAGTGAAGCATGTTTTAAAAAAATATAAATATATTATATTATATATTATAATACTATTATTACGGAAGTTTTAACAGATCTGGATGAAATGTATTAAATTGCATCTTTTCGCCATGAAAATATCAGCAGCAGTGGAAACATACACATAGATATTTCCACTTGAGTGTAATTAAATAATTTAACAACTTTTCTAGGATAATCCGATACTCAACGCCGTGGTTGACGAGAGGTATGCAGGTGCCTTGAAGGATGCCAAAGAAATTGACAAGAAGATTGCTGAAGGTCTGCCAGATGAATACTGTGAGAAAAAACCTTTCTTAGGTGAGTATGGATGGTGTTTTTATGTATCTATTTTAATTTATTTGATTATTATTATACACAAATGATAGTCTGGTATACAAGCAAAGTCCCGTAAAACAATTTACACAATTTTCTGCAGGATCTAGTGTGTTTCATACTGTGTTGGGATATTATGTAATCAATAATATTCTTGCCTAAACACAACTTTTTTAAAGCAATCACCTCCTCTCATTCCCAGACAAATATGAAAAGCGTTTTTCATATTATACCGATAATAAACATGTCTTTTCTAAAGCACAGGGACCCGACACCTGGACAGAGTATCACTAGCGTTGTTTTTGTGCTGTTTCTGGAGTCTTCTTGACCGAAGCGCTCAGGCTTAGAGCTCAGTCAGAGTCTAAGCAATTCCGCTTACTGGGTGACTGCTTTAACTATTAAGCTATCAAGGTATCTTTCTTGGGGATGAATTTATATAAGGTATTACGCTGTAAGCCAACGTAGATTTATTCATCAATAATTTGGGAACAAACATAAACCCAACATTTGAAAGCAATATTATATTAAAAATATTCGACAATTGTTTACGATAGCTTTATTATCTTTTACCTCTAAAGCTGTTTTTAAGCAATGAAATTCCGAAGTCATTTACGAAGTACTTTTTTAAAATTGTGTTTGCATTTTGCTTTAGCTAGTTAATGGTTTCAAAGACAATGTATGAATCTTTCAATCGGGGATGGTACATTGTTGAACCCCGAAACAATTAGCTGAATGAACAATCCATGACTGTTTGAACCAGTGCGTATATAAAAAAAACGGAATTTATCACAAGCAAAAGTTGCTTTCTTCTGCAATGATCAACAAAGTAAATATAAAAAATTATGGTTTTTGTTTTATTAATCTTTTTGATGCCAGTCTTGTTCCTCTTCCATTTTTTCATACTGCACCCAAGGCTTCATACGTATAGGATGAGACGTCAGGATTAAAACAGAATCATTAGAAGCGAATAAAAATAAAAGAATGCTTACATTGTGTCAGAATCAAAAAAGCAGGTACAGATGTTGCCCAGTTCATGACTTGTTTCTTAACGACGACCACGTCAATCATGTACCTAGTCAAAGAGGAATATTGAAAAGTAACAAATATGATCATAACAATCAACCGGAAATATTTTACTAGCGGTGATAAGTCACTGTGGAATAAATAAAGACTGTTATAATTTAGTATTCTGCTACAAAACACCAGAGGGTTGGCGAATTCAGGCGGACAATCTTTCATATTACATTCCATTTTTTACGATTCACTTTCAAGCCAATTGGTTGCAATTTGTCATCAAAGCATTCAGTCCGAGGTTTAAATATTAGTTTCGGGATCGGGCAGCTGCAACTGTGATTATAAGGTAAGCGTATTTCTATTGGGGTTCTGTAAAAAGTAAAATGAATACCCATACGATTTTCCACCTCGTGCCCTTTGGTGCCTGCTCAACAATAGAATATGACCAACTCTTCTGATGGGCATCGTGAGGGGCGTCTTAAGGTATACCGACAGAAAAAGACTTACAGACATTTATAAAGACATTCGTTCGAATAAGTAGTATCGATATGATTTGTACTTAAAAAGTTATGCATGTGGACGATAGTTAAAATAAAAGATAAATAGTTACTATTCAATGGAAACAGAAATGTACGTACAGTTGTACGGGTCCACAAGTAGTGTATTATTGGGCACTCTGTCCCACCAGTCGTTCGCTTCGCTCCCGACCGTTCGCTGCCGCTCACTCTGGTAGGACAGATTAGCCCAATAATACAATGAAACCCGTTTTGTTCGTTCTAATTCACATTTTTCATTCGCTTCCTTCGTTCGCTCAATCAAAGAGCAATAATAATTAAAAAACTAATCAACATCCAAAACAAGTTAAAAGATTTAGCTGTACGCTCCCTATATAATGTTTACACATCGTGGCATCAATCACGCATAAATAAAATTACTCTATAATAGAGTAGTCAGTTTGTTAACACTTACGCACTACAGTGGACGAGTTTGCAACCAAGCTATGAAATTTCTTAAACAGAAAGAATTATTAAAGTTGGACTGTATTTGTCCTGTATCAACGAGTAACGTTAAACGACATGGAAAGTTATTACCAAATACAATTCGTAGCATTGTTTGCGGTCCCTCTAACTGTGGAAAGACCAACCTAGTAATTAGTTTGTTGTTACACCAAGACGGACTACGTTTCCATAATTTATATGTGTATTCCAAATCTCTGTATCAACCAAAATACTTGTTTTTAGAAAAAGTATTAGAGAAGGTTGCTGACATATCTTATAACAAGTATAATCATAATAGTGAAATCTTAAGTCCACACGAAGCTTTACCTGAATCAATTATAGTATTTGACGATGTTGCATGTGAAAATCAGAATAATATCCGAGACTATTTTGCGATGGGTCGTCATAAAAACATTGACTGTTTTTATATTAATCAAACATATACTAAAATACCGAAACAATTAGTAAGAGATAATGCTAACCTTATTATATTGTTTAAACAAGACGATATTAATTTAAAACATGTTTACGATGAACATGTTGGGTCTGATATGACGTGGTCTCAGTTTCGTGAAATGTGTTCAACTGTGTGGAGTAAGCCGTATAATTATGTCGTCATTGATAAGGATTGTGATCGAAACAAAGGCTGTTACAGAATGAAATTCGACACATTCATAGTAGTTGATTAAAGGTTTCCATTATAAAGCTGCTAAATACATTACCATGAATCAGTTTTATTTTAGATGTCAAACAGAGAGGAATCTTTAACAATGGATCGGAATCTGAAGGAACAAATAGTAAAATCTGCATCGGCTGTAAAAAGAAAAATAGAACTGATAAAAGAGTTAAAAAATACCAATGATCTTGCTCTTGAAACATTGTTCAAACCAATTATGAACCCGCTGAAAGAGTTGTCAAGTAAAACTGAAGGAAAACGTCAAATAGACGATGAAATTGAGCAGGAAAAAAATGTGAAAAGAACTAAGCACACAGAAAGCGAATCATCAAATACTTCAAATGAAGATTTTGATTATTTAAAAAAGATCCACGATGGTGAAACCTCTGATAATGATGCTTGTAAAACACCTAATAAAACTCTTACTACGTCTCCCTTTGAGGATAATGAAGTCAATGATAACTCGTTTAAATCTCTTCAGTCATCGCCAAGTATTGAAAGTGATTCTTTATCTTGGTCCATGTCATCTGAAGCTATGCAAGATGTACCTTATGGTGTTAGAAATGTGAAGGGAAAACTTTTGCTTGGTAATACCCGTGTTTATGATGATAATCGCATCCTGAAAATCGGAAAACGTAGCTTGAAAAAAACTCTAGGCTTAAAGGAATTATTATATAAAAAAACACCAAATTTTGATTCTATAACAGAAGTAGACTTACAAAATTATAAACTGTTACTTATGGATACCAATGCGCACAAACGTAACTTTGATCCATCCAAACCAATCAACAGTAACAAAGGGTTTAAATATATGCATGTAATAAGACCACTGTTTAAGTTCTCCAGAAGCCACACAAGTAGTATGGAAGAACTCGCACGAGGAGATGGTGTTGATATTTTAAAAGCTGTTAAAAAGGATACTGATTTGGTTTACTGGAATGATCCAAACGAGTTAGTGGAAAGATTAAAACTGCTACTTGCGTCATGGGCAGCTGGCAATAATGGGGTACAAAATGAAATTTATTCAATAATTGAAGAATTGCATGAAGCTGGTATCATAAAAGAAATGAAATATATAAAGCTACCATCAGGAAAACTAAGCAGTATCATTGAACTGCAGAATCGGATAAGACGGCAATGAATATAGATAAATTCGGTCATCACGTTCATAAGCGTTTACGATTTTCTAACATTACTGACATTTTTACCGATGCATTAGTAAGGTCAGATGTGGGTGACTTTGATTTGAAATTATCAAGATTGAAAGGACTAAAAATTCCTGAAAAAGAAGACGAGGCTGTTAATAAAGAATATGTGGATAAATGTGTTGAAGAACTAACAAATGAAATAAAAACCATTCATAGTAATGTCAAGAATTACCTTAATAACTTAGAAAGGTTAACTACTAAAAACTTCAGTGCATTGTATTACACAAAGAAAGAAATAGATCTCATGATTGCAGGAAATTCTGCTAAAAATGAGTAAACAAGATATTGTGAATGAGCTTCACAAAGCAGCGAGAAGAAATTTCTCTCGTCGACATACAATCATTAAAGGATTAGATGATTTATGGCAAGCTGATCTTATGGATTTCCAGAAATACTCATCATTGAATAAAGGATATAATTATGTTTTAGTGGTCATTGATGCCTTTTCTAAATATGTTTGGGTTAGACCATTGAAGTCAAAATCTAAAACATGTGTTACCAAAGCAATGCATAGCATATTATCTAAATCAAAACGAAAGCCTAAACATTTACAAACAGATCATGGTAAAGAGTTTTATAACAATTCTTTCATCCAGTTAATGAAAAATTACAAAATAAACCATTATTCCACCTACTCTGTCAAAAAAGCATCTATAGTAGAAAGAGTTATAAGAACTATAAAATCAAACCTTTACAAAAAATTCAGCCTTAGTGGACGGTATCAATGGGTTCAAAGTAATTTAGAATCTGTTGTAAATCATTATAACAACACCGTGCATCGCATTACTAAATTCAAACCAGTCGGTGTAAATCATTCAAATGAGATTTTAGTTAGGTCTAACATTATCAACCAAACTCAGCAACCAAAAATAATTCGTCAAAGATCAAATTTCAAAGTTGGCGACTTTGTGCGTATAAGTAAATATAAAGGAGATTTTTATAAGGGCTATACCCCTAATTGGTCCACAGAAATTTTTCGCATAGTAAAAATTAATGAAACCAATCCCTTAACCTACCAAATAGCAGACAAACGTAATCAAACTATTCTAGGTACTTTTTACGGGTATGAGCTATTAAAAACTATGTTTCCAGACCTCTACCTTATTGAAAAAGTTATAAAGAGAAAAGGAAACAAATTTTTCGTTAAATGGTTAGGATTAAGTGATAAAGAAAATAGTTGGATTAACAAAAGAGAAATATTGGATTAAATTTGTATATAAACAAAGCGTGAACACTTGTTATGCACACTTTATTCTTATCGATGAAGGCAGGCAGTGGCATAATAAATAAGTTAATAGATCGTTTACCTTTCGAGTTACATTTACCCGGATATCAATTTTGTGGTCCCGGTACAAAACTTCGAGAACGGATACTTAAAGGTGAACGAGGGATAAATCAATTAGACAAAGCTTGCATGCACCACGATATTGCTTATATTAATAAAGATTCAGAAACTCGTCGTAAAGCAGACTTAGAACTTTTAAACATGGCTAAAAGAAGATTGTTATCGAAAGATGCGAGCAAGGGAGAAAAACTTGCATCGTGGATAGTAAAAAATGCTATGAAAGCAAAAGTTCGAGCAGGCAGTGGCATTAAATCATTTAAGAACGGAATTAAAAAAATACAATCTCAACTAAAAAAACTGAAATCCAATGATCATACTTCAGCAATAAAGTATGCTTACGCAGCGGCAAAGAAATTATTTAATAATAAGAAAAGAATACGTTTACCACGTATTATTCCTCTACCAAAGTGTGGTGGAATTTTACCGCTCATTCCTATATTCGCGGGATTGTCAGCTTTGGGTTCGCTGGCTGGAGGAGCAGCGGGTATAGCAAAAGCTGTGAATGATTCTAAGGCCGCACAAAAGACTCTCAAAGAATCTGAAAGACATAACAGAATGATGGAAGCGGTAGCTCTTGGAAAAGGATTATACATAAAACCTCATAAAAAAGGAACAGGTTTATATCTCAACCCGTCAAAAAACTAATTAGCAGGCTACCTAGACGTGCGCTCACTAATCTAGACATTTTAGATCATGCTAGTGATATTCCTTACTTTCGTGGTGTTTACATGAGAGATACTTTACCATTGAAACCTAGAAAGATAGAATGTGGAATTTTAAATTTGGATAGCAACATAAATCCTGGCACGCATTGGGTAGCCTTTGCCAAGCAAAACAATTACGTAGAATACTATGATAGTTTTGGTAATTTGAAACCACCATTAGAATTTGTCAAATATATGCATCCTTTACAAATAAATTACAATTATATAAGACATCAAGCTTTTGGTACTACAAACTGTGAGTAGTGTATTATTGGGCACTCTGTCCCACCAGTCGTTCGCTTCGCTCCCGACCGTTCGCTGCCGCTCACTCTGGTAGGACAGATTAGCCCAATAATACAATGAAACACGTTCCGCCTAATCACTCGTACATAATCTTCGAAGAATCCGTTCCGCCTGTGAATGAATGTTACGTCTATCACATTAGGTTTGAAGACCCCTGACCGGTGTGATAGAATTTCGACATCATACAAAATGTTTAATGACAATCTCGTACATAATCTGAGATAAATTACCTTAAATGTGAAATGCTTGTAAGCTACACATATTGTAATAATACTCTACATTGGTCTTATTTAATCCGATCGAATGACAAATCAACACGAACGAAGAATGACAGCGCAGGTTCGACGTCGCGATGCTTATTTACATGTCCATCCAATAAAATAAATCAACTTACTTTATACACGAGGTGATGTCTCCACTGTCCTATAACTCGAAACAAATAAATATGTTATTCGTTCTACCCGGGACTCGAACCCGCGACTTCTGGGGTAAGTGAGGGTCGCATGTCTGACACTCTATCCACTACACCACGGAGGTAGACACACATAATCTATTAATGACTTAAACAATAGATAATTATTGTACTGCAAACTAAGAAATAAAGTGTAATAAAATACTTATGTAAATTACGATAACTCATCTGACATAATTTTATTAGATAAGTAAAGATTAATTTCATTTAATATCGTAAGACTAAAACAATTTACAAACACTAAATTGATCTCATCATAAACCTCAACATTTGAGTTTCGAAAACACTGAGTTCTCGTAGAAAACTCTGACAAAGCCCCAAAGACGCTGAGTCCTTGCGTAAGGTTTCATCATGTCGAGGTCAGACCCCGGGAGCGCTGGGTTCCCGCGTAAGGTCTGAGACGAGTTTTATAGAGTATTTATAAATCAAATAACTATTTCATTTTTAACAATCACAAAATCACGAAATCACTGGGTTTTCGTAGAGGACCTTGTGAATTTATCGCTAAATAAAAAAGTTTTTACCTGACGATAAATGTTCTACTACTTGCTTTATAGTGAATATTAAGAATGACTCACCTGAGTTAACCGGATACATTAGCACTTTAAAAATAACACTACTTTCTTATCTTAAAGCTACATCAATTTACATACACTATATCAAACACACCATAAACCTCAACATTTGAGTTTCGAAAACACTGAGTTCTCGTAGAAAACTCTGACAAAGCCCCAAAGACGCTGAGTCCTTGCGTAAGGTTTCATCATGTCGAGGTCAGACCCCGGGAGCGCTGGGTTCCCGCGTAAGGTCTGAGACGAATTTCATAGAGTATATATAAATCAAATAAGTAACTATTTATTTTTTTGATAGTCACAAAATCCCGAAATCACTAGGTTTTCGTGGAAGACCTTGTGAATTTATCGCTAAAAGAAACAGAACTAATCAGACGACACGTATGTATTCACAGTTTGTTCTCTAATAGGAACTAATAAATTAATTTACAAAAATAAGTAATCGATAAAGCTGTGGCTTAATATGAGCGATGAGGGATAATATTAATGTAATGTTATAACATCTTTAATGTATATGTAAAGCAAAGTATTCGTATCATTAGAAAATTGGGTTCATGTATTTATTTTAAATATATAATGTACATTCAGTGATATGGGGATCTTTACAAAATAATTTACATAATATACAGAGCACGCTTTTGTGTAGCGTACCCTACGGAAACAGAATTAGAGCTTTAGAGGGCTTACTCGTTGTATCATAACTTCATAAGATTAGTCAACGATTAAATAAAAATAATAAATAAATATCATTGGATATTATTACTAAAACTACACGTCATTTTTCTAGTTTAAGAAGTACTACTAATCAGAGCTAAACTATAAAACAATAAACAAACTTAGACAACCATTTTTAAAAAAAAATAAACAATCACCTTCATGCACGCATAAGTTTGTATTGTGCATGAATCGAACCCTTGAATTCTAAGTAGCGTTCACTAGCAGTGAACCATTCGTTTGATGGTTTGAGATCGCTATAAGTCAAGCCATTTCTTGTTAAAATAATCACTGTTGCTATATTAACACGGCAACGTTGATATTAGATGCGCTTTCCGACGTCATCGCATTTACCTTGTGCAGCATTATGCGATAGGATTGTGTTCCACTTTACTGTTACTATGCTACACGTACATCTATATACAGTGAATATAATGTAATTAAGTTTGTTTTATGAAAATAATATAGAATTAGATTACTTGAATTTATAACATAGCAAAGGAAAAAAATGATTTTGTAGTTTTGTTTTAAGTATACATTTATTGTCAAATTGCTTCTTGTAAATATAATAAATTACTAACTAATATATATCTGGTTATTTTTTTATATAAAGTTTAAACGATATTTCGTAATATTATTTTACCTGTGAAAGATTTTCATATTTTTATTTTCTATACAATTGTGTCTACAAAACGTAGCTTCTAACTACTTATATCTTTCACTGGTACACAATTTTGTTTTTCTGCATAGCAAGCGTTTAACAATTTACATTATTACGACCAAAGTTCAATATTTTAACAAGTTAGTAATCATACTGTTGATTTGCTTGTCAAATATATTATTCTTTAATCCTATTTTATCTAGGTTACTTGCAAAAAGGTATAATCGCATAAACATATTTTTTAGAAAGTACTTTGTCTAAGGCTAAAATAATGTATCGATTTAAAATACGTTCTAATTCGTTTTTGTTTCTAATTTGAGTCGACTGGGAGTTGAACCATAAACTTTTTCATCTTCTAGTTCACCAATCACATTTACGATAGATATCGTAATTGCAGAACTAAAAATAACTGTAATAATTGAGTTTTAGGGTTTTACGCTATTTCTTATTTACCTTGGATAAATATAAAAATATTGTAACAAAGAATGTCAAGTAAGTACCTACCTAACCCTGTTTACTGTAATGAGCATAATTTAAATATATCACATTACAACTTATGCTTGGTTTTCGTTTTTTACTTTTACACACACTAATGAATACATAATATTAGTTAATATACACTAATACATTTTGATGACAATACCAATTTATGCGTATATATAGCCTAAATTTTTCATCGATTTTCATTAGCTCACAGTTGCGAAACAGTGGTCTCCAGTCTACAATTTCTATCTCTTGGACTCTTCAGGAACAAAGAAGTGATAATGTAAGTAAGTGATTTTATTTTAAACTAGTTACCACCCACGGCGTTGTTCTCGTGTATTTTTCCAGTGATTTAATGGTTTTTCTTTATTAGATTATTTTACAAGTACTTATAAAAATTGTCTTAGAAACCTCTTCAATTTCGCACCGAGTAAGCACACAGTTCCCGCAACATATGGTGTGGTCACAGTTTTTTAAATAAAATAATAATGTTTGCAACTGTTTTAGGTCGGACTCCGAGTGTGAAATTCAGAAGAAATCAACCTCAGTGCGCAAAGCCAGCAAGACCTACCGATCAGACTCAGAGTTTGAATCTGAGGTGGCGCCGAAAAAACCTACACGCGCTAGAAAAAGCAAGCGCATCATATCGGACTCGGAGAGTGAAGGCGAGTCGGCGTCCAGGAAGCCAACAGGGCGATCAAAAACTAAAAAAACATCTTCTGCTGGCAAGAAGCGTAAAACCTCAAATGAACCATTAAGGTAATTATTAAACTTTGATACTTAGTTAAATTTATTTAACAAAGTAGTTTTTTGTGAAATTCTTATGATCATAATTAGTTTGCAAGAAGTATTAATTTAATATTAATATTAAATGTAAAAGTAGATAAATAATCATTGAATTAAAAAAATTATATCTTTCAATGCAAATATTAGGTGTTAAAATATAAAATTGCCGTTTTGTATGGACGAAATCGAGGAAAGTCATTTTTAAATACTAACAATTTTTTAGTTTTTTTAAGAACGCCTGAACCGTTTTCGATGCAATTAAAGATGATAGTTAGATGGTTATAAAGCTACGCATTTTAGTATTTAAAATTCTGAAAATCAAAGTATATAATACAAATATACTTAATTGAAGCAAGAAGGTCAGCTGACACATTGTAAGGGGTCTTTTCAACGACTCCCTTTGAAGTAATAGGTACTAATATTGCATTTTTTTAGTCAAAAGTTACTTTATTTAGTTTTTGATTAAGAATTACGCAATAATATAACTATACTTAAGAGCTATAAACAAAATAAAAAGTAGGAAAATAATCGGCAATTTCATACTTTAACTTTAATAACTAATTTTATTGTAAAACAAGATAGGTATAACTTACTATTATTACTTACTTGCTAATATATACAAAAATGTTTACAGGAAAAGCAAGATTTACGAGCTCTTCGGCATCGGTAGCAGTAGAGAGGAGGAAGAAGTACCGTCTTCAACAAAGAAAATTTTGCCATCCTACTTTATCAACAGAGTGGCCAACGGGAACGAGCGTCGAACAGCACAAACGTCTGGTAACTATTACGTAGACCTGAAAATATATGAATCTTCGGACGCAATAGACATCGAACCAGCGAACCTATGGAAGAAAGCGCTGGTACGAATTAAATTTCAAACCAGCGAGGAGTCCGACCAGTGGCGCGGCATTCAGAATTTAGTTAAAAGCGCAAACTCGTTATTTAAGAGCGAGCCACATTTGTATGTAGACAAATAAGTTTTAGTTGTTTTAAGACCTACTATTAATTGGGCAATACCTTTGATATAACTATAAATATTAAGGTATCTCTAGGTAACTGTTTTTTAAAACCTTAATCCTTTATAATTACATCTTATTCTTGTATTGAGCATAGGTAATTTACTTTGGGGTTATTTTTAATTAGTAATAATTAATTAGGTAACTGCTATTATAGCCTAATTCCTTTTCATATTAGCACTTAATTACAGATTTAGTAATACATAATTAATTTTTATTTTATATTACTACTACTTAGAATGTCATACTGTTCACTTTGTAACGTTACAGTAGATAGGAAACGATGGACAGGACATGTGCGTAGCAACACACATAAAAATAATAGTACTGTTCCTATTGGTGACAACGTACAGTTAATTAAGTCTGCTTTCAAGGGTCGTATAGCGAGTTATAGAGTTGAAGCTTTAAGCGATGAGGCAAGAAACTCACCTCAGTTATTTTTAAATAACATTAAAGAACAAATTAGATCACTAATGAGCCGTTCGTTACAAATACATACGTGTATTAAAGTAAACTTTGAATTTTTTTGTAATTTCCTTGTGATTAAAAGTGAACCATGTGTAGAAACAATGAAATCATTTAGCACAAAAAATTCTAATTTTTATTTTAATTACGATTTTGATACATTGTACGCAAATGTCGAATGTGAGTTATTAAAAAAACTCGAAGATTTCGAAGAAAAAGATAGTGGGTGGACTTTTTTAAGTACTTCACATCTAGAAGTCAATGTAAATAAATATCAACCTCTTAGTGGGTCGGGTTTTATATCTTTACCTAAATTCATTCAAAGTAAAAAAGCATGTTTAAATATCAAAAATAAGGATGAATATTGTTTTTTGTGGTGTGTGACTGCAGCCTTATACCCTGCTACTAAACACCCGGAACGGGTTTCTTCGTACCCACACTTTCGAGACGTTTTAAACGTGAAAGGTATTTCATTTCCAGTAAACTTTACGGGCTTAGCTGTTTTTGAGAGAAATAATCCAAACCTTAGCATTAATGTTTATGGAATTAATAATGGTAAAAGTATTATCGGTCCACTTTATAAATCTGAGGTCAATTCCAAGAGCGCTAAACGCATTCATTTGCTGCTTCTTGAAAATAATACTTCAACCCATTACTGTTTGATTAAAGATTTACCTCGACTTGTGAGATCTCAGGTGACTAAACACCACGGAAAGATTTATCTTTGTGAAAGTTGTTTGCTATTCTTTCCTAACTCAGATCAACGCGAAAATCACCTGTGCGGAGGAGTTGTAACTGTGTTACCCGATAAAGGTTCAGTTATTCAGTTCAAAAATTTTGAAAGGAAACAAAACGTTCCTTTTGCCATTTATGCTGATTTTGAGACAATGTTGGAACCAGTGCAACACAGTGATAGCCAACCAAATACATCAAACACTTTTTATTTACAGCGACACGTACCAGTTGCATTTGCGTATAATATCGTTTCCACAGTCGATGAGAGTTATAATCGCTTTGTCTCTCATCGCGGTAAAGATTGCGTTGCTAAATTCATAAACTTGTTGCAGAAAGATGTCATTCACATATACGACAAACTTAAACAAAATATACCGATGGTGTTTACAAAACAGGATGCAATTGAATTTGAGAAAGCTAGTCGTTGTCATATTTGTGAACACTTTTTGTGGGGATACAAAGTTAGAGATCATTGTCATATGACAGGACGTTATCGTGGTGCTGCTCATCGTCACTGTAATCTTCAGTTTAAACTTCCAAAATTCATTCCAATTTTTTTCCATAACCTTTCTGGTTACGACTGTCACCTTTTTATAAAAGAATTGGGGGAAACTCCTGGAAAAATTAACATTTTACCTAAAACGAAAGAAAAATATATATCTTTCTCTAAATTTATACACGTGAATAAAGACGAGTATGTACAGATACGTTTTTTAGATTCTTACCATTTTTTAGGAACAAGCTTAGACAAACTAGCTAAAACAATGGAAGAAGATGATTTTACTAGTCTGAAATCCCATTTTCCTGACGACGAGCAGTTTCGCTTATTAACGCGAAAAGGTGTGTATCCTTATGACTATATGACTAATTGGGATTGTTATAAGGAAACATTATTACCAATGAAAAAAAACTTTTTTAACTCTATAACTAACGAAAGTATTTCCGATTCTGATTATAAACATGCACAGAGTGTTTGGTTAAAATTTAATATAAAAAATTTAGGGGAGTATACTGATTTATACTTGAAAACAGACGTTCTTTTGTTAACTGATATATTTCAAAGTTTTCGAAAAACATGCAAAAAGCATTATAAATTAGATCCAGCATTTTACATAACAGCGCCTAGTTTATCGTTCGACGCAATGTTACTTAAAACAGGAGTGCAACTCGAGCTTATCACAGACTTAGCTATCATACGAATGATTCAAGATGGGATCAGAGGAGGTGTGTGCGTGTGTGTACATCGTTCGGCTACAGCTAACCATAAATATATGTCTAATTACAACAAATCGAAACCCGATTCTTATATAGCATACTTAGATTGCAATAACTTGTATGGATACAGTATGTGTCAATCATTACCATTTTCTAACTTTCGATTTTTAGATAATAACGAGATAGCTCTATTAGACATACAAAGTATTGATGATGACGCAGACTGGGGATTTATACTCGAAGTTGATCTGTTGTACCCTGAATACTTACATCGTGAACATAACGACTTACCATTTTGCCCTGAAAAATGTATCCCACCTGGTGGTAAAACAAAAAAGCTAATTCCAAACTTATATAATAAATATAATTATATAATTCATTATGTTCATTTAAAAAAATGTATGGAGCATGGATTAATCTTACGTAAAATTCACCGAGTCATTACATTTAGACAAAGCCAATATTTAAAACGCTATATTGAACTGAACACGGAATTGCGTCAAAAAGCGAAGAGTGCTTTTGAACAAGACTTTTTTAAGCTTTTAAATAATAGCGTATTTGGTAAAACATTAGAAAATACTGAAAAACGTGTAAATGTTCAGTTAGTAAACCAATGGGAAGACTCGAACAATACGACGAAAAAGTCTACGCAAGCAGTGAAATTAATAGCTAATCCTTATTTCCACAGTTCTACTGTATTTACAGAAAATTTAGTTGCGATACAATTAAAACCAAACCAAATAGTTTTGGATAAACCAATCTACATTGGTTTTACTGTTTTAGAATTATCTAAATCTCATATGTATAATTTTCATTATAACATCGTTAAACCATTTTATAAGGAAAACGTGCGTCTATGTTATACGGATACGGATTCACTTATTTATGTTATAGATACTAAAGATTTTTATTTAGACTTAAAAAAATACTTTTTAAGTTACATAGACAGCAGCAATTATGACATAAATAATGTATTCAATATTCCACAACAAAACAAAAAAATCCCAGGTTTGTTCAAGGATGAGATGGGTGGAAAAATTATAACAGATTTTGTTGGATTGCGATCCAAATTGTATTGTATAAAATCAGAAGACAAAGTCACTAAAAAGGCGAAAGGGGTCAAGTCATGTGTAATTCGTGATTTGAAAATGTTTGACTATGAGAGTGTACTGTTGAATAAAAATGTTATACGAAAAAAAAACATATTGTTTAAATCAATTAAACACCAAATATTTACGCAAAGCGTTAATAAAGTTGCGCTATCTGCTAATGATGATAAACGTTTGATTTCGCATAATAACATAGAGACCAAAGCATGGGGTAGTGTTTCATTTTTAAAAAATATGTAACAGTTACCTAGATAATATACAACTTGTTATTAGATTAGATTAGTAAAGTTATTTAAGTTATGATAAGTTAATATAAGTATTCTGTAATAAATGTCTTATTATCAAATCATTTTATTTCATTTATCTCTTTAAACCTTATCATTCCCTTTTAGGAAGTTGAGCTGTAGATTTGTTGAACCGAATTAACATTTATTTCATAATTTTGTGAATAGTTTGGTAAATATACATTCACAGTAAAATCAAATTCTAATGAAAAAAAGTCTACTTGTGACTTGATGTGGTTTTTATGTTCTGCTTCTATTTGTGTGTACCTATGAGTGATTTCTTATATTGTTATCTAAATATACATGATGTTAATGCAAATCTTGGTCTACCTAATATTAATAAAAAAATAAAAATAAAATACTTAGAGTATTGTTATAAGTGTTAAACACAATAAGTGTGAAAGAGGCGAAAGGTATAAAAATATGAGTAAGCAAACATCAATACCTACTACATTATAATAGGCTAACATCGATGCTCAGATTTTATAGCTGACATAGACAAAATCAAGTTGTGACTTGATTTTATGCACCAGCTGATAGGTATAGGTAACTCAATACTTAGCGTATTGTTGCAATAAGTGTGAATGAAATGCAAATCGAAGGCGAAAGGTAAAAAATACAAATAAGCTAAATACTAACTACTTGGTGTAAATAGGCACTATTCATTCCTTAGCTAGATTTGATAGAAGTCGCACTCGTTTCACATATTTTTATTAGTCACTTTAAAAACTTCGTTTTGCTAAAAAACACTATGGTAAGTTACTTTTCTACATCTTACACTTTATCACTAACCATTCGTTTCTTTGTTATACTTGTATTTTAATGTAACTAATTTTATTATCTTTCTACAGGCTTCGGAACTCCATAATATCGCCTCCATTTCGGACGAAGACTGCTCGCCTACTTGTAATCCTCAAGAATTTTCGGACCCCTATCAATACGCTCAAGATCCACTGTTGGGATTTACTCAAGAATTCTTAAAAGTGAAATCTCATCAAGAAGCAAACCACAAAGGTCAACAACGGTGTCAAACAAAAGTTAAGCGGAGGCGAAATAATGCTGCTGAATCTTCTACCAGAAAGCGAAATAGAGCTCAATCATTTGTAGTGAAAAGTGTTCCAAGCAAGGGTCGACGATTAATAAAAATAGAAATTTTAGACTTGTCTAGTTCGCAATCTGAAATTAGTGATTGTGTACAGGATGACAGTGTGTTCTTGAGTTCGCAATACATAGTAAAAGATGACAATGATGAAATAATGAATCAAACCGAAAACCTCATAAATAATATTTCGAAAAAAATTTGTGGATACAGTTATAATAACTATTTTTAAGTTTTTAGTATGTAAAACTAGTTTTATTATTTGTAACATTAACTAACTAATTAAAAACATGTTTAATGTACTTCCTGAGTTTTATTCAAATATCCAAAACTATTTTAATTTAGTATTGAAATAGGTTGAGAAATAAAAAGCAGAAATTATTTTTGAGTTAGTTATATTATAAAAATTAATATATTAAATACGTAATACAAAAAAAAAACACATTTTAATAGGAAAGGTAGATACAAAGCTTGTGTATTCATAAATAAATTAAATTGTATGTTTATTTATAGAACACCACTTTTTGATACATAGTACATTTTTTAGAGCACATATTTTACTATGAGACAAACAATTAAACATATTTTTAGCAAACAATTCATTTAAAATATTTAAATTTGGTATACCCGTATAACTTACATCTAAAATATTTTTATGTCCACATAAATCTTCCACCCACTTAATTTTTTCTTCACCTTTTACGATTATTTTCTTGTCTATCAAAAAAGGTTTTATAATTCTATGAAATTCTCTAAAGTCTATATAACCTTCGCTCCAGCGATAACCCCTATTCCTTTCTATCCAATGAACATGTTTTTTTTCTTCATCACTCAGTGCAGAATATGGATATGGAGGTTTTATTAAAAATATATGGGTGTACTCCAGAGTGGCTATTGCCATTTCCTTAACCAAGAATACATTATCCTTGTTTTTGAACCCTTGTAAATCCACGATTATTGTATGATTATTCATGATAGTTTCTTCACTATATTGCTCAAGGGCTTGTACTCAAATATACAATCATTTAAGATCAAGCAGTAAGCAGCTGTCTGGTCAGGTATTTCTTGATCAGTTTCTATTTCAACTCTCACGTCAATAGATCCTTTCAACGTTTCGTGTTGTCGTGAACAGTCAATAACAAACATAGGAGCAACGTCTTTAAATTCTTTTAGATTCATTAAGGGCTCTGATCGACGTCCGTGATACGACTGTTGAAATCTCGTGTATTGCTCGTATAATAAAGTAAATTTATCATCTGCAAAACTAACATTTAACCCTTCGTATGGATAATATGACGAATTCAAAAATACTCTTACATCACGTACGTGACAATGATCAAATTCAGCCATTGATAATTGACTGTTATGTTTTCGATTTGTTTGTAAAGCAACTACAATAAATCGTGGCTTCTCGATTTGAGATGAAGTTTTAATAGACCATGTATGCTTTCGTGTTTTAGGTAGTAATGGGTATTCATACAAATCCCAACTACGAAATGCTAATGGGATAGGTCTATCTTTCTCTAAGTATTTTAATAAATTTATTCTTTCACGATCGGACACTTTAACATGAGGCACTCTCCAAATAATTTTGCTAATTATAATATTATCCAGTACCTCTCCTGTGTTTAACTTAATCGCATTCAAATTCGTGTTGCTTCTTAAAAGCACTAACTCGTGTTTACAATTCATTATAATTTTTTCATAATCTTCTGCAAAGCCTAATATTTTGTTTAAAGGAATGGACACAGAAAATGATCCACCACCTGCATTACTTGTACCCTTTGTTGACCACCCCCAAACTCGAGCATATTTTGATTCGTTTTCATTTAAGGATAGATAAGACTTTAATGTGGTAGTCACACCTGCATTTTTAATTTTATCTATTTCTATTCCATTCAATTCGTATCGAATATCTTGAAATAAGAATAATGCAGGATTATTTATGAAATGTACATTTGATACTTTTTCTTTAGTAGTGCTATTGAATATGTTCACTTCTCCCTCGATATATAAACTGCTGAGTGAGGGTAGCACGTACAGGTCTTGTTGATTAATAGGAATTCTTATTTCGTCATTCTTGTTGAAACTTGTCACGTATGGTTTGTACGAGTGATACTCAAAACTTTCAATACTGTTGTCGTATGATGTTTGTTGAGATATATCGTCACCGGAAATATGAATTGCTGTAAAGGACAAACCACAAATTTTCAGGAGAGCCAAAAAACGATATCATTTTTTTTAAATTTGTTATATATTTTGAGTTTGTAATGCTATTGAAATGACAACTACAGCAAAGTTTCTTTGCATTTAAAGCTCTATTACGTAAGTTTATTAAAAATGTTCTAATCTTTATAGTTTTAAAAATAGACTTTCCCTTACGTTATTTTTTTTGTTTTAAATGTCACTAACACTAACTTTTTTTCAAAATGAAAAAATGAGATTTAATGTAAGTCCTTAGAAAACTTTACTCGTGTTAATGTAAGAAACACTAAATTGGGCATTAGAGTTACTCTATTCGAAGTGTTTAAAGGAAAATGACACTTAAATCTAAGAAATTAAAGTTTAATTGGCTACTTCCAACAAAAGTTTAAGAAATTATTGTAGTAACTACGATCTGTCGACTGATTTTCTCTTCATACCATAAAGAATAAAATTACTGTGTCAAAATCATATTTTTATTTTTTTCTTTCAAAATAAAAAAAAAACAAAAACACAGCCTTACAATAAATGGCTTTTCTTAAAAACAAATAGGATCATCTCTAAAAACAAAAAGTATTTACTCCGTACGTAATTTTAATATAAAATACCTGTGTTCTGATATTTATTTATTTATTATTATTTATAATGGGTCTCAGGGATGGTGTATATAGTAAACACACCTAAACCTAAGCAAAATGGCATTTTTCTAGAAATATTATTAAAATAATTATGGTAAGACAGCCTCTTTCAGTAGGAAGCTTAATTAACAACAAAAAAAAGTCCTCTAATACAATACTAGGTACATTTCACTTCAATAGCATAACCATTTTTATATAAAAAATACTTAAAACGTAATCAATCATATTTTCAAGGCAACAGTTTAAACAACTGAGTATTACAGAAATAATTAAAGAAGTACAATTTTTTTTGACAACTATAACAAAATAAATCTTTTTCTTTAGGTAATCAAATATCCTCATCGAAATTGTTTACTTGTCTCTGCCTTTTCCTCTTCCTCTTCCTCTTCTTGTCCCTCTCCCTCTTCCCTTTCGCACTTGCTCTGGTACTCTTTTTCCCTTTTCATCGTCATTATCAATTATCTTTGGTACATTTTTCTTTGGTCTCTCATGTATTACTTCCTTATTTTCCTTCAATTCTTTGATGTTTTCGATTCCTATTTGTCTTACCTTTTCAAAGTCTTTGTCTAATTTCTGTGGTGTAATTTTTTTTTGTTTCTTCGGTGTTGTTTCTGGCCTTTGTTTCAATTCTTCAGTGTTTTTTCTTTTTCTTTTATTATCTGGTATGTTTTCATCTTCTTGCGTCACCTCAACAGTTTCTTCTTCGTTGTCACTTACAGTGTCAATGACTTGTGAATCATAGGGAAGTGTTAGATAGTCTTTGTGGTAAATTTTGGGGATAGTTCCATCTTCACACAATTTCTTTAGGTCTTTGTATTTAAGTTGAGAAATAGGAAGTCTTGTTGGATATAACTTTGTTGACATTTCGTCACAATTTTCGATTTGACTTACATTTCGATTGGACTTACCCTTTCCTACTCCTTTTCCTTTAGACCTTATTTTTTTTCGTTTCTCTGCAAGTTTCAACGGGATCTCATATGGTTTTCCATCTTCTTTCATCGTATATTTTACTTCCATTATATTTAAGTTTTGTTTTTTAAATGTAGCAACTCTGAGTTCCTTTATTTTTAAATCTTTGTTTGATAACGTCTCAGGAGTAAATATTTCATTAGCTTTTATCAGCCAATGGATAAAATCAGTATGATCCAACACGTTTACTTCATATGGATGAGGTGTTTTTCTAGCGGTTTGCATAAAAGTAGGCCATTGTGTTGGACTCCAAACAATAATTTTTCGGACTTCACGTTCGATAACACTGTGCATGCTATCTACTGGCATATAAGTGTGGCCAGGCAACAGATAATTTATTTGTATGACTTCTAAATTTATCGAAGTTTCTAAGAAGTTTCTTAAAACAGATAAGATTACTTTGTTTTTGTTTTGTCCGCTGCATGAGTCACAGTACAATATTAAATATTTAATCCCTCTGCTGTCAACTTTTTCCAAATATTTATGCAAACAAGTACCAATTTCGGCACTACCGCGCTTGCCATCAGCTTCCCCCCATGTATAACAGTAACCGTTTTGAGTTCTTGATTCGTACACTGTAAAGTTGTACACGGTGTATTTTCGACTATAGTATAAAATCATACTATCTCCATGTGGTGTGTTGAGTACTTTTTGAAGATCAAAACTGGCTGTTAAAACAGTTTTACTTAAGAGATTTCTATGAATTTCACATCGTTTGTAGGTTGCTTCTTTTTCATTTTTGTGAATTTTATACTCCTCTATATCTTTCAATGTCTTATCCTCTATATTCTCATATTTTGTGCAAAATTTACACTTATCTTTTTTAGGAATATGGAATGCAATGTTATATTCACTCCGAAATAGATTAGTAAATAATCGTTCACTCAAAATATTATCTTTTTCATTGTTTTCACAGTGCTTTTTGTAGAGTCTATACAAGTTTGACAGGTTTTTAAATTCTTGTGGGAGGTATAATCTGGTCGAGTTTTTTCGATTGTAATGTGATGGTAAAACGGGTAAGGTTTCTATGTAGTCTTTAGCATATTTTTTTGTAGTCTCATCATACTTATTAACTGCATTACGTCTACGTTGATCTTGTTGAGATATTCCTTCTTGAGTCTTAGCAGCGTTATATAATAAATACGTCTGTGAAATATCTAAACTGTAAAGTAAAAATTTTTGGCATACTTGTCTTTTGCCTTCGCCTTCATTTATATAGTACTCATAAGTTTGGCTGCGGCGGCTAATAACAGCGTCAGTTTTTTTCCTTTTTATTGCCTTACGTCTAGAGCAATGTACAATAAATTCTTTTTTTTGTTGGTCGTTTAAACTCCAAAAGTAATTAAATAAACATTGTCTCCTTTCTTCCGGGATTTCGAAACATTTTTTTAAACATTTGTCTTCCTTGCAAGGATTTTCTTTCATTCTTCTTGGTTCTTTAATTTTCCCTGATGAAGTTTCGTAAGTCAAGCCTTTTTCTTTTAATTCTTTCCTTTTTTTAATCTTATTTTCTCGCTTATGTTTTTTGATAGATAGTGGTGTTTCTGTTGTCTTATCTTTGTTTTTCTTTTGTTTTTGTTTTTTCAGCTTTTTCTTTTTTCTTCGTTTCTCTTCGTCTATTAAATCGTCGCTATCAAAATCCTTCGGAGACCAAAGATCGGAACTTCCATCAGAATAATCACCAACATCTTCTGGCAACATAAAATCAATACAAGATTTAGTAAACTTTGAAGCTGCATTAGCATTACAGATTATTAAATCCCTTTTTTCTGTACATGAAACAGTTTCAGGTGTAGAATAAGTGTCCTCAACGGGGACGTTAACGTATTTATTGCAGATGTCTTCTTCTGTCTCAAGCATAGATCCAACATCATCACAGTGTGCGTTAAGGTTAACAGTGCAATTTATTTCTATCTTTGTTTTAGGTGTGGATTCAGCTTGTTCTGCGGGCACATTGTGGTAATCGGTGCAGCTTGTTTCTTCCTTTTTTTCAGGAGTAATTTCAGCATATTCAGCGGACGCATCGACATCAACGATCCAGCTTTGTTCTTCCATTGTTTCAGGTACAGGTTCAACATCTTCATCGAACGCGTTAAAGTAACCACTGCAGCTTGTTTCTTCCTTTTTTTCAGGCGTAGGTTCAGCATCTTTAGCGTAATCACTGCAGCTTTTTTTTTCGTTTGTTTCAGATGTAAGTTCAACATTTTCAAACGGCTTGTTGATGTCTTTGCTACCTGCTCCGATGCTCTTTTCGAATGTAGTAGATCCATCGTTTTCATTAAGTGAATCAATGACATCTGTAAGGTAAAATATTATTCATTAAATACAAAAAAAAATTGTGTAGTGACGATCTGTAAGTTCCCATTTTTTTTTTATTATTTTAAAAATATTATTCTTACGATTATCGACGACCTCTATATCAGTTACAACACGTAAATCAAAAAAAATGCTTTGATCATTGCTAGCAGCTGTGACGTTATCTTCTGAAATGAAAATAAAAAATTCAATGTAAAAAAACCAATTCATTTTAGTAGTAGCCTACTAAGTTATTAATTACCCAGTAATTTTAAAGCTAGTTTATTCTAATTTTATATTAACTAAGATTTATTATAATAACCAGATACTTAAATGATTAATTTCTGAATGAACTGTTATCTGTAACATTGCTAGTAAAAAATTAATAAATTTAAAAACTATACGGACCTGAACTCGACAGTTTTTCTAACAGTTCGACTGTTATTTTTTCCTCAAATTCCTTTAAAGCAGGGTGTTTAATATTCTTGTTTATTGTGGTTTCTATATCTTCAGACAATTTAGATGCTCTTGGGTTTGGGGTACTTTGACATTCGGGAATCTTGAAGCTAGTTTTTTTAATAATTTTATCAGAAATAACGGTTATCTTTTTAGATAAATTTATACTAGATGTTTCCTTGCCGCTGTACTCAGATGTGCTATTTTCACAGGTCAAATTTGCTACTGTTGGTGTTAGAAAGTTTGATACATTTTCTATTTCAAATTCTGTATCAGAATAGCTATTATCAATTATGCTATTTGTGCTGTCACTCGAACTCGATCTCTTATCTTGTTCTTGGCTTTTATTTGTAATTTGTTTCCTGCAAAAGCAATAAATTGTATTTAGTGTTAATTCTAATAAGAAGGTAAGTACCTAATTATTGTACTGAAACAATTGTTCATTTTAATAAAACGAACTCGGTACGTATGTTAGTTATTATTATTATGTTAGTTCTATGTCGTTCCAGCGATCCTTAATTAATATGAGATATTTTTTATTTTAAACTTCTGCTGAATTCTGCAAAAAAATAAGCAACGAGTTAATCGAAATATGGTAGTAGTAGTAACAGCCTATAATCATCCCTCTGCAGGGAAAAGGCAACCATCATTGAAGTCAAGTTACCACAGCAATGATGGGTGTACTGGCATAATCACCACGTTTGCCAAATGCGGGTTGGTAATCACAAACCCGAGCAACGAACGAAAATTCGAAACTTTTTTGTTGCCCGACCCGGGATTCGAACCTGGGACCCCGAGATCTTGGCCCGGTATTTAAACCACTAGACCAACGGGGCGAAATATATCTATAGATTAATTTGTTTATCAGTATGCTCGTGCCGAATTCATCAGCAAACCTAATTTAAGTAATTGAGCCCAACGCCTACGTTGCAATACCTACCTACACGGATCCTTAATTTCCCTTTACCTATGGCCACATAGGTACCCAGGAAGCGAAAAAGCTGGAACATTACGTTTTTGTATCGCTCCCAGTCAAGCATGGTAGGAACAAGTGGGAAATAGTAAATTACACTCACCGATTCCGGGCTATCTCACGTTTCTTCAAATTCAAAAGCTTGGTTTTTCGTGCTAATAACGAATTCAAAGTGTTAATATCATTTTCGTCATTCATATTGACCCCTTACATCTAATACCTGCACTCTAAATAGTCACAAACACTTCACGTAATTATTTCACAATACTTTTGTCGCTCAAATACCGCACGTGTCAAGGATTAACAATACACTAAATGAATCTAAACAAACAAACACGTCGCCGCGCGCCGCTTGCTTTGGCGCTTCATTGTCAGGCCGGGCGATGATTCGCGCGCAAAATGTCTCACTCTAACGCGTGGTGGCAGTGGTACAGAGAGAAAAGGAAAACAATATATTCCCTGTTTCCATTTTAAAGTAAACTATTGTTCTAGGAGTAGATGTTTTCAAATAAGTAATGTAAGCATCATTTACTGAATAGAAATAATAGTAAACTTAAAGTAAGGGTCCAGGTGACTATTTAGCTTCTCTAAAATATTTAATGTAAAGGACAAAAATAGTTTTTTCATTTATTTATCCTTGCTGTAAAGGTTACATTTTAATTGAATATCGTAAAAAGTTTAGCGTAATTGACTTATTTTTTTTTATCATCAGCCTGTCGACATTAACATCAACTGTTTATTTTTAATTTCTTTAAAATACTTAATGGAAGAGACAAAGTTGAGTTCAAAGCATGAGAAGAATAATGTAAACGGACATATGTTTTTTACAGATACCTTTTCAACAATCAACTTTCTCGGACTTTTGGGGGTAAAATGTTTTTATGACAGTTAGGTTAGGGGACACTAGATCACCTGATGGTAAGCAAAGCTGTAGTCTAAAATGGAGTGCGCTAGCCTAAAAGGAACGTATTCACTCTTGACTTGAAGGCGCCCAGATTATATTTGTCAGGAAACAGAGTTTACGGAATATCTACCATGTAGCGGTAGCGCTTATTTAAAATATAATTTAACGTTCACTACTACGGGAATTTTGTAACTTATTTTAATTTAAAAGACTCCTAGCAACACCAGATTCCTTTACATTAATTTGTTGAAAAAATAAACGTTAAAATTTATTTATGAGACTAATGTAAGGAACAGTTTTGTAGAAGTTCAGTAGCTTAGCTAATGTAAAAAACAAATTTACTATGTTAGTGTGTTTACAGTAAAAAGCTACAAAATAAATACTACGTTACATGAATCAAGAATTCTACACAGTTCTTACACGTACTATGCATTACTTTTTAAGTTTATTTTTTACTAAATCAGTTGATGTAAAGTACATCATTTTTAAAGATATCTAAATTCTAAATATACTATTGAATAGAGCGGAAAATTTGCAATCGAACTGTATATAAAACTCAATTTCGACAAATTGTCCTTTACATTAATTCATATTTCCGGTGACGATATTTAAGATATTCATTATATTAAACCAATTAGCTTCAGGAATTCCTTGTTAGTTTTGGTAAGCTTCTTTTTCTTTTGAAGTGGTGCGCCCTTGTGAGATGTCCCTTTTGTAATGATTTGTGTACCTGACGTGGATGGGTTTTTATTGAAATTTATCATTTTCTCTTGAAGTGTAAATATAGTTGCACTTCTTCTCCACGTAAATTTATCTCTTTATTATCAGCGTCCAACAGTCTTATATTAATAGCGTTGATAGAATTTTGATTGACAGGAAAATAAATCAGATTTTTGGGAATTTCAATTATTCTATAGCCAGGTGGTACATTCGGCACAAATTCGTAAATTATGTGACTAGATTTTCCGTTAACAAATGATCCACTAACTACATCGCATTCGATCCGCACGATAGTAGTTGACAGAATGCTTACAGGATATTCTGAATCGGTACTTATATTTGCGTTTATTCTTTTCATTCCAAAACCTAAAATTTTACCTAGTGAGCCGCTTCTATTGAAATGAACATCTTTGGAGCAAAACATATGTGTTTTTAATGTGTTATTATTGCAAGTTAGTTTTAGTACAGTGTTCTCGATGTTGCTTTTTAAATAATCACAAATATCTTGAAGCTCATAAGACCCTTCAGGTATTTCGATGATTTCATTTTCACCATAGTAAAATTTATTGTTTCGTTCATCTATGTTAGGAATAGAATTGAACGTTGAAAAATATAAAAGACCACACTCATAGTCTCCTCGAAGTTCTAAAGTTGGGGAATAGTTGGTTGTCAAGGAAGCCCCACTCCCAGTTATGGACACAGTGAAAGACATTATTATACTGATATATTTATTTAAACCATTCATTATATAAATGCTTTTCCCAATAATTTCTTAAAAATTTTAGACACAAATGACCACAGTTTGTAGTACCAAAAGCTTGATGTCTTATATAATTGTAATTTATTTGTAAAGGATGCATATATTTGACAAATTCTAATGGTGGTTTCAAATTACCAAAACTATCATAGTATTCTACGTAATTGTTTTGCTTGGCAAAGGCTACCCAATGCGTGCCAGGATTTATGTTGCTATCCAAATTTAAAATTCCACATTCTATCTTTCTAGGTTTCAATGGTAAAGTATCTCTCATGTAAACACCACGAAAGTAAGGAATATCACTAGCATGATCTAAAATGTCTAGATTAGTGAGCGCACGTCTAGGTAGCCTGCTAATTAGTTTTTTGACGGGTTGAGATATAAACCTGTTCCTTTTTTATGAGGTTTTATGTATAATCCTTTTCCAAGAGCTACCGCTTCCATCATTCTGTTATGTCTTTCAGATTCTTTGAGAGTCTTTTGTGCGGCCTTAGAATCATTCACAGCTTTTGCTATACCCGCTGCTCCTCCAGCCAGCGAACCCAAAGCTGACAATCCCGCGAATATAGGAATGAGCGGTAAAATTCCACCACACTTTGGTAGAGGAATAATACGTGGTAAACGTATTCTTTTCTTATTATTAAATAATTTCTTTGCCGCTGCGTAAGCATACTTTATTGCTGAAGTATGATCATTGGATTTCAGTTTTTTTAGTTGAGATTGTATTTTTTTAATTCCGTTCTTAAATGATTTAATGCCACTGCCTGCTCGAACTTTTGCTTTCATAGCATTTTTTACTATCCACGATGCAAGTTTTTCTCCCTTGCTCGCATCTTTCGATAACAATCTTCTTTTAGCCATGTTTAAAAGTTCTAAGTCTGCTTTACGACGAGTTTCTGAATCTTTATTAATATAAGCAATATCGTGGTGCATGCAAGCTTTGTCTAATTGATTTATCCCTCGTTCACCTTTAAGTATCCGTTCTCGAAGTTTTGTACCGGGACCACAAAATTGATATCCGGGTAAATGTAACTCGAAAGGTAAACGATCTATTAACTTATTTATTATGCCACTGCCTGCCTTCATCGATAAGAATAAAGTGTGCATAACAAGTGTTCACGCTTTGTTTATATACAAATTTAATCCAATATTTCTCTTTTGTTAATCCAACTATTTTCTTTTTCTATTAACGAAAAATTTGTTTCCTTTTCTCTTTATAACTTTTTCAATAAGGTAGAGGTCTGGAAACATAGTTTTTAATAGCTCATACCCGTAAAAAGTACCTAGAATAGTTTGATTACGTTTGTCTGCTATTTGGTAGGTTAAGGGATTGGTTTCATTAATTTTTACTATGCGAAAAATTTCTGTGGACCAATTAGGGGTATAGCCCTTATAAAAATCTCCTTTATATTTACTTATACGCACAAAGTCGCCAACTTTGAAATTTGATCTTTGACGAATTATTTTTGGTTGCTGAGTTTGGTTGATAATGTTAGACCTAACTAAAATCTCATTTGAATGATTTACACCGACTGGTTTGAATTTAGTAATGCGATGCACGGTGTTGTTATAATGATTTACAACAGATTCTAAATTACTTTGAACCCATTGATACCGTCCACTAAGGCTGAATTTTTTGTAAAGGTTTGATTTTATAGTTCTTATAACTCTTTCTACTATAGATGCTTTTTTGACAGAGTAGGTGGAATAATGGTTTATTTTGTAATTTTTCATTAACTGGATGAAAGAATTGTTATAAAACTCTTTACCATGATCTGTTTGTAAATGTTTAGGCTTTCGTTTTGATTTAGATAATATGCTATGCATTGCTTTGGTAACACATGTTTTAGATTTTGACTTCAATGGTCTAACCCAAACATATTTAGAAAAGGCATCAATGACCACTAAAACATAATTATATCCTTTATTCAATGATGAGTATTTCTGGAAATCCATAAGATCAGCTTGCCATAAATCATCTAATCCTTTAATGATTGTATGTCGACGAGAGAAATTTCTTCTCGCTGCTTTGTGAAGCTCATTCACAATATCTTGTTTACTCATTTTTAGCAGAATTTCCTGCAATCATGAGATCTATTTCTTTCTTTGTGTAATACAATGCACTGAAGTTTTTAGTAGTTAACCTTTCTAAGTTATTAAGGTAATTCTTGACATTACTATGAATGGTTTTTATTTCATTTGTTAGTTCTTCAACACATTTATCCACATATTCTTTATTAACAGCCTCGTCTTCTTTTTCAGGAATTTTTAGTCCTTTCAATCTTGATAATTTCAAATCAAAGTCACCCACATCTGACCTTACTAATGCATCGGTAAAAATGTCAGTAATGTTAGAAAATCGTAAACGCTTATGAACGTGATGACCGAATTTATCTATATTCATTGCCGTCTTATCCGATTCTGCAGTTCAATGATACTGCTTAGTTTTCCTGATGGTAGCTTTATATATTTCATTTCTTTTATGATACCAGCTTCATGCAATTCTTCAATTATTGAATAAATTTCATTTTGTACCCCATTATTGCCAGCTGCCCATGACGCAAGTAGCAGTTTTAATCTTTCCACTAACTCGTTTGGATCATTCCAGTAAACCAAATCAGTATCCTTTTTAACAGCTTTTAAAATATCAACACCATCTCCTCGTGCGAGTTCTTCCATACTACTTGTGTGGCTTCTGGAGAACTTAAACAGTGGTCTTATTACATGCATATATTTAAACCCTTTGTTACTGTTGATTGGTTTGGATGGATCAAAGTTACGTTTGTGCGCATTGGTATCCATAAGTAACAGTTTATAATTTTGTAAGTCTACTTCTGTTATAGAATCAAAATTTGGTGTTTTTTTATATAATAATTCCTTTAAGCCTAGAGTTTTTTTCAAGCTACGTTTTCCGATTTTCAGGATGCGATTATCATCATAAACACGGGTATTACCAAGCAAAAGTTTTCCCTTCACATTTCTAACACCATAAGGTACATCTTGCATAGCTTCAGATGACATGGACCAAGATAAAGAATCACTTTCAATACTTGGCGATGACTGAAGAGATTTAAACGAGTTATCATTGACTTCATTATCCTCAAAGGGAGACGTAGTAAGAGTTTTATTAGGTGTTTTACAAGCATCATTATCAGAGGTTTCACCATCGTGGATCTTTTTTAAATAATCAAAATCTTCATTTGAAGTATTTGATGATTCGCTTTCTGTGTGCTTAGTTCTTTTCACATTTTTTTCCTGCTCAATTTCATCGTCTATTTGACGTTTTCCTTCAGTTTTACTTGACAACTCTTTCAGCGGGTTCATAATTGGTTTGAACAATGTTTCAAGAGCAAGATCATTGGTATTTTTTAACTCTTTTATCAGTTCTATTTTTCTTTTTACAGCCGATGCAGATTTTACTATTTGTTCCTTCAGATTCCGATCCATTGTTAAAGATTCCTCTCTGTTTGACATCTAAAATAAAACTGATTCATGGTAATGTATTTAGCAGCTTTATAATGGAAACCTTTAATCAACTACTATGAATGTGTCGAATTTCATTCTGTAACAGACTTTGTTTCGATCACAATCCTTATCAATGACGACATAATTATACGGCTTACTCCACACAGTTGAACACATTTCACGAAACTGAGACCACGTCATATCAGACCCAACATGTTCATCGTAAACATGTTTTAAATTAATATCGTCTTGTTTAAACAATATAATAAGGTTAGCATTATCTCTTACTAATTGTTTCGGTATTTTAGTATATGTTTGATTAATATAAAAACAGTCAATGTTTTTATGACGACCCATCGCAAAATAGTCTCGGATATTATTCTGATTTTCACATGCAACATCGTCAAATACTATAATTGATTCAGGTAAAGCTTCGTGTGGACTTAAGATTTCACTATTATGATTATACTTGTTATAAGATATGTCAGCAACCTTCTCTAATACTTTTTCTAAAAACAAGTATTTTGGTTGATACAGAGATTTGGAATACACATATAAATTATGGAAACGTAGTCCGTCTTGGTGTAACAACAAACTAATTACTAGGTTGGTCTTTCCACAGTTAGAGGGACCGCAAACAATGCTACGAATTGTATTTGGTAATAACTTTCCATGTCGTTTAACGTTACTCGTTGATACAGGACAAATACAGTCCAACTTTAATAATTCTTTCTGTTTAAGAAATTTCATAGCTTGGTTGCAAACTCGTCCACTGTAGTGCGTAAGTGTTAACAAACTGACTACTCTATTATAGAGTAATTTTATTTATGCGTGATTGATGCCACGATGTGTAAACATTATATAGGGAGCGTACAGCTAAATCTTTTAACTTGTTTTGGATGTTGATTAGTTTTTTAATTATTATTGCTCTTTGATTGAGCGAACGAAGGAAGCGAATGAAAAATGTGAATTAGAACGAACAAAACGGGTTTCATTGTATTATTGGGCTAATCTGTCCTACCAGAGTGAGCGGCAGCGAACGGTCGGGAGCGAAGCGAACGACTGGTGGGACAGAGTGCCCAATAATACACTACTACTGTGGTCATTTGTGTCTAAAATTTTTAAGAAATTATTGGGAAAAGCATTTATATAATGAATGGTTTAAATAAATATATCAGTATAATAATGTCTTTCACTGTGTCCATAACTGGGAGTGGGGCTTCCTTGACAACCAACTATTCCCCAACTTTAGAACTTCGAGGAGACTATGAGTGTGGTCTTTTATATTTTTCAACGTTCAATTCTATTCCTAACATAGATGAACGAAACAATAAATTTTACTATGGTGAAAATGAAATCATCGAAATACCTGAAGGGTCTTATGAGCTTCAAGATATTTGTGATTATTTAAAAAGCAACATCGAGAACACTGTACTAAAACTAACTTGCAATAATAACACATTAAAAACACATATGTTTTGCTCCAAAGATGTTCATTTCAATAGAAGCGGCTCACTAGGTAAAATTTTAGGTTTTGGAATGAAAAGAATAAACGCAAATATAAGTACCGATTCAGAATATCCTGTAAGCATTCTGTCAACTACTATCGTGCGGATCGAATGCGATGTAGTTAGTGGATCATTTGTTAACGGAAAATCTAGTCACATAATTTACGAATTTGTGCCGAATGTACCACCTGGCTATAGAATAATTGAAATTCCCAAAAATCTGATTTATTTTCCTGTCAATCAAAATTCTATCAACGCTATTAATATAAGACTGTTGGACGCTGATAATAAAGAGATAAATTTACGTGGAGAAGAAGTGCAACTATATTTACACTTCAAGAGAAAATGATAAATTTCAATAAAAACCCATCCACGTCAGGTACACAAATCATTACAAAAGGGACATCTCACAAGGGCGCACCACTTCAAAAGAAAAAGAAGCTTACCAAAACTAACAAGGAATTCCTGAAGCTAATTGGTTTAATATAATGAATATCTTAAATATATCTCAACAAACATCATACGACAACAGTATTGAAAGTTTTGAGTATCACTCGTACAAACCATACGTGACAAGTTTCAACAAGAATGACGAAATAAGAATTCCTATTAATCAACAAGACCTGTACGTGCTACCCTCACTCAGCAGTTTATATATCGAGGGAGAAGTGAACATATTCAATAGCACTACTAAAGAAAAAGTATCAAATGTACATTTCATAAATAATCCTGCATTATTCTTATTTCAAGATATTCGATACGAATTGAATGGAATAGAAATAGATAAAATTAAAAATGCAGGTGTGACTACCACATTAAAGTCTTATCTATCCTTAAATGAAAACGAATCAAAATATGCTCGAGTTTGGGGGTGGTCAACAAAGGGTACAAGTAATGCAGGTGGTGGATCATTTTCTGTGTCCATTCCTTTAAACAAAATATTAGGCTTTGCAGAAGATTATGAAAAAATTATAATGAATTGTAAACACGAGTTAGTGCTTTTAAGAAGCAACACGAATTTGAATGCGATTAAGTTAAACACAGGAGAGGTACTGGATAATATTATAATTAGCAAAATTATTTGGAGAGTGCCTCATGTTAAAGTGTCCGATCGTGAAAGAATAAATTTATTAAAATACTTAGAGAAAGATAGACCTATCCCATTAGCATTTCGTAGTTGGGATTTGTATGAATACCCATTACTACCTAAAACACGAAAGCATACATGGTCTATTAAAACTTCATCTCAAATCGAGAAGCCACGATTTATTGTAGTTGCTTTACAAACAAATCGAAAACATAACAGTCAATTATCAATGGCTGAATTTGATCATTGTCACGTACGTGATGTAAGAGTATTTTTGAATTCGTCATATTATCCATACGAAGGGTTAAATGTTAGTTTTGCAGATGATAAATTTACTTTATTATACGAGCAATACACGAGATTTCAACAGTCGTATCACGGACGTCGATCAGAGCCCTTAATGAATCTAAAAGAATTTAAAGACGTTGCTCCTATGTTTGTTATTGACTGTTCACGACAACACGAAACGTTGAAAGGATCTATTGACGTGAGAGTTGAAATAGAAACTGATCAAGAAATACCTGACCAGACAGCTGCTTACTGCTTGATCTTAAATGATTGTATATTTGAGTACAAGCCCTTGAGCAATATAGTGAAGAAACTATCATGAATAATCATACAATAATCGTGGATTTACAAGGGTTCAAAAACAAGGATAATGTATTCTTGGTTAAGGAAATGGCAATAGCCACTCTGGAGTACACCCATATATTTTTAATAAAACCTCCATATCCATATTCTGCACTGAGTGATGAAGAAAAAAAACATGTTCATTGGATAGAAAGGAATAGGGGTTATCGCTGGAGCGAAGGTTATATAGACTTTAGAGAATTTCATAGAATTATAAAACCTTTTTTGATAGACAAGAAAATAATCGTAAAAGGTGAAGAAAAAATTAAGTGGGTGGAAGATTTATGTGGACATAAAAATATTTTAGATGTAAGTTATACGGGTATACCAAATTTAAATATTTTAAATGAATTGTTTGCTAAAAATATGTTTAATTGTTTGTCTCATAGTAAAATATGTGCTCTAAAAAATGTACTATGTATCAAAAAGTGGTGTTCTATAAATAAACATACAATTTAATTTATTTATGAATACACAAGCTTTGTATCTACCTTTCCTATTAAAATGTGTTTTTTTTTTGTATTACGTATTTAATATATTTTTATAATATAACTAACTCAAAAATAATTTCTGCTTTTTATTTCTCAACCTATTTCAATACTAAATTAAAATAGTTTTGGATATTTGAATAAAACTCAGGAAGTACATTAAACATGTTTTTAATTAGTTAGTTAATGTTACAAATAATAAAACTAGTTTTACATACTAAAAACTTAAAAATAGTTATTATAACTGTATCCACAAATTTTTTTCGAAATATTATTTATGAGGTTTTCGGTTTGATTCATTATTTCATCATTGTCATCTTTTACTATGTATTGCGAACTCAAGAACACACTGTCATCCTGTACACAATCACTAATTTCAGATTGCGAACTAGACAAGTCTAAAATTTCTATTTTTATTAATCGTCGACCCTTGCTTGGAACACTTTTCACTACAAATGATTGAGCTCTATTTCGCTTTCTGGTAGAAGATTCAGCAGCATTATTTCGCCTCCGCTTAACTTTTGTTTGACACCGTTGTTGACCTTTGTGGTTTGCTTCTTGATGAGATTTCACTTTTAAGAATTCTTGAGTAAATCCCAACAGTGGATCTTGAGCGTATTGATAGGGGTCCGAAAATTCTTGAGGATTACAAGTAGGCGAGCAGTCTTCGTCCGAAATGGAGGCGATATTATGGAGTTCCGAAGCCTGTAGAAAGATAATAAAATTAGTTACATTAAAATACAAGTACAACAAAGAAACGAATGGTTAGTGATAAAGTGTAAGATGTAGAAAAGTAACTTACCATAGTGTTTTTTAGCAAAACGAAGTTTTTAAAGTGACTAATAAAAATATGTGAAACGAGTGCGACTTCTATCAAATCTAGCTAAGGAATGAATAGTGCCTATTTACACCAAGTAGTTAGTATTTAGCTTATTTGTATTTTTTACCTTTCGCCTTCGATTTGCATTTCATTCACACTTATTGCAACAATACGCTAAGTATTGAGTTACCTATACCTATCAGCTGGTGCATAAAATCAAGTCACAACTTGATTTTGTCTATGTCAGCTATAAAATCTGAGCATCGATGTTAGCCTATTATAATGTAGTAGGTATTGATGTTTGCTTACTCATATTTTTATACCTTTCGCCTCTTTCACACTTATTGTGTTTAACACTTATAACAATACTCTAAGTATTTTATTTTTATTTTTTTATTAATATTAGGTAGACCAAGATTTGCATTAACATCATGTATATTTAGATAACAATATAAGAAATCACTCATAGGTACACACAAATAGAAGCAGAACATAAAAACCACATCAAGTCACAAGTAGACTTTTTTTCATTAGAATTTGATTTTACTGTGAATGTATATTTACCAAACTATTCACAAAATTATGAAATAAATGTTAATTCGGTTCAACAAATCTACAGCTCAACTTCCTAAAAGGGAATGATAAGGTTTAAAGAGATAAATGAAATAAAATGATTTGATAATAAGACATTTATTACAGAATACTTATATTAACTTATCATAACTTAAATAACTTTACTAATCTAATCTAATAACAAGTTGTATATTATCTAGGTAACTGTTACATATTTTTTAAAAATGAAACACTACCCCATGCTTTGGTCTCTATGTTATTATGCGAAATCAAACGTTTATCATCATTAGCAGATAGCGCAACTTTATTAACGCTTTGCGTAAATATTTGGTGTTTAATTGATTTAAACAATATGTTTTTTTTTCGTATAACATTTTTATTCAACAGTACACTCTCATAGTCAAACATTTTCAAATCACGAATTACACATGACTTGACCCCTTTCGCCTTTTTAGTGACTTTGTCTTCTGATTTTATACAATACAATTTGGATCGCAATCCAACAAAATCTGTTATAATTTTTCCACCCATCTCATCCTTGAACAAACCAGGGATTTTTTTGTTTTGTTGTGGAATATTGAATACATTATTTATGTCATAATTGCTGCTGTCTATGTAACTTAAAAAGTATTTTTTTAAGTCTAAATAAAAATCTTTAGTATCTATAACATAAATAAGTGAATCCGTATCCGTATAACATAGACGCACGTTTTCCTTATAAAATGGTTTAACGATGTTATAATGAAAATTATACATATGAGATTTAGATAATTCTAAAACAGTAAAACCAATGTAGATTGGTTTATCCAAAACTATTTGGTTTGGTTTTAATTGTATCGCAACTAAATTTTCTGTAAATACAGTAGAACTGTGGAAATAAGGATTAGCTATTAATTTCACTGCTTGCGTAGACTTTTTCGTCGTATTGTTCGAGTCTTCCCATTGGTTTACTAACTGAACATTTACACGTTTTTCAGTATTTTCTAATGTTTTACCAAATACGCTATTATTTAAAAGCTTAAAAAAGTCTTGTTCAAAAGCACTCTTCGCTTTTTGACGCAATTCCGTGTTCAGTTCAATATAGCGTTTTAAATATTGGCTTTGTCTAAATGTAATGACTCGGTGAATTTTACGTAAGATTAATCCATGCTCCATACATTTTTTTAAATGAACATAATGAATTATATAATTATATTTATTATATAAGTTTGGAATTAGCTTTTTTGTTTTACCACCAGGTGGGATACATTTTTCAGGGCAAAATGGTAAGTCGTTATGTTCACGATGTAAGTATTCAGGGTACAACAGATCAACTTCGAGTATAAATCCCCAGTCTGCGTCATCATCAATACTTTGTATGTCTAATAGAGCTATCTCGTTATTATCTAAAAATCGAAAGTTAGAAAATGGTAATGATTGACACATACTGTATCCATACAAGTTATTGCAATCTAAGTATGCTATATAAGAATCGGGTTTCGATTTGTTGTAATTAGACATATATTTATGGTTAGCTGTAGCCGAACGATGTACACACACGCACACACCTCCTCTGATCCCATCTTGAATCATTCGTATGATAGCTAAGTCTGTGATAAGCTCGAGTTGCACTCCTGTTTTAAGTAACATTGCGTCGAACGATAAACTAGGCGCTGTTATGTAAAATGCTGGATCTAATTTATAATGCTTTTTGCATGTTTTTCGAAAACTTTGAAATATATCAGTTAACAAAAGAACGTCTGTTTTCAAGTATAAATCAGTATACTCCCCTAAATTTTTTATATTAAATTTTAACCAAACACTCTGTGCATGTTTATAATCAGAATCGGAAATACTTTCGTTAGTTATAGAGTTAAAAAAGTTTTTTTTCATTGGTAATAATGTTTCCTTATAACAATCCCAATTAGTCATATAGTCATAAGGATACACACCTTTTCGCGTTAATAAGCGAAACTGCTCGTCGTCAGGAAAATGGGATTTCAGACTAGTAAAATCATCTTCTTCCATTGTTTTAGCTAGTTTGTCTAAGCTTGTTCCTAAAAAATGGTAAGAATCTAAAAAACGTATCTGTACATACTCGTCTTTATTCACGTGTATAAATTTAGAGAAAGATATATATTTTTCTTTCGTTTTAGGTAAAATGTTAATTTTTCCAGGAGTTTCCCCCAATTCTTTTATAAAAAGGTGACAGTCGTAACCAGAAAGGTTATGGAAAAAAATTGGAATGAATTTTGGAAGTTTAAACTGAAGATTACAGTGACGATGAGCAGCACCACGATAACGTCCTGTCATATGACAATGATCTCTAACTTTGTATCCCCACAAAAAGTGTTCACAAATATGACAACGACTAGCTTTCTCAAATTCAATTGCATCCTGTTTTGTAAACACCATCGGTATATTTTGTTTAAGTTTGTCGTATATGTGAATGACATCTTTCTGCAACAAGTTTATGAATTTAGCAACGCAATCTTTACCGCGATGAGAGACAAAGCGATTATAACTCTCATCGACTGTGGAAACGATATTATACGCAAATGCAACTGGTACGTGTCGCTGTAAATAAAAAGTGTTTGATGTATTTGGTTGGCTATCACTGTGTTGCACTGGTTCCAACATTGTCTCAAAATCAGCATAAATGGCAAAAGGAACGTTTTGTTTCCTTTCAAAATTTTTGAACTGAATAACTGAACCTTTATCGGGTAACACAGTTACAACTCCTCCGCACAGGTGATTTTCGCGTTGATCTGAGTTAGGAAAGAATAGCAAACAACTTTCACAAAGATAAATCTTTCCGTGGTGTTTAGTCACCTGAGATCTCACAAGTCGAGGTAAATCTTTAATCAAACAGTAATGGGTTGAAGTATTATTTTCAAGAAGCAGCAAATGAATGCGTTTAGCGCTCTTGGAATTGACCTCAGATTTATAAAGTGGACCGATAATACTTTTACCATTATTAATTCCATAAACATTAATGCTAAGGTTTGGATTATTTCTCTCAAAAACAGCTAAGCCCGTAAAGTTTACTGGAAATGAAATACCTTTCACGTTTAAAACGTCTCGAAAGTGTGGGTACGAAGAAACCCGTTCCGGGTGTTTAGTAGCAGGGTATAAGGCTGCAGTCACACACCACAAAAAACAATATTCATCCTTATTTTTGATATTTAAACATGCTTTTTTACTTTGAATGAATTTAGGTAAAGATATAAAACCCGACCCACTAAGAGGTTGATATTTATTTACATTGACTTCTAGATGTGAAGTACTTAAAAAAGTCCACCCACTATCTTTTTCTTCGAAATCTTCGAGTTTTTTTAATAACTCACATTCGACATTTGCGTACAATGTATCAAAATCGTAATTAAAATAAAAATTAGAATTTTTTGTGCTAAATGATTTCATTGTTTCTACACATGGTTCACTTTTAATCACAAGGAAATTACAAAAAAATTCAAAGTTTACTTTAATACACGTATGTATTTGTAACGAACGGCTCATTAGTGATCTAATTTGTTCTTTAATGTTATTTAAAAATAACTGAGGTGAGTTTCTTGCCTCATCGCTTAAAGCTTCAACTCTATAACTCGCTATACGACCCTTGAAAGCAGACTTAATTAACTGTACGTTGTCACCAATAGGAACAGTACTATTATTTTTATGTGTGTTGCTACGCACATGTCCTGTCCATCGTTTCCTATCTACTGTAACGTTACAAAGTGAACAGTATGACATTCTAAGTAGTAGTAATATAAAATAAAAATTAATTATGTATTACTAAATCTGTAATTAAGTGCTAATATGAAAAGGAATTAGGCTATAATAGCAGTTACCTAATTAATTATTACTAATTAAAAATAACCCCAAAGTAAATTACCTATGCTCAATACAAGAATAAGATGTAATTATAAAGGATTAAGGTTTTAAAAAACAGTTACCTAGAGATACCTTAATATTTATAGTTATATCAAAGGTATTGCCCAATTAATAGTAGGTCTTAAAACAACTAAAACTTATTTGTCTACATACAAATGTGGCTCGCTCTTAAATAACGAGTTTGCGCTTTTAACTAAATTCTGAATGCCGCGCCACTGGTCGGACTCCTCGCTGGTTTGAAATTTAATTCGTACCAGCGCTTTCTTCCATAGGTTCGCTGGTTCGATGTCTATTGCGTCCGAAGATTCATATATTTTCAGGTCTACGTAATAGTTACCAGACGTTTGTGCTGTTCGACGCTCGTTCCCGTTGGCCACTCTGTTGATAAAGTAGGATGGCAAAATTTTCTTTGTTGAAGACGGTACTTCTTCCTCCTCTCTACTGCTACCGATGCCGAAGAGCTCGTAAATCTTGCTTTTCCTGTAAACATTTTTGTATATATTAGCAAGTAAGTAATAATAGTAAGTTATACCTATCTTGTTTTACAATAAAATTAGTTATTAAAGTTAAAGTATGAAATTGCCGATTATTTTCCTACTTTTTATTTTGTTTATAGCTCTTAAGTATAGTTATATTATTGCGTAATTCTTAATCAAAAACTAAATAAAGTAACTTTTGACTAAAAAAATGCAATATTAGTACCTATTACTTCAAAGGGAGTCGTTGAAAAGACCCCTTACAATGTGTCAGCTGACCTTCTTGCTTCAATTAAGTATATTTGTATTATATACTTTGATTTTCAGAATTTTAAATACTAAAATGCGTAGCTTTATAACCATCTAACTATCATCTTTAATTGCATCGAAAACGGTTCAGGCGTTCTTAAAAAAACTAAAAAATTGTTAGTATTTAAAAATGACTTTCCTCGATTTCGTCCATACAAAACGGCAATTTTATATTTTAACACCTAATATTTGCATTGAAAGATATAATTTTTTTAATTCAATGATTATTTATCTACTTTTACATTTAATATTAATATTAAATTAATACTTCTTGCAAACTAATTATGATCATAAGAATTTCACAAAAAACTACTTTGTTAAATAAATTTAACTAAGTATCAAAGTTTAATAATTACCTTAATGGTTCATTTGAGGTTTTACGCTTCTTGCCAGCAGAAGATGTTTTTTTAGTTTTTGATCGCCCTGTTGGCTTCCTGGACGCCGACTCGCCTTCACTCTCCGAGTCCGATATGATGCGCTTGCTTTTTCTAGCGCGTGTAGGTTTTTTCGGCGCCACCTCAGATTCAAACTCTGAGTCTGATCGGTAGGTCTTGCTGGCTTTGCGCACTGAGGTTGATTTCTTCTGAATTTCACACTCGGAGTCCGACCTAAAACAGTTGCAAACATTATTATTTTATTTAAAAAACTGTGACCACACCATATGTTGCGGGAACTGTGTGCTTACTCGGTGCGAAATTGAAGAGGTTTCTAAGACAATTTTTATAAGTACTTGTAAAATAATCTAATAAAGAAAAACCATTAAATCACTGGAAAAATACACGAGAACAACGCCGTGGGTGGTAACTAGTTTAAAATAAAATCACTTACTTACATTATCACTTCTTTGTTCCTGAAGAGTCCAAGAGATAGAAATTGTAGACTGGAGACCACTGTTTCGCAACTGTGAGCTAATGAAAATCGATGAAAAATTTAGGCTATATATACGCATAAATTGGTATTGTCATCAAAATGTATTAGTGTATATTAACTAATATTATGTATTCATTAGTGTGTGTAAAAGTAAAAAACGAAAACCAAGCATAAGTTGTAATGTGATATATTTAAATTATGCTCATTACAGTAAACAGGGTTAGGTAGGTACTTACTTGACATTCTTTGTTACAATATTTTTATATTTATCCAAGGTAAATAAGAAATAGCGTAAAACCCTAAAACTCAATTATTACAGTTATTTTTAGTTCTGCAATTACGATATCTATCGTAAATGTGATTGGTGAACTAGAAGATGAAAAAGTTTATGGTTCAACTCCCAGTCGACTCAAATTAGAAACAAAAACGAATTAGAACGTATTTTAAATCGATACATTATTTTAGCCTTAGACAAAGTACTTTCTAAAAAATATGTTTATGCGATTATACCTTTTTGCAAGTAACCTAGATAAAATAGGATTAAAGAATAATATATTTGACAAGCAAATCAACAGTATGATTACTAACTTGTTAAAATATTGAACTTTGGTCGTAATAATGTAAATTGTTAAACGCTTGCTATGCAGAAAAACAAAATTGTGTACCAGTGAAAGATATAAGTAGTTAGAAGCTACGTTTTGTAGACACAATTGTATAGAAAATAAAAATATGAAAATCTTTCACAGGTAAAATAATATTACGAAATATCGTTTAAACTTTATATAAAAAAATAACCAGATATATATTAGTTAGTAATTTATTATATTTACAAGAAGCAATTTGACAATAAATGTATACTTAAAACAAAACTACAAAATCATTTTTTTCCTTTGCTATGTTATAAATTCAAGTAATCTAATTCTATATTATTTTCATAAAACAAACTTAATTACATTATATTCACTGTATATAGGTGTACGTGTAGCATAGTAACAGTAAAGTGGAACACAATCCTATCGCATAATGCTGCACAAGGTAAATGCGATGACGTCGGAAAGCGCATCTAATATCAACGTTGCCGTGTTAATATAGCAACAGTGATTATTTTAACAAGAAATGGCTTGACTTATAGCGATCTCAAACCATCAAACGAATGGTTCACTGCTAGTGAACGCTACTTAGAATTCAAGGGTTCGATTCATGCACAATACAAACTTATGCGTGCATGAAGGTGATTGTTTATTTTTTTTTAAAAATGGTTGTCTAAGTTTGTTTATTGTTTTATAGTTTAGCTCTGATTAGTAGTACTTCTTAAACTAGAAAAATGACGTGTAGTTTTAGTAATAATATCCAATGATATTTATTTATTATTTTTATTTAATCGTTGACTAATCTTATGAAGTTATGATACAACGAGTAAGCCCTCTAAAGCTCTAATTCTGTTTCCGTAGGGTACGCTACACAAAAGCGTGCTCTGTATATTATGTAAATTATTTTGTAAAGATCCCCATATCACTGAATGTACATTATATATTTAAAATAAATACATGAACCCAATTTTCTAATGATACGAATACTTTGCTTTACATATACATTAAAGATGTTATAACATTACATTAATATTATCCCTCATCGCTCATATTAAGCCACAGCTTTATCGATTACTTATTTTTGTAAATTAATTTATTAGTTCCTATTAGAGAACAAACTGTGAATACATACGTGTCGTCTGATTAGTTCTGTTTCTTTTAGCGATAAATTCACAAGGTCTTCCACGAAAACCTAGTGATTTCGGGATTTTGTGACTATCAAAAAAATAAATAGTTACTTATTTGATTTATATATACTCTATGAAATTCGTCTCAGACCTTACGCGGGAACCCAGCGCTCCCGGGGTCTGACCTCGACATGATGAAACCTTACGCAAGGACTCAGCGTCTTTGGGGCTTTGTCAGAGTTTTCTACGAGAACTCAGTGTTTTCGAAACTCAAATGTTGAGGTTTATGGTGTGTTTGATATAGTGTATGTAAATTGATGTAGCTTTAAGATAAGAAAGTAGTGTTATTTTTAAAGTGCTAATGTATCCGGTTAACTCAGGTGAGTCATTCTTAATATTCACTATAAAGCAAGTAGTAGAACATTTATCGTCAGGTAAAAACTTTTTTATTTAGCGATAAATTCACAAGGTCCTCTACGAAAACCCAGTGATTTCGTGATTTTGTGATTGTTAAAAATGAAATAGTTATTTGATTTATAAATACTCTATAAAACTCGTCTCAGACCTTACGCGGGAACCCAGCGCTCCCGGGGTCTGACCTCGACATGATGAAACCTTACGCAAGGACTCAGCGTCTTTGGGGCTTTGTCAGAGTTTTCTACGAGAACTCAGTGTTTTCGAAACTCAAATGTTGAGGTTTATGATGAGATCAATTTAGTGTTTGTAAATTGTTTTAGTCTTACGATATTAAATGAAATTAATCTTTACTTATCTAATAAAATTATGTCAGATGAGTTATCGTAATTTACATAAGTATTTTATTACACTTTATTTCTTAGTTTGCAGTACAATAATTATCTATTGTTTAAGTCATTAATAGATTATGTGTGTCTACCTCCGTGGTGTAGTGGATAGAGTGTCAGACATGCGACCCTCACTTACCCCAGAAGTCGCGGGTTCGAGTCCCGGGTAGAACGAATAACATATTTATTTGTTTCGAGTTATAGGACAGTGGAGACATCACCTCGTGTATAAAGTAAGTTGATTTATTTTATTGGATGGACATGTAAATAAGCATCGCGACGTCGAACCTGCGCTGTCATTCTTCGTTCGTGTTGATTTGTCATTCGATCGGATTAAATAAGACCAATGTAGAGTATTATTACAATATGTGTAGCTTACAAGCATTTCACATTTAAGGTAATTTATCTCAGATTATGTACGAGATTGTCATTAAACATTTTGTATGATGTCGAAATTCTATCACACCGGTCAGGGGTCTTCAAACCTAATGTGATAGACGTAACATTCATTCACAGGCGGAACGGATTCTTCGAAGATTATGTACGAGTGATTAGGCGGAACGTGTTTCATTGTATTATTGGGCTAATCTGTCCTACCAGAGTGAGCGGCAGCGAACGGTCGGGAGCGAAGCGAACGACTGGTGGGACAGAGTGCCCAATAATACACTACTTCCACAATCTAAAAACTTTTCTTGCAAACATTTCTAAAGTTCATATCTAGGTATATGATTTGTCCGTTCATAATAACATGTGTTTACGCGATGTTTCATAAATTCTCCATGATTTTCTGTAATCAATTCAGGCGTGTGCCAACGACAGGTGTTCTAATGTTTGTTTATGCCTAAGTCCCAGTGCAATTGACGTCAATCCGTCAACATTAAATTAATCTAGTCGACTTTCATCTTTAACGACAACGCGAAGTCATTAATAGCTCAATTTTAATGGGGGAAAATAATCTTTTGGTATCTGAGTGATTAGCGGTTGGCTGCTCATTGCACTTAAGTATAATGTTTAATGAGTATGGGGAAAATGGGAAGCTTGCTGATACCAAAGTATTGACATACGTTCAGAGCGCCATACTGTGTCAGCAGAGGACTAATACAAGGGAAGACTTTTTCATCACCTTAAATTTTTTTTATGGGCGTTAAGTATCGTATTTAGAGCCCAGTTATGAAGTATAAAATGTGGTAGTTCAAGTTTTCACCCGAAAATATCTTTCGCAACATAGTTTTCAATTTTTACGGTCCTAAACCTGTGAAGGTATAAAGGGAAAATAAACAACATATGAATAGTATCCTCAATAATGAATGAGATGCGATTCGCGTAAAAAAAGTGTTGTGAGGACGCCGTACCAAAAATTTTAGATTTTTGGCAGACATTTTTGAAGTGCTTTATCTTGTCATTTTTTGTACTGGGCTATTTACCATAAGAAAAAATACGTAAATTATTTTTTTGTCTCAAAGATTGTTGTATTAAAATTTGGAAGGTGGTTAAAATTTCAATCTGTATAGGGTGATAATGATGATGTACCGGTGAAAGCACGTCAATCTACCACAAAACGAAAAATTTTCTCAATTGATATTGATCTCTACTTGTTGGACTTAGAGTTTAAAATAAATTCAATGATCTTTAACTTTTTGGGTAGGTAAACAAAAACGACTGGACCGATTTTGATGACATTTTTTGTGTGTGTTCAAGGGGATCTGGGAATGGTTTAGATTCACAATTTTGTCGGGGATAATGTAAGGTAGGGGTAGGGAAGGGTTTAGGGTAGGGGTGGGGGTAGGGTAGGGGTAGGGTATGTGTAGGGTAGGGTAGGGTAGGTTAAGGGTAGGGTAGGGGTAGGGTAGGGGTAGGGTAGGGGTAGGGTAGGGGTAGGGTAGGGGTAGGGTAGGGGTAGGGTAGGGGTAGGGTAGGGGTAGGGTAGGGGTAGGGTAGGGGTAGGGTTGGTGTAGGGTAGGGGTAGGGTAGGGGTAGGGTAGGGTAGGAGTAGGGTAGGGGTAGGGTAGTAAGTAATTTAATCATTTTTATGGCAAAACAACGTTTGCCGGGTCATCTAGTTATAACATAAAATCTGAATCTTCTCATTCTTCTTTTCCTAGTTTTCCAAAGATCGGTACGGTAAAATCATCCGTAGTTTCTTGAAGTTTCAGTTATTTCTTGAATAACAAATAATTCTTATGGAATTCATATCCGGCTGCGATCTTGGACCATGTTGGGGCTTCAGCGGTCTTTGGAGGGAAATAATTAACGATTTTTCTAATTTACGTACAATATATTTTACGACATTTTTAATATTGTTTTTTACATACATGTCATCATGAAAAAGAATAATAATTGAGTCAAAGATTATTTAGTCTATCATAAAAACTTAAACAACAATCTTATCTTATCTTACTAGGTAACTACTAATAACTAAGAACTCTATTTCAAATTAATTTTATTTTAAAAACGTGGAATTCTTTTTCCAAAAGTAGTTATCATTCATCCCATTTCATTGCATTTCAATCTTTTTCGTCATTATGGATGGGTTACAATTTCGAGTAATAATGGAATATGAGTACCATCGTGGCAGCAACGCGGTACAAGCGGCACGCAACATTAACGACGTTTACAAAGCTAACACTACAAACCAACGCACTACCTGTTATTGGTTTGCTCGCTTCCGTTCTGGAAATTTCGACCTGAAAAATGAACCTAGCGGTCTTTCGAAGACTTTAAAGGCGATTGTGGAAGCTGATGATGCACAACCTACGGCTGAATTAGCAGCAGCTTTCGACGTTAGCGTTAAAACAATTTGGTCCATTTGCGTCAAATTGGCAAAGTAAAAAATGACAAATGGGTGGCCCACGAACTCAATGATCGCCAGCGCAAAGTAGCCGTCGAAACGTGTTGCACTGCTCAACATTATGTTTCCTTAAAAAAACTTTTCTTGCAAACATTTCTTGATTTCGTGTCATAATAACGGGTATTTACGCGATGTCCCATAATTTCCTCACAAGTATTTTTGTTCAATTCTCGCTTGTGCAAGTGACAGGTGTTTTAACATTGGTTGCTTCAATTTACGCGAACACTATACATTTATGTGAAAAATAAAATTACATATCATGCTTGCGCGTAGATGTTTTTTTTTAACTACCTTCTCTAATTATCAGCGTAAGTTATATTCCTATCCTCTCTTTATGTGTGAAGTTTTTGCAGTTTAACCATCGGCCACAGTTCGTAGACTTCATTAATGCATGATCAGTGAAAAATCTTGCAAAAATAATCACGGTCATAATAACAGAAATTGACGCAACAGCAACGGGCAACAGCTAGTAATATAATATACTAGCTGTTCCCCGCGACTTCGTCTTCGATGTTATATAGCCTAAAGCCTTCCTCGATAAATAGACTATCCAACACAAAAATATTTTTTCATTTCGAACCAGTACTCCCTGAGATTAGCGCGTTCAAGCAAAAAAAAGGTCATCGTTGGCCACTGTTGGACAAAAGTATCTTTCAATAGGAGTCTATTGTACTCTCAATTCAATTCAATTCAATTCAAATATTTTCAGTTTATCATTTTCAGATCGTCATTTTATCTGAAGGGTGACTTACTTGACTTAAATTGCTATGTCCCCTAGATGGGGCAGAGGGCATCCACAGTGCTCCGCCAGCCTGCTCGGTCTTGAGCTTCACACTTAATTTCGCTCCAAGTCTTGCCAATAGTCGCCGCCCTGCGATGATTGTTCGCCACCAGGTTTGTTTAGGGTGGCCATGCTTACGCTTGCCTTGAGGATTCCAGTCTAGGGCTTGCGTTGGAATATGATCGGGGTCCCTTTGGAGCGTGTGACCGATCCAGTTCAAATTGCGGCGTTTGATCTGTTGGTCGAGCGGTGTTTCATCACAGCGTTCCCACTGATCTACGTTTGAGATTTTCTCGGGCCAGTATACACCAAGAATACGGTGGTTCACGAAGACTTGGAGCCGATGTGAGATATCTTAAGTAACCTTATATCTGAAGGGTACTAGAATGAAAATTAAAATAAATGTATGTAATAGTTTTACAACAACTACATATTTAAACACGACGATACATTACAATATCCATGGGACAGTTATTTGTCTCAGTAACTCTTTGTTGAATAATAATTCGTAATTCGTGGCGGAATAGCGTAAACACCGGATTTTAAGGTGTCGCCTGTTCCTGTGCCCGGGATCGATTTCCGGACGGGTCAATGTGAAAAAAAAAGTTTTTTACATTTTCTCGGGTCTGGGTGTTTGTGCAACCTTCGTTGTTTCTGGATGCTTTATGTAGTTAATCAAATTGGAACCGGAACAAAGTATGCAATGTAGTCCACATTGATATATTTACCTATTGTAAAGCACAATTGTTTTTGTTACTTGTTTATTATGGGAAGGCTAGGAATTTCAGGATGAAAGGAAGAAAGACAAACAATACAAACATAGCTGCTCCTGACCTGACGCAACGTCAACAATTAATTCACCGGTTAGTAACGATACAAAATAATAATAAATAGTCATTAAATTTTTTGAATATAATAAAAGGCATTAAAAAAAGGTTCAATCATCAACAGTCTTATTTATTTTGATATAATGAGGGTGCTTAAGACAAATCTTACTTAAAAACTTAACTTTTAGTTTTTAACGTCAAACAAAATTGTACATTAAAACAAGGATCGTTTACACTTAAAGCTACTCGGTATGGTGAGTGCTAAAGTGGGTTATAAGGAGGCCTACTAAACCTACACCTATGTTGCAAGTCCTAGGTACTGCCCCGACTACCTTTTCCGGATAATTTCTAGTTTAGCGCAGGTATAGATCAGGCACTGCTTTCTCCCATTGCTTGCTGTGACCTTAAGTTTTATTTGAAACCAATATTTAATGACCACGTTTATATTTTCACGAGTCATCAATGGCGACACGTACTGGTGAAAGGCTTCCTTCTTGAAGCACTGAAGTAATTTGGACACGAAGATTTTTCGTATTTTTTCGGGTAACATTCCAAGTTGTATTCAACGAGAGATCACAATAATAAGTTCCTAGAATTTACGGTAACAATAAGCATTGAAACAGCCCGTAAAACCATAGCCCAGGGTTGTAGAGAGGAGACGGCTTAGTTGGACATCATCATCATTTTCAATTTTTGAAGATATTTTACATACTATAGATTATATTATAAATCCTCATTAAATATCGACGCAAAAGCATTTCGGGACTCGTAATGCATAGGTTTAACAGTTAAGAAAAAAAAAAGCCTTAGACAAGACAATATCAATTGTACATTTTTAAGGATTGTATAGACATGTGTATGCACGTTAGTATGTGGATATGTGAGTGAGACTGCGTAAGTTTGGGTGTGTGCGTTTGTAAAAATGTTATTAAAGTACAGTTAAGATAGGATTTAAGTAAGGTGATTTAAGGTGTCTTCAATTTGATCGTAAGTTTTATTTTAGAGAAAAAATTCTTATCGCTGTAAACCAGCGCTGTTTTATCAAAATTAAATGTTAGGAGTTTGCAACTTTGCAACCTTAACACCGCTGCTTACAGCGTGCTTGGCATGCGAGGAGATGCGGGTTCAAGTCCCGCCTGAGACAAAATTTTTCATGTTTATATACTGATAGTATAATTGCAATTTAATTGCTAAAATATAAAATAAATAGCTGTTTCATCTTAACTGACCGTCAAACATCTGCAAAGATGTATCTTTTTTTTGGTCCCTTTTTATACAACAAAATAAATGCTGAAGTCCCAATACATAATCTTTCCTCTGTTGACTTTAAGGTGTGCGTGTTTTAAAAACGTACACACCTAAACTCTTATTCACTTACACACTCATGCACTCTCACCACTCACACACCCACACACTAACGTGCATACAAATGTCTAAACAATCCTTAATAAATGTATAACTAATATTGTATTGACTAAGATTAAGTTTTTTTTCTTAGCTGTAAAACCTAGGTATGCATTACGAGTCCCGAATGCTTTTGGGTCGATATTTAATACTGACTTATAATTAAATCTATAAATAGTAAGAGTGCAAAACTCCAAACATTTGATGAAACAATGCTGGTTTACAGCGATAAGAATGTGCTTGAAAATTTGACGCCAGTGACGTAGTGTCCCGGTGACTAAATGGTAAAGCACCGCGCCATGTATGCGAGGAGATGCGGGTTCGCGTACTGTCTGAGACATATTTCTTCAAGTTTATATACTGGCGGCATTCTCTATTACTTTAAGATCACAACCTACCCCAAGTCCCAAATGTTATCTCTAAAAGCTTACTTTTGTCTAGATTTGGCAATAAATACTTGCTGTAGGGAAAACAACTTTAGGAAAACATAAATTTAATATGCGAACAAAAAAAGAGTAAGGCCGAGTATTTTTAAATATAATCGATGATGTACCTACCATCTCCATTCGTAGCAGCATCAGACAAATAAAGGTATTGACCCCATCAGCATCCGTGTAAGCCAGTACAAATGATATTGATAACGTTTATATAGATATCAAAATTCTAATTATCTTAGCGAAACGACGCCAACAGCTGATCATAGGTCTCCCATTATGGGGTGCCCTTCAGTTCGCCTAAAATTTGAAGTCCTAATTTCATTTGGCCGAACCGTATTAATTGGCCTAAACTTATAACGTATAATTATTGTCTAGCCTAACAGTTGAGGAGGTTAGGAACAAAAGGTGACATTTACGCATTCAGCTCAAAAGTTTTTTTTTACCGGCCTCAAAACCATGATTTTTATCAATTTACGAACATCTTTGGTTCAAATGGTGACTTAATCTAAGAGAAAATAGCATAATAAAAGGAGTATTTTGTTCAAAAAGTAACATTTACATTAGTTTCAAATAGTAGTTGACAGTTTTGAACCAAAACGTGTCATTTTTGTACATAAAATTTACAATAACCCTTAACTACCTACCACCTATTATTGTCACACAACCGCCTATCATACGTCTGTGGGACCCGAGAAGAATAAAAAATATGTTTACTATAAACATTAAGGGAGGGAATCAATTTGAATAAAAATTCTGTTTTTACCATTACTTACTTCTTTATTTAAAAAAAGAGGAACATGAAAATTAAGAATACTTTCATAATAACTTCGAATAATTGGCCTAATCTCTTGTTTTTGTCTTTACACTTAACACTTAGGTGAAATGAGATCTAAAAAAAAATGAAGGAATAGGAAATTATTCTTATATTTTTTCTATATAATTCAATCAACAAGAAACTTGAAAATATATATATATTACTTATTATAATAATTATTTAACAAAATTGCGGGCTCTAAACTTAGAGCTTTTCACGACAGCAAAGACAGAATATCTTGTTCGAGCATTCTAGGCAAATTGGTGCTTTGCATTCGAAACACATGTATTTGTGTTTTGCGTTTGTTTTTATATTCGCAAGTGGAACAGTTTTTAAGAACCGCCAATCGCTCTTCACATAGTTTATTTGTAATACAGTTGGCCCTTCACATTTGGAATCAGAAGCGCCACTTTCTTCCAGTACACTATTAATTTCGACCTGTTCCACATTGCTGCAGTCGTCGTTTGCATTCTGCATTCGTATATCATTGTCTGATAAATCTTGTTCTAACCAGCACTCAATAACAGCTTCACTAAGAGCCATTATAATTAAAACAATAAAAAATAATAATAACGTTACCTCCTAACAGGGGTCTCTCAGACCCACGCTGGTATTAATTTACTCACCTGAGGTTAACGCGCGCACGTCTTTCCTTGACGAGCCATTGTTCGGTACTGAGGGACGTAGGGAAAAGGTACGGGATCGAACGAGTCGATGCAACTCTCCGGCGCAAAAATATTCACAATTATTATGTCAACAAGATCTGTGAGACGTATGGTAGGCGGTTAAGGGATAACATCTGAATTGAATCAAATACGGTACATTTTGTGCAAATGAAATGTAAATCGATAAACGAATGATAAATGGGAACTTTCAAAAACCTCTATATCCAGTACGTGGCCACAGCTTTTTGCCTGCTGACCGGACGTGTGTACGGACGTGTTGAAAACTTTGATTATATTAAATGCTCTAAGGTTGAAAAGGACCTTCGAAAAATCAGTCATTACAACCAAAGAACGTTATAAGGAAATCATATCCAGACATGGCAAGATGCACTTTTTAGGTGAAGATTGGAAATGTTATGACCTAAAAAGTTAGGAGTAATATTTCAGAAAGGTCAATGGAATGCGAGACTTAAAACGCATATTCGCACAGAAGAAGATAGGCAGAAATAAATTTGATTGTGATGTCAAAACATTACAGAACTACAAATTTGAAAATCCAGAGGAAGAGAAACCCAAAAGTTTATTGAAACGGGGAATCACATTCAGTAAGGTAAAAATAATGAAAAAAAAATTGGGCCACTTCATCAAAGGTAAGAAGAAAAAAGATGTGGAAGGATTACTAGAAAAACAATTCCTTAATCCTGTAATCTTTAGCATCAAAAGGTAGGATAGTCAGTTTCATAAGGTGATATTTTATTATCAGATTGAATCAAATGGGGACATTTACATTGTATAGGATCAAGAGGTAACATTTAAAAAAAATTATATATTATATTTGGTATATTTATCAATATATTTTAGCATAAATTAATTCATCATTTACTTCAATTAAACTGCTACAGGCCCTAAAAAAGAAAATTAATCTATATTGCATGTGCGTAGCCATTTTTCATTTTTCTCATTTCCTGAAAAAAAAAGAAAAGTGTAAATGTCACCTTTTGTTCCTAACCTCCTCAGTTGTTTTCGCACTATCATAGTTGGGTCTAAAAATTTAAAATTCTAATTTTAGTATGTCTAATATCGAATGCACTAAAATATATTCGCATCTTTCTTTTGGCATAACGCTAAGTAATGAAAACCATATATTTTTTTTTAAACTGAAAAAGTTAAAAAAACGAATCGCTCACAAACCGACCCAAGCAGTCTTGTCTGCCCTACCCCTAGAGTGTAATTCAAAAGCGCGTAGGCGCGGAGGGGCGAGGCGGCCCGCTGGCTGAGGAGCAGGAGGCTGAAAGCGAGGCGAGGCGATTGAGGCTGGTCGGCCCAGCCGGCCAGAAAGCTGAAGTTGCGGTGCTGAGTGTAAGCCATCTGCAACGATTAGCACGCGTGGGACCGCCAGAGCCCCGCAGCACGAAAGCCGTCACGGAAGTCTGATTGTTTGGATGCATGCATGATTGCTTGTTTGCATGCATGTTTGCTTGATTGCATGCACGCCTGCTTGCTTGCATGCACGCTTGTTTGTTTGCAATCATGCTTGCTTACTTGCTTGCTTGCATGCTTGCTTGCTTGCTTGCATGCATGCAAGCTTACTTCTTTAGAATATTAATAAAATTTTAACTTATTGCGAATAAAAATTTGTAACTGTAAATAATAGGTATTAGGATGTATTCGGCTAAATGTCGCATTTGGCAAATTAGAATACGGCGATATACAGTGAGGCTTAGTAAATATAGGCTAATCACGTTTAGAAAGAGTGAAAATGTGCGAAAAAATTTAGGGCTTTAAGTTTGTGTGCCAGTGACAATTAGGAGTACAAATAATTCGGCAATCCGATATATACCCGCTAAAGATCTTAAAATTGTTTATCTACCTGATCACTTTCTTATATTACTTTTACAGCGCTTACACAAAGACTCTGCTTAACCAGGATGGTACTGGTACTGGTACTCTCTACCAAACGTTTTTGGATCATCAGAGGACGTGACGCTGTAAAGAGACTTTAAAAAAAAGAAATGATCTTTTTTATACTTTAGTTTTTATATGTTAAGGATTCTTCACTTTGTAAGGACGGTAACTTAAAAAAAATATAATTTTAACGAAATAATAATTATTAATGTTTCTATTAAGGAATGTTTTCTTATCTTAAAATAAAATGTAAGTAGTTCTGCGTAAAATTTTATTAATTTTAGAAGAAGTGTAAGTGAACATTTTTTTAATTGTGTAATAAGGTTTTCTCAGTGTGCCTGTGTAGGTGTTGTTGCATTATTAAAATGACTACGTTTAACTGTCTTCTTCGTAGACTGCCGTAATCAAAGAGAAGTAAGACCAAGACGTGCTCAGTACCTACAAAAAAAAGGTTAATTGAACAGAAAAATTGTTAAAATCTAGCGCTTTGCCCGTGACTCCGTTTGCGTGGAATATTGGGAATATTGCGCTGCAGATTATATTGCGTTTTGGGATATTATGTAACAGTTATTAGAAACCACTTAAAATTTTAGTATTCAATTTTCAATAAAACATACCCTATGAATATTCCAGAGCATCAGATTATTTCATTCATTTCGATTAAAAAATCTTTACACACCCCAAATTATTTTTTAAATACAAAAACTACCTGCTATCCTTTCTGGGGCTTAAATTATCTCGTTGTTTGTATGGGAGCCCCCCTTAAATATTTATTCTATTTCGTTTTTAGTATTTGTTGTTATTAAGGTAAGAAAAATACATAATTTGTAAAAATTTCAACTGTCTAGCTCTTGAGATATAGCCTGGTGACAGAGTGACGAACAGACGGACAGACGGACAGACGTCCCGTAGAGTCCCGTTTTTACCCTTTGGGTACGAAACCCTAATGAGAACTTTCGCATGTTTAATATTCATATGAATCTACTTTTTAATTCATCGAAATTTAAGATAAACGTGACAATACTCTTTATGGCATTATTCCAGTTACTCTGAAATGATCTAGGTCTCTATAAAATAACAGTACTTTCTAAGATTAGTGCGTTCAAACAAACAAACTGTCCAGCTTTATAGTATTAGTATCGATTTCTTCCTCATTTTATACGAGTTTTTGTAACCACGGTAGTAATTTAATTTAATGACGTATACCAACCTTGCTAAACGTATTTAAATTGATCGGCAAATACTTCAGCAATGTCAAGCTACACGGTTTCTGGGCTCTGTAAAAAGGGAAATGTATTTTCTAAGCTTTTTAATTAGTACATTTATTCATAAATATTAACTAAATTCATATTGTGAATCTCTATATTGCTGGTCATAGGCCTCTTTAGGTGATTATATTGTTGCCATGTTTAATTAATAACAGTCGGGTTTACGATTTTAGTTTGGCTAATGGTAGAGAAAAGGTGCTAATATTACAAAAACTTCTAAATACAATTTATATATTTAACTCAACTAAAAGGGTATTTTTTGACTAATCTTTCTGGGGTAGTTTTATACAAATCTACCTTCCACACGGAGATAGTGCATCGCTGTTCCAGTCAGCCTGTGACCACGGCCCATGCAACTCGGTCGAAACGTCAGGCAAACAAAATAAGGTATGTTCGCGACAAATCCCGTTACATCTTAAAATAATTATGCAACGCGATATAAGATTAAATAAAATTTCAAAGACTACGTAAAAAATTGAATAATAGGTTTCCTACATACATTGTGATTTTAAGTAAAAAAAAATCTAACCAATAGAAAAGCAAAATTAAAAGACATATTTTTCATATATTAATAAATAATGAAAAGCATATTAAAACACTTTAAATAAGTACAAGTGAACTATTTTTGACACTGAAATAAAGTATTTTAGAGTAAATCATTTTTGATAATTCCTCACCTAAGAATGATGAAGCCAATAGATTTTTGATGTTGAATGCTCCCTTTATACCAAGGGCTATTGAATGCTGAGTTTGCTATATCAGCGCTCTGGAAATATAAATAATGTAATTACTTTGCTGTTACAACTTTAGAGAAACATCATTATGTTTACTCTTAGTTTTTATTAGAAAAGCTATACTTTGCAATGCGACGAATAATAAGCATAATAATATAATATTGAGTATTATTTACTGTAAAATTTTATCAGAAAATATAATGAGTAAAAATGGCTTGCTATTATTTAATATCTAGCTGTTCCCGCGACTTGTACGCGTCAATTTCTGCTATTATAATCGCGATTATTTTTGCAAAATTTTTCACTAATCCTTCACTCCTCTTAGTCGCAGCGTGATGTTAAATAGCCTAAAGCCTATCTCGATAAATTGACTATCTAACACAAAAAGAAGATTCCCTTCAGTCCAACTTAGTTACAACATCAGGTCAGGTTACTATTACAATTGCCAGTTAAAAGATTATTCTGATACATAAGAAGCGTTTGGAATAATTAAATGCAAATGCAAAGAAACTTGTTTAGGGACAGACAAACCCACAGAACGACACCTCTTACGACTGACTCTTTTTTTTGTATAATGTGCCTGTTTAATAGTTGTTCATAGATAAAAAATAGATATGCTTCTTTTTAATGACGTTGTGTGGCTTTCCATTCCATCTAGCCCATCAATTCAAAGGTGTATTACAGCGTGAACGTTGGCCCACTCTAGTTAGATCTCCATCAAGATACAATTTGTTACTTAATGAATAGAAAAACATTGCTTTATCACTTCTTTCTAATTTCGGCGCTAAATTTTTCGAAACATTTCATTCATTTAGATGTAATTTTCCTTTTCTCGACATATTATTTAATATTTTTATATTGTCTAATGACTTTCTTTTATCATCTCCCCATTTGCAAAAGGATTTACTTATATAACAATATTTCCTTGATTGACGACATTTTAAGAGTATTGTTGGAAAGATATGACACAAAGATATGAAACAAAGTAAATTGTTGTTTATTTTTAGGGTTCCGTACCCAAAGGGTAAAAACGGGACCCTATTACTAAGACTTCGCTGTCTGTCCGTCTGTCCGTCAGTCCATCGCTCTGTCACCAGGCTGTATCTCAAGAGCCGCGATAGCTAGACTGTTGAAATTTTCACAAAGTATGTATTTCTGTTGCCGCAATAACAACAAATACTAAAAACAAAATAAATAAATATTTAAGGGGGGCTCTTATACAACAAACCCGTTTTTTGGCCTTTTTGGTACGGAACCCTTCGTGCGCGAGTCCGACTCGCACTTGGCCGGTTATTTTTCTATATGATGAGCAGGGCAGCTAAAATATATGCCGGCGAGAGTTGCAGTAAAATATTATGGAACGCTAGTGAATTTTATTTTTAATGCTATTTAGCAATAATCATTATCTCAATCGTAATCTAAGTAATTGACACTTTCAATAAGTAAGTAAATTATACTATGTCTTAAGATTTGTGGTATTAAAATGTGTTGCAACGTCATAAACGTCTAATTTATTATTAAAGATGCAACTGTTCATCATTTTTGGCAGCTCATTCATTCCTAATTCGTTCTTTATAAAAACCCTTAGCTTATTTGCTAAGCAAATTCTTATAACGAACGAATTGGTAACATGTCTAACGGCCGGTCCTAATAACCTATCTATTTCAGTTTTGGCATATCGGAGATAGGAAACAACTTCTGCCTTTGTTTCTCTGGACGGCAAAATCAGAGATAGAAACTGTTTCCTATCTCTGAAATGTCAAAACTGGCGATAGATAGATTATTGGATCGGTCGTTACAACACACACATACTAGGATCACCCTGCGTTTAAAAGACATTAAATTATTGGTCACTAATGCCAGGCAGTCAAAATATACACTTTAAATATCATTTGAAGAAACGATTTTAACAATAATTAAGACATACCACACCACATAAGGTAATAAAGCAAAAATAGCAACGTAAAATATAGCAAGTTAACATACGACAGAATTTAGAATATCATCTTCCGAAGTACAACATTGTAATTATTACTACATACAAAATCTATTACTGTTTTAATGATAACGTAAAATGTTGTATGTATTACACACAATATTTTTATGCACAATTAACCACGTTAATTGTTGTATGTAACATATTATATGACATTTGTTATGCAACGCATACTGTTGTAAGTACTCTTTACAACATTTTAGGTTGTTATCAGTAAACCGCGTAAACTGCAGCGAAGGTCAATACAACATTTTACTCCGATGCTGTACAAAAGTTACAACAACTTAAGTCTGAGAAATCCTTTTTTAATATCGGTTTTTCGGTGTTTTTTCACTTTGAATGCATAATGTATTAGAACTACTAGTTAGCCTATTTTTCAGTAAAATCGCAAAAAGGCATTTTTGTTGGTTACGATACTTTACGTAGGAGGTGTCGACGAGATATTGGCGTCAAACTTATTCCGAAAATCTCGTAAAAAATTCTAATATAACATCATAAAAAGTGGAGCTTTTGGGACTGATTAGGGCCCGAGTTCACCAACAGACGTTTAAGTTTAAACAGCGTTTAAACAGAGTTTAAAATATTATTTGACATATTTTGTATGGGAATTGTGTCATATTAATCGTCACTCTTTGTTTACCGGCTGTTTAAATGTTGGTGAACTTGGGTCTAGATCGAAGATACTTACAGATAATAAAAAAAATCTAATGGCACGCGCGCGAAGCCGCGGGCACTAGTGAGGAATATTTAGATAACCCTGGATATAAGGAATCCAAAAAGAAAATTTGGAACACCATGCATTTGACTAGCTAGACGTTTTGCACGGGTTGACCAATGAAAAAAATGCAAGAAAATAATATTTTAATGACCATGTTTACCCATTACATTTTCATTTGGATATTTCTAGAAATTCTTACCTCCGTCGCCAGCAGTTGGCTGTAGTAGGAAACCATTAATACTGGTGCAAGTACTGCGGGTACTGCAACGCAATTGTTTTTCGAAGCTACCTGGAATTGAATGAACTGTTTGAATAGCATGAACGAGACATGAAGCAAATTTTTAAAACTTACCAAAATTTTAACTCCGATGGCAATATTAACATAATAAGATGTTCCTGTTAAAACGTACCATTTTTTTCTATAACACCACCGCTGAGCCTATTTAATTGGGTAGAATATATTTTTGTTTATTTAATCTTTATATAACAATTTAAAAAAGTACAAATGGCGGACTTAATTTCATGTGTTGACCATCAATTTATTACCACTGTATGAATTGTTCCACAATTTTTTGGTGGATAAGGTAATTTTTGTGTCATTATGACTTGAAATTTTCTCAGTGTCAAATGTATATTCAGGCTTCTATTACATTATAATTTAAAATACACAGATGTTTAGGAGTTATTGTGGCAATAAATATATTTACTTTATTTGATATTTTAGCAATTAAATTGCAATTATAATTTCAGTATATAAACTTGAAAAATTATGTCTCAGGCAGGACTCGAACCCGATATGTTGTTTGTGTGTTGTATGTGTGTGTTGTATGTTGGGTGTTTTCTATGTATTATAAGTATGTATTTACAAAAAAAAAGTATATAAGTAAGTTTATCGGTTGTCTAGTACCCCATACGACAGGGTACTTAATAGTACCTTAATTTGGGACTAGATGGCTCAGTGTGGCCCATTGAGGCATTTGTCTTAAATATTTATTTATTTATAAGATATAATAAATATATTATTTAGATCTCAACGATAAGGATTTACCCCAACTATAATCATACAGGGTGTCCCAAAACTCAACGTCAAGCCGAAACGGGGTGAAAGATTTGATTGTTACCATCATGAGCAAATCAGAAAAAAAATCTATCCCACGCAGTTTGAAAATTATGGGCATTTAAGAAAAACCTAGAAATTCAGTCAAACTGTGACCATTTTTCAGTTATTGTGTCAGATATTTTTGATTATTTTTTTTCATTTAAACTTTGGAACCGTAACCCTAAATAACATTACTAAAATCACAGTCAAAAATTAATGACACAATTGCCCTAAGTTTCCTAGAATTAAGACTATTTGTTAAACTAAAAAATTTAAATTTTCAATATTTGTTGAATTTGAAAAGGCCCTCTTTTAAAAAAAATATACTAGAGTGCCTTGGCAAGTGCCATTAAAAGTTGACGCATTCAATCAGAATTGTAAAATGGTACAATACTTGTTAATTTCATACTAAAAAACACAAGTAAAAAAATAAAAACCTCAAGTAACCCGATTTTTGCTAACCCATTTCACTCAGTTAAAATGTTTTTTATTCGCACTAGCTACTGGTAGGTTATTAATTTTTCGGCAAAATGATGAGAGAGATGTATAGTGGACATGTTTGCAATGAGTGAGCGAGACAGATAGTGACGCCACTTTTACCAAAGTGAACAAAAGTAAGTAAAATTAATAAAATAATGAACAATCTGGACCTAGTTTAGCTTAGGTTTATTGGAATAAAAGTGAGATAGGGAAATAACATTTTATTTCAATAAAGCGTTGCCATTTGCATGGTATGGCGTCTGTATCTGTTTCATTCGTACTCGTTTAAACTACGCATCTTCGTCTCACTGCTTGACATCACTATCTGTCTCGCTCACTCATTGCAAATATATCCACTATCCATCTCTCTTATCATTTTGCCGGTTTTAAATTAAGAACCTACCAAGAGCTTTTGCGAATAAAAAACATTTTAACTGAGTAAAATGGGTTAGCAAAAATCGGGTTACTTGAGGTTTTAATTTTTTACTCGTTTTTTTTTTAGTATGAAATTAACAAGTATTGTACCATTTTACAATTCTGATTAAATGCGCAAACTTTTGATGGCACTTGCCAAGGAAATCTAGTACTTTTTTTTTAAAGGAGGGCCTTTCAAAGTCGACAGATTTTGAAAATTTTAAATTCACAGTTTCACAAATAGTCTTAATTCTGGGAAACTTGGGGCAATTGTGTCATTATTTTTGACTGTGATTCTAGAAATGTTATTTAGGGTTACGGTTCCAAAGTTTAAATGAACAAAAATAATAAAAATTAACCACAATAACCGAAAACGACGCCCCGTTGGTCTAGTGGTTTAAATACCGAGCCAAGATCTCGGGGTTCCAGGTTCGAATCCCGGGTCGGGCAACAAAAAAGTTTTGAATTTTCGAACGTTGCTCGGGTTTGTGATCAACAACCCACATTTGGCAAGCGTGGTGATTATGCCAGTACACCCATCATTGCTGTGGTAACTTGAATTCTATGATGGAGGCCTTCTCCCTGCAGTGGGTTGATTATAGGCTGTAATTTTACTACTAACCGAAAAATGGTTACAGTATGACCAATTTTCTAGTTTTTTCTTAAATGCCTATAATTTTCAAAGTGCGTGGTATAGATTTTTATTTACTGATTTTTCTCATGATGGCTACAATCAATCCTTTTACCCCGTTTCGGCTTGACGTTTAGTTATGGGACACCCTGTATATGGAGAGGAGCTTCTCATTTTCTCTCTAAGCTGCCGTTGTTCTTCAAAAAAAGAAAAATTAAAAGTTAGCAAAATAAAAACCCAAAGTCATACCTTAGCTGCAAACGCAAAAAAACAGGTTAACGAAGTGGAAAACAGAAATACTATAAAGTTTATTTTGCTGAATATTTCTTCCAGATGTTCACACAGTCTAAAAACAGAATTAAAATAAATTATCTGCATAATAACCTCCATTTTTCAATTCATTAATTCAATTTCATACATTTAGCTGCACAACAATACGAGTGACATAATTTAAAAACAGAAAATCGGTACAATTAGGCGATGTTATTGCTAAAATCAATTTCTTTTAAAGAACTAGTAGGGTTGAGGTATTAAGATAGCAAAAGTCATAAAAAAACTACCTTAATACCTCATGTCAGTTCAAATAAAACCAGAACTCTGTTCCTATACAACTGCAGTGAGGCATGAGACAGGTTATATCTCCGAAACTGTTCATTGCTGCGTTGAAGGCTGTTTTTTAGCTTCTTGATTGAAAAGGATTTAGTATCAACATATTATACATAATATAGCAAGTGTTTTTAAGCTTTTCGATTAAAAAGGATTTAGTATCAACATATTATACATAATATAGCAAGTGTTTTTAAGCTTTTCGATTAAAAAGGATTTAATACCAACATATTATATAGCAAGTGGCGGGCAGACTTTCTCTTTGCCGATGATAACTAGCTTATAACTATGATTTTGGAAGACCATAACATATTGCTTGCAGATCTAATACTTCCCAAAGAGAGGGTCTTAAGTTGAACATTGAAAAAACAAAAAACCTGTTGAATGTCCATGTGAATGCACGTCATATCCGCTTGATTAATTAAATTAATTAAATTGTGAATACTGCACTGGAAGTTGTTGATTATTACGTATACATAGGTATGCCAAATTCCGAAAAAAATGTCTTTCATTGATTAAAACTCGAATGGATTCGGGAAGCTACGGAAAATCTTTAGGTTTTAATTAACCAGAGTCTAAAACCGCAAGTCTTTAACTAGTGCGTGATGACGCATTAAAATGAAACATGGTCGCTTCATGGGTCCTGTCATGAAAAGGCTCAGGGTCATACAGCGGGCAAGGAAGAAAGCAATTGATGGTATTATCCTGCGTGATAGAATCAGAAATGAGCAAATCCGTAGAAGAACCGAAGTGGCATGGGATACAAATTGAGAAGACATACGGGACGATGCTTTCTAAAAACATAGATCTTTACCCCCATTGAACCGACCATCTAGCAAAGATCGCGGAAATTCACCGGATGCGGGTGCGGGAAATTCTTTGGAAGGCCTAAATCCAGCTATGGGCGATGATAATATCCAGCGGTGAATGTAAGCTGACGCAACTATATTATGAGATAATACCAACAGACAACAGTACTTACGAAATCAATTTCTGATGCTTTTTTACAAGCTTATTGAAATTCTCGCCGTTAGATCGGTTAGGGTCGAAGTGCAACAGGTTTTCGTGAAGCAGAGAAAACTCTGCGACCAAGTAAGAACAGAATATCATTATCAAGCACGTTGTGCCAAGCAAGGAGCACATCAAGTATGACGCTGCAACAATAAACACATTTGGATTTGAGAAGACACCTAAAAAGGAATTGGTAAAAATTTGTTTCGGTTACCAGTTTTTTATGGTTTTTTACCAAAAACGTTGGGTTAGTCATTGATCTCCAAAAAGTTAAGTCCTCTGACTACGTTAAGATGAATAATTTAAGATTGAACCAAATTGCATTTTTTTCATACGCCTCCAGGAAAGATAAAGACATTAACCTGTACTCAAGCAGTGCAGTTGATGCCTTTATCTTTTATTGTTTGTTGTTGTTGACTACAATTCAAGACTTCAAGAAGATTAATGAACAAGTTATTGTACTTATATGTTTAAGTTCATGAGTCTCGTTCAGCGTTCGGAAACTTTTTATAAATAGTTCTTACAAATTTAAAAAAATATTACAGATTTTTTTTTATGCAATTTACATCTGAAACTAAATTACTTAAAATCTTATTCAAAGTTTGAGTAATCGCAGGAGTGATGGCTTTCTGCCCCTGAAATTGACCAATTCTTGAAAGGGCTTAGTCGTTATAGCTGCTTACGCACGCAGCAATTACGTCGAAAAGCCCATCAAATGACGTCACCCGACACATGGTGCGCTCGGGTTACAAAAGCAACGATTGTAAAGCGGTTCTTGGAAGGATTCGGCTTAAGAGGGACTTTTCGTTAGAGTGTTGAATAGAACTTTAAAACAGTGTGACAGTTATACTAATTTATGCATTCTGAATAAAAATACATACCTCCAAACTTCGTGTCTTGCAAAAGTCACAACATGTTTACTTAAACATTTTTTTGCTTAAAAAAGTAAATGGATGACCTAAAGTTTTTATATTTTTAAATTATAAAGTGGTATATTTTACTTAAGAAACACACTTAAAACGATACTTCACACTTAAAAACTATTTATTTACAAGCCAAACTATAAGTGTCAAATTACACGAAAACTGATGACGTCTGACGTCATGTCAAAAGTTTATGGGAACACCAATGATATTACAAAGAAATAGATAATATGTTATGTTCATATTAAATTGCGTTCGCAAAACGTCACGGCGCTGCACGATGACAGTTACATAGATTAGGAATTTTAACCAAAATCAGACAGTACAAATATTTGAAAGAAGGTAGAAAATAGGGAAAAATAAAACAGGTTGTATTTGTGATAAATTTAAAAAAATTTTTACTTTGTAAGTACGTAACATAAAACATACATTGGAATTATGAGAGTTACACAAGTTAGAATTTTTAACAGAAATATTTATGTACAATTTTAACAAAAAGATATTACACAATTACATCCAGTCTGATTCACTTCGTTGCTTTCGCACTATTGCAATTCACTCTTCTTTTCTAACTTCATTACAAGGAAAGCTAGAAAAACAATTGTGAATAGTAAATCTAAACACTGACGGGGTACTTACGTTTCATATTAGCTACTCCAGAACTTTAACATCACGGTTCAAACCACAGAACATGGAAAAGGGTTAGAAAGGCGATGTTGACGGGGCAGGCACGCCACAGAGGTTATGAGCAAATGCTATTACTTCTGCCGAAACGTGAGCACTGTGATTGGTAAGCGTTCTTTGTACTCGTTTACGTGTAGTGGGACGCAAGCGGCGACATCGGTTCTCATACAATTGGCGCATGACAGCCGTTCTAATCTTTTTCCATGTTCTGTGGTTCAAACTTTGATAAAAGTACCAAATTTAATTATGAAGAATTTCATAAGAATTATTTTAAACAAATACCACTATGTGTGCTATGGTATGATTAACTCGTCATATTGATACCTAAATTGTCGCATCGGAATTTTTAATCTATTTCGTCGTCTTATCACTTACAAAGAAACTTAAAAATTAAAAAACACGTAATATAAAACAAATATTTTTATAAACTTACATGTGATATGTGATCTCTTGAGATTTATTCATTTTAGCACAATAATTTGTGAAAAATCGAAATACACAAGACGGTATTTTTCAAATTTTTGTTAATCTGTCACTATGACTCGCTCTGAAGCTTGTTTGAAGCAAACTGATTAAGACATGTTACAATTGACTCAAAAAGACTTCTTAACTTAAGCCGCGAAGTAACATATCTATTTCTTTGTAATATCATTGGGGAACACTATACTTGCAGTAGTAGACCACCAATCTTACCTAGGGACAATAATCTTAGCTAGGCAAGTCTAACATTTTTTTACGAATACCACCATAAGAAATACATAATGTAGTTGGTGGTACTCGAATCTAAGTCGGCTTATGGTGGACGGTCGTTGGAGCTTATGTAATCATTTTTAGCGGCTGGCACGACCATATCTCGACATAGCCTCCTTTCGAGAACTTTTACGAATCGTGCACACCTTTTATATAGGTAGATATTTTCAAACTTCTGGATCTGAAAAGGCTTGACATTTGTGTCGATATTCACCTTTCGCTATTCCTATGTTATAATCTTCACGACCACGACTGTTAAAGAACTAAACACAGTATTCGATTATTTAAGAATCTATTGTATATTAAACCAAAAGAAAGCATTCTAACCTATTGTAGGTACTCATTTACTCTTACAGTCTGACGTCGGCTCGTTTGGTAATAGAGTGAACAACAACATAGCTCTTGAGACACGCGAGAAATATGAATCTTGGAAAGTGTCGAAAGCTTTCTGGAGATCCAAGAGTACCCCAACAGGACATCCGCCTTTGTTTAGCCAACTGGTAAGGGAAGAATTCAGTCTGAGTAAATTTTCCTTTCCAGTTTGAAAACCATACTGGTTGTTCGATACTTTATTGATCTTGTTCATAAAACTGATGAGTCTACGGTTAGAAAATCATCTGTTTTTTAATCTATGTCATAATACAAATTGGCAGTATTTATTTGAATATTTGCATACACAGGAATGTCAGTTTCTGAATGTTTATTTATTAATCCCTCAACCCCCAGGAGGCACTCGAGTGCCACGATAACAATTGATTTCAATTGTGTCTGGAATAACTCACAATCGAGCGATTAAATGTTTGTTTAAAAATTGTAAAAAGTTGATTTAATTAATTACTTACTTACTTATTATTTACTTATTTATTTACTTACTTGTGTACATCTGGAACATGTAAGTCAAGGCGAAGACAAACCAATTCTTCGTATGATCGAAGGGGTACTTCGAAGAGAATAGGAGATCCATCTCGCATTCTTGATTAAAAACAAACTTTCGCACAAGCAGCATTGTAAACGTTGGTATACAATAACCCAAAGTTTCAAAAATGGTCGAATAAGATATTCCTGTTAGTCAAAGGTAGTTAATTAGTTTACTAAAATGCTAGCTAGTAAAAATCGGTATTTACATAATGTATCGTACTAATATTGATCGATTATAGGAAAAATCAGCTGGCTGATCCATACAAGCTTTTAAGAAAAATACTAGCTAATTTCAAGAGGATTCGAAATAGGGTTATAACGAAAAGTTGCTTATGCCTCCGTTACTGCAGAAGTTCGTCAAGAAATTATTTCTTCTCTTCCGCCTCTATACAACTTTTGCGGAGTTGTAAAGGAGACTTTTTAACGAATCATAGAATAATAACGGGCGTGCAGCGACACAAGCCGACTCAAATAGACGATGGCCCTTTATTGTGGTGGAGAAATAACAACAAATATTAAGCTAAATATATTTTCCTCGCCTGAATTTGATAACTAGAAGGTAATGTTTATTTTATTTATATGTTTGTTTACTTTAGTATATGAATGCACGTATTCGAAATGAAGATTTTGTAGTTTTAATATTACTATTTTTTCTACATCCACTTTCACCTCCGATTCCGTTAACCTCCGCATCCGCAAGTATATATTACATTATAAAGGATATTTCATTATAAAGTTTATTAGTTGAAATCTTTTTCTAATTACTTTATTCTTGCTGTGTGAATAAGATTTGCGTACTAGACAAACTGACATTGATATTACTTATATTATAGTCTTAATGTGTCATACAAAAACTACTCTTGGTTTGGTTTAACCTTTTAGCAGAAATTCCAACTTCGTAAGAACAACTTTCTTCTTCTTAACTTGAGACGCAGTCAGGTTTCCAACTGTCCATACCGATTCCAATTGTACGATGAGGCTTTGAATCTTCTCTTTATTAAGTACTAAGAGGATGAATTGTATCATTACTGAAAGAAAACTTTGCATTAGAAATTTAAGTATCACAAGTAAAAGTTGATGGTTTCAGCGTATTTACAAGTTTAGCGTATTTTATGTTTACGCCTTTTGGAAATTATTTTACAAAGCCTTATATTCAGATTTAAACTGCTTGAGCTGGGACTTAAACGGAATTGTAAGTAACTATTTAAAAAAAAGTATTAAGTAAGTTTATCGGTTGTCTAGTACCCCATACGATAGGGTACTTAATAGTAGCTTAATTTGGGACTTGATGGCTCTGTGTGGCCCAGTGAAGCATGTTTTAAAAAAATATAAATATATTATATTATATATTATAATACTATTATTACGGAAGTTTTAACAGATCTGGATGAAATGTATTAAATTGCATCTTTTCGCCATGAAAATATCAGCAGCAGTGGAAACATACACATAGATATTTCCACTTGAGTGTAATTAAATAATTTAACAACTTTTCTAGGTTAATCCGATACTCAACGCCGTGGTTGACGAGAGGTATGCAGGTGCCTTGAAGGATGCCAAAGAAATTGACAAGAAGATTGCTGAAGGTCTGCCAGATGAATACTGTGAGAAAAAACTTTTCTTAGGTGAGTATGGATGGTGTTTTTATGTATCTATTTTAATTTATTTGATTATTATTATACACAAATGATAGTCTGGTATACAAGCAAAGTCCCGTAAAACAATTAACACAATTTTCTGCAGGATCTTGTGTGTTTCATACTGTGTTGGGATATTATGTAATCAATAATATTCTTGCCTAAACACAACTTTTTTAAAGCAATTACCTCCTCACATTCCCAGACAAATATGAAAAGCGTTTTTCATATTATACCGATAATAAACATGTCTTTTCTAAAGCACAGGGACCTGACACCTGGACAGAGTATCACTAGCGTTGTTTTTGTGCTGTTTCTGGAGTCTTCTTGACCGAAGCGCTCAGGCTTAGAGCACAGTCAGAGTCTAAGCAATTCCGCTTACTGGGTGACTGCTTTAACTATTAAGCTATCAAGGTATCTTTCTTGGGGATGAATTTATATAAGGTATTACGCTGTAAGCCAACGTAGATTTATTCATCAATAATTTGGGAACAAACATAAACCCAACATTTGAAAGCAATATATTAAAAATATTCGACAATTGTTTACGATAGCTTTATTATCTTTTACCTCTAAAGCTGTTTTTAAGCAATGAAATTCCGAAGTCATTTACGAAGTACTTTTTTTAAATTGTGTTTGCATTTTGCTTTAGCAAGTTAATGGTTTCAAAAACAATGTATGAATCTTTCAATCGGGGATGGTACATTGTTGAACCCCGAAACAATTAGCTGAATGAACAATCCATGACTGTTTGAACCAGTGCGTATATAAAAAAAATGGAATTTATCACAAGCAAAAGTTGCTTTCTTCTGCAATGATCAACAAAGTAAATATAAAAAATTATGGTTTTTGTTTTATTAATCTTTTTGATGCCAGTCTTGTTCCTCTTCCATTTTTTCATACTGCACCCAAGGCTTCATACGTATAGGATGAGACGTCAGGATTAAAACAGAATCATTAGAAGCGAATAAAAATAAAAGAATGCTTACATTGTGTCAGAATCAAAAAAGCAGGTACAGATGTTGCCCAGTTCATGACTTGTTTCTTAACGACGACCACGTCAATCATGTACCTAGTCAAAGAGGAATATTGAAAAGTAACAAATATGATCATAACAATCAACCGGAAATATTTTACTAGCGGTGATAAGTCACTGTGGAATAAATAAAGACTGTTATAATTTAGTATTCTGCTACAAAACACCAGAGGGTTGGCGAATTCAGGCGGACAATCTTTCATATTACATTCCATTTTTTACGATTCACTTTCAAGCCAATTGGTTGCAATTTGTCATCAAAGCATTCAGTCCGAGGTTTAAATATTAGTTTCGGGATCGGGCAGCTGCAACTGTGATTATAAGGTAAGCGTATTTCTATTGGGGTTCTGTAAAAAGTAAAATGAATACCCATACGATTTTCCACCTCGTGCCCTTTGGTGCCTGCTCAACAATAGAATATGACCAACTCTTCTGATGGGCATCGTGAGGGGCGTCTTAAGGCATACTCACAGATAAAGACTTACAGACATTTATAAAGACATTCGTTTGAAGAAAGTAGTATCGATATATATTTGTTACAAAGTTATGCATGTGGACGATAGTTTAAATAAAAGATGAATAGTTATTATTCAATGGAAACAGAAATGTACGCACAGTTGTACGGGTCCACAGTCTAAAAACTTTTCTTACAAACATTTCTAAAGTTCATATCTAGGTATATGATTTGTCCGTTCATAATAATAATAATGCATTTATTTATTCAGACTACAGTGATCCAATTAAGGTTAGAAACAGTAATATTTAAAGCTATAATTATTGACATTAAACTAATTAACGAAAAAATAAATAATAAAAAAATAAAAACTAAAACTAAAAATCTATTTTATTGCCCCAATCACTAATCTGACAAGATATGACTGAATGGGACAATCGAACTTATCCGAAATAGTTTTCAGGATGATGCTGCTGCTACCCCGAACTCTGCGCAACAGTGAACCGATGCGTTTGCGCCTAATCGCGTAAAAATCATCTGTATGGGCATCAGCAAACATCGCCGAAGCGCTACAGAAGCGGGGCAACCGCAACATCATCCTGAAAACGTTATTATATTGAACTCGTAGGGCGTCGTATGCCCTGCGAGTGTAGTTTACCCACAGGCTGCTCGTGTAAAAAGATTGACAATATGCCTTGAAAAGTGTAATCTTGACTTCTGTCGAGCAGCGAGCAAACCTGCGAGTCAACATGTTACCCCGGACAGCCAACGCCCTACGTTCTCGTTCAATATCAGCGTTGTCTTTTAGATCATCGGTGACAATATGACCTAAATATTTAAACTGTTTAACCCTGTTTAGTGGCGACCCGTTTAGCTTAATTACAGGAACATCACGGATTTTATCGCTTAAACCAAAAAGCATTAATTCACTTTTTTTGATATTGTAATTAAGACCATGACTTTTAGCATATCTCTCACACACCCTCAATAGTACACGGAGGCCAGCCACCGATGGACTCAGCAGCACCATGTCATCGGCATAGCTTATGTTGTTGATTGCTACTCCGTCTATGTAACAGCCTGCATGCATGCTGCTGAGTTCATCTATCAGACTGTCCATGTATAAATTAAATAGCGCGGGCGAAGAGACACCCCCTTGCCTCACCCCACATTCCAATTTATACGCATCCGAAAGATTGTCTGCCCATTTGACAACATTGACTTGATTAGCATACCAATACTCCAATATTTCAACTAGTTCTGAAGACACACTGCACTTTCTAAGTTTATCCCATAGGATATCATAAGACACTAAGTCGAAAGCTTTGGATAAATCCAAAAAGCAAGCGTAAACCGGCGTTTTACGATCTAAATAATACCTAACTGTATGCTTCATACTGAAAATTGCACTTTCAGTGGAAAAGCCAGACCGAAAACCGAATTGTCCCGGTTGCAGCCTGAGATTTTTTACGAGCTGTGCATTGAGCAAGCTGTCAAAAACCTTGGCCAGTATTGTAGCCAAAGAAATAGGACGATAGTTTGTTTTCTCGCTGATATCACCAGTCTTACTCTTAATTATCGGCACAACAACAGTTTTCATGAGGTCTTTTGGAAGATACCTATGTCTTAAGCACAAAGAGTAGAACATAGCTAGTACTCTGGGTAAATAATAATAACATGTGTTTACGCGATGTTTCATAAATTCTCCATGATTTTCTGTAATCAATTCAGGCGTGTGCCAACGACAGGTGTTCTAATGTTTGTTTATGCCTAAGTCCCAGTGCAATTGACGTCAATCCGTCAACATTAAATTAATCTAGTCGACTTTCATCTTTAACGACAACGCGAAGTCATTAATAGCTCAATTTCAATGGGGGAAAATAATCTTTTGGTAACTGATTATTTTTATATTAGCGGTAATTAGCGGTTGGCTGCTTATTGCACTTAAGTATGATTTTTAATGAGTATAGGGAAAATAGGAAGCTTGCTGATACTAAAGTATCGACATACGTTCAGAGCGCCATACTGTATCAGCAGAGGACTAATACAGGGAAAGACTTTTGAATCACCTTAATTTTTTTTTATGGGCGTTAAGTATCGTATTTAGAGCCCAGTTATGAAGTATAAAATGTGGTAGTTCAAGTTTTCACCCGAAAATATCTTTCGCAACATAGTTTTCAATTTTTACGGTCCTAAACCTGTGAAGGTATAAAGGGAAAATAAACAACATATGAATAGTATCCTCAATAATGAATGAGATGCGATTCGCGTAAAAAAAGTGTTGTGAGGACGCCGTACCAAAAATTTTAGATTTTTGGCAGACATTTTTGAAGTGCTTTATCTTGTCATTTTTTGTACTGGGCTATTTACCATAAGAAAAAATACGTAAATTATTTTTTTGTCTCAAAGATTGTTGTATTAAAATTTGGAAGGTGGTTAAAATTTCAATCTGTATAGGGTGATAATGATGATGTACCGGTGAAAGCACGTCAATCTACCACAAAACGAAAAATTTTCTCAATTGATATTGATCTCTACTTGTTGGACTTAGAGTTTAAAATAAATTCAATGATCTTTAACTTTTTGGGTAGGTAAACAAAAACGACTGGACCGATTTTGATGACATTTTTTGTGTGTGTTCAAGGGGATCTGGGAATGGTTTAGATTCACAATTTTGTCGGGGATAATGTAAGGTAGGGGTAGGGAAGGGTTTAGGGTAGGGGTGGGGGTAGGGTAGGGGTAGGGTATGTGTAGGGTAGGGTAGGGTAGGTTAAGGGTAGGGTAAGGGTAGGGTAGGGGTAGGGTAGGGGTAGGGTAGGGGTAGGGTAGGGGTAGGGTAGGGGTAGGGTAGGGGTAGGGTAGGGGTAGGGTAGGGGTAGGGTAGGGGTAGGGTAGGGGTAGGGTAGGGGTAGGGTAGGGGTAGGGTAGGGGTAGGGTTGGTGTAGGGTAGGGGTAGGGTAGGGGTAGGGTAGGGTAGGAGTAGGGTAGGGGTAGGGTAGTAAGTAATTTAATCATTTTTATGGCAAAACAACGTTTGCCGGGTCATCTAGTTATAACATAAAATCTGAATCTTCTCATTCTTCTTTTCCTAGTTTTCCAAAGATCGGTACGGTAAAATCATCCGTAGTTTCTTGAAGTTTCAGTTATTTCTTGAATAACAAATAATTCTTATGGAATTCATATCCGGCTGCGATCTTGGACCATGTTGGGGCTTCAGCGGTCTTTGGAGGGAAATAATTAACGATTTTTCTAATTTACGTACAATATATTTTACGACATTTTTAATATTGTTTTTTACATACATGTCATCATGAAAAAGAATAATAATTGAGTCAAAGATTATTTAGTCTATCATAAAAACTTAAACAACAATCTTATCTTATCTTACTAGGTAACTACTAATAACTAAGAACTCTATTTCAAATTAATTTTATTTTAAAAACGTGGAATTCTTTTTCCAAAAGTAGTTATCATTCATCCTATTTCATTGCATTTCAATCTTTTTCGTCATTATGGATGGGTTACAATTTCGAGTAATAATGGAATATGAGTACCATCGTGGCAGCAACGCGGTACAAGCGGCACGCAACATTAACGACGTTTACAAAGCTAACACTACAAACCAACGCACTACCTGTTATTGGTTTGCTCGCTTCCGTTCTGGAAATTTCGACCTGAAAAATGAACCTAGCGGTCTTTCGAAGACTTTGGTCGACAATGACGAATTAAAGGCGATTGTGGAAGCTGATGATGCACAACCTACGGCTGAATTAGCAGCAGCTTTCGACGTTAGCGTTAAAACAATTTGGTCCATTTGCGTCAAATTGGCAAAGTAAAAAATGACAAATGGGTGGCCCACGAACTCAATGATCGCCAGCGCAAAGTAGCCGTCGAAACGTGTTGCACTGCTCAACATTATGTTTCCTTAAAAAAACTTTTCTTGCAAACATTTCTTGATTTCGTGTCATAATAACGGGTATTTACGCGATGTCCCATAATTTCCTCACAAGTATTTTTGTTCAATTCTCGCTTGTGCAAGTGACAGGTGTTTTAACATTGGTTGCTTCAATTTACGCGAACACTATACATTTATGTGAAAAATAAAATTACATATCATGCTTGCGCGTAGATGTTTTTTTTTAACTACCTTCTCTAATTATCAGCGTAAGTTATATTCCTATCCTCTCTTTATGTGTGAAGTTTTTGCAGTTTAACCATCGGCCACAGTTCGTAGACTTCATTAATGCATGATCAGTGAAAAATCTTGCAAAAATAATCACGGTCATAATAACAGAAATTGACGCAACAGCAACGGGCAACAGCTAGTAATATAATATACTAGCTGTTCCCCGCGACTTCGTCTTCGATGTTATATAGCCTAAAGCCTTCCTCGATAAATAGACTATCCAACACAAAAATATTTTTTCATTTCGAACCAGTACTCCCTGAGATTAGCGCGTTCAAGCAAAAAAAAGGTCATCGTTGGCCACTGTTGGACAAAAGTATCTTTCAATAGGAGTCTATTGTACTCTCAATTCAATTCAATTCAATTCAAATATTTTCAGTTTATCATTTTCAGATCGTCATTTTATCTGAAGGGTGACTTACTTGACTTAAATTGCTATGTCCCCTAGATGGGGCAGAGGGCATCCACAGTGCTCCGCCAGCCTGCTCGGTCTTGAGCTTCACACTTAATTTCGCTCCAAGTCTTGCCAATAGTCGCCGCCCTGCGATGATTGTTCGCCACCAGGTTTGTTTAGGGCGGCCATGCTTACGCTTGCCTTGAGGATTCCAGTCTAGGGCTTGCGTTGGAATATGATCGGGGTCCCTTTGGAGCGTGTGACCGATCCAGTTCAAATTGCGGCGTTTGATCTGTTGGTCGAGCGGTGTTTCATCACAGCGTTCCCACTGATCTACGTTTGAGATTTTCTCGGGCCAGTATACACCAAGAATACGGTGGTTCACGAAGACTTGGAGCCGATGTGAGATATCTTAAGTAACCTTATATCTGAAGGGTACTAGAATGAAAATTAAAATAAATGTATGTAATAGTTTTACAACAACTACATATTTAAACACGACGATACATTACAATATCCATGGGACAGTTATTTGTCTCAGTAACTCTTTGTTGAATAATAATTCGTAATTCGTGGCGGAATAGCGTAAACACCGGATTTTAAGGTGTCGCCTGTTCCTGTGCCCGGGATCGATTTCCGGACGGGTCAATGTGAAAAAAAAAGTTTTTTACATTTTCTCGGGTCTGGGTGTTTGTGCAACCTTCGTTGTTTCTGGATGCTTTATGTAGTTAATCAAATTGGAACCGGAACAAAGTATGCAATGTAGTCCACATTGATATATTTACCTATTGTAAAGCACAATTGTTTTTGTTACTTGTTTATTATGGGAAGGCTAGGAATTTCAGGATGAAAGGAAGAAAGACAAACAATACAAACATAGCTGCTCCTGACCTGACGCAACGTCAACAATTAATTCACCGGTTAGTAACGATACAAAATAATAATAAATAGTCATTAAATTTTTTGAATATAATAAAAGGCATTAAAAAAAGGTTCAATCATCAACAGTCTTATTTATTTTGATATAATGAGGGTGCTTAAGACAAATCTTACTTAAAAACTTAACTTTTAGTTTTTAACGTCAAACAAAATTGTACATTAAAACAAGGATCGTTTACACTTAAAGCTACTCGGTATGGTGAGTGCTAAAGTGGGTTATAAGGAGGCCTACTAAACCTACACCTATGTTGCAAGTCCTAGGTACTGCCCCGACTACCTTTTCCGGATAATTTCTAGTTTAGCGCAGGTATAGATCAGGCACTGCTTTCTCCCATTGCTTGCTGTGACCTTAAGTTTTATTTGAAACCAATATTTAATGACCACGTTTATATTTTCACGAGTCATCAATGGCGACACGTACTGGTGAAAGGCTTCCTTCTTGAAGCACTGAAGTAATTTGGACACGAAGATTTTTCGTATTTTTTCGGGTAACATTCCAAGTTGTATTCAACGAGAGATCTCAATAATAAGTTCCTAGAATTTACGGTAACAATAAGCATTGAAACAGCCCGTAAAACCATAGCCCAGGGTTGTAGAGAGGGGACGGCTCAGTTGGACATCATTAGACATTAAATAGATTGAATAGTTTAAGGATACATCAGGGTGGGTATCTATCAAAACACATACTTTATTGATACCGAATTTCATTTCACAGAAAACTATTCTATGAATGTTAATATCTTTTTTTCTTGATCGAATAGTTAATAATCGCCGTTTCATAACATCGAATAACAATTTACAAAAAAAAATTTTTCGCAACTGTTTTGTTAAGCAGAATAACGATATATCAACAATTATTAAGTTATCAATAAAACCATTCATAAAAACATGTCTTAATGTGTAACGGTTCCCAAAGCTTTTTTTCCTCAAATAAAATTTAATCGTTAAAAATTAATGCATGCATGAAAGCAAGCAGGCATGCAGCAGGTACGCATGCATTCATGCATGCAAGTAAGCATATGCATGCATATGCAAGCAAGTAAGAAGGCATGCATGCATGCAATAATGCATGTTAGCAAGCAAGCAGGCATGTATTAATGCATGCATGAATTAATGCATGCATGAAAGCAAGCAGGCATGCAGCAGGTACGCATGCATTCATGCATGCAAGTAAGAAGGCATGCATGCATGCATTAATGCATGCAAGCAAGCAAGCAGGCATGCATTAATGCATGCATGCAAGCATGCATGCAGGTATGCACACAGCAAGCAAGCAGGCATGCAAATAAGCAGCATGCATTAGGATTTCCTCGTCTCCGCACTGCGGGAATAGCGGCCTCGTCGCCCTTGCGTAACAAGGCGCAGTCACCCAAGCTCTCACGCGGGTGCCTGCACCTTTTTACAGAGGGCGGAGGCTGCTCTCCCTCCGCGCCCCCGGCTTTTGAATTACACTCTAGTATCGGGCAGACTAGTACCACGGCGAGTCGGGATTAACGCAGTTTATTTATTATATCAATATTTATTTAATATTTATATCAGTTATGCTTTAAATTGTCTATTAATAAAGTATGCAATATAAAATTAGAAACAAAAATCGTTTGGCAATACGGATTTTAGTGGAGTAAAATTGGATGTTTCAACAATTCTGCATATTGAAACTTACGTGGAAATAAAATTATGGGTAAAAATATAGTAAACTAACATTACTTCGATAAAATACATAATATATGAAAAGAAGTAACGATGAAGTAAGTTTGTAGATAAGAAGCATTCAACCAAATGAAATTGTGATGTAACATGATTCTAGAATATGTTGAGTATCGTTTAGAAACATCTGCGAATTGTTTTATGGGGAATGAAAATCGTTTAAAAAAATTGCGATTAAGTGATGGGTTCCCCATCAGGGTACGACAAACACAACCTAAAAAAAATACAAACATTAATAAAGCTTGTGAACATTTCATTGTTTCTTTCATAGTAACATGTTATCGTACATAGATTATTAGGTAACGTGTTTAAGTGCATCAGAGAGGTACACTTATGCGTAAACACCTCTTTAATTATTCAGCTCAGGCTTATGCGCATGGCAGGTGTTCTAATGTTTGCTACATGGAATCGACTAAAACCTCCGCTCTCTCAGACGAGGGCAGACATAACTGGCAGTCTGTTTGAAGCAGGCGACCGCCTTCGTCAAGTCCTTCTACCCACTTTTTGATGAGCACTATAAATTAAATAGATAAAAAATTTATAAAATCATTTATTCTCTACTTACATTAATAAGTAGGGAAAGTTAATAATTATACAATATGCTGGCTTACTGACAGTTTGTGTGAGACAGGCGTCAGTAAGAGATATGAGTCGTGAAGTACACCTATTTGTACAGGTCATCAGGCTCCTCCCCTTTCAGTTAAAATCAAAATCAGTTAAAATCAGTTTTATTTCTGCAAATAGGCCCCAGGAGGCGCTTTTACACGTCCCAATATTTAAACCTACCACTGCTTCGGGACAAGTCTGGGCTAGTGCCGAGAAGAAGCAGCGCAAGAAACTCGGTCACTATTGTCAGCCTCTTTTTAAAAAAAATTTTACAAGGTAAGGTAATTTTTACAAGGTTTAAGCAAGTACGAGCTGGGACAACTTAATGCCATACATTTCTATCATTTAAATAATCATTAACAGTGTAATAGCCTTTTTTCATTAAAATAACTTTAACATACGATTTAAGTTTATGTACAGGGAGTTCAGCAATATCCTTTGGTAATTTGTTGAAAATACGGATTCAATTTCCCATAAACGATTTTCCTACTTTTCGCAGTCTGAAGCTTGGAATGGCGAGTTTATCTTTATTTCTCGTATTAAAATTGTGTACGTTACTTTTCTTAAGAAATAAATGTATGTTCTTACGAACGTAAATAATATTCTCGAGAATATATTGAGAAGACACTGTAAGTATATTAATCTCTTTGAAGAGCTCTTTCAGCGAGTCACGGGGTCGAAAGCCGTAAATAGCCCGTACAGCACGTTTTTGCAATATAAAAATTGACTCAATATCTGCCGCTGAGCCCCACAATAGAATTCCGTATGACATTATGCTATGAAAGTAGCTAAAATATACTAATCTTGCCGTTCCAACATCAGTCAATTGCCTTATCTTTCTCACAGCATAAGCAGCAGAACTAAGTCTTCCAGACAGCCCCCTAATATGAGCACCCCATTGCAAATGAGAGTCTACAGTTATACCCAAAAAGGTAGTAAAATCTACAGAGTTTAGTGGTTCATCTTTAACAATAATATGAGGGGCAGCTAACCTTACGTTTGGCATCGTAAATTTAACACATTTTGTTTTATTTGCATTTAGTAAGAGATTATTTGTTGTAAACCAATGCAATAATTTAGAGAGGGTATTGTTAACATCGTCAAATGAAGATTTGCCCCTCTTGGTTTTAAAAATCATTGATGTATCATCTGCAAACAATACCATCTCACAAAGATTATGTAAGTAACAGGGAAGGTCATTTATATAAACTAAAAATAGCAGGGGTCCTAATACTGATCCCTGTGGGACACCCATAACAAGGGCCGACCCTGAAGACTCAGCTCCATTTATGCAAACCTTTTGTATCCTGCCTTTAAGGTAAGAACTTATTAGATCCAAGGAATCATTCGATGCACCATAATGTTTAAGTTTTTTAAGTAATATTTCATGGTCTACACAATCGAAGGCCTTTGAAAGGTCACAAAATACACCTAAGGCATCTAGCTTACTCTCCCAAGCCTTAAACACATGTTGTAGGAGAGCAACTCCAGCATCGGTAGTATTTCTACCTTTTCTGAAGCCATATTGGTTGCTATTTAATAATTTATTTACACTAAAGTGAGATAAAAGCTGATTAAACATTATTTTCTCGAAAATTTTACTTAGCCCTGGCAATATAGATATAGGTCGAAAATTGGAGGGGTCACATTTTTCGCCAGACTTAAACAAAGGAATGATTTTGCTAAACTTCATTAAAGTTGGAAACTGTCTATCATCAATACATTTGTTAAAAATAATAGCGAGTTGAGGGGCTAATGAACTTATGATTGTATTGATAATATTGACAGAAATTCCCCAAAGATCCTCTGTTTTTTTCATATTAAATTCTCTAAAAGTTTTTGTAATTATATCAGGGTTTATATGTCTAAAATTAAATGAAGAATTGCACTCTTCGACAACAGACTTGAGAAGGGATTCAGCTAGATCAGCAGAAGAAGCTAGCCCTTCAGTAGTAGAGGGAGCTATATTTGAAAAAAATGTCTCAAATGTGTTTGCAACCTCTGTGTTCGTGTTTATTAGCTTATCCCCTAACTTGAGAGAGTAAGTAGGATTATTTGGTTTTACTCTACATGTCTCTTTATTAATAATATTCCAAGTGGTTTTTGCCTTATTTTTGGAAGCCGAAATTAAATTATAAAGATATATTGACTTCGCTTTGGCACATACTAATTTAAATTATTTAGAGTATTTTTTAACATGTTCTATAATATGTGGGTTTTGAGAATCTGCCTTTAAACTATATAAATCATATAATGTTTTTCTGCTTTTATAAATACCAGGTGTAGCCCATTCATTAAACTTACACTTCTGTTTGTTTATTTTTACTTTTTTCTGTTTAAAATGTTTATCAAATTCCTTTTTTACTAAACCAAAAAGATTCTCATATAATTCATCAACATTCTGATCATTAGGCTCTAGCAAATTCACACCCTCTTTAATTTTTTCCTTAAACTTTTCTATTTTATTAAAAGTGAATTGCCTATACACAGAATCTACTTTGTTAGAGACATAATGGTGCTCGAACGATGCTTCTTGTCCGCTGTGGTCCGAAATAAGACAATTTAAAATCGTTTTTTTTAACACTTTACCATCACAAAAAATATTATCTAAGCAAGTAGCTGACGTGGGCGTCACCCTGGTGGGTTCATTAAAAAGATTAATTAGATTATAAGACTTAAAGAGATTAAGAAACCAGGTGGACAACTGCGTTTCTTCTAATATATTAACGTTGAAATCCCCACATACCACTACTTTCTTATTCGATTTTGAGAGCTTTTTCAGAGCCTCATCCATAACAGTTTCAAAAACGTGGTAATTAGCTTTGGGGGGGCTATACACGCTAATTATGATATATTGTTCCAGCTCAGCACACGCTAGTTCAATAGTTCGTTCAACCGAGAGCGACACAATGTCTTTGCGTTCTTTACATTTTAATTCATTTTTAACAAGAATAAGTGACCCCCCCCCCCTCTTGGTGCAGACTCCCTTATGAGCGAACTAGCGACTTTATAATTTTCAATGTTTACCATTAGTTGGTGTTTTTTAATCCAATGTTCTGTAAGGCATATCACATGGACGTTATAATCTTGAAGAAATAACCCTAAACCTAACTCTTTGCCGGCCAGGCCTTGTATGTTTTGATGAACAATATTGAAATACATATCAGGCCTAGCTTTTGTCTTTCCTCTCAGTTTAAAGCCTCAAAGGTTGTCAATGGCACAATATTTAAATTAGTACAAGTACTAACATGTTCATAAATTATACTTTTGCTATTTTTAGCAAGACAGTTAATATTAATATTATATGCTAACAAAGTAGCAATTTGTTTTTTTATTATATGAGGCAGGTGTACAGAGCCGCCTGTCAAAATAAAACTATTGTTAATAAATTTATTTGTGTCAAAAAACACAAACTTGTCACTATGTCTTTGACATAGGTTATATAATAAAGTATTCATTAAGTGAATATTTGCATTAATATTATTTAAATTATTTTTACAAAATGGAAAGGCACAGAGGAAAATTTTTTTAACACATAATTTATCTAAAATAGAAAATGATTTTATAATATTATTTTGGTAATTTTTTGACTATTACCTAGCATTAAAATAATGGTACTTGAGGTTGAACATGTTTGAGTATTTTCTATTGTTTTAATTATTTCATCAAACGATGCATCCGGCATGCAATTATTTATTACATTGCAATTTAATTTATTGTTTAGTATAGAGCCATAACCAATTCCTAGCCTATCTGAATATAAAATGACATCATTCGACTCCTCTTTAGATGTTGCCTGAATCTCATTACTTAAATTAAGACTGGATAACTGTGGATTTTCAACTCTCTGTTGGTAAGTGCACTGAGTTGAATTTATCATAATATTAGGTAATGATTTACAACTAGTATTAGCATTGCCAAGATCAAGTAATTGGTTTGCAGCCACGATGTGTTCATTTATTTGGTCCTGGGCAGAGTTGTATAACAGTGTCATGGATTCCAGTGACTTATGCAACTTCGAGGTGTCATCCTGCAATTGTAATATGTCAGAGTCATGTTTCAACCTACTTTCTTGTAATTTTTGACTATATATTTCCAGGCTATCAACTAAATCAATACGTTGCTTTCTCAACTGAACATTTTTATAAAAGCATTTCTGCTTTTTAACAAGTTTATTTGTTTTTATAATGTACTTATTTAATTTGATATATTTTTTAATGTTATTTCTACTGTTTAATCTAATTTTACTATTAATTTGACATCAGTTTTTTTTGAATAATTTAATTTTCAGATTAATAATTTGCAAGACCTTATACCTACTATACCTAGATTTAATTATAAATCAGCATTAAATATCGACGCAAAAGCATTTCGGGACTCGTAATGCATAGGTTTTACAGTTAAGAAAAAAAAAAGCCTTAGACAAGACAATATTAATTATACATTTTTAAGGATTGTATAGACATGTGTATGCACGTTAGTATGTGGATATGTGAGTGAGACTGCGTTAGTTTGGGTGTGTGCGTTTGTCCCGCCCTTCACAGGGAAGGAGATTTGGGTCTCCTACCGGGCGCGTCCCCAGGTGGCGGATATGGGAACGCCCTCCAGACATGGAGGGTACCGGCCATTTGGCCGGCGTGGACCAAAACCCACACGGGAGACGCTTCCAGTGGGCTTGGGCAGCCCGCTGTTGAATGCGTCTCCAGACGGTGGTAGCGGGCTTCGGCCCGTGGCCAGTTGTGGCCGTTCGTGCTGGAGGGTGCGACGGCGGTGTTGCCGTTGGGGCGCCAGCCCCGCGGCGGACGGAAGTCGCTCGCTTCCCAGTATGGTTTGAGCTATGCTGGGCAGCGAGTGGGCGTGAGACGTTGGCGGCCCCTTGCAACGACATGCAATGTCGTTGTAAAGGGTGGCCACGGATCGGGTCGGCGAGGTTGCTTGCGGACCCGACCCGAAGTCGTAGATGGGGGAGGACGAGAAGGCATACGCCGAACTCAACTTCCCCCCTCTAGCAGGCTAGTGGGCGTTGGGCCGGGGGGCTCAACGCTCGCATTGCACAGCTTGCCGGACTGGGGGTGGTTCCTGGTATACAGGATCACCCATATTTTATGCCTGAGGCCCGGCATAGGCCGTACGTAGGCGGTGCATGGAGGGCATCCTAAGGGAAACCCATACACTGCCAACATACGTTGCAAGGTACACCGCAGGTCTTTTTAGTGGGTATGCTTGTTGGGCACCGACAAGAGAGTCCCACATACCCTACTGCTGCCCCTGAAGCAGTAGGTATGCGTAATGCATTTTTTCCTGCAAAAAAAAAAAAAAAAAGCGTGTGTGCGTTTGTAAAAATGTTATTAAAGTACAGTTAAGATAGGATTTAAGTAAGGTGATTTAAGGTGTCTTCAATTTGATCGTAAGTTTTATTTTGGAGAAAAAATTCTTATCGCTGTAAACCAGCGCTGTTTCATCAAAATTAAATGTTAGGAGTTTGCAACTTTGCAACCTTAACACCGCTGCTTACAGCGTGCTTGGCATGCGAGGAGATGCGGGTTCAAGTCCCGCCTGAGACATAATTTTTCATGTTTATATACTGATAGTATAATTGCAATTTAATTGCTAAAATATAAAATAAATAGCTGTTTCATCTTAACTGACCGTCAAACATCTGCAAAGATGTATCTTTCGGGTGTTAAGGGTGCAAACTCCTTACATTTGATGAAGCAATGCTGGCTTAAAGCGTTAAGATATGCTTGAAAAATTCGCCCTGAGTCGCAGTGTCTCGGTGGCTTAATGGCATAGCGCCCGCCCGGCATGCGAGGAAATGCGGGTTCGAGTCCCGCCTGAGACATAATTTTTCAAGTTTATTTATATACTGATAGTATAATTGCAATTTAATTGCTAAAATATCAAACAAAGTATAAGATTTTTTTTAAACTGTTATTTTACGTTTTTTTTGGTCCCTTTTTATACAACAAAATAAATGCTGAAGTCCCAATACATAATCTTTCCTCTGTTGACTTTAAGGTGTGCGTGTTTTAAAAACGTACACACCTAAACTCTTATTCACTTACACACTCATGCACTCTCACCACTCACACACCCACACACTAACGTGCATACACATGTCTAAATAATCCTTAATAAATGTATAACTAATATTGTATTGACTAAGATTAAGTTTTTTTTCTTAGCTGTAAAACCTAGGTATGCATTACGAGTCCCGAAATGCTTTTGCGTCGATATTTGATACTGATTTATAATTAAATCTATAAATAGTAAGAGTGCAGAACTCCAACATTTGATGAAACAATGCTGGTTTACAGCGATAAGAAAATTTGTGCTTGTGCTTGAAAATTTGACGCCAGTGACGTAGTGTCCCGGTGACTAAATGGTAAAGCGCCGCGCCATGTATGCGAGGAGATGCGGGTTCGCGTACTGTCTGAGACATATTTCTTCAAGTTTATATACTGGCGGCATTCTCTATTACTTTAAGATCACAACCTACCCCAAGTCCCAAATGTTATCTCTAAAAGCTTACTTTTGTCTAGATTTGGCAATAAATACTTGCTGTAGGGAAAACAACTTTAGGAAAACATAAATTTAATATGCGAACAAAAAAAGAGTAAGGCCGAGTATTTTTAAATATAATCGATGATGTACCTACCATCTCCATTCGTAGCAGCATCAGACAAATAAAGGTATTGACCCCATCAGCATCCGTGTAAGCCAGTACAAATGATATTGATAACGTTTATATAGATATCAAAATTCTAATTATCTTAGCGAAACGACGCCAACAGCTGATCATATTCATTTCCCCTTCCCTCTGGACATCTGAGGCGATCAGACGTGTGCAAAATAAGCCTGTACTTTGTAAAGTTGTTATTATAAAATTAAAAATAATCATCAAAAATTAACGGCAAATATTAGGAGCGCATTACCACGCAGGAGTCAGCTTTAACTACTACACGCATGTGAGTGAATCTTGTTTCATTCATTAACACTTTATACAACTGTGGCTCAGACTAAGCCGGACGGAAAGAATGTAGTACCAAGCCGCCGCGACCATCCACTATAGGCTGACCTCCGTTGATCATCTACGTTATTTTACTCCTGCTAAGCTTTGGTGCCCTGGTACTTTTGTCGCTGTAATAACGCATCGAAATCATGCCGCTGCGTCACTACCTCCCGCTTCGGCTGCGTGCACATCGCATGAAAAATATGATAGTAAAGCGACCGCGCGGCCGCCGGCCTGTGTTGAGCAACAGAAAGAACCTTCGGCGCATCAATTTTCACTTAACGCCGCGGAACACGACTCACAAGGGGTGTCAGATGATGCATCTGATTCTTGCTCCAATGTATCGCAGCGTCAAAAGCGAAAGAGGACAAGTACAACGGAAATGCAATTGACTAACTTCATGACTGAAATGAAGGACTTGTTTTCTTCGTTTAAGGCTCAACAAGAGGCTAAAATGGATAAACTATGTTCGGTAATTGAAGATATCAGAAATCAAAACTCGGAAATAAGATCATCTATTGAATTTCTGTCCAGCAAATATGAATCTATAACGGAAGAAATTAATGCACTTAAGGAAGAAAATTCACAATACTTCAAACATATTCAGTCACTAGAGATAAAGTTGGAAAATTTTGAAAGAAGCGCTAGATCTACTTGTTTAGAGATTAAAAACATACCGATCAGTAAACCGGAATCGAAAGTGAATCTGCTCGAAGTAGTCACTAAAATCGGAGAAGTTCTAAAAGTCAATGTTATAGCAAGTCACATTAAGGACCTATTTCGCGTAAACACTAGAAACCCCAGGAATAATACTATGATAGTTGATTTTGTCAGTGTTGTGACAAAGGATACCCTACTGAGAGCATACAAAAACTACAATAAAGGTCATAACAAACTTAATACAGAAAACATAAAAATAGCTGGTCCAGTGACGCCAATATTTATCTCTGAAAACCTTACTGCAAAAATTAAGCGGCTCTTTTACCTTGCGCGTGTTTTTGCAAACAGCAATGAGTTTAAATACTGCTGGTCGACGAATGGCAAAATATTCATTCGTGAAAGAGAGGGCTCTCCTTTCCACATAATCAAAGAAGAATCAGACCTTAAAAAATTAACTAAAAAGTGACTAGTCATGCTATATTATTCCTTGTTTATTCTTATTCATAAGTAAATATTGTCATATTTAAATTATATTCATGAAATTGTTTCTCTTAGCTGTAAAATAGTACGTATCACCAGTAGAAGCACAAATACATACACACATTCACCATTACACTGTCTCAGACATATCCAATCAATCAAAACATACACATATCTTTATGCTACCTCTAATCACGGGGTTTATATCCCACGGAGTGTTTATGGCTTTTATGGGCCTGCAATATTATTATTATGTTCATGTTCCATTATTTTTTAATACTTTGCTAAATTATGGATAGCCACCAACGATTAATCTCAGAAATCGACAGCGTATCTATCAGTAACTCGTATATTTGTTCGCCAGAAAACGTTTCAAGTTATATACCTACTTGTATTAATTGCCTTAAAATATTCCATGTGAATATAAGAAGTATCGGTAGTACAACTAATTTTGGAAATCTCTTACTACTCTTAAATCGCATTATTCTCGATTTAGACTTAATCATTCTATCGGAGTGCTGGCTGAGTAAGTGCTCTTTTCTTCCAAAATTACCTGGTTATCAAAGTCACATCTCCAAAAACTCTAATCAAAATTATGGTGTCGCTGTTTATATAAAGGAAGGTGTAGTTGCAAAAGTCGAAGAACCAATAATAGCTGATGCAAACTGTCTCACTATAAAACTTGCGAATGGTGTGGTAGTGATTGCCATTTACCGTTCTCCGTCCTGTAAAAAAGTCAATAATTTTATTAAAACGCTGGATGTTATCCTGGCTTCACTGCGACACTTCAAATCGATTGCTGTGATTGGTGATTTGAACATTAACATACTTCCAGATAATTTTGACCAAAATTCACAAAAATACCTAAACCTGTTGGCATCTCACTCTATGCTACCAGCTCATCTGTTCCCGACTCATAACAAAAGCTGCATTGACCATGTCATGCTTAAAAGTGACAAAAACTCAATTACGTTAATTCTAGATTCTCTATTTACAGATCACTCTCCGTTAATATTTTGGTGTGCATTTAACGCAAAATTTTGTGAGCCCTCCAGAATTCGTACCTTAAAACGAGTTAACTTAGAGGCTTGTCTTATAGAACTCGAAAACATGGACTTTTCCAATATTTATAATTGTACCAACGCCGAAAACGCCGCCAAATCACTCACTAATGTATTGTCGTTAGTTATCAAAACCCACACGAGCAATGTTAATATTCCCAGTAGGAAACGCATAATCAAACCCTGGATCACGCCGGGTTTGTTACGTTGTATCCGACATAGGGACAAACTTTACCGTCATACTAAAAAATATCCTCAGAATGAAAACTTATCTACTTCCTACAAACGATACAAAAATTATTGCAATAACTTACTTAAAAATATCAAAAGAAAATATGAACACTCACAATTTGAGAAATACAAAAAAAGTCCTAAGGAATTATGGAGCCTTATAAAAAATGTAACAAACCTTCATCAAAAATGCTCTCCTTCGGAGGAACTGTTGACTGCGTATAATGATCCTCAATCAGCTGTTAACTCTGTTAATGGATATTTTGCTCGTGTGGGTAAAGAGCTAGCTACTAATATAATCAAAAACCCTTCGTATGCGTCACTTTGTTATTTGGCTGGGGAATCACCTGCCTCTGTGTTGAGCTCCATGGTATTGTTGGATGCTGACGATAGTGAAATTGAAACTGTTATATTGGGTCTCAAACAGAACAGTGCTACGGGCTGTGATGGTATTCCAACTTCATTATTAAGGCAAGCTAGGCATGTCCTGATTCCTGTTCTCAAACATGTTTTCAACCTCTGTTTCTCTTCTGGCACTTTTCCAACAGTGTTCAAGAAAGCTTTGGTCCACCCCATCTATAAAGGTGGAGACAGGTGCAGTGTCAATAACTATAGGCCAATATCGGTGTTACCAGTCTTATCTAAAATACTTGAGAAGCTTCTGAATGCTAGACTGGTTAGTTACTTGGACTCTTTCAATTTGATTGCTCCCAACCAATTTGGTTTTAGGTCTGGTAAGTCAACGGAAGATGCAGTTTTGAAACTTACCAGTATTGTGGTTGACAACTTAAATCATAAACTACATTCAGTTGGTATTTTCCTTGACCTTTCTAAGGCCTTTGATACTGTCTCTGTTTCCATTCTTCTTTGTAAACTTCAACGTATCGGGATAAGGGGTACTGTGCTAAAAATTTTTAGTAGTTACCTGTGTGATCGAATGCAATATGTCGCAATGGGTAATATCACTAGTGAATGCGAATCAATTACATATGGTGTCCCGCAGGGCAGTGTACTCGGACCGACTCTGTTTCTCATTTATATAAATGACCTTTGTCAACTAAAACTTCCAAATAGTAAGATTATTACTTATGCGGATGACACGGCGATTATAGTTCATGGACAGAGTTGGGAAGAGGCACAATCCCATGCGAAATCGGCGTTACGCATGGTCATGAAGTGGCTTGCTTCCAATCTCTTAACATTAAACTTAAATAAAACAAAGTTTATCACTTTTGCTCCTAATACTTCATTGCAGCCTCATGAATCGTTTAAAATCTCTGCCCATGGATGCGAAGTTATGCCTGGTAGTCCTTGCGCCTGTTCAACGATATCACGTACACATAGTATCAAATACTTAGGTATTATCGTTGATAGTACTATGTCCTGGAATGAACATATTAAGTCTATGGTGGCACGCATTAGGAAACTCATTTTCGTCTTTAGTAAGCTAAGAGTGGGGGCTGATCTGGCGACATTAAGAACTGCTTATTTTGCGCTTGCTCAGTCTATAATTACCTATTGCATCACTGTTTGGGGTTCAGCTGGTAAAACTAAAATGCTGCTACTAGAAAGGGCACAGAGGGCAGTTTTAAAGGTTATGGCATCGCAACCGATTCGGTATTCAACCAAATTAATTTTAAATTTCTGGGAAGTTCTCTCCGTTCGCAAATTATTTGTTTTGAATGTTGTTCTTCACAAGCACAAACTATTGACATACAAGCCCAACCTCTTGCATAATAAAAGAAGGAAAGATAGAGTGTGTCCTGTGGTGAGGGCCAGGATTGTGATTATATAGCTCCTTCCATCTACAACAGGATAAATAAGATTCTGAATATTTATCCTCTTTCTTCTTACAAATGTAAATCTCTTCTGATTAATTGGCTGCTTAGCCTTGATTATGATTCCGTTGAAGGTCTTATTAAGTAATGGGTTGATATTCAATTGCAACGTAATTCTGTAATCTCGCATACTTAAACTCACTCTCTCCTATAAACTTCACACACACACACACACACACACACACACACACACACACACACACACACACACATGTATGTATATATACATATATATTAACTTACCTTTTTACGTTAAAATAACTAGCTGTTAAGTTATAATATGTCTGAAACGCCCATCTGTCTGGAGGTGGGCGTTAACATCTGTAACGCAGTCCTAGACTAAAGCAAATGTTAACGCTTACATGTTTTTGTATAATTGTTTTTGGTTTCAAATAAATAAATTTAAAAAAAAAATCTAATTATCTTAGCGAAACGACGCCAACAGCTGATCATAGGTCTCCCATTATGGCGTGCCCTTCGGTTCGCCTAAAATTTGAAGTCCTAATTTCATTTGGCCGAACCGTATTAATTGGCCTAAACTTATAACGTATAATTATTGTCTAGCCTAACAGTTGAGGAGGTTAGGAACAAAAGGTGACATTTACGCATTCAGCTCAAAAGTTTTTTTTTACCGGCCTCAAAACCATGATTTTTATCAATTTACGAACATCTTTGGTTCAAATGGTGACTTAATCTAAGAGAAAATAGCATAATAAAAGGAGTATTTTGTTCAAAAAGTAACATTTACATTAGTTTCAATTAGTAGTTGACAGTTTTGAACCAAAACGTGTCATTTTTGTAGATAAAATTTACAATAACATCTGAATTGAATCAAATACGGTACATTTTGTGCAAAGGAAATGTAAATCGATAAACGAATGATAAATGGGAACTTTCAAAAACCTCTATATCCAGTACGTGGCCACAGCTTTTTGCCTGCTGACCGGACGTGTGTACGGACGTGTTGAAAACTTTGATTATATTAAATGCTCTAAGGTTGAAAAGGACCTTCAAAAAATCAGTCATTACAACCAAAGAACGTTATAAGGAAATCATATCCAGACATGGCAAGATGCACTTTTTAGGTGAAGATTGGAAATGTTATGACCTAAAAAGTTAGGAGTAATATTTCAGAAAGGTCAATGGTATGCGAGACTTAAAACGCATATTTACACAGAAGAAGATAGGCAGAAATAAATTTGATTGTGATGTCAAAACATTACAGAACTACAAATTTGAAAATCCAGAGGAAGAGAAGCCCAAAAGTTTATTGAAACGGGGAATCACATTCAGTAAGGTAAAAATAATGGAAAAAAACTGGGCCACTTCATCAAAGGTAAGAAGAAAAAAGATGTGGAAGGATTACTAGAAAAACAATTCCTTAATCCTGTAATCTTTAGCATCAAAAGGTAGGATAGTCAGTTTCATAAGGTGATATTTTATTATCAGATTGAATCAAATGGGGACATTTACATTGTATAGGATCAAAAGGTAACATTTAAAAAAAAATCGTAGATATTTGGTATATTTATCAATATATTTTAGCATAAATTATTCCTCATTTAGTTCAATTAAACTGCTACAGGCCCTAAAAAAGAAAATTAATCTATATTGCATGTGCACAGCCATTTTTCATTTTTCTCATTTCCTGAAAAAAAAAGAAACGTTTAAAATGTCACCTTTTGTTCCTAACTGAGGAGCAGTTGTTTTCGCACTATCATAGTTGGGTCTAAAAATTTAAAATTCTAATTTTAGTACGAGTATGTCTAATATCGAATGCACTAAAATATATTCGCATCTTTCTTTTGGCATAACGCCAAGTAATGAAAGCCATATTTTTTTTTAAAACCGAAAAAGTTAAAAAACGAATCGCTCACAAACCGACCCAAGCAGTCTTGTCTGCCCTACCCCTAGAGTATAATTCAAAAGCGCGTAGGCGCGGAGGGGCGAGGCGGCCCGCGGGTTGAGGAGCAGGAGGCTGAAAGCGAAGCGATGCGATTGAGGCTGGCCGGCCCAGCCGGCCAGAAAGCCGAAGTTGCGGTGCTGAGTGTAAGCCATCTGCAACAATTAGCACGCGTGGGACCGCCAGAGCCCCGCAGCACCAAAGCCGTCACGGAAGTCTGATTGTTTGGATGCATGCATGATTGCTTGTTTGCATGCATGTTTGCTTGATTGCATGCACGCCTGCTTGCTTGCATGCACGCTTGTTTGTTTGTAATCATGCTTGCTTACTTGCTTGCTTGCATGCTTGCTTGCTTGCTTGCTTGCTTGCATGCATGCATGCTTACTTCTTTAAAATATTAATAAAAATTTTTGCGAATAAAAATTTGTAACTGTGAATGATAGGTATTAGGATATATTCGGCTAAATGTCGCATTTGGCAAATTAGAATACGGCGATATACAGTGAGGCTTAGTAAATATAGGCTAATCACGTTTAGAAAGAGTGAAAATGTGCGAAAAAATTTAGGGCTTTAAGTTTGTGTGCCAGTGACAATTAGGAGTACAAATAATTCGGCATTCCGATATATAACCGCTAAAGATCTTAAAATTGTTTATCTACCTGATCACTTTCTTATATTACTTTTACAGCGCTTACACAAAGACTCTGCTTAACCAGGATGGTACTGGTACTGGTACTCTCTACCAAACGTTTTTGGATCATCAGAGGACGTGACGCTGTAAAGAGACTTTAAAAAAAAGAAATGATCTTTTTATACTTTAGTTTTTATATGTTAAGGATTCTTCACTTTGTAAGGACGGTAACTTAAAAAAAATTTAATTTTAACGAAATAATAATTATTAATGTTTCTATTAAGGAATGTTTTCTTATCTTAAAATAAAATGTAAGTAGTTCTGCGTAAAATTTTATTAATTTAAGAAGAAGTGTAAGTGAACATTTTTTTTATTGTGTAATAAGGTTTTCTCAGTGTGCCTGTGTAGGTGTTGTTGCATTATTAAAATGACTACGTTTAACTGTCTTCTTCGTAGACTGCCGTAATCAAAGAGAAGTAAGACCAAGACGTGCTCAGTACCTACAAAAAAAAATGTTAATTGAACAGAAAAATTGTTAAAATCTAGCGCTTTGCCCGTGACTCCGTTTGCATGGAATATTGGGAATATTGCGCTGCAGATTATATTGCGTTTTGGGATATTATGTAACAGTTATTAGAAACCACTTAAAATTTTAGTATTCAATTTTCATTAAAACATACCCTATGAATATTCCAGAGCATCAGATTATTTCATTCATTTCGATTAAAAAATCTTTACACACCCCAAATTATTTTTTAAATACAAAAACTACCTGCTATCCTTTCTGGGGCTTAAATTATCTCGTTGTTTGTATGGGAGCCCCCCTTAAATATTTATTCTATTTCGTTTTTAGTATTTGTTGTTATTAAGGTAAGAAAAATACATAATTTGTAAAAATTTCAACTGTCTAGCTCTTGAGATATAGCCTGGTGACAGAGTGACGAACAGACGGACAGACGGACAGACGTCCCGTAGAGTCCCGTTTTTACCCTTTGGATACGAAACCCTAATGAGAACTTTCGCATGTTTAATATTCATATGAATCTACTTTTTAATTCATCGAAATTTAAGATAAACGTGACAATACTCTTTATGGCATTATTCCAGTTACTCTGAAATGATCTAGGTCTCTATAAAATAACAGTACTTTCTGAGATTAGTGCGTTCAAACAAACAAACTGTCCAGCTTTAATAATAATAAATAATAAATATTTAAGACATGCCTCACTGGGCCACACTGAGCCATCTAGTCCCAAATTAAGGTACTATTAAGTACCCTGTCGTATGGGGTACTAGACAACCGATAAACTTACTTATATACTTTTTTTTTTTTTTTTGTAAATACATACTTATAATACATAGAAAACACCCAGACCAGTACAAACAGACATGTTCATGCACACAAATGTTTGTACTGTGCGGGGATCGAACCCGCGACCCATGGCTCAGAAGCAGCGTTAACTACCGCTGATCCAAATGGTCGTCAATCGCTTTATAGTATTAGTATCGATTTCTTCCCCATTTTACACGAGTTTTTGTTACCACGGTAGTAATTTAATTTAATGACGTATACCAACCTTGCTAAACGTATTTAAATTGATCGGCAAATACTTCAGCAATGTCAAGCTACACGGTTTCTGGGCTCTGTAAAAAGGGAAATGTATTTTCTAAGCTTTTTAATTAGTACATTTATTCATAAATATTAACTAAATTCATATTGTGAATCTCTATATTGCTGGTCATAGGCCTCTTTAGGTGATTATTTTGTTGCCATGTTTAATTAATAACAGTCGGGTTTACGATTTTAGTTTGGCTAATGGTAGAGAAAAGGTGCTAATATTACAAAAACATCTAAATACAATTTATATATTTAACTCAACTAAAAGGGTATTTTTGGACTAATCTACCGCCCACAGAATAAATATTCTGGGATAGTTTTATACAAATCTACCTTCCACACGGAGATAGTGCATCGCTGTTCCAGTCAGCCTGTGACCACGGCCCATGCAACTCGGTCGAAACGTCAGGCAAACAAAATAAGGTATGTTCGCGACAAATCCCGTTACATCTTAAAATAATTATGCAACGCGATATAAGATTAAATAAAATTTCAAAGACTACGTAGAAAATTGACCTAATAGGTTTCCTACATACATTGTGATTTTAAGTAAAAAAAAATCTAACCAATAGAAAAGCAAAATTAAAAGACATATTTTTCATATAATTAATAAATAATGAAAAGCATATTAAAACACTTTAAAAAAGTACAAGTGAAAACCAATTTGAAGAACTTTCAGACTACTGCGACAGTAACAGTTACTGTTATTAAATTAAATTTAACAAAAGTGCATAAACATTCTAACATCTTTACCAAAAATAAGTAACGAATCCTATTTTTGACACTGAAATAAAGTATTTTAGAGTAAATCATTTTTGATAATTCCTCACCTAAGAATGATGAAGCCAATAGATTTTTGATGTTGAATGCTCCCTTTATACCAAGGGCTATTGAATGCTGAGTTTGCTATATCAGCGCTCTGGAAATATAAATTATGTAATTACTTTGCTGTTACAATTTTAGAGAAACATCATTATGTTTACTCTTAGTTTTTATTAGAAAAGCTATACTTTGCAATGCGACGAATAATAAGCATAATAATATAATATTGAGTATTATTTACTGTAAAATTTTATCAGAAAATATAATGAGTAAAAATGGCTTGCTATTATTTAATATCTAGCTGTTCCCGCGACTTGTACGCGTCAATTTCTGCTATTATAATCGCGATTATTTTTGCAAAATTTTTCACTAATCCTTCACTCCTCTTAGTCGCAGCGTGATGTTAAATAGCCTAAAGCCTATCTCGATAAATTGACTATCTAACACAAAAAGCAGATTCTCTTCAGTCCAACCTAGTTACAACATCAGGTCAGGTTACTATTACAATTGCCAGTTAAAAGATTATTCTGATACATAAGAAGCGTTTGGAATAATTAAATGCAAATGCAAAGAAACTTGTTTAGGGACAGACAAACCCACAGAACGACACCTCTTACGCCTGACTCTTTTTTTGTACAATGTGCCTGTTTAATAGTTGTTCATAGATAAAAAATAGATATGCTTCTTTTTAATGACGTTGTGTGGCTTTCCATCCCATCTAGCCCATCAATTCAAAGGTGTATTACAGCGTGAACGTTGGCCCACTCTAGTTAGATCTCCATCAAGATACAATTTGTTACTTAATGAATAGAAAAACAGTGCTTTAGCACTTCTTTCTAATTTCGGCGCTAAATTTTTCGAAACATTTCTATCAGCAGCAACATGGACGGGTCTATCCTTTCATTTAGATGTAATTTTCCTTTTCTCGACATATTACATAATATTTTTAAATTGTCTAATGACTTTCTTTTATCATCTCCCCATTTGCAAAAGGATTTACTTATATAACAATATTTCCTTGATTGACGACGTTTTAAGAGTATTGTTGGAAAGATATGACACAAAGATATGAAAAAGTAAATTGTTGTTAATTTTTAGGGTTCCGTACCCAAAGGGTAAAAACGGGACCCTATTACTAAGACTTCGCTGTCTGTCCGTCTGTCCGTCTGTCCGTCTGTCCGTCAGTCCATCGCTCTGTCACCAGGCTGTATCTCAAGAGCCGCGATAGCTAGACTGTTGAAATTTTCACAAATTATGTATTTCTGTTGCCGCAATAACAACAAATACTAAAAACAAAATAAATAAATATTTAAGGGGGGCTCCTATACAACAAACCCGTTTTTTGGCCTTTTTGGTACGGAACCCTTCGTGCGCGACTCGCACTTGGCCGGTTATTTTTCTATATGATGAGCAGGGCAGCTAAAATATATGCCGGCGAGAGTTGCAGTAAAATATTATGGAACGCTAGTGAATTTTATTTTTAATGTTATTTAGCAATAATCATTATCTCAATCGTAATCTAAGTAATTGACACTTTCAATAAGTAAGTAAATTATACTATGTCTTAAGATTTGTGGTATTAAAATGTGTTGCAACGTCATAAACGTCTTATTTATTATTAAAGATGCAACTGTCCATCATTTTTGGCAGCTCATTCATTCCTAATTCGTTCTTTATAAAAACCCTTAGCTTATTTGCTAAGCAAATTTTTATAACGAACGAATTGGTAACATGTCTAACGGCCGGTCCTAATAACCTATCTATCTTCAGTTTTGGCATATCGGAGATAGGAAACAACTTCTGCCTTTGTTTCTCTGGACGGCAAAATCAGAGATAGAAACTGTTTCCTATCTCCGAAATGTCAAAACTGGCGATAGATAGATTATTGGATCGGCCGTTAGTTTTATTGCTTACTAGGATCACCCTGCGTTTAAGACATTAAATTATTGGTCACTAATGCCAGGCAGTCAAAATATACACTTTAAATATCATTTGAAAAAACGATTTTAACAATAATTAAGACATACCACACCACATAAGGTAATAAAGCAAAAACAGCAACGTAAAATATAGCAAGTTAACATACGACAGAATTTAGAATATCAACTTCCGAAGTACAACATTGTAATAATTACTACATACAAAATCTATTACTGTTTTAATGATTACGTAAAATGTTGTTTGTATTACACACAATATTTTTATGCACAATTAACCACGTTAATTGTTGTATGTAACATATTATATGACATTTGTTATGCAACGCATACAGTTGTAAGTACTCTTTACAACATTTTTGGTTGTTATCAGTAAACCGCGTAAACTGCAGCGAAGGTCAATACAACATTTTACTCCGATGCTGTACAAAAGTTACAACAACTTACGTCTGAGAAATCCTTTTTTAATATCGGTTTTTCGGTGTTTTTTCACTTTGAATGCATAATGTATTAGAACTACTAGTTAGCCTATTTTTCAGTAAAATTGCAAAAAGGCATTTTTGTTGGTTACGATACTTTTCGTAGGAGGTGTCGACGAGATATTGGCGTCAAACTTATTCCGAAAATCTCGTAAAAAATTCTAATATAACATCATAAAAAATGGAGCTTTTGGGACTGATTAGGGCCCGAGTTCACCAACAGACGTTTAAGTTTAAACAGCGTTTAAACAGCTTTTAAAATATTATTTGACATATTTTGTATGGGAATTGTGTCATATTAATTGTCACTCTTTGTTTACCGGCTGTTTAAATGTTGGTGAACTTGGGTCTAGATCGAAGATACTTACAGATAATAAAAAAAATCTAATGGCACGCGCGCGAAGCCGCGGGCACTAGTGAGGAATATTTAGATAACCCTGGATATAAGGAATCCAAAAAGAAAATTTAGAACACCCTGCATTTGACTAGCTAGACGTTTTGCACGGGTTCTCCAATGAAAAAAAATGCAAGAAAATAATATTTTAATGACCATGTTTACCCATTACATTTTTCATTTGGATATTTCTAGAAATTCTTACCTCCGTCGCCAGCAGTTGGCTGTAGTAGGAAACCATTAATACTGGTGCAAGTACTGCGGGTACTGCAACGCAATTGTTTTTCGAAGCTACCTGGAATTGAATGAACTGTTTGAATAGCATGAACGAGACATGAAGCAAATTTTTAAAACTTACCAAATATTTAACTCCGATGGCAATATTAACATAATAAGATGTTCCTGTTAAAACGTACCATTTTTTTCTGTTATAACACCAATGCTGAGCCTATTTAATTGGGTAGAATATATTTTTGTTTATTTAATCTTTATTTTGCAATTTAAAAAAGTACAAATTGCGGACTTAATTTCATGTGTTGACCATCAATTTATTACCACTGTATGAATTGTTCCACAATTTTTTGGTGGATAAGGTAATTTTTGTGTCATTATGACTTGAAATTTTCTCAGTGTCAAATGTCTATTCAGGCTTCTATTACATTATAATTTAAAATACACAGATGATTAGGAGTTATTGTGACAATAAATATATTTTATTTAAGTTATTTGATATTTTAGCAATTAAATTGCAATTATAATATCAGTATATAAACTTGAAAAATTATGTCTCAGGCAGGACTCGAACCCGATATAATAAATATATTATTTAGATCTCAACGATAAGGATTTACCCCAACTATAATCATACAGGGTGTCCCAAAACTCAACGTCAAGCCGAAACAGGGTGAAAGAATTGATTGTTACCATCATAAGAAAAATCAGAAAAAAAATCTATCCCACGCAGTTTGAAAATTATGGGCATTTAAGAAAAACCTAGAAATTCGGTCAAACTGTGACCATTTTTCAGTTATTGTGGATATTTTTGATTATTTTTTTTCATTTAAACTTTGGAACCGTAACCCTAAACAACATTTCTAAAATCACAGTCAAAAATTAATGACACAATTGCCCTAAGTTTCCTAAATTCCGACCCGGGATTCGAACCTGGAACCTCGAGATCTTGGCTCGGTATTTAAACCACTAGACCAACGGGGCGTCGTTTTCGGTTATTGTGGTTAATTTTTATTATTTTTGTTCATTTAAACTTTGGAACCGTAACCCTGAATAACATTTCTAGAATCACAGTCAAAAATAATGACACAATTGCCCCAATTTTCCCAGAATTAAGACTATTTGTTAAACTATAAAATTTAAATTTTCAAAATTTGTTGAATTTGAAAAGCCCTTCTTTAAAAAAAATATACTAGAGTGCCTTGGCAAGTGCCATTAAAAGTTGACGCATTCAATCAGAATTGTAAAATGGTACAATACTTGTTAATTTCATACTAAAAAACACAAGTAAAAAAATAAAAACCTCAAGTAACCCGATTTTTGCTAACCCATTTAAAATGTTTTTTATTCGCACTAGCTACTGGTAGGTTATTAATTTTTCGGCAAAATGATGAGAGAGATGTATAGTGGACATGTTTGCAATGAGTGAGCGAGACAGATAGTGACGCCACTTTTACCAAAGTGAACAAAAGTAAGTAAAATTAATAAAATAATGAACAATCTGGACCTAGTTTAGCTTAGGTTTATTGGAATAAAAGTGAGATAGGGAAATAACATTTTATTTCAATAAAGCGTTGCCATTTGCATGGTATGGCGTCTGTATCTGTTTCATTCGTACTCGTTTAAACTACGCATCTTCGTCTCACTGCTTGACATCACTATCTGTCTCGCTCACTCATTGCAAACATATCCACTATCCATCTCTCTTATCATTTTGCCGGTTTTAAATTAAGAACCTACCAAGAGCTTTTGCGAATAAAAAACATTTTAACTGAGTAAAATGGGTTAGCAAAAATCGGGTTACATGAGGTTTTAATTTTTTACTCGTTTTTTTTTTGTATGAAATTAACAAGTATTAAACCATTTTACAGTTCTGATTAAATGCGCAAACTTTTGATGGCACTTGCCAAGGAACTCTAGTACTTTTTTTTTAAAGGAGGGCCTTTAAAGTCGACAGATTTTGAAAATTTTAAATTCACAGTTTCACAAATAGTCTTAATTCTGGGAAACTTGGGGCAATTGTGTCATTATTTTTGACTGTGATTCTAGAAATGTTATTTAGGGTTACGGTTCCAAAGTTTAAATGAACAAAAATAATAAAAATTAACCACAATAACCGAAAACGACGCCCCGTTGGTCTAGTGGTTTAAATACCGAGCCAAGATCTCGGGGTTCCAGGTTCGAATCCCGGGTCGGGCAATAAAAAAGTTTTGAATTTTCGAACGTTGCTCGGGTTTGTGATCAACAACCCACATTTGGCAAGCGTGGTAATTATCCATATCATACACCCATCATTGCTGTGGTAACTTGAATTCAATGATGGAGGCCTTCTCCCTGCAGTGGGTTGATTATAGGCTGTAATTTTACTACTAACCGAAAAATGGTTACAGTATGACCAATTTTCTAGTTTTTTCTTAAATGCCCATAATTTTCAAAGTGCGTGGTATAGATTTTTATTTTCTGATTTTTCTCATGATGCCTACAATCAATCCTTTTACCCCGTTTCGGCTTGACGTTGAGTTATGGGACACCCTGTATATGGAGAGGAGCTTCTCATTTTCTCTCTAAGCTGCCGTTGTTCTTCAGAAAAAGAAAAATTAAAAGTTAGCAAAATAAAAACCCAAAGTCATACCTTAGCTGCAAACGCAAAAAAACAGGTTAACGAAGTGGAAAACAGAAATACTATAAAGTTTATTTTGCTGAATATTTCTTCCAGATGTTCACACAGTCTAAAAACAGAATTAAAATAAATTATCTGCATAATAACCTCCATTTTTCAATTCATTAATTCAATTTCATACATTTAGCTGCACAACAATACGAGTGACATAATTTAAAAACAGGAAATCGGTACAATTAGGCGATGTTATTGCTAAAATCAATTTCCTTCAAAGAACTAGGGTAGGGTTGAGGTATTAAGATAGCTAGTCATAGAAAATCTTAATACCTCATGTCAGTTCAAATAAAACCAGAACTCTGTTCCTATACAACTGCAGTAAGGCATTAGACAGGTTATATCTCCGTAACTGTTCATTGCTGCGTAAAAGGATGTTTTTAAGCTTCTTGATTGAAAAGGATTTTGTATCAAAATATTATATAGCAAGTGTTTTTAAGCTTCTTGATTGAAAAGGATTTAGTATCAACATATTATATAGCAAGTGGCTGGCAGACTTTCACTTTGCCGATGATTTAGTGCTTATGGCTATGATTTTGGAAGACCATAACATATTGCTTGCAGATCGAATACTTCCCAAAGAGAGGGTCTTAAGATGAACATAGAAAGATAAAAAACCCTGTTGAATGTCCATGTGAACGCATGTCATATCCGCTTGATTTTAAATTGTGAATATTGCACTGGAAGTTTATTATTATGTGTATATAGGTAAGTCGAATTCCAAAAAAAAACTCTGATTGATTAAAACTCGAATGGATTCGGGAAGCTACGAAAAATCTATAGGTTTTAATTAACCAGCGTCTAAAAACGCAAGTCTTTAACTAGCGCGTGATGACGCATTAAAATGAAATATGGTCGCTTCATGGGTCGTCTCATGAAAAGGCTCAGGGTCATACAGCGGGCAAGGAAGAAAGCAATTGATGGTATTATCCTGCGTGATAGAATCAGTAATTAGCAAATCCGTAGAAGAACCGAAGTGGCATGGGATACAAATTGAGAAGAACGTACTGGACGATGCTTTCTAAATAGATCCTTACCCCCTTCGCCCATTGAACCGACCATCTAGCAAAGATCGCGGAAAGTCACCGGATGCGGGTGACGCGGGACCAATTGTTGCGGAAATTCTTTGGGAGGCCTAAGTCAGCTATGGGCGATGATAATATCTAGCGGTGGATGTAAGTTGACGCAACTATATTATGAGATAATACCAACAGACAACAATACTTACGAAATCAATTTCTGATGCTTTTTTACAAGCTCATTGAAATTTTCGCCGTTAGATCGGTTAGGGTCGAATTGCAACAGGCTTTCGTGAAGCAGAGAAAACTCTGCGATCAAGTAAGAACAGAATATCATTATCAAGGACGTTATGCCAAGATAGGAACACATCAAGTATGACGCTGCAACAATAAACACATTTGGATTTTAGAAGACACCTGAATTGCCCAAAATTTGTTTTGGCTACCGTTGTTTTATGGTTTTTTACCAAAAAAGTTGGGTTAATCATTGATCTTCAAAAAGTAAAGTCCTCTGACTAAGTAAAGATGAAAAATTTAAGATTTAACAAAAATTGCATTTCATACGCTCACAGAAAATATAAAGGCATTAACTGTACTCTAGCAGTGCAGTTGGTGCCTTTACCTTTTTTTGTTTGTTGTTGTTGACTACAACACAAGACTTTAAGAAGATTAATGAAAAAGTTATTATACTAATATGTTTAAGTTCATAAGTCTTGTTCAGCTTTCGGAAACTATTTAAAAATAGTTTATAATTTTTTTTTAAATATTACAGTTTTTTTTAAATTTACATCTAAAACTAAATTACATAAAATCTTTTTCAAAGTTTGACTAATCGCAGGAGTGATGGCTTTATGCCTCTGAAATTCACCAATTCCAGAAAGGGCTTAGTCATTATGGCTGCAACTTTTGTAAAATTGAAGATTATGCTCAAAGACCTGGGCTGTGCTTACTATTGTACACGCTTTGGTTTATAATGGGATAACTATATTTGGAGTAGTAGACCACCACGCTTACCTAGGGACAATAATCCTAGCTACTTTTAAACTATCGCGTTGCATAATTATTTAAGATGTAACGGGATTTATCGCGTACATACCTTATTTTATTTGCCTGACGTTTCGACCGAGTTGCATCGGCCGTGGTCACAGGCTGACTAGAACAGCGATGCACTCTCTCCGTGTGGAATGTAGATTTGTATAATTCTACCCCAGAATATTTATTCTGTGGGCGGTAGATTAGTCCAAAAATACTCCCTAATGTTTATTTCGCCAAGCACAACGTCAGGCAAATAAAATAAGGTATGTCCGCGATAAATCCCGTTACATCTCAAATAAAAATCCTAGCTAGGTAAGTCTAAAATTTTTTTACGAATACCACCAGCAGTGATACATATTGTAGTTGGTGGTGCTCGAATCTCAGTCGGCTTAATGGTAGACGATCGTTGGAGCTTATGTGATCATTTTTAGCGGCTGGCCCCAACTTCCAATGAATACTGAATTCAATGAAGTGTTATCAAACAAAGTGATAATAAAATTTTACAGAAGTGTCATCCAATCCAGCTTCTATACCATATCTCGACATAGCCTCCTTTGGAGATTTTTTACGAATCGCGCACACTTTTTATTCTAACATTGACATTTGTGTCTATATACACCTTTCGCTATTCCTATGTTATAATCTTTACGACCACGACTGTTAAAGAACCAACTATTTAAGAATTTATTGTATACTAGCGGACCTGACAGACGTTGTCCTATCTTAGCTATGAATATTGATTACGAAATGGTTTAATAAGAAAATTGTTGCCAGTTGTTAATTGTTAATTTGCTTTATGAATGATATATATACTTACCACATTCTTTGTTTTTTTTTCTGACGGGTATATAGGTTAAAAGTAGTAAATAGTACTAAATAGTGTTTTTGGTATACTTTATTTGATATTTTAGCAACTTAATTGCACTTATAATATCAGTATATAAACTTGAAAAATTTTGAGACACTGCGACACGGCGCGAATTTTTCAAGCATATTCTTACGCTATAAGCCAGCGTTGTTTCATCAAATGTTAGGAGTTTGCACCCTTAACACCCGAAAGAAACATCTTTGCAGATGTTTGACAGTCAGTTAAGATGAAACAGCTATTTATATACTTTATTTGATATTTTAGCAACTTAATTGCACTTATAATATCAGTATATAAACTTGAAAAATTTTGTCTCGGTGGCCTAATGGTATGGCGCCCGCCCGGCATGCGAGGAGATGCGGGTTCGAGTCCCGCCTGAGACAAAATTTTTCAAGTTTATATACTGTTTTTGGTATTCCGACACGGGAACAAGATAGATAATTCTTTTATTGCACAAAACAAAGGTAACATAAATTACAATGTGACACATATGTACAATAAGGCGGTCTTATTGCTAAAAGCAATCTCTACCAGACAACCTTTGGGTAGAAAAGGATAATTACGTCTCAGTGGAGTAGGGGTGACATGGTGCAAAGTAATAAATGTGTATCTAACTTATTAAATATAAATAAACTGAAAATAAAAATACATACGACCATACATATAAATCATACATAAATAAATACATATATAAATATATATATAATTTAAAAAACATACATATTTATACAGGTACACATACATAAACAAAATACAGTTATAATATCAATATTTACTCGTATCTACGCAATCCTGACCCGATGCACACCATCAGCGCGACAAAAAAAGTGCCTTGACTCTAGTCTTGAAAGTAGAAATGGATTCTGATTCTCTTACAGTCTGTGGTAAAGAGTTCCACAGACGGACAGACTGGACAGTGAAAGATTGTGAATAAAATTGTGAAGAATGAGAAGGGAAAGAAAGTTGTAGTTTACGAGACGACCGCAAATTATCCTGGCCATTGGTGGAATGCAGAAATTGAAAACGTTCCTTGAGGTAAAATGGAGCTCGGGGGTTAAATAGTACCGAATAAAGTAAAGTAAGGACATGAAGATCACGACGGAGACGAATAGGAAGCCACTTCAGTTGTGTTCGGAACTTGGAAACATGGTCATACTTCCTTAGTCCAAAAATAATACGAATACAAAAATTTTGTAGACGTTCAAGCTTATCAAGGAACTTTTCATTGAGGTCGAGAAAACAGCAGTCAGCATAATCTAGAATTGGTTGGAGCAAGGTCTGAACGAGAGCGACTTTTGTGGGTATCGGTAAAAAGTTGCGTAGTCGGTTGAGTGAACTTGCAGATGCAAACATTCTCCTGCTTACCTCACTGATATGCTTGTCCCAAGTCAATGAATTATCCATTAGAACTCCTAAATTCTTTACAAGTTTACTGAACGGAATTTGGACACCGTCAAACACAACTGAAGGCAGTGTTCCCCAACTAATCCTAGAGATCAACCAGGGGCTGCCAACAATCATAACCTGTGTTTTGACAGGGTTAACCTTGAGCCCAAAAGATTTACTCCACTCCAAAATGCGTCGTAGGTCGGAGTTTACTACGAGGATTACATTTTCAAGATCATCAAGACCACCCTGCCGATATAGTTGAAGATCGTCTGCATAGAGATGGTAAGAAGATGTGAGATCAGTGGTGATAGAATTTATGAAGATAGCAAAGAGAAGAGGAGACAAGACGCCACCCTGCGGCACACCAGCTCCAACCTCGCACCACATTGAGAAGGAATTCTCAACAATGATGCGTTGTCGACGCCCGTGAAGGTAACTATGAAACCAGTCAATTACCGTTGGAGATATGTTAAGGGAACGCAATATGCCAATAAGAATGTCAAAGTCTACTGTGTTAAAAGCATTACTGAAGTCCAGTAACGTCAGAACCGTAAGATGCCTATTATCCATACCATGGCGGATATCATCGGTAATTTTTACTAGAGCTGTAGTTGTGCTGTGGCCAGGACGAAAGCCAGATTGGAAAGGGTTAAGGAGATTGGATTTAGTAAGGAAGAGACTGAGCTGTTCATGAACAGCACGCTCCAATACCTTGGATAAAAAAGGGAGTATTGAGATAGGCCGGTAATCAGTAAAGGACGATGGATTAGGTTTCTTAGGAAGGGGAATCACTTGAGCATCTCTCCACGTAGCAGGAAAAGTGCTAGTGCTTAAGGAGTGGTTTAGGATTCGCGTGATAATAGGAGCAAGAATGTCAAGTAGAGGGATTATCATTTTTCGGCTAACGCTATCACTGCCCACAGCATTTGAAGCAATGCTTAGTACGTTTCTCTTAACATCACAATCGGATAATTGACTAAAGACAAAAGACGAGAAGTCAGGAACTGGAAGGGACGATAGATAATTTAAAGTTTGTACTTTAGTTGCATCATCTATAGATGCAGACGAAGAGAAGTGTTTGTTTAAGGACTCGAAGTTAATATCTTTCGGGATAGGATCATTGCGAGTTCTTCCAATTCCAATAGACTGAAGGAGTTTCCAGACTTTAGCTGGGTTTCCATTTTGAACAGATTCATGAATGTGGCGTCGTTGAGCGTCTCTACACATTCTATTGCAGCGATTTCTGAGTAATTTATATTTCTCGCGGTTAACATCAGACGGGTCTTTCTTAAACTTAGATCGGGCTGAGTTCTTTTTGTTGCGTAAATCCTTTAGGTCGTCAGATAGCCAAGGGGCAGGAGAATGCTTCATCTTAACAGGTCGGACAGAAGCGTGTTGGTCGATCAGTTGAATTAGAAGTGAGTTAAAAAGATCGACTTTCTCATTTATACAACCGGTGCTATCAATCACAGACCAATCCGTGTTTTCAGCATCCAGTCGTAACTTCTCGATATTTATACCCCCAAAATTGCGCTGCAGCAGCATCTTTGGTTTAGGTTTAGGCGGACGGACTTTGTATGAAAGATACACCAAGTCATGGTACGAAAAAGCATCGGCAGAACATTGACCATGCTGCGCGATATGATCTGTAGAGGAAACGATCATTAGATCCAAAAGACTTGGTGCACAGTTGGGGAAATGGTGAGTTGCATTAAGTGGGTGGATATGTAAGTTACATGCATTAATAAGAGATCGCAGATTATTTGCACGCGACTGGTCATGTGCAAAATTCTGTTTTTTTTTACGCCCTAGGTATTTGACGATATTTGCAGCACGCATTCTGTCAATGTTACGTCAAATGCCATTCATTAAAAATGTTAGAGTTTTTGGCAGGAGTTCGTGAGATACGTTTGGAGTCCATTTATTTATCGAATTTTTGTTGTTTATAGTGATTTTTGGGTCGTAAAAGTGGTGTTATTTTGCGAAACAAAGTGTCGTGCGAGTGAACAATATACAGTTCGGTGAAATAAGATGGTGTATGGATCGTAACCAAAAAAAGTGGACCGTGAATTTTGCGCGGGAACGCGAACAGTTCACTTCTTTCTTGGGGACTTCTCTACATTCCTTCAATCTTTCGACTGTCTCCAAAAACTCCATCGAAGCATTAAAACGTCTAACATCAACGTTTTAATGCAAAATCAAGACAATAATACTAAAGAATTGACTGTATGGACAAGTTTCCGAGGCCGTTAAACTTAAAACAAAAAATGTTAAAAGCGATAAGGTTACATTACTCTATGGCCTATCAACCGAGAGTGCTATCTTGTGTCTCAAGCACACTGTTCATTACTACACTGATAGGAAAACGCCAATATTTGCCTGTTTTTTGGACTTGTCCAAAGCATTTGACCTCGTAAATTACAATCTGTTATGGCATAAGCATAGTTCAGAAACAACAGTGCCGAGAGAAATTGTATCAATATTTTAAATGTTGGTATAGTAGTCAGAAAAATATGGTTAAATGGGCTGGTGCTTACTCCAATGAGTATGATTTGAAATGTGGGGTGAGACAGGGAGGTTTAAATTCTCCCCGACTTTTCAATCTTTATGTAAACCTGATGGGTGGGCTCAACGGCGCCAATGTTGGATGTCACATTGATGGGATTTGTATAAATAACATCAGTTATGCAGACGATATGGTCCTGTTGAGCCCATCTGTTAGTGGAATTCGGAGACTCCTCTCTATTTGCTCAAGTACAATACCAGTAAAAGCGAATGGTTATTGTTTAAGGCAGGATCGATGAACTACACCCAGGTTCCAGACATTTTTCTGTGTGGGAAGACTCTTAAACGGGTTCAGAGCTTTAAATATTTGGGCCACTGGGTCACTGAGAACTTAAGGGACAACCTTGATATTGAGAGGGAACGTAGGTCGCTGGCTGTTCGCTGCAACATGCTGGCTCGCAGGTTTGCGCGTTGTACTAGGACAGTCAAATTAACGCTTTTCAAAGCATACTGCCAATCATTTTATACGTGCAGCCTATGGGTTAGTTTTACTCGGCGGGCATACAGCGATCTGCGTGTCCAAAAAAATAATGCCTTCAGGGTTCTGTTGGGGCTGCCTTGGCTATGTAGTGCATCTGGGATGTTCGCGGATGCGCGAACCGATGGATTTACTACAATAATGAAGAAACGGTGCGCCTCCGCACTGGTGCGGCTCCGAGGAAGTACCAACGCAATCCTGAAGGTTTTTGTAGACCGTTAGGATTCTCCACTCCTTTAGAGATTGGTGTTAATACACACCATAATATAAATAAAATGTTAATAATAATGATATAAATAAATAAATAATGTAATTTAATTTAGTGTAATTGTGTGATGATGTATTTGCCTGTATTTACTAACAATAGTCTTAAGTTAAATTGTTACTAACTCTAATGGGCCAAGCCTGAAATAAATATTTTGAATTTGAATTTGAAATTACAAAAAAGTTTGTATGGTGATTAAGTTTTCTTAAATTTTATAATTTTTCCCGTAATGTTCTTAATATTTTTCTTCCATAAGAACATTCTCCTGACAATAACAAACAAAACAAAAGAAGAATTGCGAAATCGACCCAGTCGTTCACGCGTGATGCGATGACCAAGGGAAATAGAGATTCATGTTTATTTAATCCTTCGATCGTGAGTTATTCCAGACACAATTGAAATCAATTGTTATCGTGGCACCCGAGTACCTCCTGGGGGTTGAGGGAATATTAAATTAAAAGAAAGCATTCTAACTATTGTGGGTACTCATTTACTCTTACAATCTGACGTCGGCTCGTGTGGTAATGGAGTGAACAATAACATAGCTCATGAGACACGCGAGAAATATGAATCTTGGAAAGTGTCGAAAGCTATCTATAGATCCAAGAGTACCCCAACAGGACATCCGCCTTTGTCTAGCCAACTGGTAAGGGAAGAATTCAGTCTGAGTACATTTTCCTTTGTCAACTTTCCAGTTTGAAAACCTTACTGGTTGTTCGATACTTTATTGATCTTGTTCATAAAACTGATGAGTCTACAGTTAACAATCCATCTGTTTTTTTAGACACAGTCGATGACATAATATTGGCTTTTAATGCGAAAGGATATCTTTACTTTTCACTCAACCGGAATTTACAATGCAATGTTATAATTTATTATAGGTAAAATCGTATTTACCTTCCCGACGTTTCGATCCGATTGCACGAATCATGGTCGCGGGCAGACTGTCTGATGTCTTTACTGCCTACATTATAAATGGGACAAACTTTATTGGTCTTAAATGAGGATACCTCTGTTGTAAAGCTAAGTTTACAAATGAATACAAATTGGTAGTATTTATTTGAATATTATAAAACAAAAAAGCATTATTGCAGATTTAAATGCGTCTTTAGGAAGAAAACTCATACACAGGAATGTGGCGAATATCTCAGTTTCTGAATGTTTTAGTTGATTAAATGTTTGTTCGGCATGTTTACTGCCAACAATGGTAAAAACTTGATTTAATTAATTAAGTATGTACATATCCAGACTGTTATCTTATGTAGATTTTTAAACACACATAAATTATAGGTTGTTTACTTACTTGTGTACATCTGGGACATGTAAGTCAAGGCGAAGACAAACCAATTCTTCGTATGATCGAAGGGATACTTCGAAGAGAACATAAGTTCCATCTCGCATTCTTGATTGAAAACAAACCTTTGAACAAGCAGCGTTGTAACCGTTGGTATACAATAACCCAAAGTCTCAAAAACGGTCGAATAAGACATTCCTGTTAATCAAAAGTAATTACTTTACTAAAAGTAATAGTATCTACGAAGTTTATCGCATTTGTATTGAACGATTACAGGAAAATTGCAGAAAAATGCCGAAGTTCCTCAAGAAATTATATCCGCCTCCATACAAGTTTACCGGAGTTGTAACGGAGGTTATAACGGGCGTGCAGTGACACAAACCGACTCAAATAGCCGATAGCCATTGTGGTGAAAAAATAACAACACATAAAATAAACAAAATGCAGACATAAAAATAAATAACATAATAAGCTAAATATAATTTGCCTCTCCTTAATTAGTTATCTAGAAGGTAATGTTTATTTTATATAGCTGTTTGTTTACTCTTGTCTTTGTCTGTGTATTAAGAATTAAATATACTTTGAAATAAAGATTTTGTACTTGTAATTATTTTTAATGATACACATATTACTATGTTATCTACATCTACTTTCACCTCTGGTTCCGTTAACCTCCGCATCCGCGGAGTTAAATCTTGTCGCCTCCGCATTCGTAAGTACCTATAGTATATTGCGAACATTTTATTGTTAAGTTTATTATTAGTTGAAATATTTTTCTAATTATTTTACTGTTGCTGTGTGAATAGGATTCGCATTCTAGACAAACTGACAAGGATATTATTTATATTATATTCTTATTGTACTTCTCTATTTTTTATCCTGCATATTTTTGTACGTTTTCAACCAATTAAATAAACACGTCTAACGTCTCTACTATAGATTTAACCTTTTAGCAGAAATTTCATCTTCGTAAGAACAACTTTCTTCTTCTGAACTTGAGCGGCAGTCAGATTTCCAACTGTCCATATCGATTTCAATTGTATGATAAGGCTTTGAATCTTCTTTTTATTAAGTGCTAAGAGGATGAATTGTACTATTACTGAAAGAAAACTTTGCATTAGAATTTTTAGTATCAAAAGTAAAAGTTGATGATTTCAGCGTATTTAAAACTTTAGCATATTAAAAATTTACTTTTTGAAATAATTATACATAATATCTATATATACAGGGTGAAATTTTGTGGATCCTACAGGGTTGGAGTGTACGAAAGGGTGCGCAGGACATAACCTAACCTAAACCTTTTTTTTTTTTTTTGTTTTCGCAGGAAAAAATGCATTACGCATACCTACTGCTTCAGGGGCAGCAGTAGGGTATGTGGGACTCTCTTGTCGGTGCCCGACAAGCATACCCACTAAAAAGACCTGCGGTGTACCTTGCAACGTATGTTGGCAGTGTATGGGTTTCCCTTAGGATGCCCTCCATGCACCGCCTACGTACGGCCTATGCCGGGCCTCAGGCATAAAATATGGGTGATCCTGTACACCAGGAACCACCCCCAGTCCGGCAAGCTGTGCAATGCGAGCGTTGAGCCCCCCGGCCCAACGCCCACTAGCCTGCTAGAGGGGGGAAGTTGAGTTCGGCGTATGCCTTCTCGTCCTCCCCCATCTACGACTTCGGGTCGGGTCCGCAAGTAACCTCGCCGACCCGATCCGTGGCCACCCTTTACAATGACATTGCATGTCGTTGCAAGGGGCCGCCAACGTCTCACGCCCACTCGCTGCCCAGCATAGCTCAAACCATACTGGGAAGCGAGCGACTTCCGTCCGCCGCGGGGCTGGCGCCTCAACGGCAACACCGCCGTCGCACCCTCCAGCACGAACGGCCACAACTGGCCACGGGCCGAAGCCCGCTACCACCGTCTGGAGACGCATTCAACAGCGGGCTGCCCAAGCCCACTGGAAGCGTCTCCCGTGTGGGTTTTGGTCCACGCCGGCCAAATGGCCGGTACCCTCCATGTCTTGAGGGCGTTCCCCTTTCCGCCACCTAGGGACGCGCCCGGTAGGAGACCCAAAACTCCTTCGCTGTGAAGGGCGGGAACCTAACCTAAACCTAACCTAACCTAACCTATTTTCAGCGCAATCGTTTCTGTCACTAAATGTATCATAGTCAGCTTTTTGACAAAAGATTTGCACTCTTTTCACATAATATGTCAAATGAAACGGGTTTTATGTATGGTGCTTACACTATTATCGAAAAAGAAAGGTTTAATGATATTTAATTGGTTACAAAGTCCAGTAGGTTAGGAAAAGTGTAGGTTAGGTTAGGTTAGAACAGTGACCATACAAAGGCGTGAAGGCGAGAGAGCGTAGCAAACGTGCCGCGGGAGCGGCCGCCGATCGCCTCAAAAATACAAAAAAAAACGATTAATGATTCCTAACCTCAAAATTCTATTAAAATACTTTTTTTACCGCGCGCCACCCTGACTTTACTGGGGGGGTTTCCCCCCTGCCACCCTTACCCTCCCCCGCCCCTTAACTCTACGGTCCAAGTCCTAAACTTTTAGTGACAGAAACGATTGCGCTGGAAATAGGTTAGGTTTAGGTTAGGTTTAGCGCACCCTTTGCGACACTCTGACCCTCGGGGTCCCAGGTACGATACCCGGGTTTGGCTACAAAAAGTTTTAAATTTTCGAACGTTGCTCGGGTTTGTGATCACCAACCCGCATTTGGCAAGCGTGGTGATTATGCCAGCTCCCATTATTGCTGTGGTAACTTGAATTTAGTGATGGTGGCCTTTTCCCTGCAGTGGGATAATTACCTATAGGCTGTCACTTTACTTTTTACTTTAAGGTCGTTGATTAAGAATGTTTAACTATAAATTTATTTATTTATCATCATCATAAGTTCAGGATTAAAACAGAATCTTTATTAAGAAATTAAAATTAAATAATACTTACATTGTGTCTGACTCAAAAAAGCAGGAACAGAGGTTGCCCAATTCATGTCTTGTTTCTTAACGACGATCACGTCAATCATGTACCTAGTCAAAGAAGAATAGTGAAAAGTAACAAATATGATCATAACAATCAACCGGAAATATTTTACTAGCGGTGATAAGTCACTGTGGAATAAATAAAGACTGTTATAATTTAGTATTCTGCTACAAAACACCAGAGGGTTGGCGAATTCAGGCGGACAATCTTTCATATTACATTCCATTTTTTACGTTTCACTTTCAAGCCAATTGGTTGCAATTTGTCATCAAAGCATTCAGTCCGAGGTTTAAATATTAGTTTCAGGATCGGGCCGCAGTGATTATAGGGTAAGCGTATTTCTATTGTGGTTCCGTAAAAAATGAAATTAACCACTGTGTGCCCTTTGGAGGCCGGAAAAAAATAGAATATGTCCAACTCTTCTGATTCTGATGGGTATCGTGAGGGGGAGAGGGGGCGTCTTAAACTACATATACCGACAGAAAGACTTACAGACATTAAGACATTCGTTTGAATTAATAGTATCGATATGATTTGTACACAACAAGTTACGTATGTGGGCGATAATAGTTAATAATCCCTCAACCCCCAGGAGGCACTTGGGTGCTACGATAACAATTGATTTCAATTGTGTCTGGAATAACTCACGATCGAGGGATCGAGGATGAATACTAGTTAATATATTATTTTAATGGAAACAGAAATGTACGGGTCCACAATCTAAAAAATTTTCTTGCAAACATTTCTAAAGTTCATATCTATATGATTTGTTCGTTCATAATAGCATGTATTTACGCGATGTTTCATAATTTCTCCATGATTTTCCGTAATCAATTCAAGCGTGTGCCTACGACAGGTGTTCTAATGTTTGTTTATGCCTAAGTCCCAGTGCAATTGACGTCTATCCGTAAACATTAAATTACTCTAGTCGACTTTCAACTTTAACGACAATGTTGTAATGTAAGCATTAAGTCAATTTCAAAGCGGGAAAATAATCTTTTGGTATTAAACTGATTAGCGGTTGGCGGTTTGTTTTGCTTGATGATATTAAGTGTCGACATACGCCGTACTAACGCCAGCAGAAGACTAATATATGGTGATGATGCGCGTCCATTATTATTTTTTATTTTTTTTCAGATTCGTTTTCATTTATTTTTCCAAATCGTAACTTAATTTATTTTTATTTTATTTTATTTATTTAAAGGCACGACAACAGAATACAATTCAGCTTTTACAATTTCAATAACACTTAACTAAGATTCACATTAAAATTGAATTCAGATGAATGTTGCGCACAACGTTAACATAAAACAGTAAATACTTAAAAAAAAAAAAAGATACTTGACTAGGCTAAAGGTTAGTTGCTAAATTTACTTATTTAACAGTTTGATTGTTTTATTAAACGAATAAGAATTTTGAAAGAATACATCTAAATTGGGGGTATTATCATTATATAACCTGCACATTCGAAACAGAGGGTTGTTGTATGTTACATTGTTATTACAGACAGGTAAGGAAAACAATTTCAGCCTTCTCTTACTACCGTTTGTCTTCAGTGATAGATGGCTCAATAAATCCATGGCATCATAATGATTGTTAACAATCTTAAACAGTACAGATAGATCCTGCATAGAACGTCTACACTGCAGCGTATTCACTTTGAAGTATTTAAGTCTGGTCTCGTAAGTAGGTAATTTACGTCGGAGGCCCAATTTTGAGCTTAGATGACGCAGAAAACGCCTCTGGACGGCCTCTAACCGATCAATATGAATATTATAATGTGGACTCCAAATGATCGAGTTATACTCTAAAACACTTCTTACAAGGGCAAAGTACAATGTCAAGATGCTAGTGGGCCTTCGGAACGGCTTTGTAGTTCTTAAAATGAAACCAACAGTCCTATTTACCCTTGCTATGACATTGTCATAGTGGTACGTGAAGCTTAATTTGGAGTCCAACCACACTCCGAGATCCTTGACTACATTTTGTCGGTTCAGAGGAATACTATTAATGCCGTAGAGATACTGATAAGAGGATTTCTTTTTTGTGAAAGTTACAAGACAACATTTTGAGATGTTCAAAGACATACCATTATATACACACCAGTTCTGCATCCTATCAATATCATCTTGCAAGAGCATAGCATCCTCAGCACAAGCTACTTCACGATATATTTTAATATCATCTGCATAGGCTATACAACTTGATTTCGTGGACTCGATTAGGTCATTAATAAATATTATAAATAAAAGGGGCCCTAAATTTGAACCCTGTGGAATCCCAGAGGTAGAATCATAAGGAACTGAATCATAGCCATGCACTGCCACCAACTGGGTACGCAGAGATAAATAGGAAACTAGCCACCGGAGAAGCACACCATGAATACCAACGTGATGAGCCTTACAACAAAGAATGTGATGATCTACCTTGTCGAAGGCTTTGGCGAAGTCAATGTAGACTGAATCTACTTGCACATGTCTGTTAAAAGCCATATTAAGATCGTGAACATAAGTTAGAAGATTGGTGGTGGTGGAACGACCGCCAACGAAGCCATGCTGTTTGGTACTAATTATTGGTTTCAAATGGAAATACATATATTTGTAAACTAAACTTTCGAATATTTTTGCAAAACAACTAAGTATACTAATAGGTCGGAAGTTAGTTACATCCATTTTGTCTCCTGACTTAAATATGGGTACAATTTTAGCAATTTTCCACAACTCGGGAAAAGTACCTGTACTTAGGCTTTTATTATATATTAAACACAGAGGTATCGCCAACGCTATTTTACACTGTTTTATAAATATCGGCGGTACTCCGTCCGGCCCAGCACCCTTTGCAACATCTACGGCGTCAAGAGCTGTATCTATCTCTTTCACCGTTAATGTAATAGAAGAAATACTTCTAAATAATACATAACTTGACACATTAGCACATTATTTCACAAATACTTAATGTATTTTAATAATTAAGCCTATGTGTTATTTTGTTTTTTTTTTATTTTAAAGAGCCTCTGGGCTCCTACTGAAAATCAGCGTCGCAGCATGCCTTTGGCTGTTGCGACCAATGCTGACTAAAACCTTTTCGGCACATTAATTATTAACTTTTCATTTGTTTATTTAATTATTTGTTGAAGTGCCCAATCAAGAAATTCTATTCTATTCTATTCTATTCTAATACTTACTTCGTTTAAGAATGTGTTCTATGAGGAAGGACTTTCCCTAGCCGTGAACTTCTGAAGCAAGCACATGAACCTCTCATCACCAGGTGATCTTTTAGATGTCTAGCTATCTAATACGGTACAGTTTAGCAAAAATAAAAAACAAATCTATAAATGTATATCTGAGCTGCACCATTACATTCTTCTGAAAGATAATTTTGAACTAATCGCCACGCTTGCATAATAGAATGGTGAGATATCGCAGTTTTGCCTGTGGTAAATAAAAGATGCTATTAATACTTTTATTTTGGCAGAACCTACTCAAAATATTTACGACGGGATGCCCATACGACGATAAATAATTATATATATTATATTTTAGTCCAACGATGCATAATAAATACATAATTATATAAATGTAAATTTTAAGTTGTTAGTTAGACCTGTTGGGAGCTAGTTTATACTAAGTTAAATCCAGGTAGAATTTCCTTAAGGCATATATAAAAAATAGGATTTTAAGGGCTATTAAATAAGGCTTACTGGGTGCTAAAATAATCGTCGGAATTTGAAACACTTCCATCTGCAAAGACAAGTATCACAGATGTAGGCGAGAGAACAGTGATGATGAAATATGCGTGGGCGAGCCACTTGTACATACCTATAATGAATTTGGCTTAGGTTTCAGAGTTACCAAACTTTAAATTCTAGTTAGAAAAGTGGTTACTTAACAATGTTTTATATTCTACTTTATTCTGGAATTCTGCATAAATAGGCCTGAATCGTCACGAATTCACGATGCGTGCTTGACGGCTATCGCCGAAAAAGTAGACCCAGAAAGAGATGGTGCGATAATTTTCTTCTTATTTAGCATCACTCATGTTGCTGTGAAGTGCAATATGTCAAGGCAGTAAAAAAAATATCATGGTGATTAGTTGTTTAGTAATTAGTAAGAATGCAATTGGTAATATTTTAGAATAAAAAGAAAAAAAAACATAATTGATTCCAAAAAAGGTTGAACTTACAAAAAGCTTGGTGCAATGCAAATTCAGCGTACTTTATTAGCAGCACATTTGAAGGTTTATAATATCGATATGTTCTGAGCTTTAGAGAGGTCATGCACTCTTTCTATTCTGATTCAACTCTCCTCTACCTAATGGTAGCCGTGTTATTTTTCATTTGTTTTGGTGTGCAATATAGAGTATTATCTATGTATCTATCTATCATGCACTTATAGAGCACTCCCTCATAGGGAAAAATAAGATTAAGATTGTGCCAGACCTGGATATAATCAATGAAAGTCGCGCTAATTTAAAAAAAAAAAACTTGAATACCTTTGTTCTAAGTAACAAAATCTTGTTTTTGATTTTAATTTATTTTATTAATTTATTTTAACCAGTATAACTTTAGTAATAGTCTTGTAATTATAGGAATGTCGTGCACACCTGTAAGTGACTTAAATATCAGAACTGACTTTAAGAATGTGTTTTAAAAATAGTGTTTAATATAATAATATGTTGTTTGTGTGCCTTATTAAATAAATATATTTTTTTTTAAATTAAAACAATACGTCATGAACTCTAACGTATAGCTATCCCATAGAATGTGTAACTCAGCAGCCTTATTAAATTATTTTATAACTGCAACGATACGAAATGCTCACAGACTCACGCCTCGGTTTTATTTCCCGTCGATAACGTAATAAAAATGAGAACAATCTCATACTCCGAGAAATCTGAAATATAATTGCATTTTTCTAAGTACACCTAAGGTGCAGTAAGCGAAAACGAAATAACTGAATTCAAATAAATTTGAACTTTGCTTCTATTGGAAGTATTTACTGATATTGAAATATTTATTCTATGACTTATTGGAACCTGAGCCCTGAGGCCTGAATCAAGAAATAGAAATAGAAATAGAAATTGTTTATTTGCTTAAAACATGGTATATAAGATGTTACAATTTTTGAGAATCACATGTTTTGCTATATAAAATTGCATGCAAATTTAAATAAAGTCACAAAAATTAGTACCCAATCCAAAGCCATGGTTAATTATATGTCATTTGCCACATAGAAAATCTTTTATATCATAAAAGTTTTGCTCACTTAACCATCTAAATAGTCTGTTTTTAAATAAATTAATAGGGGCTAACTTCCTTTTTTCTGGAATTTTATTGTAAATGCGCACACACATGCAGAGTACACTCTTCCCATACTTGCTTGAATGTGGTATATCATTAAAAATCAGTCTATTAGGGCGTCTTAATTTCTTATTTGCTGTTCTTTTGAATAGCTAGCTCTGGATTTTTGTGAACAAACACTGCCACTTCGAGGATATAGAGTGATGGCAGTGGTAACAATCCAAGAGCTTTAAATAGTGACCTACATGACTCACGGGGTGGGATCCCACATATAGCCCTGACACATCTTTTTTGTGCAATAAATGCACTGTGTTTGTTCGTGCTATTGCCCCACATTATTATTCCGTAACGTAATATCAATAGTATTGTTAATATCATCTTCGTGATTTCGTACATTAGTTTTGTCATTAGAAGTTACAATTATAGAAATGTCGTCTGCAAACAGAATGCATTTATGATTAGTTACGTGTATTATGTCATTAATATATAATATAAATAAAATTGGTCCTAGCACGCTTCGCTGAGGAATATCCGAAAAATTTTCCTTGTAACTTGACGATATCGACTTGATTTCGTTTCCAGTTGTAGTATGTATACTGACGCATTGATGCCTACCGCTTGAGTACGATGATATCCAAATTAATGCGGGGCCTCTGATCCCAGCAGTTTCTAGTTTTTGTAACAATAATTTGTGAACAACAAAGTCAAAGGCTTTGGACACATCCAAAAACAGTCCGGTGGTCAGACGATTTTGATTAAGATTAGCAAGTACTGAACCTATTAAATCGAAAATAGCTAAAGTTGTTATTTGCGTTTTTGAAAACCATATTATTCCTTCGTAATTATTTTGTATTTATTGCAAAAATTCTCAAGACGTTTTAGCATACATTTCTCAAAAACCTTTGAAATTATTGGTATGAGTGTGATAGGTCGATAATTATCGGTATCTTCTTTGCTTCCTTTTTTGTACAGAGGTTTGACAATAGACAATTTCAGTTTATCGGGAAATGTTCCTGAGGAAAATGAAAGGTTAACAAGTTATGACATAACGCAAACGATCTCTAAAACGCAAGTCTTAATTTGCGTAAGTAATAATGTCATCGTAACCCTCCGACTGGGTATTATTAAGCATCATAATTTCTTTTTTAACTTCCTCTTCTGACATTTAGACCAGGGTCGATAATTTTAAAAATGCTAAAAAGTGTAAAAAAATTATAGTAGGAACCCATTGAAATGATGAGATCCGCAGGAGAACTAAAACAACCGACATCGCTCGAAGGATTGCATCGTTGAAGTGGCAGTGGGCGGGACACATAGCGCGGAGAACCGATGGCCGTTGGGGCGGAAAGGTTCTCGAATGGCGACCGCGTACCGGACGACGTTCCGTGGGCAGGCCCCCTACAAGGTGGACCGACGATCTGATCAAGGTCGCGGGAAGCCGCTGGATGCGGACAGCACAGGACCGATCGTTGTGGAGATCCTTGGGGGAGGCCTATGCCCAGCAGTGGGCGTCGTTCGGCTGATATGATGATGATGATGATGATGGAAACCCATTGGAAGAGGTAGAGAATATAACAAAAACGAAAGGAAAAATAAATTATGGGCGATCTGAGGTCGGGAAGGGGGAGGGGGTGATTGAAACTCGAATCTGAAAATTGAATTTTTTTTTTAATCATTATGTATAATTTTAAGCTATTTATTAAAATGTACACTTTAATTAGCAGATATTAAAAAGCAGATATTTTGACGTAAGAATTTTCGATTGAAAATTAGGGTTCTTTTTCGATATTAAGTCAAAATAAGGCGTAAAAATGAATATTTTAAATCAAAAAAATTACTGTATATTTGAGACATACAAAGGTAAGTTTTTAACAAATTTCGTGAACAAATATTTTTTTTTGCAAAAGATATAAATAAAAAACCAAAAACACGGTTATTCGAATTTTTCACGTAAATTTTGAGGTTATGTGAAAAAAGTGTCGATTCAAGTTGTAGATCTTTTTATTACCTACAACTTTGCCATTTAACTTTCTTTCATAAGACTTGCAGTTTTATCGGAAATCGAGATTAACCGTTTTTTACCCTTAAAAACTCACCCCCTCCCCCTTCCCGACCATAGATCGCCCGTAATTTATTTTTCCTTTCGTTTTTGTAATATTCTTTTCCTCTTCCAATGGGTTTCATCCTACTATAATTTTTTTTGGTATCAAAAATTATCGACCCTGGTCTAATTGGCAGTAAGAACATCGAGTTAGCAGTCGTATTGAGTTTATATTTGTACTTTATATTATCTAATGTTTATTTATAAATATTTATATTAATATTATTTGTTAAATCAATGAAATAGTTATTAAAATGAGTTGCTATGTCAATTGGGTTAGTTATAATTCTGTTATTTACAGTTATTTTCAAAATACTTGTCATGTTTTTTAATATTTGTAAGGTGATTGTTGATAATAGTCCAAGTGGCTTTGCACTTGATTTTGCATCTATTTATAAACTTTATATTGGATTGTTTTTGCGCCAGTTGAATACTTTTTTTTAAATTTTTGGGTAAACTATGTAGTGTCTTTTATCATTTAATGATTTATTTTTATAATATCTATGCCTTAAAAACCGTTTCGTACTACAACATATTTTTGAACCTTTAGTTATCCAAGTTTATTTTTTTAAATTATCATTTCTAATTTTAATTCTTAGTGTAGGGAAACATGAATCATAAAAAAGACATATGATTTCATGAAATTTCTCAAAAGCTTTAATCATATTATTAACCTATTTAGGCCTTTCATTGGTTCTATCATTTAATTTCATTCGAAAGCTGTTATTATTTTATGAATTTTTTTATTCTATGTGAGTTGATCATCTAAATCGGTCTTTTCCGTAAAAAGCTACGCGTGGTAAACTTAAAAAAAAAATGCATGTCGAATCAAAAAGTTCTAAAAACATTAAAATTTTTATTGCATTTATAATGTGGGAAACCGGGAAAAATAATGAACAAGGTGTACAGACACAAAAATGACATAGCATCTAGAAAATGTTCGCTTAAGATTTAAAATTTTTGATACGGCCTCCTCGCAACACTTTTTTAAGCGATGCGCATCTCATTCATTAATTACAATACCATTCGATTGAGACGTTGTCGATTTTCGAGAAATAATTAATTTGGCAAACGAGACATTTCACAAAAGTATCATCTTACAAAAACTCACTTAGCAAATGATCCATTAGCAAACACTGTACTTGTTAAATGTTTTAAATATTAAAATGTCAATTGACCTGTTCTAATTTCACCAAATAAAGCATTTTTCCAAATGTCATTTAACAAAATTTTATTTCTACAAATATTGGCCATACATATATCAACAGTAGTATTTTCTAGCGCTTCGCCGGCCGCTGCCACGTCACGCTCGCTTCGCTCGCTCGGCTCGCGCGTTTTGTGGTCACTGTTTTAACCTAACCTAACCAAAATGTATCTAAGTTTTTTGGTCCATTCTGTTTATTAGCTAGATATAATATATCAACTAATACTTAAACTATTGTCCTTTCAACTGATCAAAAAATGACAGGTGCAGGACAGTGCTCCTCCAGAAAAGAAAAAGAAATATGTCTCCAAAGATAAACGGATTGATAGAGTATTAATGTTGAGAGACGATTATTCAGAAAAAAAAATATTAAAATCAATTGCTGTTTATTTAAAATTATAAAATATCTTAATAAATAATGATTTTCCAAATATTGTGTATTAATTTGACCCATACCATATCTATTGTAAGATCGATTAATAAACGAAACATTTGTCATATAATACATTTTATCAAACGTTTCTAGACCAATAGTAGTTTTTTCTGATAACTCAGTTGTTGAATGTTCATCAAGTAATATAATTATATCAAAAGTATATTTAAGTGTTGATCATTTCGAAAATTGAGTCATTTGTAAAATGATTAGTAATAAAATGATTAATTGGCGAAACCATTTTTTTGCCAAACAGTGTTTGTCAAGTGTAATTTTGCCAAATGACTTTTGGTCAAACAGTAGGACCCCGAAAATTAGACCTACATTTCTTACTTCTTAAACGGGCTCCAAATGGTTTACGCATATAAAAAAATGACGTTCATGTAAAAGTCAAACGCTAGGTTTCGACCCTAAAAAGTACAAAACAAGGCTGGGTGCCTAAGCTATGTGGCTATATTTAATTTTATCGTGCTATTGTTGGCTTTAATCGCCGTCGCACCTGCACATTGGCTCGTTCCGGAAAGACAATTGCCGTTATGACAGTTTAATGAGGCTTCCACACATATAAACCCTCAAGAAGCGTCGACTTGACGATCATTTGGATCAGCGGTAGTTAACGCTGCTTCTGAGCCACGGGTCGCGGGTTCGATCCCCGCACAGTACAAATATTTGTGTGCATGAACATGTCTGTTTGTACTGGTCTGGGTGTTTTCTATGTATTATAAGTATGTATTTACAAAAAAAAAAAGTATATAAGTAACTTTATCGGTTGTCTAGTACCCCATACGACAGGGTACTTAATAGTACCTTAATTTGGGACTAGATGGCTCTGTGTGGCCCAGTGTGGCATGTCTTAAATATTTATTATTTATTCATTATTTATTTATTTTGGTGCCATTAGTTTTAGGTTCTATGGTAATCCATCTAGTCTTAGTTATTTAGTAAGTACTAATCTGTTGGTGCCAAATAAATATATTTTCTTTCTTTTCTTTCTTTTAAATCTAAATACTTACCAGGCACTGCGTCATCCCATCAATAAAGTCCAAAAACCACGGCAACACTGCTGATATGAACTTAAGTGACAATAAAAATTTAAGGCGGTAGGTTTAAACATTTATCAAATTAATTCCAATTAGACAAATAACCACTTAATCTACCATGAACGGTGTAAAATGTTCGAAACTTCGGGATAAAGTAACATCCTATAATCATCCCACTGCAGGGAAAAGGCCTCCATCATTGAATTCAAGTTACCACAGCAATGATGGGTGCTGGCATAATCACCACGCTTGCCAAATGTGGGTTGGTGATCACAAACCCGAGCAATGCAAAATTCGAAACTTTTTTTTAGACGCTCGACCTGGTTATCGAACCTGGGATCCCGAGATCTTAGCCTGGTATTTAAACCACTAGACCAACGGGGCGTCAGACCAATGCAACGGGGCGTCGCTGTTTCCAGTTGGCCTGTGACCACGGTCGTCGTTGTAACCCGATTGAAACGTCAGGCAAAATGATAATATGATTATAAAACACGAGTTAAATACGTAAATATATATTTCATTTTTATTTAAATACTTAATAATACATTCCTGGGACACGTAGTCTATACTATAATAATATTATAAAGCTGAAGAGTTTGTTTGTTTGTTTGAACGTTCTTATCCCAGGAAGTACTGCTTCGAATTGAAAAGTTTTTTGTGTTGAATAATCCATTAATTTATCGAGGAAGGTTTTGGTCTATACGTATAATAACGTTACGACCAATAGGAGTGAAGCATAATTTAAAAATGTTGCAAAAATAATCGCGATCATAATAACAGACATTGACGCGGACGAAAACGTGGGCAACAGCTAGTATAGTTTATGGAAGGTCAGCATTAGTTCGGTAAAACATAAGACTATATTCCGGTCGAAAACCCGGCTTACTTGACTTTATGACTTAAGCTTTAACCTCTGTTTTCTTGTTATTTTGCTTCTGTTATCCTCAAGAGAAGCATGTGTAGCACTTTACCGGCTTCAATGAATATTCGCTGCTAACTACCAACTGTCAAAGTAAAGCAAGCGAAACGTATTTCCCGGTTATTTACAACGCACAAACAACATCACCTATATAATATTCCCTGAATTCCATTATTTCAATAGACGTGACAGCTAGTGAGAAATGTGCCTACGTTTGCTGTGTAATTTTGAACTTAATGCCCTTGTTATAGGGGCGATGCGGTGAATACCGTCGAGTATCGAGGCCACAGGTGTTGGGTGAAGCAAAAATTGAAGCGTAATATTCCGTACGATTCCGAATGCGGAACCCAGGTTATTCGGGCAAACGTTTAATGAATAAAAGGAATATATTTTCGCTTTCTGTAGCGACACTATAGAAAGATGTATCCCATTATTCTTTCAACTACGGAGTGTTGCTTTGATTTTTGTGCTTACATGATTGGGGCCTTAACTGCACTTTGGTAATCCATACCAATATTAAAAGCTGAAGAGTTTGTTTGTTTGAACGCGCTAATCTCTGGAAGTACTGGTTAGAATTGAATAATTATTTTTTGTTTTGGATAGTCCATTTATCGAGGAAGGTTGTAGTCTATATAACAGCGAAGCATCAGTAAAAAATGTTACAAAAACGGGGAAAATTATGAATACTTGAATGCTTCCGTTGCGTGCGCTGCGTAAACGGTTCAAATTACCCTTAATTCAATATTTAATACATTAAATTAAGTGTTATTATTTGATGTGATCAATTGAATTCTAGAAAAAATAAGTTGTTACGGGAAACTTAGTTGTTTGCAGTCTATAACTGGTTTCCTTTGCGGACTACGTAAACATATCCAAAAACAACTGATACAAGTTGGACTCTCAAAAATAAACCCTGTTAGAAAAAATATTTACTTACTTGAAACGCCCCGTTGGTCTAGTGGTTTAAATACCGGACCAAGATCTCGGGGTCCCAGGTTCGAATCCTGGGTCGGGCAACAAGAAGTTTCGAATTTTCGAACGTTGCTCGGGTTTGTGATCACCAACCCGCACTTGGCAAGCGTGGTGATTCTGCCAGTACACCCATCATTGCTGTGGTAACTTGAATTCAATGATGGGGGCCTTTTCCCTGCAGTGGGATAATTATAGGCTGTTACTTTACTTTTTTTAGCTAAAGGATACAAGCCGAAACTAGCCTTTGCTAACATAATTTGCATATAAAAAGTAGGTATAGTGGAGTAAGTATCAGAATTTTAATTTTTTAAACTTTCATACTAATGTACATTTCACATTTTTAATATAAAGCTTTTTGGAACGAAGAGGGAGATAGGGAGAGAGAATTAAAAATAAATAAAATTGTATTACAATTCCTTCACTAAAATTGACACCTCTAAAGTTTTTTTCAAAATTTGTGATGTCAAATTTCTGACTGATAGTATGTATAATGTATATGCATATGTGAACATAGACTGATTCCCGCTTGTTATACCATTTACCAGCAACCTGTATAGACGAACATAGATCCTCCTTTTTTTAAGCTATTGCATAGTTTCTATCGCGGGCCTTGAGCATGGAGACCGAATCCAGAAATTCCGTAACGAAAATAACCTAACACCCCCCCACTCCGGCCGGCACAGCGGTGATACTTTTTAGTTTTTCCATCTATCGATGAATAGCAGAACTTTTAATGACTTTTTGAAATATCACGCTTGTCTTTTTAGTTCAGCAACCCGCCTTTAGGTGGCATTTGTTGTATCGGCATAAGTTGATAAAAAATGCTATGCAATAGCTTTACCGCGGCAGTCTACGAGTGCCACACGTCTGTTCTTAAGTCATTTAATTATATCGTAGGTATTACTCTTGACGACCTCTTGACGACCATTTGGATCAGCGGGAGTAAACGCTGCTCGATCCCCGCACAGTACAAATATTTGTGTGCATGAACATGTCTGTTTGTACTGGTCTGGGTGTTTTCTATGTATTATAATTAGTATGTATGTAAAAAAAAAGTATATAAGCAAGTTTATCGGTTGTTTAGTACCCCATACGACAGGCTACTTAATAGTAGCTTAATTTGGGACTAGATGGCTCTGTGTGGCCTAGTGAGGCATGTCGTATGAATTCCCATTGTGTATGTATTGGGACAGAACATGGCGTGGTTTGAAATAATCTTTGTACACAACTATATACCGCGGCACCGCACGGGTATGTTCGTACTTATGATTAAAGCAAATATTAAATGTTTCCTGTAAGTCAGTGTCACACGACAACAGATAAATACTTATACCGAAAAGTGTCGTAGTTTCGTAATTCAATTATGAAATTTTGATATTTTGCGGATCATTATGACGAATAGCATCAAATCAAAGGTAAAAAATTAATTACATTTGATAATAATTATATATGAGTGGTTAATGTAGGTACTGTAAAAAGGCCCGCCCTTCACAGGGAAGGAGTTTTGGGTCTCCTACCGGGCGCGTCCCCAGGTGGCGGATAGGGGAACGCCCTCTAGACATGGAGGGTACCGGCCATTTGGCCGGCGCGGACCAAAACCCACAAGGGAGACGCTTCCAGTGGGCTTGGGCAGTCCGCTGTTGAATGCGTCTCCAGACGGTGGTAGCGGGCTTCGGCCCGTGGCCTGTTGTGGCCGTTCGCGCTGGAGGGCGCGACGGCGGTGTTGCCGTTGGGGCGTCAGCCCCGCGGCGGACGGAAGTCGCTCGCTTCCCAGTATGGTTTGAGCCATGCTGGGCAGCGAGTGGGCGTGAGACGTTGGCGGCCCCTTGCAACGACATGCACTGTCGTTGCAAAGGGTGGCCACGGATCGGGTCGGCGAGGTTGCTTGCGGACCCGACCCGAAGTCGTAGATGGGGGAGGACGAGAAGGCATACGCCGAACTCAACTTCCCCTCTCTAGCAGGCTAGTGGGCGTTGGGCCGGGGGGCTCAACGCTCGCATTGCACAGCTTGCCGGACTGGGGGTGGTTCCTAGTGTACAGGATGACCCATATTTTATGCCTGAGGCCCGGCATAGGCCGTACGTAGGCGGTGCATGGAGGGCATCCTAAGGGAAACCCATACACTGCCAACATACGTTGCAAGGTACACCGCAGGTCTTTTTAGTGGGTATGCTTGTCGGGCACCGACAAGAGAGTCCCACATACCCTACTGCTGCCCCTGAAGCAGTAGGTATGCGTAATGCATTTTTTCTTGCGAAAAAAAAAAAAAAAAAAAAAAAAGGTACTGTAAAATGGAAATTAACGGTCTATAGGTAATCTTTTTACTTCAGGGCAAAGGCCTCCATCCAGCAACCGATTGCGATGCACGGCGCCGTCCTCGAAGTTGTTCAGAAATACGTGTACCTCGGGCAGACATTGCAGTTAGGTAGAAACAACTTTGAGGATGAGGTGAACAGAAGAATTCAGTTGGGTTGGGCAGCATTTGGGAAACTACGTCGAGTCTTCTCATCGTCAATCCCACAATGCCTCAAGACGAAAGTCTTCAATCAGTGCGTCCTACCCGTCATGACATACGGAGCCGAAACTTGGACACTGACGGTACGGCTAGTCCACAAGTTCAAAGTCGCTCAGCGGGCTATGGAAAGAGCTATGCTCGGAGTTTCTCTTAGGGATAAAATCAGAAATGAGGTGATCCGGCAGAGAACTAAAGTTACCGACATAGCCCACCGGATTAGCAAGCTGAAGTGGCAGTGGGCTGGCCATATTAGCCGCAGAACCGACAACCGCTGGGGTAAACGAGTTCTTGAGTGGAGACCGCGTCTCGGCAAACGTAGTGTAGGACGCCCTCAGGCTAGGTGGAGTGATGATTTGCGCAAGGTGGCTGGCAGGAGCTGGATGCGAGAAGCCGAGGATCGACCTAAGTGGCGTGCAATTGGAGAGGCCTATGTCCAGCAGTGGACTGTGATAGGCTGATGATGATGATGATGATGATGATGATGAAAGGCCTCCATCATTGAATTGAAGTTACAGCAATGATCACACAAACATAATCACCACGCTTACCAAATGTAGGTTAGTGATCCAAAACCCGAGCAATGTTCGGAAATTCAAAATCTTGTTGCCCGACCGGGAATCGAACCCATGACCCCAATACTATGGAACGGTACTTATAACATAAGACCAACGGAGCTTTATTGTATTTGCTACTACTATTTCTAATATATCAGTCAATTATTGGAACGAAGTTCCTTATCGCGCGTTGAGAAAGGGGGCTAGACGGAAAAAATTGTAACGACACTTTTTGAACGACACTTTTGCTATAATAATATTACGGGTTAAAGTATGAAATTGCCGTTTTGTATGGACGAAATCGAGAAAAGTCATTTTTCCATACTAACAATTTTTCAGTATTTTTAAAAACGCCTGAACCGTTTTCGATGCAATTAAAGGTGAAAGTTAGATGGTTATAAAGCTACGCATTATAGTATTAAAATTACTGAAAATCAAAGTATATAATACAAATATACTTAATTGAAGCAAGAAGGACAGCTGACACATTGTAAGGGGTCTTTTCAACGACTTCCTTTGAAGTAATAGGCACTAGTATTGCATTTTTTTTTAGTCAAAAGTTACTTTATTTAGTGTTTGATACAATACAAAAAGAATTACGCAATAATATGACTATACTTAAGAGCTATAAACAAAATAAAAAGTGGGAAAATAATCGGCAATCTCATAGTACTTTAACCCCTATTATTATTAGTTGTAAGCCGTGCGGCGTGCGCGTGAGAGAGAGGGAGAGGGAAAGGGAGAGGGAGAGGGAGGGAGAGGAAAAGGGAAAGGGAGAAGGATAGGGAGGGATAGAGTGGGAGAGGGAGAGAGAGAAGAATTAAAAAAAAAATATTTAATACAATTTTATTACAATTCCTTCACTAAAAATGAACTTCGTTCCATCCGGGTGTCCCTTGACACCTCTCAAGTTTTTTTTTATGAAGGATGATTTGAAAACCCTATTTTTTTAATGTTTCGAATTTACCATTATTACTAAATTTACCATCAGCGGACTTGAATTCAATGATAGAGGCCCTTGCCCTGTAGTGGGATGATTGTAGACCATCACTACCGCCTCAAAGAGAAGAAAGTTATTTGTTTTGTAAAAAAAATTACACATTGCCTCGCATTACTCGTTTGGCCTTACGTTTTGTGTGTGATGAAAGACTTTGCAAGGAAGCATAAATCTAAACATAATCCACCAGTAATATCAGACAATAGCTCTTATGGCTGACAATCGATATAACAATCCTAGTACTTCCCTTTAATTTTCCGATTGAAACTAGTGATGTGAAGGAGTTAAATAAATAAAACTAATTTCGATAATAAATTACATCCTTACATCGATACTACTGAAAATAATACTTATAAGGGTAATTTATGGGATAGATGGATAGATTTTAGCGTTTTAAAAACAAGGGTTTGGGCTGGAATTAGGCAAGTCACGTTTTTACATAATTGACAATGTTTTTTACTACACAAACAAAAAAGTTTTTAGGAATGGTGAATTTAACCACTCCTGATTGGCCAAGTTGAAATGAGACGGTCTTCTTCATTGAGACATACGATTAATAAAGCGTGTGTTCTCGACTACGAAAGTCACGAAATGATCGTATCTATGATAATATTACGATACTTTGTATTATATCGTGAATATGATCATTTCGATTATTAAATCGATAACAATGCCTGGTCAGACAACACTGTTTTCAACTCTACAAAGACTTTATTGTCTTCGTTCAGGAAATGAGGCAGCTATTCTCATAATAAAAGCAATTTTACGACTACAATCGTAAATATGAGATTTCAACTTTTCTTTTTTGACAGTCGTCTCGAGATTAACGCCTCTCGGGAAGTTTGTATTTTGTGTTTCAGCTGTACAGCTTAATGAGATTTTATGATGGTTCAATAAATTCTATTAGAGCTCATTGTTGGTAAATTATAGCTTTTTATATAGTAAAGCCGGAATAAAGTAAATACCGGAATTTCTTAGTGTGCAATTTGCAGTTTTTTGCATCTGTTTACTTTGAATCAAGTAGAAGTGATTTGTATCTTTAATTTTACAAGATACCTTTTAAATAAACATTTTTTTAACTATACACGTGTTTTTTTTCAACACCTTAAAATTTTTTTTATAGCCGTTAAGTATCGTATTTAGAACCCATTTATGAAGTAAAAAATGTAGGTAAAATTTTCACCCGAAAATGTTTTCCGTAACATAGCTTTCAATTTTTACGGTCTTAATAAGCCTGTGAAGTTATGAAGGGAAAATCAACAACTTATGAATTGTATCGTAATTAATGAATGGGATGCGCATTGCGTAAAAAAAGTGTTGCGAAGAGGCCGTATCAAAAATTTTTAGTTTTTTTTCGGACATCTTTACCTACAGGCACCCACCCACCTGAAACCTACACCCGTGTCATAAGTCCGGGGAGCTATTCGGAGTTTCTCTTTCTGCCACACGATGGACCCGGCACCCGCACGGTTAATCCATGGAACGCTAAGAAGTTTGTCTCGTCTCGTCATTTTTTGAGAAATAATATGTCATTCGTTTTTTGTCTTGTATATTGTTGTGTTAAAATTTTAAAGGTAATATTTTATCCTGTACTAGCTGTTCCCCGCGACTTCGTCCGCGTCAATTTCCGTTATTATTATGATCGCGATTATTTTTGCAACATTATCACTTATGCTTCGCTACTATTGGTCGCAGCGTGATGTTATATAGCCTAAAGCCTTCCTCGATAAATGGACTATCCAACTCAAAAATAATTTTTCAAATCGGACCAGTACTTCCTGAGATTAGCGCGTTCAAACAAACAAACAAACAAACAAACTCTTCAGCTTTATAATATTAGTATAGATAATATCATTTTATTCGTTAAACATCAATCTCAATCAAAACAACTGATACATTACATTTATTTTGAACCAAGATTTTGATTAATGTAATAGTATTACCCCTACTTCTACTGTGGGTGTCTGAAGAGGGGACTAAAATGGTACCGAAGAGCAGCATCCTCTCATTGCCCAAACCGAATCTAATTGGAGTAGCTTTTTATATTTCATGAATGAACTCAGTAACTAATCAAAACATAATTTCTTAATAGAATTTATTTATAAGATGAGTAGACAATTACATTATATTTCGAGTTGAAAACATTCAAAATCATAACACGCAACTTAATGTGAAGAAACTTTATTTAACATTGAGTAAAATAAACATTAAACTTAGATGAATTTGAAACAAAACAAACTCGTTTGCATAAACAAGATCAAGTTATTTCGATCTTTGGTAGAGAGCTAACTTAACTAAGAACAAAGATGATTAAAACTGTAAGCATTTTGTAATCCAATAATCGATCATTGAAAATAACTTTACTTATTAATATTATAAGATAAATAATGACTAAAATTTTGATCGTAAATTAAAATAAAGTAACAACCTATAAATAACACTGCAGGGCTAACACCTCCTTCATAGAATTCAAGTAACCTCAGCAATCGTGGATACAGGCATTATCACCACAAACCAAATACGGGCTAATATGGGCCTTCTAAGAAGGCTCAAGTTCGCACAACGGGCAATGAAGACAGCGGTGCTGGTATTTCCCTGCGTGTTAGAATCAGAAATGAGAAAATTTGTAGGAGAACTAAGATAGCCGAATTATAATTTTAACCTTGTCAAAGTTAGATTTATCCATCCACCTGAGAATCTGTCCAGTTGAGAATCTGTCCACTTGCTACGGAGGCTTAATAACTTCACTTGTTAATAAAATTAATTATGTAATTGGATGACAAACTAAGTTTTTATTTCAACTCATGCTAATTTGACGATACTTCAATTTTATGGTTCGTGGTACACATACAATACCTAAGTTTCTTTTTGTTAGTATTCCGGAGCGTCAAGTTTTGATTTTTCTGTAGAATCAACGTTATCCAAGCCAAGCCATCCAATGAGTTATAACAAGCAGGACTGTAATAATTTTCTCCTAACCTAATTTCAGCATAATCTTCTCCAGGGGATACTTAACTACCAAAAGGTTTGTCTTTATTTCGGCGAAATTGTGTTAAATTACAGTTAGAAAGAGCAAGTATTTAACTCGATTAGGGCAATTCCCAGTTAACTTCGTCGTCGTATTTTTCGTTTTCCTTCAGGGGCTCGAAGATGGGCAGCTTAGACAGTAAACCTGCAAATAAAAAGGCGTTTAAAGTTTCAGCGCATTAAAATAAAGCATTAAAAGCGTACTGTTAATACTCTTTTGCTTCCTATTCACGCTAGTGCTTGGACAAGCGTCCAGCGAGTGTTCCTTTAACGTAAGCGCAGAGCGATTGCCAGTCTAAATACTCTCTTCATGTCCTATAGAAAGGGCTATGTCTTCAGAAATGAAATAAGACAGGGTCTTATCTTCACCATTGACTAAAATTCTTACAAAACGTGGTGATCACAGCAAAATCCATCTATTCTTGAGTATAGGCTTCTCTAAAAGATAGTCCAGTATTTTAGGAATATAACCAATTATAGATAAAAATGTAGCCATGCCCTTAATACAATATGAAAAGTGCAATCAGATATAATGCAACCAAAATCTAAGAGTTGATGAAGGAAAAAATTTAAAGGTTCTTAATTTTTCATTCAATATATTGTTGTCATATGACATCATATTCTTATTTACTTGCATTTAAAGTTGTCGATATTGCTAAAAACAAGTTATTCGATTATTTATCTATTGTTGATATGGTGTAACAGATTTTTTGTCCAATTTTGACATCAGTAACCTTCCTCATTGACTGATGAAGATGTGTTTAAGCCTCGGAAACGCTGGTTCAAGTGCCGCGTAAGCTATGTACGCCGGGTTAGAAACCTAACAAACGCTTACGCTCAAGAAACGCCGCGCCGGTGTGATAATTCTCTTAGTGGTCAGAAAACAGACGTTCAGTAGAATTACCCAGATAATTATGAACACATGTTCCAGTATCTTTATAGCTTGTTTATTTTTCATCTAATATATTCTTACTAGTGGTTGAAATACCGGACTGAGATTTCGGGGTCCCGGATTCGATACACGGGGCTGATAACCTTTTTCTTAGAATTTTAGAACATTGCTCGGGTTTTTGATCACCAATTCGCATTAATTGGCAACCGTGGTGATTATGACTATCCTCATCATTAAGTGGTAAAATGAATTCAAGTAGGCCGTTATTTTACTTTTTTTTTAAGTTTTCAATGTTTACCGACCTATGTCGGAAGATAAAATAATGAGTTGCCATTTCTAAATACATTTAAACACCAACAGTAAAATGCTACTTTTAATGAAATAGTTAAATTCAACAGAAATTTTACTGTAACATAAAATTCTTTGTATATTCACAATAACTTCGAAAACTCCGAGAAAGAGTCGCAAGAGCTTAAAAAAATCCTACTCGAAGGACAAAAGCTTTTTTTTGTTTCTTACTTTGTATAAGACAAAGTTTTAATGCCTGATGGAAGTAGTGAACTAATGCACCCATCCGACGTAAAGGTGCACTTTTTTTAGTACAACCTATATCAATCGAATAGTTACAACAACATGAAATAAATATCAATATTGCATGCCGACATCATTTGTCCGGGTTATAATGTTGACACTGACATAAAATTAACGTCAGTCATTTAGATGAAGGTGTCATTTTTGTATTGGACTATGTGTAAAAGCTGCACACGTGATACTGGCGGAACAGTGCAATCGACACAAGTTCATCGCCATTAAATAAAAAGAAGAAGAAGAAGAAGTATTGGACTATGTATCTAGTTCTTTTAACGAAATATTTATTAACTTTATTAATATACTAAATTATGTTTATACAAGTTTTTTTAGATGTGACCGTGACCTCTTGGTTGAATATTTTGTCACGTCAAGACATAATTAATATTTTGATTTGTTTTTTATTTTTGTTGCAATCTTACACCCACGTTTATGCTTACACCTATGGAAATTTGTTAAGATTTCATGATCCTGATGTGCTGTGGTCTGTACATTACTTAAATATGAATGCAAGAGGACATTTTTGGTGAGGACGTTTCTGATGAGGGTTTTGAAAATAAAATATAAATGATAGGAAAATCCGGTCAGATTTTTTCCATCACCACTATAAACATTAAAAACAATTGGGTCGCTCTAAAAATAAATAAATAATTTATAGTACAGGAGATTGGCGCATAGATTGACATTAGTAATGAATAAAACACGGTTCGGCGTTCATTCGATTGTACCGCAGACCAAGCAAGACACCATTCCATAGATAATTAACAAGCCACAATACGGATTGAAATTTGTAATGGATTTAATGTTGTTTTTTTTCTTTTATTACCTGCCAGGCTTAAGGAGACATTATAAATACTATTAATCTATGTAATGGATTAATTTTCTTCGTAACTTTTTTATGTTTTTATAATTGATTTTCTGAATTTTATATTATTTAATTGTATTCTTATGTTGCCAGGAACCTGGCAGGTAAAAAAATAGAATCACAAACAATCTATGTCAACTCGTCATCAGTTTGAAAAACTTTTAATGCATCCTCTTTATCAAACAGTTAAAAACCTTTAGATCACTTTACAGCTAAAACAGTTGTTTTATTTACTGTTGTTGTATTTACTGTCTAAAAAATTAGGAATAAAAGTTTGATTTAATTTAAAAAAAAAATAAAAAAACTTAAATTGTAAAAATTTAATTCAGTCAGCTGATGACCGGCTGTAGAAATTTCTTTCTAAATTCTTTAGAAATATGTAGTCAAAGTTTTCAACAGTGACCCGTATATAAAAAACAAGCCAACATTGTAATAAAATTAACAACGAGATTTGAAAATTTATTATACTCATCGGCTCCTTCCAATTATCAAGAACCATGTCATGAGTCGTTTCAAATCACATTTTAATGGTAGATAAGCATCCCTTTAAAATTTACATAAACATTGCAACACTGAAAAGTCAAAGACACATAGTCTACAAAGTGCTTAAACGATTCAAAGACAAAATAATTTTGATAATATCGTGCGTCACAACCCTAATCACATTTTCGTATCAATACCGTGAACCGCGTTTTTAGGTTAACATTTGAACGTTACAAAATTCCCTTTCATAAGTGTAAATGCCTAAAATATTCTATGACAAAAAGGAATCTTCGTTGCCAAGGATATATTTACAGAGCTACGAGTATTACGAGTATTTAATCAAACGCTTGCCCTGAGCGGTAATATTCTGAATATTTTACGCTGTAGAATGTAAACGTCGACGTGATGTCAGCTCGCAATCTGTTTAATCTAGTAATCAGGTAACCTAATCAAATCGGAATTAGTGTTAACACTTAAACAAACACAGATTGGAGGCTAAACATAATTTTCCTACAAATGTACACTCGACAGCACATCAAGTTAAACAGTTGAACTGCGATAACATCTTTTATTACGTAGGGCATAAAGACTGTCTCAAGGTCAACATGTATAGTCTGATGTGCCGCCGTGTGTACATACATTATCGGCAGTCATATAAAAGAATATTCTGTCCTGACACAAAATTAATAATCTCCAACAACAAAAATTAACCACTTAAATATATCTTCTGATCGACGGCGTCAAATATATTTTTTGTTATATTTGTAATAGTATGAAAATTATTTTTGAAAAAAACTGTTTTAGAAATATCCACCTGAAAAGTGTGTATGAGTAAACCATTAACTATTATTAACAGTCATTAACTATTTGCTTTCATTATCTTTATTGGTAATTCCCCCGTGAAAAGCCGAGATATTCTTGCTTATATCTTACTAAACTCCTCGAAAGCCTATCACACCACTCCTTCTCCCGTTGGGACGTACTGTTTTGGGATCACATTCTAAGATACAATTTGTAAGATGAGCAGACTCTATAACGAAATTAACGATATCGTCGATATAAACCATGTTTCTTTGGGTATGTTTTGTAAGTATTTGAAATAATCTAGATTTATCCATCTCTGAGTAATTTTACTAAACATCTTGCTGTTGTAACTACATTAGCTTTTTAGTAAAGAACTAATTAGGTTAAGTGAGTTTAAGTTTACCTTTATACCTAAAAGTTGAGTAGTCTTGGTATTTGAAATACTTAACGCAGGCAGTGTTAACCTTTAATTTACTTTTTTTATCTTTAAGCTAGAATAAGTGGAAATGTTTTAGTGCAATAGTTGTTCATGAACCGATTGAAAAAAATAAAATAAAATTTTATACAAGGTATGTGCGTTTCTAGAAACACTTACCTAGGGTTCTGATCGATTCGTTACTCATAACTCCTTTTCAGTCGATAGGCAGTGTTTGTTTTAAAGAGTTGCTCTTAACCGGTCGTTTGAAAAAACCTGGCTGATACGCCAATTAATTATTTATATTGTGTCAGTAAATAACTGCATGTAAAGGTTTAACGGGAACGTTTTTCTTTGTTCAAGATTGAAACGACTTGTTTATTTTTAGAATTTAATTTTGTCTATTATAGAATTTTAGGTACGTAGTTTTATATTTCATTCGTATTATTATTGATTTGAGCACTTTTTATTACAGCACACTGCTAAGCTAATGATTTAAAAAAAACTATCCTAATGTTTTCTCACATATTGCGATAAATTCAGAACTTAGATGTACGTTTAATATCAATGAAAACTTCAATAATTAAAGTTTAGGCAGAGGTACGGTGCATTTCGCAGATCAGTCAGTTGCTAAAATGTTAAGTCAGTGAGAAGTACCTACGCCGATTGCCACAAAGCTAGAAAATTAAATAAAAAAATGTGGAACATGACATACTTTGTTCTGATCCTAATTTGAACAACTATTTAAAGCACTCGTACTTTTGCAACCAGAAACAACAAAGGTGCCATAAACACCCAGACCCTGGAGAATGTAGAACAATATTTTTTTCCGGAAATCTAACCCACCTCGGAGCAGGCGAAACCTTGAAAACCGGTATTCCGCCACGAAGGTCGTCAAATGAAGAGACCTAAGTTAAAATTTAAAACAAGAAAAGACGAATAAAGGAGTAGAGTTTCAATAGGATGCTCCACATTTGAAAGACAGAGGCTAGGTAATATTACAGTGATACAACCGCTGTATCATAATATGTTAACTTTGTTGTTCGTTATTTTTATCTAATGGAAAAAAAAACTACTTTAATCTAATATTAAATAAAAATGCAAACCTGTTAAAAATCCAGATGCAATAGACAGCACGAATGTTACAGCTAGAGCGATGAATTGGTACAATGCTTGATTGGATGCTGACCTTTTATCCTGTCGAAATTATAAAAGTTAATTAGAATTCAATATCTTAAAGACATGAATGTACGCCCAAATCTGTGAATATGAACTTAACGATTTGTTTGGGCACACATGCGACAAACTTAATAAAATACTACACTTAATATTTTAAAAAATACACTACGCTACTAAAATAATCCGTTTCAATGTTTATTTATTACTATTCATGCACTAATTTTATCACTTTACTTTTAAGTTTGCTAAATTTATTAATATTCATAAAACAAATACGAACTTCTTAAATTAAACGATAGAAATTATTTTTTTTGCGATATGATAATAACATTAAGGAAACATTTTTTGCAGACAATCAATCAATATACACAAACATTACATTTAGGTCATTTAAATTCGTTTAAAATTGTTGAGCTATCATGTAAATAAGAATAATGTCAGGTGGGGCCACAATTTTCAAAAGTTATCAAAAACTAATCAACTAAATAATCAATAGGCCTTTGGAATCTTCAGCCTTTTATCATACCTCTCCCATAGCTCCAAATACAGAGACCAGCTCCGACGATGTTCCATACGCATCTTGCGTAGCTAACGCCGCAAAAAGAACTGACAGCAAACCTGAGTACAGCCCTGGCATGCCATGAAGGTTGTTCACGCCACATGTGTCTAGAACTCCAAGCTTCGTCAGTTTCGGCTGGAAAAAATAAAAATAATTAGCTGAAAATATCTTAAAGAGCTAAAAATATCATACAAAGTATTTGAATACCTTATTTTATATATTTTTATATTATACCTACAGCTAAATTATTGTATGATAAATATACCATGAACGGAATAAGTTCACAGATTGAAGATAATTAAGATTAGACGAGATATTCGATTCAAAACATTGCTTGCGACTTTGATAGCACGTAATAAGACTAAATATAGAATAATTAACAATCTCATTACCTACCGACACGAGTTGCGGTATCAATCGTTTGAAGCCCAACTGGATTTATATTGACAGCTCTGATATCAGATTTCGGGCAGGGCAAATCGAATAATATAACAATGCCCTGTTGGTCTATTTGTTTGAATACTCTACTAAGATAAGATTTCGGGGTCCCGGGTTCGATCCCCAGATCAGGCAAAAAACCTAAAAAAAGTTTAGATTTGTCGAACATCGCTCGGGTTTGCGATCAACAACCCGCATTTGGCAAGCGTTGTGATTTAGCCTAAACCTTGAATTCAATGATGGAGACCTTTTCCTTGCATTGTGGATTGTTAAAGGCCGTTACTTTATATCGAACTGTGAGATCATCTTTCTAATTTGTTTCTGCACGTGTAAATAATGATCGTCCTCATCATGAACCTACATCAGTTTACTACTTGACATGTTCATTCGGCGTCGTAATAAACTGGCTTATGCCCGTAGGATTCGATTTGTTACAAAGTTCTCGTCATGACTCAACCCTCACTCCACATCCAAGAGCCCGGGGTACTTTAACCATCTCGGGCGAGGTTGCGGTGGGCACTTAGTGTTTGGCTAAATTTGAAATACGATTCCTTCAATGAAATTCTTTCGACTGCCTAAGGTGAGCTTAAACATAAATATTTCCGCTTACAAGGTGGCTACTTTAATCAACTGAACTATGAAGACATTATTTGTGTCGACGAGTTAATTCAAGGCTTTTAACAATACACCAATCACTTATTTCCTTAAAAAGCAGCCATAAAGCTGTTTGTTTCATCTTAAAGGTGCCTGTCCACCGGATCGGTTAAATATTAACCAATAGGATATTGGTTCATATTTGTCCGTTTCTCCGCTCCGCTTCCACGCTCCGCTCAGGTGGACAGCACCCTAATTGTTTGCAAAATATTTCTAAAAACATTTATCTCGGATGTTGGAGAACCAAAAAGCTTACAGGTAGTTTTGAGTTACTCACTGTCAAAAACCGATAGCCAATAACACTTAGAAGACCAGCTCCAATGCCAACAGCGATTGCGCCTCCAGGACCGATGTTCATGTTACACACCGATCCGACAGCCACCCCACCAGCTAGAGTCGAGTTCTGAATATGGACCATATCGAGTCGCCCATGATGCTTGCTCACTGCTGATGAGATTATGAAGGTAGTGACCTGCAGACAAAGACATGATGTGTTACCCTACATTGTTTCTGATTTCCACGAGTTTAGTCATTACTTTAGGAGGACAAGGTAGATAGGTACATATTAAACAAAGTAAAGTATGTATGTAAGTAAGTCATTTAACACTCCAGTAGTCGCGCCACGATTTGGGACGTTAGTAGTCTTGCGCTCTACCTATGTAGAACATTTTTAATGTCATATTTTCAAATAATGGTTCATAAATTTAAAAATATTTTTTGTACTACTGAGTAAGACTTTATTAGAAATGTATAACACATAAAACAAAATCAATTAAAACATGTTAGACACTAAAATCAAGACTTCTTGAACATAACAAAAAAAAATTAATTTTGTATTTTAAGTCTCATTTTTATTATTTGCTCATGTCTTCCACCTCCTTTTCTTCATTTTTAGCACAGTCATGACAGAGAAGCACTTGATGATTAGGACAAAGTCACTTGTTACATGTATAAAAATCCTTTCTGGTGGACTTGTTCCGCGCTCTGCCACAGAAAGAACATTTTCCAACACGACCGATGTTTGGTGGTTGTGCTGGACCCGGGATCAATCAGATGGATAATGTAGCCCTAAAAACATTTTTCATTTTATTTTCAATTATTTTGGAATGTTTCCGATAGTTATTTTGCGTTTTACGCGTAGAGCCAATTTGAACATGGTAAAAACCAATTGTTTAACGTACTCGTTTATGGCACTATATATCAATATTCATCATATTATCAAAGAATACAGTGAGCGGCCAACGTCAGAAGTTTCTGAAGAGATCCTGTTCTTGTGATAGAATAGGGATTTTTATTCCACTCAGTACCATTTCTGGACGTAAAATATTGGTTTCTGATTGAACATAGGGGATTTATCATCGTCAGATTCAAAACCGATTTCCTGATCGTGAATGTAAGTACTTTTTCGATATCCTTATATCTTCCAAGTCGGACTCTGTGCTACTTCCATCCTGTTCTGTATTTGTGTTGTGAGGAGATTCTACCAAGCAGTCTTCTTCTTCAGGGTCACTCTCCACTATATCACCACACCAAATTCTCTCTCTCCTAAAATCGTTACTAAATCATTACTATAGTTAGTACTAACTTTTAAATAAGTTGTAAATATAATAACAACATAAAGAAAAGGTACATAGGTACTGTCACGCGAGTGGTCGCGCGTTCTACAATCGTTGAAATTCACATTTGACTCTAAATTTCTCTGATAAGCAGCCGCTTTTGGTCGCTGCATGGACACTGAATATATTTTTTGCCTAGTAATAGAGGAATACTAAGACCGTGTGCTTTATTTACCTTCAACTTACGTAAAAAAATAAGATAATGCACACGTGTTCTACAACTGTAGAACGCGCGACTACTGGAGTGTTAACTAAAACTAAATTTTTAACAGTGTGGCAGTGGGCTGGTCACGTCTGCTGTAAATCGACAACCGTTGCCGCGTTGGAGCAGACGAATTCTGGAGTGCAGACCGCGTTTAGACAAGCGTAGTGTAAGACGCCCTGCGACTCGGTGGACTGATGACCTTAGGAGAACTGTTGGCAGTGACTGGATGGGAAAAGCCGTGGATAGGCAATTGTGGCGTGACTTAAAGGAGGCCTACATCCAGCAGTGGACGGACAATGTTTTTGGTGGACGGAAATTCTTTTTTTGAAGTCGGTTGAAAAGAAGATGCATGTTTGTATGAAATACTCTAATTTTTCAATTTAGTGCTTTATGAGTTACATGCTGAAAACCCCGTAGCAACCAATTCTAAGAATACAAACTAGTTTTCGTACCTATTATTTTATCCCTTAAGCACTTGAAAAGAGGACTGGAAATCTGCAAAAGAAGTCGCAAGCAAAAGTATGTCTTGTATATGAGTGGTTCACAATATTCCACTCCGTCATTCCATGCATAACCTATGATGCAGGAAAATCACTCATGCGTTTAAATTGACCCGTGATAAAATGCTATTAAATTTCATACTATGGTGATTCTTGTACACCTAAGATATTTACGAAAATATTTTATGCTAGAAAGTTAAGTAGTTACCTAAATGTATAACTACAACCTAGAAAATAAGTAAGATAATAAGTACTTTATTTGATATTTTAGCAACTTAATTGCATATAATATCAGTATATAAACTAGAAAAAAATTGTCTCAGGCGGGACTCGAACCTGCATCTCCTGCCGATTCGCATGCCGGGTGGGCGCCATACCATTAGGCCACCGAGACACTGCGACACGGCGCGAATTTTTCAAGCATATTCTTACGCTGTAAGCCAGCGTTGTTTCATCAAATGTTAGGAGTTTGCACCCTTAACACCCGAAAGAAACATCTTAGCAGATGTTTGACAGTCAGTTAAGATGATATAAACTTGTCTCAGGCGGGACAAAATTTTTCAAGTTTATATACTGATATTATAAGTGCAATTAAGTTGCTAAAATATCAAATAAAGTATATAAATAGCTGTTTCATCTTAACTGACTATAAAATATCTGCTAAGATGTTTCTTTCGGGTGTTAAGGGTGCAAACTCCTAACATTTGATGAAACAACGCTGGCTTACAGCGTAAGAATATGCTTGAAAAATTCGCGCCGTGTCGCAGTGTTTCGGTGGCCTAATGGTATGGCGCCCGCCCGGCATACGAGGAGATGCGGGTTCGAGTCCCGCCTGAGACAAAAATTTTCAAGTTTATATACTGATAAGATAATAAGTATTTTTCTCTATTTTCTCGGGTCCGGGTATTTGTGGTGCCTACATTGATTCTGTTTTCTACAGAAAAAGTGCTTTAAATAGTTCCTTTATTTAAAACAAAAACAATGTATGTGATGTTAACCACATTTATTTATTTGTTTGTTTATTTACTGTTATCAAGCCAGTAGAAGAAAGGTTGTTTTTTTATGTGAGACGTATATCTGTCACTAATTATGTATCTAGCTTTTGCTTTTATATAATATGCTGTAGCTACTTCAGTTGATAAATATTTTTTGGTGCCGTTCAGATTTAGTTATTTATATCATTTCACTTAATATTATGTGCTTTATTTTAATTTGCACGTATGTGTTAAAAATAATATAGGAAAAATATATATTGTAAATCTAATAAGTTTACTACTAATCTACTTACAAGTAAATTCATTAAGGAATCAAACTTATAGATTTAGCAAAGATGTTGTCTGTAGCTATTTATTAAAGAAATATATATATTGAATAAAACCTTTAATTGAATTTGAAAGAAATTTAATTTCTCTTAAATTCCGATGTTGTAGTTAAATTTCAAAAAATGTCTGAGGCATCAATTTTTTTTCTAAAAGGATTTAATTTTAACAACATTATGTACATACCGTTGCTGCGGCCAATGACAGGTAAGTATTGATAACAGCTCTCTCATATTCAGCGTCGGTGTTCGTTAATCCCGAGTTAAAAGATGGCCAGTAAATCCACAAGAAGATTGAACCTGTAATTGTAATAAAATTATTGAAGACGCCATTGCAGCGCTTTAGAGACCTAACCCACACTTCCCGCGTTTACAACTTAACCTAACTTAACGAAAACACTCCTAAACGTCAGTTAGGAAATTTTAGCTTTTAGAATTATAAGTTATCACTTATTCCTTGTGGTCACACTTAGGTAGATACTGATTGTCGATAACGCTTGTTTATCCGCCATTAACATGTTTTTTTTAAATTCACTTTCTCTTAGACTTTCTTTTGTTTTCTACAATATTTACTTGTTTTTTTTTTTAGTTTCTTCGATTTTTACTTGTTTATTCTACTTTCTTTTGTTTTTCACGTCATATAGGTAATTTTTATACATTTATTTGTTCACGTCGGAAGTATTGAATAGGTGGCTTGGAAACTAGTAACACCAGACTATCTCTGAAGTGTACTTATATGGTAATAAAACAATTACTCCTGAAGTAATAAAAAGCAACAAAAATCGGGATCGGGATAACATACCGATCATAGCAGTGACGTCAGAAATATATGTAGGACCGTTCAAGTCAACAGTAGGTACGGCATTGCCATTGGTAGTTGGAGGATCTGTAGTTGGCTTGGACCTCAAAGCAAGGCTGACTCCTAAACCGAAGTATGCGCCGAATGTGTGGATGGCTATTGAACCACCAACGTCTGCTGCCTATAAAAAAAATGAATGTATTGCACGAGAAATTTACGAGATATAACCAAAGCAATCTGAGTTAAATTTTTTAAATAATTAAGGTACCTCCGTCCAACATAGTTTATGTCTGTAGTACACACGGCGGCACATCAGACTATACATGTTGACCTTGAGACCGCCTTTATGCCCTACGTAATAAAAGCTGTTATCGCAGTTCATCTGTTTAACTTGATGTGCTGTCGAGTGTACATTGAACTACAATAAGTTGGACTACGGTACAAACAGGGACGTGTCGTCGTAGTGCATAAATTTACACAACTGCTCGGACTAAAGGAAGTTAGGAAGTACGTTTTCAGTTTAAGCTGTTGTTTTTCATGTCCAAGATGCCATCCATACCATAAATACTTAAATAAGTTAGTTGAAAGTATTGCAAAATTCGCTAGTTATATATATGGACATCCCTGAGACCCTGACAAACACCCTAGACGCCTACAAAAAAACTTACAACGAAACGACATTTTTTACGTACTGCATCGGAATTATTCTTAATAAAAATATAATAAAACTAGCTGTTGCCGGCGACTTCGTTCGCGTCAATTTCTGTTATTATGATCGCGACTATTTTTGCAACATTTTTCACTGATACTGCCCTCCTATTGGTCCGCAGCGTAATTTTATATAGCCTAAAACCTTCCTCGATAAATGAACTATCCAACACAAAAATAATTTTTCAAATCGAAACAGTACTTCCGGAGATTAGCGCGTTCAAACAAACAAACAAACAAACTCTTCAGCTTTATAATATTATAAAGTACGTATAGATATGAGTTTTTCCGTTGATTGCTAAAGTAAACCAAAATCTTCTATCGTAATCATTCACGACATGACAAAAGTTTGTTTTGTATGAATCAATAAAAAAAAATCACTAGTGAAATTCTGATTAAAATGTTCTACAATTCCAACCTTAAAAACATCTGCCACAAGCCATATATTAAGACAAGCTACTGCTGTCTCCACCACAGCAATGAAGAGTAGTTGAACGCCACTTGCAACACCCAGTAAAGCCCCAAAGGTGATCAGAACTGTAGCTGACATTATATCTGCCTCTGAAATTGGAAAATAAATGTTAAGACTTAATATTATTAAATATTAACCAATGCGTTAAACAATCACAATGAAAATAATTAGTTTCTTATTGACATTTTGTTTTGTTTATTATCTATTTAATACATTAAAATGTGTATCATTTATCAAATGCTTTTGGAGACAATTAAGGGGACTACTAGAGCTAAGTGCTTCCCCCAATTGGTTAATTTAATTACTTCTAACCAAAATCAATTCCCAAAAAACTAGAACAGTATCATTGGAGCAAAATATCAACCCTAGTATTTATTGAATCATTGTTAACTGTTTATTATTCTAGCATTCTGTCGTGGTGTACATTATTGCTAGAAACGGACGCTTTTGGTGTTAAACCACTAAATGAAAAATTTTCTGTGATTCAATAAATTTTAGAAGTAATTTGTTAAAATTATACTGTTCTAATTTTTTGAGATTTAATTTTGTATAGAAGTGATAAAATATTAAATCAATTGAGTGCAGCACTTTGTTCTAGTAGTCGCCTTAACCGATACTGGTAGACACTACATGCAAAGAACATCTCAGCACTTTCTATTAATTTAGAAAACAACACTAAATAAAGGAAAAAAAGAAGCAAAATTAAGATGTTTAACAGAATTACGTTCTTCGATTGGTATCGGTACAATAAATATCAATGTCAAGCAGGCAGAATATAAAACTGCACTACCTATTAATCTCGCACATATGAAAACTATACGCACAGTAGTGGAACCTTATTTTAGCCGGAGACTCTTGACCTAATTATTAATCAATACTAAATCTATGCAATAGCAATATTAATCAAAACTAAAATATTTTTGTTTCTATAACAAATTATGTCAATTATAAAAAAAAACAGGCTAGTATAAATTAGACGCATCTGCAAAAATTTCTCACTTAGAACAATAAAATTATGAGATATCATTAAGGTTCACCAGTTTTTGTTAACACTTATAATAACTAAATATACAGACAAAAATAATAATCAGCTAAGTGTATCAATCATTTAAGGTAAACACCGCTTGCATCATCATATCAGCCGAACGACGCCCACTGCTGGGCATAGGCCTCCCCCAAGGATCTCCACAACGATCGGTCCTGTGCTGTCCGCATCCAGCGGCTTCCCGCGACCTTGATCAGATCGTCGGTCCACCTTGTAGGGGGCCTGCCCACGGAACGTCGTCCGGTACGCGGTCGCCATTCGAGAACCTTTCCGCCCCAACGGCCATCGATTCTCCGCGCTATGTGTCCCGCCCACTGCCACTTCAACGATGCAATCCTTCGAGCGATGTCGGTTGTTTTAGTTCTCCTGCGGATCTCATCATTTCTGATTCGATCGAGTAGGGAAATACCAAGCATCGCTCTCTCCATTGCTCGCTGGGTGATCTTGAGCCTTCTTATGAGACCCATAGTAAACGACCACGTCTCACTCCCATAGGTCATTACTGGCAACACACACTGGTCAAAGACTTTCGTCTTGAGACACTGAGGTATTTCGGACGCGAATATATGCCGGAGCTTCCCGAACGCTGCCCATCCGAGCTGGATTCGACGAGAGATCTCTTTCTCGAAGTTGGACTTACCTAACTGGACTATCTGTCCCAGGTAAACATAGTGGTCAACAACTTCGAGTGCAATGTTCCCAACGTTAACTGGAGCGGGTGCAACATGGGCATTTAACATGATTTTCGTCTTGTCCATGTTCATCCTAAGACCCACTCTTTGAGAAGCATTACCGAGATCTTCGAGCATAATGTTCAGGTCTTCCAAGGTCTCAGCCATAAGAACTACATCATCGGCAAATCGCAGGTGTGTTAAGTATTCGCCATTGATGTTGATGCCGTGTCCTTTCCAGTCCAGAAGCTTGAAAATATCCTCCAACGCAGCTGTGAACAGTTTCGGAGAAATAACGTCTCCCTGTCTCACACCTCGCTGTAGTTGGATCGGATTAGAGCTCTGGTTCTGTAATCGGACCGACATGGTGGCGTTTTGGTATAAGTACTTTAGTACCTCGATGTACCTGTAGTCTATTTGGCACCTTTGGAGAGACTGCAGCACTGCCCAGGTCTCAATCGAATCAAAGGCTTTTTCATAGTCCACGAACGCTAAGCAAAGTGGCAAGTTATACTCTTCGGTCTTCTGTATAACTTGCCGCAGCGTATGAATGTGGTCTATGGTACTATAGCCTTTTCGGAACCCGGCTTGTTCGGGAGGTTGGAAGTCGTCGAACCTGCGAGTGAGACGATTCGTAACGACTCTCGAAAACAACTTATAGATATGGCTCAGAAGCGAGATGGGTCTGTAGTTCTTCAAGAGAGTTTTGTCACCCTTCTTGAAGAACAGCATCACATCGCTTCTGCCCCATGCCTTTGGCGTTTTGCCCTCGAGTATGACAGAATTAAAGAGCTTCTGGAGGACCTTAAGTACCGGCTTACCGCCCGCTCTAAGGAGCTCTGTTGTGATTCCGTCATCACCCGCCGCCTTGTTGTTTTTAAGCTGCTTGAGAGCCATTCTAATCTCGCACAGGCTGACGTCCGGGATATCTTCAGAATAGTGTCGGGTAAGCTTGGCTCTAGGTTCTTTAGCCTTGCTTTCAACAGGTGTTTTCCACGAAAACACCGCTTGCATATACTGACAAAATAAAAAATAGAACCAACTCCAAAAAATAACGAAGCAAAATATTCTGATAGATGTAAAGCATCAGAGAAAAGTCTCTCTAGTTAAATCTCATGAGTCTGCAAATCAGGTTGAGTTTTTCATACACTTAACTAATTCATTTACTAAAACAGTGTAATTTTAATCCCTCAAAAAATATGAAGGTACTCGTAAAAGCTTTTTGAGTTTTATGACTAGAAGTTGAGCAACACCAAATTTATTTTGTGTGCTGCTAATGTACTGAAATGTTAGGGTAAAAGTTTTACGCAATCCATGTTCAACAACTTTACTGGATTTTGTGCTTAAAATATATTATTATTGTATAAGCAGTAATTTGGATTAAACTCGATTACAAACACATAATCTGATTTAAGTAATCAGGGTATTATAGTTCTTAAAGCATTTTTCTGACAATCATTCAATACAATTGGAGACGCCTATGTCCAGCTGTGGACTGCGATAGACTGATGATGATGATGATTCAATATAAAATTACCCTATCTGGATCTCAAACTTATTTTGGGTCATACGTCAGTAAGAGCGACATTGAGTATCGATCGTGTTTTTAGAGTACCTTAGTTTTCTATACAATCAAGTACAGCTCCAAATAACTTGGTTGGTTAGTAGATAGTTCATGCTCAATTCAAGTCACTAACTACACTTTTCCTGTAGCTGCTATTATAAATTTTCTAAAATAATAAAACTCAAAACCAATAAACATTGACTGAAAGATAGCTGCCTATCACAGACTAACTTTTTTCGAAGAGACAAACTTTGTAAAAGGATAAACGTTCCCATTCAATGAAATATTGATAAAAAAATAATAAACTTACCCAGTAAAGACTTCTTGGTGACCTTGATGATGTTGTTTTCCATATGGTAGAAAGATTGGCACAGCAAAGCCCATTGGATGACTAGGGCAGCCAGCAGCCAGTTGAAACCGAGGGCGCTGTAGCAATACTTCTTGAGGAACGTCATGAGAAACCCAAAACCAATGAAGATCATGACATGGGTGTCTTCGAAGCCTGAAAACAAAATATTTATAAACTAGGTATTTTTGAATATTATTTACAAAGGCGATGTCCCAAATTGTATGGAGGCCAGGCCCAGAACCTGTTCACCCCACCAAAAGATAGACCAATACACCTCCAAGATTTTGTTATTATCCAATTCTTTCAAAATGGCTTCGTTAAGTGGTTCAAGTAAAGAGTTAAGTAAGAAAATAGCAATACAAAACAACAAAACCATCATGGCGGAAGATGACATTTTGATGACGTCTCTCAGTTTTGGCAGTTTCAAAATCGCGCATCTAGGAGTCGAGTGCCATCGCTTGCTGTAGTAACAACAAACATTATGAAGTAATGTGCCGATCAATACCAAATCCAGAAATCGAAAATGAGGTCGTTATAATGAACTACATTTAAAACGCGACAAGCAGAACAAAAACTTGAAGTGAATGATTATGCCAAAGTGCCAAGGGGTATCTGACAGCTACTGACAGTTAAAGTTTTTTTAGATTGACGCCATCTTGGAATGCCTAATGGAGTTTAATAAATTATTCGATCTTATTTATTTTTGAACCACTAAATTATACGTTATATAAATTCATATGTATTTTTCCCAGAAACAGTAAATTTTTCTTGATTTTTGAAAATTGTGTACTATGTCTGGGCCTATTATGGGACATCTCCTTTAAATAAAGAGTTCAGTGTTTCAAAGTTTCTGAAAATTTTCACATTATTTATTAGTTAAAGCAATTTTGAAATTATTACAAGTGCCATGCAAGATCATGAAAAGACAAAGGAATATAAATATAGAACAACGAATCTAAATTATTCGTAATAAAACATATATTCCATTTACAAGTTAACCTAGACTAAAATCCTATAAATAGAATATCTGTTTGAGCTCTCTGTCTAGACCAAAGGTTACCAGCAGGCTAGCCACATTATCACATTGAATGGTGAAATATATTCTTCAGCTTATGTAAGTATATGCCAGTCTAGTATCGAAAGATGTTAATTAACCTCGTGAGTCATATCATGATATTTATTTCTTTATTTTTATTTTTTTTATGATCATTCCGTTAGTTTCGGCTTAGTTTTTTAATTATAAACTGGGATTTTATCTCATTAAGCAATAACATTTTATATATATATTTTATAATTTAACGCCCCGTTGGTCAAGTGGTTTAAATACCGGCCCAAGATCTCGGGGTCCCAGGTTCGATACCCGGGTCGAACAACAAAAAGTTCCGAATTTTCGAACGTTTCTCAGGTTTGTGATCACTTACCTGCATTCGGCAAGCGTGAGGATTATTTATGCCAGTTCCCATCATTGCTGTGGTAACTTGAATTCAATGATGGAGGCCTTTTCCCTGCAGTGGGATGATTATAGGCTGTTACTAACTATATGTTTTGCAACGTAGTTCTTTATTATCTTTCTTTTTCTCGTCATTAAATGGGAGTTAATTTTGAAAAACAATCTTATCTTACCATGTTACTATATTACTATCTTACTGTGATTAGTATGTTCCTAATATTATCCATGCAAAAGTTTGGATGTACGAGTATGTTTGATCTAGATGAAATTTTACACAGAGACACATTATCCGTTTAGGCTGCAGTATCACATAGATTACTTTTTATCTCTAAAACTGAATATTTCCGGTCAAATAGTTTCGAATTTAAAATTCCACGCGACCGAAGTCGTGAGCAAAACCTAGTATTCAATATTTCCAAGTTAGCGTAATTTAAAAATACATTTTTGTCAATGTATACAATAATTTACTGAGAAAACCGCGTTTTTAGTTCATTAGCCAAAAGTTTGAAATTTAATTTATAAAGTTACTTGGGCAAAAAATACATCAGAATATCGTCAAATTCTCGAAGGGTCGAAAAGTCTTTAGCTATTTGTAAGTACGGAAAAGTAGAATAACTGAACTTAAGAATCGGTCAAGTACGAGTACATATCGGCTCGCGCGTTATATTGATTTTTTGTACATAATTTCTCAATATTAATAAGATTAGATTAAAAACGATATCATGGATATTATGTTACGTTTTAGAATATTACAATAACCCAATTATACAGCTGTTTCATGCTCTACTATATCGGCATTATATGAATTTTAACCGTTCAGCTGACTAAATACTACAAAAAAATAATCTAATAGGTAATATCTAATAGGTAAATTTTAGAGATTAACCACAGACTGAACTGGCAAAACTAAGGGTTTCTTGAAGTGTACCCGAAAAAAGGAATATCTACTGTTTGATGTCTGAGATAAAAAGCCTCGATTTTTTTTCAAATTATTTATTTTATAAATTTACTTCGTATACGGAGAGCAATAATTCGTATAGGCCTCCATCACTGAATTCAAGTTACCACAGCAATGATGGGTACTGTCATAATCACCAGGCTTGCCAAATGCGGGTTGGTGATCGCAAATGTTGCCCAACCCGGGGACCGGGCCAAGATCTCGGGGGGACCCCAATATTTAAACCACTAGACCAAGCGTCTTGTATGATTGATTAATCATGTTATGTGGTATATTTCTATGGGTGTTGACGGGATACAAATGTATGAAAATGACATTAATAAACAATCTAACGATCGTAAGCTTATGTCCTTTTCATACATTTGACATTTATTCGTGACGACCTCCGTGGCGGAGTGGCGTACACACCGGTTGCTCCGAGGTCCCGGGTTCGATTCCCGGACGGGTCAATGTAGAAAAAATGTGTTTTTCTACATTTTCTCGGGTCTGGGTGTTTGTGGTACCTTCGTTGTTTCTGGTTTCCAAAATACGAATGCTTTAAATAGTTATTCAAATTGGGATCAGAACAATGTATGTGATGTTGTCCACATTTATTTATTTATTTATTTATTCGTCTAGCGTAAACGATATTAGAAAGCCACTGTACTGTAAAGTAGACTTTACATTAGGGTAGTATTACACATGAGTATGATTATATTCAATGTATAAACAAAAAAATCAAAATAACCCATTCCAAATACAAAATTTGGTCTAAACTGTCAGTGGCCCTTTCTGACCAAAAAGTACCGAATCAATCAAAACAAATAGGAACACAAGAAATCCTGGTAAAAAAAAAGTAAGATATTAAATCGTTTACATACAAAATAAAAGGCCAAAGATAACGGTTATGTTATTTTCTGTGTGGAATTGCTGTAATTACTGTTTGTATAGGATGACAAACGAAACGTGAAAAGGTCATTGTTTCTTTTACCCAAACGGCACTTAAGAGTAGAACTCCGAGGCAAATAAAATCGTTTTTCTACACGCATCAAGTAAACTACTGTAGCTGGGAAATTAAACCAGAATTGACACTAGCAGTGACGACCCGGTTTGTGTAGAGGTGCAATAGTCCGACTACTACGCAAGGGTTTTGGGTACAAGTCATAGTTTGGTCTGTAAAGAAAAACGGTTTTATTTCTGCATGACCCCTGAAGGCACTTTTACACGTTCCAATATTTTACCTACCACTGCTTTGGAACAAGTGTGGGCTAGCGCCGAGAAGCAGCAGATCAAGAAACTAGGTCACGATGGTCAGCTTCTTTTTAAATAAAATATATGCGGAACCCTAAAAATGTATCCTCGATGAACTCAGAACCAAATTTTTCGGTTGGACATAATTCAATTAATCTGAAACGAAACAAATAAAAAAACTATGGATTTTAATTTTTTATCATCTTTCACACACAAATGATAATTTTTCAAGTGCAAGTCTACGGAAAAGTAAAACTAAAGGCCCAAACTAAAAAAAAACGAAGTATATCTAGAAAAACTCTCGAGGTAATATATTTTAGGGGTAGCCTGATCCCAATCTACAAATGTGAGCCTAATATATTTTCCCAAGTAATTTCTTTCACTTACGAGTATTTTTTTGGACGTTAAGTGATTGATTCTGTATTTTTCTTCCACAAACTTCTAGTTGCTAAGTACTTTAGTCTATTTTGACTTAAATAAGATTTTAACCGGCACCACCCCTGCTCTTCATATGGGTGTCATAAGTCAATAAAGGAGTACTGCCAAAAAAAACCGCCAACCCGCTTGAAATGTGGCAGAATCTTTCTTGGCCAAATGGATTTGGCCATAATCGCAACTTAAGAGACTTTTTTTTCTACTTTAGTCACCTCTTGCGACACCCATAGGAAAAAAAGTAAAGCATCACACATACCAAATGTAATCAGTTTCACTTGTAACCTCTTAATAATACATTAAAATGTCCAAATATTATTTTGTTTTAATTACTTAATATTTTTAACTTATTGGACTTAAGTGATTATGTAAAATTATACAGGATGAAATTTTAACCACTTTCCAAAAATTTTATAGTTGTTCAGTATCGTATTTAGAGCCCATTTATTAAGTAAAAAATGTAAATCAAGCTTTCACCTGAAAATATTTTTCGCAATATATGTAGTTTTCAATTTTTATGGTCCTAGGCCTTATAAGGTATAAAGGGAAAATCAGAAACTTATGAATAGTATCGTAATGAATGAATGAACAGATGCGAATCGTGTAAAAACAATGTTTCTAGGCAGCCGTATCAAAAATTTTAGCTTTTTTGCGGACATTTTCTTAGTGCTTTATCTTGACATTTTTGTACTGGGCTATACCAAAAGAAAAAATACGTCATTTGTTTTTGTCTCGTAGATTGATATATTAAAATTTAGAAGGTGGTTAAAATTTCACCCTATAATGTAAGATTTTGATAATTTTGCAAGATAATATTTATTTGCATATCGATATGAAATGTTAGACTTTTTAATGTTTTAACATTCGTATGTTTACATTGACCGCATTGTAATAATAATTTCATTTACCTAACACCTTATATTTAACTTTCCTAACCAAAATAAATGTGATCTTAGGCTTTAATATCAGCTGATTCTTACCCATCATCTTTTCCTATTAAGATTACACTAATGCACGGTATTAAGAGCAATTCTGCTGAATTGATCAGACGTACCCATAATCCGATCATGTATTATTTCGTTCATTTAATAACGACTGGATTGATGAAATTACTTTGTGCGATCAAAGGAGATATATCCTGTTATAATGGCGATTGTTCCGAGTAAATCAGTTGTCCCAGCGTCTGAGAGAAAGCTATTTTCTCGCTCATGAAACGTAGGTACAATAGATTACAAAAGAGATGCATATGTCGCTGCCAAGTATAGCTTAATCAGGAATTTAGTTAAAAGCCTAGGACGTTGACTAAATGCTGACTTCCAATTAAATAGCTGAACAACAACCAGCCAATTAATTGACCGCAACGTTTAACCAGATGACTAAACGTTGTGTAGTCATGTAGGTAAATTAGGTTTTCTTTGAGATCGTTAAATTAATAACACTAGTTTACTATGCGTTATTTTTACAATAACGCGAAACAAAAGTCCCAAAAGAACTTGCATTCATTTAAATTATATTCTCAGTGACTAGGAGACAAAAAAAGCAAAGGGAACAAAGGTTCAGCACATAATGCAACGAGAGTAAAGCAGTTGTCCCAACGGAGGGAAAAGTGACTAACTAACTACCAAAATTTTCTGGCTCAAGGAACGAACAATAGATATATAAAGTTCAAGTACCTACATAAAATAAAAAAATATATAGAATAATGGTTAGAGGACTCGCCCCACGAGTTTATCATACAACACACTCGCTTCCCATTGCTCGACAATCCATTTCTAGTTTCTAGCACTACATCGCTTTTTGTTAGTCGTAGGTGGTAGGGCAAGTGCCTTAGTCCCAGGCTGCACTGATTTTCAATCTATCCCAGCCTTCCGAAGGTGACGCTAAGAGTTATTTGTAACGGTGTTGACTGGCCGAGGCATTGTTATTTTCCACCTGTGGTACAGGTCTTTTTTTTTATAAGTTTGATATTTTAATGTGTTTTATGAGTATATAAACTTGAAAAATTTTTGTGTCTCGGGCGGGATAAAAAATTTTCAAGTTTATATACTGATATTATAAGTGCAATTAAGTTGCTAAAATATCAAATAAAGTATTTAATGTGTTTTGTCTTTTTTGGTAACGTTTTGGGGTTATAAATTCAGTTTTTTTTATGGGTGAGAATTGTAGAGAAAAATAAGTTTTTATAAAATTGTCGTTGTTGTTTTAATCGCGGCCTTTGATTGTTGTGAAGTAATTATTTTTTCACATCAATTCGTTTTAGTCACCTACATATTGACAATATCTTTAAATCTGTGGTTCTAAGCTTCTCTTTCGGATCACTCAGACAAAGCGGAAGGGAATGGAAGATTATTGGAAATAGTGCGCATGCAAAAGGCAGTGACAATAGAGTTGCTAATTATACTTAACTGAATTTTGTGCTATTCTCAATAATATGACATGTTGCCTTTTAAAATATTTATCTACCTATCTTTTCAGGATACATTTCTTTTTTTTTTGTAATAAATTAATTAGGTGTAAAGTTGAGGAAAAAATTTGTCATGATTTTATAAATTACTCGTATCTACTTTATTTTACCCATATGCTAAAATTTCTGTGTCTTTACTGCGATTTTAGAGATGGATGGCGCTGTTGGTAGTTTGACATTTTTATATTTCAGCAGTTCAGCATACATACGTTTCTTTCTAAATCCAAATCCAAATCTCTCGTGGACAAAGTCGCGGGCAAAACCTAGTTTACATTCTTAGTAAGATTAGGGGTAAATAGTACGTAAACTAGTTTTTCAGTCGACTGCCTTCCGATTCTCAAGGCAAATTCACCGAAGCAGTGACTAGCCAATGAAAATGCTGCTATAAACTGGGCTCTATGGGAGATCTGCTATTTTCACTGCGAAAGGGTCACAAAAGTTCGGTCCCTATTTTATACGAAAAGTTTTTAAGGTGATTTTATTGTGCCGGTCGTAAAGCCAACAAGTTTACGTAAATAAGTTCTACCCTTGTCCGGCTTTAGACATAAACAGAAGATGACGATGGTTCGTTGATGGATGGAACTTTTTTTTACAAAGCAAAAGACCTTCACATTTCACATCTTACAAATATTACAAACGCTAATATTTTTAAAGATTTGTAGATGTTAGTCACCTTATCACGCTAAAACCTCCGAATGGATTTTTAAAATCTTAACTGTAACATAGCTTATAATAGGGGTTAAAGTATGAAATTACCGATTATTTTCCCACTTTTTATTTTGTTTATAGCTCTTAACTATAGTCATATTATTGCGTAATTCTTTTTGTATTGTATCAAAAACTAAATAAAGTAACTTTTGACTAAAAAAAATGCATTACTAGTGACTTTTACTTCAAAGGAAGTCGTTGAATACTTGTATTATATACTTTGATTTTCAGAAATTTCAATACTATAATGCGTAACTTTATAACCAACTAACTTTCACCTTTAATTGCATCGAAAACGGTTCAGACGTTTTTAAAAAAACTAAAAAATTGATAGTATGGAAAAATGACTTTTCTCGATTTCGTCCATACAAAACGGCAATTTCATACTTTAACCCCTAATATATCAGAATAACACATAGTAGGCTATGATTTCTATAATTATTTATCTAGAAACTCTGTGTAGTGCTCGCGAGTCGCGGAAACATGGCAAAAAATATTTTGTAGTGGCTTCACCACGTGACACAGACGACAGATGGCGCTGTCGGTTATTTACCATGTCTATTTTTAAGCAAACATTTTTCGTAACTCTTTTAACCAAATTCTAAAGTCATACCGGACTGGATCCAAACTCTGCCATTAGTTGTTTTTAAAAGAATTGTATTCAGAATCTTGGCAAGGAGTTGTTTTTATAGCGTCGATGAATTTATGCAATTTTGTCGTAATGGTGCCCTCAAAAAATTATATAATGACTTCTTCCCAAGTAATTGACATTGATGCTTTGTGATTTTGTTAACATTTAACCGCAGATTAAGGATATGCATTTGACTGATTCCCTATTTATATATAATGGACGGACATTTATTTATTAATTTTTTGTTTAATGAACTGACATTTTGTTTTTGTATAATAGGCTTGGCATTGAATTGTAATTGAATTGAAATTATTCTAAATGTACTTACTTCAATCGCAGATTGAGTGTTTAATGTTTTCATCACGGACCTAAAAAAAATACGGACGTAACATCACACTAACAAAATATGAAGCATGCAAGCTACTACAATTTCGTTTGTTGTACATGATCTACACTCACACAAACACACTAGGTCCGACAACCCGCTGCCATTTCGTCCCTTGTGACAGCGCCAGTGACACGTACTAGTGCGTACGTTGCATCTACGATTTACTTTTCAAAAATGCCGTCTTGTGTGGTGAAATTGTGTAAAAACTACATGAGTAAACGTAAAAAATCACATGAAACACCTATCGTAGGTAAATTATTACGATTCGTAATATTTTTCCTCATTTATGTTTTAAAATTTTCACCAGAATTCTAGACGTAAAATGCAACAGTGTTGTCACTTTATTTACGAGAAAATTTCCCTAAAAGTGGGGAAATCTGTATTTGTATGCAACAAACTATGTATGTGACTCTGTGAAATCTGATTTCGTCAGTTTTTGGGTGCCGTTTCTCAAAAGGAAAATAAAAGATCCCATAATTTGAATATATAATATCTCCTGCGTCCTTTTAAAAGGTTTCCTAGAGACAAAAAGCGTAGAGATGACTTGATTTTAGTTATTCGAAACTGCAGAGGAGAAAACAGTTGGGTTGAAACCCATCATCTGCCAGTACCGTGTGCAGTGCACATTTTGATGACATAGATTTTATGACTACAGATAAGGGGATACGTTCAGTATATAAACTTGAAAAATTTTGTCTCAGGCGGGACTCGAACCCGCATCTCCTCGCATGCCGGGCGGGCGCCATACCATTAGGCCACCGAGACACTGCGACACGGCGCGAATTTTTTCAAGCATATGCTTTCGCTGTGAGCCAGCGTTGTTTCATCAAATGTTAGGAGTTTGCACCCTTAACACCCGAAAGAAACATCTTTGCAGATGTTTGACAGTCAGTTAAGATGAAACAGCTATTTATATACTTTATTTGATATTTTAGCAACTTAATTGCACTTATAATATCAGTATATAAACTTGAAAAATTTTGTCTCAGGCGGGACTCGAACCCGCATGCGAGGAGATGCGGTGCAATTAAGTTGCTAAAATATCAAATAAAGTATAAGGGGATACGTTGTTTGGTTCCGTATGCCATTCCAAAAAGAGTAAGTTTTATTGTATTTGGATTAGGGTCATGTCGCCTGTTCCCGTCCATTTAGTGCAGTTGGCAAGTTAAAGCGACTTATAGTGATAAGTCGCTTTAATGTGATGTGTAAAAATACATTTCTTTACACGTAACATGTGTCTTATTTTCTATCACAGTGGTCATAAAAATTATGTTAGGTAGGTCAATATACTCGTAGGTCAACCGTTAAAATTTCTGATAAAAATATATGTATATTACATATTAAGTTAACTGGGGCCGATTGGTTCCACCTCGCTATTGAAACAGTAGGGGGTAATTGATGATTTATATGGCAACCCTTAAATTACGCACACAGCATAAACGGGCGGCCATTATCATGCTTCACTCATGATTAGACGAGGTTACGTCCGTATTTTTTTTAAGTCCGTGGTTTTTATCAACTTTTTAGTCAACTAGTTACGCATGACGATAACATAACATTTGTATATCGATAGATCGATTAAACATGTGTGCACGATACCTAAAAATAAGAACAAAAAAGGTACCATGTTTATACAAATAAATATCTTATCTTATCTTATATTTTGCAATAGTTAAACATTTTAAAAGCGTTCTTACCAGATGTTTTTTTTTTCACATTTTTTAAATTTTAAGTCGCAGAAGAGCTGCCTAATTTTTTTTATTTAATTTTATGCAAAATAACCCAAAACGGTCAAAATATTACTCTTCCCAAAAAAAAAATCTCAAAATTTTATGACCGTATTTGTCCAGAGATTTCCGTGAGAGCCAGAATGTCTGCCATTTTGGATTGATTTTTTCATAGTTCGGGAAACAAATACCATTTACTTACACATCCTAAATCATTTGTTTGCATTAATATATTCGAGCTTGTAGAACACTTTCTAAACTACACCAATTTCTGATGAAAAATATTCTGGTAAATGCTTTTTAATATTAGGGGTTAAAGTATGAAATTGCCGATTATTTTCCCACTTTTTATTTTGTTTATAGCTCTTAAGCATAGTCATATTATTGCGTAATTCTTTTTGTATTGTATCAAAAAGAATATGTATATCATAAGAATTCAAACAAAAAGAACGATTTATAATTCGATTCGATTAAAAAACTTAGATTCGATTCAGAAATAAATCTTTCGCTTTGCTTAGCTTTCATGTTATCTAAATTTATTTTTAAGTATCTTTATTGTCATTATTTTGAATATAAATAAAAGAGCTGCGATATTTAATTAATTCCGTATATTAGAACTGCCGAGTCAGGTTTTTGATTGTTTGGCCGATCTCTTGACTAGTACTGTATCTCTCTTATAGTATACTAACTTTGCCCGCGACTTTGTCCGCGTCTATTTCTATTACTATAATCGCGATTAAGATTTTTTTTAAATAATATAATCTAATATTCCTTCCTCGATAAATGGACTATCCAACACAAAAATAATTCTTCAATTCGAACCAGTAGTTTCAGAGATTAGCGCGTTCAAACAAACAAACAAACTCTTCAGCTTTATAAAATTAGTATATTAATGTCCAAGGCGGAAGCCAAGTTCTAATCCGAAACATGAATCAGTTGGAGTTAGCTATTAAACTTCTGGGCCTTTTGCGATAAAAGGTAGTGAGAGGTTTCCCTCAAGGCGCGTATATTACCATAATGAACAGAACCAAACCAAGGTTCAGATTAGGTTGAAAATTACTTTGAAGATGCTTAATCTGCCAGAGATTCTTGATTTTGAAATGGATATGTAATAGGTACCTATTTATCTAACAGGCCTAGTTCGTTTCGTTTCGATATACGAGTAATAATAAAATAAGAGGCTACTTAGGTATGCGTGTAAAATTTTTATACATAATTATGATACATACACACCCCGGGTTTTGTAACCCGGCTGGGGAAAGACCTGCTTGCCGTGATAAAGTAAATTTATAAATAGGAATAAATTAAATTAAACAAGTACCCTTTATTGATTACAAAGTTTATTTGAAGTTATCAGTTACACAATGATAGTTGAATATTAGTAACAATAATTTAGCTTTAGTATCTTCCTTAAAAACTCCAACAAATATTTGCTTGTTAGTCTAATCCACCTTGTCTCTGTTCTTAGGTGTGCTAGAGGAACAACATAAGATTAAATTAAATATACATAAGCTCATGGTCGCATACAAAGATTCGTGAGGTGAACCACGGGTGACTCTAGCTCACCGTACAGATTAATAATGTTACACTGTTATTTGGTTGTGCCCTGTGAGGAAGATACGAAGCCAGGCAAAAGCCGTAAGCTCCTAGAAACACAGCACACTTTATTTTATAAGTTATGACAATCTACCCTCCCTCTCAACATAAATACTGAACATATGAAATAACTAGGACCTATAACCTAGCTAATGTGCCAAGACAACAGCAACACTTACTCAGCCCTAAACTGCGCTAAATAGGTCTCTAGTATGTCAGGTTAGTTAGCTAGCGGAACAAAGCTCCTTGGAATCAGTGCGGCCGATGTGCCGCACCACACGATGAAACGCGTCCTACGGAGGTGGTATGGGGTCTGTCAGGAACAGCAACTTACGGCGACCAAATACCTGGTGGCAAGTCCACGAACGGGGCAGGATGGGTATGACGTACCGCAGCAAGGGTCCGTCATATTACCAGCCGTCGGGTTCTCACGTGCCCACCATTGCGCCTTCTTGCTTCAATCAGCCTAAACAGTAGGCCAGGCTAAAGAGCCAGACCTGCAATGACAAATACGGTCACCCAGTCAGATACGGAAACTCAAAGATTCGGAGTGAAGCCGAAAAGGGAATATCATTTACTTACAGGAATTCCTCCACGGCCGTACTTGAGTAATAGTACCACTTCGCTACACCAGTTCAATACGTTTCAATCTGGTGTAGCCTACACACGCTGCCAAGTCTACGAGCAAGTAACCCCTTTCGGTTCAAATCTCGTCCTCTCGTGTGATCTCAAACGACAAATTAAAAAAAATCCTAGTCATTGTCGAACTGTCAAATCATCTATCCAAAGAGATAGACCATACCAGACTATGACCATAGACAATATCGATTGCTAATCGAATAAGCTCGATATCGATGAATGCAAAGACGACGCCGTTTTCATTGTCACAGTTTGTAACTTATTCAGGATGTTCAAGTGGATTCTCCGTTTCTCCGTTATCTCAAGGCATGAGAAAGTTGGTATCTATATTCTTGTTTCTACATTATTTGCTCAGAGTTTCTCTTAGGGATAGAATCAGAAATGAGGTGATCCGGCAGAGAACTAAACTTACCAAAATAGCCCACCGGAATAGCAAGCTAAAGTGACAGTGGGCTGGCCATATTAGCCGCAGAACTGACAACCGCTGGGTTAAACGAATGAACTGGGATAAAAAAAAAACGAGTTCTTGAGTGGAGGCCGCGTCTCGGCAAACGTAGTGTAGGACGCCCTCAGGCCAGGTGGAGTGATGATTTGCGCAAGATGGCTCGCAGAAGCTGGATGCGAGAAGCCTCTAGGATTTACCTAAGTTGCGTGCGATTGGAGAGGCCTATGTCCAGCAGTGGACTGCGATAGGCTGATGATAATGATGATAGAATATATTGGTATAATGATTTGTTGTATATCTCTGCAATTTTATTAAAATATTTTGACACATTGCAATCTGCTTTCGTGTAGTTCTAGAGTTTGTTGGAACAGAAGAGGTACTGTTGTGATTTTTTAATACGGATGTTTCTTGTCTTGACTTGATACTGAATGGAAGATAGAAAAAGTTGCTGCCGCTTTCCTTTGGCGTCATCACTTCCGAACTCCATAAAATGAGTGATGGGACATGGAAAAACGTGATGTTCTATTATACAACAGTCGTTTCTTTCTTATCAGAATATTATAGGTTTGTAGCAGCATCGTGTAGACTTGATAAAACTCCAAATAGTTATAACGCTCTTTGTTTCCCACAGCAAAATATATTATATTTACGTCGTGCGAGCTACGCACAATAGTGTACTCTCTCGCTCGCACACGAAAGAGCGATACAACAATATATCGTGTTCTCAAATAATCACACCATATTTTAATTCTATTACTATTGGCTAAGACTAGATATAAGCTTACTTAGTTTAGTCACTACTTATTTGTAAATATTTTGTATATACTAGGCTAAGTTTCCATAATAAATCATTCCCTTCTGAACTGAACATTGGAGTATTATTATTATTAGCAAGAAGATAACTTACATACTGCTAAAGTGGTGACCTCCTCCGAACACAATTCAATATGTCTACCGAAGAGAATCAGCAACCGCAAGCTCTACCAGCATCTCCAGAAGTCTCCGGCATAGCTCTGTCAATGCGTGTACCACCTTTTTGGCGCGATCGACCTAGGCTATGGTTCATCGCATTCGAAGCTGCAACCAACGACCTCAAGAAAAGTGAAGCCCAACGCGCTCAGATGGTCATAGCCTAACTAGAAAAAGAAGATATCGAACAGATATGCGACCTTCTCTACGACCCGCCTACCGACCATCAGTACACCGTCCTCAAAGAACGACTGATCTCCGTTTATGAAGAGTCTGACGGCAAACAGCTTCAAAAGCTTCTTTCAGACATGGAACTCGGTGACCAGAAGCCCAGCCAGCTACTACGTCGCATGCGAACGCTTGCCCGTAACAAACTACCTGACCATACTCTCCGATTGATGTGGATGAATTTACTTCCTCCTCACGTCCGCTCCGTACTCGTCGTCAGCGATACGATTCGAAAAGAAACAGCACTCGACGAACTTGCTAAACTCGCCGACAAGATGTTAGAACAACATTACCAAATATCAGCCGTTTCTACCACCTCAACATCGTCACAACAGCAAGACCAACCGAACGACTTAAAAGACTTAATCGAAGAAGTACGAAAACTAAATTTGGAAGTCAGCGAGCTCAAGCAACACCAAAATCAAAATTCAGCACCCCAGCGAGCATGTTATCACTATCCGCGGCAACAATCTCGCGCTCGAACGCACAAGCACATGTCGCCGTCCCGCTCGCACTACGGGAACTCCCGATCTCGCTCTTCCACTCCGTCGCCGTATTGCTTTTATCATCGTCGCTTCGGGAAAAATGCAAGACGTTGTACATCACCATGCAGTTTCATCGACGATAACAAGACGGAAAACTAAATCAAACGTTGGCTGAGGCGGATGCCAACGTTGGGAGCAAGTCTTACCGCCTATTTGTCACAGACAAAAATACAAGATTGGCGTTTTTGGTTGACACCGGTGCTAACATCTCGGTTATACCAAAACGTAAAGGCGCGTATCAGAAACCACTACCGTTCAATCTGTACGCCGCAAACAACACTATTATTCCGACTTATGGCGAGAAGACACTCGAACTAGATCTCAACCTCAGAAGACCGTACAAATGGACTTTCATAGTAGCCGCCGTAAGCAAACCAATAATTGGTGCCGATTTTCTCAAACATCACTATTTATTGGTCGATTTGAAGAATCAACGTCTCATCGACGACACTACGAAGCTCGGTACCAACGCAACGGGACGCTACACCACCATGCCAACAGTCCGAAGCATTGACGTACGACAATCTTACCACGACATACTTTCTGAATATCCGGGTATTATAACACGCCTCTCATCGATGAAACTCAACCCCAATCACAACGTCGAACATTTCATCGAAACAACCGGCCCACCGCTACACTGTCGTGCCCGCCCGATACCGCCACATCGCTACAACCTTGTGAAGAAAGAATTCGAAAATATGATTAACCAAGGCCTCTGTAGACCTAGCAAGAGTCCTTGGTCAAGCCCACTACACATTGTGCCTAAGAAGAACGGCGATCTACGTCTCTGCGGTGACTACAGACGACTCAACAATATCACGAAACCCGACCGCTACCCGATACCAAGAGTCAAGGACTTTACATATCAACTATCTGGCAAGCAGGTGTTCTCAACCATCGACCTGAACAGAGCTTACCAACAGGTGCCTGTTCACGAAAACGACATAGAGAAAACTGCCATCATAACACCGTTCGGCTTATTCGAATTCCCTCGAATCTGCCCAGGACTCAAGAATGCAGGTCAAACATTTCAACGCTTTATTCATGAAGTACTTCGTGACCTCGATTTCGTCTATCCTTTCGTCGACGATCTACTCCTAGGCTCGAATAGCCTACTCGAGCACCGACAACACCTACGCATGGTATTACAACGACTAGAAGAATACGGCATTACTATAAACCCGGCAAAATGCGTTTTCGGTCAGCCGCAAGTAACTTTCCTCGGCTACACAGTCAGTAAAGAAGGCATCAAACCACCGCAAGACAAAGTAAAAATCATCACTGAATACCCGAAACCGAAAAACATAGAACAACTTTGACGTTTTCTCGGTATGATAAATTATTACCGAGAAAACATTCCGAACGCAGCAAGTATTCAGGCGCCACTTCACTTGTACCTTCATAAAACTAAGAAAAATTACAAGACTGAAATTCAATGGAACGAAAATTCATCTCAAGCTTTCGAAGATTGCAAGAAATCTATCTCGCTCACCCACATGCCTCGGTCCCACTCGCACTAATGTGCGACGCATCGAACACAGCCGCGGGAGCCGTTCTTCAACAGCTTGTCAACGAGAAATGGCAACCTCTCGGATAATAAAGATATTTATTACTTTCACAAAGAATTACATTAATTCACTTAAGTGAAGGGTTACATAATATTTACAAATTTCGTATGAGAAGACATGTTAAATAAATCTGTGTCGGTTACAACCACAGATAAGATAATACTAAAGTACAATACAATGTTATGATTACAACAATACATTAATCCTTGTTAAAAATGTAGATGGAACACGAAATGTTTTACTGAATATTTTATTGGTAAATCATTAAAATAGCAAGCCCACTTAACAAATAAATTTACGATATAATTTTCAACATAGAATGAATTTTGGTTAAATATTTTATCTCTTATTAAAGCACTCATGTAACATAAGTATTTTATAATACCATTAGTGTAAAAGCAATTAAACACCGTTAAATAAAACATGATGAAGTTGTTCATTATTAACACATCGTTTAAGCATAAATGAGTAGTTCTTATGATTTTTTTAAATTAATGTAACAAAAATACTATTAATTCAGTATTTTTATAATAAACAATAATGAAGCGCTCATAGCCCAATGCTTCTTCGTGATCAGTTTCTGTCACGAATGTTAAGCAACGATGGGAGCGGTCACTAATTGGATGGGTGACCGTTTGTGGCATCATACCTTGAGCGCTTCCATGCTTCGGAGGGCACGTTAAGCCGTCGGTCCCGGCTGTTATCATAAGATAACAGTCGTTAAGCCCTGTTGGAGGCTTGCGGGCAGCTTGAGAAACGTCCAACGGCGGAGTGATGTTGCCACAGCGTCGCCCCCGCCGTCCACCAACCCGCACTAGGCCAGCGTGGTGGTACTAAAGCCTTAAGCCCTCTACTTAAAAAGGGGAGAGACCCGTGCTCAGCAGTAAGCGAAAATGGGTTGTTACTTTACTTTTTTAGAATAAACACTAAAGGAGGTACACATCGAGTGAGATCAAATAAATACCCATTCAGTACAGAATAACCACATCAATATCATATACCTATAAGGGAGAAGTTATTTCGGATATACAGGATGACTTTTTCATTACCTTCAAAATGGTTTTATAGGTGTTCAGTATCATATTTATGAAGCAAAAAATTTTGGTCACGTTTTTACCCAAAAAATATTTTTCGCAACATACTCGTAGTTTTCAATTTTTACGGTCCTATGCCTGTAAAAGTATGAAGGGAAAATCAACAACTTATTAATAGTATAGTAATGAATGAATGAGATGCGCATCACGTAAAAAAATTGTTGCTAGGAGGCTGTATCAAAAATTTTAGTTTTCTGCGGTCATTTTCTAAGTGCCCCATCTTGACATTTTTTTACTGGCCTATACCAAAAGAAAAAATATGTGATTTGCTTTTTGTCTCGTTGATTGTTGTATTAAAATTTGAAAGGTAACTAAAATATCACCTGTATAGAAATATGCTTGGGAAGATCACAAAACTATATACTGTTAAATTAGAACTTAGAAGCGTTGAATAGTACTGTGACAGAAGTAGTTATGATCCTAAACTTATTTAATTACTTAGTACCAGTAATATGGATATTAAATAATGAAGGGATAGTACACACGGCGGCACATCAGACTATACATGTTGACCTTGAGACCGCCTTTATGCCCTACGTAATAAAAGCTGTTATCGCAGTTCAACTGTTTAACTTGATGTGCTGTCGAGTGTACTAAAGGCGCTAAGCTACAGTTCCTACCCGGTGGGAATAGGAAATATCTCATGAAATTATTCCCAGCGCTACATCAAATTTGTTTTGCAGCCGATAGTCTTAATTTGGGCTGCTCCCTCTCATTAAAAGTTTCAATGTTAACAGTTCAGAAGGCAAACATCGAGCCTTAATTAAATGCATCTCATTGAAGGCATTATTAAGCCCGAACGTTGTATGTTGACTTTTTGATGTGCATTGTGTTTTACAACGTCATTTGTTTCCAATTTATTTTTATGGATGTATTTTTTTTTTTAATAAGTTTTTCTTTTACCAGCTGCAAGTCAGACCAGTCAACTAAGAGATATAAGAGTTTTAGTATATCTGTTAGTTGACTGGTGCCTGAATTAAGCATATAAATGTCTGATCATAAAGACAACAGGTTCCCACCTCTTCAGACTGCGAAAAGTAGGAAATTCGTTCATGGAAAATTGTTTTCGCTTTTCAACCAACTACCACAGGGTATTGCTGAACTCCTTGTACATAAATTTTAATTGTATGTCAAAGTAAATTTAATGTAAAATGGCTATTATGTAAATGATATGACCATGTCGCTTAAAATTGTCCTAGCTCGCAATGGTTTTTAACTTATGTAAACATATTTATTTAAGAAGAGGCTGACAATAGTGATCAACTTTCTTGCGCTACTTCTTCTCGGCACTAGCCCAGACTTGTCCCGCTGCGGTGGTAGGTTTTAATATTGGAACGTGTAAAAGTACCTCCTGGGGAAGTTATTTGCAGAAATGAAACTGATTTTATTGATAATTTTTACCTCCAGGATAAGCAATGTAAATTAAATGAAACTTGTTATTTATTATTAATTTTCCTAAATCCTTATCACGCAAACTTGTAGTTATATTTAAATTACATTGCTTATCTTAGAGGTAAAAACAGTCATTAAAATCAGTTTTATTTCTGCAAATAGGCCGCAGGAGGTGTATTTACACGTCCCAAAATTGCTACACTACTCGTATTAATAACCAATAAATCTCATGAAGCATAATAAGACAAAGAAAAGGTTCCACAAAATAGAACCCATTATGTGTTGGTCGTAAAATATGGTGCACCATTTCTATGTTATACTATTAAACCTGATTTTATTTAATGATATGTTACAAACTATATGTTATGATAGAAATGTCAACAAATTATCATCAATGATAATTTGTTGACATTTAAATAAATTATCATCATTCAATGATATGATAGAAATGTCAACAAATTATCATCAAGCACAATACAACACAAGATCTTAAAAATGAAATATCATAACCGTATCTACCGTAGGTAGAAGTTAGATTAATATAAACTCTGAAGAAATCCGTCAGTCAGCTTATGGCAGTTTGTTCCTTTAGGCCACACCGAGCGTGGTCAAACGCCGTCTGATTTGTTTGAACTGAGTCAGTACTGACGTGTTTGGATTAGCGGTTAACCAATGCTAACAGTCGATTGACACAGTGTTTCCTGTTGATACGACGAATCGATGTAATCGCATTCTAGAAGGAATTGTTGATTGTACTAACAAACAGCTTTTGTTCGCCGCTAAAGTTCGTTCGCGTCAAGATTGATTTCGATTAATTAGTTAAAGTTATATTATCTATATATATAAAAATGAATCCCAATTTCTCTTGGTCATCGCATCACGCGTAAACGGCTGGACCGATTTCGCTAATTCTTTTTTTGTTTTTGTTTGTTATTGTCAAGAGAATGTTCTTATGAAAGAAAAAAATAAGATAATTGCGCGGAAAATAAGAAAATTTAAGAAAACTTAATCACTATACTAAATTATTTGTAATGTAACCTTTATCGCTTTTGACAATTTAAACTTTTTTAGTGAATGGCGTTTGACATAACATTGACAGAATGCGTGCTGCAAATTTATATCGTCATAAATTTATATAACGGGTAAAAAAAAACGAAAAAAAACTGAATTTTGCACATGGCCAGTAATGTCGCCTGTTCCCATGTCGTAATACCAACAAAACTATTTATATACCCGCCAGAAAAAAAAACAAACAAAGAATGTTGTGTATCATAAAGCACAATAATAATAAACAAATTGGTATGTAACATTTTATTTTATTAAACCATTTCGTAATCAATATTCACAGTTAAGACAGGACAACGTCTGTCGGGTCCGCTAGTTATCAATAATTATAACCATCGATATCTTTACTTCTACGTCTACATCTCTACACTAATACATTAAGAGTAAAGATTTGGATTTTTGTGTGTGTGTGTGTGTATGTTTGTAATGAATAAACACAAAAACTACTATACCGATTTCAAAAATTCTTTCACCATTGAAAAGCTACATTTACCTTGAGTGTAATAGGCTATATTTATTGCTAGGAAAGATTAGGGATCCTTATAAAAAAATCTTATGTCCACCCGTGCGAAGCCGAACGGGCCGCTCGTGTGTATTATAATAAGAACCAGATACACAGTCCGAATTATTGTTGTTGTTTTTATTGTTGCTGTTTTTTTGTTGTTGTTTTTTTTTATTATTTTATTTTTACGCATGCAATATGGCTATTTATTTATGTCGTAACTATTCGATTAGTATGGGTTGCGCTGAAAGTGCCCCTTTATGTCAAATATGTCCACATCCGGTTTTTTTTTAAGTTGACTGAGTATTTAGTTCAAATTACATCAATGATTATAACCAAAAGATATTCGTATATGAGCATAGGATTTCCATTTTCAACCAAAATGAAGGGGTTTTTCAAATCATCGGGTTGAAATTATTAAACTGAATAATCGCTTCGTCTTTTACTAAATCTTCGCCATTTAACATTCACGGCGTGGCTGCTGGTACTGACGCGTATGGCCTGATTAGCTATGGGGCACAGGGCTTATATTATTACAATAACACGACTGTAGATAGCCTAGTGGTAAAGCTATTTTCCAATATTAGTTATAGTGGAGTTATATAGGATTATGAAATATGATGAAATAACATGATGATTTTAGACTAGACTCTGTGTGGCCCAGTGAGGCATGTCTTGAAATATTATAATACTATTAAATTATATATCAAAAAATGTTGTCTCAGGTGGGAATCGAATCCGCATTCAAATGCATGCGGGGCGCAGTACTTTGTCCATACATGCAACCGAGATATTACGTCACTGCGTTAATTTTTCTAGTATGTTTTTATCGCTGTAAGCCAGCGTAGTTTAGTCGTCAGATAGGAGTTCGCAATCTTAACACCTGAAAGTAACATCTCTGTATATGATTGCAATAAAATTGCTAGAACATTACTAGAACTACAGGTTGTTAGGTAAAGGGTATACCAAGCTAAAACTAGCGGCTAGTTTTGGCTATGTTAACATATGCATTTAAATATCATTCTTTTTTTTAGGGTTCCGTACCCAAAGGGTAAAAACGGGACCCTATCACTAAGACTTCGCTGTCTGTCCGTCTGTCCGTCTGAACGTCGCTCCGTCACCAGGCTGTATCTCAAGAACTGCTACATCTAGACAGTTGAATTTTTCACAAATTATGTAGTTCTGTTACCGCTATTACAACAAATACTAAAAACAAAATAAAATAAATATTTAAGGGGGGCTCCCATACAACAAACGCGATTTTTTGGCCTTTTTTGCTCCAAGTTTGTGTTCTTTACCTAGTCAATGGTACGGAACCCTTCGTGCGCGAGTTCGACTCGCACTTGGCCGGTTTTTTATTTTCATATAAATTAAAATTTCTTGATTCCGATTTGTATGAAAATATTGTCTTCAAAAATGATGATAAATATCAAATTTCTGACTTCACCATAGACCGTTCCGTAGCCAAAGGGTAAAAACGGGACCCTATTACTAAGACTTCGCTGTCTGGTCGTCTGTCTGTCACCAGGCTGTATCTCAAGAATCGCGATATATCGCAAGACAGTTGCAATTTTCACAAATTATGTACTTATGTAAAAACAAAATAAAATAAATATTTAAGGGGGGCTGCCATACAAAAAATGCAATTTTTTGTCTATTTTAGCTCGACATCAATAAATAGTCTGTGTCAAACCTAGTCAAAATGGTACAGAACCCTTCGTGCGCGAGTCCGACTCGCAATTGGCCGGTTTTTGTCAGACTTCTTAATGTGTGAAAAAAATTTATAAAAGCAGTTTATACAAAAAATATCTGCTACTAACCTTCTAAAGAAAGTTCCTACATAAAATGTACACAATTTTTCTTTTCAGGATATCAAACTATATTCATAAGTAATGTTATTTGAATCAGTTGAGAAATATTGATTCGCCATAAAAACCTCAATCCCCCTTTTCAACTCCTTAGAGATTTTTAATTTTTTCTGGAATAAAAACTCTTCCTTGTTCTTACCCAAACTATCTTAGTAAAACTTTTAATTTATATCATTTAAACGTAAAGAAGTAACAGACCAAAGCAAATTTTACATTAATTACTGTCCGCTACTCTGATGTAATTACTTAGCATAGCGCTTCAACTCGTGCGTCGTACTGAGCTGATAATTGGGTCGCCGCATGCAGATTTGCCGTCGAAGTAAGTGACGCTTCGATGCGACAAACTCAGAATAATATTCTGCATTATAGATAAACAATTACTTTAAAATAAAAATCTAAAAATTATTGGGTTTTATCTCACATTTAATTTTAGCTATAATTTGTATAATACATAATTCTATCTTTACTGTATAGTACTCATAGCGGACGGAAAGTGTTTGGCCCAAAATGTAATGAGCTGGGCTTAATCGAAAAATAAGTCATATATTTTTATACAAATACCAATAATTATTGTTTGGGATTTGTAATTAATTGGGAAAGTAAAAGCGGAGGTATGATTTACACAATTTATGTATCGATTATAAAATTAAAGAAGTATAACCAAAATAAAATACACCAAACACATGCTGATAATTTAATTAAATAATTTTATACTTAATAACTAGCTGTTGCCCGCGACTTCGTACGCGTCAGATTATATTATTATGATCGCGATTATTTTTGCAACATTTTTCACTGATGCTTCGCTCCTATTGGTCGCAGCGTGATGTTATATAGCCTAAAGCCTTCCTCGATAAATGGACTATCCAACACAGAAATAATTTTTCAAATCGGACCAGTACTTCCTGAGATTAGCGCGTTCAAACAAACAAACAAACAAACTCTTCAGCTTTATAATATTAAAGTATAGATTATAATATTAAGTATAGACTAGGCGTAAATAATTTTATATTAATTAAAAATAGGCGTTTATTGTAATTTAAAATATGCATTTCTTATAAAACTATGTATTATCGATAAAAATCACTCTCGTATTTATAGCCTGTATCTGCAATGTTCAGTTCTGCCCTCTGGTTACAAAATAGAAGCAACGGCATATAATCATCCCACTGCAGGGAAAAGGCCTGCACAGAATTCAACTTAGGTACCATAGTTACAAACCGACACTTTCATAAAATCCGTAGTCGCTAATCCCATCACTGACACATAAGTCTAAACCGTTGAAGGCAACTGATTGGATCGTCGCTTGCAGATTAGTCGTGGGAGACAGACAAGTGACTGCGGGAAACCCTCACTCTCGGCTCTCGTGCCACGTTTGCGGCCCATCAGCAAACTTTCTTCATTAAACTTGATTAGGTACCTACCCGTAACCTTTCGCATTTGGGGTAACGTACTCGCAAATCTCCTTGGTATGTAATAGACAGTATTTCGTTGTTAATTATCTTTGGACCTGAGTTGTAGGTATACTAGTAATCTTCGGTAGGAATCGCTGATTTTGTACCATTATACGAGTATTAAATGTTAATAATCAAATCTTCTTTCGACTCTTAATTATATTATTGGATATTGACAAAAAAATGATGATGATGGTTTTGTTAAGGGGTTTGGTAGGACCGGGAGATGGTAGTAAGCAAAGTTGTGTATTTAGTATATTCCTTGATGCAATAATGAAACAATTACCAGAAACCTACTTAATATTAGGGGTTAAAGTATGAAATTGCCGTTTTGTATGGACGAAATCGAGAAAAGTCATTTTTCCATACTAACAATTTTTTTGTTTTTTTAAAAACGCCTGAACTGTTTTCGATGCAATTAAAGGTGAAAGTTAGATGGTTATAAAGCTACGCATTATAGTATTTAAATTTCTGAAAATCAAAGTATATAATACAAATATACTTAATTGAAGCAAGAGGGTCAGCTGACACATTGTAAGGGGTCTTTTCAATGACTTCCTTTGAATTAATAGGCACTAGTATTGCATTTTTTTTTAGTCAAAGGTTACTTTATTTAGTTTTTGATACAATACAAAAATAATTACGCAATAATATGACTATACTTAAGAGCTATAAACAAAATGAAAAGTGGGAAAATAATCAGCAATTTCATACTTAAACCCCTATTATTAAATGTTAGTAATCAAATCTTCTTTGGACTCTTAATTATATTATTGGATATTGACAAAATAATGATGAGGACGGTTTTGTTAAGAGGTTTGGTAGGACCGGGAGATGGTAGTAAGCAAAGTTGTGTATTGAGTATATTCCTTGATGCAATAATGAAACACTGGGGGCTATCGCTAGTGAATTTGCCGCTAGAGGCGCTAGTGTCGCGTGAGGTCCAATACTTTGTACTGGTTTTAGCGGAAATTGTTGCATAAATTATAATTTCTTTAATTTACCTGCTGGAAAGTGATCTCCTTCGTAAAATAACGCAAATATGGATTATTTGGCGATTAATGTAAACGCTTTAAAAGCGGAATTAAGAAAAAGCGCAAAAATAGGCGGCCTCAAGAGCAACTATTTCAGAAGTTAGTTTGTTGATATCAAGATAGTTATTTATAAACAATATAACCTTAATTAGATTCAAGATATAACACTTTGTTTCGGCGCCAATCGCCTTTGATAGCTATACCTCCGGACCTCAGACTACAGTGGCGCCAACTGGTGAGCAAAGAAACGGTAGTCCCCATTGCCAGAAACCTACTTAATATTATAAACGTCAAAGAGGTTTGTTGCTCTTTCACGCTAAAACAACTTAATCGATGTGAATGAAATTTGGCACTGTGTTACTTTAAAGGCTGGAAAAACAGCTACTTTTTATGCCGCGTAAAGGTACGGTTCCCGTAGGATTGATATATAACTTTAATTGAACGGATCTGTAAGAAATTTGGCACAGAGTTAGTTTTTTGGCCGGAATAGAAGCTCATTTTTTTCCCACGGAAACGGTACGGTTTTCCTGGGATAATTTTAATACATAGTTTTAAATTGAATATTCCACGCATTCGAAGTCGTAGTGCAAGTGTAACGTTTGACAGCGCCTTAACCTGTTGTATTAAAATTATATTTTTAAGCACATAAAAATTTGCTTGTAAGTAGCTCAAGAACTGAATTTCGAGCTACATTTCATTGACTGTGTTCAGTAAAATTAATAGACTAAACATAATATATAAAAATATATTGCTAAAATTTTTCCTCGTCAGCACTGACTACTGCAATCACACTATTATATTATGCACATCGAGTGAGCAAATATAAGTAAATGTAAAAGCTCGCCCTCTGTAAATACGCAATGCAGATGTAATACAATTTGATCATTTTCCAAATTTATGTTCTCGGTCTTAATTAACGCTTCATTCCTTCGCACACGTTTTTACTCACAATAATTATGATAAAGGCAACAAAAAGGGTTTTTTAAAATTTATCCCTCAAAGGGGTCAACTAGTAGATAAAATTTCGTATGAAACTTGTTATTCCTTGGACAAATTTTTCATTAAAGTAAGTACGGCCAAAATAATGATCTAAATATTTAAGCGTTTTAAAAAATTCGACCTCTAAGAGGGTAATATAGGTAACTAATTAAAGTTCGCCTTATCCAGAAGGCTAGAAATTTTAAATTTCGCACACCTCATAATGAAAACGGCAGTCCTCTTAGGAAGAGGCAAGAATGCCTTCTTATTACAACAATGACAAGTACAGGATCTTATTTAATTGTATATAAACTGTAAAGGCAATCTGTCTAAATATAGGCATTAACATATCAGACGCTAACTATTAATCTGTCCTTGTCACTATTCCTCTGGATTAATGAAGAATTTCAAGTAAATTAATTTCAATTTGCTACAAAGCTCTTGAGCATTTTATTAATTGGCATAGTTCTAATGGTTGCAATTGTTTTAAACGTAACTCGATCCTATTATTTGTTAGGTATGTTTTGATCTGGCGAGACTGGAGTCATTTGAATACGAAATTGAAATGGTGAAGAAATGCTTCGCCTTTGATGCTTGTAAATTACTTGAATAACATAACTTTGACAAAACTTTTGAGAGTTACAATTTGAGTTTAAAAAATAAATTATATTTCTACAAATGGCGTCGCTGATATTATCTTAAACGTGATTATAAATAAACAGACAAGAATAGAATATGCATAAATCTGACTTATTTAATGCAATAAATTATTGAGTATTAGGTATTTGCTCAAATATTTCTATCGGATGTTTAAGGATACTCAGAGATCTCAGTTCGATATCCAAACGGTAAGAAAAATCATATTTTTATATTTCCATGGGTCTCGGTATATTCCATTTTGACAAAACAAGCGCTGTAATTTACTTACTTTAGGGTCAGAAAAATGTATGTGACATTGTTTACATTTATTTATTTATCTATAGGAAATGACAATATTTGAAAATCTGCAATATTTTTAAAACTCTGTAAACTGAACTAGGAAAAAACCTTATCAATTCAGAATAGCTGCAACAATTTGGATAATCCTTTTGCTTTTACGTTAGATAGTTAAATAAAAAAATCTGTTTTAGAAATATCTACATAAAAATTGCGTTTGGCACGTGGTCAACGTGCGCATAAACATACTATTTGTTTGCATTATCTTCTTTGGTAACCCGAGCAAAGCGAAATTCGGAAAAATAATTACTAAACACAATACTACTGTGTATTATAAGTTTGAATAATTATCTGCTAACTACAACAGCTGGCCGGTGTAAAAACGATTATATTCTTACAACTTAACCCAATGACCAAAAACCTGCACAAAATGTCACATACCTTACTCATTAATTATATCAAGCGATAGATCAAGTATTTGATGCTCGTGATAATTTTAAGATTTTATCTATAAAAAAGGCAATTTTTTGTCACATATTTGACTTATTAATTAAGTGATGGACCAGTCTTAGCTGCTAGCGATATTTTTAAAATTCTATCTAACGAATGGCATGCAGCATAATACGAGTGTGACATAAACGCCAGGAATCCGTTTCATTTCAACGACATTTCTCGATCACAATGGCGGCTATCGTTAACGATAACGATGTTGTGGAATTAAAAAATGCTGACATCGCTTCGGTCAGATTACTTTCAGATTAATTCATTAACCACTTAGCGTTTTCCAAGTTAAAATGATTTAACTTGAAAAACAGTAAGGTTATATTTACAGGCTATCATGGCGAGCACTTTATCATCATTGCCATGTCAGCCAAACGAAGACCACTGTTGGACTTCAACATCTCCACGCCAATCAGTCCTGCGCCATCTGTATCTAGCGGTTTCCCGTGACCTTCACCAACCCTCATGGCTGTGATCACGGATGTCTCAGCCGTCACACCGACCACCATAGTCAAGGGTTTTGACAGCTTTGACATTGGAAGGCCGTAAATATAGTAAGTAAAATACAGAAAATTTGGAATATAATTTAAAAAACAGAATAATTTAAGTATTATTTTTATCGTACGTTTTATTTTAAGGAAATAATACTTTTTCGAGTGTCTATCAACGAACATTTACGAAGGGTCTACCGAAACCCCATTTTGTGCGCACAATTGCGTTCTTGTAGATAAAAATATATTTAATATCAAACCTATTACACGGACCAAGAATGCTAAAGAACTCGTATAGGCCCAGAATAAGGCACTCAACATGCAAATTGCTAAATAGAGCCTCATTTCACGGAATAGACTTCAAGTAACCTGTTTTTAGGATTCCGTAGTCAAAACAAAGAATGCCGATATGTCGGCATGTCTATGTCTGGCTGTGGCAGTGCTTGGTTCAAAAAGTAACAACCACTGGAGCTTCCCCTTCCTCTAAAAATGTGTACTACAGTGTATGTGTGTATCTAAGGTAATGAATGATAAATTGATTTGAAATTTGGATAACATAAAATAAATTACATTAAGTATATAATAATAATAATAAATAAATGTGGACAACATCACATACATTGTTCTGATCCCAATTTGAATAACTACTTAAAGCATTCGTATTTTGGAAACCAGAAACAACGAAGGTACCACAAACACCCAGACCCGAGAAAATGTAGAAAAACTCATTTTTTCTACATTGACCCGTCCGGGAATCGAACCCGGGACCTCGGAGCAGGCGACACCTTGAAAACCGGTGTGTACGCCACTCCGCCACGGAGGCCTTATTGTAAATTATATTATAATTTTATAATATAATTTACAATAAGGCAATGTACTAACAAATACGGATGTAATTTATCTGAATTAAAAGTTATTATTCATTTAATATAATTGCTTAATAAGATATTAAAAATATTGATGGTCTAGGAAACCTTTATCGATTACGATCCTATAACTACTTTTAAACTTTCGCGTTGCATAATTATTTGAAACGATAACGGGAATTAAACGCGATCATACCTTATTATTTTGCCTGACGTTTCGATCGGGTTGCACCGACCATGGTCACAGGCTGACTGGAGACAGCGATGCACTCACTCCGAGGGGAAGGTAGATTCATATAAATCTACCTTCTAAATGTTTATTTCTCCAAGCACCGTCACACACCACACTAACCGTCTCGCGGAATAAGGACACGGTTAGTGTGGTGTGTGACGGTGCTTGGAGAAATAAACATTTAGAAGGTAGATTTATATGAATCTACCTTCCCCTCGGAGTGAGTGCATCGCTGTCTCCAGTCAGCCTGTGACCATGGTCGGTGCAACCCGATCGAAACGTCAGGCAAAATAATAAGGTATGATCGCGTTTAATTCCCGTTATCGTTTCAAATGATTACGATCCTGTATTAAGTTTCAAAGTGAGTCAAGTGGCAGATAAACGCTTCTTTATGGATACGTAAAAAAGTTGGCAAAGTAGCATATATGTGTAACGAAATAATAGGAAAACTTTAAATAGGGTTAGCAATTTAGCGAACAAAAGTTAAGAGGAGTCAACAAACTAATAAAAATAAGTGGGTATTTTAAGTGCGTAATTTTCTTACAGATTCTGTTGAAAATTTAAAGAAAGAGAGATATAAAAAAAATAATTATTGCTACAGGACATTACAAAGGTACATTAATAAAAATAAAACAAAAACAGCAATACGCTTAAGAAAATATATAAAAAAAAACAGTAAGACAAAGGTGTGACATTTTAATGCTACTGTATTTTCGTCATATCTTATCAAAAAAACGGATCTTATTACGGTGTAATTAAAGTTGAAAATCTTTTTAAAAAATATCTCACACAGCATAACGTACGATGGGAATGAAACTATATACGAAGAAATCAAGTACCTAAATAGCAACGTTCAACTACGGAACCCTACAGTACGCTTAGACCCCCACGCTATTTGCCAGTTTTATTTTAAGATGCTCCTGTAGGTGCTTAAAGCTATCTGATTTGTGGAATATTCCAAATTTTTCATTGCTTCTTAAAACCATAAAGTGATTTCCGTGTGATACAGCTTGTGGTTATTTTCTTTAGCAAATATGTTTTGTAAAATAATGTGAAGTAATTGGATTCGATGTATCAGATTTCTCAAATTTCTCGTATTTGCATTAGATTTTACCTTTATTTATTAAGAATTTCGGTCCATTTTCCTTTGGCTAGTACTATAACAAGCGGCTTCTTATTCATGTTTTGGTAGGTATTTGATAGTAAATGCTGTTTATGCTTTAACAGAGCAATTATAAACTTCTATCAAAGCCTACAGATTCCCCACAATGTTGTATATTGTAATTGTCCAATTTACCCCGAATGGGGTACTTTGACAAAACATTAAAAGGCAATCAACGGCAAAGATTTTAAGTGTAAGGGTGTTACTTTGACATCACTTTTACCACGAGTACCATTTAAGTTGTAAATATTTTAGTATGTAATTTGGTTTATTATTATTTACACATTACTGTAATAAATTGATCGCAACTTTATTATAGATATAGGTAAGTATCAATTATATCTTAGTCATATTTTTTTGAATAATACTACTTAGGTGACAAAATTATAGGCACATCATAAGTCTTGTAATTCATTATCCTTGGAATCAACATAGTCATTAAAATGATCAATTTTTATGAAGTATTTTTAAGTCGTCTTCTACTACATTCATGTAAGCTGGATGTGCTCTTAACAAGTTCCAATACCACACGACACTTATAAGCCATTGGTATGGCAAATTTTTATCCTTGCTGACAATAGTGACCGAGTTTCTTGCACTTTTTCTTCTAGGCACTAGTCCAGACTTGTCCCGAAGCAATCACATTACAAAATCAAAAACGATGTTATCTGTGGAAGTATAAACTGTATTGCAGACAACAACGCCCTCCTCACTATTAACAAAGTTCCAATAAGAAGTACAAAGTTGATCTTATATTTAATTTAGTATTACATAAAAACCCAAAAAGTTGTGTGTGTGTGTGTGTGTGTGTGTTTGAGCGTGTGTAGGAGGAGAGAAAGATAGTAAAGATTATTTTTTAATGTTATGAGGCAAACGTAAGCAGCTGTTCCGTGTATCGTATCGTATGATAGTGTTCGCAAGAACGTGACACATTTTAGTTTACACTCACGGAGTGTTAGTGGGAAGATTTTAAGTATTTTATCTAAACGGTTGTTTAGGCCAACAGGCCAATTTAGATAAAAAAACGTTTTCTAAATAGGGTCAATCAATCAATCAGCCTATTGCAGTCCACTGCTGGACGTAGGCCTCCCCAAGGGCACGCCACAGTGCACGATCCCCCGCTTTCCTCATCCAGGCACTACCAGCGACCTTCTTCAGGTCATCGGTCTATTTGGCAGGGGGGCGTCCTACACTACGTTTGCCGAGACGTGGTCTCCATTCTAGAACCCGTCTACTCCAACGCTCATCGGTTCTGCGACAAATATGGCCAGCCCACTGCCACTTCAGCTTGCTACACTTTTGGATTATGTCCATAACTTTGGTCCTCTGCCGGATAATCTCGTTACGGATTTTATCCCGCAGCGAAATACCGAGCATAGATCTTTCCATAGCTCGCTGAGCGACATGCAGTCGGTGGGCCAGCCTGACCGTCATGTTCCACGTTTCGGCTCCGTATGTCATGACGGGTAGGACGCACTGATTGAACACCCTACTCTTCAGGCATTGCGGTAATGACGACGAGAAGATATGACGCAACTTCCAAAACGCTGCCCAATCCAGCTGCACTCTTCTTGTGATTTCGCGTTCAAAGTTGTCTTTACCTAACTGCAATATCTGCCCGAGGTAGACATATTCTTGGACAACTTCGAGCGCTTCACCATTGATCAAGATCGGCTCCGGAGTGATAAAGTCGTTGAACATGACTTTGGTCTTGTCCAAATTCATCCGGAGACCGACCGATGTCGAAGCAGCATTAAGGCTTTGCAGCATTTTCTGCAAATCCTGCACCGATTCTGCCATCAATACTATGTCGTCGGCAAAGCGAAGGTGGCTGAGATATACGCCATTGATGTTGATGCCCAGTCCGTTCCAGTCCAGTGTTTTGAAGACATCTTCCAGTGCGTTGGAGAACAGTTTCGGAGAGACGACATCTCACCCCTCTGAGCAACTGAATGGATTTCGTCTTGTGGCTCTGTACTTGGACGGACATCGACGCTGCTCTGTATAGGCTTCTCAGTACCTCCACATATCGCCAGTCGACTTGGCATCGCTGCAATGATTCCAGAACAGCCCAGGTTTCTACGGAGTCGAAGGCTTTCTCGTAGTCCACAAATGCTAGGCACAGCGGCTGATTATACTCTTGCGACTTCTGAATAATCTGCCTCACTGTGTGAATATGGTCTACGGTGCTGAAACCTTTTCGAAACCCAGCCTGTTCCGGTGGCTGGAAGGCTTACTACGCAAGCGTAGTAAGCGGACAACCGTACCACTAATGTTAATGATCGCCGAATTAAACTAAATGATAAAAAATAACTAGTACGTTATTACAAAAACTCACATGAGTTAGACCTGCTTCAAGATCTTCAATGAAAATGGCTCTATTTGAAGAGTTTTTTTTGAGGATTTTTAGGGGTTTGTTTTGACGTTCAAGACTGAGTTTGATATGGCTTATTATTTGAACAGAACTGACCGTAAGTTACCTATCAATATTAGTCATCGCAGCTCTGATTTCTTCACCAAAATAAAGACGCAACAACAAGACTAAAATAAGGTACTGCCTTAACTGAAACATTTACTGATAACTAAGTATGGGGTGGTGGGATCTACCTCCTAGTGGTCCACCCTGGGCAACGGCATCTTTGGTTTTCTATCCAACGAAAGACCAACGGCTAACAGATCCCTCTGCGGTGGTAGGCTTCGTAAGAGGCCGCCTGGATGCTACCACCCTCCTGCCGGAGTTCAGCGCCAAACAGTTTTTCTGTTTTCCGCTGGTGTGTGGGAGAACCAGTACCTCTGGGTAAGCTCGCTTCATCTTAGGCTTCTTCTTAACCGTATAATTAAGTATGTAGTCAAGAGCAAGCCCATTATTTACTAAAAAAAAGTAGTAAGAGTATGAGCAAAAGTATATTCTTACCTTTTAAACTCGCGTGTTCTCCATCACCATATCTGACAAACACGAAGTACAATACCATAAGCACCAGCTGGAAGACCAGCAGCGGTGCGTACTTCATCCTGGAACTCTTCAACACCATTCTTGTGGTTCAATCGTTTCTGTTGACAAAATGTAACTGTTAGTTTTGTTGTGATTTTTTTGCTACTTTGAATTTAATGTTACTCGCCAATATTTTGACCTGTTGTGTACGGAAATTTGAAATTTCAACGTTTTAGAGATATAGACAGAGACTGTCTCTAATTGATTATCTGACTGACTTAAACAATGTGAAATTTTGGTCGTCTTAGGCAAAGTAAGGCCACTGCAGGTAGGCCTCCGTCATTGAAGTCAACTACATAATATATAGCAATGATGGGTAGATATAGGCTTAAGTGTTTATATTTATTGACCACGCTTGCAAAATGCAGGTTGGTGACCACAAACGCAAGTAAGTTGGTATGTGCAAATAGATTGTGAGAGACTGGCGATTAAGCTAAGAGGTCCTGAATGTCAGAGCTCCAGCCTTCTCTACTCTTGTATATAATCTATTGTAAAATAATCATGATAACACAATTCCAAAAATGTCTGTCTGTCCAACGCTAATTTAGATTTTATATTACAACCAAAATTCACTTTTTTACCAGCATCCGCTTTTATATATTTGTGAAAAAATATATTAAGTTATATCTGCACTAAATTAAAGTACTGATTTGCACAGAGATTTAAGTATTAAAAATAACGTTATCGTTAACACATTACAATTAAATAAATAATAAAACCAGGCTTTATGGTTATCTTGTACAGTGGCCTTGACATCAGATTATACGTATTTACTGCAAACTCGCCCCTTTGTCAATGACGTTAAGATACCCCAGTGTAAATCCTGATATGCTGTCGCCTGTACAATCATTTTATTCCTTTCGTAATCTATGTAAATTGCCCCTTGTAGATTTTGCATAATAATATTTCGTCCGCGCTATCTCATTAAAGTCATAAAACAGAAAACAAAAGCAAGCTATGTCATAGTAATCTCAAAATAAAATGAATGTCTTAAGATAAAAAAAATATGTCTTACATTTTTGTAAATAAAAATAACGTAACCATCGGGAAGCAGACTTCACACAAAATACAAGTATTACGCTGGAAACCATACGGAATATCAGTAATATTACTAATTATATTACTAAAATATTTCATTAAAAAAACTTTCAGAAGTTTTTTCGTGTAAGAGTTACAAATATACAAACATACAAACCTTCTATCATAACATTAGTAAGGATAGCAAATAGTGTAGACAATTCCTATTAGAACATAGATCAAAACACCTCAGTAAAAATTAGTATAGTCAGATGTCTGTAAGAATTTAAAATGTGTCACTAGATTAGCCTTATAAATCTGTGATGTAAAATAATTTTCCACTTGACAATTACCTCAGGATATATAATTCCCCTTGTCCCTACATCAGGTTATAGGTGCCAGTCGATTTGGGGGACCATTAATTGACTGTGTCAGTAACTATCTGCCATTCTATTCGTATAGGTAGTAACGTAGACCATAAAAGACGTGAATGAAAAGTAGAATATTACAGCGTAAAATCTTAACTTTTATAACCAATCAGTTCGTATCGTTGTTCGGTTAAAGTTCTTACCTACACACGGTCAATGTAGCTTCAACATTTCAATTTTATTAGCTTTCTTTGAAACTTACTGTATTTAACATGGCTTTTCTAAGATAAAAGTTATTGAGTAAAAAGCGGGGTCTCTATAAATTCCTATACACTTTCAAGTATAACTGAGGAAATGTTTATCTTCGCCTATTTGCAATCAGTGCATTGTTAATAACGTTTTGTTTCGACAGATTTAATCCGTTAATTGAAGACCTAATTAATTTTGCACCAATTTAATAGTTAAAATATCGATTTGCTTACATCTGGATATTGCAGTAACCTTCAACGAGAAAAAGTGTGAGACATTCTAAGAAAGCAATTGTCTTTTTTTAACTTCTGTTGAATGTAGATCAGTTGGTCAGTAGAAAAGTATTTTTGTTGTAAGTATTCTTAGTTTGGGAAATGTTTGATGGAATCTTATAAGCGCGAGCAACACTACTATTGATTTACGCATTCAGGATTAAAAGTTCGATTTATTATTTGTATCTGTATTTTATGTACTGTATTCAAGTAGGTACTATTATTATCTGTCTGTTATGTGAAATCTGCAGTTTAACACATTCTGGAACAATATGCTAGACACAATTGAAGTTTTATTTTTATCATCACGTCGACAGGCGGTTACTGTCCTGGAACGTGTTAATGATATTGCTTAAATATCAAACTACAAAATATTGATAATCTATCCGTTAAAAGTGAAAGAAATTAAGGTAAATCTAAAGTTGCATTCTCACTCATTAAACCTTAGATAATGAACAAATTCGAAAAAATATGTTTATGGAAGAAGCAAAATATTCTTGAAGTTATATTTATCATAGTTATACTAAACTTAAAAAAAAGAAAAGAAAAAGAAAATAAATAATTCGTTAGTCCAGTGTGATAGTCGCATTATACCTAGGTTTTAAAAAGAGTTAATATATTTTAAATATCATTAAAAAATTTTTTTGCAATACGTCTTTGATGTTTTAGCCTAGCCTGCCTATACAGTTTAATTGAGCGAATTCCTACTGGCCAGTAAAATTCAGATTTTTGAATTTGAATATTATTGGCAATGCATAAGCAAATTGCGCAAGTTTATAAAAACAAATCCAAATATTTGACTACGTCACGCATCATTGAACATCGATTAAAATTTAAATATCATTCGAAAAGTTTCCATCTAACAGTTCGGAGAAATTACCGGCTATCAGATAGTTGCAACGAATACGAATTCGGACGATTTGAACTCGACCGAGGAAGGTCGTTATGCAACGCTCCTTACAGAGAATTTGAAATTGGAACATAACCTTTGTAATTTTGGGTAAATAAAGTTTTATCGTTGTTCCTTCTCTTTTCCACTTTAAGTGAAAGGTGAGATTCTCATTTGGATGCATATTTTTTTAAACCATTATCATACGCAAAACTTTTTCAGGATTTGCCCAGATCAGGATTGCTGATTTGCTAAAATAGAATTATCAAACTTAGTCCCATAAACACACCCACCAAAATAATGAAACATGTAACTGATTAAACTAAGTCAGTACGAACACACAACATTAACGATTGGCAAGCAACTACTTAAAAAAAGTCACATAACATAGCCTATTTTATATAAAAAAATCTACAGTATATAAGTAAACTTGAACGTCAGAACACCGAAAAAAATATGTGATTTGTGTTGTGACATTTTATTATTTGAAATTATTGTCAGCATTTACTAGCATAGCATGACAACACAGAACATTTCTTGGGTTATCTATCTCGCAAACTAAGAATTAATAATTCAAGAAGCCATTTATTAAAAAAATATATCCAACGAATTTCATAAAGTTCTAAAATAAATAAAGTCTAATTCATCTTACTTCACAAATACAAAATTAAAAGAGTTCCGTTTTGTACATTTCGTAAACACAGTTGTAAGAATAATCGCAAAGATAAAAATTAAAATATAACGCACCTTCACTCGTCTGAAGTCGATATGTCAACTGACACGGCGTCACTCCACCGTAAGTACTGTAACAATCATCAGTCACAGTCGGATCGCGTAATTAGACATTTGGTGTAATGGCTAAACAACTGGAATACAGACAATTGAAACAATTAACGCACATTATCCAATGCAATTGGGACAAACATTGTTCCCAGTGGCTTAACTTAGTGTTAATTTAAGTGAGAACACCTAAATTAGAAGTGGCCGTTTGAAGACACATCAATTTAAAACAATCATTATATTATCAGTATATAAACTTGAAAAATTATGTCTCAGGCGGGACCCGTACCCGCATCTCCTCGCATGCCGGGCGGGCGCCATACCATTAGGCCAGGTCCCGCCTGAGACATAATTTTTCAAGTTTATATACTGATATAATAAGTGCAATTAAGTTGCTAAAATATCAAATAAAGTTTAATTATTATATTGCCTAGTAATAATTTCAGTTTTGTCTGTGGCCCAAAACAGCCCACTGCTGGGCAAAAACCTTTTCCAGAAAGAATATTTTACCTTAAGCAAAGAGAGCAAGATGGCGATCGCAGTTTATAATATTATGTTGGAGGGAAGACGCTCTTATGGTAACAATGTTAGATATTTATAATATTTAATTTATCTAAATAATTAAAAATCTTGTGTCACTTTGTTTGTCCGCGATGGAATCTTAAACTACTGAACCGATTTTAATAAATTTTGCACACGTTTGCAGTTTGATCCAACATTAAGATAGGATAGTTCATAACTTAATTTATAGTAGCATAATTTTTAATTATTGTGCATTGTTTTTTTTATTATTTGACAAACTGTGAATATGATTATTCTAACAGATGGCGGTGTAAGGTAATTTGGTAAGGTAAACGCTATATTTGATACACTGAGGTGACACAAAGTTCGCTGGGTTAGCTAGTTATTAATAAGATCCAAAGTATGAATAACAATATGAATAAAAGTCAGCGTAAACGTCTAGACAATACTTCACAGCGAACTAAAAGTTTGAAATGAATATAATTATGTTAATTTTATAGCACTAATTGTTTAAAACATTTAAAAGCACAATTTTTTTTAATCATTTAGCTGCTACACTGATCATCTGAAGACTGCATTTATCAATCGCAACTCGTAAACGTCAGTGCATCAGATGAGCTTGAAATCAATCTGCATTTTATTCTCATTACACAATTGAATACAAATGCAAAAAGTGTTAATATAAATGAACCTAGTTAGTTATACTGCTTAAGTAGTAATGTATGAATTTTTATCTATATCTATTATAATAATACAAAGTCGTCGACAATTTATTACTCAAGAACAGCTGGACCAATTATTATGATTTTTGTGTTTTTGAATTTTTCTTTATCCGGAATAAAATAATGAGTATAAAATATGGGATATCCATCAATGAAAAAAAAACAACTCCTCTACTATTTACCCTCTTAAATACCTACCCTAATTGGAGAGGCCTATGTCCAGCAGTGGACTGCGATAGGCTAATGATGATGATGATGAAATACCTAAGACAAAATTATTGGGTCAGCTAGTTTGCAATCTAATAAGGTTAAAAGGTTTTACTACCTGAGAAAACAGGACAAACATTCAACACTATATTCCTAAATCTAAATATAAAGCTCATTCGTGCTAATAACACAACTGCCAGCTATTAAACTAGAGGAAATAATAAAATAAAGAAATGTTTACCTTAAATAAAGTCATACTAAAACAACAGTTCAGACGTGAAGACACTAGAAAGAAGCACTCTCACCTCACACTAACAATGAGAGGAACGTCCTTATGTTTTATGAAAACAAAGTCAAGACTTGCTAAAACAGTAGCTAAATAAACTTGCCTTCCATATATTAGTTATCTTCTGTTCAGCGACATTTTGTTATCGATTTAACTGTATGAACTTTAAAATAAAAGGATTATTATCTGTTTTATTAATGAGCTGGTTTGAACAGAGCCGTCAACAGCGAGCGCTTTCAAATGGAGTAGTTGGTTGCGTGTTTTAGTGACTCTATTAAATCTGACCGGTAGTAACTCGCGCATCGAACGGCGTCACACTGAAACAAGCCTTAAAAACCTCAGTTTAAAGTTTAAGAAGTGGCATCAAATAAGAAAACATTTTTGTTTTATTTACTCACACGGTTTAACTGTCTTCATAGAAAAAAAAAAATGTCTGCGCGTTTGAATACAATGTTTATTTGTCTTTGTTTTCCATATCACGCGGTAGGCCGTGTCTTTTCGTTTTTAGCACCTGAAATTTAATTATCTTATTACCTACTTAACTTTTTTAGTACCTAGTATTAGTTCTCTGCTATTCTTTTTATTGTTACGTCTGGTAACAAACGTATATTTAAAAAGTATAATATTCCATAAACGCAATGATTGACACGTGCCTAATTATATGAGATGCCGGCACATAAAGATAATAGCGCCATTCATTTTTTTAAATTTTATATTACAACAACATCCACAGCTCTAAAAATACTAATAAAAAATACTCATACAGATCGTACTTACAGCCAGCCAATTACGGATTTCCAATTTATTCCTTTTTATCATATGGGTTTCACAATAGGCAACTAAAGGAGAACTACCAAATGATCGGCAGCAGCCGATTCTTATCACCATTGATCAAACAGCAATCAGATTGCAATGAGCATGATCATTGGAAAAGTCCTAGAGTAACTTGATATGATCAAACGTTTGCGAGTATCGCAAAAATCTTTCATTTACTTCTTAAGTGAAAAGATATATTGTTATTGTTTGTTGATTCCGGTTCACTATTACTGCTATTTATTACAAACCAAAAAAACTTTACGTAAATCTGTAAATCAGAACAAAAGCTGTCTTACACTAAAAGCATAATCTTATTCAGGCAGAGTAAAATTCTCTATAGCTATTATTGGTTTAGGTCTAGATACAATATCAAAAGTCCGTTACCTTATATTACCTACTGCATCAATTTTCTACCACGCAAATCAACAGGGGACAGACGCCACTTATCATTGGTTAGCGTATTGAACGCCCTTGCACTCAAACAATTTCATTACTTATTTACAACGCCTGAAAGTCTACTGTTTTTGAAAGAATATTTTTTTCAACCTTCACTTTGAGTTTTATTGATCGTGATTTACATATTATTTATACTTAGTTCTTAAGCGCAGTGCCCTTAGCGAATTATTAAGAGATTAGTTAAGGAGAGTATGCTGTGACAGTCATCGTTTACATCACTCATAACTTTCTTTTTGGTAAAGCCGTGATACATCTTCATCGTTTGTCCACATCTGTCCACTGCTGGATAGGCTGTAGGTGCGTTAGCGATCGACAATGAAGCCAATAAATAAGAAGACAATGTTGCTTGTTTTCTTCTGTATTTAGTCGCCTCGTACGACCACCAGGGAATCTCAGAAGGATGAGTGCTATTCTAATCTTCCCCACGACCACAGGCATAAGCTTTTCTCAAAGATCTCTATCGGTATCTAGCGTTTTCTAGCAACCTTCACCAGATCAGTTAGTTACTTAAAGAATCATCACAAATTTAACCCAAACTGGGTTTTAAGCCGCAATGCCACCATCCTACACGGTCCCCAAAACTCTACAAGGTCTTCAAGTTTATATACCACTATTGGATGACTCATGCACCATAATTTCCATTATTTATTTACAATCACTGGAAGAGAGTCTCTTGTTTGTTTGGTCAGCCTATTTTCATTGACCTTTCGCTTTGTGATATTATAAAACAGGATGTCAGATGAAAAGGTACTACAATCCGTAAACTGATAATGTTATATACGATGACATTTTATTCACCTTCCAAACTTTGATACAACAATCTACAAGACAAAAAACAAATGACGTATTTTTTCTTTTGGTATAGCCCTGTACAGAAATGTCAAGATAAAACACTTACCCCCGTATCTATAAAGAAGTAATTACTCGTACTTATTGCTTAAGAAAGTCATAACTTCGTGTTCATACCTAGTGCTTAAGTGAAAGAAATTGGTCACCATTAATAGTCACATTATTTGGCTGAAAATGCTAACTTTTGGTAGTTATAACTTCTAGTAATTTCTTGATTAAGGCATATAAATTGTCTCTCAAGTAATTACTTGTAGTCAAGTAATTACTTTTACTTGTTTATAAATACGGGGGTTAGAAAATGTCCGCCAGAAATGTAAAATTATTGATACGGCCTCCTCGCAACACAATTTTTACGCGATGCGCATCTCATTCATTACGATACTATTCATAAGTGGTTGACTTTCTCTTCATATACCTTCACAGGCTAAGGACCATAAAAATAGAAAACTATGTTGCGAAAAATATTTTCAGGTGAAAACTTGACCTAAATTTTTTACTACATAAATGGGCTCTAAATACGATACTGAACGCCTATAAAAAATTTGGAAGGTTATTAAAAAGTCATCCTGTATGCAGACGCATATACTATGGCAAAATTTGGAAATTCTTGAAGGTGCATCATCAACAATACCGCCTAAGTTGTATATTTTTATGTAAAAATCGTCAGTGATTTCTTTGTTTGGTGTGAAATATAGAGTATTCATTAATTCATTCAGACGTTCATTCGTTATTCATTCAATATTATCGTCAGCTTATACCGGCCCACTGCTAAACACAGGCGTCTTTGTAAGGACGATTTTGTTATAATGGCCACGTTTGGCAGACGGGTTGGCGATCGCAGTTTGGCAATTGGCAGAGAGGGGACGCTGCTGCCCGTCGTCTGGCAATTCTCCTTTAGCCGCCTCTTACGAAACCCATAGGAAGAGAATAGTTCGTGCTGTTCATTTTACGTGCCAGCGCCACACGAGTTTAAAAATCTAAATAGGTTTTCCAAAAAAAATTTTTACAATAATATTGATTTAATTTGCTATAGAGCCGTTTTTCGAAAGGTTACATATTATTTTTGTACGTTTTGAAAGTAACTTGTTACTATTAAATATACAAGAAGAGAAGAAATATTATAATAAATATTCATAAATGTATAATTACATATACATCATCTGCTAGAAAAGGGCAGTCAGCAGGGTTCTAGCTTCGTCACTAGCCAAACTGATGGTTAAAAGTCCGCTTGCGATTATGATAAAATATACTTTTTGCAAAAAACTGTGCCAAGCAATGAATTGATGCAGTTTGATTCTGATGATAAGTCGCTGCGGCAACGACTTCACTTTTTATTTATATATTTATTTATTTAATAAGAGCAACCAACAAATCTTACACAAATATTACAATCAAGACTAACATTAAATATTATGTAGCTAAGTGCAGATTCAGTTACAGGCTGCTACGACTTGCAAATGTGAGAGTTAATTAATTTATTTATTAATTTATAATTACGTTATTTCTAAACAATGACCAAAGTTATGAGCCGACTTCCGCGTGCAATAATGATATTTTTTTAAATTAAGAAGACTGTTATTTAATATGTCTATGGCAATTTTCTTTTGAAGCACATTATATTGCCGCTTTTCATATTGAAATGACACTAAGTTTAACTAAAATCATTTTTCATGTCAGATTTTATGTATTTTTTTCTAATTCTCTGTTCCACAATCCTTACTAATATTATAAATACAAAAGTAACTTCCTATCTATCTGTTAGTCTGTCTGTTACGCTTTCACGCCTAAACTGATTTTGGTAGCATTGTATACAGGGTGAAATTTTAACCACTTTCCAAAATTTTTATAGGCGTTCAGTATCTTATTTAGAGCCTATTTAATAAGTCAAAAATGAAAATAAAGTTGACAACCGAAAATATTTTTCGCGATATAGTTTTTAATTTTTGCGATCCTAGACCAGTTAGGTATAAAGGGAAAATCAAAAACTTATGCATAGTATCGTAATGAATGAATGAGATGCGAAACGCGTAAAAAAAGTGTTGCTAGGCGGCCGTATAAAAAATTTTAGATTTTTGGTGGACATTTTCTAATTGATTTTTCTTGACATTTTTGTACTGGGCTATACCAAAAGAAAAAATACGTCATTGGTTTTTTGGCTCGTAGATTGATATATTAAAATTTGGAAGGAGGTTAAAATTTCATCCTGTATATTATTATTACAGTCAAAACTCATAACCGGTTAAAAATCAGGCAAAATTGGTTTTGACCGATGCCCTTACTTAAAAAAAGTTTTGACTGATTTCGTTGTCGAAAGTGATTTTAAATAAGGGCATCGGTCAAAATCACTATTAACTGCTAAAATATTAGTGATTGTGACCAACTTGTATCGATTAAAAGTCGTTTTGAATAAGATTGTTTTTTAAAATGACCACTACGTCATCGACGATTGGAACAAGACCTAATGTTTCTATGTAAGCTTGTCAATGGCAAAATTAAAAGTAGTGATCTCGTAGAGATTTAGTTTTTAAATATACGAGAATTTTTTCTTTTTCCGTGTATTTAGAGTACGAATTTTTGTTTCATTATTAGAATATTTTAATGCTGCGTTCGCCTATAATTGGTATATATATATATATATGACTTTTTTATATAAGCATGTATTTATTATTTTAAATGTTTTTATATATATGCTGTTGGTGTTCCTTATACAATAAATAAATAAATAAGATTGTTAATAAAATTCTAATATTTACTTAAGTATTTTTTGGGGTGGTGGGATCTACCTTCTAGTAGTCCACCCTGGGAAACGGCATCTTTGGTTTTCTAACCAATGACGACAGCTTACAGATCCCTCGGCAGTGGTAGGCTTCGTAACAGGCCGCCTGGATGCTACCATCCTCCTGCCGGAGTCCAGCGCCAAACAGTGCCTCTGTGTTCCGCTGGTGTGTAGGAGAACCAGTACCTCAGGGTAAGCTCGCTCCATCTTAGGCTTCTTCTTAACCGTATAGTTAAATTAGATGTAGTCAAGAGCAAGCCCATTATTTACAAAAAAAAAACATAAAAGTGTAATACCTAGTTTTTTGTTAAACATAGGAGAATTGTAAGAGAAGTAACAAAAAAAAATTATGTGGTACCAATTTATTTACACAGCTTAAGCGTTATGACACTTGGAGTTACATATGGAACCTTTTTTCTTGCACAAACATCTGTTGTTGTTATTATATGAGTTTTGACCGATAGCCTGAATTATAATCAGGCAAATTCACTTTTAACGGCAAAAACCAGTCAAAAATGTTTTTGACTAAGGGCATCGCTCAAAACTACTTTTGACTGCAAAAATCATTCAAAAATTCTTTAAAGTAAGAGCATCGGTCAAAAGCACTTTTGCCTGATTTTGTAGTTAAAAGTGGTTTTGACTGGTTATGAGTTTTGACTGTAACATAATATACAAAGATGGATTAGACCTTGAGTAAGGAAATAGGCTATTTTGTATCCCACTGCTGGGCATTTCCCACTCGCGTGATAAAAACTTTTATTCAGAGAGGCAGAGCCGAGTGCAAAAAGCTAGTCATCTATATTTTAATAACTATCTTCAGTTTTAAATCTTCCTGTCAGTCCTTGTAATTATCTATGTTTTTTGCGATGTGATTATCCATCCCTATTTTGTAAGAATTGTTTCGTACCTTTTTGATATACATTATTTGATATTTATTTGCTTTGAGCCTTTTTCTTTCACCCCTGTCCTTCGCACCATTTTTTTTGTTTTTATTAGTTCTTGTGTCAACTCTAGAACGCGGCAAAATAATGTCGACATGCCCGTATGGATATTTATGTCACTTGTATCTATTCGATTCATACAGGTTACAACATAGGTACTAAAACTGCACCCTTACGTTAAATGGGTTTAAATTTAGTTAGGACATTTTTTTTGACATCAATGCTTGACAACAAGAAAATTAGTGAAAGATATCTCGTAGGAAGAATCAGTGATAATAATGTAGCGTCACTTTATCAATATCAAGTGACGTTAAAGCTGCTAAATCGTGATATAATGACCAAACATCACCAGTTGACACCATTTTGTACTAATACGTATACTAATTCGCAAGATATCTGGTATGTAAGGTGTTCATTTAATGAAGTGGTAAGTTAACGGTCACGAAATAGGTGTGTTGATATTTTTGGCATAGAGAGACTCGTTTTGTTACATCATCTGTGCAATACCATTATTATTGTCAGGAGTTATTAAAGTGAGGAAGTTTTTAGTTTGTACTTTGTATCAGATCCTTGGGGGAGGCCCAGCAGTGGGCGTCGTTCGGCTGTTATGATGATGATTGTATCAGTAATAGTAATAATAGGGGTTAAAGTATGAAATTGCCGATTATTTTCCCACTTTTTATTTTGTTTATAGCTCTTAAGTATAGTCATATTATTGCGTAATTCTTTTTGTATTGTATCAAAAACTAAATAAAGTAACTTTTGACTAAAAAAAATGCAATACTAGTGCCTATTACTTCAAAGGAAGTCGTTGAAAAGACCCCTTACAATGTGTCAGCTGACCTTCTTGCTTCAATTAAGTATATTTGTATTATATACTTTGATTTTCAGAAATTTAAATACTATAATGCGTAGCTTTATAACCATCTAACTTTCACCTTTAATTGCATCGAAAACGGTTCAGGCGTTTTTAAAAAAACTAAAAAATTGTTAGTATGGAAAAATTACTTTTCTCGATTTCGTCCATACAAAACGGCAATTTCATACTTTTACCCATAATATTTATTTCATATTTTAAAATATATTCGAGCTTCGTGCAGGAGTGTCGTACTGTTTTTGAGGTGTCGCTTGCTTCTACCTTTTGTCGGGTCTAGGTGTTTGTGGTACTACCACTGTTTTTAATTTCCACACAAGTGTTTCCACAAACAAATTGTATTCAAGTTACGACAGCAATGATGGGTACTGGCATATTCACCACGCTTGCCAAATGCGGGTCGGTGATCACAAACCCAAGCAATATTCGAAAATTCGGTCTAGCCAACAGGGTCAAAAAATGTTAATGATAAATTTTTGACATTTTTTCCTGAAAGAAAATTCCCGATTTTCTATTCACGTTATATAACTAATTATACTAAAGAGAAAAATAATCATCAACATATTCCTTGTAGCATATTGTTGCTCAGAAGACGCTAATTAGTCGCACGGAGCATAATTACTCGTATCTTGGAGATATTTCATTGCATAGTTTATTTATAGCATAATTAAAGGGAAGTTATTAACGTTGTCGTATTTGAGAAATGATATTGTTTTAGTTTTCAAATGAATTCCTTAATAAAGTAATATCGCTAAAGAATTGCGGAGCTAATGCTATCAAAAATTTACTTCAATTAAAGTGCGTAAAGTAAGATTTTTTAATTTCAATTAACTATGCGGTAATGCCCCGTTGGTCTAGCGGTTTGAATACCGGTGCAAGATCTCGGAGTCCCGGGTGCGATCCCGGGTCGGGCAAAAAAAAATAAATTTTCGAACATAGCTGGGGTTTGTAATCGCAAACCTGCATATGGCATGCGTGGTGATAACTTGTAACTTGATTTTAATGATGGAGGCCCTAGCCCTGCAGTGGGATGATTATAGACCTTAAACGGTTACGTAAAAGATTTTTTTGTTAGATAATTATGAATAAATCTATACTAGGTACTTTATATTTTTATTTTATTTAATTATTTAGGTACACCAACGACATTTACAATTATACAATTGCATTTTTAAAACATATTCTTAAACTAAATGCACTATCATTTAAAGGTATTACCAACTTGCTAAAAACATAAATCGTTGCCTGGTAGTGTAGGCTATTATGAATAGTTTAACTAAAAACTAAAGGTTATCTTTATATATTATAACAATGTAAAGGTTTGAATGAATCTGAAAACAGTCTTAAATGTAAAAATTAGCTGCTGTGGCCTTGAACTTGTTTAGGGACATGAAATTTACGTCAAGGCGACCGCATAATTTGTTATAAGCCTTGCAGATCCGTGAGATAGGAGAGTTGGCTCCGAAAACAGTTTTCCGAAATATCAATATGATAAATTTATGCAATTTAATTGCAACTATAATAATTGAATATCTTAAATTATCAAGTATTAATAATAGGGGTTAAAGTATGAAATTGCCGATTATTTTCCTACTTTTTATTTTGTTTATAGCTCTTAAGTATAGTCGTATTATTGCGTAATTCTTTTTTGTATTGTATCAAAAACTAAATAAAGTAACTTTTGACTAAAAAAAAAATGCAATACTAATGCCTATTACTTCAAAGGAAGTCGTTGAATAGACCTCTTACAATGTGTCAGCTGACCTTCTTGCTTCAATTAAGTATATTTGTATTATATACTTTGATTTTCAGAAATTTAAATACTATAATGCATAGCTTTATAACCATCTAACTTTCACCTTTAATTGCATCGAAAACGGTTCAGGCGTTTCTAAAAAAACAAAAAAATTGTTAGTATGGAAAAATGACTTTTCTCGATTTCATCCATACAAAACGGCAATTTCATACTTTAACCCCTAATACTTAAATCTAGACTAGGTAGGTAAATTCAAATTCATTTATTCATATAAATTTTAAAAAGTTAACAACCCGTTTCGCCAACAGTAGCATGCAAACGTCAAGTTTTTGAAATAAACTAAGTTAATCAAAATTTAAATAGCTAGTCATCACAATCAATCTTCCCTTATAAGAACATCTGGTATAGCCGTGTGAAACACTATAAAACGGCCGATTGCGGAGTCGAATCCTGCAAGAAGCAACTGTTTGTAAGAACCGACGTTGCTTTTTTTGTGGGGTAGCATACATCTAAAAAAAAAATATCATATTGTTTCCCATCCCACACTTTTTCTCAGGAACGAGTTAGAGGTATAAAGTTCTACGAAATCAGAGATATGTCACATTCGCAAAAGGAATTGAAACTAGAGTTGCGGCTCGATAGTCCACTATCGATCTATCGATAGCTGACGTCATTTTAATAGTACTGAAAGCCTATAGATGTTATCGATATTAGCGACAGTATCGATACTATTGAAGACCAATACACCGTGCACTATGAACCTCCTGGCAAACTAAGCCCACGTTATGTAACGACTTGATAAAGTTTATTTTTAAAATTTTTTGACCAAAAATGTCTAAGAACAATATAAAATATTGATTTAGCTATTCATTTTGAAACACGCTGTGACACACGGACGTATTTGTGTGTAAGGTTCATTCATCCAGGTCCTAGCTAAAGCAAAATAAGACGTACGTGCGCGTCACAGCATGATTTAACCCTTAACCGCCTACCATACGTCTCACAGATCTTGTTGACATAATAATTGTGAATATTTTTGCGCCGGAGAGTTGCATCGACTCGTTCGATCCCGTACCTTTTCCCCACGTCCCTCAGTACCGAACAATGGCTCGTCAAGGAAAGACGTGCGCGCGTTTACCGCAGGTGAGTAAATTAATACCAGCGTGGGTCTGAGAGACCTCTGTTAGGAGGTAACGTTATTATTATTATTTTATTATTTTAATTATAATGGCTCTTAGTGAAGCTGTTATTGAGTGCTGGTTAGAACAAGATTTATCAGACAATGATTTACGAATGCAGAATGCAAACGACGACTGCAGCAATGTGGAACAGGTCGAAATTAATAGTGTACTGGAAGAAAGTGGCGCTTCTGATTCCAAATGTGAAGGGCCAACTGTATTACAAATAAACTATGTGAAGAGCGATTGGCGGTTCTTAAAAACTGTTCCACTTGCGAATATAAAAACAAACGCAAAACATAAATACATGAGTTTCGAATGCAAAGCGCCAATTTGCCTAGAATGCTCGAACAAGATATTCTGTCTTTGCTGTCGTGAAAAGTTCTAAGTTTAGAGCCCGCAATTTTGTTAAATAATTATTATTATAAGTAATATATATTTGTTTTAAGTTTCTTGTTGATTGAATTATATAGAAAAAATATAAGAATAATTTCCTATTCCTTCAATTTTTTTAGATCTCATTTACCCTAAGTGTTAAGTGTCAAGCCAAAAACAAGAGATTAGGCCAATTATTCAAAGTTATTATGAAAGTATTTTTAATTTTCATGTTCCTCTTTTTTTAAATAAAGAGGTTAGTAATGTTAAAAACAGAATTTTTATTCCAATTGATTCCCTCCCTTAATGTTTATAGTAAACATATTTTTTATTATTTTTGGGTCCCACAGAGGTATGATAGGTGGTTGTGTGACAATAATAGGTGGTAGGTAGTTAAGGGTTAAAATAAATAATCTAATATGTAATATAATAATGCCAAAATGTTATACATAATGGTTACATAACGTGGGCTTCGTTTTCCAGGAGGTTCAAAATGCACGGTGTATATTGCTTTGAAACAATACTATCGATAGTATCGATATTACAAATTCACTAATACTATTGATTACCGACATAGCCCACCGGATTAGCAAACTGAAGTGGCAGTGAGCTGGCCACATTAGCCGCAGAACCGACATTCGCTGAGATAAAAGAGTTCTTGAGTGGAGACCGCGTCACGGCAAACGTTGTGTAGGACGCCGTCAGGCCAGGTGGAGTGATGATTTGCGCAAGATGGCTGGCAGGAGCTGGATGCGAGAAGCCGAGGATCGACCTAAGTGGCGTGCAACTGGAGAGGCCTATGTCCAGCAGTGGACTGCGATAGGCTGATGATGATGATGATGATTGATTGGTAGCAATAGTATCGATGTTATCGACACTATTACATCATAATACTATCAATAGTATCAATATTATAGCACTATCGTTATCGCAAAAGTTTTCGAGGTTTAACTATCGATAGCCAAACTATCGATAGCTCTACAACTCTAATTGAAACACTTTTCATTGGTCTAGGTATCAAATAGGAATAAGGAGATTTTTTAGCACAAGTAAAGGTAGAAATCCTAGAACCATTATTTGTCAATCAGTGTCTGTTTCTAAAATAATCAAGTTTTCCTTTATGCACTGTATGGTGGCTGAGAACCTTAGTTCATGAGTACGAGACACACTTGCCTATTAAAAAGAAAGATAACAAAGAAAGCTATTTTTTTTATGTATACAAATGTTATCCTACCTGCTCTTAAAGTCAAACGTTCTTGCCATGGTCTAACCTACCTAAGATAGAAAATTATTTAATATTTCATGAGCTAATCTCGCTGCACGCGTTATCACGTTATCAAACGTCCCAAGTTTCTGAGTAACGTAATCTACGTTAAACAATGATGAACGACTGCAGTGAAACTTGCTATTTGCCTAATGGCCCGACAAAACCTTGCAGTCACTGACTGTGCTTAAGCAACTTTGCTATTGAAATTCCACGTTAAAACGTGCTGAAAGAAACACTGAACTAAGGCTCTAACGTAACGCTTAGTAGAGCGTTTAATGGAATCAGTTGAAAAATTCCTACCAAAATTTAAGCTTTTAAGCTAGTTTTTGCGGTATAAAAGCTTTTATCTCGTTTATCTTATTCTCACTATAGCTATTATCGATATTGAATATATTTTTATGATTCAGTATTACAAAACCTATAAATAAATAAATATTTTTAAGTCATGCCTCACTGGGCCACAAAGAGCCATCTAGTCCCAAATTAAGCTACTATTAAGTACTAGACACCCGATAAACTTACTTATATACTTTTTTTGTTGTAAATATATACTTATAATATATAGAAAACACCCAGACCAGTACAAACAGACATGTTCATGCATACAAATATTTGTACTGTGCGGGGATTGAACCTGCGACCCATGGCTCAGAAGCAGCGTTTACTACCGCTGATCCAAATCGTCAAAGCAAACCTATATATATAAAAGAAAGTCGTGTTTAGTTACACCACTTATAACTTGAGACCGGCTAGACGGATTTTATGATTCTGGTGTTATTGGATTTCTCTTCGTCGGGAATAGGATAATAAGTGTTAAAAACGTTAAAAATTAAGATTTTTTTTATAAACTTTTCCAACCATGCCATTGATATTTGATGACAATGACATTTATGACGTCAAAATCAAATATTATTCTGAGGCGAAAGGCGATACGAAGGTCGCGGAGTCCGCTAGTATTCTATATAAATAACCGGCCAAGTGCGAGTCAGACTCGCGCACGAAGGGTTCCGTACCAAAGGCCAAAAAACGGGTTTGTTGTATGGAAGCCCCCCTTTTATATTGATTTTAGCATTTGTTGTTATTGCGGCAACAGAAATACATAATTTGTGAAAATTTCAACTGTCTAGCTATCGCGGCTCTTGAGATACAGCCTGGTGACAGAGCGACGGATAGACGGACCGACGGACAGACAGCGAAGTCTTAGTAATAGGGTCCCGTTTTTACCCTTTGGGTACGGAACCTTAATAAAAATGAATCGCAGACACGTAGGTATGTATTTACACTTTTATCTCACGATTGACTGCATCAAATGGATATGCTTGTAATGGCCAGTAAGTATGAGCTCTGTACGGAGGAAAATATTGTAATACAAAAAAAAAGTTTTGGAAGTAAATATTAAAACACGGTCTTAAACAAACCATTTGCTTTCATCATCTTCATTGGTACACCCGTGCAAAGCCAGGACGGACAGCCAGTTATATCATTTCCTCTTTCCTGGGACTCAGACTACCAATAAATCAATCAATAGCCACTGCTGAAAGTAGGCCTCCTTCAAGTCACGATACAATTGTCTATCCTGGGCTTCCCCATCCAGCCGCTGCCAACACTGCCAACTGTTCTCCTAAGGTCATCAGACCATCAAGTCGCAGGGCGTCCTCAGACTATATATTGTATATTAAATTGTAGTATAAATATCAAGATGTAAAAGACAATTTAACATATTTACTTTCACATTTTATAGGATTATGACTACTCATAACTTTAGCGGTACCACGAATCCCCGATGCGACACCATAGCACCATTTAAACGAGCAAACCTTTCCCTATCTTCTGTCAACTTCTATAATAAAAAAAAATTAAAGAGAAGAACATAGAACCTTTGCAGGTGGTTAATTAGATATGATATGGGTGATACTGAATAAAACTTGATGGCTTAATGATAGGCATTATTTTTAATATTTTGAAGATCGTTTTTCTTGTCTGCGTCAGAGTTTTTTAGGCTACTGGCCACAGCGTCCAAATTTTTACGATTACTCTTTTGCATCGGGTATTAAAACATACCAAAGGATGTAGTTAATAATATTTTTAGTATCCAAGAAAAAAAATGTAAATCACCTAATTCCACGCACGTATGTCTATGTAGTTCTGTTCTCTCTAAGACTCAATTAGGGTAGACCATAAAAAAAATGGGAGTGCCTCCAGACTTTATCCAAATTAAAATCTAAATTAGAATTTAAGATCTTACTTGGCCCTTCTAATGTTACTTGAGATGAGGGTACATTAAATATGTCACGCACTAGTGTAGCTAAGTGTGACATTAATATTATTAACGTAAGCTAGAGGCCACTTACAGCGTCTAAATGAAACACTGTTGTTGTTAATGTTGTTAAAATGTGATAAGTTGTTGAAGGAAATGAGCATCGACAACCTCTAATGTAATTTGAAACTCTAAGCCATTTGGACCATCAGATTATTGCAATTTCAACTTAAAACTGCAGGGTCTCGCTTTTCAAATATTTTTATTGACCTGATTAGGATTTTTGAAGCCTGCTGAGGAGCTATTAATTATGCAGTGGAAGAATTCAATTCCTTGACAAAATTGAACACTTTTGAAATTTAGTGAAATTAAAATACCTTAAAAAATTCGATTGTTTTATAAGCCTTAGCCCACAACCTTCGACTGATTTCAACCGTTGAGCTACCATGACATGAATGCGTAACCACGAGGAACAAAGTCTTTCGCATGACAAAACCACCTGTTACAAAAAACGAAACTCAAAAAGATTTACAAGTATGAAGTACAATAAACAAAAAGATTTCCCCAAATCGTTGCCAAACGTTAAAAAATGTAAACCCCAGGCTGCTGCAAGCGTCCTTCTGAATAATGATGGAACTCGCTATGGGGAATACTAATCTGTAGGCAGTACGACCGAGAGCATAATGCGGAATTTGTAACTGAAACTCTTAGTTTTGTTGTCTTAGAATTGTTATTGTTAATACTATTTTTTTTTTAATTTAATATTTTGCTTTCTCGTTTCTTCATAGTTTTTCCTAAATCGAAAAAAAGGTGTATATCCTATCCTACTTTGGCACGGAGTTAATAGGCTACTTTTTATCCCGGGAAAACGTACGGTTCCGGTGGACTAATTTTAACCCATAGTTTTAATTTAACGGCTCTGAATTAAACTTGGCACGCTTAAAGATTAAAGGTAGCAAATATACTACTTTTTAGACCGGAAAAATTTAATAATTGCAACAAATTTCAAAGTCCTCGCATCGCTGGCAACAGCTAGTCTTAATATAAAAATTATATGTAATTTCTTTATTTGGTGTGCAATGTTTTATTCTATTCTATTCTACCTGTTAGTATTAATGCCAATTCCGTAAATTGACAAGACCGGCGACGCTGAGACTGAACATTTAAATTGCACTAATTCATAGTTATTTAGCAGATCTAATCTCTTCATATTTGGGTTCAAACGGGGTCTGAAAGCACTCGGATTAATCTAAAAGTGAGTTCTGGGCGAGCGCTTAATGCTACCTCATTCATTGTTGGAACTTCGTGTAGGATTTCACAAGCTAAATTCAGGATATTATGGAAAGCACAACTTGTTACGATTTAAGGAGTACTTTATAAGCTTTCTCGTGATAAAGAATTTTTATTCTTAATTCAAATGTTACAAAATGATACGTATGTTGTTTATAAACCTATGTGAAAGTAAATCTATCTGTTTGTTACACTTTTACGCCTAAACTACTAAATAGATAACAATGAAATTTAGTACAATGAATATATATAAGGTCTTAATAAAGGACGTGTGCTATTTTGTATTCTACTGCTAGGTAAAGGTTTTCACCTGCGCGATAAATCGTGTATTTAATCATATAAATAAAATTACTTACACTACCCCAAATGTTTATTAATATTATAAATAAGTACTTGAAAATCAGAGTGTGCTAAATTATAAACTGATTATAAAAATACTATCTCCTAAAAAACTTACTCACTAAGCTGTTGATCGTATTTTTTATTGGTGATAAATTCGTATTGATATTTAGTTTTAAATTTACCATAAATAAATAATTGCCTTTGTAAACTTACACGAACAATAAGAACTTGGCAACGTCTTCATGAAACTTAATCAAATTTGTAAAGGCAATATCAATCATATTAATCAAGTTTTACTGAATCCATAGTCAGTTTATAAGATAAACTGTCTCATAAATTTATTTCAAAACAAACTCAAAGTTTAGTTTGTTACTTCAGTTGACAAAGTTCTTCAAAATTATTTGATTGAATATGAAATACTAATTTGATGAAGACAAGAATTCCCCACGGCCTATGAAATGTTATCGTATTAAAATGTCCGAGATTCGTCTTAGCCAGCAATCTATTAAGTACTTATCAATCAGACTTCCATTCTGGCCACAGCACTGCTCTACTTAAAGCCACCGGGAACATCAGGGATGGAATTGAGCATGTTATTGTAGCTGTGCTTGGTCTTATTGACTTCTCTAATGCTTACCGTTGACCATGATGTCCTTTTATCATTGTTAGCTCACATGTTATCTTCAGACACTCTAGAGTGGTTTGCCTCCTATCTTCGGGATCAACAGACAGTTTATATAGATAGGACTATTCCACAAGCGTGATCTTATCACTGGTATATCTAAAGGAAGTACACTATCTCCATTGCTGTTCCTCTATTTTCATTAACATTAATCTCGACCTCGACTCTTCACACTATTCACATAAAATTTACTATATCTCCATGAGCTGCTTGCAGCTCCAATAGCTTCCTATCTCTTTCAGCGTGTCCTTACAATTATATGTTCTCTTTTTTCTATACTAACCTATTTATCTTTAATTCCTTTTTATTTTTAAATCCATTCGGCTTTTGAATTCACTGCCCGAAAGCATTAAAAAAACTCCCAGTAAATATGCTTTAAAAAAATATGTTACGTCACATTTTCTACTTACTTCCAATATATCGATTTTTTTAGCCCAATGATAGACTAGTAATGACACTGCAAGTCTTTAAATCCATATTTTATACATTTTTTGTACATTTTAATTTGTGCATCAAAGTATTAAATAAATAAAATAAATAAAGATAGGGTAGGTATACTGGAACGAATAAATCTTTGAAGAGTGATATTATTTTGATTTCTAGATAAATAAATAAATTATAAACAAAATCTCGTTTTACTATATTTATTTACTCTTTCACACTATTTTTAAACTCTATCCGTGTAGCATGACAAATTTTAGAGCAATATGTGCATATTAGTGATAAAAGTAAGTAAAAAACATTCATTGAAGTACTAAGAAAACTTGTCCAGTGCTTGTTAAGGCTAAGGCCTAGTAATTAAATTAATATTAATTGCTGACAAGCAAACCCTTATTACTCCCTTGCATCGTACATTTGATTCGCTAGGGAAAAATATGAGTAGGTAGTTTTTAGTACCTGAAATAGAATAAAGAAACAAAATCAGTTTTTCTCTCTTTCTCACTCTTTCTATGTCTCTTGCTATCTCTCTTACTATCTCTCTTTACATCCTTACTTTTACCTGTATTTCTACTTTTTTTATGTCTCTGTCCATCTATTTTGTTTATTTATATCTCTATCCCTCTTTATTTCTAATCGGTTTCTCTTCTCTCTCTTTACTATTTTTCTATTCTTTTTTTTGCAGCTGTATCCTGCTGCTTTAATGTAAAAAGAAAGTAAGTAATTATAACAGCTACCTATTTAACATACCTTGTTAAACGTCTTCATGCTGACCGAAGAATAATTTAGCGACCTTAAAGTACAAGGTTTTTGTGATCTGTAAAAATAAATCATGCTTTGTGTCAGTTGACGTTTTGTCAACAAAATTATACTGAGGCGTTTCGAATTATTGTCACAAAATGTAAGCATATTTTTGTTAAACACTGTTGTTCGGATTATTGTAAATTGTAAAACTCGTTCAAAATTTAAACTCATAGCGAATTCAATATTGTGGATCCAGTTAATCCAACTTTTTGCGAATTCATCATTTTAGTATTCAACATTTTGCAAATTAAACATCGTGAATGTAACATTTTGCAAATTAAATATTGTGATCCAGAAGGGATAGTTTGTCGAAAATGTCATTAACATCTGTGAAGTACAAATGACCATTACACTTGATAGGTCTTTATTCTTTACTAGCTGTTTCCCGCGACTTCGTTCGCGTCAATTTCTGTTATTATGATCGTGACTATTTTTGCAACATTTTTCACTCATGCTTCGCTCCTATTGGTCGCAGCGTGATGTTCTATAGCCTAAAGCCTTCCTTGATAAACTACCGACTATCCGACACAAAAAGATTTTTTCCAATCGGACCAGTACTTCATGAGATTAGCGCGTTCAAACAAACAAACAAACAAACAAACTCTTCAGCTTTATATATCAGTATAGAGTATAGATTCATAAGCTTGTTTTTGCCTATTTCAAGTTAGTACTTATTAATGAGTAAATTAACTGTTATTAACCTCTTTTTTAAACCCCTAAAGAAATGACTAGATAAACAATACATAAACACTACGTATAAAGAGTGCGATAAAAATATTAATATTTTCGTTTCTTACCTCATAATAATGAAGATGATAATATTTTGGTATTTTGAATTACCTTTGTACCACATGTTTTTGGCGGCTGCCAGTGCTACACCCGTGCTCTGAAACAAAAATAAATAGTAATTAAATCTCATTCATCTATACGAGTACTAGCATTTTAACCCTTTTGCTATTAAGTATTTAAATTCGTGCAGTTATTTAAAATTATTTTAGATTTTTCGTTTTACAGACTTCGGAGAATGAGAATGAGAGAAACGATATTTTTCATTAAAAATAAGAAATAATGCGTCGGAAAAAAATGAAAAGGAATATATCAAGCCCTTCTTTATGATACCCCATTAGAACTAGTAGCTTCAATCAGAAATTTTAACAATCTATACACTACTACTCACTGTACACTACTTTACAAATTTCATAGTTCTTGGTCAACGGTACTCCCGTCTTATGAGTTTTGATTCCCTGAGTCTCGAATAAACTGCCATATCTTTTTTGACTTTTGAAGTTAATTTAAAATTTTGATTTTACAAATTCATGGAACCGTAAACCAGAGTATACGGTCCAAAGATATTTCAACTTTAATATTTCTTAGCTCAAAGATATTATTTCAACGCAATCTCAAAATAAATGGTCTTAACAGACACCAAAGTGATTTTGTAAGTGTTTTGTTTTCCTCTTTTAGGGGACGGTACCCTAAAATTTAAATCAAAGTTGACTTAAATGTTACAATTTCATCTTCTAGAGTTTTCTTATTCAACTTTACACCATGTACAGTGGACTGCTTTTCTTTACTTTTACAATATATTTAATTTAAAAATTGCTACTATTTTAACTGATCAGGGTCGTATTTACTTTGACGTAACCGTCTGTACGTAAGTTTAAATTGCATCTTTATTTTTTTTATAAACCATAAACGTTAGAAATCTCATGTTAATACTAACAGATGCACTCAGCAGCTCGCCACAGTAGCACGTGATTAATATGGTCATCATAATGATAATAATCGCAGCGCAATTGTTTACCATATACGCTGCGCCGGTTGAGGTCTAGAAAGTAAATCAAAATTATCACAAAAATCTTTTACAAAAAACATTCATTTGTCAAACACTAAAAACTAAATTCGAAAAATTCAATTCAAATTTAAATATTAATTATAACATAGCTGAACCTAAACGTGAACATATCCCATGAGGCAGAGAATATGTTTCTAGCAGTTTTTATCTGCTGTTTTATTCAGTGTTCGTAGACAAGTGGCTTTCTAATATCGTTTACGCTAGACGAATAGATAACAAATGTATAAAAATGACATTAACAAACCAACGAACGATCGTAAGTTTATGTCATTTTCATACATTTGACATCTATTCGTCTAGCGTAAACGATATTATAAAACCACTTGTCTAAGGGCGCTGTTCCGTTACCACAAGACCTTGTATGTCACACGTGAATTACCCGGTTTACCAAATCCCAGTAATTCCTTATCAGAATCATATTACAGAATGTAAAATTCTGTAATACCACTCTGAGATGACAATAAGTAAAATGGAAAATACTTACTTTGGCAGCGACGGCAAAGAAGCAGATTATAAGAGTAGAAAACAGCAAGTTTATAAATACTATCTTATTGAATACTGAGTTGAACTGTTGAGTCAATCTAAAAAAGAAACAATGTAATAGTACAGATAACGACAGGTCATACTACCCAAAAAGTTAAAGGTCATTGAATTGATTTTCAACTTTAAGTCCAACAAGTAGAAATCAATACCAATTGAGAAAATTTGACGTTTTGTGTGTTTGACGTGCTCTTGCCTGTACTAGTAATAATCGACCACATTACTTCTAGTTCTAGAAAATAGTGTTTCCCGTTGGTTTCAGAAACGAAAATGGTCGAACAGGTTTACGTCAAATGAAAATAGATTCTGATCTATTTTCATTTACATTTTTAAAGTATTCGAAGATAACCATTTTAAATTATACTAACAGTATTACATCCTGGTGCCGTCTGATAAATTCTTCAATGTTGCATTCACTCCACTTGTTATGCTCAAATATTTGTTCTTCATTGTCAAATTCGGCTTTGTTGCTATTAGTAGGCTGAATGTCTATCAAATCCTCTTGAAGCAATGTAAACTGGATGCTAAGATACGTGCTCAAAACAACCAATATCAAATTAGTTCCATAAAACATGTAAACTGTAAGAAACACTGCAAAAAAATGCGGCTGTCTTCATGTCATAACTACTATACTTAGGTAGGTCAAAGCAAGTAGGAATTTATAATATGATATATAACTGAAACCTGTTCGTTTATTAGAAACTTCTCTCATGAGAAGTCTCAAAATCACATACCGGGCAATGGAGAGAGCAAAGCTTATTTGCCTCTGCGTGATATAATCAGAAACAAGGAAGGAAATATGCCGGCGTAGAGAACTCTGTTACCCGTCTATTTCTGGTAAAACTGCATTTATCTTCTCCTATGACATCCATAGTACTGAGCCGGCCTAGATGACAAGCAATTAACATTATGATCATAGAAATAGAACGTGTTTCATTCATATCAAAAACCTTACCATTGTAAAATTGGAAAACATAGACTCCTAAGTACGTTGGCCAGTTATTAATTGAAAATGGGTAAATGCAAACATACGGTAATAACAACCCTGATTCTTGATTCCACAAAAAATTCCTGACGATAGTTTCAACCAGAGGCACCAAAAGATACTGTGACGCAACCACCTCGCCACTTTTGCTCAATACTAAAAAAAAAAAAATTCATAATCAACCCAAACGATGCCTACAGCCGAGCATAGACATAGGTCTTCCCTAAGAATTTCTACAACGACAAAGCCCCTGTATGCGCTAAAGATCGTCATCTGGAGCGAGGTCGCCATTTTAAAACTATTTCCCCTAATAGCTATCGAGTGATATAGCTATGTGTCTCCTCCCGTGGCACTTTAGTTTAGCAATGCTTCCAGCTATTTGCTCATCTTTGATTCATTTGAAATCACCTAAAAGTCTGAAGTAACAAAAGTCTTAGACCAGTACTTATTCCTGGTAATGAGTTATGAAACTGAAACGTGGTCAAATTTAGTAATTTGCAACACGGTGTTGCATGACGGTTCAAGTTTGCGATGCGGGCAAGAAAGAGCGAATTTTGGTATTTTTCTGCCTTAAGGAATCAAAAATGAGAAAATCCATAGGTATATTATAATAACGGACAGTGCTCGAAGAGTCGCCGAAATGAATTTTTACATAGTTTTTAGGGTTCCGTACCCAAAGGGTAAAAACGGGACCCTATTACTAAGACTTCGCTGTCTGTCCGTCTGTCCGTCTGTCCGTCTGTCCATCTGTCCGTCGCTCTGTCACCAGGCTGTATCTCAAGAGCCACGATAGCTAGACCGTTGAATTTTTCACATATTATGTATTCTGTTACCGCAATAACAAGTAATACTAAAAACAAAATAAAATAAATATTTAAGGGGGGCTCTCATACAAAAAACTCGTTTTTTTGGCCTTTTTGGTACGGAACCCTTCGTGCGCGAGTCCGACTCGCACTTGGCCGGTTTATTTTTCTTTTATATTCGAATATATTTTCATACAGTATTACTTTTGAACAGTTTAAGTCTCTTTTGATGGTATTGAATCTGCAATTTAAATAACCAAACACATATCATATTATTAGTCAGAATTAAAATTATCTGAATTGGAATAGGTTTTTATCTATTATTCAGTGAGCCTCGTCATCTGTTAGGGTGCAGCCAGCCGTACAAGAATTTGGGAAATCAGGACAGTCTGTTCTTTGAGTGTGCAAAGAGAAACATATGTCAAGTGTGGCAAGAGCAAGCCTTATTAGCTTCGTTTTGATTTAATTGCAAAAAATACGTTCCTGTCTGCCAAAAATTTAGTTGTTTCAGCGCAGCTTTCTTTTTCATCAATTGTACATTCGTCAGATCTGTGGTCCTCCATATTTTGCCCATATTTTCAATGAGTGCCACCAATTCATTTCTGTTATGCATGATTATTATAAAATTCAATAATTCTGTAAAACGAGAAAAAATGCCGATTACCTTTACTAATATTATGAATGCGAAAGTGAATTTATCTGTCTGTTATGCTTTCGCACCTAAAATAATTAACGAATTTAAATTAAATTTGTGGCCAAGATAGATGAGATTGCGTTTAAAATGTCTGAGCTATGTTTTATACAGTAACATTCATCACCAGCACTTGCCTTTATCATTCCATTTATTTTGGACAAACCTATCAAAGAAGCTTAAATGCTGGCTATTTCAAAAAGGAGCTCTGCCATAATCGCTACGCTTGGAAGGTTAAATTTGGTCCATGGTGGTGGAGATAAAACGTTGATGTCCCTTTTTTCTTTAGCAGTAACATTCTAGCTCATTTAAGAGTGATACTTTTATTTTTTCGCTGGCACAACACCTCACACAGATTGATGATTGATCAAGACTTTTGTCTTTTTTATATTCTGCATAATTTTTACATCTTATTGGGTTTTGCCTACATTTTTGTAAACATTTGTAGTTAGTTTGCAGTAATAATATAGTTAATTTGTAAGTTTTTTCCTAAAAATTACGTTTATATAATCATTGCGGACTTGTTAAAAAGTAAGTAGTTCACACTGTAACATCATCATCATCATCTCAGCCAAACAATGTTTACTGCTTGGCATTAATAGCCTCCCCTATAGATCTCCACAACGATAACACCCCGGTCCCGGCCTTAAGCCAAACTGCAGCAATCCCGACGGCCCCTAAGGCCCCAAATATGGCCCCTATGGCCCCTACTGTGGCCCCTAAGGCCCCCATTGTGGCCCCTAAGGCCACCATTACTGCCCCTCAGGCACCACCAGTAGTCCCTAAGGCCCCTCAGGCACAGCAGGCCCCGGTCACCCTCCGTGACCCGCGATCAAATGCCCCTAAGGCTTCGCCAATTGTCCCGTACGAGCAGGATGCTAAGCTCATATATAATCTCAGCCAAATCAACCCGGCTGAAATTAGATATGTAGCAGCCCAAATCCGTGCGCATCAAAAAGACCCATGCGCAATGCTTTGTCTTTTAGATAAGCACGCCGACCTCCTCCAAAAAGTTAGAAACATTTCCTCACCATGAATAATACACCCTCTAGAACGAAACCCCGGTCCCTTGCCATCGCATTTTTTAATGCCTTTGGTCTTCAAAAACAAAAGGTAGAGATATCACTCTTCCTTATGAAGCACCAAGTCGACATCTTTTTGGTACAAGAAACCTTATTAAAACCCTCCATCCTCCCTCCTAGTGCTATGATTGCCAACTATAACGTAGTTCGCAACGATAGGCCCACTAGAGGTGGCGGCACTCTAATTTATTACAAACGCTCCTTGCATTGCGTTCCCCTCGACCCTCCCACGCTCACAAACGTTGAAGCTTCTGTCTGTCGGCTAGCCATGACCGGCCATCAACCAGTCATAATAGCTTCCATTTATCAACCTGGCGACAAGACTCCCTTAAGGAGCGACTATGAGGCTCTTTTTGCTATGGGACCCTCCGTCATTCTCGGCGGAGATTTCAATAGCAAAAATACTCAGTGGAACTTTTTAACAACCTCCAGCAATGGTAGAGAGTTAGCAGATCTCGCTGAAGTCCTCAATTTTGACATCATCGCCCCCCTTTCTCCGACCCACTATCCTTTTAACGTAAACCACAGACCCGATATCTTGGACATGGCGGTTCTAAAGAATGTAGGCCTGCGCCTTCGTTCAATAGAAGTCCACCATGACCTAGATTCTGACCATCGCCCAGTTGTCCTCCAATTAGGTCCCTCTGACCAACAGATATCCATGAAATCAATACTGGACTGGCACAGGCTCGAGAGCAATCTCGGACCTAGTCCCGATTCAGTATTGAACTCAATCCCAGACAGGTTAGGATCGCCTCACGAGACTAACCAAGCGATCGATGCCCTCACTAGCCACATCACGACCGCTATTAGCGATTCGTCTAGGCAAGTTCCAGATATGCCTAGGCATAGATTGAACTTGCCGGATGACGTGAGAGAGCTGTTAAGGGCAAAGAGAGCTGCGACCAGAGCTTATGACTCCTATCCCACCGAATATAACCGAACCCTTCTACGCACTTTACGGACATCTGTAAAGGAACGTATTAAGGCTCTTCGGGAAAGTCAGTGGGATAGCCTACTTGAAACGATCTCACCATCTCACCAAGCCTATTGGAAGTTGGCGAGATCCTTCAAGTCAGATATAGTCACATCTATGCCTCCTCTATCTAGACCCGACAACTCCGTCGTATTCGACGACGAAGAGAAAGCCGAATGTCTGGCCGACAGCCTAGAGGCCCAGTGCTCTCCTAGCACGCTTCCTATAGACGCTGCCCGCCTTAGTATGGTGGACAGCGAAGTCGAACGTCTCTCGGCCCTCCCTCCAACCTGATCCCTTGCACCCACCACCGCCGATGAGGTGCAAACCATCATCAAAGGTTTCCGTCCAAACAAGGCTCCCGGTCCGGACCGGATCTCCAACAGAGTCTTACGAGTCCTCCCCGCCCAACTGATTTGCCTATTGGTTGCAATCTTCAATAGTGCCATGGCAAACTGCATCTTTCCAACCGCGTGGAAAGAAGCAGACGTCATAGGTATCCCTAAGCCCGGCAAGGACCGCTCCAAGCCCGCCAACTACAGGCCCATCAGTCTCCTCAAGACTATGGGCAAATTATACGAGCGTGTTCTCGTCTCCCGCCTAAGAGATTACATTTTCTCGAACAATCTCTTAATCAACGAACAGTTTGGCTTCAGAGCCTCCCACTCTTGTGTCGAACAGGTGCACCGCCTAACGGAGCACATTCTCGACGGCCTCAACAGATCCAAACCGATGGTAACCGGTGCACTCTTCTTCGATGTAGCGAAAGTCTGGCACAACGGCTTGATCTACAAGCTGTACCAACTCAAAGTGCCCGACAGTCTCGTGCTCATCCTTCGAGACTTTCTGTCAAATCGTACCTTTCGCTACCGCGTAGAGGGGTCCTATTCATCTCCCCGCCCCATCAGGGCTGGAGTCCCTCAGGGCTCCGTGCTATCCCCTCTTCTCTTTTCAATTTTCATTAACGACATTCCCAGGTCACCGCAAGTAGAGGTAGCTCTATTTGCGGACGGCACAGCCCTCTATCACTCTGGCTACCATGCCGGTTACATCATTAAGGCACTACAACGTGCAGCCCAATCCCTAGGTGACTGGTTTAGGATGTGGCGAATAGAGGTAAACCCCGAGAAAAGTGCAGCAGTGTACTTTACTCGAGGTTTCTTCGCTTCAAAACATCCTAAACGATGTCTCACACCTATCACCCTATACGACCGTCCGATCCCTTGGGAGAAGACAGTCAAATACCTAGGTGTCACCTTAGACCGTAGAATGAGCTTTAAACCTCACATAAAACGCGTCCGTCAGACTGCAGCCTTTTACTTTTCAAGGCTCTACTACTATATCGGCAGGAAGAGTAAAATGTCACTTAGAAATAAGTTGACAATTTACAAAGCCTGTATTCGACCCGTGATGACTTACGCTAGTCCAGTGTTCGCTCATGCCAGCCCCTCAGAACTAGAAAGACTCCAAATCCTCCAAAACAAATTCTTACGCTCTGCCTCGGACGCCCCGTGGTATGTGCGTAACGATAATTTGCATCGCGACCTTAACATTCCGTCGATTGCCAGCTTTATGAAAGAAGCGTCTCAACACTTCTTTGATAAAGCCGTCAATCATACGAATCCTCTCATAGTCAAAGCCGCCACCTACTTGTGCCAAAAAGATGTCGAAGCCCGTTTCCGCCGACCGAGGAACGTTCTCGAAGATCCCGATGACGAAATCACATCGTTCGTAAAACAATTCACCACTCACAACAGTACACACCCGACAAGCACTAGATCGAATCAGCGCACTCGCCGGCGAGTGCGAGGACCCTTGCATCATTTTGGCAGGTACAGACATGTACCTGGCCGCTTCTCACCAGTCCGCCCTTCGGACGACGGCCCAAGCCGAGGTCCGAGCCTACAGAGGCGCCCTTGAGGCCTAGTCTGCCCCCCTCGATCGGGCCCACTAGAACGGGGCTCGCGTAGAACGGTCTGTATGCACAGACCAGTCTGTGTTGCAGCGCCGAGCTACGCGATGCAACCACTAGTCGGGTTGACCTCTTGGCCGGGTGCCTTTAGCACCCGACACGGTCCGATCGCGCCGCTAGTACGGGGCCCCTGCGCGGGCGAGCCCTAGGCTTCGCTACGCGAAGCCTAGGACTCGCCTCGCGCTCGAGGTACCCGCTAGCAGGCCGCTTTTGGGCTGAGTGCCTTCCGCACTCGCCTAAAACCCGCCCGGTGAAGCTGTAACGACCTTCTGCCACAGCATAGGTCCTTTCAAAAAAAAAAAAAAACCACAACGATAAGTCCCGTGCCACCCGCATCCAATGGCTTCCCGCAATCTTTATTTCTAACTTCATCAAAAAATAAATATAAATAAAATGCAAAAAACAAACCTTTCGTCGTAACAAACCAGATAGGGATCATGTCAGCATTCTCAAACGGGTCTATGCCTTCCGTAAACAATTTCACAATGTAAAGTGTCATAGATATGTAGTGAAAAACAAATAGCGGTATAAGGTACAAAAAACGCCAATATTTCACACGATATTCAGCGTTAGCGTCAAAAAAAATTAAATTGCAAGCCTGGAAGTACTTCAGACTAGGTAGTAAATGTTTTACAAATTCCGTAGGGTATACGTTTAAGCGATCCATTTTATACGAAACACTTAAACCAATCCCACAACTTTCAAAACATGTGTTAGAAATTGAATTGATCTAAAACACAAATATACACGTAATTGATTGATTGACGCCCCCTTTCAGAAATGATCTAAAATTCTCCAACAAGCTACGTAATAACAAAGCCATTTCTATTTCAAACGAATTTTTAACAACACTAAAGTTAACGTATTATTTTGCTACAAGCAAAAGAAAAATACTTAGAAGCATACTCTAACGATGTTATTGGTTCATAATCGTCATAATCAACGGCCTGTAGCAGTCAAGGTGCTGGACTAATTCCATCCCTAATATTATACCCTGTCTTTTGCTGGTAACTCGTTTAGTTAATTTGTTGTAAAACATGAAGTCCTTGTTTTACTCTTAGTTTAGAATCTGAGGTCAAAACAGATGTACAGACAACAGCACGTCAACCTACCACAAAACGTCAAATTTTCTCAATTGATATTGATCTCTACTTGTTGGACTTAAAGTTGAAAATCAATTCAATGACTTTTGACTTTTTGGATAGGTTGACCTGCCGTTGTGTGCACAAAAGAATCAAAATAATGAATTCTTGAAACTACTTCGGCGATTTTATCCTTTGTTCTCTGAGGCAATAGAGAAAACAGTGATTTCACATTCAACGTAGTCAGCTTGTTATAAAACAACCTTCATAAATTTTGTATGATGAAAGTCTTTCATTATGATAAAGTGATTGTCGAGCTATTAAATGTGAGGAGCTTTTGTAAAGACACCTATTACAAAACGTTATAGATTGTAAGGTTATTTCGTGAATTTCGTTCATTTAAAAGAGAAACCAAAAATATGATGCCGTGAGGAACTAAAATATAGTATATATTTAATATTTACAAATACAATCATTACCTTGCCGTAACTCAGTCTAGCACTAGCACGGGAGGTAAAGGATTTGTTAATGATTTAGTACCCACGTATTTTTATGAAACATATTATTTGGTTGAACTGTATTACCGATGAGTACAAAATGTATTTTGTTATGCAGAATAAATAAATGATTTTGATTTTGATTTTGATTTTTTTTTATATACTCGTATAATACAACAATAGCTACAAATTGGTAAGATTTTTTTTCATATGATGAGTGCACTTGATTGTACCTTGCCATTACCAGATGACGAAACGGTGAAGGTTTTAAGGTGAGAGGTTGTGTTTCTGCACACACAAAAGAATGTTCCCATCAACGGCTTGATCGATTGACATGCAAATTTCTGCAGTAGATTCGTAATTTAGCGCCGATGGTTCATAAACCTTATATTATTATTCCACCAGGGGGCACTGTAGTTACCATTTTTCCTTAAAACGGTTTGCCCGATTTAGATGCAATTTTCTGTATTGGGTTTAGTTTATTTGTAATGGTTCTTAGTTGGATGTAATGGATGGTATAACCCCACAAAAGGGCGCTGCAGTAAACATTTTCCAATTTATGTCTATATCTTCCAATTTATGTCTGTGTTTGATGCGGCTTTCAGTAATGAGGTTGTTGAGGGGGTTTCCGATAAAATTAAGAACAAAACCGTCCTTAAAAATTGGTAAGTTAAAGTTATGCTAATGCGACTAGTCAGCGTCAGCATTCATAACACTCTTCTTATCATAATACCTGCAAAAAACCTTTATGTTGTGTGTCATTCTAAAGTGTAATGGTGAAAAAGATTATGCAACTGAAAGAGCTGGATAAGCGTATCCCGCCTTAAATTTGTTACGTGCAAAGAGGATTTATATGCATAAACATATTAATTATACCTACATGGTTTTGTTTTATTGCATGATTATTTTGAATGGAGGATTCGGTGTCAGAGTTATTCAAGCCGAAAATTTCAGGACTCTGACGCGGGTTTTTAAATTTCCATGTTGCTATTATACAAAAGTGGACTATCATTTTCTAATGACTTCCAAAAAACGACTTAACAAGCCCAGTGTAGGAACATATTATTTCTTAAACGTACTAACCGGAAACCGGCTCTTTCGTAATACCTGACCACCACTTCACCAGCCGCAAACGAGTAATCATCAATAAAACTAATTGTCGTCGGTCATTTAAACTTTTTTAGCTTTTAAGTCTATGACAATAAGTAAATATTTAGAAATCATGTATTAATAACATGGAACGTTCATATTGACCATATTAAGAAAAAAAAATCCGCATTGATGGCTTCTTTACGCCCCATAGTACGATGCATACCCCGCAAATCAAGATACAATATATATAACTCACTTGTAAAATCCCACCTAATATACCTTGTTGAAATCTGGGGTAGTGCTTCAAAAACAAAAATATCCGAACTCCAAGTCTTACAAAATAAAATCATTAAATTATTATTTCATTATCCGTACCTCACATCCACTTCCAAGATTTATAACGAAACACAAATTATGAACATTAAACAATTATTTATGTATTATACCTGCCTGCTCATACGCAAAGTATTGAATAAAACCATCCATACGTCGCTCACTCTGATGACGCGGTCAGAACAGGTTCCGAAGCGCACGCGCCGTCGCGCTAGCTATTTGGTTCTACCCAAGACACGCACAAATTACGGCAAGCGAATGCTTAACTTTGAGGGAGCACAGTTGTTTAATAAACTACCCGAATCAATAAAAAGCATTGACTCCCTTAATATTTTTAAAAAGAAACTTGCCCTACACATTCATGACGTTGTGGAATGAGCCTTACTTATTAAATTTTATGTTTAAAACTAATATTTATAAATTAAGAAATTTTGTTTGTTATGAAACTATATTATACTTATTTATTTTTTATTGCCAATCAGATGGTATAATTTACTAAAGCCAATGCTTATTATAAAACATATCGGTGCGAACGATTCAAATGTAAATCATACTCAGTTTATTTTTGTTCTCAAGTAAGTGACAATACTCGTATGTTTTTATTGAGAAATAAAGAATCTTTAAATCGGTTGTAAAAGTAGCGGTGCAACAATTATTATGTACCTACAGTAAGGTTTGTAAGAGCTTGTTGCGCTTAGGGTAACCGTGGCTCAGATTTGTTCCTGGAATAAAATAATGTTTACTTTAATTTTTTTCAAGCTCTCTAAATTCTAATATACTTGTCAAAATACGTAATATCGTAAGGCGTATATTCAGCAGTGGGCTTTATTTGGTAAATGATAATGATGATTCATAAAAGAACTTATCCACGTATGGTCTTAGCACATTAAAAGCCATTATTTAGGGTATCATAGAAGTAAACAAATGGAAAAAAAACGGGCAGCAGAGTTTTCGGTCGACTATTGGCCAAACTGCGATAGGCAACCAACCTGCCAAGAGTGGCGATTATGACGAAATCCTCCTCCTGGAGAGGCCTATGCCCAGCAGTGGACTATTATAGGCTGTTGATGATTATTCACGTTAATTAAAAAGCTATGAGCAAAAAGAGTATGACAAAAAAAAATATAGAAGCGGCAAAGGTGCCACAAATATCCCAAGCTCAGATAACATGGCAGGTAGTTAGATGTCATTTTAAACTAGCTGAAAATTTAATTACAAAATTTAAAGACACGATTCAAAAATATTAAAAAAAAACTTGCTTTATAAAAAATTTATCGAAGAAAACCGTGAATTACGTCGGCCATTTTAACTCGGTGCTTGATTGCACACTCCATGTAATACTATGGACCTGTAGTGCAGTAGCGGCCTTAGTAGAGGTTAGAAACGCTGTCATTCGCCATTTGTATGAGAACCGATGTCACCGCTTGCGGGCGCAAGCACTATACATAAACGAATGCCAATCAAGCGCCCACTTACAAGCATTTGCTCATAACCTCTTTGGCACGCCTGCCCCGCCTACATCGCCTTTCTTACCTTTTTCCACGTTCTGTGAGGTTACCCTAGCTGCGACCCTTATCGCGGGGCCATGGTGCACTTGACAGCTATCACGGAGGACGTAAATAACGTTACGTTTACCAACGTTAGGTATAGTTTATCTTTCGTAACTGCAGATATTGTAGCGTCAGCAACTTCTTTAAATTCCTACATACCACATTACTCGACAGTTTTTCCTCCACCCATAAGATGTTTGTGAAGAAGAATAATCTTTATTATATGAAAAGTACAAGTGAATATCTGACTGATATAATTTTTTTCGCGTTTATATTTCTTTTAAAGGTGTAAAAATAGTTTGATACCCTTGAAATGACATAATAATATAATGATTTCAAATTAAGTAACAAGACTCAGAAACAACGAAGTTTAGACGACAGCTAATCAGGCTATACATCTTAACATCTTTGAAAAAGGTGCGAGTTTGCAACAAAAAAAAATTAAATGATGAGGCACTGATTTAATGCCATCTTGTGATACCTTTGCGAAAAAAATTCAGTGCCGTACAAATTCTTGTTTACGCTTTTGATGGGTCAAATTGAGTAATTTTTTTACTAAAACTAACAAATCATCAAGTATTTGACGACCATTTGGATCAGCGGTAGTTAACGCTGCTTCTGAGCCATGGGTCGCGGGTTCGATCCCCGCACAGTACAAATATTTGTGTGCATGAACATGTCTGTTTGTACTGGTCTGGGTGTTTTCTATGTATTATAAGTATGTATTTACAAAAAAAAAAAAAAAAAGGATATAAGTAAGATTATCGGTTGTCTAGTACCCCATACGACAGGGTACTTAATAGTACCTTAATTTGGGACTAGATGGCTCTGTGTGGCCCAGTGAGGCATGTCTTAAAAATATTTATATATTTAAAATATTTATATACAAAAAAAATGTAATTAAAACACAAAAAAACCGAAAACCAACTGCAAGACTTGATTCTTTGGCTATTCGTAATATTATGCCTACATACTTTTACAGAGCTCTTAGTGGGCGAGTCTGACTTGCACTTGTCCATATTTTTTTGAATTGAAGGAAAATTTAACGTTAAGTTAGTTATTTCTTACAGGTTGTTCTATTTTATTCAGTATAAGAAGTGTTATGCCAAAATTTTTATACAAGAAAACCTGCCGTAAGTCAACTTTTACCCTTCTGACTTTTACAATAAATAACTGTGGGGTCCAAATGCAATATTACCCACAGGACAAAGGCAGTTTTTGAGCAGTACAAAGGTGCAGGTGTACAAAGGTAAAAGAGACAAAGAAAGAACGAAATATAGCAGGGGAAAAATATAAGGAAGGTAAAAGTATATTACACCACTTCCTATCTCCAACACAATTCAAACATTCGCTAGCATAAGAAGTCAGGCTCAGGTAAAACACTTACTTGCAGCGGCTTCGTTATCAATATTATATGTATTAGATATCTTTGAATAGTCTCCGATGGGTAGCCACCTTTCCTTTTCTTTTCAAAATGCAATAAAGTATGGATGGTGTCCTTTCTTTTGAGAGATAGCACAAGTTTTAATTCAATTGCATGCAGAAGTTTTATGATTAAAACTAAGACAATTGCAGCAACTGTTATTATAACGATCATTAGGATTTTTTTCTAAGAATACAGGACAGCGGTAAAACTGTTTGTGTCCCGTCATCGAACATAAGGGACAAGTAGTACTATTATTATAAGAAGTGGCAAAATATTTTATGTATTTAGTGTTATTTACCTTTGGCAATGATTTTTTATTAAAATTGTTACTTTTACTAGCGGAAAAAGTCATCGATGATGACCCCGACCTTTTATTAACTTTAACTTGCTCCTTAATAAATTTAATTAAAGATCCATAAGTCGGCAGTTTTTCTGACCGTCGGTCAATCTTTTGTAAAGCTAAAAATAAAAATACGAATTCTTTTTATCAGCAATATTTAATCTGTCAAAAGAGCAAACTAAAGCAGAAAACTTATCTAAGAATAAGTTTAAACCATCAGCAGAGGCTGAGGTAAGCGGTTTCATGTTTATTATTTGTTTTAGGTGTGTTGTGCCAAGTGTGCGAATGTCTTGACATTTATCAACTAAAGTAGAATAAATCAAATCATATTTATCAGCAGTCGCCGATATGTCAGCAATACATGTGAGAGCGGAATTACACAAAACACCCTTTAAATAATCCTTATCAGAAAATTACTTAAATTTGTGTTTTGATGGACAACATGTTATAGGCCAAATGCGATATTACCCACAGAATAAAGGCAGCTTTTGAGCAGTACAAAGGTGCAGGTGTACAAAGGTAATAGAGACAAAGAAAGAACGAAATATAGCAGGGGAAAAATATAAGGAAGGTGAAAGTACATTAGACCACTTCATATCTCCAACACAATTCAAACATTCGCTAACATAAGAAGTCAGGTAAAGCACTTACTTGCAGCGGCTTCGGTATCGATATTAATGTATTACATATCTTTGAATCGTCTCCGACGTGTGGCACCCATTCCTTTATTTAGTATTGTTCTATGGGTTTTTGTTTAACAGATATAATCTTGAAATGCAGCTCTTATGTATTCCTGGACTTAGTATACAATATGTTTCAAATTTATTAAAGATATAAAAACACAACGGGAACAGCAGACAGTGATAGCGGGGCGACAATTTGTAATGTGCGTAACTTGCGTTCATTTGTTTTTTCACCAGATTCGAATTTTGAAATGCGCGCGTTTGGTGCTTTCTTATTCGAATGGTCGCGTCAATTTAAAAAAGTGAAAAGAGGTTGGAAGTGGTCTGAGCAATAACTTTTTATCGTAGGCTCCCGATATTTCTTATCGATTAGTCATATAACTTTATTTAATCACTAACGAACCCTATGCTTATCCTGCAGTTTTATTACTCTGCTGGCTATACAACATTGTTTGCATACTAAACACTCAGATAAGCATTGTGTTATTAAATCAAATCAGGTAACAATGTCTACTTGAAGAAACAAAACGTAATTGCTAAGCTCTGTAGTGCAAAACAATATTGTACATAATATGTATATCTAGCACAAAAATTTAGTTTGTAAAAACAATTTTGTGTCTAAAAATAAATTTAAACCTGTATCATCTTGAACCACTATAAAATTATTTTTAATAATGCAGCGTTTGATTTTTGTCAAGTTGTATTATTTTACACTGGGAAATAGTGCACTAATTTATTAATTTGAGACCTAGAAAAAATAAAAATAAATATTAATTCGTGCTTTAAAATCCTTTGATTGCACTTGTGCAGTTTTATCATTATTAACCAAAAGTATAACCCTGGTTTGAGCCAAAAGAATGTACAAAATGGTACAACTCCACAACGCGAGGCTGTGTTCCTAGACCGAATTGGCGCAGGGGATATTACTGAAGTGGTGGTTATTGACGCACAGACTATTTGACGAGGTGCCCATAAGTGACTTAGCTCATGATGTGTGTATTAAATGTACCAATTTACATCACGTTTATAAAAATGTTTTTTATTCAATCAAGAAGAATATTATTGCACATGAAATATTCAGTGTTGTATGTTGTGTCAAATTACTCAAAGCGTTTAAATTGTGAATTTATTCGAAAAAATCCTATAGTTTTGGATAAACCGAGAGGTTACAATTTCAAATTTAGTGCCGCGCTGATTAAATATTTTTTTGTTTTGTATTGACAGTTTACAATGAAAATGTATATTTGTGCAGCAATTTTCAGAACGAACTTGATGACAAGACTAAAATGAACAGTTCTTATAAGTCCGTGGAGATTCATCTTATCAAATTATTAATAGCGTTTGTGGTGCATTAGGCCTATTAGCAATATTGTATTTCTAAATGTCGTTTAAAACCTGATTACTATTAACTTTTGTTATCGTTTACCATTACTTACCGTTTATCAGCACCTCTAATTACCGGTTGCCATTACCTTTAACTTGACATAACATAAAACCATTCTGTTTTGATTTTCACGTGCTACAAACGTCAAATATTATGACTGAGTTAGGTATAGCTTCATGTGGGCTTAAAATTTCACTATTATGGTTACCTATATTTGTTGTAAGATGAGTGTCTGGAAATTTTAATGTCTCTTCACCTTTTTCTATGAATACGTATTTAGGTTGGTATACATACAGGATGATATTTTAACCACCTTCTAAATTTTAATACAACAATCTACGAGACAAGAATCAAATTGACGTTTTTTTTTCTTTTGGTTTACGCCAGTAAAAAAATGTCAAGGAAAATGTCCGCCAGTAAAATTTTTGATACTGCCTCCTCAGAACATTTTTTTTACGCGCTTCGCATCTAATTTATTCATTAGGATACTATTTATAAATTTTGATTTGAAAAAACAAATTGGGTGACCATTTCCGTGCCTGGCGTGAAAAAGTTGATAAGTCCAAAATGGTGATTTTACAGGGCAGCAGTTTTAAAGTTTGACGTCTGCTGCTAAATCAGTGTATTTAATGTGTTAATGCCATTACCTTTAATTATGGGTATTTTTTATCAATCTTTCGAACGGTATCAGTAGAATTACTAAATTCATTTTATTTTTTGATATATAAGACTTATCAATTTGTGCACCGATGACATGTCAACTTATTCACCGTCATATTAGGGGTATTTGTTAAGCAAAAACAATTAAATTGATTAAAAGCTTTATCAATTTATTATTCAAAAACAAATACAATTTTAAATATAATCTTTTCCGGTAAAAATATAAGTTTTTTTACTGTAGTTTCATTTTTAAGCCGTTCAGTTCATCATTTAGGTTTATATATCCTGAAATGTCTCATCCATTAATCAAGGATATACAATAGAACCTTCTTTTTTATCTTCGCTAATTAATTGATGTTTAAATTTGATTTAAGCTACAAGAATCCAAGCCGGACTTTCATAGTTTCTTGAATTTAATTGATTTTAATCAAGAATTGCTATCCAAGGTTTATAAAACTGAATAGTTTCATTTATTTTATTTTTTATTCATTTTTTCTTGCAAATTTAAAAGCGCTTCTATAATCGAACTTAATGCTACATGGCAATCTCTGACAATCGACCATAGAGCTAGTGTAACCTTTTGATAGGTTGCCAAATAAAATTTTCATCTGACACATTGTTTTTTCTTTAGATATTCTTAACGGCCCTTTTTGGTTTTGATTTTGATAAATCCAAATAACCTTCCAAGGTCATGCATGAGTACATTCTTAGAAAGAAAGAAAGAAAGAAAGAAAGAAAGAATTATTTATTTTGACACAGATAATACAAGAACGAAACACAGCACATTGTTTAAAAACTAAGCTTAAATAAAGGTGTCAAAAAAGGTCCCCACTCAGCATTAGTCATGACAGGCGTGGCCATCAGGACGCTGATTTTCAGCGGGCATATTTTTTTTTCATTTCAGCATTTTTTTTTTTCTTAGAACTTTTCATGCAAATAAATTCCTTGAATAAACAATGAATAAACGGTTTCATCAATGTTTTTGTTATGTAACTCCAACCTTAATGTTTCGAGACGGTTTTTTAAGCAAATTAATTGCTGGTGTACATAGAAAATAAAATTCCTTTACTAAACTTTTTTGACTGTCTAAGTTGGGCCTCGATGTGGTTGTGGGTTCAAGCCCCAACCAAGTTTGTGTAAAAGAATTTATTCAAGGCTTTTTACGCTGTGAGCCAACGGCGTTTCATCAATGTTTTTGTTATGTAACTCCAACCTAAATGTTTCGAGACGGTTTTTTAAGCAAATTAATTGCAGCTGGTGTACAAAGAAAATACAATTCCTTTACTAAACTTTTTTCGACTTGCTTAGGTGGGACTCGATGTGGTTGTGGGTTCAAGCCTTAACCAAGTTTGTGTCGAAGAATTTATTCAAGGCTTTTTACGCTGTGAGCCAACAGTGTTTCATTAATGTTTTGTTATGTAACTCCAACATAAATGTTTCGAGACGGTTTTTTAAGCAAATTTAATACTGGTGTTCATATGAAATAAAATTCCTTTACTAAACTTTTTTTGACTGTCTTAGTTGGGACTCGATGTGGTTGTGGGTTCAAGCCCCAACCAAGATTGTGTCGACGAATTTATTCAAGGCTTTTTACGCTGTGAGCCAACGGTGTTTCATCAATGTCTTTGTTAAGTAACTCCAACCTTAATGTTTTGAGAAGGTTTTTTAAGCAAATTAATTGCTGCTTTACATAGAAAATACAATTCCTTTATTAATTTTTTTTTGATTGTCTTATGTGGGACTTGATGGGATTCAAGTCCCACTTAAGGCAAATGACTTTATTTTATTTTAGGGAAAAGTATTTTGTGTTCAGTCGTTTCAGTGTTTTTTCTATAAGATTCCTGTTGCGTGATCGCAACACCATGGCAACAAAGTTCTTGAATAATTTTTCTAAGCTTTACCTATTTCGAATGAAGAATAATTACGTATATTTAACCGTTTCTTCGGTATTGATTTGTGTGTAATAGTTTTCGGATGTTAAATACCTTTATACAGCTACTTTACGAGACATAGCCGATTAAAATTTTAATTAGCTTCATAATACACATTTAGAATAAATAATAATATTATTCTTTTACATAAATACGTTTAACTTGAATTAATTTTATCTTAACTAAGTATCCACCATTAATATAACATCAATAATATTATTAGGTATTTCTTCTTGTTAATAAGTACCTATTTAATACTAAAAAGTTTTTTTAGTAGGTAATTATGCTTAAAATGTTAAATTTAATTCATACAGACAAATTTTAATCTTAATTCATAGTCACTTTTAAATCTTAATCACTGGATCAATTTTGAACAAATACACATATTATATTTAAATTGCCAGGCTTGAAGCGGAAATAACTTGACAACTTAACATATCAAGCTTTGAGTTAACATTTAATAGGGTCCTATTGTGATAACTCATTTTGTCTAATATTTTTAACGGGTTCAGAACGGGCAAAATGCAATAAGTTCAGATGTCAACTTTTATTTATTTGTCTCGTATCGTTTTTGATTGGATATGTCGTTTTATATCAAAAAGTTTGCATAAAGTTGAGATGTTCAAAAACGCACATGCATTTTTTTTTACTTTTTGACATATTAGGATTTTGATTTTTTTTCACCAGAAGGGTCCTAAGCATAGGAAGCAAATAGATTGATAAAAAAAATTTCATGCATCTCGACTTATCAATGTTTTCACGCCAGGCACGGATTTTATCTACATTTTTTACTTCATGGTCAGAGTGTCGCAAAGGGTGCGCTAAACCTAACCTAAACCTAACCTATTTCCAGCGCAATCGTTTCTGTCTCTAAAAGTTTAGGACTTGGACCTTAGAGTTAAAGGGCGGGGGAGGGTGAGGGGGCAGGGGGGAAAACCCCCCAGTAAAGTCAGGAACGCGCGCGGTAAAAAAAGTATTATAATATGAGTATTTTAATATTTTAATATATTTTGAGGTTAAGAATCATTAATCTTTTTTTTTTGTATTTTTGAGGCGCTCGGCGGCCGCTGCCGCGGCACGTGCGCTACGCTCTCTTGCCTTCACGCCTTTGTATGGTCACTGTTCTAACCTAACCTAACCTACACTTTTCCAAACCTACTGGACTTTGTAACCAATTAAATATCATTAAATGTTTCTTTTTCGATAATAGTGTAAGCACCATACATAAAACCCGTTTCATTTGACATAATATGTGAAAAAAATGCAAATCTTTTGTCAATAAGCTGACTTTGATACATTTAGTGACAGAAACGATTGCGTTGGAAATAGGTTAGGTTAGGTTTAGGTTAGGTTATGTCCTGCGCACCATTTCGTACACTCCAACCAAAAATTCTGATTATACAGAGATCATCTTCCGGCGGTCGCTATTCTAAAACTTTTTTAACCCAGCGGCCATCGATTAATACTATGTATCCAACCTGCTGCTACTTCAGGTCCACAACTATTCGAACGATGTCAGTTATCTTAGCTATGTAACGGATTTCCTCATTTCTGATTCTATCACGTAGGAAAATACAAAACATGTATTTCTTCATCGCCCTCTGTGCAAACGTAAGCCTTATTATTAGCGATCACTTTTCAGTTCTTGTCGCATTGGTGACTTTCGCCTTGAGATATTGAGGTAATTTGAAGGCGGAAATTTTTCGTAGCTTTCCAAACGCTACCCGAAAAAGTTGGATTAGACGAAAAGTATCTTTGGTTTTCTAGCCAATGATGACGGCTAACAGATCCCTCTGCGGTGGTAGGCGTTTTAAGAGGCCGCCTGGATGCTACCATGCACCTGGTGATGCGCCTGGATGCACCCTTCTACCGGAGTCCAGCGCCAAACAGTTGTTCTGTGTTCCGCTGGTGTGTGGGAGAACCAGTTCCTCTTGGTAAGCTCGCTCCATCTTGGGCTTCTTCTTAACCGTATAGTTAAGTATGTTTTCAAAAGCAAGCCCATTATTTATTTTAAAAAAATACTCGAACGGGTGCGACATGATGAGTGAGTATTGAACATGATTGTCGTCTTTTCCATATTCATCCTAAGTTCACTCTTCAAGTACTAATTATTTAGATCTAGTATTTTTTTTCAGGTCGTTCAAGGTGTGTCAGGTACTGGCAAACTTGATGTCAAATTATTTCCATTCCAGAAGTTATAAATATTCTTAAAGCGGCAGAACTTTGTTGAATGTTTCAATTTTTTATCTTAAATAATCATTTTTTATTTCTTCTGTCTTTTCTTTTTCTTAATATTTATTTAGTATAGTCTGTGTCCAAATCACAAACATGCTGATTAATCTGCTTTCTAGTGTTTACGAACTTTGGTAAAATCCTAGTTTAAAGTGAACTAGTAAATATTTATGACCTGGAACTGCAATACATGATTTTTTGTGAGACTGTTCTTCGACTGCAATGTAGCTGGATCAAACAATGCGCGAGGTTAATAAAAACATTTCGGTCAATTACCCATTATGAAATACTATAATTTAAACAAAAAATAAAAGACAAGCGTAGTTAAGAACATTTTACATAGAATTAATCCAATGTGAACACAAACAATGCTGCGTTCTGGCATCTTTTGCATAATTTTTGCATTCGTTTTAATTAAATCTCCACCAAAGGGAATATTCAGCGCTCTTTTATTCTGTTGCAGCGCAGCGATGTGTTGCCAGTAAAAAATAAATGATTCTATTAAACTGTTTCAAAGAGAAAATGTTTTTTTTTTTTCTTATAAGAAAATTACCACAGGTGGTGGTACTGCTCGCCCACTGTTTTTTTAGGTATTCTCGTTAGTTGTTAAAACTATTTTAAAAGCTAGTAAATTATCCCGTACTTAGGGTTACTTATGTCGCAAGTGTTTGTGAAGTAAGAAAATTATATGTATATATTTAAAAACACTAGGACTTTAAACTGATTTAAACTTTCATGGTCACTATCCTCGTGATATCACGGAAGAACTGTTATATCTGCGGGTGGGTAGTTGGATGGGTCATAACGCTTGCAACAGTGCCGAAATATCAGAAACTCATAATAAATATCGTTTTATTTAAAAACCAATTCTATATATTCCAGCACTTTACAGTTTCGCGAATGCCTCTAAAACTTTTAGTGAAAAATATATCTTGATCAAACTATATCTTCAGTACCTACATTGAATGATATTTCAGCAATATGATTGCAATTACAATATCAGTATCTAAACTTGAAAAATTTTCTCTTAGGCGGTACTCGAATCCGCATTTTCTCGCATGCCGGGCGCGGCGCTTTACCATTTAGTCACCGAGACACTATGTCATAGGCGTAAATTTTTCATGCATTTTCTTATCGCTGTAAGCCAGCGTTGTTTTATTATGTTAGGAAATCTATAATTATTACTCTCTCATCTTTTTATTACTATTATGCATCTCATTCGTTTATTACGATACTATTCATATGTTTTTGGTTTTTCCTTTATATCTTAACAGGCTTAGGACCGTAAAAATTTAACTATGTTTCAAAAAATATTTTCGGGTGATAACTTGATTTACATTTTTTACTTCATAAATGGGCTCTAAATACGATACTAAACGCCTATAAAATTTTTGGAAAGTGGTTATTCTTTCATCCTGTGTAATATTACGAGATTCGGAAGAACTAAATGCGAATGATACAAACACTGTGCATTTTCAACCACCTGTAAAACGAAGCCCACGTTATATAACCATTATGTACAACATTTGCGTAACAGCGTTTTTCAAAATAAATAGCTAACCCAACATTTGAATCTTTTATAAACAAGAAATATGGTAAAAATAATAAAATAGTGGTATTATAAAACGCTGTTACGCGCATAGATATAGCTGTGTAAGGTCTATACAACCGTGACCTTGCCGCAGCAAAGTAATACGTCTATGCGCGTCACAGCGTGTTAAAAAAATTCAAGTCTGAATCTAAATTTCATATTTTTCAAAATTTATTTTTAATCAAAAAAATAATAATGGTCCAATAACGCGGACTTCGTTTTCCAGGTGCTTCAAAAAGCACAGTGTAAAATGACAATTAAAAGGCGTACAACGAACTGAACGATGTTCGCGCGCAGAAGGCGGCCGCGAGCATCGAATCGCCTGTGTCAAACCGGTCGCCCCGTTATGCGCGCTGGCGCACAGTGGGCGGAAATTACCGATTCATAGACGTTCGCTGCGCAAGACAAATAGGCTCGGGCGGCGACTTAACGTAATAGAATAAAATTTCCCGCACCACCTCTGCTCGTTGAAGCATTTGTATTTAAGTCAGTTAATTCTCAATTACAAATAGCATGAAGTTACATACATATAAAATGGTACGCCGAATATAAATAATAAACAATAACTTTATATGATATAAATAAATAAACATGTAATCTATACTAAATTATAAAGCTGACGAGTTTGTTTGTTTGTTTGTTTGAACGCGCTAATCTCAGGAAGTACTGGTTCGAATTGAAAAAATATTTTTGTATTGCATAGTCCATTTATCGAGGAAGGCTCTAGGTTGTAACATCACGCTGCGACCGAAGCATAAGTGAAAAATATTGCAAAAATAATCGCGATCATAAGTCGCGGGCAACAGCTAGTAAACATACTTGTATAAAAAATTACGCGGCGCGGTTCGCCACATATTTGTCAAGAATATGACAAATATGAGAAGAAATGTCATTGTCATCAAATATGGCGTGATTGGGAAAAAATATCAAAAAATACAGTTTCTTGTTTTTTTAACGTTAACTTTCCAACCTGTTATACTTATTATCATAATCTTTACAAATGGCGATGTAGCGGATGTGGCGGTTTTAAATGTAAAACGTCAAAATTAAATACTATTCTGATCATATTCTGGAGTGTTACAAAGTTCGCGAGGTCCGCTAGTTAGATATTAATAAAATACCTACACCTTTACTACTCGTATAAATATTTCTTATGTGTTGTTGTAACGACAGTAGCAACACGTGGGTTAAAAATGGGAGTAGAGCTGGTTAGTATCAATCAATGAAAAACCAATAATCCTTAATATTGTATCAAAAGTGGGGGATGGCGCATGCCTTTTCCTTCCACTTTCATAGAACGGGTCAGATACATACAAAAATAAATTGGCAAGATTTGATTACAAACAAACAGGAACAGATGATATAATACAAAGCTTGGTAAAATGGAGATTGGATAAAAGCGATTCAAACTTAAAACAAAATATTAGACTCAGGCGTTACTTTGCGGAAATTCATAACTAAATATGGATTTTGAAAACATATTAGCAAAATAATTTAATACTTTTTTAAGCTATTGCATAGCTTCTACCGCGGGCCTTGAGCGTGAGGACCGAATCCAGAAATTCGGTAACGAAAATAACCTAACCTAGCACTTGGGGAGAGGCACGATCGAACAATTTTGAATTTCCGAAATTTAAAAGAATTTAGAAGAAAATAAGGATTTTGACAGTATGGTTGCCTATGGTAACCATATCTGCAAAATAACAGAAAAATTTAATTACAAAAGTCAAAATTAGATAATACATAAAATTAAGCTATTGCATAGCTTCTATCGCGGGCCTTGAGCGTGGAGACCGAATCCAGAAATTCCGTAACGAAAATAACCTAACAGCCCCCACTCCGACCGGCACAGCGGTGATACTTTTTAGTTTTATAATTGCATAAGTTGATAAAAAATGCTATGCAATAGCTTTACCGCGGCAGTCTCCGAGTGCCACACGCCTTTTTTTACTGTCTCCCTATCATGTTTAGTCCCTATATAAAAAAAATGTAGTTCTAAATAGGCTAGTTGATTCTTTTTGGAAATAGGTTTTAAATGATTATTTAATATACTTTATATGATATTTTAGCAACTTAATTGCACTTATAATATCAGTACCTATCGGGCGGGCGCCCGGTATGCGACGAGATGCGGTTTCGAGTCCCGCCTGAGACAAAAATTTTCAAGTTTATATACTGATATTATAAGTGCAATTAAGGTGCTAAAATATCAAAAAAAGTATATAAATAGATGTTTCATCTTAACTGACTGTCAAACATCTGCAAAGATGTTTCTTTCGGGTGTTAAGGGTGCAAACTCCTAACATTTGATGAAACAACGCTGGCTTACAGCGTTAGAATATGCTTGAAAAATTCGCGCCGTGTCGCAGTGTCTCGGTGGCCTAATGGTATGGCACCCGCCCGGCATGCGAGGAGATGCGGGTTCGAGTCCCGCATGAGACAAAATTTTTCAAGTTTATATACTGACGATTATTTAATGTCCAAATAGACCAAAAAAACTATTTTCAGATTTTTGTAGGACCTAGAAAACTGCAAAACTTAAATTCAAAGGTTACTTTTCGTGCGACGTATGAAAACGTTGAAAAGCTTAAGAATATCTGTGGCCTGTGCTGTGACGTCATACGAGTCAAAATAAACAAACACTACTAGTCCATCACTATCTCATAGTGTATTTATTTACTTGTGTCAAGAGTGCGAAATGGTCCTCCCATTCTCTTACTCGTACCCCTTCGAACCTGGGAAGAATTGGTTTGTGTTCGCCTTTGTTTATATGTTCCAGGTTTGGTCACGTAAATATACGACTTACATAATGTTTAGATTTATCCCTGTGATTGTAGTTAAAAACTTGCCAAATTTCTTAGTTCTAAGTCAACGGAAAGTACCTTATAATTTTTGAATTGTTCGTTTTTTGCGGCATAAGCGGCTGAATCTTTTTTGAGTTTATTAGAAGTTTGATTTTTATACTTCTTCCAGGGACTGTAGACTTAAGTATATTATGGCATTAATTTAATTTCGATACTTTCACGCATTCCCGAGAAAGGGTATTGTCAGACGGTCGGACATCAAGTGATCCTATGAGAGTCCCGTTTTTTTTCATTTGAGTACGGAACCCTAAAAGTATTTGATTACATATCTTTAATATATTGAAGGACCTATCTTACGATACCTACACTAAGGGACAGCCGGGAAAAATGATTATCAAGTGGGGCACTTTACTTGTAGAGGACAACCCCATAAAATAATATTTTCCGGTATTTTAGTACACGCGTCCCTCACTGTTTTTATTGCAATATCGGGTTCGTGAGAGCTGAATACGGAAGGGTGCGAGTGATCAGAGACGCATACGTGTAAGCGTGATAAACGCTGAACGATCACGAACGAGAAAGATTTGCGAGTTTTACCTAATCACTTTTGCAATAAAGTCTATAGTCGATCGATGAACTAAAATGAACTAATAGTACTAGAATATTCAAAACGTCACTCGTCTCTTAGTGAGTTGCGAGATCGAAAACGCATGCGCATGAGCTTGACGGATGATCACTTGATTTGACGTTACGAACTGAAAGCCACTTACGAGTGTTCCGCGATGATATAAGTTAATTTATTTGCAATAAGGTATTTAATCACTTACGATGCCAGGACTAAATTCATTGTTTCGACTTTTGTTCACGTATAGTATGTAGGAAAGTAGTATCATGCAGATCTGCAAATCCAATTTCAAGGAAGAAGAGATTTGCAGTGGCAATGTGCTCCTGTTCAAGACGCTCGGGAAGAGTGCCCAGATGCCGTCTCGCCGAAGGAACGGTGGTGAAAGAAATGTGCAGGACATCATAACCTTTCTGAAGGAAACCGATCCTGACGAAGTGCCTGCGTTCGTGGCAAAGGAGCTACACAAGCTGGCCCTTGTCACGTTCGATCATGTCGACGTCACACGGTGGAGTGACGTACCATACCAATACAACCATACAATAACGCCCACGTCCCACTTCCCTGTCTAAAAATCCTTGCATGCAAAGTTTAAGTTACCAGTGGTTCTAAGCCTGTTTTAATTAATCAATAGAACTTTAGGCTCTAATATATCTACAAAAATACTAGCATTTCTCTAATATCCGATTTATGTTATTCCAATTGGTATAAACCAATACATAGTTAATTAATAGTTGACATAGAACCCTACATTTTCCTACTACTTACCTATTCATTAATTATTTTAACGATAACAATATTTACTAATATCGGAAAAGCCGACTAAAGTTCATATTCACCATTCAATCATTTTAAAGATTCAAAATTATTTAGAAATAGTTTTATTTAAAATTCAAACCTAAGTTTCAGTTCCAAGTACTTAATTATTAGAATACGTTCGTTGCAACTATGGTTGCAACCTATGATTGACAATATCTGGCTACCGACCGATGCTCTTGCGCAAAACGTTTGTACCACTTGAATGCAACACATGGACAAATAGTTGACACATTCTTATGCATATTAACTGGAGTCTCCGTGAAAAGGGGTTTAAGTCGACTTATATCAATTTTAATTTTTTTGCACATTACGAATGACAAAAAAAACACCGATTTTTCTGTCTTATCCACGTGTTCCTACGACATAAAGCGCCGTAGTTAGCATTCGTGCCTAGTGATGTAAGTAGGCAAATTTTTGAATATTTTAAGAATTTATTCGTGTATAAAAATGCATGTTTAGTTATAACATTATGAACCTAGCAAAAAAACCACTATTTATTCATGTATAACAATACAACTCGAGTTATAACGTTTAACACTATTGTCAATTTCAATTTAGATTTCGTGCTCATAAATACAACTCAAGTTATATTTAAATACACATGATTAAATATTGATTTTTTATCGGTGAAAACAACTACAACTCGACTTGTATCGTTTTAAATAAAATTTTAGGATAGATTTTTTTAATGTATAATGATATAAGTGAAGTTGTATCATTAAAAACCAAATGAAAAAAGACATATTAAAAAATTTCCGGCCTATGAGTCTCATTACTCAAGAGCTAAGTCTTCGAAAAAATATCTTAGTCCTGATCTTTCTTTAGATACTATGTATAGCCTCTATATGATTGAAAATGATAATCCAGTATCTAAGACTGTTTATTCCAAAGTTTTTAAAGACCTTAACCTGTCTTTTAAAAAAAACCAACAATCGACACCTGTAATAAATGCAATATTTTAAACATGAAACTCAAATTTTCAACTGACTCCGATGAAAAAAAACAAATTAACGATCAGCTAACTCAGCACCAAGAAATGTGTCAGATGGCTTACGATGAAAAAAGGAATGACAAAAAATTGGCCCAGACTGGTACAGAAACATGTGTAATAGCCTTCGATTTACAACATGCCTCCCCACTCCAATGCTGAATACCCAATCAGCCTTTATAAACGTCAACTTTGGGTTTTCAATCTCACAATACATGATTTTTTTACCAATACCGCTTACTGCTACATGTGGCCTGAGTCAAGTGGTGATAGAGGCGCCAACCAAGTCGCAACTTGCCTATACGATTTTATAATTACAAGGTTGCCTCTACTTCACCCTGAGGCCAAAAACTTAATCATGTATTCTGACTCGTGCAGCGGTCAAAATAAAAATTCCATAGTTGCTACTGCACTAATGCTAGCTGTAAAGGAATCTGAGCAGCTACAAAGTATTCAGCATAAATTCCTTATACCAGGGCACACCCATATGGAAGTAGACAGTGATCACGCCTTGATTGGAAGGGCCAGGAAAAGAACATCAATAAATATACATCATCCACGAGACTGGTGCCAGTTGGTAAGATCGGCTTCAAAACGGCAAAACAAGTTTTCTGTCATTGAAATGACAGAAAACGATTTTTACGATTTTGCAAAATTTATTAAACACAATTTAATGATCAAAAAGACTAATGCCACCGGCCAAAAATTTGTTTGGTCAAATGTTCGAGTTCTGAAATTTAGCAAATTTCAGTTCCCGTGTTTTGAATATAAAGACACTTATGATGCTCAGGAATATTTTTCTTTATCATATGCAAAACGAAATAAAGACTATAATATGATTTCTCTGAATGCTATTGAAAAATGCTATCAGGGACCTGTGCCTATATCTGTTCAAAAGAAAAAAGATTTAATATCTCTCTTAGAATATATTGACCCAAGTGTGCATGATTTTTATCATGAATTGGTGACAAAGAGTTATTTACGTGATACAGATCCCGATTTAGCAGTATCTGAAGAAGATGACTAAGCTAGTTAGTAATTTTTTCAGAAGATTAAAACCAAATATGAAACAAATCTGTTGACTGATTAGAAATAAGTGAAGTAATGTTAACCTAATCCATAGACTTAGTCTGCCCTTAAAAGTCAAGTCCGTTTACAATTTCGTAACAATTGATTGATGATCTCTTCTATTATTTTCAGAAAAGACTGCTTACAATGGTAATAAGATCTTTATGCTAAGGTAAAAGTTACCCATTTGTGTTTTTTCTTCTTGAAAACTGTATTTTTTACGTTATTGTTATCCTTTTTAAATATTTAAGTAGGTATCTAATGGGTACAAACAAGTCTGTTAAATGATTAGAACTAAGTGTTATGATGATTTAGGGATTGTAACATTGTCCAGGTTGTCTTGTTTAAAATGATATATTAATATATTATAAAGTAAAGTTATCGTGCCAAAATTTTACATATGTCAAGGGTTACCCGAGTTGTAAATCATGGAAATATATTATTGTTGATAAAAAAAGATTTTTTTTTACAACCTGGATTATTCTATAACTTTTTCCTAACCTTATGATTATAAATTTAAAAAGTTCGTTTATTTTTTTAAAATGATTAATTTCTTCTCATATTGATAGCATATACTGCTAAAAAATACGTTCAGATCTTTAAGCTTATTAAGACTGGCAAGCCTTTTGTATTTTTTCTGTACTTCTCTTTTATTGTAAATATTTAATAAAAAATTTAATAAATAATAAAAATCCCTTTAAATAATTATGAAAGTCTAATGTGTATATATTTAAACCACAACTTTGATACCTTTATAATATAATAATTAAAATATTATTTCTACTGAAGATAACATACCAGATTATGTACCTATCTCTTTAATATTTCGTTTACTTTGTGTAAGTGAAGTAATTATTGTAATAGGTACATAAAAATAATTAAAATTGATTGAACTGAAGTTTTGTGTTTTTGTTAACCAACACAACCATCATTATTTTTTAATTTTAGGAGGTATTTAACATTCTACAATGTTAATAATTTAGCACTATGGCAAAAAATAAGCAATTTTCAAATAAAATATTTCCTTTAGATATTTACAGATAGTTTATTAGGGATAGAGTTAAATGATGATCAAGTTATTTTAGTATATTATATTGACTTCTGAATAGAAACAAAATACAATGCCTTTATTTTGTTTTAGTAAACTAACAGTCGTTTTTAAAATTAATTAATAAATGATGCTGTAAATGTATCATGCTACACGAAATTCATGACAAGTTATATCACTTAAATGACTAATTATATCACAATACACCAGTCTTATATCGCTCAAATGCTGTGTAAGTTAATTTAAATTGATAAAATGTTAGCAAATTAAAAACTACATACGGCCAGAATAATCTACACACAAAAGTATAAATAATCGCTCTTTACCCTTTTATGATATACCAAACACGAATGAAAATATGCTTGTTTTCAAGGAAGTTGTATCATTGAACACTAAGATAAGTTTTGATGTGTAAAATGTTTGAAGTCAAGTTACATCAATATACACAAAATCATTCTTAAACATTCTACATTAGAATGTTTAAGAATGATGTTCAAGTGATGTAATTAAACATTTTTGTACATAAATAATAACCTAAATCATTTTAAAATTCTAATCACATGTGAAAAAATACTTCAAATTAATAATTTTAATTTCCAAAAACCCGTTTCAAAAAATCTGTACCAGAAAAAGAAAAATATTTTTTTTAAACTTTAAACGCCATTTCCCAAAAATCAAGATTTTCGAGTTATATCCCTTTTCACGGAAACTCTTATTTATCTATACGCAATAGGGTAAATTGAATTTATTAAAATATGAAAGTATCGCTAACCGTCCCAAATGTAGTCTGTTTGATTATAAAGTCACCGAAACACGTCGGGAAAAAGGTCACAGTGAATATCCTTGATTGTTTCCCATTTTTTTTTTTTTGAAAATGTAAATGTTTTATTACTTTTCATCTAGGTGGAACAAACAAGTGATTGGGACCCTCCTTTTAAGCAGATAATATGCCTGTTATAGGAGATCCTGCTCTTACATAACAAATAATGTTGATACATGAAAGCTATAAATTATTATTATTTTATACAAGTTATTACTACAACCTTATGTTAGAACTAGCAAATCGTATGGATGGGTACTAATGTATGGACGTAATTAAAGTATGATTTGCAAGGGTGTTACAATGCGATATTTACAGACTTTCAAAAGGTATTTGACTTGGTTAACTACGATTTTCTGTTGATTAATAAATTTGATCATGATGCCTGTTCCCTGACCCCTCCGAAGTACCTCAGGGTTCCCACTTAGAGGCCCTTTTCTTTTTGATTCGGAATGTTTGCTGACGATCTTAAAATATGAGTTTACCGGATTATTATTACCATGACGTACACATTTTACATTTTTCACATAATTACAAAATACTACTACACTCCCGTTACCAGCCCAGAATTTTCCCAAAGCAGTAGTATCGTAAAATACTGGGACCTGTAAGAGTGCAACCTGGGGCCTATGTTTACTTAGGCGCATTCTCTTCACCATTGGCCAAGCGGAGGTCGCTAACCCACGGGTGTGACATAGCGATTATAGCGAAACACTTCATTTGAAAGGCATGTGTACAGCATTAGGCATAACTGATAATGATGTTCTGATTTATGTAACAAAAGTAGAGTGGTTTATGTGTGTAATAATAGGAGTTAAAGTATGAAATTGCCGATTATTTTCCCACTTTTTATTTTGTTTATAGCTCTTAAGTATAGTCATATTATTGCGTAATTCTTTTTGTATTGTATCAAAAACTAAATAAAGTAACTTTTGATTAAAAAAAAATGCAATACTAGTGCCTATTACTTCAAAGGAAGTCGTTGAAAAGACCCCTTAAAATGTGTCAGCTGACCTTCTTGCTTCAATTAAGTATATTTGTATTACATACTTTGATTTTCAGAAATTTAAATACTATAATGCGTAGCTTTATAACCAACTAACTTTCACCTTTAATTGCATCGAAAACGGTTCAGGCGTTTTTAAAAAAACTAAAAAATTGTTAGTATGGAAAAATGACTTTTCTCGATTTCGTCCATACAAAACGGCAATTTCATATTTTAACACCTAATATTATTCATTTTAGGAAAACTTATTTCCCTTTTCCAGACCCCAGATACCGTGTTGCTTGACTTCTTTGAAATATTCACCAGACACTTTGAATACGTTTAGCAAGGTCAGTATCCAATATTAATCATAAACCAATATATCCCTATTAGACTGTTTTGTAATTTTAACACATCGGAAGTGCCAAAACAACTGAAACTTGGTACAACGAGTTAAAAATAACGTAACAATAAAATCTTAAGATAGAGACCTAAAACAGTTTAGAGTGAGAATACAAGACACAAAGAGAAATTACGCATAATCTCACATTTAAAGAAATTACCTATATCTATGCTGATATTATGAATTAGAGAGTGTGTTGTCTGTTTATGCTTTGCCCCTGGAACCTAGTAGTGCTCCAGGTTCTTGATACATTATACTTACTTACGTAATATTTTTTTGTTAATGTTACCTTTTTTTTTAGGTACTGAGCACGACTTGGACTTATTTCTCGCTGGTTTCGTCAGTCTACAGAGAAGATAATGAAAAGAAATAATTTTTATGATTTACTCGCACAAAACAAAGAAAACTATGCACGAATCAAATATTAATTCACAATTTTTTCTTAAGTAAAAACATTTTAACATAGAAGTACTCTCATTTTAGTTTTAAGAAAAGAACCATAAGTCCAGTATCATATTTGATATTGTTATTAATATTTGTCTAAATACTTTTTATGCAAATTACCACTTTGAACTACCATCGTTGAAATGTGAGGAATACCTGGCATTGTAATCACACATTATTTCAAACTAATAATCAAAATTGTAGATAATGACCACTTACAGGTTATTATATACATTCACAGATGTCATAATCTACTAACAGTATTGATTATATTCAACAAACTCAAAATGCCAGATGCTTACCTTAAAAAACATTAGCAAATAGATTGTGTCACTGAGAGAAAATTTTATTTACATAGTATTATTGAAATATTGAAATCTGTAATGGGGTATTTAGGAAAACCACATTTAATTGTTTTAATTCTTTATTATTCATTGTTGTCTTGTTAAAATCAGTTAAAATCAGTTAAAAATCAGTTACAATCAGTTTTATTTCTGCAAATAGGCCCCAGGAGGCGCTTTTACACGTCCCAATTTAAACCTACCACTGCTTCGGGACAAGTCTGGGCTAGTGCCGAGAAGAAGCAGCGCAAGAAACTCGGTCACTATTGTCAGCCTCTTTTTAAATACATTTTTACAAGGTAAGGTAATTTTTACAAGGTTTAAGCAAGTACGAGCTGGGACAACTTAATGCCATACATTTCTATCATTTAAATAATCATTAACAGTGTAATAGCCCTTTTTCATTAAAATAACTTTGACATACGATTTAAGTTTATGTACAGGGAGTTCAGCAATATCCTTTGGTACAATTTCCCATAAACGATTTTCCTACTTTTCGCAGTCTGAAGCCTGGAACGGCAAGTTTATCTTTATTTCTAGTATTGAAATTGTGTACGTTACTTTTCTTAAGAAATAAATGTATGTTCTTACGAACGTAAACAATATTCTCGAGAATGTATTGAGAAGACACTGTAAGTATATTAATCTCTTTGAAGAGCTCTTTCAGCGAGTCACGGGGTCGAAGGCCGTAAATAGCCCGTACAGCACGTTTTTGTAATATAAAAATTGACTCAATATCTGCCGCTGAGCCCCACAACAGAATTCCGTATGACATTATGCTATGAAAGTAGCTAAAATATACTAATCTTGCCGTTTCAACATCAGTCAATTGCCTTATCTTTCTCACAGCATAAGCAGCAGAACTAAGTCTTCCAGACAACACCCTAATATGAGCACCCCATTGCAAATGAGAGTCTACAGTTATACCTAAAAAGGTAGTTAAATCTACAGAGTTTAGTGGTTCATCTTTAACAATTATATGAGTAGCAGCAAATCTTACATTGGGCATGGTAAATTTTACACATTTTGTTTTATTTGCATTTAGTAAAAGATTATTTGTTGTAAACCAATGTAATAATTTAGAGAGGGTATTGTTAACATCATCAAATGAACATTTGCCCCTCTTAGTTTTAAAAATCATTGATGTGTCATCTGCAAACAATACCATCTCACAAAGATTATGTAAATAACACGGAAGGTCATTTATATAAATTAAAAATAGCAGGGGTCCTAATACTGATCCCTGAGGGACACCCATAATAAGGGCAGAGCCTGAAGACTCAGCTCCATTTATGCAAACCTTTTGTGTTCTGTCCTTAAGGTAAGAACTTATTAGATCCAAGGAATCATTCGATGCACCATAATGTTTAAGTTTTTTAAGTAATGTTACATGGTCGACACAATCGAAAGCCTTTGAAAGGTCACAAAATACACCTATGGCATCTAGCTTACTCTCCCAAGCATTAAACACATGTTGTAGAAGAGCAACTCCAGCATCGGTAGTATTTCTACCTTTTCTGAAACCATATTGGTTGCTATTTAATAATTTATTTACACTAAAGTGTGATAAAAGCTGATTAAACATTATTTTCTCGAAGATTTTACTTAGCACTGGCAAGATAGATATAGGTCGAAAATTGGAGGGGTCACATTTTTCGCCAGACTTAAATAAAGGAATGATTTTGCTAAACTTCATTAAAGTTGGAAACTGTCTATCATCAATACATTTGTTAAAAATAATAGCGAGTTGAGGGACTAATAAACTTATAATTGTATTGATAATGCTGACAGAAATTCCCCAAAGATCCTCCGTTTTTTTCATATTGAATTCTCTAAAAGTTTTTGTAATTATGTCAGGGTTTATATGCCTAAAATTAAATAAAGAATTGCACTCATCGACAACAGACTTGAGAAGGGATTCAGCTAGATCAGCAGAAGAAGCAAGCCCTTTAGTAGTAGAGGGTGCTATATTTGAAAAAAAAATCTTAAATGTATTTGCAACCTCTGTCTTCGTGTTTATTAGCTTATCCCCTAACTTGAGAGAGTAAGTAGGATTATTTGGTTTTACTCTACATGTCTCTTTATTAATAATATTCCAAGTAGTTTTTGCCTTATTGTTGGAAGCCGAAATTAAATTATAAAGATAGATTGACTTCGCTTTTGCACATACTAATTTAAATAACTTAGAGTATTTTTTAACATGTTCTATAATATGTGGGTTTTGAGAATCTGCCTTTAAACTATATAAATCATATAATGTTTTTCTGCTTTTATAAATACCAGGTGTAGCCCATTCATTAAACTTACACTTCTGTTTATTTATTTTTACTTTTTTCTGTTTAAAATGTTCATCAAATTCATTTTTAACTAAACCAAAAAGATTCTCATATAATTCATCAACATTCTGATCATCATGCTTTAGCAAATTTACACCCTCTTTAATTTTTTCTTTAAATTTTTCTATTTTATTAATAGTAAATTGCCTATACACAGAATCTACTTTATTAGAGACATAATGGTGCTCGAACGATGCTTCTTGTCCACTGTGGTCCGAAATAAGACAATTTAAAATGGATTTGGGCAAACCAATTATATTGTAACCGTAAGGCGTCTACGGTATCCTCATTTAAAACACTGGCTTACAATGGTTAGTTAGCATGAAATGCCAGAACACGATATACAGCTTTAAAATATGTCCATTCAATTTATGTGACCCAATATGGACCCTCTTGACACCGTCGTTTGAATGCATAGAATACCTGACATAAATCTATGGATTGCAAAAACCTTTCCTAAATATTACGCATTCAAAACTGTAACAAGAATTTTTCAAGCATATTTTTACGCTGTAAGCCAGCGTTGTTTCATCAAATGTTAGGAGTTTGCACCCTTAACACCCGAAAGAAACATCTTTGCAGATGTTTGACAGTCAGTTAAGATGAAACAGCTATTTATATACTTTATTTGATATTTTAGCAACTTAATTGCACTTATAATATCAGTATATAAACTTGAAAAATTTTGTCTCAGGCGGGACTTGAACCCGCACCTCCTCGCATGCCGGGCGCCCGCCCGGCATGCGATACTGATATAATGACTGCAATTAAGTTGCTATAATATCAAATAAACTGTAAAAAGAAATTTAGGAATCTACAGTTTACCCAAAAATAATTTACTTAAAAAAATATCTTCTTTTTCCTATTGAAATTGAGATATTCTTACGAGTTGTCATAAAGTTGAGTATCGTCTGGGGTGATTTGTTCATGTTGACGGATGAACCACAAACATACACCTGTCGATGGCACACGCCGTGGGCAATTAACGAGACATCACGTAAATACAGTCATGTCGTTATGAACGATTAAAATATATAAACACAAATTTAAGAAATGCAAGAAATGTTTTTAGATTGTGGATGCCGTATGTACCTTAATTAATAAAATTATCATCTTAATAATGATGTCAAACTGTTCCTACATTTTTTCTGTTTTCCACAATCTTGGGCTACGGTGATTTAATTTATTTTATTCAATTCCTTAACCAATGGTTTACAGCGATAAAGACGCAGAATCGGTACTATTTTATGCAGACAAAAAGCAAATATAAAAACCATAAAAAACATAAACATAAACCACATAATAAAACATTGATAAAATTCAGTCAAGTATTAACAAAATCCACCTTTTGACTTATACCATACTGTACCTAAGCCAGTGGGTTTACAGAGTCTTATAAGTCGTGAATGAATTCGTCGGCACATCAAATGTCTGGGTTGCTCAATGACTACAGCAGTCGCCCGGTATTCGGAAGATTAAGTCTCACCTGAGGCCGTCAAAATAATGTTATTCAGGGAATTTTATTTTCAGACGAATGACTATTTAGTACAATAACACCATGCAAAATCTTATCCGTCTGTGTGATACCTGACCTACAGAGGTCAGATATCTGATAGACTGTTCTTTAATAAAATATGAACATCAGCCCTCTGATAAACAAGATTCTCTCCAAAAGGGGGAATTTGTTATAACCGCACGCTTGGCAGGCACCCTGCATGCCTGCGATCGCAAACTATGATAGGCTACCTATAAACGGTGCTAATATGTTTTAGTACCAGCACCTCACAGCTTACAGCGAAAAAACAAATGAATATTTATTTCACTTTCGCTTTTCTGTCCAACCTCACAGCTTGCCTATCAGACAACTGCCTCGGAATCGTCGGTGGCATTACGAGCGGGTACACTATCCCGTAGGATGCCTTGGCATCCGATCACGCTCATAAGTATAGTACAAGGCAAACGTAATATATTTGAGACTCCGAAAATTTTCGAACAAAATTGCATCATAGTTTAAAAAATTTGAATTCCTTGTAAAGTACCCCAATAAAAATAACGAGCTTAATAATAGCGATTAACGATGCCAGTTGCTGAGACTCACACAGAATTCATTCACAGTATCATAGCACCCTGTCAGCTTAGAAGTGAAACGTGCAAAATTAAAAATTATCCTACTGATTTCGCTTTAAACCTCTGGAGTTGTGCTTAATAATACTGTGATTTCGCAATATTTTCTTCTTCGATGACGGTATATCACCGCTAAAAAAATATTTTAGATATGTAGTGATGATTTCGTGTCTTACCTTTCAATATTACTCTTTGACTATTTTTATAATTTAAGCGGTGTATATAAAACAAGTCCCAAATTATATCTTTGTTACACAATGTAAGAATTATACTGTTTTAGGATTTTTTTATGTATTTATGATAGATTAAGATTATAAAATTGACTAGCAATAAGGTTGTATTCATCGAAATATTTTTTTGTTTGATAAAGATAGTCTTTGCAGTTTCGGGAGTTTCGTTAAACCTTACTTATAATAATACGGATTAAACAATCTTTTCAACGTAAAGTTTCGTGGTCACAGGTACACTACGGTGATATTCGTTTTAAAAAATATATTTAAGAATACAGTACGAGTGCCTGTAATGATTATAAATAGTAATGTCCCTTTCTTTAGTAAATGCTCGTATTGCATAATTGTGTCTGGAGTATTTGCAGTGTTGCTGTGACTTGTGGCCTTATTGATCAATGAATGTTATGAAATCTGAATGCATCATTGTATTCAAAACCATCCACAGCTAAGCGTCTGCTTAGATCAGTTTTATATAATAGAGTACCGCTGGAAGACCTGCGGCACCCTCCTGCATAAAGGGTTTCACAAGTAACATAGAGAACTTTTCAAAGAGTGATTCTATTAAGATTTAATTCAAGCCGCCGAAGAAGATTTACTTATTGTCACGAAGACTCAAGTGAGTACGGTTGGCACTCGAAGGGTAATGTTACACTTTACTACTATATACGCAGGAAACGCTCCCTGCAATTGTATAATACGATCTTGAGTAGAATATTTTCTTACAATAAAATGATATTTAGGGCTCCAAACCATTGAGGCCTTGAGCTTGAGAGATACACCAACTACGGCCACGATATCTGGATCGGTTGGGACCAGTACGAGCGTCATTGTTTTTCATAATGTTAACAGTTTTTAAATAAACTTAAAGCACGGAAGATCTGGTCCTTCAGTAAATAACTGAATTTCTAAAGAAAGACTTTGTTATTCATCGGTTCGAATCTTACTGGTTTGGGCAATCGAAATTTGTCCACTGGTGTAGAACTATTGTCACTTATTTTGGAAACGCTGCATTCAGGTGGGCAGATGGGCATATGAATGCAATATCAAGTTCAAAAATATCACCGCCATATCCATTTAAGCAAAGTGTAATTTTTTCAATTTGTACAGTTAAACGCAAATATTTTTCCTAACTGTCGATGTGCAGACGAGTAAACGCAAGTAAAAGCGGCAGCCAGGAGTCGCGCACTGTATTAACTGGCCAGTTTTTTTTCTTTTATAATTATTTTGAGGCTGCCTGATACATCACACGCCAGCCTTATTGTACGTTAATCTATTACTTACACACAGTAGCGTAGGCTACAGGAACTCAAGGGTTCAAAATCATTCGTGTAATTGTTTCGTAGCCTGACGTAGAATTTAATAATTTCACCAAGAACGGAAGTTTGGAATAATTGCGTTCCTACGGCTGAACAGTTTTAAGCATCCCGGAGCGAATAGGAAGAAACTGACGAGTAACCTTCTTAAGACAAATAACACCTTAATCTACTAGTGACCACGAACGCCGCCGAGTGTTCGAAAAGTCGGGATAAAGCAATATGGAATGTTATCTAAACGCGAGTCAAATCCGTAAACATAAATTAACATAAATTCTTTCAATGTTTTCGAATGATTCATTCAGGGCTTATAGGCTCTAATTATAATTCGCTGATCATTGTTTATTCACTACCTTTATATTTACGTTAGGTACTTACTATCAAATAATTTAAAGTTAATTGTTTCGAGGTTCAACCACGGACTAGCTATGCGTTTTGGAATCTTACAATGTCATCGTTTATTTATTTATTTCAGTAGTTATGGGTCGCACATTTAACATTATATATATTATATATTTTTTTTTATCTTTACCATTCCAAACTTACTTATTAACATCCATAAAACAAGTAAGTCTGGTCTCTGATATTTAAAAACTTTATTCACAGTTTTAATGCTTTCAGCAATAATATTTATTCACACCGTACCCCAATAAAAACAAGCGTACTTAATAATTATACCGGCCAGGTGCCGCGGCTATAATAAAAACTTCACACTGAATGCATTTACGATATACTTATTAGCACCCCGTTGGCTAAGAAGTGAAAAGTGGAAAATGGCGTACATAAAAAACTATCAGCCTGAATTCGCTAATCCTGTGGAGATGTGTATAATGATACTGAGCCACTGCGAATGTTTTTTATTCGACGACGGTATATCACGCCAAAAAAAATATCTTCGTTATGTAGTGACGATTTTGTGTCTTTCCTTTGAATATTATTCTTTGACTATGTCTATCATTAACTCGTGGCAACTGAGACAAATGACAGATTTGGTGTACACTGTCCCTAGTTACATCATTATTACACAAGGTAAGAATTCTGCTTATGCGTTCCTATCCGTGCTTATGTGTGGGGTTACAAGAATGGATAAGATAAGGAATGAATATATACGAGGAAGTCTGAAAGTGGCACCGGTTACCGAGAAGATGGTGGGGCATCGTCTGTCTTGGTATGGTCATGTAATGAGAAGGGAAGAAAGTCATGTAACTAAAAGAGTGATGAGTATGAATGTGGAAGGCTGGAAGGGAAGAGGGCGACCGAGAAAGAGATGGATGGACTGTGTGAAACAAGATATGAGTGTGAAAGGTGTGGATGATTCAGTGACGAGTGATAGAATGGTGTGGAAGAGAAAAACATACTGCGCCGACCCTAGATAAACTGGGAAAATGGCAAAGAGAATGATGTAAGAATTCTGCTTATGATTTTTTGCTTATGACTGCTTAAAATTACAATAATATTATAAATGCAAAAGTATAGATTAAAGTTTGATATTCAGCCACTCCAGAACGGCTGGATCAGCATGAAATTTGTCACAGTGGTAGAGAAAAAGGATGTATTCTGAAATATTGTGTTTCCGTGGGAGAGAGTTTTGGCAGAGTGGGAGCTCAGTTCAGTTCCGAATATGACTTAGGAAAATAACTATACTGACTCTGCTGACGCTCAGCCTATTATTTTTAATGGTTAAATCCTTCCTGGTAAACATTTTGCAGCCTGTATTGTAGGCTCAGCCAGAATTTTAATGAATGCACCTATATAGTTTATTTTTATTTTGAACTTTTGAATCATTACGTTCCTATTATTGACCAGTTTTAACCTTCCCGCGGCGGGTCGCAAATAGCGCTGGACTGATTGAATAGGAACAAACTGACGATAGTTATTGGAGAAGGAAGTTATAAATATTTTTTCAAGTCACCTTCTTCAGACAAATAACACCTTATAATCTACTCGTGTCCACGACCGCCATTGAGTGTTAGAAACGTCGGAATAAATCAAAATAGAATATAAAATCTTAATTAACATACACAATATGTATTAACAACAACAATATGTATATATTTTGCGTCAATTCAAGAAATTAACCCAAAATCTAAACATTGGGATCTATAACGGGTGTAAAAAAATCAAACACAGATCCGAAAACCACGTTTCGTCCCCATCACTAGGATATTTTTTTTCTTCAGGACCAAAAGTGTTGCCAAAGGTTACTTAAAAACTTTTCCTCTTACAAACATAGGTCTTTTTATATTATTTCGTTCTTAATAAGGCTTTTTTAATTACAATACGCAATGTATGGCTCAGCGCGGACAAATTTTGAACTTAGCAGCCATTTCCAGCGCTCCGGCTTTTACACCCTGTATTATAGGCTAAAATTGCGATAAAGTTATTATAGTACTTTATTCACTGTCTTAATTTTCAATTTATCTTAGTCACTATTATAAAACTAATTATTTCGCGGTTCACCAATGTACGAGATTTTATAAGTTTCGAAATCACTTAAATTTAATGTCATAGCATACCATATAATTAACGGCTGGCCCTATTAATCTATCTATCGCCAGTTTTGACATTTCAGAGATAGGAAACAGTTTCTATCTCTGATTTTGCCGTCCAGAGAAACAAAGACAGAAGTAGTTTTCTATCTCCGATATGCCAAAACTGAAGATAGATAGGTTATTAGGACCGGCCGTTAGTTATATTATTTATCGGTACCATTCAAACCTTATATATACAATTAAATCGAATTAAATAATGCAAAATGTATAAATCTCATATCAAGTAACTCTGGCTTCTGATATAAAAAAGTTTTATTCAAGTTTACATGCTTCCAGCAATAATACAAATCATCTTCTTGATGCTTAACAAAAAGAAGCTTCGAGGTATAATCGTACAACTAGGATCGACATGGACAACTACAAAACTGACAGCCCTTCAAGTTCAGAAAAAGAACATTATCTACTCGAGGTTGCAATTTGTAATAAAAGGTTGAAACAAATCCTTAATGGTTTCGGTATAACACATTTTCTTGCACAATTGCTGGAAAATTTTAAATAATATTAGGGGTTAAAGTATGAAATTGCCGTTTTGTATGGACGAAATCGAGAAAAGTCATTTTTTCATACTAACAATTTTTGAGTTTTTTTAAAAACGCCTGAACCGTTTTCGATGCAATTAAAGGTGAAAGTTAGATGGTTATAAAGCTACGCATTATATTATTTAAATTTCTGAAAATCAAAGTATATAATACAAATATACTTAATTGAAGCAAGAAGGTCAGCTGACACATTGTAAGGGGTCTTTTCAACGACTTCCTTTGAAGTAATAGGCACTAGTATTGCATTTTTTTTAGTCAAAAGTTACTTTATTTAGTTTTTGATACAATACAAAAATAATTACGCAATAATACGACTATATTTAAAATAGCTATAATAAAAATAAAAAGTGGGAAAATAATCGTCAATTTCATACATTAACCCCTATTATAAACGCATCACTGTCTGGTCACATTCATATAGTACCATAAATAAGATGGCTGATTCGTAAGCACAATTTTTTTGCTAGCGATTTTGTTGGCGCTGTTTAAAATTTCATTAGTAGTTTTTGTGACAATTAACTCAAAGACCCCCTTGTTTTAAGTTAATCATTAAAATCAGTGCCGGATTTACCATAGAAACTGAAAAAGCTGACGCTTAGGGGGGCGGCAAAATGGGTCCAAAAAAAATTATAATAAGAGCATTAAAAACAAAGCTTTGTTTTTCTTAGCTTAAAATGTACCCATAAAATTGTAAAAAAAAGGAATTATCGTTATTGTGAACAGTGTATCTAATTGTAGAGGTCAGTAGGGGCGGCAAAAAATTTTACAGCTTTGGGGCGGCAAATATGTGAATCCTGCACTGATCAAAATACCAAAAATACTAAAAGATTTTTCTTGAGTAACAATATCAATCACGTAATCTTGCATGATTTTTCTTGCATTCGAAGTAATTTCAAAGCACCTTCACTTGCTGGCTTATATTGTTTTAACTTTTTGTATCGATTAACCAGTCAACCAAATTTTTTTAAATACATATTTATTTGTTAAAAGTTCAATGTCAGTAAGACACATTATGAAAATGTTTAAAAAAGACAGAAGTTTAAATGTAATAAATAATAGTCCTACTTTCTATTTTTTTCTAGCAGGGAGCTCTGATATTATTATGACCGGGAATGACTAAAATTAGTTTTATTTTTGAAAATAGTCCCCACGAGGCGGTTTTACTTGTTCCAATATTAAAACCTACCACTGATTTGGGACGAGGGCTAGTGCCGAGAAAAGTAGCGCAAGCGCAACTCGGTCACTAATGTCAGCCTCTTTATAAATAAATATGTTTAAAAAATATATAATATATGAAATATTAGGGGTTAAAGTATGAAATTGCCGTTTTGTATGGACGAAATCGAGGAAAAGTCATTTTTCCATACTAACAATTTTTTAGTTTTTTTAAAAACGCCTGAACCGTTTTCGATGCAATTAAAGGTAAAAGTTAGATGGTTATAAAGCTACGCATTATAGTATTTAAATTTCTGAAAATCAAAGTATATAATACAAATATACTTAATTGAAGCAAGAAGGACAGCTGACACACTGTAAGGGTTCTTTTCAAAGACTTCCTTTGAAGTAATAGGCACTAGTATTGCATTTTTTTTAGTCAAAAGTTACTTTATTTAGTTTTTGATACAATACAAAAAGAATTACGCAATAATATGACTATACTTAAGAGCTATAAACAAAATAAAAAGTGGGAAAATAATCGGTAATTTCATACTTTAACCCCTATTATCTTACGGTATCTTAAATAATAGTATAATAAATAATGGCAGTACTTTTTTTTTATTAACAGGTAACTATTATTTTTGTCTATATGGAGCGATCGCGATTTTTTGAGACCGCTTGCTGAGGTACTTATTCGAAAGTTCATTCTCAATCAAGATTGCGAATTTGTACTACCGTTCTCTTACTCGTACCCCTTCGAACCTGCGCAGAATTGGTTTTTGTTCGCCTTTGTTTACATGTTCCAGGTTTGGTCACGTAAGTATACGATTCACATAGTTTTTTTTATTTTTCCTTGTAGTTAAAGACAGTATCACTTGCCAAATTTCATAGTTTTAATAGGTCAACGGAAAGTACCTTATACATTTTGGATTCCTTGGGACTGCCGAAATCGTTTTTTGCGGCAAAAGGCTATATTTTGTTTTGAGTTTACTTAGAAGTTTGACTTTTTCACAGCATCAAGATACAGAGACTGTAGACTTAAGTATATGGCTTTAATTAAAATTCAATACTTTTACGCATTTTGAAGATAAAGGGTCTTGACAGATAGCCGGACGGACATCAAAGCCTTTAAGGGTCTCGTTTTCTTTGAGTACAGAACCCTAAAAGTATATGATTACACACCTATAATACTCGTATATTGACGCCGGGAAAAATGATTATCATTCCCATTTTATTTGTAAATGAGAACCTCAAAATAAACTTTTTCTGAGATTTCATTTTACATAAGTAGTTGCTTTTTGTTCAATTCGTGCTAAACTAGAGCTAACTTGTACTTAGAGCCTCTAATATTACCCGCAGACAAACACAAATATTGACATACGAACATATTTTCAACACTATGAGGGTTATTTATTGGATACAAAAATCTGAAAATTACAAAACCTTTACATCAAGGTTTTTTATTGGTCTGCCTGTCTGTCCCTTCGTCCGTTTATCATCTGTTGATCCGTTCGTTCGTGCTTTTATTTCATAGTTAACAACGTTGGTTCGTTTAATTTTGAACAGATAACTTTTAAGGATAAAAAAGTTTTGCTAGGCTATGCTGTGTAGTTCAAGTATCAAATAGCGTAGCACTAGCTCTTCTCGTTCTATGTGCGTCGTGAGAGGCGACTAAAGAAGTTCTGCCAGAAAAAAACTGGCAACAGCATCTACGCTGTTGGCCTCACTGCATTTGTCAGCCCGCCTAACTAGCATGGAATTATGGAGGATAATGCAAAATTATACTTTTGGAGAGGCATATGTTTCACGGTGGCCTTTGTAAGCTGAAGATGCTGTTGGTGATGGTGACTTTATTGTTGCAGATCTCTGGTTCACGTATGCTCTTGTAGGTACTGGGAGTTTATCAGTGGTACTCTGTTCTCACTTGGTCACAGAATTCTGTTTGCTTCACGAAGACTTGTTGCACATGGATCCTGTGTCGAATCAACTTTCTGGAAAGAATATCAAGAATATTGTGAAGAAGCATCAGGAATTGCTTTTGTAAGTACTGTGGTCGGTTTGTGTTGTAGTCAACATCAGCCGACACCAATCCACTGCTTGACTTAGGTGCCTTCAAAAAATTGATTTATAATGATCACCACTCAATCGCCGCGCTCTGAAGGCGAATTTCCTGACAGTGCTACTTATTGGCTTTTTGCCTTACTCCTTCAGTCGCCGCTAACGACACTTACGTGAATTTATAAAATTTCACGAATCTTTGCAAGCAGTATTGTAGCAGCAAAAAGTCTCCGTCTGAGCATGGCACTGTTCGTTCATGCTGCTGTTGTGACGCAAAGTTTTAGACGGTAGCCGGAGGTTGAGTCGCACCGCACGGCGGTTGCAGTAAAAAAGAGCAAAAGCAAGCAAGCTTACTAACAGCAAAAATGGTGTCAATGTCAGATTCAATAAGTTAAATATGAATACGTACCGAATTATTTTGGAGAAATACAAAATATGACTGTTTAATGGAGATCCTTAGGAAAGGTATATTAGCTGTAGACGTCGTCTAGCTGAAATAATGACGATTATGATTAGAGTGATACTGAATGGCAATATAAATAATAATAATAACAAATATGTTTATTTTGCCTTTTCACAATATATACATACATCATATTATATAACAGAAAAGTATTAAAATACGTAAACGGTGTCGTGTCGTGTTTAAATAAAATATTTCTAAATATTTATAATTAGCTTTCAGAATATCTGTAAAAAAAAGAAGATACATGAGTGATACGTTGTAACTTAGTAGTTTTTAGAATCATGCCAGTTGTCGTATCACTTATTAGCAAAGTTTTTGAATGTCAATAAGATGCTTTCTAAGTTTATTTATGTAAATAAACATGGTGTTAGACTGCCCAATAGAAGGAGGCAGATTGTTACTCCTTTCATTGGATGGATCAATTTTGCACTGGGAAGGGGCGAGTATTCGGGATTGCCACGCAACTGTTTTTGACATGCTTTATGGAACTTTACGTATACTTGAGATCAATTATGTACTTCATCCGAGCCTTTGATTGACCTAACTTCAGAATACATTCGCATTTTACCCTAGTTATCGAACGCATGCAAGCACTATCTTTAACTTTATTTTCTATTGACTGCCGGAAACAGCGAAATTATGTTAGAGGATCACAGGCGTCTTTCGGAAAGCAATTTGAATATTTTGTAGTTGAGTCCCCGTCTTCGTCCGCCCTGAATTAGTTATTTGGATTTATTACTTTTTATATTTACTACTAACCAAACTTACACCCAACAATATAAACAACCCTTACAATTTCATTGTAAGGGTTGTTTAGAAGAATAATAAACTACATACCTAGTTACCACAGAAATGATGTGTACAGACATAATCATCACGCTTGCTAAATGCGGGTTGGCGATCACCCGAGCAATGTTCGATTCGAAACTCTTGTTGCCCGACCCGGGAATCGTACCTAAGACCTCGAGATTTTGATCCAGAACTTAAACGACTAGACAAACGAGGCGGTCTGCCAGAGGAAAAATGAATAGTTTTTATTATTTAATCCCTCGATCGTGAGTTATTCCAGACACAATTGAAATCAATTGTTGTCGTGGCACCCGTGTGCCTCCTGCGGGTTGAGGGCTCAACACCTCTAGGCTCAAAGGGTATAAAGGACATAATTAAGGCGGAAGATACGGTATTCTATATAGTTTTACTCAGAATTTAACTCTCCATCGACATGTAAGTATAATGTGCAAGAAAAAGTTGCGAAACCAATCTTTATCTTCAACATTAGTTTGGTATTTCTTTATACTGATTAAAATTTTCATGGTCACTATCACTAGAGTTATTTAATTCGGGATTTATACCATGTACCTTATTTATTATGAGTTTCCGATATTTCGGCACTGTTGCAAGACTTGCAAGCACCATGATCACAAGAGAACTGTTGTATCTGCGGGTGGGTAGCTATTAAGAGTAGACAAATAGTCGTAGTCTCTTATTACACACGACACTGGTACCCCTGTTTAACAACTCCCTATTTTTACACTTTTGTTCTCGACAACACTTACCGTATCCGATCGTGACCCAGTATTTTTTGGTTTTCTTCGGTTACCGCAACTCATAAAAACTCATAATAAATAAGGTACATGGTATAAATCCCGAGTTAAATAACTCTAGTGGTATTTCTTTAATTTCGTTTTCAAACAGAAGCATTTTATAAACCCACAATTTACTTGATTACCTACTGTTTTTAGACTGTGCAGTGAACTGGATGAAGTATTTAATAAAATCAATTTTATTAAATTGCTGCTTGCAACTGTAGTGACCTGCTTTTATGCTTTTTCAGGAAAGGTATGACCAAAGTTATTTATTTTCCGTAGCTTTTATTCTACAGGCTAGGACATTCTTAACCGATTCCAAAATGGAAAAAGATTTAACTTTGAGGCTTTAGGTACGCAAAATTGTATATAAAGATTTCCGATTGGTGTTAGCAATAAAAAAAATGCTTTGTATTATAGCAGACTATAACTGTGATTATGTTGATGTCGGCTTTACAAGTTCCGCCAGATTTTTTTTTATCTGCTATATGTCACTATCATTCCATTCCAGATGTCAAATGGCTCGGCAGGTATGATTTGTAATTACATAGGAGTCTTTGGAGTGCTTGGGCCTGCATATATGGTTTGCTACTACAGCCAATTACTGGCGACAGAGGTGAGTTTTTATGGAACACTTAACTATTTTATTAAGAGTGGCATAATATCTCTAAACCGGAAAATTTGGATTGTGATTAAAAAGTCAGTTGTGTAGTACCATGGTGTTTTTAGTCAAAGTACAGCCCACTAATAATAATTATTATTATACAGACGACTGATCGGGACGTGCTTAAAAGGGCCTTCTGGAGCCTATTCGTAGAAATAAAATATTTTTACTGACGACACAACATTAAAGTATTAACTGGGGCATTGCAATAAAATGTGAACCTTGAAACGCAGGCCACTTTACGTTAAATATTCAAAAATTACTTATTGTACTATTAATAAATTCTTCAATAATTTATTGACATAGGTACTTGTTTTTCTGTTATTTATTTGTAACATAATTTCACCACTCTTTATTTGTGCAGTAAAATCCAAAGCTATTCAATCAAGTCTATTAGCATGATCTACCACGTCCAAGCAAACTAAGAATGAAATTAGTGTAAGCCGCATCATGAACTTACAATAAAATACCAGATTTCAATATAATGGCACACTTTTTAGAATTATTTAAAAATAAACTGTTGTTTCAATAGGTAACAAAGTTTTGGAACACAAAAAAATGGCTGGCTTTAATACATTTAATATCGTTCAAACGTGGTCATTATGCCTGTACCCATTATTGATATGGTAACTTGATTTCAATGATGAAGGCCTTATTAGGCCTTGTTAGGCCCTGCGGTAAGATAATTATAGGCCTATAGTTTCTTTCATTGCATAAAATGTCTAAACGTAAAGTTGTAAAAACTCGTAAACTATTATTTAAGCACAAAAACAATCTATTTTTAATTCTATTTCCAGAGCGCTGATATAGCTGACTCGGCATACAACAGCCCTTGGTACAAAGGGAGCGTCCAACATCAAAAATCTATTAGATTTTTAATTTTCAGGTAAGCAACCAAAGGTGAAACTTATAAAAATTGAATTTTAGATGAATATTTTTAAAGACTACGCAAACATTTTAAACCTATTAGCATTTAAACATGAAAAAATATGTCTCACACAGAATACTGTGACTTGTAAAAGCGCAATCTAGGAACTTTTTGTTTACTGAGAGGCTTTCTCTTTACCATTGGCCAAGCAAAGATCGCCAACCCACCGGTCTGACAACGCAATTATAGCAAAGCAATGTTCTTAAAAAAGCATGTGTACCTACAGTATTATGCAAATGTAGGCTGATAATGATGTTCTAATTTGGTAACAATAGTATGGTGGTTCATGTATGTAATATGAAAACTTATTTACCGTACTTATAATTTCCAGAGCCCAGATACCATGTTGTTTGACTTCTTTGAAATATTCACCAATCACTTTGAGTACCTTTAGCAAGGTTAGTATTGAATATTTATCAACAGATAATATTGTTTACCCTAGTAAACTGTTTTCTAATCTTAACACTCGCAACAGTGTTGAAACAACTAAAACTTGTGTAAAACAAGCTAGAAATTACATAAATTAAAATAAAGTGTATCAATGCTTATACTATGAAATATGAATTAGAAAGTGTGTGTGTCTGTCTGCCTAAAACCTCACGTTGCCTGCTGAACCGATTGAAATAATTTTTGCATTGATATAGTATCATTTTTAGAAAAAGGTATTTCAGGTTGTTCAAAGGAGTGAAAAGGGAAATGTATCGATACCTTCAGGTTCAATTGTCGTATAAACCAAAACCGTACTTTTCAGGAGAGTCAAAAAACTTTTTTTTTTATAAAAAAAAACATAATATTTTTATTTCAGAAGCTTTTAAAAAATTACCAAGAGAAAACATTCTTAAAATTTTGCGATAAAAAAATCTAAATATTCAAAACATGCCCATCTTCGTTAGTTTTAAAGTTAGCTTGGATTTACGTCTTTAAAAAATACACTCGGTGGTTTATACGACGTCCTATAATGGATCTAAATATATCTCTTTACGTCGTATTTGAATTTTTAGTAAACATGAGATTGCAATTGCTGACGTAAAGACCGATAGATGTAGATTTTTTGGTTTTTACAACCATTGATTATAGTGATTTATTTAAATGAATTTTATTAATAAAACATTGTATAAAAATAATGTTATGTTGACTATAAGCACACTTATATTGTTTCGAGAATGTATAGAAATATATTTTTAGTGTTGTAACTATATTTGGTTGAAGTAGATAAAATTAAATTGCCAGAGTACGAAAATAACTTTCTTTTATTGTTTTTATTTTACAATTTTGTAGCAAAATTATGTCACAAAATTAAGAATTTTTAATAACTCTAATTATTAGAAAAAATCAACATATTGGAACTTAAAAGACGAAACTAATATTCACTTCTGTGGAACATGTTTTGTCCAGCTGATGACCGCCCAGAAAATCTTGTGGTTCAGAAGGAATGGGACGACATCCTCTGTAATTTATTATATTCTCGTTTGTTGAGTGGTGCCGGAGGAGCTGATTTGGCGCGTCTGAAGGCTGTCATAAGGCCTGAATCTGGTGCGTGGTTACATGCCTTTTCTTCTCCTCAATTGATCACACTGCTCGATAACGATTCTTTAAGAATAGCAGTGGGTCTAAGATTGGGGGGCAAGGTGTGTGAAGCGCATCGCTGTATTTGTGGTTTAATGGTGGAGAAGAATGGACACTATGGTTTAAGCTGTCAGAGATATGCGGGTTGCTTTCCGAGGCACCATTCAATTAATGAGATTATTCGTAGGGCCATGACATCACTAAATATTCCGTGTATTTTAGTACCTTGGGGACTATCTCGGACAGATGGTAAGAGGCCGGATGGACTTACATTGGTTCCATGACGGTGGGGTCGGTGTCTCTTATAGGATGCTACGTGTGTTAGCACTTTTGCTACGTCTCATTTGAAACAAACCGTCATTTCTGCGGAGTGGGCGGCGGAAAATGGTGCGAAGTTGAAACACTCTAAATATTCAGCATTAGAATCACTCTACGATTTCGTACCGTTCGCAGTTGAGATGGCAGGACCATGGGGTAGTGAGGCTCGAGACCTTTTTTAGGAGTTAGGGTGACGGTTGCGAGAGAAAGGGAATGATTCCCGCTCTGGGTCCTGGTTAGTTCAGCAGGTCTCCATTGCCATTCAACGTGGCAATTCAGCCAGCGTAATGGGAACCTTCGGATCGGCCAGGCAGCGCGGAGAGACTGGAATTACTTCTTGCTAATTATTCTTTTGTAGTTAGGAATATTTTATGGGGTGCTTTTTTTATATCATTAATATTTTAGCTTACAAAGTTTATAATTATGCAATTATGGCAAAATATTAAGACTTCTTTTCCGGTTCAGGGCTGCCGCCAATAAAATTGATTTCCATTAGTTGTGATGAATTTGAGACTTCTGAACAGGGAGTAGAGCCTTTACAACTTTCATTATTGCTAAAAGTGACCATTTATGGCAATAATTAAAAGTTTGGGTACTTTTAAAGAAATAAATTTATTAGAAAGCATCTCAAAAAGTTTTAAATTGCTTTCTTGAGTACAGTGTGGCTCGTTTTCTTTGTTTTAAAGTCTTGAATTTATCACATTTAGTCGAAGTCGATAGGCAGCGGCACTGGCAGAGGTTATGAAAATAATTCCAAGTAGAAATAATCAACTAGGTATACGTTTTTAGTGACTAATAAAATAACACATTAATAACAAAATAAGCCTAGGCCTATTTAGAATATGTGAAACGAAATACTAGTCAATCCGCTCTTACTCATCTTCTATATACAACCTACTGAACACGTGGACTTACGACATTGAAATCTTTGAATGCGTCTTAACACTCTTAACGTTAAAACCATTTGCAATTATCATAGAGTTTTACGCCCAGGCTTAAAAAAACGTATGGTCATTACATCTTAACAGAAATACCAAAAACAACCAATCGGCTTTTACACTGTTTTTATGGAATTTGTTTAACTTTTCGGCAATATTTTTTTAGGGTAAACATTTTTTTTGCGAATTTAAACATTTCGAATATACAGCTCGATAGAGAAAAAAATCTGAACAAAATGGTATATTTAACTCGATTTGGCCAAAATGGTTTATACGCCAATTGAACCTGAAGGTATCGGTATGTTTATATGGCAAATCAATGATTTCTTAACCAAATAATATAAATTTTGGCATAGATAATAGTCTTCTGTGAAAAGACACAGGTTTGTTGTTATATACAAAATCGTCCTTTCAAAGGATAATAATCGAGTGCTTAGAAGTTGGTTTGGGCAATCAATCTCTTTCTAATTTGGTGTGAGACAGAGATTGCGAAAAAAAAATTTTGGTAATAAATTCGATATAATTAGGAACCGAATGTCTTTGATAAACTTTGCTTTGCCTTTTTGAAATACGTTTTTGTTAATTTAACCTTTTTTTAAGGTACTGAGCACAACTTGGTCTTACTTTACTCTGGTTTCGACACTCTACGCAGAAGATAATGAAATGAAGTAATTTTAACAATTTAACTGCACAATACAAAGAAAACGTTATGCACGAAGCGAATAATATATCAATATGCTTTATTATTTCTTCATTAAATAAATATTAAACTTAGGACTACTCTCATTTTAGTAATAAGAAAACTACTTTAGGTTCAGTACCAACAAATTTGTTGATGATCTAATTATTCCAATTGTAGATTTATGTTTGGTACCGTGACAACGGTACCCTTTGTTGTAACTTTCTAAGGTTTTTACCCAATAGGAAACTAGCACATATGAATTTCATTTTTAAATTTATCTAAATGTGAACTTTTTGTGCCTCAACAGTGTGATCAGCGTAATGAATTTTTGATAAGTTCTAATAAATATCAGCTCCTGACATCATAAAACTGTCCTTTGCTTGCTTGGTTTTCCAATCGCAGAATTAACTTTTCATTGACGACCATTTGGATCAGCGGTAGTAAGCGCTGCTTCTGAGCCATGGGTCGCAGGTTCGATCCCCGGACAGTACAAATATTTGTGTGCATGAACATGTCTGTTTGTACTCTGCCGTGTCAAGCGCAGGTCTGTTATCTTAAAATAACTGAGTTGCGCCCTACAAGTGTAAATCGCATTTTTCGCCTAGGTACTTATATAGGCCAGTGGCGCCTTTTTTTTGCTGTTACACCGACCGAGTATTTTTTATTATGTTCATATTTATGTAGTAATTAAGTTTTATTATGACAACTATACATCTAAACTCAGTCAGAGACAAGTTATACGTGCCAGAAGTTGAATTATATTAATTGTTTCTATAGGCATTCTCCTACTTGTTTATCATATACGCCATACTCTCCGAGATCTCTTAGATTTCTTCCCTTCACACTTCGATTCTATAGGTTTTTGTAGCCGAATGGTAAAAAACGGAACCCTTAAAGTTTCGTCAAGTCTGCCCGTCTGTCTGTCTGTCCGTCCGTATGTCACAGCCACTTTATTCCGACAGTATTAGCATTCAAATCAAATCAACAGCCATTATCCGTCCACTGCTGGACGTAGGCCTCCTTCAAGTCACGCCACAATTGTCTATCCTGGGCTTTCCGCATCCAGCCACTGCCAACAGTTCTCCTAAGGTCATCAGACCATCGAGTCGCAGGGCGTCCTACACTATGCTTGCTTAAACGCGGTCTCCACTTCAGAATTCGTCTGATCCAATGGTTGTCAGTTCTACGGCAGACGTGACCAGCCCACTGCCACTTCAGCGCGCTTATCCTTCGGGCTATGTCGATAACTTTCGTCCTTTGACGAATATGCTCGTTTCGTATCCTATCTCTTAACGAGATACCGAGCATAGCCCTCTCCGTAGCTCGCTGAGCGACTTTGAACTTGTGGCTGTGAATTTATTAGCATTACACAGTTGAAACTTGGTAGGTAGGTGTATCCTGTTGACCGCTTCACGATTCTCATACAAAAAATAAAAAATAATGATATTTAAGGGGATTGTGCTGAGAGCCGTGTAATACCTCTCCACTCCTCAAGCACCTCAGGCTATGTTGCCCCCTTGTCGCTACGTCACTATGTGCTAGCGGCCGTTTTCGGGGGCCCATTAATTGAGTGTGCAAGTCACCCCCTGCCATTTCATCCGTGTGAGTAACATAGTCAGGCAGGGGCTATAGTCCTTCCATAGTCCCAGTAATTCAGTCCATTAGCACCCAAACCCATAGCCCAGTATCCTTTCTATCCACTTTCTGCTATAGTCCTGCACTAACCGGGGGTAGTCCTTGGGTGTACTTGTACGCACAGGGATAATCGTCGGTTTGTGTCACATTATTTAGATGAATGTTGTCTAACGAGCCTCTGCGAGTTGGCTACGGCCCCTCATATGCCTTCCAAAGGTCCGGAACTCTGTAGTTCCGAGGTTGAAAAAGACCAACATATTAATAATAATAATAAAAGTGGACAACATCACATACATAGTTTTGATCCCAATTTAGTAAATTACTAGAAAAACCCTTTTTTCTACATTTACCCGTCCGGGAATCGAACCCAATACCTCGGAGTAGGCGACTTCCACCTTGGAAACCGGTGTGTAAGCCATCCCGCCATGGAGGTCGTCATAATTATTTATTATTATTAATTCACCCATGGTAAGTAAGGGTAAACCAATTTATTAATCCAAGTTTTGCACAGTTCAATAATAACCGAAAGAAACAGTTCATAATATTATTATTTTTCTTACATTCATAACTCTACTTGGACTGTGTTTAGAGGTATTGTTGCCATACAAAATTTTGTTTGTTACATTATTCTTAACTAAAATAAAAAGTATTTGTCAATGTAACAGCAAAAAAAAAGGTGCCAAAATCAGGCATTGGCTTTTCCAAATTTAATTCGGTCTCCGACCGGACGCTCGAGGTGTACGAGTCACATTGCCTAAACAATAACGCGAAAATAATAATCAGTTAAATGCCGTTTTATTTCTGCAAATAGGCCCCAAGAGGCGCTTTTATACGTCCCAATTTAAACCTACCACTGCTTCGGGAAAAGTCTGGGCTAGTGCCGAGAAGAAGCAGCGCAAGAAACTCGGTCATTATTGTCAGCCTCTTTTTAAATAATTTTTTACAAGGTAAGGTGATTTTTACAAGGTTTAAGCAAGTACGAGCTGGGACAATTAAATGCCATACATTTCTATCGTTTAAATAATCATTGACAGTGTAATAGCCCTTTTCCATTAAAATTACTTTGACATACGATTTAAGTTTATGTACAGGGAGTTCAGCAATACCCTGTGGTAATTTTTTGAAAATACGAATACAATTTCCCATTTTCCTTTCACGATTTTCCTACTTTTCGCAGTCTGAAGCCTGGAACGGCAAGTTTATCTTTATTTCTGGTATTGAAATAATTGTGTACGTTACTTTTCTTAAGAAATAAATGTATGTTCTTACGAACATTGTTACAGAATCAAAAATAACTGCGTATCGTAGATCCTGCAATACAAATTATTATAAAACAAGCTAAAATTAAATATGAAACATAATAATATTTTTATTTCAGAAGCTGTTAAAAAATTACCAAGAGAAAACATTCTTAAAATTTTGCGATAAAAAAATCTAAATATTCAAAACATGCCCATCTTCGTTAGTTTTAAAGTTAGCTTGGATTTACGTCTTTAAAAAATACACTCGGTGGTTTATACGACGTCCTATAATGGATCTAAATATATCTCTTTACGTCGTATTTGAATTTTTAGTAAACATGAGATTGCAATTGCTGACGTAAAGACCGATAGATGTAGATTTTTTGGTTTTTACAACCATTGATAATAGTGATTTATTTAAATGAATTAATAAAACATTGTATAAAAATAATGTTATGTTGACTATAAGCACACTTATATTGTTTCGAGAATGTATAGAAATATATTTTTAGCGTTGTAACTATATTTGGTTGAAGTAGATAAAATTAAATTGCCAGAGTACGAAAATAACTTTCTTTTATTGTTTTTATTTTACAATTTTGTAGCAAAATTATGTCACAAAATTAAGAATTTTTAATAACTCTAATTATTAGAAAAAATCAACATATTGGAACTTAAAAGACGAAACTAATATTCACTTCTGTGGAACATGCTTTGTCCAGCTGATGACCGCCCAGAAAATCTTGTGGTTCAGAAGGAATGGGACGACATCCTCTGTAATTTATTATATTCTCGTTTGTTGAGTGGTGCCGGAGGAGCTGATTTGGCGCGTCTGAAGGCTGTCATAAGGCCTGAATCTGGTGCGTGGTTACATGCCTTTTCTTCTCCTCAATTGATCACACTGCTCGATAACGATTCTTTAAGAATAGCAGTGGGTCTAAGATTGGGGGGCAAGGTGTGTGAAGCGCATCGCTGTATTTGTGGTTTAATGGTGGAGAAGAATGGACACTATGGTTTAAGCTGTCAGAGATATGCGGGTTGCTTTCCGAGGCACCATTCAATTAATGAGATTATTCGTAGGGCCATGACATCTCTAAATATTCCGTGTATTTTAGAACCTTGGGGACTATCTCGGACAGATGGTAAGAGGCCGGATGGACTTACATTGGTTCCATGGCGGAGGGGTCGGTGTCTCTTATAGGATGCTACGTGTGTTAGCACTTTCGCTACGTCTCATTTGAAACAAACCGTCATTTCTGCGGAGTGGGCGGCGGAAAATGGTGCGAAGTTGAAACACTCTAAATATTCAGCATTAGAGTCACTCTACGATTTCGTACCGTTCGCAGTTGAGACGGCAGGACCATGGGGTAGTGAGGCTCAAGACCTTTTTTAGGAGTTAGGGTGACGGTTGCGAGAGAAAGGGAATGATTCCCGCTCTGGGTCCTGGTTAGTTCAGCAGGTCTCCATTGCCATTCAAAGTGGCAATGCAGCCAGCGTAATGGGAACTTTCGGATCGGCCAGGCAGCGCGGAGAGACTGGAATTACTTCTTGCTAATAATTCTTTTGTAGTTAGTAATATTTTATGGGGTGCTTTTTTTATATCATTAATATTTTAGCTTACAAAGTTTATAATTATGCAATTATGGCAAAATATTAAGACTTCTTTCCCGGTTCAGGGCTGCCGCCAATAAAATTGATTTCCATTAGTTGTGATGAATTTGAGACTTCTGAACAGGGAGTAGAGCCTTTACAACTTTCATTATTGCTAAAAGTGACCATTTATGGCAATAATTAAAAGTTTGGATACTTTTAAAGAAATAAATTTATTAGAAAGCATCTCAAAAAGTTTTAAATTGCTTTCTTGAGTACAGTGTGGCTTGTTTTCTTTGTTTTAAAGTCTTGAATTTATCACATTTAGTCGAAGTCGATAGGCAGCGGCACTGGCAGAGGTTATGAAAATAATTCCAAGTAGAAATAATCAACTAGGTATACGTTTTTAGTGACTAATAAAATAACATATTAATAACAAAATAAGCCTAGGCCTATTTAGAATATGTGAAACAAAATACTAGTCAATCCGCTCTTACTCATCTTCTAAATACAACCTACTGAACACGTGGACTTACGACATTGAAATCTTTGAATGCGTCTTAACACTCTTAACGTTAAAACCATTTGCAATTATCATAGAGTTTTACGCCCAGGCTTAAAAAAACGTATGGTCATTACATCTTAACAGAAATACCAAAAACAACCACTCGGCTTTTACACTGTTTTTATGGAATTTGTTTAACTTTTCGGCAATATTTTTTTCGGGTAAACATTTTTTTTGCGAATTTAAACATTTCGAATATACAGCTCGATAGAGAAAAAAAATCTGAACAAAATGGTATATTTAACTTGATTTGGCCAAAATGGTTTATACGCCAATTGAACCTGAAGGTATCGGAATGTTTATATGGCAAATCAATGATTTCTGAACCAAATAATATAAAATTTGACATAGATAAATAGTCTTCTGTGAAAAGACACAGGTTTGTTGTTATATACAAAATCATCCTTTCAAAGGATAATAATCGAGTGCTTAGAAGTTCGTTTGGGCAATCAATCTCTTTCTAATTTGGTGTGAGACAGAGATTGCGAAAAAAAATTTTAGTAATTTTTAAGGACCGCGACATTGCAGAGGACGCGATATAACCAGGAACACAATGTAATCAAGAACTCGATATAATTAGGAACCGAATGTCTTTGATAAACTATGCTTTGCCTTTTTGAAATACGTTTTTGTTAATTTAACCTTTTTTTAAGGTACTGAGCACCACTTGGTCTTACTTTACTCTGGTTTCGACACTCTACGCAGAAGATAATGAAATGAAGTAATTTTAACAATTTAACTGCACAATACAAAGAAAACGTTATGCACGAAGCGAATAATATATTAATATGCTTTATTATTTCTTCATTAAATAAATACGAGTATTAAACTTAGGACTACTCTCATTTTAGTAATAAGAAAACTACTTTAGGTTCAGTACCAACAAATTTGTTGATGATCTAATTATTCCAATTGTAGATTTATGTTTGGTACCGTGACAACGGTACCCTTTGTTGTAACTTTCTAAGGTTTTTACCCAATAGGAAACTAGCACATATAAGTTTTATTTTTAAATTTATCTAAATGTGAACTTTTTGTGCCTCAACAGTTTGATCAGCGTAATGAATTTTTGATAAGTTCTAATAAATATCAGCTCCTGACATCATATAACTGATAAAACTGTCCTTTGCTTGCTTGGTTTTCCAATCGCAAAATTAACTTTTCCATTGACGACCATTTGGATCAGCGGTAGTAAGCGCTGCTTCTGAGCTATGGGTCGCAGGTTCGGTCCCCGCACAGTACAAATATTTGTGTGCATGAACATGTCTGTTTGTACTCTGCCCTGTCAAGCGCAGGTCTGTTATCTTAAAATAACTGAGTTGCGCCCTACAAGTGTAAATCGCAATTTTCGCCTAGGTACTTATATAGGCCAGTGGCGCCTTTTTTTTGCTGTTACACCGACCGAGTATTTTTTATTATGTTCATATTTATGTAGTAATTAAGTTTTATTATGACAACTATACATCTAAACTTAGTCAGAGACAAGTTATACGTGCCAGAAGTTGAATTATATTAATTGTTTCTATAGGCACTCTCCTACTTGTTTATCATATACGCCATACTCTCCGAGATCTCTTAGATTTCTTCCCTTCACACTTCGATTCTATAGGTTTCGTTTTAGGGTTTCGTAGCCGAATGGTAAAAAACGGAACCCTTAAAGTTTCGTCAAGTCTGCCCGTCTGTCTTTCTGTCCGTCCGTATGTCACAGCCACTTTATTCCGAGAGTATTTGCATTCAAATCAAATCAACAGCCATTATCCGTCCACTGCTGGACGTAGGCCTCCTTCAAGTCACGCCACAATTGTCTATCCTGGGCTTTCCGCATCCAGCTACTGCCAACAGTTCTCCTAAGGTCATCAGACCATCGAGTCGCAGGGCGTCCTACACTATGCTTGCTTAAACGCGGTCTCCACTTCAGAATTCGTCTGATCCAATGGATGTCAGTTCTACGGCAGACGTGACCAGCCCACTGCCACTTCAGCGCGCTTATCCTTTGACGAATTATGCTCGTTTCGTATCCTATCTTTTAACGAGATACCGAGCATAGCCCTCTCCGTAGCTCGCTGAGCGACTTTGAACTTGTGGATGTGAATTTATTAGCATTACACAGTTGAAACTTGGTAGGTAGGTGTATCCTGTTGACCGCTTCACGATTCTCATACAAAAAATAAAAAATAATGATATTTAAGGGGATTGTGCTGAGAGCCGTGTAATACCTCTCCACTCCTCAAGCACCTCAGGCTATGTTGCCCCCTTGTCGCTACGTCACTATGTGCTAGCGGCCGTTTTCGGGGGCCCATTAATTGAGTGTGCAAGTCACCCCCTGCCATTTCATCCGTGTGAGTAACATAGTCAGGCAGGGGCTATAGTCCTTCCATAGTCCCAGTAATTCAGTCCATTAGCACCCAAACCCATAGCCCAGTATCCTTTCTATCCACTTTCTGCTATAGTCCTGCACTAAACGGGGGTAGTCCTTGGGTGTACTTGTACGCACAGGGATAATCGTCGGTTTGTGTCACATTATTTAGATAAATGTTGTCTAACGAGCCTCTGTGAGTTGGCTACGGCCCCTCATATGCCTTCCAAAGGTCCGGAACTCTGTAGTTCCGAGGTTGAAAAAGACCAACATATTAATAATAATAATAAAAGTGGACAACATCACATACATCGTTTTGATCCCAAATTAGTAAATTACTAGAAAAACCCTTTTTTCTACATTTACCCGTCCGTGAATCGAACCCGGGACCTCGGAGTAGGCGACTTCCACCTTGGAAACCGGTGTGTAAGCCACTCCGCCATGGAGGTCGTCATAATTATTTATTATTATTAATTCACCCATGGTAAGTAAGGGTAAACCAATTTATTATTCCAAGTTTTGCACAGTTCAATAATAACTGAAAGAAACAGTTCATAATATTATTATTTTTCTTACATTCATAACTCTACTTGGACTGTGTTTAAAGGTATTGTTGCCATACAAAATTTTGTTTGTTACATTATTCTTAACTAAAATAAAAAGTATTTGTCGATGTGACAGCAAAAAAAGAGGTGCCAAAATCAGGCATTGGCTTTTACAAATTTAATTCGGTCTCCGATCGGACGCTCGAGGTGTACGAGTCACATTGCCTAAACAATAACGCGAAAATAATAATCAGTTAAAATCAGTTAAAATCCGTTTTATTTCTGCAAATAAGCCCCAGGAGGCGCTTTTACACGTCCCAATTTAAACCTACTACTGCTTCGGGACAAGTCTGGGCTAGTGCCGAGAAGAAGCAGCGCAAGATAATTTTTTACAAGGTAAGGTGATTTTTACAAGGTTTAAGCAAGTACGAGCTGGGACAATTTAATGCCATACATTTCTATCATTTAAATAATCATTGACAGTGTAATAGCCCTTTTTCATTAAAATTACTTTGACATACGATTTAAGTTTATGTACAGGGAGTTCAGCAATACCCTGTAGTAATTTTTTGAAAATACGAATAAACGATTTTCCTACTTTTCGCAGTCTGAAACCTGGAACGGCAAGTTTATCTTTATTTCTGGTATTGAAATAATTATGTACGTTACTTTTCTTAAGAAATAAATGTATGTTCTTACGAACATTGTTACAGAATCACTTCAATTAAATACTATAACAATCAAAGTACCTAATAGTAAAATAATTATTGAACCCTGGATTACACCTGGCATTTTAAAATGTATGAAAAATAGAAATAACCTCCAAAAATACCTGCGTTTTGATGATACCAATGACATTCTCAAAATTACTTATCGTATATACGTAGATCCTGCAATACAATTTATTATAAAACAAGCTAAAATTAAATATGAAACAGATCTTCTGAACCAAGCAAAAACTAATAACAAAACACTTTGGTCGGCAATAAAAAGCATTACAAACTTAAGTAAACAAAAAACACCACATTCCGATCTAATAACTATAAAAAATAATCCATCAGAGTCAGCCAATTTTGTTAACAATTACTTTAACAAAGTAGGGAAAACTTTAGCTGAAGAAATTAAAGTTGAACCTGTAGTTATAAATGAGTATCTGAACTCGCTTGCTTCTCAAACAAACTCTATTGGAATTGTAGAACCTGATCACTTCGAAGTTGCCTCTTTAATCAATAATATTAAAGCTGAATCCGCTGCAGGATGGGATAATATTCCTACAAAATTTAATAAACTTGCCTCAAAAGAACTGGTCCCTTTAATTACTCATCTTGTAAGCCTGTGTTTTCGGCAAGGAGTATTTCCAAGCTCATTAAAAATGCTATAATACACCCTATCTTTAAATCGAGAGACAGGAGAGACATAAGTAACTATCGACCTATTTCTGTTTTAACTGTCATATCTAAAATACTAGAAAAAACAATAAATAATCGTCTTCTAAATTTTTTATATTCCTATGATTTATTATCAAAAGCCCAATATGGTTTTCCCCAAGGTATTAGGTGACCTTACTAAAGATATTACACACTACTTCGACAATAAACAAAAATCGTTATGTGTATTTTTAGACCTTAAAAAGGCTTTTGATACGGTTTCTGTACAAATTCTACTACGCAAACTGGAATTAGCTGGTGGACGAGGAGCTTTCCTTAGCCTTTTGACTGATTACCTCATTCGACGTACACAAAAAGTAAAAATAACCAATAACATTTATAGCTCAGATATCTTGACTTATGAGTACGGCGTTCCGCAGGGAAGTGTTCTTGGCCCAACCCTTTTTCTTATCTATATTAACGACCTCACTGACTTGCATCTAACGCAAGGACGCGTCTTCTCTTACACAAATGATACTGCCCTGCTCTTTCATGGCAAAAATTGGCAAGAGGCCTACGCAAGTGCTGATGTCGGACTGCAAAGAGTAATAAAATGGCCAAAAGTAAATTCTCTGACGTTGAACATTGAAAAAACAAATTATATCACGTTTAGTATCAACAACGTTACACAACCAGACCATAACCTAACCTTAACTCCTCATATATGTAATTTTACTAGCAACGTAACTTGCAATTGCCAAAAACTCAAAAAGGTTGAGTCCACTAAATATCTCGGTATTATTATTGACCAAAATCTAACATGGTATCCACAACTTGAAGCAGTGTCAAGAAAGCTAATGTGGCTTTTTAGATATATTCGTAACGTATCAGATAAACAATTACTGACATACATATTATTATATAAAACTTTAGTCCAGTCCATATTACTGTACTGTTTAACCATATGGGGTGGAACTTTTAAATCCAAATTTATTAGTATTGAACGAGCCCAGAGGTCCATTTTAAAAGTGTATCTCAAGAAGAATAAATTGTACAACACAACACAACTATATAAAGACTCTGAGGTTTTAACGGTGCGAAAATTATATATCTTACAGTGTGTTCTTAAAACTCATAAAAATACCCCCAAAAACGCACGCCCCACGCATAATACACGCACATACACCACAATTTAGTTTTTATTTTTTTTTGTTATAACTTATTTATTCGTATGTTTTTCTATAAATGTCGCCACGTCCCACAACTATGTTATAATTTGGAGCAAATAAAGGAATTTTGAATTTTGAATTTTTGAATTGTATATTGAATTTAATATGACCATCAATGCTATATGCTTGCAAAGGGACATCTACGCATCTTGAAAATCGGATAATTTTACATTTATCAAGGTTAAAAAATAGCTTATTTCTAATGCACCATAGAGCCAACGATACATTTGAGACATTTTTTTCGAATATAGCTACTACTAAAGGGCTTGCTTCTTCTGCTGATCTAGCTGAATCACTTCTCAAGTCTGTTGTCGATGAGTGCAATCCTTTATTTAATTTAGACATATAAACCCTGACATAATTACAAAAACTTTTGGAGAATTTAATATGAAATAAACGGAAGATCTTTGGGGAATTTCTATCAACATTATCAATACAATCATAAGTTCATTAGCCCCTCAACTCGCTATTATTTTTAACAAATGTATTGATGATAGACAGTTTCCAACTTTAATGAAGTTTAGCAAAATCATTCCTTTGTTTATGTCTGGCGAAAAATGTGACCCCTCCAATTTTTGACCTATATCTATATTGCCAGGGCTAAGTAAAATCTTCGAGAAAATAATGTTTAATCAGCTTTTATCACACTTTAGTGTAAATAAATTATTAAATAGCAACCAATATGGCTTCAGAAAAGGTAGAAATACCACCGATGCTGGAGTTGCTCTTCTACAACATGTTTAACGCATGGGAGAGTAAGCTGGATGCCTTAGGTGTATTTTGTGACCTTTCAAAGGCCTTCGATTGTGTAGACCATGAAATATTACTTAAAAAACTTAAACATTATGGTGCATCGAATGATTCCTTGGATCTAATAAGTTTTTACCTTAAAGGCAGAATTCAAAAGGTTTGCATAAAAGGAGCTGAGTCTTCAGGGTCAGCCCTTGTTATGGTTGTCCCACAGGGATCAGTATTAGGGTCCCTGCTATTTTTAATTTATATAAATGACCTTCCCTGTTATTAACATAATCTTTGTGAGAGAGTATTGTTTGCAGATAATACATCAATGATTTTTAAAACTAAGAGGGGCAAATCTTCATTTGACGATGTTAACAAAACCCTATCTAAATTATTGCATTGGTTTACATCAAATAATCTTTTACTAAATACAAATAAAACAAAATGTGTTAAATTTATGATGCCCAACGTAAGGTTTGCTGCCACTCATATAATTGTTAAAGATGAACCACTAAACTTTGTAGATTCTACTACCTTTTTAGGTATAACTGTAAACTCTCATTTTTAATGGGGTGCTCATATTAGGGGGCTGTCTGGAAGACTTAGTTCTGCTGCTTATGCTGTGAGAAAGATGAGGCAATTGACTGATGTTAGAACGGCAAGATTAGTATATTTTAGCTACTTTCATAGCATAATATCATATGGAATTCTGCTGTGGGTCTCAGCGGCAGATATTGGGTCAATTTTTATATTGCAAAAACGTGCTGTACGGGCTATACGGACCCCGTGACTCGCTGAAAGAGCTCTTCAAAGAGATTAATATACTTACAGTGTCTTCTCAATACAATATTCCAGAATAATATTATTTATGTTCGAAAGAACACACAAATTATTATTTCTTAAGAAAAGTAACGTACACAATTTTAATACGAGAAATAAAGATAAACTCGCCGTTTCAGGCTTCAGACTACGAAAAGTAGGACAATCGTTCATGGGAAATTGTGTTCGGATTTTCAACAAATTAACACAGGGTATTGCTGAAATCCCTGTACATAAACTTAAATCGTATGTCAAAGTAATCTTAATGAAAAAGGGCTATTACACTGTTATTGATTATGTAAATGATAGAAATGTATAGCATTAAATTGTCCCAGCTCGTACTTGCCTAAACTTTGTAAAAAATTACCTTACCTTGTAAAAATTTATTAAAACAGAGTTTTAGAGTAGAGAATTTATTTAGTGTAACGGTTAACGCTTTTTGTTAATTCACCAACTGTCATTGTTATTTCATTATTAGATTCATTCGTTTTCACTCGGTCAATTTCCGAACGTCCATACAGTTGGCCATTCGAATTGTCGTGCTCGTTGGGTACAGTTGTAAAAAGGCAGTGCTGTGTAAAGAGATTAAAAAATTCTTCGTGTGGTTTTATCTCAGAAGTGGTATATCCGCAAAAATATATCGTTTTTGCTTCGCCCACGAATCGCCATGATAAGGTATGTATTGAATGTATTTTTTTTTCTCTTTGAATAAGAAGTAGCTATCTAAAACTTTGAACCGAAATATAGCTTGTAAATGATTCCTACCCGTTAGTACTATAGTCGCAGTGATTATTAAATTGAAAACTAGTTAAATGTCATGGATGTTATTGGATTGAATAATAAGATAAATACGTCTTGAGTTGGATTTGAAATGTTAGTAATATGAAACCTGTAAAAATGTTATATATTATATCAAAAATATAGCATATTTTTATGAAATACATTTTATATAATAAAACTTCCTTGACATTCGATTTGTGGCGTTAAACTACATTTAAGACATTTCCCCATTGCGATGAATTAAGATTTAAAATGAGTTTTAAGATTATTTAAGAATCAACCCTTCAATAATTGATTAAATTGGACAAATACAAAGCAAAATTGGTTGAGTTTTAGAGCATGGGAGACAATAATAGTGAAGGAACACGACGCCAGAGCCGAAGACTTCGGACACCGGTGCCGCTTGGGAGCCCAATACTACCATCAGCTGATACGGAGCGGAATCCTGAAGTCGGTGGTGAACGACGGAACCGCACGAGACGAAGACGTCGGAGTCGAAGTCGAAGCAGTCATCACAGTCGTGGCCGCAGTCGCAGTAATCGTGAGCTAATTTATCATGAATTAATAGGGGTTAAAGTATGAAATTGCCGATTATTTTCCCACTTTTTATTTTGTTTATAGCTCTTAAGTATAGTCATATTATTGCGTAATTCTTTTTGTATTGTATCAAAAACTAAATAAAGTAACCTTTGACTAAAAAAAAATGCAATACTAGTATTACTATTATTACCTATTACTTCAAAGAAAGTCGTTGAAAAGACCCCTTACAATGTGTCAGCTGACCTTCTTGCTTCAATTAAGTATATTTGTATTATATACTTTGATTTTCAGAAATTGAAATACTATAATGCGTAGCTTTATAACTATCTAACTTTCACCTTTAATTGCATCGAAAACGGTTTAGGCGTTTTAAAAAAAAACTTAAAAATTGTTAGTATGGAAAAATGACTTTTCTCGATTTCGTCCATACAAAACGGCAATTTCATACTTTAACCCCTAATAGATACAAGTCGGTATTTGCCCAAAAATAGACCGAGTTGTAGTCGTGCCTTGTGGGGTGCCAGCAAGCAGCACAGTCGTAGTCATAGTCGTAGCAGACCAAGAAGTAGTCGGCATAGTAGAAGTCACAGTCGAAAGGGAACCGTTTGCCGCATACGCAGTGGTAGTCGTAAGAGGGATTACGATCATGATGAATTACGCGAAAGGCTACAACTATTGGAGCATGAACTATCGAGGCAACGTAGGCTCAACGTAGGAATATGTGAAGGTAGGGAGAGTCGGCACAAGCAAATAAATAGTTCTCCTAGGTTAGGTAGCCCCTCTAGAAATGATAACGTATGCCCTGACAAAATAAAACCGAGATCATGTGAACCAGTAATCTTTATGGAGGAATTTGTAAATATTTTCAAGAATAGAGACCGTGAATCGTTCCCTGTGTTAAATAACGTCCTTCCTGAATTTGATCCACTCTCTCTTTCCTCTCAAAACAGGAATCTGACTGGCCTAAATCGCAAGTCGCTACCTCAGATGTACCAGAACTTAAAGTAAATTTTACTCAAGGTGATGAAACTTGTTTTGTTCGATTTCGTGACTATTCAAATGCCCTAAAATTAAAAAGAATATATGCCTACATTTTTCGTTTTATCAACAATTGTAAAAATTTGAATAATAAAACGACCGGTTCTCTTAATGAAACAGAACTTAGCAATTCTTTAAATTACCTTCTTCTTAAATTATCTTTTAGCTCTGAGATCTCATTTCTGGAACAGATGGAGCACTGAATACCTGGGTGTTGTTGTAGTTCACCTGGGTGAACTACAACAGCGAACAAAATGGCGTACACACCAGAAAAATCTTAAAGAAGGAGAAATGGTTGTATTCAGGGAACCAAATCTACCGCCACTTAAATGGAAACTTGCCAGAGTTCATCAACTTTACCCTGGAAAGGATGGCGTGGTTCGAGTAGCTGATTTTCTAACCTATCGAGACATTGAGCGGCGTGCTGTCAACAGAGTCTGCCCTCTACCTACAGAGATGGAAGACGAAAATGATGTCTTGGAAGAAACTTGAGTATCTTCCAAGGGGGGGAGAATGTCAAAGACCCTATGACGTCACGCTGGGAGTGAGACAAGCGCGGGGGGCGCGGACGCAGCTGGACGGAGCGGGGCGATGGATAGGCTCGGCAGACGGCATCGACTGCCAGGGCATAGCATACGCGCATACAACTTTTCTTGACTTCATAAATATTTTTCGTAATAATTATTGTAACGACCTAAAAGCAGTAAACTAATATTAACTTAGAATCTGTGTTCGTTATTTTACTTGTCCAAGCCTGGACAGTGTGAAAGAAGCGAAGTAACCTCTTTTGTCTAGCTACAAATAGGATTCACATGATTTAAATTTGGTTAATATTAAATTGTTTAACTGACTTAAAACGAAGGGACTCGTTTATGTGACGGATGGCCGACTGTAACGGTTAACGCTATTTGTTATTTCACCAACTGTCATTGTTATTTCATTATTAGATTCATTCGTTTTCACTCGGTCAATTTCCGAACGTCCATACAGTTGGCCATTTGAATTGTCGTGCTCGTTGGGTACAGTTGTAAAAAGGCAGTGCTGTGTAAAGAGATCAAAACTGGATATTGAAGTTTGAACTGGGTGACAGCTTGATTTACATTTTTTACTTCATAAATGGGCTCTAAATACGATACTGAACGCCTATAAAAATTTTGGAAAGTGGTTAAAATTTCCCCCTGTAGTGATCGAGTTTCTTGCGCTGCTTCTTCTCGGCACTAGCCCAGACTTGTCCCGAAGCAGTGGTAGGTTTAAATATTGGGGCCTATTTGCAGATATAAAACTGATTTTAAACTGATTTTTTTAAACTTGTTCAAGTCAACCTGCAATAAGAGTGAGTCACTTTTATTTTTGACTCTTAGGGCAAGTTTCATGTCGTCATCATAAGGAAAACAGGTTGTATTGTCAAAGACGCTGACAACTTCTTTTATAAAAACATTAAAGAGAATCGGACCCAAACGAGAACCATGAGGGACGCCGGATGTTGAAAAGAATATCTTCGAAGAGAAGCCATTTATAACAACTCACGATATCCTCTGTTGAGGATATGAAGAAAGCCATTTCAGAAGACTTTCCGAGATACCAAAAGATAAAAGCTTTCTAATTCTAAAAAAGAAATATTTATTTGCTTAAACATGGTAAAAAGAGGTGTTATGAAATAGAAGTTCAATGCATGTCTAGCCAACAAAATGGCATGCAAATATTAACTTTTTAATTTGTGTTTATGTCTAAATATAAATTATTAAATTATTAAATTGATTGATTAAAAGTATTAAATTGATAACATTACTCGTACATTGATGATTTACATTGAGAAAAGAAATACCTATTTATTATTTAAAATAAACTCCTTTAAGTCATAAAACGTATGTGAAATGAGCCACTTATTAAGTTTTGTTTTAAATTGATTAATTTCCAAAGTCTTAAATTCATTAGGTATATTATTAAAAAAAATTACACTCATAGTCACACAGTTTTTTTTGTACTGCATCGTTCTTGGATTTTCTAAGAATACCAGTCTATTTGGATTTCTCGTGTTCCGTGGATAAATTTCACATGCCCTTTTATAAAGATGTTTATTTTGCATTACAAATACACATGTTTCAAGAATATACAGCGACGTCAATGTTAATATTTGCAACTATGCAAATAGAGGACGACATGATGTTCGAGGAGCGACACCACATATTGCTCTAGTGCATCTTTTTTGGGCAATAAAAGCTCTCGTTATATTACTGCATTATTATTACATTAGTAAACCGTAGCGCAATATAGACCCTACATATGCGTGATAGGTAGCAATCGCAGTTTTTATATTAGTTACAGATCTATCCTGCTTTAAAGCATAAATAAACTTATTGACTCTGTTACAAATATTATCTATATGAGTTTTCCAATCAACATCTTGTTGTATAGTTAAACCTAGGAATATCGTATGTTTTACTTCGTCAATTTTAGTGTCCTTATAATGAATATAAAGATGAATATTTTTGTGTTTGTTAAATTGTATGTATTAAGTTTTAGTCAGATTTATTTTTAAGTTATTTATGTCAAGCCATTCAATTAAATTAACCACAGCATTATTAATCTCATTTTCATGAACCGAAATTGTAGTATCAGAAGACACTACAATAGCGATATCGTCAGGAAATGAAATGCATTTATGAGATGTTACATCAACAATATCGTTAATGTATAAAAGAAACAAGATTGGGCCCAGTACACTACCTTGCGGTACCCCTTGTTGATTGTGCTTGTATTGTGAAAAATAAGCCATAACTTCCTTTTTTTCATTAAGTCTGTCTATGACAACACATTGTTGTCTATTTTCGAGATATGATTTTATCCAATCAAGTGCTGGCCCCTCACACTAATTACTTCCAACTTGCTGACAAGCAATGAATGAGAAACATAGTCAAATGCTTTTATTAAATCAACAAATATAGCGGTGGTCAGGTTTTTTTTGTTTATGTTTGATAAAATAGTTAACATTAGGCTATGTATTGCTAATGTGGTTGATAAATTTTTTTGAAATCCATATTGTTCATAAGCAAGATCTCGTCGTCCACGGTGTCAAAAGCCTTACTGATGTCAGTGTCAATGATGTCAACGGACAAGCGTGAGTCGAGTGACTCAGAGACATACTCCACAAATAAGACCAGATTAGTAGCTGTAGAACGGGATGAAAAAAAGCCTGATTGTTGAGGCGATATTGTTAGTTTCAACTGCCACTCCAGAGCAGGGCAAACTAAGGATTCGAAGATTTTGCCAAATACACACAGTATCGATATTGGTCCATATGTTTTTACTGAGCCAGGTTCACCTGATTTAAGAATTGGCACAATACGTGCTTCTTTCCAAACGGAGGGGAAGGTACCCGTTTTCATAGAAATATTGAAGATGGTAACAAGGGCAATGACAGTGCCTCGCGACAAATAACTACAAATAAGGGATGAATACCATCAGGCCCAGCCTCCTTGGTTTGATCCTGGCTAGCAAGGGCCCTGAGTACCTAATCTTGCGTGAACTGTAATAGTTTTTAGTTAGCGTCAGACCTGCATTGGTCTCATTATTCTCATCAACACAAAAACTGGTCATAGGCAATGAAGAATTGGTATCATAAACGGATGCAAAAAAAGAGGCAAAAAGGTAACATATACTACCGCCACAATTAGCCCTACTGTCATCAAGAGTCATAGATGAGGGATAAGCATTACTACTGCGTTTTTTATTCTGAATGAAAGATCAGAATAACTTCGGATTTACGGAAAGTGAACTCTCAAGATCGGAAAAATACTTTTTATGGCAACTGTCTATTAATCTCGCGCATCTTTTCTTGAAAGTACACAAGGCGAGTTCATCAAGCGGATTTTTGTAATTATTGTACTTTAAACGAAGCTTGTATTTTTCCTTTAAAAGACGAATGAGTTCTTTTGTGTACCAAACTGGAAACTTTTTTGAGGATGGCTTAAATTTAGGCACATATCTTGCAATTATTGTATCCCCTAACACACCGTAAAATACACCAACCGCGTCATCCACTGAATGTGGGGATAGTTCGCGTAACTCTGTAATAATTGTATCATAGTTCGCTTTATAAAAGTTAAATCTTTGATTTGTAATGTTAGGTGGTAAGCTGGGTGACTCACAACACAAGAATGAAACCATCAAGGGAGGATGATGACAGTCAGCATTGGTCAGGAGAATGTCGCTGTCGAAACTCGTTTTTATTAGCTTACTAGCTAATGCCCGCGGCTTCGCACGCGTGGGTTTTGATCTGTTACACAGTTTTCGTCACGACTCACCCCCCTCTCCTCCACTCTTTTCCTCCACTTCCTTTGCCTACGGTGCCGAAGGTGCCCATCTCGGGCGAGGTGGTGGTGGGCACTTAGTGGGAGCCGATACGTCGTTGCCGACTTACCGGGGCCCGTTGATACAATAGTTGGATGAAAGGGGCCGATTTAAACTATTTAGGGATCCGGTGTTCAAGTGTTTTGTGAATATTTTAAGTGCCTACCTGTTGCCATTATTAATATCGAAAAAAAAGGACAAAAAGTTTTTTTTGTCCCTTCAATATTTATTTTATTTTGTTTTTAGTATTTGTTGTTACTGCGGTAGCAAAAATACATAATTTGTGAAAGTTTCAACTGTCTAGCTATCGCGGCTCTTGAGATACAGCCTGGTGACAGGCAGACGGACAGACAGCGAAGTCTTAGTAATAGGGTTCCGTTTTTACCCTTTGGGTACGGAACCCTAAAAATGATTAAGTTCTAAATAATACCATTCTTATGGTAAGTACCGATATTTATTTTCTGAATATGTACCAATATAGATATAGTGAATAGATAAGACATCCAATAGGAATTTTCAAGTTTTGTCTTTTCGTTACATAGCCTCCTTATTTCTTCGTCAATTTTGTCCTTCAGGGCATATGGAATACGTCGCGGCTAGATGAAAATTGGTGTCACATATTCTTGAAGCACTAATTAAGCTTTGTAATTTGATATTCAAACAAGAGTTCCGTTAACACCATTGTTAAATCTTCTAGTAATCTGTCCAATTTTGAGATGTTGATAATTTACTAACTGAATTTTATCCAACTCTTCCAATTCTAACTCACAAGGATCCCGTGGAGCACAAAAATATAATATAATACGTTTTCTGATGTAATTCTGGGCTCAAAGATGTATGATTGACGTGTATTTCCTTGTATCGATATCATCACATCTGTTCAGTTTTAAGTATGTATCCAACCGTTTAATGATGTTTTTGAATGTTTCGTCCTTGTCTAATGGTACTGAGTTCAATTTAGATGTCCTAAGATTTGTTTGTGACCGACTTTTGCTCCTCAGTACCTTCTGCATACATGGAATTGTTTCGTGCTATCGAATTCAAACTCTGCAGTTTTAGTTTAAGCTGTGTTGTAATACCCTGAAGGTTATTTTTTTCTTCAATCTCAGTTTCCAACTGTGGGTCATCAGTAATATTATTTGTAGTCGTATCTCTTCCAAATTATTCTTGGTAAATTTGTTCATTTGTCACTTTACCAGCTGACCACTCACTAATTATAATTCTAAATCAGAAATTTCTCGTAGGTTTTGTATCTGGCTGCCGAATTTTGTAATGCAGCCTTTAATTAAAGTTCTACACGTTTTAATTCAGTTAATTCATCCATTTCGGCGCCAATTATTAAATTCTAAAATAATACCATTCTGTTTGTAATAAAATTACCTATTTACTCGTATTTTCTGATTGACACATTGAATGTCATAACAAACTAAGTAAAGTCAGAGAGTACAAATATGTAAAGAGTATGGATATGACGCGGAACCGAACAAACTTTGCCCCCATTTTTTATCCCCTTAAAGATTAAATCCTGAAAGACGTCATTCTTAATTTCTAATCAGGTAGCAGATACCAATTTTCATCGACTTAGCTTCAAAACTGACGGAGTTTCATACAAACTTATAGGGCCCTTTTTACCCCCTTAGAGGCGGAATTTCCAAAATTCCTTTCTTAGTGCTCACCTACACTATAAAGGGAAGCGCGGTGAAAATTTTCAGATTTTAAATCCCAGTAGTTTGGGCTGTGCGTTGATATGTCTGTCAGTCAGTCAGTCAGTCAGTCAGTCAGTCAGTCAGTCAGTCAGTCAGTCAGTCATTAAATCAGTTTTCATTTTTATATATTTAGATAACGATTACTTTTATATCGATAATGTCAATACCTCTCGTCTCTCTGTCGCGCCTATACACCAAGTACCGATTGTCCAAAAGTTCACCATCGAATATAAAATATCACCACTCAGCCATGTATCGCACAAAAATATGACGTCGTAATCAGAACACAATACATTTTTGTAAAAGTCCGCGGTCTTTGTACGTAGGCCGCGAACATTTTAAAAATAAATGTTTAAATTATTGAATTTTAAGCCTTATACACAATATTTCCTCAACCTGTTGTTGTTCCAATGTTGCTACACTTCGCACAAAAACATACTCCGATGCATCCGTTTTACGCATATAAATGCGGCCGCCGAGAACCCATACCATATCCATTCAATGTATGTGACCTAATATCGACTCCCTCTAGACACCGTCGTTTGAATGCATTGGATTAAAGAAACCTTTCCTTGATATTACGCATTCAAAAAATGTAGAAATAAATTAAGGAATCTACAGATTACCCAAAAATAATTTACTTTAAATTGTAACAACTTTTTCCTATTTTTTGGGGTGGTGGGATCTACCTCCTAGTGGTCCACCCTGGGCAACGGCATCTTTGGTTATCTAACCAATGATGACGGCTAACAGATCCCTCTGCGGTGGTAGGCTTCGGAAGAGTCTGCCTGGATGCTCTCCTGCTGCTTTTTGGGTAAGCTCGCTCCATCTTAGGCTTCTTCTTAACTGTATAGTTAAGTATATAGTCAAGAGCTAACCCACTAATAATTAAAAAAAAAACTTGAGCTATTTCTACTTGTCATAAAGTTAAGTATCGTCTGGGGTAATTTGATGTTTACGGATTAACCAACTGTCAACAGTTTAAACAAACATTAGAACACCTGTCAATGGCACACGCCGCGCGCCGTGAGCAATTAACGAGACATCACGTAAACACATGTCGTTATGAACGATTAAAATATATACACACAAACTTAAGAAATGCACGAAAAGTTTTTAGATTGTGGATGCCGTATCAACCTAAATAAATATAATTATCAGCTTAATAATGATGTCAAACTGTTCCTACACTTTTTTTCTATTTTCCACAATCTTGGGCTACGGTGATTTAATTTTTTCCTGAACCTATTTTATGCAGACGAAAAACAAATATAAAAACCGTGAAAAAGTTCTATAATAGTTCCGCTCGGTGATTGCTCTTACAATTTCAATGGTTAAAACAGTCGCCTGGTAAGCGGAATGATGTGGGTTTGGGTCCCACCTCAAGCAGTCGAAACATTATTCTAGGAATTGTATTTTCAGATTACACTAGCAATTTATCTACTTAAAGTACATTTATAAATCATTTTAATTTTGTTCAGCTTAACCGATTGTTAAATATTTGTAAAAATGAATCTTTTGGATATTGGAGGTGCTAACTAAATACAGTTATGGAATTCCACTGGCTTACCGCATCTTGAATAAATTCGTCGGCAGATCAAATGTCTGGGTTGCTCAATGACTACAGCAGTCGCCCGGTTATTTTCAGACGAATGACTATTTAGTACAATAACACCATGCAAAATGTCCGTTTATGTGGTACCTAACCTAGAGAGGTCAGGTACCTGATAGACTGTTCTTTAAAAAAATATGAACATCAGCCCATATTATCAGGCTCTGACAAACAAGATCATCTCCAAAAGGTAGATTTTGTTATAACTGCACGCTTGGCACTTTGGCAGGCACCATGCCTACTGATTTTGTTAAACCTCTGGAATTGTGCTTAAAACTACTGAGATTTTGCAATATTTTCTTCTTCGATGACGGTATATCACCGCTAAAAAAATATTTTCGTTATGTAGTGATGATTTTGTGTCTTACCTTTCAATATTACTCTTTGACTTTGTTTATAATTCATGCGTTGTACATGAAAGAAGTGACAGATTTGTTATACACTATCCCAAATTACATCTTTGTTACACAATGTAAGAATTCTACTATTCTAGGATTTGTATAAGTATGTATTTATAAGAGTGTAAGATTATAAAACTGACTAGCAAAAAGGTTATATTTTGAAATAATTTATTGTTTGATAAAGATAGTTTTGGCTTTGGTTTCGGGAGTTCCGTTAAATATGAATTAATTATTAAAAATTTAACTCTCTTTTCAACGTAAGGTTTTTAAGGCTTTGTTCATGGTCACAGGTACACTAAGGTGGTATGCGTTTTAAAAAAGAAAACAAAAATACAATACAAGTGCCTGTATGTAATGATTATAATCAGTTATGTCCCTTTCCTTGCTCACTTATTGCATGATTGTGTCTGGAGTATTTGCGAACAGTTTTAAGCATCCCGGAGCGAATAGGAAAAAACTGACAAAAGTAACCTTCTTAAGACAAATAACACCTTAATCTACTAGTGACCACTAACGCTGTCGAATGTACGAAACGCCGTGATAAAGCAAAATAGAATATTAACTAAACGCGAGTCAAATCCGTAAACATAAATAAACATAAATTCTTTCAATGTATAGTTTTCGCGTTGATTTATTTAGGGCTTATTAGGCTCTAATTTCAATTCACTGATCATTGTTTTATCACCATCTTTACGTTAGGCACTATCAAAGAGTTAATTGTTTCGAGGTTCAACCACGGACTGGCTATATGAGTTTTGGAATCTTACAAAATCATAATTTATTTCTTACATACATATTATCACGCCTCCTTCCCAACGAGGTAGGCAGAGACCAAGGCCTTCCACTTACTACGATCCTGGCATACATCTTTCGCTTCTTCCACATTCATCAATCTTTTCATGCATGCTCGTCGGTTTAGAGTACTCTTGACCTGACCTTTCTTCAGAACATCCCCGATTTGATCGTGATAAGTTCGTCTAGGCCTTCCTTTTCCAACGTTCCCTTTCACACTCTTCTTGTAGATCTGTCTAGTCATTCTTCTCTCATTCATCCTCTCTACATGCCCAAACCATCTAAGCATCCCTTTCTCAATCCGTGTGACAATATCTTGTCTCACACCACAACGTTCTCTTATCACACTATTTCTTATCCTGTCACTCAATTTCACTCCTAACATACTTCTAAGCGCTCTCATTTCTACTGCATTTATTCTACTTTCATGCTTTTTCTGCCATACCCAACTTTCACTTCCGTACATGAGTGTTGGAACCAACACCCCTCTATGCACAGCCAGACGAGCTTTCATAGAAATCTTCTGGCTATTCACAAAGGCGTGCAGCGCACCATTCACTCTGTTACCAGCATTTACTCTCCTTTCAATATCACTTTCATACTTTCCGTCCCTAGTAAACATCGACCCCAAGTATACAAACTCATTCACTTGCTCTAGTTCATCACCACCAATCCGAATACATACTTCTGTCATGCTCTCTTCCTTTTCAAACACCATAACTTTTGTCTTTTTTGTGTTCACTTTCATTCCCTTTCTTTCTAAAGCTTCATTCATAATAGTCACCATCGCTTGCAAATCCTTAGCAGTCGATGCAAGTAATACTTGATCATCGGCGTAAAGAAGACATTTGACGCGTAACTCATTCATTCTTAGGCCAAAATCACTCTCTTTTAGATCTGTCAGACAATTATCCATGAAAAGGTTGAACAGCCACGCTACACACGGAGACGCTACACATTCCTGTCTAACACCCTTTTGGATATTAAACCAATCAGTGTACGGTCCGTTTATCCTGACACAAGCACTAGAATCCTTATAGAGGGAATTCAATGCCCGTATCAGCTTACTGCTCACCCCATGCACAGCTAATGCCGACCACAACTCATTCCTCACCACTTTATCATAGGCCTTTTCCAAATCTACGAATGCACAAAAGACTTTTTGGTTTGTTCCAAATATCTTTCCGTAATGCATCGTAGGGAAAAGACATGATCCGTACATCCCATTCCCTTCCTAAATCCCGCTTGTACATCCCATATTCTGTCATCTGTTTCTAACATTACTCTTTCAATCATCACTTTAGCATACAGTTTGCCGACAACACTAAGGAGGCTTATTCCACGGTAACTTACACAGTCTTGTTGTGACCCTTTTCCCTTGTACAACGACACGATCACAGCCTTGCACCAGTCTCCCGGTACCTGACCGTTCCTCCAGCACAAGTCGAAAAGGCAGTACAACTGACTTGCTACCACTCCCTGTCCAGCCTTCAGCATTTCGACGGAAACCCTGTCATATCCCGCAGCTTTACCTGATTTCATACTTTTCAATGCTTTCATAATCTCTTCCATACTAATATCGCTTTCATGCTCACTCTCGTTCACTTCAAGAGGAGGTAATTGCATTTGTGCTAGGCCCTCTTCTCTTTCAAAAAGACTTTCAAAATATTCCTTCCATCTTCTCAGCACACATTCTTCTCCTTTTATAATATACCCATCCTTACTTCTGATTTTAGATAGCTCCGAGTTTGATGTTTTCCCTCGAGCTAATCTAATCGATTTCCAAAACAGTTTAATATTGTCTTGGAAACTATCAGAGAGTCTTCTATCAAACTCATCCTTTTGCTCTTCTTTCTTCGTACTGATCACATTTTTCACTAGCACTTTCATATTTTTATAACCCTTTCTTGCCTTATCCACATCCTCTAATGTCGCCTTTTGTACTCTTTGGTTAGACTTGGTTGCTAACCAATCCAATTTATTTCTTTATTTATTATGTATTACTTTAGTATTTATGGGTCGCACATGCTTTCAGCAATAATACAAATCATCATTTTAACGCTTAACAAAAAGGAGATTCGAAACATAATCGTACAACTACGATCGATATGGAGAACTACAAACCTGGATACCGTTCAAGTTCAGAAAAAGAGTATGAATCTCTCGAGGTTGGAATTGGTGGTAAAAGGTTAAATCAAATTCATAGTAGTATATGTGTGACACATATTAGTTGCACAATTGGTTGTAAAAAAAAATTAAAAGCGATTTATAAATGTTTATGTAAATATAATATTCCAAATGCTATGACCGATTGCTTTACAATTTCAGAGCTTTTTGTTCGTGCTGTTTGCTATTTCAACTATGTTTTTAGCAACTAATATAAATAAATACTTGTTAAAGTTAAGCATCAAAATATCTACAATACTGAATAATTGATTTTTACTATCTTTTTTTTTAACTGAATCTTTTAAAATATTTTTCTAATATTGTAAAGTCATTTTCAAACTACCTTTTTGTAGGTATCTGTTTTGTGTTTTAATATTTTGTAATGATTAATCAGTCAATCACATTTACTTTTCAAAACATTTTTATTTGTTATAAGTTCAACATTCAAAGTTCAGATTGTAGAGATAACTGCCATGCGCAGCAATTGGAAACAAACATAAATATTATAATTTAAGTTAATTAAGTGAAGTGCTTAAACAATCCGTGAGATTTTTAAATACAGGGAAAAATGCATAAAATTTATTAAATTTCAACCTGCTGTGACATCAGTCACAGGTATAACATACATTAGTAGGTATTGTGTATACATTGTTGTATAATAATATATCTGTTTAATATTAGACAACATTTTTTTTAATATTATACCTACATAATAGTACTAGTTCAAATTAACAGGTAACCAATATTTCTCCGTGTATGGAGCTGCGACGTATTTTTTGTCACCGCTTGCTGAGATACTTGTACGAAAATTCGTTCTCAATCAAGAGTGCGAGTTATTCCTCCCGTTCTATTGCAAGTACCCCTTCGACCATGTGCAGAATTGGTTTGTGTTCGCCTTTGCTTATATGTTCCAGCTTTATTCACGTAAGTATACGACTTTTATTTTGTTTCTTATACTTGTTTTTAATAACGTTAATCTTACCAAATTTAATAGTTAACATTAGTCAACGAAAAGCACAACATAAATTTCAAATCCCTTGGGACTTGGGAGTGTTAAAACTACCTTTTGTAGCAGTAATTTTAAAAGTTTGATGCCTGAGCTGAGATGTTTGAGCCCCTTGACACTTGAGTACTTATTTTAAAATTTGCTCTGTGTGCCTGTTGGTCCGTTCGTCTGTCTGTCTGTCTATCTGTTCATCCGTCCGTCCGTGCTTGTATTTTATTTTAAACTATACCTATGTTATACTTTATTTGATATTTTAGCAACTTAATTGCACTTATAATATCAGTATATAAACTTGAAAAATTTTGGTATGGTATGGCACCCGCCCGGCATGCGAGGAGATGCGGGTTCGAGTCCCGCCTGAGACAAAATTTTTCAAGTTTATATACTATACCTATGTTAGTTCGAACAATTGAAAATTTAAACAGATAACTCTACCTTTGGGGTTAATAGGGAGACAAAAAAAGTGTTGCTGAGATGATGATGGTGATTCAAGGAATTAAATGCGATCTATAAATTGAATAGCCCATTCTTTTATTCGATCTTCTGTCAGGTAAAATATATGTACTGTTGCAGATTTCTGTTACTGCTATGCCTTTATAGGCACAGGGAGTTTAACAGTAGTACTCTGTTCTCACTTGGTCACAGAGTTCTGTTTGCTTTACGAAGACTTGTTGCACATCGACCCTGTGTCTAATGAACCTTCTGGAAAGAAAATCGATGAGATTGTAAAGAAACATCAGAAATTGCTTTTGTAAGTACTGCTGTTTGTTGTTACCATCATCAGCCCACACGAATGCGCTCCTTAACTTAGGCGTCTCCAAATGGAGGCTTTGTCGTGATTACCAAGTGATGCCTCGCTTGGAGGGTAGGCTGTAACTGCTGCTCATTTATTTTTTGTTGTACAGCTACTCCTTCAGTCACGACACTTGTATGAAAACATAAAAAAGTCACAAATTTCCATAAGCAGTATAAATTGCAGAAGCAAAAAAACCCCGTCTCACAGTTCATAATGTAACACAAATTTTTAGACAGTTTGCGAAGAATGAGTTACACCGCACGGGTTTCAGTATAAAAGAACAAAAGCAAGCAAGCTTACATAGGCCGACCATTACCGCTGTACCGCGCCTTAGGTATGCCAGGGGCGAGGCAGACATTATAATATGTTGTTGGTAAATCTTATTTCAAAATAAGATGCTTTCTAAGTTTACTTTTGTAAATAAACATGTAAGCCTATCCAATACAAGGAGGCAGATTGTTACTCCTTTCATAGGATAGACTGACGCTGCATTTTGTGCCACTAAGTATTTTTAACTCTATTCACTACCGGAAACGGCGTTACCTATTCGAAAAGCAAATGCAATATTATGAACTTGTGTGTACTTTGTTTTTATACAAGATAAAATTTTAATCACCTTCTAAATTTTAATACAACAGTCTACGACACAAAAAACAAACGACGTATTTTTTCTTTTGGTATAGCCCAATACAAAAATGTCAAGATAAAGCACTTAGAAAATGTCTCCCAAAAATCAAAATTTTCGATACGGCCTCCTAGCAACACTTTTTTTACGTATCTTATTCATCATTATTTCACATCATTACGATACTATTCATGAGTTTTTGATTTTCTTTTCATACCTTAACAGGCTAAGAAACGTAAAAATTAAAAAAACATATTGTGAAAAATATTTTTGGGTGAAAACTTGACCTAAATTTTTTATTTTATAAATGGTCTCTAGGTAAATACAATATTGAACATCTACAATTTTTTTTACGGTGATGAAATAGTCACCTGTATGTAAGTTTGTAGTTTATTAAAACTACAAACTTACACCCCGTACTTCATTAGAAGAGCTTTTTAAAAAAATAATGATTAGATATGTGAAGCGTTTAATAAGTATTTTCACTCTGTCTTTATTGAAAAGAGAATCTATACTAATACTATAAAGCTGAAGAGTTTGTTTGTTTGTTTGAACGCACTTATCTCAGGAAGTACTGGTCCGATTTGAAAAATTATTTTTGTGTTGGATAGTCCATTTATCGAGGTAGGCTTGATAACATTACGCTGCGACTAATAGGAGCGAAGCATGAGTGAAAAATGTTGCACGAATAATCGCGATCATAATAACGGAAATTGACGCGGACGAAGTCGCGGGGAACAGCTAGTGTGTGATAAAAAAACATGTTCCTCTCAGACGTGGAGTGATATACAGAAGATGGCTGTTGGCAGTATTTACCTAGACATGGAAATTGTCCATAAAGCCCTGAAAAATGTTAACGTCAATAAAGGAGTAGGCTCTGTTAAATTTCACACAATTCTCTCTGTTCAGATGTATTAACTTTGCCATTATATTATATTATTTTAAAAAAATCCATTAATTCCGGTGTTTTTCCAACATTATGGAAAAAAGCTTTGATCACTCCTATTCCTAAAAATAAAATAATAAATTTGGTCACGGAATAAAGACCCATTTCTAAAGATGTGTTTTTGACAAAATTCTGGAAAAAATAGTGACTTCACAGTTATCTTATGCTATTAGAAATCATATCTCACCTACTCAGCATGGCTTTGTCGAGTCCCGATCCGATGAAACGAATATGATTACCTTCACAGACTTCATATTGACAGCTATGGATTCTCGTGATCAGGTAGACGCTGTGTATACTGATTTTTCTAAAGCCTTTGAAAAAATTAACCATGACTTGCTCATTGACAAACTTTATAAGCTGGGTATACACGGTAGTCTGCTTAGATGGATTGACTCGTACATACCAAATCGAATCCAAGCAGTCTGTCTGAAAGGTTACTACTCATAATATCTCCAGGTACTTTCTGGTGTGCCCCGGGGATCGCATTTGGGCCCTATGCTTTTTTCCTTGTATATAAATGACATTGGAAATATCTTTGCATACACCAATCATTTACTTTATGCAGATGATACAAAATTCTATACTTAATTACCAATGAAAATGATTGTCACAAATTGCAATCTGACATTGACTCTCTTTCTAGATATTGTAGCAAAAACCAACTTTTTCTTAATGTCGACAAATGCTTTGTCATAACTTACACCCGCAAACGAGCACCAATTATGTTTAATTACACCTTAAGCGATTGCTCCCTTAAACGTACTGTTACTATACGGGACCTTGGAATCATAATAGAACACCAATTCAATTATGACAAACACATTAACACTATTATTGGTCGAGCCTTCAGAAGCCTCAGATTCATAAACAGAGCAAATAAACCTTTCAATAACCATTTTTCCTTAAAAGTTCTTTACTTCTCTTTCGTAAGATCAATCCTCGATTTTGGTTGTGTTGTCTGGCACCCTAATCTCAAATATCACATTAAAAGAATTGAAAACATTCAAAAAATCTTTATTAAGTACCTAAATTTCCGTAGTCATCGTAAAAAAGAACCTTACGAGACATCACTTTCTCATTACCGTCTACTCTCACTGAGTGATCGCCGAAAGCAGTTCGACCTAGATTCACCTCATCTACTATCAAAAGTTAACTTTCTGTCGAAAATCCGCCTTCCTCTTCGTCGCTCGCGTACTATAGATACATTTCATAAAAAATGCACCCAAAACTCATTTTTAATCGCTGCTTAATAACATACAACAAGGAATTGTCGCATAATTGATTTATTTAATACCCCTTTGAAAACATTCAAACGTAAACTTACTAATGATTTACTGGAGAAGATATGATTTTTTTTATTCATGGTTTTTTCCAAAATCTTTACTGTTTAATAATAATAACCTAAATGCTTTTATATTGTTTACTTATATATACTGTAATGGACTGTTAATAATAACATCATAGAATGTACATGTGAGTGAAATAGGATAGAAACCTTCTCGAATCAACTTTTAATTAATATACGAGTAGAAACTAGCGACAAATTCTGTTTAAAAATTATCAACTTTTCATTTTCGAATAACCTTTTATTTATGTAATGACTATAGAAATTAACAACAAGTTCTCTTTAGAAATTATATACTATACATTAATTTTCGGCACTGTTTTGTCTTTAAGCATAATTTTACTATATGCACTCTAAATCTATTCATAACAGATGATCCAGTGTACTTCGTACCACCTATCCTAACATTAAAAGTCTCCTTTCGCTAAAATGGCAAGAAAGTTTGATGTATAGCATTTTATATGGGAAAATGAAATTATTGTTTAAAATCTTCCTCCTAATTTTTCCATATTTTTCCCACCATTTAAACCATCCCTGGCCTACGACAGACATTTCAAAACCAAAAACAGCTAAATCGGCCAAGCCGTTCTCGAGTTTTAACGAGACTAACGAACAGCAATCGATTTTTATATATATAGATAGATAGATATTGACTGTTTGTGCCAAATTAATGAAAAAAAAAAACAAATAAAAAATAAGTAATAAGCACAACAGTTACCATAGAAATGCTAGGTACGGTCATAATCCCCACGCTTGCCAAATACTGGTTAGTAATTACAAACCCAAAAAATGTTCGTTACGAAACCAATCTTTATCTTAAGCTTTTTTTTGGTTATGTCTTTAATTTAGTTTTTAAATGCTTGTAATCCTTATATTAATTACTCTATTACTGTTTTAGATTGTCTCAACAATTGGATCAAGTATTAAATAAAATAAATTTTGTTAAATTGCTGTTTGCAACTACGGTGATCTGCTTTTATGCTTTTACAGCAAAGGTATGACTAAAGTGCTTTCATTCCACTGGCTAGGATGTTTTCAACAGACTTCAAAAAGAAGAAAGATTTAGCTTTTAAACTTTAGGTCCGCAAAACTGTATATTGTCACAGAAATAAAAAAGTTACGCCAGTTACATTAGCGTCATATTTACCCAGAATATTACAAAAAGATTTCCGATTGGTGTTTGCCATAAAAAAATGCTTGCATTTAGCAGCTTTTACATGTTATATTAAATTAATTTGATTCTCTTTCACATTGTCTTCATTCCATTTTTTCAATTCCAGATGTCAGCGACAAGCCTGCCGACTATGATTTGCAATTACATAGGAGTCCTTGGAGTGATTGGGCCTGTATATATGGTATGCTACTACAGCCAATTACTGGCGACAGAGGTGAGTTTTATGCAATAGGCTTTTGCATAGTCTACCTCTTCATCATCTCAGCCAAACGACGCACACCAATGGACATATGCCTCCCCCAAGGATCTCCACAACGATAGGTCCCGCGCCACCCGCATCCAACGGCTTCCCGCGACCTTCACCAGATCATCAATTCACCTGGTGAGGGGCCTACCCACAGATCGTCGTCCGGTGCGCGGTTTGCACCTTTCCGCTTCAACAGCCATTGGCTCTTTTTACTATGTATCTCACCCACTGCCACTACAGTTATCTTAGTTCTTTTAAGGATTTTATCATTTCTGATTCTATCACGCAGTGAAATACCAAGCATTTATCTCTATTGCCCGCTGTGCGACCTTGAGTATTCTTTTGAGACCCATATTAAGCGACCACATTTCACTTCCACGAGTCATCACTGGCGACACGAACATGTCAAAGAGACACTGAATTGAGATGTTGAGGTAATTTGAACGCTAAGATTTTTCATAACTTCGCGATCGGGTAGCGTTGGATTCAACGAGAGATCTTTTTCTCGGAATTGGACTTACCTAGCTAAACTATCTGTCCCAAATATAGGTACGTTATGATCAACAACTTCCAGTGTAGTAGTCCCAATTTAAGCTGGAGTGGATACGAAATATTGTGTTTTCAACATAATTTATGTCTTTTCCATATTTATCTTAAGTCCCAATTTTGGAAAGTACTACTAAGATCTGCAAGCATTGTGTTCAGGTCTTCTTAGGTCTCAGCCATAAAAACTATATCATCGGTAAAGCAAAGGTGTGTTAGATATCCAATCTCCAATCCAAAAACTTAAAAGCACCCTGCAACGCAGCAATAAACAGTTTCGAAGATATAACATCTCCCTGTCTTGTGCTTCGCACAGTTGTATAAGATTAGATCTCTAGTTCTGTAATCTGACTGACATGGTGACGTTTCCATATAGGTATCTTAACACCTCAATATACCTGTAGTTAACTTGACACCATTGAAGAGACTTCAGCACTACCCAGGTCTCAATCGAATCAAAGACTTTCTCACAGTCCACATACGCTACTCTTCGATGATTAAAATTATACCCATCATTACTATGGTAACTTAATTTCAATGATTTTGGCCTTTGCCCTGCAATAAGATGATTATAGGCTGTTCTTTTTTACACTTTGCTTTCCATTTACAGAGCACTGGTATAGCCGACTCGGCATACAACAGCTCTTGGTACAAGAGGAGCGTCCAACATCAAAAATCGATTCGCCTTATAATATTTAGGTAAGCAGCTAAAAGGGGATTTTTTATTGTTACGAATAATACAGGATGAAAGCCACTCAGTCAATATCAACACGCATATAGCACAGGTAAATCCACTGAAACAGCTCTCCACTCTGTAGTAAGTACGATAGACGCGGCTCTGTCGGATAAACTGATGGTCATGAGTGCCTTTATAGACCTAGAAGGAGCATTTGACAACACAATTTTCATTAGCATAGACAAATCGCTCAAAAAATTTACCAACCATCAGTGGCTGGATCGAAAAACTACTCAAACAAAGAGCAATACAATTCACAGTAAACTCAACTACGAGAGGAATAGTAGCACGGGGATGCCCGCAAGGGAGAGTACTCTCACCACTACTCTGGAATATGGTGGTTGACGAACTTATTATACAACTGAACAAAAGCTGTCATTTTACTGTGGGATACGCAGATGACATAACTATCTTAATCAAAGGCAACTCGGAGAATATAGTTAGCAACAGGATGAAATCAGCACTCATGATACTGCAAAAATGGTGCATTGAGCAAGAACTGAAAGTTAATCCGAAAAAAACAGAGTTAGTACTCTTCACAAGAAAAAAGAAACTAATTGAGTTTAACCTCCCAAAGCTATTAGGCATAGAACTTTCCCACTCGGCTGAAGTCAAATACCTAGGACTAATACTAGACAATAAGCTGAACTGGAGTAAACATGTAGAAGGGAAAATAAACAAAGCAAGAGTAGCGTTTTGGCAGTGTAAAAGAATGGTAGGTAAAAGGTGGGCGTTAAAACCATCACACACACTATGGACTTACACTGCCATAATTCGCCCAATGATCACATATGGTGCCTTAGTATGGTGGCCCAGGAGTCCAGGACGAAACTAAGCACCACTAGAAAAGAACTACAAAGCCTCCAGAAGATTGCATGCACGGCAACAACAGGCTGCATGAAAATCACTCCAACAGCTGCAATGGAGGTAATGTTAAATATCAGACCACTAGATCTCTTCGTGCAACAAAAAGCAGATCTAGCAGCCATAAGACTTAAAAAGGCAGGACACTGGAAACAAGACACCAGAGTCACTCACACGCATATCCTAGAGGCGGTCAAACAAGACCTTCACATAATAGAGGCAATAAGTGACACTATTCCAAAAACATATTAATGTATTTACAAAAAACTATTCCATACGATTCCAAGAGGAAAAACAGACAGCTCTGGTATTCACGAAATAAGAATATACACAGACGGATCGAAAACTAAATCAGGGACTGGTGCTGGAGTGTTCTCTCAGGACCTGAATATAAATATAGTAACCACCTAAGGTAATCTTAATAACATCTTCCAAGCAGAATGTGTGGGGATATCCAGAGCAGCATCAGCGGTAACAGCGAGAAACGTGAGAGACTTATCGATACGTATAGTATCTGACAGCGCCTCAGTTTTACAAGCTCTAAAAGGAACCACTTTGACAGTGGACTCCTACTAGAATGCCACGAGGAGCTTGAAAAACTAGCAAAACACAACAAAGTAACCGTACAATGGATACGCAGCCACAGCGGGTCATTGGAAAACGACGCGATGTACATGCTAGCAAACAGAGGATCCGGAACGAAATTGATAGGACCGGAACCAATCGTTCCAATACCGTTCAATCAGGTCAAGACTTGGATACGAGATAGGAGAGACCAACTTCACAGAAAGCAGTGGGCAGAGCTAAAGGGTTGTAGGCAAAGCAAACTAGCTCTAAAAACCATAAATAAAAACCTGTCTCGCAAAATTCAGAAAAAGCCAGGATAGAAAAAGCCTGAGTATAATTACAGGTATAATAAACGGTCATTGTGCTCTAAATAAGCACCTCTTCAACATAGGCATAACAGATAGTCCTCTTTGTAGGGGATGTCTGGTTGAGGAGGAAACACCAGAGCATGTGATAGCACAGTGTAAAAGCGTAAGTACACAACGGACAAAATTCCTAAAGGAATCTCAGACCATACAAGAGGCACTCAAAGATATACGAGGCCTAATGAATTTCTGGATTAACCTAAAATGGTTTGAATAAAACATAAATTAAAATTTATGGGTCATCAAAAACAAGGGCCCAACTGAAGAGGCTAAGTGCGGAAAATTCGATTCGGTTTTGATCGTAACTCGAACTCGTCAAGAGTAAGCCTGCTGGTATTGTCAGCGACGGGGTAGTAAACATTTTGTGTTTGTTTGTCATCTTTGCTCCAAACTTTGATCATGTTAATGGACTTTATGTATCGGATTTTTCTCTGTTTTAGGATTATTGATCAACAAATTGCTATGTGGGCTAGTTGCATAAACTATTCAGTTTAAAAAAGTTGTGCGTGTACTAGTGTACACACGTAAGAAGTGAAACTTCTTTATGGCCTTATTTTTCGAAAAATGATCTACATGCAACTTTCCAGAAATTGGTTAAATTAGTTAAATTAGTTAAATTAGTTAAATTGGTTAAATTGGTTAAATTGGTTAAATTGGTTAAATAGGTTAAATTGGTTGAATTGGTTAAATTGGTTAAATTGGTTAAATTAGTTAAATTGGTTAAATTGGTTAAATTGGTTAAATTGGTTAAATTGGTTAAATTGGTTAAATTGGTTAAATTGGTTAAATTGGTTAAATTGGTTAAATATTATTTCACTTTACCTTTTTGCTATCGTCTGAACCAACCGTGGTAGGGGCAAGAAAAAGATGGCGATAACCGAAAAATGTGACGCTGTGACGCGCAACCGAAAACTTTTTCGTGACGGTCCGAAAACTTTTTCGTGACGGTAAATTTTTTCCAACGCCGATAAAGAAGTTTCACTTCAAAAACTACGACGATTATTCAGTTCAATCGGAAGTTTTTATCATGAAATAAAAGTTGATTAGTTAAAATTGAATTTCTGTCTTTAGACTTTAAAATTAGGTATCCAGCGAGGCTGGTGAGACTTACGACTACCAAGCTTTTTACCGGGTCTTTGAATTACGTTCGATAATTGCCACCGATAATTGACGCGACAATTAATTTAATTGTTTTGTTGTCTACAGTTACAGTAAAGTCCATTCATACAAAACAATTTATTGATGTCAAAAATCATACATAATCCAATCAGTAGGTAAGTATTGGGCATTCTAATTCACTTTTTTTACACCATTCGCTCTCTTCGATCGCTCATTAGAAAAAAAGTGAATTATTCTGCCCAATACTTACCTACCAAACGATTACAATACAATATGAAAACTTACATACCAAAACTCCGCTTTTTGCGATTGCACTGCTTAAATAAAATGATTGCACTTTATAGATCACACCAGGAACACACTTCGCGGGCAAGTTGTGACGCGCGTCCGGTTGATCGTACTTTATGTGATATTACATACGGACGAGCACTTCGGTGGCATTCTGCCTGTTTGTAGAAAACATCGGCACCCAGAAAACCTTCACCTTGGAATGGTTTGTTCTGGCGCGATTCGTCGTACCGTTGTTTCTCAGGGGTACTGACCACGTTGTGCTCTCTATCCAAATTGTAACTAGTACCACGAACCACAACTTCCCGGGCCAGTGCGAGACCACGGCCAATCTACGGCGTGCACTAAAATACTAGTGTCGTATGAGTTTAATTATAAATTGGTTCATTTTTTGATGGTCAGCATTTAGGTTCCCCCCCGTCCCGCGCTGCCCGCAGCCCGCCACCGGTTGATGTCACAGTGCAACATGATACACGACGATACTAACTAAATACCTATTTGCATCCATTCCTGCGCACTATAAAATATTCGTTCAATGAAATAAAATTAAACATCAGTAAACTATATTTACCATAGATTTAATATCTATGATATTTAAAAAGGAATGAAATGAAAATATAGGTATAGAAACAAAATAAAACAATCACAGTCATGATATAAGTCATTTTTGATATAGTTTTAAAGGCAATCTTTATAAACAAAACAATTTCATTTTTATGTATTCATAATTTCAGTTTTACATTAATATTGTTTCATTGTGTTGAAACTGGAGATCTGACAGTAACAAAACTAATTTCAATAAACCAGTGCACTGTAGAGAATTCAGGTTATGATTATGCTTTAAAATAAAAATTATTATCAGGCAACGACTACATAATGCCGTGATCCACCAGCAAAAATAGTTTTAACCAGTTAAGCATTTGGACTGCAACATGTATATTTATTTGCCACCCAACTATAATAAAATAAAATAAATAATATGCATTATTAATTTATTACCAATATGTCACTCGAAGACCGGTAATTTGACGAAATTTGCTACGTAGACATATATGATGTCCCCATTACATAAAAGTACAGTTAACTACAACATTAAATGACAACAGTTTGAATTTCTAATTGTTAATTATAAACATTACGAGAACAATCTCGAAATAACAAAAACAAATAACTCATGTTTAAGTAACTATAAATAACCATTGAAAAAAGTATATTAATTCTTTATTTTCCTTTTAAAATTAATAACTACTGAAGTATAAAAATAATATCAATATTTAAACTTGAAAATGTATGTCTCATGAATCTACGCTAGCTTACAGCGACGTATTGTCTCGGTGGCTTAATTTGTAAAGCACCGCGCCCGGTATGCATGGAGATGCGGGTTCGAGTCTTACCTCAAATATGATTTTTCAAGTTTTAGTTCTGATAATATAGTTGCAACTAAGTTGCTAAAACATTCTATAAAATATGTAAAACGAAACTTCCATAAAAGGTAACAGTAAAGTTCAGAAATGTCACTAAAATAATAAATAAACATGATATACCTACTCAATCAATAACTATATACTTACCTAACTGTACCTAAAAGTAACCTTTGGTCAAAGGTGTGTCGAAACACTTTAATATGATACTTTTGTTTTTCACAAAAATATTAGTACTTTCATTAAACTGCTTATCGATCAAAAAATTTCGCCTGATGTTGTAAACCTTTTTATAAATGGGTATTTTGCTGTATTCTACACTATAGTTTACCTAAAAATGTTTATGATTTTAAATTTAAAATGTTGGCCATCTCTTGAGCTGACTTTGTAATATTTTTGTATAAATCGATACCCTGAATCAATACAAAATCATTACACCAGTAAATCTGAATTGTGAGCATCAAGAACCTGCAAAGTCTTCAGTTTTCGTTCTACAGCAAGAGGATTTCCTACAAACCAATAATGTTCGTAAGTCTTTTATCGATTCACTTTGATTGTATTTATTGTACGAATGTTAATTTAATGTGTGATTGTTATTTTTGTCATTATTTTGTAGGTCGGACATTGAGTACAACACCAAAGTCGAAGCCAAACCTCGAGCTGCTCGCAAGCAGGACTTAGAGTCGGACGACGAGCACACCAGCCGACGACCCCGAAAGGCGAGCGATACTTTGTTTTACGACACTGAAGACGAGCATGTTAACAAACGGTGAGTTTAAATTATTTTTCGAATTAACTGCAGATAACTATCAGTGAAACTTAAATGTTTTAAATAAAGAAAGACATTACTTAGTTTTCGTCAAACAATGATCAATTTACTTCTTTAGAAAAGTAACAATAATTTTCTTTAAATTTCAGCACAACTAAACCACTAAGAAAGCCTGTACCAGCTAAGCGCAAGTCTGGGTTGTGCTCGGACAAGGAAGTGTTCAGGAGAAATTCGGAAGACGAGCTAGAACATAAACGGTATGTTTTGTAAAACACAGTTCTAACTTAGACTTTTTAACTTTTGGGGTTAAACGTAAAACTTTTAGTAACAACGAAACATTAATGTTCTCGGCAACTATTAAAACAGTGAAAATGTTTTTATTTTATTTGCAAATAAACCTGTTTGACGTCTTCAACCTTTTTGTGGTATGATGTACTCTTTGTTAACATTAAGTTTATCATTTCAGAGCCAATAAAGCGGTGAAAAAGTCTGGGACGACAACGAAGCGCAAGTCAGCTGAAAGCGATAAGAAACGAGGTCGACCTGACGCGGGCGGTTGGAACCTGGAGTTCAACGACGACGAAGAGCTCGAGTGCAACCGCGCCCGCGCCGCGCCCAGCCTGCAGTCCGTGCTCACGCGCCGGGTGGCCGACGGGAACCTGCGCCGCACAGCTGACTTAGTTGGGGATCTGTTTGTCGAGTTACGGCTCTACAACACCAAAGATATAAGGTCTGTAGCACCGAGGGATCGCTGGGAAAAATCGGTCTTGTCGCTGAAGTACCAGACGGATTCTGACTCTGACGAACTGGATTTCCTGCGTCAGTTCATTCGACGAGTTCGCGCGGAATTCGTCGAAGAAGGCACATTTTTCGCCGATAAGAAAAAGTAGAATTGATGTAAATATTTGTATACTTAGGTTTAATTAGTTTTATAAATATATGTTTTGTAAATCTTACTAAGTGCCCAGTCTATTTTAGTAATCCTTTCCGTAAGTAAACTAGTTTAAATTCCTAAATAATGTCGAACAGATCAATATATTGTACTGTTTGTGATATTTCGGTCAAAAGCAAGGCTTTTTCAGCTCATCTTAAAAGTACAATCCATAAAAACAACTCTGCCATTGAAGTTAGTGACGGAATTGAAAAAGTAGGCAGTGCTTTCCGCAGCCGAATTGCGTCATATCGATTACGTAGCAGCTCGGCGGACAGCGCCGCGCAGCCGCCGGCCGAGTTCCTGCGCGGGCTGCGCGCGCGCGTTCGCCAGCTGCTTGAAGCGCGCCAGGTAACATTTGATAGCATCAAAGTTAACTTTGAACTATTTGCTGAATTTTATTTAAGAACCAGTGAATCGGACAAGTCTGAAGTAAAGTCATTTGCCACGGAAAACATAACGTTACATAAAAACTTTGATTTTCAAGAAATTTTTTCGCAGGTAATTAGTATAATTTCCACTAAAATTGATGGATTTGAAGAAAGAGACAGTGGCTGGTTATTTTTACGTAATTGTCACTTAGAAGTTAACATTAACAAGTATAATCCTCTAAGAGCATCTAGATTTCTTGACTTACCAAAAGCGTTGAAGCTTAAACGAGCGTGCATTAACATTCGAAATAAGGATGAGTTTTGTTTCCTATGGAGCATTATAGCAGCATTATTTCCAGCTAATAACAACGCACATCGAGTTTCCTCTTATCCTCATTTTAAAAGCGTGCTTAATGTAAATAATATGTCTTTTCCGGTAAAGTTATCCGATATAAAAACGTTTGAAAAAAATAATCCTAGTTTAAGTGTCAATGTGTATGGGCTCAAAAACAAAACAAATATTGTTGGACCGTTATACCGAACTCAAAATAAAAGAAAGAATCATATAAACTTATTGTACATAGAAAGAGGGAATCTTTCGCATTATTGTTTGATTAAAAATTTATCCCGTTTAATGAGATCGCAACTTACGAAGCATCACGGTAAAATATTTTTTTGTGACGACTGTATGATATTTTTTGATAATGAACGTAAATTAAAAACTCATGTTTGCGGTGGTGTTGCAACTATATTGCCGAAGCGCGGGACACTTATTCAGTTTAAAAATTATGAAAAAATGCAGGATATGCCTTTTGTCATATATGCGGATTTTGAATCATTATTGCAGCACAGTCCCGACGGACCTAATTCAAACTGTACGGAAGTGCTTCAAAAACATATTCCGGCTGCGTTTGCTTACTACGTTGTATGTTCTTACAATAATTTGTTAAATCGATACGTATCTTATCGTGGTGAAGACTGTGTTAAAGTTTTTATTCAAAATCTTAAGAAAGACGTATCTAAAATATTAAAACGTTATAAAAATATAGTTCCCATGAATAAATTAACAACAAACGATGGAAACGTTCAATAATTCTAAGTTATGTTATATTTGTAATCAATTATTATTTGACGATAGAGTTAGAGACCATTGTCACTTGACCGGCAAGTTTCGCGGTGTAGCTCATTCTTATTGCAATCTCAAATTTCGTTTACCTCAATTTATACCTGTATTTTTTCATAACTTGTCTGGCTACGATAGCCATCTATTTATTAATCAATTAGGTCAAACATCAGGACCGATAAAAGTTATAGCAAAAAATAAAGAGAATTACATTTCGTTTACCAAGTTTTTTACAACAGATGATAATAAATTTTTAGCAGTTCGTTTTGTAGACTCCTTTAAATTTTTAGGCACAAGTCTTGAAAAACTTGTGACAAATTTAAATAAAAGGGATTTTGTACATTTGGCACATTTTTTCACCGAAAATGAAAAGTTTGAGTTGTTAAGACGGAAAGGTGTTTATCCATACGAATACATGACTAATTGGGAATCCTACAATGAAAAACAGTTACCTCCGCAACAATGCTTTTACAGCAGTTTGTGTGACTCTACTATTTCAGAATCTGATTATAAACATGCTAAACTTATTTGGAAGGTCTTTAGTATTGAAAATCTAGGTGAATATACAGATTTATACCTGAAATCGGATGTATTATTACTAGCGGACGTATTCGAAAAGTTTCGTCATACATGTAAAACTAATTACAATTTAGATCCTTCGTTTTATCTTACCGCTCCAAGCTTAAGTTTTGACGCTATGCTTCTAAAAACTAAGGTAAAACTTCAACTTATTAAAGACTTGGAAATAATTCGATTGATTCAAAAAGGTATCCGCGGAGGAGTATGTCTATGTTCTACTAGATATGCAAAAGCTAACAACAAATACTTGTCCGATTACCAAACATCTTTCCCGGATAACTACTTATTTTACATAGATTGCAATAATTTATACGGATATGCAATGTGCTCTTATTTACCTCATTCAGATTTCAGATTGCTAAATGAGTCAGAATTTAATCGCAATAAAATCCTTAAAACCCCTGATGACTCAGAAGAAGGGTATATTTTAGAAGTAGACTTGGAATATCCTGAAAATTTACATGACCTGCATAATGAGTTACCATTTTGCCCACAAAAATTTACACCGCCTGGTTCTAAAACCCCTAAACTAATTCCAAACTTATATGATAAATTCAATTATGTTATACATTATGTTCATTTGAAAACATGCTTAGCCCATGGGCTTAAATTAAAAAGAATTCATAGGGTCATAAAATTCAAACAAAGTCCTTATCTAAAACAATATATTGATTTAAATACAGAATTGCGACAAAAAGCAACGTCTGCCTTTGAACAGGACTTTTTTAAATTATTGAACAATAGCATTTTTGGAAAAACATTAGAGAATACCGAAAAACGGCTTGACGTAAAGTTAGTTAATCAATGGGTTGATAGTAAAAATAAAACAAAAAAACTGTTTACAGCAGAACAATTGATAGCGAGACCTAATTATCACAGTTCAACTATTTTCTCGGAAAATTTTGTTGCAGTTCAAATGAAGCCGGAATCAGTAATTCTTGATAAACCTATTTACATAGGATTTACTGTTTTAGAAGTTTCTAAAAGTCATATGTATAACTTTCACTATTCTGTTATGAAACCGTTTTACGGCTGTAATTTAAAATTGTGCTATACCGATACGGATAGTTTTCTGTACTTCGTGCAGACCAGTGATATTTACAATGACCTACGACTTAGATTCGAAACTTATTTTGACACAAGTAACTATGATTATAATAATACATACGGTATTAAACGTCAAAACAAAAAGGTCCCTGGTTTGTTTAAAGACGAATTAGGTGGACAACTTATTACCGAATTCGTTGGTTTAAGATCCAAATTATATTGTATTAAAACTGATAATAAAGAAATAAAAAAAGCAAAAGGAATTAAGAAACCCGTCGTTCAAAAATTGATTTTTGAGGACTACGATAAAGTTTTGCGAGATAACACAATTGTACGCAAAAAAAAAATTGTTTTCAGGTCTTTTAAACATCAAATATTTACTCAATCTGTTAATAAAGTAGCCTTGTCGTCGAATGATGACAAACGAATAATACTAAGAGATAATGTTAATACATTGGCTTGGGGTCATAAGTCTAGTTTCTTTTAAGTAGATTTAAATAGGTTATTAAAATAGATTGGGCCCTCCAAATAGTTGAATATCATTAGTTGTAAATATTATCTCTGTTATGTAAGCATGTTGGTATGTTTAGTTTAAGTATTTTATTATAAGTTTCATTAATAAATAATACTTCATTAATATTTCTGTTGTTGTTTATTTTATATCCGTTTGATGAAAATAATATCCTCATACTAAACTATAGGTACTACTTCAAAATCGACGTTTTAAATAAATATTTAGTAAACATCTTTAGGTCATATTATTAGGATTACACAAATACACGTGATATTATTGTGCAAGTTTGGACCTGTTGGCTTCGTGTTAGGGTTGCCAGTTGTAAATATTAAAATTTGTATAGCATCCTAATGCTATACAAATCCTAGCCTTGCCTTTTGTCGAAGCAGTTGTAACTTATTTTATCATCATCATCATTCACCGATTAGTGTTAGTTAATGAATTTGTTTTGTTTCCTATTTGAACTTGTTGACTGGTCTACTGAGAAAAAAGTTTTAAAAGGTAATTAAATAGCTCCGTTACTTTTTCCACTAAATACATCAATAATGAATAATTAGACAGAAAATATTGACAACCCTGGTGGTGTGTGTATTCGAAAAAATGGTTAGCTTGCAAGAAATTAGAGCACCGATAGATTTCATTCATTTTCTGTTCGTATTTGATTGAAACGGAGGTGTGCTATTTCATCATAATATTGTGAGTATAATTATTTTGTATTACATTTAATCGTAAACTTAAATCCGAGTCGTGTCTCTAATATTTTTATTTTATTTGTTACAGAAAATGTCAGAGAGTGAAATCATGTTCAGCCAATACGCACAAGACCCGTTTCGAACTGCTAGCGCCTTCGAACAAGCCTGCCCTGAACTGTGCAGACCTGCAAGTAAAGAAAGGCAACCCAAACCTGTGCCTAAACGAAAAAACTGCAAATGCAAGAATTCCAGGCTAAGAGGAGCTTCATATGTAATCAACAATGAAATCCAAAGAGAAATTCGTCTTATTAAAATTAAAGTAATTGACATATGTGGTGAATCTCCAGTAAAATCAGACTCCGACTCCGAGGAAGAAAACATAGTGCTGAGTGCTCAATATGTTGTGAAAAATTCATTAGATGATATAATGGATGACACGGAAACAGTTATTAGAAAAATATGTAAAAAAATTAGTGACAATAACTTTTAGTGTGTGTAGTAAATATTGTTTAAGCTTAACTTAGAATGTAAAGTCGATTAAAATTGTGTTATGTTTTAATAATTATATATATATAGTAAAAAAAAATTGTTTTCATTTTCCCTAATAAATTGACTATTAATAAACAATAAATAAATAATAGGTAGTTAGGTAGGAACTATACAGTAAAATCCAGTAAATAATTAAAGATAAATCTTTATTTCATACAATTACATCATTTTCTATACACCATTTTTTAATACATAAAACATTTTTCAATGCACAGCATTTTACACTTTTATGACTTAAACAATTATTAAAGTTATCATTAGAATAGAGTTCATGAAGGTTTTTTAAATTAGGAATGTTTTTATTCCCAATATCTTCTATACTCGTATTTTCATGGTCACTTATTTCTTTCATCCACCTAATCTTTTCTTCACCTTTTACAATAATATTTTTATCTTTTAAGTGAGGCTTTATAATTCTATGAAATTCTCTATAGTCAATTATACCTTCGCTCCAACGATGTCCTCTATTTCTTTCTATCCACCTTACATGTCTTTTTTCTTCTACAGATAGAGCGGAAAAAGGATATGGCGGTTTTACCAAATATATTTCTGTATGTTGCTGAGTAGCTAATACTAGTTCTTTGACTATAAATCTATTATTCATATCTTTAAAACCTTGCAAATCTACAAAAATTGTATTACAGGTCATGATATTTTTTTAACGATGTTACTCAGAGGCCTATACTCAAATATACAATCGTTTAATATTAAACAGTGAGCAGCCGTCTGGTCAGGGATTTCTTGGTCTGTCTCTATTTCTACTCTCACATCAATTGAACCTTTTAACGTTTCGTGTTGACGAGAGCAATCGATAACAAACAAAGGAGCGACGTCTTTAAATTCCTTCAAACTCATTAACGGCTCTGGTCGACGTCCATAGTAAGACTGTTGAAATCTTGCATATTGTTCATATAATAAAGTAAATTTATCTTCCGAGAAACTGATATTCAGTCCTTCGTAAGGGTAATATGACGAATTTAAAAATACTCTTACGTCACGCACATGACAGTGATCAAACTCAGCCATTGACAATTCACTCTTATGTTTACGGTTAGTTTGTAAAGCTATTATAACGTATCGCGGTTTTTCTAATTGAGATGATGTTTTAATGGACCATGTATGCTTACGAGTTTTTGGTAATAACGGATATTCATACAAGTCCCAATTACGGAATGCTAGTGTGATAGCTCGATCTTTCTCTAAATGCTTTAATAGATTGATTCTTTCACGATCTGACACTTTAATATGAGGAACTCGCCAAACAATTTTATTGATTATTATATCTTCTACCACTTCGCCTGAATTCAATTTCAATGCATTGAGATTAGTATTACTTCGCAACAGGACTAGCTCATGTTTACAATTAATTATGATTTTTTCATAATCTTCAGCAAACCCTAACATTTTGTTTAAAGGTATAGAGGCAGAGAATGCACCATCACCAACTTTAGTTGTGCCTGTAGTCGACCAGCCCCAAGATCTTGCGCTTTTCGATTCATTTTCATTTAAGGATAAGTAAGACTTCATAGTTGTAGTAATACCTGCATTTTTAACTTTATCTATTTCTACTCCATTGAGTTCGTATCGGATGTCTTGAAATAGAAATAAAATCGGGTTATTTACAAAATGCATACTTGATACTTTTTCTTTTTTGCTGTTGTAAACATTAACTTTGCCCTCAATATATAAAGTGCTGAGAGAGGGCAACACATACAAATCTTGTTGATTAATGGGTATTCGTATTTCATCATTTTTGTTGAAACTTGTTACGTACGGTTTGTATGAGTGATATTCGAAACTTTCAATGCTGTTATCGTACGATGTTTGTTGAGATATATTTAAAATATTCATTTTAATAATCCTATTTTCTTTAGAAATTCCTTGTTGCTTTTAGTTAGCTTCTTTTTTAACTGGACCGGTGTTCCTTTATGTAATGTTCTTTTAGAACTGGCTTCAATTTGCGAGGAAGATGGCTTTTTATTAAAATTTATCATTTTTTTCTGAAATGTAAATACAGCTGCACTTCTTCACCACGTAAATTAATTTGGTTATTTTCTGCGTCTAACAATCTTATATTGATTGCAGTGATTGAACTTTGATTTACTGGAAAATATATTAAGTTCTTGGGTATTTCAATGATCCGATAACCAGGTGGTACGTTAGGAACAAATTCGTAAAGAATATGACTCGCTTTTCCGTTCACAAATGATCCGCTAACTACATCACATTCGATGCGCACGATGGTTGTTGGTAAAATACTGACAGGATACTGAGATTCAGTGCTTATAAGCGGTTTGACTATTTCCTTGCCAAATCCCAAAACACTGCCAAGCGAATCACTTTTGTCGAAGTGAACTTCTTTGGAACAAAAAATGGTTGTTTTTAATGTATTGTTATTACAACTCAATTTCAGTAAAGTATTCTTAATGTTACTTCTCAAATAATCGCAAATATCTTGAAGTTCATACGATCCTTCTGGAATCGCAACTACTTCATTTTTATCGTAATAGAATTTATTGTTTCTTTCATCGATATTAGGAATCGAATTAAATGTAGAAAAATATAAGAGACCACATTCATAGTCTCCTCGCAAGTCTAAGGTAGGTGAGTAATCTGTTGTCAAAGAGGCTCCTCTCCCAGTGATAGACACAGTGAAAGACATGTTTATACTGACAATTTTATTTACTTCCTTCATTATTTAAATGCCAATTTTGCCAATAACTTCTTAAAAATTTTAAACAAAGATGACCACAGTTTTTGGTGCCGAAAGTTTGATACTGTACATAATTATAGTTAATAGGTATGTTACCTAAATATTTAATTAATTCTAATGGTGGTTTCAAATTACCAAAACTGTCATAATATTCAGCGCAATCATTTTGCTTGACGAAGGCTACCCAATGTGTTCCAGGATTTTTGGAACTATCCAAATTTAGTACCGCACATTCTATTTCTCTAGGTTTTGATGGTAATTTGTCTCTCATAAAAACACCACGAAAGAATGGAATATCTTTAGCGTGTTCTAATATATCTAGATTTGTGAGTGCACGTCTGGGTAGCCGCTTAGTTAGTTTTTTGATGGGTTCAGATATAAACCTGCTCCTTTTTTGTGAGGTTTAATATACAACCCTTTTCCAAGAGCAACAGCTTCCATCATCTTGTTATGTCTTTCCGCCTCCTGAAGACTTTTTTGTGCAGCTTTAGAATCATTAACAGCTTTAGCTATACCTGCAGCCCCTCCAGCTAATGAACCCAAAGCTGATAGTCCCGCAAAAATGGGGATAAGTGGTAAAAGTCCTCCACATTTTGGGATAGGAATACAGCGTGGTAAACGTATTCCTTTTTTATTCGTAAATAGCTTCTTTGCAGCTGCGTAAGCATATTTGATAGCTGACTGATGGTCCTTAGATTTTAACTTTCGTAATTGATGTTTAATTTTTTTTACTCCGCACATAAATGATTTAACACCGGCACCAGCCCTTAATTTGGCTTTCATCGTATTTTTTACAATCCATGATGCAATCTTTTCTCCTTTTCCAACATCTTTTGATTTTAATCTCTTTTTTGCCATATTCAAAAGTTCTAAGTCGGCTTTGTGTCGAACATTTAAATCGTTGTTTGAATAAGCAATGTCGTGGTACATACACGCTGTATCCAATTTATTTATACCTCGTTCGCCTTTTTGCAACCGTTCCTGAAGCCTTGTCCCAGGACCACAGAATTGATATCCGGGTAAGTGTAACTCAAACGGTAAATTGTCAATTAACTTGTTGATAATACCACTGCCTACCTTCATTGATATTTAAAAAGTGAGTTAGAAATAAATATTTCGCTCATATATACTACTGAACTAACTCTGTTTTATCAACCCAACTGTTATCTTTATTACTCAAACCTAACCATTTCACAAACAGTTTGTTTCCTTTTCTTTTAATAACCTTTTCAATCAAATAAAGATCTGGATAATTAGTTCTTTGTAATTCGTATCCGTAAAATGAACCCAAAATGTTTTGCTTATGTTTATCTTCTATTTGATACGTTTGAGGTTTAGTTTGATTAACCTTTATGATGCGAAAAATTTCCGTAGACCAGTTAGGTGTATAACCTTTATAAAAATCACCTTTGTATTTACTTATACGAACAAAATCACCAACTCGAAACTGAAATCTGGGATTCGTATTCTGTTTTTGCGTTTTAATGAGGTTTGATCTAACTAAAATCTGATTACATTTAGTAACATCTGTAGGTTTAAATTTTGTTACCCTATGCACTGTATTATTATAGTCTTTTACAACGGAATCTAAATTGTTTCCAAACCAATGATAACGTCCATGAAGACTAAAAAGTTTGTAAAGATGAGATTTGATTGTTCTTATCACTCTTTCCACTATGGATGCTTTTTTTACGGAATAAGTAGAATAATGGTTTATTTTATATTTATTCATTAACTGTTTAAAAACGTCATTGTAAAATTCTGTTCCTAAATCGGTTTGCAAATGTTTAGGGTGTCGCGATGATGATAATATACTTTGCATTGCATTAGTAACACATATCTTTGTTTTTGATTTTAAAGGCCTAACCCATACGTATTTTGACAAAGCGTCAATCACAACTAGTACATATTTATAACCTTTATTATACTTAGAATATTTTTGTAGATCTATAAGGTCAGCTTGCCATAAATCATCTATGCCTTTTATTAATGTATTTCTACGCGAAAAATTTCTTCTTGCTGCTTTGTGAAGTTCGTTTACTATATCTTGTTTACTCATTTTTCTTTGGCTGTGCTTGAACTTGAATCATTCCATTTATTTCTGCTTTTGTGTAATACAAGGTACTTAAAGTATTTGATGTCACTCTTTCCAAATTTTTTAAGTACTTTTTAACATCACTGTGAATTTGTTTCATTTCATTTCGGAGTTCTTTAACAGATTCATCCATGTAAGCTTTATTAACTGCTTCGTCGTCTCGTTCAGGAGATTGTAAACCTTTTAGTTTCGATGATTTTAAATCAAAGTCACCCGTCTCCGACTTTACTAGTGTATCGGAAAAAGTGTCAATCAATTCACCTAAACGTAAACGTTTATGCACGTGATGACCAAATTTGTCTATATTCATTGCAGTCTTGATTACTTCTTGACTGTAGTAAGACTGCTCAATTTTCCTAATTGATGCTTTTTATATTCCAAGTTTATGATGCCAGCTTCATACAGTTCTTCTATGACTGCATAAATTTCATTATGTACCCCTGTGTTGCCAGCCTCTCTTGATGCTAGAAGTAATTTCAAACGTTCCACTAACTCATTTGGATCATCCCAGTAAACCAAATCAGTGTCAGTTTTAACTTGTTTTAAAAGTTCAATGCCTTCTCCTTGTGGAAGACTTTCCATGCTACTTGTATTATTTCTTGAAAATTTAAACAGTGGTCTGATCACGTTCATATACTTAAATCCTTTGTTGCTGTTTATTGGTTTAGATGGATCCCAATTACGCTTATGAGCACTGGTATCTATAAGTAGCAACTTATAATTTTGTAAGTCTCGTGCTTTAACGAGTTCTAAGTTCGGTGTCTTTTTGTATAACAATTCCTTTAAACCAATTGTTTTATCAAAACTACGGTTGCCTATTTTCAGAGTACGTTCGTCGTCATGAACACGGGTTTTTCCCAGCATAAGTTTACCTCGTTCGTTTCGGATTCCGTAGGGTACATCTTTCATTACTTCAGATGAAGTAGACCAAGACAACGATTGATTTGCGATACTTGGCGATGATTGCAAGGACTTGAACGAATTCTCACTCACATTATGATCTTCTGAGGGTAGTGTAGTGAGAGTTTTATTGGAAGTTGGATAAACCTCACTGTCCGAGTTTTCTTCTTCGTTAACTTCGTCTTCATCTTCAAAATTGTCGCCGGACGAATTTGACAACTCGCTTTCGCTGTACTTGAATTTTTTAGGTAAGTGGTTTTGCACTGTATCTTCATTTGGTTGTTGTTTTGCTACAGATTTTCTAGTCAACATATTGAGCGGTTCAACGATAGGTTTAAACACTGTTTCCAAAGCCAAATTATTTGTATTTTCCACATCTTTTATCATGTCAACTTTTCTTTTTACAGCTGAGACGGATTTTACGATTTGTTCTTTTAATTTTTTTTCCATATTAATACGTAGCACTCGGCATGAAATCACAAGTAATACTGGTTTAATGATCATGTAACAATCATAATATATGAATGCTAGTCCACCACTATAAATGTGTCAAATGCCATTCTATAATACCCATTGTTCCTTTCACAGTCTTTATTGATCACAACATAACCATAAGGTTTACTCCAAACAGTTGAACACATTTCTCGAAACTGGCTCCATGACATATCAGATCCAACATGTTCATCATAAATGTGTTTTAAATTGATATCATCTTGCTTGAATAATATTATTAGATTAGAATTGTCTCGTACGAGTTGCTTGGGTATTCTTGTATAAGTTTGGTTAATGTAAAAACAATCAATATTCTTATGACGTCCCATTGCAAAATAATCCCGGATGTTATTTTGATTTTCACAGGCTACATCGTCGAACACAATGATTGAGTTCGGTAATGCTTCATGTGGACTCAAAATCTCGCTGTTATGATTATACTTGTAATAAGACATGCCTGCCACTATATTCAAAACCTTTTCTAAAAACAAGTATTTAGGTTGATATAAAGATTTTGAATACACATAAAGGTTACGAAAACGTGGACCGTCTCGATGTAATAACAAACTTATGACTAAGTTTGTCTTTCCACAATTGGATGGGCCGCAAACCAGACTGCGTATAGTGTTAGGTAACAAGCTACCATGTCGCTTTGGTTGTGTTGATGTTCCAGGGCAGATACATTCTAATTTTAACGATTCTTTTTGCTTCAGGAACTTCATTTTAATTTTCTCAAGTTGTCTGTTGGGTTCCGTAAGTTGAGATGTAATGGTAATTTTACATCACGTTCAAACATTTAAATGATTTGCGTTCAAAAGTTTTCATTTAAGTATTGTAATCGTTTGGTAGGTAAGTATTGGGCAGAATAATTCACTTTTTTCGAATGAGCGATCGAAGAGAGCGAATGGTGTAGAAAAAAGTGAATTAGAATGCCCAATACTTACCTACTCCAATCCTGAGCAATCTTTTCGTTTTAATAAAAATTTCAAGCAAATAATTAATTTATGTTAAGGCGATGTAGTCCTAAGACGCAGCGTTTTTGAGCTTATAAAACCCGTCTGAAAACTAGAAAACAGCATTTTAAAGTCTGGAAAAATATATGTTTCATTTAATAATCTACGAGTAGTCTAGTCACAGTCGTCATCGGTTTCATAATTTGATTAACTTCGCTGGATAGAAAAGAACACAAACCAACATCTGTTTGTAATGTTTTTTCAATATAACGACTAAACTACGGACATTTGATGTAACATTTTTATGCAAATTTACAGCTACTATACATCAGTATATAATAGTAATAGGTAAGTTTATTGACATAAAAGGTTAATACAAACATTCGTGAAGTCCCTGATATCTGAGCTAGGCAAACCTGTATTTCAGATATGCAGTGCCCTCTTCCATTGTTGATTACAAAATGTGTCACAACTTTAATACAAATTAATATAACTTCAATTTATGAAATAAGTGTGTGTGTGTGTGTGTGTTTGTTTGTTTGTTTGTGTGTGTGTGTGTGTGTGTGTGTGCGCTCGCGTTTTGTGTGAATGTATTTAATTAGATATGTTTTCGGAGTAGGTCTTCAGTATTCTGATAATCTAGGGAAGATAACCAGTTACTGACTTTCGATTTACATTCATATAGAGACAAAGAGTAGAAGTCTAATAGTTTATTGGCTTGATTATATAAATAAGTTGATAGGTAGAAGCTCTGCCGTCTAGCCTGTGCTGAACGACTTTTAGGAGGTTTGATTACATTTTTTATTACACGCCTATCATTAGCTTTATTATAGATAAATGGTGTATGTTTATGTTGCCTTACAATAGTGCGCAAAATGAATAATGGTCTTACACTTAAAACCGAACAATTTTTATATAATGAAATAGGTGGAAACCGATATGGGCTAACAGACATAGTTTTAAGCAGCGATCTTTGTGCCCTCTCAACCTAGATCACGTGCGATTTACATGCACCCCCCCCCCCCCCACACACAACTATACAATAACCAAGCATAGATTGTACTAGAGCGCAGAACTCTTCGCAAAGGATAAAAGTGAGCCACATACCTCAGTCTCTTAAAAATCCAAATCAGTTTACGAGTTCGGGATGATAACAAGTCTATGTGAAGTTTCCATCTTAACTTATCATCTAATAAAACACCTAAGTTTTATCGACGTAGATCTAGCAATAGACAGGCATGTGCAAGACTTCCTTGAGTTTTGATCACAATTTACATGATCTCTTAAATGTAGTTCACAAGATTGTGCTATATTTGAATTCGAAAATTGCAGAAAAGTCGTTTTCGTTAAGTTTAAGGTCAATAAATTTTGTTTGAGCCAACCAGTTGCTTTTTGTAAGCCTGCCTCCGCACTACAGCGTACCTTATCCCAAGTCGCTCCATGAAATACTATTGCTGTGTCATCAGCGTATGTAAAAAATCTACCATTTGACAGTGACATTTGACATAAATCATTTATGTAGATCAAAAAGAGACTTGGGCCAAGGACACTGCCCTGCGGAACACCATACGCTTCCTGTTCTTCATTGCTGATATAATTATGTATTTTAACTTGTTGCACACGATCACTTAGAAAACTTTTGTAAACAGACAGTGCATTACCTCTAATCCCAATCCTTTCTAGCTTGTCCACAAGAACCGAAATCGAGACAGTATCGAACGCTTTGGCAACATCAAGAAAAATACCAATACACTTCTGTTTAGAATTAAGATTTTTGATAACAAAGTCTGTTAGCTGACATACGGCATCTTCAGTATTCTTTTTAGTCCTAAAACCAAATTGACATTCTGATAAAATTTTGTGTTTCTCTAAGAATTTAATAAGTCTTTTATTTATAATTGTTTCCAAAATTTTTGATAACGAGGTTAGGACTGAGATTGGCCTATAGTTCGTAGGCCAGGTTTAATTTTTTTTCTAATATTTTCAAACTTTATTATTATACAATTTATATGTTTCTAGAAAGGTTATTAAATTTCTTATAATCTTAAGAAATGTAAAGACGAGCTATACTTCTAATATTTAGCTGTGATGATGTTGAAATCCTAAGTTAGGATAAAAACTTTGTTTTGCTTAGTTCAACGCAGGATCATTAATTTATGAAATGTGTATTATATTAGATAGTTTTGTAAATACACTTATCAATTATTAGTTTTACAATAAAACTAAACAAAGAAACATACATTAACATAAAGCAGATGTATGAGCATATCTTTCGCGCTCGAGTCGTCGCCCAGAATTTTCTCCTGGATTTAAAGTACCACTGGACATTTGGGGGTTTGAGTCGCATGGACAAATGTAACATGGGACATTTGAGTCGGTAAGCAGTGGAACAATAATGTTTTTAGACAATTTTAAGAAGCCACTGGGTATGGCGTCACTGCCTACCGTACAATCAGATTTTAGATTCATTTTAATGGATTCAATTTCCTTTTCATCGGTTGAGAGCAGTACTATCGAATTTACCAAACGTGGGATATTAGAAGACAGACCACTGCCTTCTCCAGAATGTAAAATGTTATCTGCGAGGTTTTTGCCGATATTCGCAAAATATTTGTTAACCATCGTAACGGCGTGAATGGGGTCATCAGATATACGCAAAAGCTCTTCCGCACGTGTCTTACTGGGTGCATCTATAATGGCCTTTATCGCAGACCAAGTTTGTTTATTGGTATATAAACTTGAAAAATTATGTCTCAGGCGGGACTCGAACCCGCATCTGCGAGGAGATTTGAGAATTGCAATTTAATTGCTAAAATATCAAATAAATTAGCTACTATGTATTTATAGACAAAGTCGCTGAGTTTGATTTCATTAAATGATATACTTAATATGTTTAAATAACTACAAAATACGTGAGCGTGGCGGTTAGTCAGGCCCGTACTGTCGCGCGCTGGAGCTTATGGAGCGCTTACTATGCGCTCCGTAATAGGCGTTCGATGGATATCGATCCATAAATGCCGAACTACCGGGATTTTCAATAGTGTACCGAAAAATTTCATGAAATGAAGCGACCGGTCTATTTATCTTTCTTCCCGTTACTAACCCAGAATTGTTCCAAAGCAGTATTATCGTAAAATGCTGGGACCTGTAAGAGTGCAACCCGGGGCCTATTTGTTTACTTAGGCGCATTCTCTTCACCATTGGCCAAACGGAGATCGCTAACCCACGGGTCTGACAGCGATTATAGTAAAACACTTCATTTGAAAGGCATGTGTCCAGCATTGGGCATATGTAGGCTGAAAATGATCTTCTGAATTATGTAACGATAGTATGGTGGTTTATGTGTGTAATAATAATAACTTTAGGAAAACTTATTTCACTTTTCCAGAGCCCAGATACCGTGTTGCTTGACTTCTTTGAAATATTCACCAATCACTTTGAATACGTTTAGCAAGGTTAGTTTAATTATCCAATATTAATCATAAACCAATATTAGACTGTTTTGTAATCTTAACACTTCGACAGTGCCAAAACAACTGAAACTCCGTAAAAAGAGTTAAAAATAACGCGACAATAGAATCTTAAGATAGAGTTCTAAAACAGTTCAGAGTGAGAGTACAAGACACAAAGAGTAATTTCGCATATCTCACATTTAAAGAAAGTACCTATATCTATGCTGATATTATGAATTAAAAGGTGTGTCATCTGTTTATGCTTTGCCTCTGAAACCTAGTAGTGCTCCAGGTTCTTGAAACATTATACTTACGTAATATTTTTCTGTTAATGTAACCATAGGAAAAGAAATATACATGTAACCCTGTTTTTTAGGTACTGAGCACGACTTGGACTTATTTCTCTCTGGTTTCGTCACTCTACACAGAAGATAATGAAACGAAGTAATAATTTTGACGATTTAATCGCACAAAACAAAAAAACTATGCACGAATCAAATAATCATTCACAATTTTTTCTGAAGTAAAAAAAATTTAACATAGATGTGCTCTCATTTTAGTTTTAAGAAAAGAACCATAAGTCCAAAGTCATGTTTGATATTGATATTAATATTTGACTAAATACCTACTTTTTATGCAAATTCCCATTTTGAACTACCATCGTTGAAATGTGAGGAATACCTGGCATTGTAATTAATGAAATGCACACACATTATTTCAAACTAATAATCAAAATTGTAGATAATGATCACTTACAGATTATGTTACTGAACAGATGTCATGCATGATCTATAACAGATGCCCATCTTAAAAACATTAGGAAATCGATTGTATTAGAAAATGTAGTGTCTGCAAAATTATATTATGTAGTGAATAAATAAATATGAATATGAATATGATTGTGTTACTGAGAGAAAAGTTTATTTACATAGTATTTTTTTATATTAAAATCTATAATGAGGTATTTAGGTAAACCACATTTAATTGTTTTAATTCTCTATTATTCATTGTTGTCTTAGGCAAACCAATTATATTGGAAACCGTAAGGCGTCTACGGTATCCTTATTTAAAACACTGGCTTACAATGGTTAGGTAGCACGAAATGCCAAAAAACGATATGCAGCTATAAAATATGCCCATGTAATTTATGTATCCCAATATGGACTCCTCCTAGACACCGTCGTTTAAATGCATTGAATACCTTACATAAAATCTATATTGATTGATGCTCTTGTCTACATACTTAACTATACGGTTAAAAAGAAGCCTAAGACCTAGTTTACCCAGAGGTACTGGTTCTTCCACACACCAGCGGAACACAGAAACACTGTTTGGCGCTGGACTCCGACAGGAGAGTGGTAGCATCCAGGCAGCCTCTTACGAAGCCTCCCACCGCAGAGGGATCTGTTAGCCATCATCATTGGTTAGAAAACCAATGATGCCGTTGCCCAGGGTTAACCACTAGGAGGTAGATCCCACCACCTTTTGCTTGCTCGTAAACTTGGCAGCATGTAAAGGGCTCATACCAGAAGTATTTGACTGGTATTACGAATACTCCTAGGGAGTCATAATATTATCATGCGCTGCTGTGGACAAATTTCTGTAAGTACATGATATTTTCCCTTACCACTTCACCCCGAATCCTTGAGTCCCCGTATCTGACTGGGTGGTATTTGTCGTTGCAGGTCTGGCTCTTTAGTCTAGCCTACTATTAAGGCTGATAGATGCCCAGGGTGGACCATTAGGAGGTAGATCCTACCACCATTAAAACCTTAACCGATTGTTTAATATTTACCAATATAATCAAATACATTGATGGAATTCCAGTGGCATACAGCATCTTGAATAAATTTATCGTTAGATCAAATGTCTGGGTTGCTGAATGACTACAGCAGTCGCCCAGTATTGGGAAGATTGTGGGTTTGAGTTTTATCTGAAGCCGTCGGAAGAATATTATTCAAGGAATTTTAGTTCTAGACGAATGGCTATTTATTACAATAGCACCATGCAAAATGTTATCCGTCTGTATGATATCAAACCTAGAGAGGTCAGGTTCCTAATAGACTGTGCGAAAATATGATCATCAGCCTACATCAGCCCTCTGACAAACATAGTCCTATACAAAAGGTGGATTTTGTCCTGGTGCACGCTGCCTGCAATAGCGAACTGCGATAGGTTACCTAGAAACGATGAAAAGAAGGATCCGATACTAATGTATTTTAGCACTACACAGCATACCACGAAAAAACAAGTGAATATTTATTTAACTTTCGCTTTTCTGTCCAACCTTACAGCTTACCTATCAGACAACTGCCTCGGAATCGTCGGTGGTATTACGAGCGGGTATAGGTACTATCCCGTAGGATGCCTCGGCATCCGATTACGCTCATAAGTATACTAGGTATGACGTGTACAAAGCAAACCTATCTGAGACTCCGAAAATTTTCAAACAGAATTGCATCATAGTTTAAAAGGTTCGAATTCCTTGTAAAGTACCCTAATAAAAATAAGCGAGCTTAATAATGGCTATTAACGATGCCAGTTGCCGAGACTCACACAGAATTCATTCACACTCCTAGACTCATAGACGACCATTTGGATCAGCGGTAGTTAACGCTGCTTCTGAGCCATGGGTCGCGGGTTCGATCCCCGCACAGTACAAATATTTGTGTGCATGAACATGTCTGTTTGTACTGGTCTGGGTGTTTTCTATGTATTATAAGTATGTATTTACAAAAAAAAAAGTATATAAGTAAGTTTATCGGTTGTCTAGTACCCCATATGACAGGGTACTTAATAGTACCTTAATTTGGGACTAGATGGCTCAGTGTGGCCCGGTGAGACATGTCTTAAATATTTATTTTATTTATTTATTTACACTATTATAGCACCCCGTCGGCTTAGAAGTGAAACGTGTAAAATGAAAAATTATCCTACTGTTTTTGCTAAACCTCTGGAATTGTGCTTAAAACTACTGAGATTTTGCAATATTTTCTTCTTCGATGACGGTATATCACCGCTAAAAAAATATTTTCGTTATGTAGTGATGATTTTGTGTCTTACCTTTCAATATTACTCTTTGACTTTGTTTATAATTCATGCGTTGTACATGAAAGAAGTGACAGATTTGTTATACACTATCCCAAATTACATCTTTGTTACACAATGTAAGAATTCTACTGTTCTAGGATTTGTATAAGAATGTATTTATAAGAGTGTAAGATTATAAAACTGACTAGCAAAAAGGTTATATTTTGAAATAATTTATTGTTTGATAAAGATAGTTTTGGCTTTGGTTTCGGGAGTTCCGTTAAATATGAATTAATATAATACAGCTTTAACTCTCTTTTCAACGTAAGGTTTTTAACGCTTTGTTCATGGTCATAGGTACACTAAGCCCACATTTAGCCCACATTTGTCCCGAAGCAGTAGTAGGTTAAATATTGGGTCGTGTAAAAGCGCCTCCAGGGGCCTATTTGCAGAAATAAAACTGATTTTAACTGATTTTTAACTGCTGTGCGTTTTAAAAAAGAAAACAAAAATACAGTACAAGTGCCTGTAATGATTATAATCCCTCAACCCCCAGGAGGCACTCGGGTGCCACGATAACAATTGATTTCAATTGTGTCTGGAATAACTCACGATCGAGGGTTATGTCCCTTTCCTTGTTATGTTCAGTTATGTCCCTTTCCTTGTTCACTTATTGCATGATTGTGTCTGGAGTATTTGCAGTGTTTTTGTGGCTTGTGGCCTTTTAGATCTATGAGTGATATGAAATATTTCAAAACCATCCACAGCTAAGCGTCTTCCAGCGGTACTCCCCTGCATAAAGGGAAGTAACATACTTATGAAGTAAGATAGGAAATTTCACAAGTAACATAGAAAACTTTTCAAAAAGTGATTCTGTTAAGATTTAATTCAAGCCGCCGAAGAAGATTGACTAATTGTCACGAAGTATCAAGTGACTATACGGTTGGCAAAAATAAAGGGGAATGTTACTATTAGATACGCACAAAACGTCCCATGCAATTGTATAATACTACCTGAAGTAAAATACATATTTACTTAGAATAAGATTATATTTAGGGCTCCAAACAAATAAACTTACAGCACGGTAGATATGGTCCATCAGTAAGTAGCTGAATTTCTTAAGAAAGACTTTAAGATTCATCGTTTAGAATCTCGCTAGATTGGGCAATCAACATTTGTCCACTGGTGTAGAACTATTGTTACTTGTTTTAGAAGCGCTGCATTCAGATGGGCAGATGGGTATGTATGCAATATCAAGTTCAAAAATATCACCGCCAATGTAAGCATCGTGTAAATTTTTAATATCCATTAGGCTATACGTATAACATCACGCTGCGACCAATAGGAGCGAAATATCAGTGAAATATGTTGTAATAATAATCGCGATCATAATAATAGAAATAGTCGCGGACGAAGTCGCGGGCAACAGCTAGTGACAAAATAAAAGCTAATGAATTGCGTGATCCTATATGATCTAACCAATCTTCCGTTCCGTCTTTAGAAGAAGCAGTGTTCACGACGAAATAAAGAAAAACTAGGATATTGTACAAAATATTATTTATTTTGATCTAATTTCAATTATTACAATATTATTACGAACGTGGAGTTCGGAATTTGGATAAAACATCGTTGTCTTGTTAGAAGAATTTATGAGGCAATGAACAGATCGCAAACATTTAGAAGATCTTGTTATTACTTTGTGGTTGAACATAGGTAGTATGTATATTCATCTAGCGATATCTCGAACCTTCAAGCATGACCGCGACAATATGTTGAAGAGTGATAAGCCGAGTTTAAGAATGGAATGAATGTCAAAACTGTTAGGTCTGGGCATCTTAGTGGGTCCCACACAATTAGGCTTCATCTAATGACGTAATGGCCAAGTGGTTGCAGTGTGGAGGTCCACTGCTCGAGGCGGTGTGGTGCTAAAGTAGTTTCATCGAAGTCAAGTAGGAACTGACGAAAAATACGGGCAGCAGAGCCTTCTATCGACAATTGACCTAATTGAGATCGATCAAGTCAAATTAGTCTGCTCCACTTTAGTCTTTCTCAAGGTTCGACATTCCTGTCTGCTGACTTTTGCACAGAAAACGTATCTTAAAGTGACGAAGCAGTTGTCTGCCTAAAAGACGATACCAGGTAGAGGCAGATCGTTTATGTTCAGCAGTAAAAGAGTCGCAGAGAGAACTGATCCCTGAAGAACTCTGGTATCGAAGTAAGGTCAAAACAAGAGCTGGTGATACGGACCCTGATCGATCGCTCTCTCAGGAAATCTGACATCCACCTATAAAAGCTAGCAGAGATACAATACGCTGAGAGTTTGCTCAACAGAACTGAGTGTCAGACCTGGTCAAACGATTTCAAAATATCGAGCGTTACAGCAAGTGCCTCGCCATGTTTTCAGATTGCCTCGCCCAAGCAATGCGTAATGTGAAAATGTATCAAACTAACACTAAGACAGATTTATGTCGCACACGTTGCTTAGAGTACTTTAGCGACTCTGAAACCATATCTTACTCCATCGAAGTTATGAGGAGTTTTTTTTTCTAATTTATTATCTTATAAATCCGACCTTAGCGGAGATGAAAATGTTATGTAATATACATAATATTATATATTTCTTTAAGAATATTATTGGGTATGTTAGTGTGGTTTTAGTATGTCATTAAAAAACTCATTTCCATTTTTCCAGTGCCCAGCAATCGTGTTGCTTGACTTCTTTGAAGTATTTGCTAATCAATTTGAATACCTTTAGCAAGGTAGGTACAATACTATGAAACAGCAAATATTACTACTGCTAACTTTTTCATGATCATAACGCTTGCACGCCGAAATATTTAGAACTAATATAAAAGAAGGTAGAAATAGCGTAATAATTATCCTTATGATAGTGAGTAGACTATAAAGAGAAATTTCTCATATCTGATACTCTTAACTAAGAAAAGTAAGTCTTTTCTAATATTCTTTTTTCAGTTACTGAGCACATCTTGGTCATACTTTTTTCTGATTAATGGACTTTACGAAGAAGACAATACAATGTAATATTACAATGATTCAGATCAGTAGCACATGAATACACAAAGAAAACTTTATGTACAAAATATGTTTCTTCACGATTTCTTTTTCAATAAATAAAGTCTATTTAGAAGTTGCTCCACTTTATGTTAGAGGTCATCCAAAAATTACGTCACGATTTCTTTTTCAATAAATAAAGTCTATTTAGAAGTTGCTCCACTTTATGTTAGAGGTCATCCAAAAATTACGTCACACAATTCTTAAGATTTCCAGACCCCCCCCCCCCATCCCGTGTCACGCAATTTTACGAAAATTCCCATACTATTTTGCCCATTACAAAAAGTAAGACCCCCCCCCCCTAATGTGCGACGTAATTTGTGGACGAACCTTTATTGAGCACATCTTGGTCATACTTCTCTCTAGTTAATGGACTATACGAAGAAGACGATACAATGTAATATTTCAATGCTTCAGACCTGTAGCACATGAATACACGAAGAAAACTTTATGTACAAAATAATATGTTTGTTCACGATTTTTTCTTCAATAACTTGTTTATTTAGGTATACAGATATTGTTTCATTTCATTTGAAGAATATAAAATATCTCTAGAAATGAATATTGATGATTAATGTTTTGTCACAATGAAATATATTATTATTGCACGTTAAAATAATAATACTACCCTTTCTTTTCCTATGGGTGTCGTAAGAGACGAATTAAGGAGTAATAATGTGCGTGGTAGACCACTCCTAACTACCAACAGATCTCATGAGAACGGATAATAGTCCTCGTGTCGCTATAAACAAAACTGGTGACCTGGTATACAAGGACTTACGAATAAATGAACATTAGAACAGCTGTCCTAAGCACACGCCTGAACTGAGTATCCTTTAATGTCAATTGTGGGGAAATTATAGTAAATTGCATTGAATCGTAAACACATGTTATTATGAAGAAACAAAATTAATAGACACGAACTTTATATTCACAAAGAAGTTTTTAGATTGTGAATATCGTACATTTTTTTATACATAAAACAATAAAATGAATTATATCCCTTCCATCGTTATAACGAGACTATATCAGTCCATTATTGGACACAGGCCTCTTCAAAATAAAGATTTTGCCGTAATCGCCACGCATGGCAGGCGGGTTTGTGATCGCAGTTTACTCCTTAAGTCCCCTCTAACGGCAACTATGGAAAAAGAAGCGGTGGTGCCGATTTGATATTTATATCTTACTTGATGATCATTTGAAAAAAAGTCATTGTATGAATGTGATGTAAAATTAAGTGTATGATTGTGATGTAAATATTAGGGGTTAAAGTATGAAATTGCCATTTTGTATGGACAAAATCGAGAAAAGTAATTTTTCCAGACTAACAATTTTTTAGTTTTTTTTAAAACGCCTGAACCGTTTTCGATGCAATTAAGACGCTGACTGCAGCCGATGACCTTGAGCAATAAACACGCCCACAAATTTATTCGTCTTTGAATTTCTTTGGAACGCGCCACAGCTATCACTGTCGATTCTCGTAGGAGTGACAGAGAAAAAGCGCATGGAATAGAAGGGCCTAAGTGCCAAACAACAAAATTCGTTGTGCATTTTAAAATTGCCATTTTATTAAAAATCTAAATCAGCTATTTGCTTAAGCAACATGTGATATACAATATAGCAAAATTTTATTATCATTGTTATACGGACTGCTGAGAAAAATGGTAATTTATGTATTTTCAGAGGCTACTTTGAGATTTTTCTCTATCGAGAAAAGTTTCTGGAATCGTGTTTTGGAAACAGCCACCTGGTCGAAAATATGATCAATTACAACTACATAGAATTTGGCATTAATACGAGTCATAGACTTAAAGCAAAACAATCTTCATTGAGCCCAATTTGGCTCATGTCAGCGTCTTAAAGGTGAAAGTTAGATGGTTATAAAGCTAAGCATTATAGTATTTAAATTTCTGAAAATCAAAGTATATAATACAAATATACTTAATTGAAGCAAGAAGGTCATCTGACACATTGTAAGGGGTCTTTTCAACGACTTCCTTTGAAGTAATAGGCACTAGTATTGCATTTTTTTTTTTTAGTCAAAATATATTTTTTTTATTTTTTGATACAATATAAAAAGAATTACGCAATAATATGACTATACTTAAGAGCTATAAACAAAATAAAAAGTGTGAAAATAATCGGCAATTTCATACTTTAACCCCTATTTACCCTTTAACCATTGACAATACATAATAATCTCAAAAAATATTTTGATCTTAAAGATTATTCACGGCCGTGGAAACTTCGAAAAGCAATAATAGTCCGAATAGTCCTTTTCGCAACTGGTGTGATACCAGTAGAATATCAATCTATACAGACAGACAAAGGGGACTACTGAAGCTATGTGCAGCCTCCAACTGATTTACTTCAAAACAAATTCAATTAAAAAAAAACAAGAACTGTAGGTTTATATACTGTAAGTTTATATACTGATATTATCTATCAAATTACCTCTAGTATTTATTGAATCACTTTTGACTAATTTTTATTCTGGCATTCTTTCGTATTGCTAAAAGCGGCCACTTTTCGCGTTACCGACAAATTCGACTTTGTTTAATTTACCAAAAATTAAACAAGTGGAGGCAGCACATAGCTCTAGCACATTCTCGAGAATATCATTTACGTTCGTAAGAACATACATTTATTTCTTGAGAAAATTAACGTACACAATTTTAATACGAGAAATAAAGATAAACTCGCCTTTCCAGGCTTCAGACTGGGAAAAGTAGAAAAATCGTTCATGGGAAATTGTATACGTAATTTCAATAAATATTATTTAGGTATTGCTGAACTCCCTGTACATAAACTTAAATCGTATGTCAAAGTAATCTTAATAAAAAAGGGCAATTACACTGTTAATGATTATTTAAATGATAGAAATGTACTTAGGGCATTAAATTGTCCTAGCTCGTACTTGCTTAAACTTTGTAAAAATTACCTTACCTTATAATAATTTATTTAAAAAGAGGCTGACAATAGTGACCAAGTTTCTTGCGCTGCTTCTTCTCGGCACTAGCCCAGACTTGTCCCGAAGCAGTGGTATGTTTAAATATTGTAAAAGGGCGTCCTGGGGCCTATTTGCAGAAATAAAACTGTTTTTTAACTGATTTTTAACTGATTTTAGTAGTCCCTAAAAGATACCAAAATACATTTATACAAATCTCCAAAGATCTCCCATCCTAAATACTTGTAGACACGTCAGGAAGTTTCTACAGGTTGAAAACCACACAACATCAACACATCAACTATCCGGACAACACTTGGCTTAGGCCCGTGCTTTCTTGAATAACCGGTTACAACAACAAGATATGGGCCGACTAGTCGGTAAATTCAACTTTTCAGCATCGTGTGTAGTCAGTGACTAGTCGGCGACTATTCGACAAAATATGCCGATTATAATCAGCGCATAACAACCATGAAGTTTTTTTTTCACACATCTGTAGTTACAGGAAACGTAGCATCATTGAGAACTCCTTTTCGTATCTGAGCTTTATTTTCGTAACAAATTATAGGAGTTTTAACGTATTTTGGTTTGGACTTCTTTAAAGAATTGATAAAACCAGTGTTAAGATAAATAAAGTAAAGGTTGGTTATCTTACGTTTTCATCTTTCATATTGCACTTATACCTCTTGATCGAGAGTCCTGAAGAGACCACTGGACCGTTACACTTTTTGTAAACTTTGTTGTTTTTGTGTTTCGCTTCCAAATCCACAGGGCAGCTTGTGGCGAGCTGTAGGGCAGTAGCGACCCCACGGACCTGATTGCTCCAGGGACTATCCCTGTTCCTCTGGCTTGCCTTTATTGGTAGGCTGGAGTGAATTCGGTCGAGAAACATATCTGCCACCTCTTGCTTGCCTTCTTTAGCTGGCTTGAGTGGAGAGTTGCTAGAACAGAAATGCTCGGAAGGAAGTATTGCAGTAAGATGCTTGTAGAGATCTTGAACGGATTACCGAGATTTTCCTGAGAACCGTGTAATACCTCTACTCGTCAAGCACCTCAGGCTATGTTGCCCGCTTGTCGCTACGACACTATGTGCTAGCGGGCGTTTTCGACCCATTAATCGAGTGTGCAAGTGACCCCCTGCTATATTATCCGTGTGACTAACATAGGTCAGGCAGGGGCCATAGTCCTCCCATAGTCCTAGAGACCCAGTTCACTAGCACCCAGACCCATAGCCCAGTATCCTTTCTATCCACTTTCTGCAATAGTCCTGCACTAACCGGGGATTGTCCGGGGAGTGGGATAATCGTCGGTTGATGTCACATTGCATCATACAGGATGAAATTTTAACCACTTTCTAAAATTTTTATAGGCGATCAGTATCGTATTTAGAGCCTATTTATGAAGTAAAAAATGTAAATCAAGTTGTCACCCGAAAATATTTTTCGCTATATAGTTTTCCATTTTTACGGTCCTAGACCTGTTAGGGTATAAAGGGAAAATCAAAAACATTTGAATAGTATCGTAATGAATGAATGAGATGCGCAACGCGTAAAAAAAGAGTTGCTAGGCGGCCGTATCAAAAAAAATTAATTTTTGGCGAAGTATTTTATCTTGTCATTTTTGTACTGGGCTTTAACAAAAGAAAAAATACGTCATTTGTTTTTTTGTCTCGTAGATTGTTATATTAAAATTTGGAAGGTGGTTAAAATTCCATCCTGTATATATAAATGTTGTCTAACAGGCCTCTGCTAGTTGGCTTCAGCCCCTCGTATGCCTTCCAAAGGTCCGGCACTCCATAGTCCTGTGATTGGAAATTGACCAATATAAATAACACGGCATAATTATATCAATTTCTCAGTAAATCTTAAAGGAACTAATTTTATATAATTTAGTGCAAATCGATAAACTCCTAAAAGTTTTCATATTAATTGTAATGGGCTACGTATACAACGTGCATTTTGAACCGCCTGACAAACGAAGTCCACGTCATATTTTATAACCATTACGTATAACATCTTGGCAGTGTTAATAATAGGGGTTAAAGTATGAAATTGCCGATTATTTTCCCACTTTTTATTTTGTTTATAGCTCTTAAGTATAGTCATATTATTGCGTAATTCTTTTTGTATTGTATCAAAAACTAAATAAAGTAACTTTTGACTAAAAAAAATGCAATACTAGTGCCTATTACTTCAAAGGAAGTCGTTGAAAAAACCCCTTACAGTGTGTCAGCTGACCTTCTTGCTTCAATTAAGTATATTTGTATTATATACTTTGATTTGCAGAAATTTAAATACTATAATGAATAGCTTTATAACCATCTAACTTTCACCTTTAATTGCATCGAAAACGGTTCAGGCGTTTTTAAAAAACTAAAAAATTAAATTAATTAATGATGATATCAAATTTTTGACTTTACCATAGTATTTATATGCATGTCAACATAGGCTGGTTTCGGCATTAATGATTAATGATGATATCTTTCTGTCCTGTATTTATATTCATACTAGCTTTTGCCCGCGGCTTCGCTCTCGTTAAATTCGGGGTAGCAATAAAATTTCGCCCCGTTGGTCTAGTGGTTTAAATAACGCCCCGTTGGTCTAGTGGTTTAAATACCGGGCCAAGATCTCGGGGTCCCAGGTTCGATCCCCGGGTCGGGCAACAAAAAAAGCTTCGAGTTTTCGAACGTTGATCGGGTTTGTGAGCACCAACCCGCATTTGGCAAGCGTGGTGATTATGCCAGTTCCCATCATTGCTGTGGTAACTTGAATTCAATGATGGAGGCCTTTTCCCTGCAGTGGGATGATTATAGGCTGTTACTTACTTACTACTAAAATTTAACCCCCCCTCTTTTAAGAGGTTGGGGGCGGATTTAAAAAAAAATGATGCACGATTTTTTTGTTAGTCACAAATAGTCCACATACGAATTTTTAGCTTTCTACCTTGAAAATTTTGGAATGCTCCATACAAACTTCCACCCGCCATTTTAGGGAAGTAGGGGTTAGAAAGAGACAAAAAGTAGCATAATGTCACTCTTCATCTCTTCAACTATCTCAACTAAAAAAAACACGTCAATTAGTCGCTCCGTTTTGCCGTGAAAGACGGACAAACAAACAGACACACACACTTTCCCATTTATAATATTACTATGGATAATAACAGGCTGGTTCCGGCTTGATACACCATTTACCTAACATCCTGTATAATATTAATAGTGGCCTTTCGATCATCCTATAATCGGTTGGACGGCCACAACACCTCCTTTATCTTATGACGTGACGTATTTATTGTCGACCTGTGGTATAGCAAGGACGACAAGTATACAGCCTACAAATCAAGTACGGTTATTCATAGACAATTCTAGAAATTGCTACGATACTAATATTGTGATCAGAATTTAGTATCGTATCATTGACAACGTGTAAAATAAAGCTACGATTGTATTTTCTTAATATGGTAGTTTCATAGATATACAACACAATCTGGACATAAGAACATCCTCACCTAATGAGCACTCAATGGACATTTGAGGTCTATTTTACCAAAGTCGCACTTAAGTTCATTACGTAAGGTTAAAGCCTTACGATTGGTATGGTACATACATTACTCGTAGCTGCTTATATTTAAACTTGGATAGTTCAAAGTGGGCTGGCCATATTAGCCGTAGAACCGACAACCGCTGGGGTAAACGAGTTCTTGAGTGCAGACCGCGTCTCGGCAAACGTAGTGTAGGACGCCCTCAGCCCAGGTGGAGTGATGATTTGCGCAAGATGGCTGGCAGGAGCTAGATACGAGAAGCCGAGGATCGACCTAAGTGGCGTGCAACTGGAGGGGCCTATGTCCAGCAGTGGATTGCGATAGGCTGATGATGATGATGATGAGTTCAAAGTGCCTTTTTTATAAGAGACTGTATAGTTATCTTTATTAGTTCTTATATTTTATCTATGGGCAGTGCCCATTAATGAAACCAATTTGCATATAGGTAGGTACAATAAAAAAAAGATTTGACATTTCAGATTTAATTGGCACCAAGAAATTAAACGAAAATTGTAAATCTAAAATTGGATATTCTACATTTATCTTCGTCTAGACCTTGACACCGAGTGTAATATCAAAATCACTAACGAACCGAGGCTCTAAGAAATGGAAATTCGAATTGTAAGGAATGCTTAACACAGTTTGCAAACGTCGAAATTCGGATTAGCTGCGTTCAAGACACACCAGGCCAAATTTTAAAGGTCTTACGTACACATACGCACGTTACGTTCGTAAGGTACACTTTGTTGGGTTGATTTTATGTGAGAAATAAGCAGGCATCTCACTTTAGAGGTATAAAAAGCAGCAATTGCATAGTATCTTTAGAAATACAAAGTTTTTGTAATAGAAATAGAAAATGTTAAGTAACTGGAAATACAATGCCTTAAATAAAAATTTTGACTAACCGAGGAAGGACTCGAAACAAATTTATCTATATCAGTCTACAATAAATTCTACACTTATTCTATATAAGTGTAAATCTAATCTAAATTCTACACTTATTCTATATAAGTGTAGAATTTATTGTATAAAATATATTATAAAGAGGAAAGATTTGTATTTTTCTGTGTGTATGTTTGTAATAAATAAACTCAAAAACTACTGCGCCGATTTAAAAAATTCTTTCGCCATAATTAAGCTACACTCACCTTGAGTGACATAGGCTGTATTTATTGCTAGAAAAGATTAGGGATCCTTATAATAATAATCTTATTCTACCCGTGTTAAGCCGGGACTAGCCGCTAGCAACAATATAAAATTATTCTGACTGGTAATTATGAATTTTTTTGCGTATTTGTACCTGATGTAAAGACCCCCATCGTAAGGGAGACCCTTAAAATATCTTAGTTGAAGTTTACATTAGTTACTCACATTAATCTTGGCCCAAGTGGTAACTAATTAGATACATTTGATATCTTTGGCAAATACCAGCTACATGAAACACGTTACACTGTTTGTAATAAACTTATAGCTGAAGTAATATAATTAGTGCGGGCCGAGTTGGGAGCTCGTTGAAAGTTGAATGCGATATAACAAAATTTATTATTTCATTTTGCTGCTTCAATATTAATTTTGATAAGTAGGTACCAAACTCTTACTTTGAAGTTTTGTGAAAATGTTACGAAAAGACTTTCTGTTCCCTGATTCATCTTTTCATTATTATGATTTATATTTTTGAATTGTTTCTGTTTGTGTCTTATTTTATTCAAAAGTAAGGAGTAGAGGTATATTTTCAGCCGACGAAAAAAAGAGATGGAATAACAATGTTTTGAATTAGTTTTCTTTTATGTTTTTATGTATTACGAACTTTTGACGCAGTTAACCGCTCTCGATGATTTTATGTTGTATGTTGCTTTTAGAATTGGTGTCATTAAAAAAATAAAATATAATTATTTATTTTCTATTAAATATTAAATAGTTAATTAAAATATAAAATACTAGCTGTTCCCCCGCGACTTCGTCCGCGTCAATTTCCGTTATGTTCGCGATTATTTTTGCATCATTCTTCATTCATGCGTCGCTCCTATTAGTTCCTATTAGTCGCAGCGTAATGTTATATAGCCTAAAGCCTTCCTCGATTAATGGACTATCCAACACAAAAATATTTTTTCAAATCGGACCAGTACTTCCTGAGATAAGCGCGTTCAAACAAACAAACAAACAAACTCTTCAGCTTTATAATATTATAGTATAGATTATAAATTATATAATAGCTTGCAATCATATTGATCGGATAAATTAAACATCTTTAGACTCGAACCCACAACGTAGGTACTGTCTAACCGGGAAGACTATGTTCGGTAAGACGAATTAGGATAGCGCAGTTATATCAATGCTTTTGTTTGTAACATCCGAAAAAAATAGTTTTACAAATATCAATGGTAATCGGTATGTAATTAAGTCGATTTTTAATTGTTATACATAATATTTGTTACAAATACAGGATGAAATTTTAACCACTTTCCAAAATTTTTATATGTGTTCAGTATCGTATTTAGAGCCTATTTATGAAGTAAAAAATTTAAATCAAGTTGTCACCCGAAAATATTTACGCGATTTAGTTTTCAATTTTTACGGTCCTAGACCTGTTAAGGTATAAAGGGAAAATGAAAAACTTATGAATAGTATTGTAATGAATGAATGAGATGCACATCGCGTAAAAAAAGTGTTAATAGGATGCCGTATCAAAAATTTAAGATTTTTGGTGGACATTTTCTAAGTGCTTTATCTTGACATTTATATACCAAAAGAAAAAATACGTCATTTATTTTTTGCCTTGTAGATTGCTATATTAAAATTTGAAAAGTGGTTAAAATTTCACCCTGTATTTCTTTTGGATGTTAAGTTCATGCTTTTAGCTATTATTTTTAGTTACATGGACACACACGGTGGCTCCATCGGAAGACCAGCGTTGCGTGCCCGCGCACAACATATGCTGAGGTGGACGCCTTTCTGCCGGGATCTTGATACTCGTAGGCCTGTCCTACTTATTTGTGTTAATGTATTGGGTGTGCTTTTTTTTATCTTATTCCTATTGTTTTTATTCTATTTTTGTACACCTTTATCGGCCTTAGAACTCTGGGTCTCGACAAATAAATGTTTCTTTCTTTCTTTCTTTCTTTCTTTACATTACGTGCTCTTGGTTTTGTTTAAAACGTAGTTGCTTTCCGTATCTGGTATCCCTGTGTATGCTTGGGTATTTCATCCTTAATCCTTAATCACCACAAAAAAACGACGAAAAATTATGTATTATGTCGATTATTACTGTCGGTGAGTTCTTGTATGGCACCGGCACAAAGTTTTAAGTTATTTAGTAATTAATGGCTACTAGGTACGTCAAAATACGAGTACATAAAATGTCAAGTCTTTCGGTTAATTTCTTATTGTAATTGATTGAAGTGTCGAGTACCCAGTGGCTAGGTACATGCCAATAATCACTGCCTACTCTGCCTACTAGGTCATCTAGTTCCGAATACAATATCTAAATAATGACATTTCAAGCCTTTCAGGTAAACTATTTTTTTTTTGTCAAAAAAGTTACATTAATATTTTTTGGAAGGCTGGCATCGTTATTTACCCCCTATCTAAAGCTTATTTCACGCTTTTGAAAAAAAAATACGGAAACTACGTTGAACTTCGGGATGCGAGAAGCCGAGGATCGACCTAAGTGGCATGCTAATGGAGAGGCAGTTTCAGCAGTAGACTGCGATAGGCTGATGATGATGGTGATGATGATGATGATGATGGTCAGTCAGGTACAATAATATATTCATATCGTCAGCGTGCCCCATACCTATTTGTATTTCTAATTAATTTAAAGTGACGTGATTTGAGAATGCTATTTACGAATCTTTGACCTTCGATGACTTTGTAACAGAATGGTATTTTCCGAAAACATGTTTTTGTTCACATGGTATAGGCCTAAACTTTCTCTCCTCAGCTTCTCCATGCTCTAGTACACCTTATATAGGTACGTACCGAATTTTCATACGTGACGAATTGAAACCTGATTTTTTTATCGGTTGAAAATCTTATAATTGAGATTTTTCAGGTAGTAACTTTTTAAAAGTAAGTAAAGTAAGTTTGAAGTGTCAAGTACCCAGTGGCTACATGCCAATAATCACTGCGTACTACGTCTAAATAAATAAATCACAAATCCCTACATTACTGCTGTAATTAAGTTTATTTAAACTTAAGTAGGTACGGCATACCCTACCCAGAATTGCCTTGCAAGCCCCAGCAAATACTCAATTAAGTTCTTGAAAACATTTACCGATTGTATGTTAGTCTAGACACTCCATCCTCCATCTCCTGGTACCTAATCTCTTGAGTGGATTATTAAATAAATTTCCATACATTTAGACGCCAATCGCAAAGCTATCAGACGGGGCGTAACCGCGACTGGGAACTGTGAATGTTCAGGTTATATTCCACTGGCTCGTTAAATTTTCATTTCAATGTAAGTTAGTACAGATAGCAAATTATTTTAGTGCTAAATTACATTGTGTAATTAACAAATAATGTTAATAACTTAACCACCAGCGCTCCTCCCGCGCGCGGTTCTGTCGCGTAGGAATCGGTTATACGAGTACTATAGCTGGTTTACAATATACAGTACATAAATCACATGACACATGTTACTGTAAAAACAAATAGGGGTTAAAGTATGAAATTGCCGTTTTGTATGGACGAAATCGAGAAAGGTGATTTTTCCATACTAACAATTTTTTAGTTTTTTTTAAAAACGCCTGAACCGTTTTCGATGCAATTAAAGGTGAAAGTTAAATGGTTATAAAGCTACGCATTATAGTATTTAAATTTCTGAAAATAAAAAAGTATATAATACAAAAATATACTTAGTTGAAGCAAGAAGGTCAGCTGACACATTGTAAGGGGTCTGTTTAACGACTTCCTTTGAAGTAATAGACTAGTATTGCATTTTTTTTAGTCAAAAGTTACTTTATTTAGTTTTTGATACAATACAAAAAGAATTACGCAATAATATGACTATACTTAAGAGCTATAAACAAAATAAAAAGTGGGAAAATAATCGGCAATTTCATACTTTAACCCCTATTAATCAGTTTGCTATCCAGTGGCCTTAGACAAGTGGCTTTCTTATGTCATTTACGCTAGACGAATAGATGTCAAATGTATGAAAATATCATAAGCTTACGATCGTTCGAACGTTTGGTAATGTCATTTATATACATTTGTTAACTATTCGTCTAGCGTAAACGATATTAGAAAGCCACATGTCTAAGGCCGCACAATCTAGGCACGCCAAATTACATAGAAATTCAATCCGTTTCGACGTTTTTAGGGTTCCGTACCCAAAGGGTAAAAACGGGACCCTATTACTAAGACTTCGCTGTCTGTCCGTCTGTCCGTCTGTCCGTCGCTCTGTCACCAGGCTGTATCTCAAGAGCCGCAATAGCTAGACAGTTGAAATTTTCACAAATTGTTTATTTCTGTTACCGCAATAACAACAAAAACTAAAAACAAAATAAAACAAATATTTATGGGGGGCTCCAATACAACAAACCCGTTTTTTTGGCCTTTTTGGTACGGAACCCTTCGTGCGCGAGTCCGACTCGCACTTAGCCGGTTATTTTAGTAGATAACAAACAACCAACCAAACATCCGTAGCTGTTGCCCGCGATTTTGTACGCGTTGAACTTTGAATTTGAAATAAGCCTACAGGAAACCATTACATTTTCAAAACAAAGTATAGCCTAGAATCCTAGATGACTTATTCTAGGCTGTTATTTATCTGCGTGCCAAAGTTCTTTCTGATCTTTAAGTCGTTTTGGCGTGATTTTAAACATTCTACAGGTGAAATTTTAACCACTTTCCAAAATTTTCATAGGCGTTCAGTACCGTATTTAGAGCCCATTTATGAAGTAATAAATGTAATTCAAGTCTTCACCCAAAAATATTTTTCGCAATATAGTTTTCAATTTTTACGGTCCTAAGCCTGTTAAGGTATAAAGGGAATATCAAAAACTTATGAATGTTAACATCTATCTATATATATAAAAATGAAAACTGATTTAATGACTGACTGACTGACATATCAACGCACAGCCCAAACTACTGGGATTTAAAATCGGAAAATTTTCACCGTGCTTCCTTTTATAGTGTAGGTGAGCACTAAGAAAGGAATTTCGGAAATTCCGCCTCTGAGGGGGTAAAAAGGGCCCCATAAGTTTGTATGAAACTCCGTCAGTTTTGAAGCTAAGTCGATGAAAATTGGTATCCAGCTACCTGATTAGAAATTATGAATGACGTCTTTCGGGATTTTTGTAAATTTAATCTTTAAAGGGATAAAAAATGGGGGCAAAGTTTGTTCGGTTCCGCGTCATATCCATACTCTTTACATATTTGTACTCTCTGAACTTAGTTTGTTATGACATTCAATGTGTCATTCAGAAAATAAATATCATTTCTTACAAATTAGAATTTAATAATAGGCGCCGTATTATTTTAGAATTTAATAATAGGCGCCAAAATGGATGAATTAACTTAGTTAAAACGTACACGAACTTCAATTAAAGGCTGCATTACAAAATTCGGCAGCCAGATACAAACCCTACGAGAAATTTTTGATTATGAATTAAAATTAGTGAGTGACCAGTGACAAATGTACAAAATTACCAAGAATAATTTGGAAGAGATACGACAACAAATAATTAATATTACTGATGACCCTCAGTTGGAAAATGAGATTGAAGAAAAAAATAACCTTCAGGAAATTACAACACAGCTTAAACTAAAACTGCAGGGTTTGAATTCGATAGCACGAAACAATTCCATGTATGTAGAAGGTTCTGAGGAGCAAAAGTCGGCCACAAACAAACCTCAGGACATCTAAATTGAACTCAGTACCATTAGACAAGGACGAAACATTAAAAAACATCATTAAACGGTTGGATACTTACTTAAAACTGAACAGATGTGATGATATCGATACAAGGAAATACATGTTTCTAACATCTTTGAGACCAGAATTACAAACGTATTATAAAATACTTATGTGCTCCACGGGATCCTTGTTAGTTAGAATTTGAGGAGTTAGTGTGTTTGACGGAACTCTTGTTTGCATATCAAACTATAAAGCTCAATTAGTGCTTCAAGTAAATGTGACACCAATTTTCATCTAGACGTATTCCATACGCCCTGAAGGACAAAGTTGACGAAGAAATAGGAGGTTAGGTAACAAACATTTTGACAAAACTTGAAAATTCCTATTGGCTGTCTTATTTATATTTAGGTACATATTCAGATAATAAATATCAGTACTTACTAATAGAATGGTATTATTTAGAACTTAATCATTTTTGTTTATACGGTAGAGACAAATGTTGGGAAATCGAAAAAAGTGTATAGAATAAAATTGGTGAGTGAATTTATTTATTTGTACAACCAACACTACAATTAATTATATTATAATTCCTTTACGTGCAATATGCATGCAAAACTTAAATAACGTAAAATGTAAAAAATCTAATGAAATATCGAATCTTATAAACTACACTGTTGTACCTTATGACATTATCAACTATATTAAGCAGTACAAAAATACACTTCCTAAACTGGGCATAGGCCCGTATCTCAGGCGCATAACACCAACACCGGTTCCCTAAAACGATAGTATAAATCGGCCCCTTTCATCCAACTATTGTATCAACGGGCCCCGGTAAGCCGGCAACGACGTATTGGCTCCCACTAAGTGCCCACCACCCCCTCGCTCGAGATGGTCACCCCCGGCACCGTAGGCAAAGGAAGTGGAGGAAAAGAGTGGAGGAGAGGGGGTTGAGTCATGACGAAAACTGAGTAACAGATAAAATACCACGCGCGCGAAGCCGCGGGCATCAGCTAGTAATGAATAAATGAGATGTGAATCGCGTAAAAAAAGTGTTGCTAGGCGGCCGTATCAAAAATTTTAGATTTTTGGCGGACATTTTCTAAGTGCTTTATCTTGACATTTTTGTACTGGGCTATACCAAAAGAAAAAACACGTAATTTGTCTTTTGTCTCGTAGATTGATATATTAAAATTTGGAAGGTGGTTAAAATTTCACCCTGTATATCCCAACTGCCGCAATTTATTGTACCTATTAGCATGATCATAGTATTAGTGCCTTGCCTCAGAGAAGCTTGCTGTAGGATTTGAAATCAACAAACTTCTTGTTATCAAGAAACATTTGTACCAAATCCTATTAATATTATAAACGCGGAGGTTTGTAAGAATGAATGGATGTTTGTTTCTCTTTCACGCAAAACTACTCAACGGATCTAAATGAAAGTACATTGCCAATCCTTGTATGGAAGTTGGCCCAAGTGCTGCCCAGAATGAAGCCATGGTGCATTTTGTTCCTCAGGCCAACCCTAACCTGTAAACCAAAGCGCTCGAAAATCTATTCCAGGAGTCAAGAGAAAAAACAATTGTTTTTAGTGAATTATTTATGTACAAAAAAAAAAGTTGTGCGTGTACTAGTGTACACACGTAAGAAGTGAAACTTCTTTATGGCCTTATTTTTCGAAAAATGATCTACATGCAACTTTCCAGAAATTGGTTAAATTAGTTAAATTGGTTAAATTGGTTAAGTTGGTTAAGTTGGTTAAGTTGGTTAAGTTGGTTAAGTTGGTTAAGTTGGTTAAGTTGGTTAAGTTGGTTAAATTGGTTAAATTGGTTAAATTGGTTAAATTGGTTAAATTGGTTAAATTGGTAAAATTGGTAAAATTGGTTAAATATTATTTCACTTTACCTTTTTGCTATCGTCTGAACCAACCGTGGTAGTGGCAAGAAAAAGATGGCGCGTAACCGAAAAATGTGACGAAAATTTGACGCAACTTTCCAGAAATTGGTTAAATTAGTTAAATTGGTTAAATTGGTTAAATTGGTTAAATTGGTTAAATTGGTTACATTGGTTAAATTGGATAAATTGGTTAAATTGGTTAAGTTGGTTAAGTTGGTTAAGTTGGTTAAGTTGGTTAAGTTGGTTAAGTTGGTTAAGTTGGTTAAGTTGGTTAAGTTGGTTAAATTGGTTAAATTGGTTAAATTGGTTAAATTGGTTAAATATTATTTCACTTTACCTTTTTGCTATCGTCTGAACCAACCGTGGTAGGGGCAAGAAAAAGATGGCGCGTAACCGAAAAATGTGACGAAAATTTGACGCAAAACGTGACGGTAAAGAAGTTTTCACTTCAATAATTTAACAATAAAAAGCAACTATTGAATAATTATTACTTTAGTTTAACATCATCCTCATCATCATCATATCAGCCACAGGATGTCCACTACTATAGTTTTACATATATTAGGGGTTAAAGTATGAAATTGCCGTTTTGTATGGACGAAATCGAGAAAAGTCATTTTTCCATACTAACAATTTTTTAGTTTTTTTAAAAACGCCTGATCCTTTTTCGATGCAATTAAAGGTGAAAGTTAGATGCTTATTAAGCTACGCATTATAGTATTTAAATTTCTGAAAATCAAAGTATACAATACAAATATACTTAATTGAAGCAAGACGGTCAGCTGACACATTGTAAGGGGTCTTTTCAACGACTTCCTTTGAAGTAATAGGCACTAGTATTGCATTTTTTTTTGTCAAAAGTTACTTTATTTAGTTTTTGATACAATACAAAAAGAATTACGCAATAATATGACTATACTTAAGAGCTATAAACAAAATAAAAAGTGGAAAAATAATCGGCAATTTCATACTTTAACCCCTGTTATTAATGTAAAGCAATATTATTAACCAATCGATAATAACATTAATTAACATAGTTAATCAGGAACAGTAATATTTTTCAATTAATAATCACTTTCATTAACATAAGTAATCAGTTGGTAACAGCAATGGCAGTGACTATTACTTATTGTACTGTTATAGTTTAGTTATAAAATTCACTAATAACATGACCTGTTTTTTTTTGTCTGGGGCCAATTTTTTTTCTTTTTTTTTTAAGTAATATAATACCACGATCCCAATTTAGTCGCATTGATACCTTGGCAGCATTTGGGCCAATTCCTGGCAATATCCTTTAGTACGGTGTTAGTTTATTGGCTGGAATAACATATAGGCTAATTTTTATCCCGGGAAAAAGTACGGTTCCCGTGGGATAATTTTAATACATAGTTTTAAATTCAAAAATGAAACGATATGAAGTTACGGGCTACAGCTAGTTAAATAGTTCCGTTTTACTTCTGTCATGTTCAATGATCGCCTTTATACGCTTCTTGTTAACTGTTAGCTCGTAACATTTTACTGTGTAAAGATCTCTCGCTATTGTTCCGATCGCGAATTAGTGGGCATTATGTTTTTTACTACTGTTGGAAAAGTTATTAAGCTGAACATTGTAGTTGCTAACGTTTTATGGATTCTACTTCATTAACTATAAAAGCGATTCTTGTTTTTATTGCGAAAAGGATATTAAAACATAACCTTAAACTCTTTATTTTTTCAAGTGTTTCATAATTCGAAGAATTTTTTTGTTTTTTTGTGTCCAGGTAAACGAAAACAACCTTATTAAGGTTGAAAACTCTCAAAAAAATAAATTTTACAATAAAAACTTGAACTTACACGAAAAGTACGAGATAACTACCAATTTTAAATGAATAAATGGATGTCAAACAAGATGTCACCAACTTAATAGTGATGGCTTATTTTGTGCTCTTCGTTTTTAAAGTGACTACTAAATAAGTGCTGCCCCTAATCATTGATTTCATTTTATTACTTCTAAACAAAATAAATTCTCAAAAAACTACAACAGTAAATCATTTTGGCAAATTACCTCTGGTATTCATTGAATCACTGTTACTTACCTGCTTTTCATATTCTGGCATTCTTTTGTATTGTACCTACATTATTGCTAAAAGCGGCCGCTTTTGGCGTTAGCGACAAATTCGACTTTATAAACAACTAAATAAAAAGTTTACTGTGATTCAATAAATACTAGAGGTAATTTGCTAAAATGATACTGTCGTAGTTTTTTGAGAATTGATTTTGTTTAGAAGTAATAAAATTAAATCAATTGGGGGCAACACTTAGCTCTAGTTGTCCCCTTAATTTATTTTGTTAGATATAGTTAAAGCATAGAAGTAAGAATGAAAAAATATCTACGCTTACTATGCTCTGCCAGCTGTCTTTACATTTATTAATAAACAATATTATTATTCGTTATTGTTCGTTAATACGTTTAGTCAGCTATCAAATCATCTTGAGACAATTTAGGTCCTAGCTTTCAGTATAAACACGAACATAGGCTCTCTATTACTATAATGATTTATCAAAATAGCCTGTAGCAATTAAGGAACATATATCGTGTATTTAGTAAGGATATATTCACCGTAGCGTATATTGTTGTAGCATTCACATGTAGCTTTTTTTTAACAAAAGGTAGGACTGTAAAAAGGAATTGATTGATACCTCATTCATTTACCAAAATCGGTTAAGTAGTTTAGCCGCAAATGTCCGCAAATGTCCAAATCCACATAAATACCTACAAACATATACTATACATAGACTGCTTGTCTTGTCACGGGCTATGACATGGATGCCAGGGGGTCATGAGAGACGATGAGACGCACAATCGCCGAACCGCGGCGAACAACACTGAGCGAACGTTCAGTGCGCGAGCGAACATCGATGCTAGGTCGAACCACTCCCTTCAATATGTTCCCAGTGTGCGGTCACTGTTGTTGTACTTGTCCCGAAATATACTTAAACTCTATAAAATACAGACCGCTTTTTATTCCACCTTATCTACCACCGAAGGCTCTTAACACTGCTGAAGTCATTAAGTATCCTTCTTGTTGACTTTGCCGTAGTCGGTTAAAAAGGGCTACTATACTAGGGCTAAAATTAATTTAATATGCTCTTGAAGTTTATATACAGTTAATTCAGCAATAGACTGAGGTAATTTGCTAAAAATGCGAATGCATTTTGCCATGAACGAATTTCCAACTTTGCGTAGTCTGAAGCCTGCAACGGCAAGCTTAGCTTTATCTCTGGTGTTAAAATTGTGAGTGTTACCCCTTTTTCCTTTTCTATATCAAGCAAGCAACAGCTAGCACCTATAATTAATTTTAAATGAAACGTTTTACCACAAACCAATTCCTAAATTCTTAATGGGTCTGTTACTCAAGTGTTAATCTCTCTATTCACCGAACCACAAATAGAAATAAACTGATGCAGACCACACAAGCCTCGATCGTGCTCAGATGTTGGTAGCTAGATTAAACCTATCCCCTAATGAATGCATACGAAACTCGCCCAAGTTAAAATGTAAATCCCACGTGCGAAGCTGCAGTCGACCGTTAGCCATAATTCAACAGAGCAGACATTCATGCAGCAATTTCACACGAGCAACAACAATTTCCAGTTATAAAGCTATCACGACACTGTTGCATTTAAACATATCCAGATGACTAGATCCTTGGAAAAGCAGTCGACATCCCGTTTTGCGCCCGAAAGCAGAACAGTACGATAAACAGGGCAGGTCCCGGGTATCTGGTTTTCGGTGCCGCATCCCGCGACTGGTCGGCAGCCAATTAAACAAACTCTGTGAGAAGTTGTAATGAGATCTGAAGAGGACGAAACTGCCAAAGTAGTTACGATTTCATTAGCAATTACAAGTTCTAAACACAATTGATGCCTGGAAACAAAAAAATAATAAAGACAACAGATCCTGAGGTATCTTTTTGACTGGTACCAGTGGTAAAGTAAAGGTGCTATGCAAACACGTGACTCATCAGAGTAACGTGTTAAATAGCACCTTCCAGACCACAGATAATATAATACTAGTTCCAGACGCACTAGTGGGTAGTTACGTTATTAAGGCTGACACTGCATATAATATGAGTAGACATATTTCTTTTATATTATATAAAACATACTAGCTTAGCCCGCGAACTTCGTATCGCCTCAGAATAATATAATTGGATTTTGACGTAAGACGTCACACAATGTCATTGGCATCAAATATGGCGTTTACCTTACCGTGTTACACAGAAAATTTGCAACAAAATTATATTGAGACTATAAATTGAGATGTAAGCTATCCTAGCTTTCAAGTTGGATCAAACTGCATACGGTGTGCAAATTTGATTAAAATCGGTTAAGTAATCTAGGATTCCATCGCGGACAAACATATAATATATTAAGATTAAGATAAGATAAGATTAAGAAAAGATAAGATTAAGAAAAGATAAGATTAAGAAGATAATAAGACAAGGCTTTACCTTAAATCTGTCAATGTCTATCAAATAGTTTTTTTAATCATAGTTTTTATTCTTTGAATTAAACAAGGACTTCCTTTATGCCATCTACTTTATTACATACGGTCTATGAGTTTCCTATACTTTGGCACCGCTGTGTGTTCTTCTGTGATATCACGTGTAGCGCTTGCAACAGAGTCAAAATATGGGAAACCCATAAAAAACAAGATAAATGGTATATAAGTGACCATAAAAGTTTAAATCAGTTAAAAATGCCGTTTTACTGATTATTTGAACTAATCAGTAATATTAAATAATTACATTCGATATTAAATTATAATCTGTCGTATCCGTATGTCTCAAAACAACCATTCACTACACCAAAGTAGCGCTTCTGCATGAAGTGCAAACGGATTCAAGAGATTACAGTATTTAAATGAAACACAGCTGAAGATTCCCAGTTTGTACAATCTCGGAAAATGGCAAAGGCAAATTATTATTCCTCGATGTAAATGGAAACATGATTATGAATAATCATAGAAATATCTTATTCTGCAACATAAATATTCATACAGCGAAATAACTAGGCACAAAGTCACAAATCTACATGTACTTATAGTTTTTCAATTCCCCAACGAAAAGGAGTTTCGAAATTCGATCACTCATCGAATTTCGAATTTTACCTATATACCTATATTTTATAAATTCCTACAGGGCTTCTTTTTCATATCGTATAACTCCATGTTCTGTGGTATACCTATTCTTCTGAATACTTACTTGAACTTCTTTTTAATTCCCCGATGTAAATTGCATCTTACGACAGAAGCCAAGACCAACTTAACGAGCCTTCCAAAAGCACTACTCCCTTCCAGGAGGAGGAAAGCCAACAAATACCAGATTCAAGCCAGTTAAAAATAACTTGAGTTAGAGTCCCATCTGAGACATTATTTTTCAAGACTAAATATTGATAGTAAACAAAAAATCGTTTCCTAAATTGACTCGATCGGAAATCGACCTTTTTTAATTTTGACCGATTTATCGGGTTTGACCGATTACGATGATTTTATTTCTTGACAAATAGCTCAAAGTTAGTGGCCAAGATTCCGGGTATGATCCCCACACGAGTCAAAGTAATATAAGTATTTCTCAAAAATATATTCTCGGGACTGGGTATTTGTGGTACCTACCTTCGTCCTTTCGGATCTCCACAAAAAGAAGACAAGTGCTGTTAATAGTTACTTATTTATTTATTTATTATTTTATTCATTAAGTGTCATTGCCAATGGTGGAAATTTTGCAAGGGAGGCTGTTAAAAAAAATAATTATCCATCACACAAAATCATAAATTATTGTTGCAAAATCCTGTCTATGAACAACATAATATGCCCTAATATTTAGATTTATGGGCTGACATCTGTATAATTAAGCTCATGCTCGACAAATTAAATTTTCTTGAAATCAATAAATAAAATAAAATAAAATATTTTCCCTTTACAGGATTCGAGGCCACTATACCAAATCTTTATCGTCTAAAAGTACAATTCGGACGTGGCTCTTCATTAATATGTAATATTCGTTGTACTGATAGTACCAGCTTTTTCTCGAGACTTTGTCTGCGTGAAATTTGGAATTGGGTCTAGAGATAAACAAATAACGCGTGATATATATATATACTATGTCTATGTAAAATACATACTGGCTGGCACTAAGAAGGATAACTATCATCCAACTACACAATAAGCTAACGAAACCCTAAGAGATATCCAAAGCCTTATACCGTTGGTCCCAAATATTCGAAACAGTCAAACATCACCGGGATTAGCCGAAGCAAATGCTTTGGGTTTAATAAGTGTCCCAAAGGAGATCTGTCGGATCCAAGATAAGCCGAGATTTGGCATTTGTTTGATAAATGTTACCATGGAAATCATTGTAGCCATTTGGTTACATCGTTTCGATCTTACTTACTCTGGTTGGGTAAGCGTGAAATCTAATCTTTGAATGCTGTTGCCTGGCGAAAATTATCCTTAAAAGAGCTCCGCTAAATTTTGTAAGAAATATATTATATTTTTTGCGTCCTACTTTTGCTATACATTCTTAAACCTGCATGAATTAAGAATCTTTTTATATAAGTATGTAGACAATAGCACGTCAACCTACTACAAAACGTCAAATTGTCTCAATTGATATTGACCTCTACTTGTTGGATTTAAAGTTGAAAATCAATTCAATGACCTTTAACTTTTTAGGTAGGTTGACCTGCCGTTGTCTGTAAGTAGAGTAAAAAGAATCAGTTAGCTACCTTGACTACCTAAAGTTTTTATGTATAAATAAAAATTATCCACAAATATATGTACATCACATCAGAACAGTTCTACTCATATAAATCTATGGTTCTACTGTTGTTTTATTATTGTATAGTGTTGTTGTACTATTTGGTCAATCCTTTTTTTGTATATTCATGCAAATGATTAATTTCAGTTTGAAGTTAGTTGGAGATAGGCGTGGCACCTGTTCGTAATAAATAAACAAATGTATTTAAAAAATCAAATGATTTAATCTTGTAGAGTGAGTATCATTAGTATCACAATATTTATCTGTAGTGGTTATTAATACTAAGTAAATATTAGTCTAATTGTATATCACGGAGAGGTATCGTGTAAACTGGCATGAAATCCGACATCATAATACTAGGTGGATCGCTGTTTGATACAACCATGTGGTCCAATAAAGGTATCTCATACGAATAGTCAGTTCTCTTCTTCCACAGACATCCTATTACCAATGATGCGGTATATATCAAAATACCGAAAACAATGCCGGTCCACCACCAACTACGTTCCATATCTGTAATTATAACTACTCTGTGTCGCTCACTGCAAGCACTTCTAGAAGCAAGTGATGTAGAGCAAACACTAATAAAATACTTTTTGGCTTTAATATACTTAACAGAAAAATGCGTTTTGTCGCTTGCTTGACACCAAGTTTGTGGCTGAAGTTGACCAGGCTCATCATATTTGATTGATGGCAACACTTTTACTGTATATGATAAAATAGGTCCATTCGTCACCTGAGGTGGATCCCACTCAACATAAATCTCGCCTGATTCTGTAGCACTAACGTAAGTTATGACAGGTATATCAGCATACTCAGCCCGCAAAGTCCTGACCACACCCCTGGCGTATCTACTACATTGATCGGCAGAACATGCTCGTAGTCTAAACTTATAATCTCTGAACGGAGCCAGACCACCCACTTGGAATTCATTTTTTGGCCCACTTATGTTTAGAGATAACGTACGAACAAAATTAGAAACTCCAAACGAAGAGTTTTTAGGGGGATCTACCTCTAGATTATTGCAGCCATGCTCAATGCTACTGCACACATCAAAATACTCTTCGACCATGGCACCAGCAGTCACTGTTGATAGGATTCCGCACATTGATTCGCATCCTCTATTATAGTCCGGAGGCGGTCTCATGACAACAGCGTGACGGAAATAATCAATTTCTTCCTCTCTTCTCATATTATCTTCTCTCCGATCACAATGATCTCTGGCATTTACATCTTTAGCATAAATTTCAACAAGTGTGACGTCTAATTCGTATCGCTTGATATGTGGCCTATAAATTTTGTGGTCAACCCACCGTAAGACTACAACCTCGGACGATGAAGCGACTACCTCTAAAAGGAAAGGTGGTTCAGGTTTTCCGACACATGTTGTAAAGTTGAATATATCGCTACGCGCAAGGACCTTGGTTTTTGGGTCATATTTTTCTAAGCATAACGCATACATTGATGCAGGTCGTAGACTCGTTAAAATTATGTTACTATTATTATCTAAATCATGTGGAATATTGTGAGAGTGCCATTCTGAATCGCTACATGTTTCAGGTACGTAAATCTTTCGTGAACCTTGTGGCAAGTTGATGTAGAGAATAGAATAGTGAGCATGGGGATTTTCCACATGTGAAAAATCAACAGATATTGAAGTTTCATTGATCACGTTTATTTTTAATTCAACTGACGCGTTAGCACAGCCACCGCTATATCCATTTGTTTCTTGGGGTATATCTAAGGGACCTGGCCTCTTGGGAAATAGGGGCTTTATTCTATCAATCTCACGGGTGCACAGCATTGGGTTGTTGTAAATATGCAAAGACCCATTATCAACCTTTAACGCATTTGTGACGTTTTCAGTAAATAAACTCTGAAGATTTGTCATATCATAAACAGCGAGGCTGTGTGTCCCATTCCTCAGATTATGACCTCGAATCCGCTTCAAAGAAGACAAAAAATCCAAGGAAGTGATTGTTAAGGATCCGTAAACTATGATAAAATCAGAAACCTCCTGAATTCTGCCCAAATAGTTTCTTAATTCTTCCATTGCTTCTGGAAGATATCTTATTCGGATGATCAGAGAACCGTTGATATAAACGCACCTTCCAGCCTCTTGCATGTGTCCTATAGTTTGTATGGTTAGACTGCCACAAGTCTGAAAATTAAAAATAAGAATGGTGTAATTATAAACCACGTAGATTTAAAACTTAGTAGGGAAGCCGTACAGTTGACGACAAAATTAAGGTAAGCAGGTGACCCTTATAGTTAAGAATATAGGGGTGATAGCAGTCCGCAAGATTCGTAACTGTACTCTTAAACCTCTCTTAGGAATAAGAATACTCGAGCGCAGTTGCAACGAGGCTAAGCAGTAGTGGAGTAAAATCTCAGCTTACGCCATTGTTGCAAGTTTCAATTTTTGTTCTGTCGAAACAATATCTGCAAGATTACTTAATACTTAAACGCAAAACACGAATATTAAAAACGATTGTTGTCGACAATCATGGATGTGCGAGTTACTTTATTCAACGTTTTAGTCGGTCAGTAGAAATACTTTATTTATTTCAGTGATATTGTTTGAGATATAAGTTTTTAACGAAAGTTTGGAATACATTGTCATATACATTACATTTACTTAATGAATCTATTAGACATGAATCTGTTTGTCTATATTCATTTATCGAACATATGGACATATTTTTTTCATGTCAGCATTGTAAATACAAAATTTACACAATATCTAGGTACTCAATTATTAAATTATTAGATAAGCTTCTGAAGTTTTCAAAATTCGGCATTACTAGCTTTTGAAACAATGCCAAGGCAAAGTTCCTACATTTTTCCGGGATAAAAATTAACCTAAGAGGTATTTCATTCCAAAATTTTGTTCCAGTCCGTTGAGTCATTATGGTGTGCCATTTAAACTTTAGTATTCATAGTTTTAGTAAGATTTAATAAGTTGGATAAGATATGACAACATTTCATAGCAAAAAAAACCTAATTTTCTAAATCTGTTGGCAAAGATAAAATATGTTGATCGGCGGCCAACGACTATCCAATCATGGTAAAACTCCCACCCACAGAACATTGAAAAGAGGTCCATGTTCTGTGCTCCCACCATTATTTAGTTGCCTGTTACGTCACTTATTGACGTAACAGGTGACTAAATGACTTATAACGAGGAAAAGTAGTGTTATTAAGACTTATATTTAGACCGGCTTACCTCCTCGCATTTGTAGCAGGGAACACAGTCAATGCCATTTTCTTTTTCCACCATCTTGTAACCGATTGTACAGTTGAACACGCATGTATCATTCCAGGACCAACCGCCCAAGTCGTTGCACTCGCTCGGTGTGATGCAATAATCGTTAAGCGGCAGAACTATTCTGTAAAGTTAATGAAAGTTTTTAAATGGAAAGTTTAATTTGGGATTCACTCGAAACGGTCTATTGCAGAGTTTCCCAAAGTGGTAGGTCGCTAGCAAATATTGTGTGGGCCTGCCTGTAAATCGACTCCCTTTGTTCGTAATATGAAAATACCTATATTCATACGTCATAGCGGTTATTCCTTGAGGTGGGTGGTGATAAGATGGGTCGTAGAACAGACAATTTTGGGGACACTGGTTTATTGTATGTTGTTATTTAAACCTGAATAAAATTATTTACAGTAAAATTATGCAAATGCATAAAATAAGTCTTCTCTTTCTCTCCTTAAAAAATGATAACCATTGAAAGAAGTTTATCAATGACTAGCGGCGCGTCCCGGCTTCGCACGGGTGGACATAAGATTTTTTTATAAGGATCCCTAATCTTTTCTAGCAATGACCTCTATGTGCCTTTTTTCTATGACTTCCATTTTCCGATAGAAGCCGGGACTAACATAACCCGTCTTAGACCTAAACGATAACCGGAAACCGAACCCGCGACTCTTGGGTACTATGTGGTCGACTACCACCACTACACCAACTGGGCTAAATGAAATCTGTATGTGTAACCCGTAACCAATTTTGAGTCAGCCAAGGTTTATTCTTGACTAAAAATCGGTTTACTTGCATTATTTTTATTGCTTTAGTTTTTATTAAATAGGTACTTAAAAAATCAAGCATTATTCATTTTTATAAGTGCACGATTGGTTTTGAATAGATCAATAGACGCGTACCTATAATTGGGTCCGGTCGGCCGATATATCCATATAGCAGTTTCCAATTTTTAGAGCACATGCCAAGCAGGTAACAGCACATCTGGCTAAACTAAACTCTAGGGCATCTTATTTGATTGAAATTGCGATTTTGCAACAATGCATAAGCATGTGTAGGCCACTGGTCACTAAAAAAAACTAACAACCTCTTTTAGGCGGTCTAACTATGACCCTCCAATACTTTTTCAATAAAAAGGACATGTATTTGTTATAAATATTTTAAAACAATATCAACACATTCCCGGACATAATAGACACAATAAAGGTTTTATTGTTATCACGTCGACAGGCGGTTGGTGTCCGGGAAAGTGTTAATTACAAACCTTCCTTCTTACAACCCTTCAATAAAAGCAACTCTAATAAAATGTTTTCTCTTTTCGTTACATTTTTCCACAAACATTCGACATGACCGCGCCTATGTATCAATCTAAATCATATAGTGAAACGATTCGCCATTTGAATTCATACTCACGTCCCGAGCGAGCATTTAGACACACATTCGCCAGTTGCGTGTAGTTTGCCAAATGGAGAGCCCACAAATGAACTTTCAGCTCGTATCTGATTCAAATACGAATAAATCGCTTTAAATGTTCGCTTCGATGGATAAAATGTTTGAGTAATTCAGATACTAAAAGTAACGACCTACTCGTATAATCATCCCTGTGGTATTTCATAGACCGGAAGAGAAAAAAAATGTTATTATCCCTGGTTCTAACCTCATCTGGGAATGTATGTTCTTGTGATAAATAAACTCCCATTAATGAACTTGGGTGTCTAATTATTACAGGATGAAATTTTAATCACCATCCAAATTTTTATACATCATTCAACGAGTCAAAAAACAAATGACGTATTTTTTCTTTTGGTATAGCCCAGTACAAAAATGTCAAGCTAAAGCACCTAGAAAATGTCCGCCAAAAATCTAAAATTTTGGATACGGCCTCCTCGGCATCGCAACATTTTTTACGCGATGCGCATCTCATTCATTAATTATTACGATACTATTCATTAATAACTTGTTGATTTTCCCTTCATACCTTCACAGGCTTGACCGTAAAAATTGAAAAGTTTGTTGCGAAAAGTATTTTCGGGTGAAAACTTGACCTACATTTTAATTTCATAAATGATGAAAAAGTATCAGTATATAAACTAGAAAAATTTCCCGCCCGGCATGCGAGGAGATGCTGGTTCGAGTCCCGCCTGAGACAAAATTTTTCAAGTTTATATACTGATATTATAAGTGCAATTAAGTTGCTAAAATATCAAATAAAGTAGATGAAAAAGTACTTACGGATATGAAAAAAGTCTTGTGTATACTTTAGTGGCGACGAGAATGGGATTGTAGAGAAAAAGTCATTTTCTTGGTTTATTGAAGAATTGTTAACATATATACATACATACATACATATTATCACGCCTCCTTCCCAACGGGGTAGGCAGAGACCAAGGCCTTCCACTTACTACGATCCTGGCATACATCTTTCGCTTCTTCCACATTCATCAATCTTTTCATGCATGCTCGTCGGTTTAGAGTACTCTTGACCTGACCTTTCTTCAGGTCATCCCCGATTTGATCGTGATAAGTTCGTCTAGGCCTTCCTCTTCCAACGTTCCCTTTGTTGGTTTACACATTGAATTGTTAACACATTGGTGGAAAAATACTATACAATTTTAGCCTTCGGCTGCCGTCATTTTAGGGCCTTGCATGAACGGCTCAAAATATACTAAGTTGTACAATTAGTACTAAGTAACTTGAGCCGAATGGTATTGCAAGACACGATGGCAAGAGACTGGACAGTATGAGTTTGATTTCATGGAAGATGGGCCGGGTGCTGGTATGGGATGCAACCTGTTCAGACGCGCTGGCCCCTTCCCATCTACATGGAATCAACAACAGAGCTGTTGCGGCTTTTGAAGCAGCTGAAAAAGCTAAAGCATGTAAATACAAGGGTCTAGGCTCCGAATATGATTTTGTCCCATTCGGTGTCGAGACCCTGGGTCCGTGGGGTCCTAGCGCTATAAGGCTTTTCAAGGAAATAGCAAAAAGGTTAGTCGACATCATAGTTTAGCTGTTCAAAGGGGAAGCGCTGCCAGTATCTTCGGATCCTTGTCTAAAGGGACTCCTTTCAATAATATTTAGGTTCCTTGTTCTTGTACATACTTTTTTTTTTTCAATTTGGAGTTCAATCATTTGCAATGTGTGTATATTAAGTTCATGAAAAAAACTACAATTAATTTCACTTAAGTCTATACTTATTTCATAATTTTTCATTCATTTAAAATGAAACATACCAAAAAAAGAAAATAAGTACTAAGTTAAGTTTAGCATTATTTTATAATGTTTTCCATACTTACCAACTAGGTTACGTTGTTCTAAGATATAATTTTTAATTGCACGTACGGCCTAATAGGTACTATATTGTAAAATTAGTACTAGGTTATGTATACCATGCGGGAGACTTGTGGTATCTCTAAGACCGCAAGAGAAAAAAATATATATTCTCTGTCTTGAGTAATAAGTATTTCTTGTGATAAATAAACTTCAATTAATAAATTTGGGTGTTCAATTAATATTTTTTAATCCCGATGCAGTACATGGGTACAGGCATAATCACCAAGTTAAAGTTTGCCTTATGCGGTTCAAAATCAGAGCAATGTTCGAAAGTACAAAACTCTTGTTACCCGAAATCCTGGCTTGATGCTGAAACCACTAGAAAAAGAGGGCGTCAATTTTCTAATTAAACATTTATAGGATTACATTTCTGTTGAGATTTAAAGCAGCTAACGAATAGCCGGGCGACTGCTCTCCCGATTCAGATATCCTACCCTGCAACCCGATGCTTGTATAATCAGTATTTGTCTCTCTCACTCATGCGAATATTTCAAAGACAGTTAGATCGGATTGTACAAGTCAAAGTAGCCCTACTGTTACAGAGTCTTTACTATCAATAAATTATTTTGCTGCTTGTGCTGTCGTCCTGTTTTCAGTTTATGCATCGTGTTTATCGATTTGGTTGGATTAATTGAAATATTAATTAAAAAACTTGAATGCATTGTTTAATTTAACCTATACATACAGTATTTATACCGATCCTTGAATGGTCTTTCATTCCTTTACGAGTTTCAGAATAGCACAGTTTATTCATGCTAGCATGAATCGTGATCATGCAGACGACTTAACCACAAATTCACGACAGTCAATTATTATTGTTGTAATAAGTGTTATTGTACTTAGGCGAATCTTTGCATCCTCCTGTTAGGTGGCAAGTACCAGACACAGACGACTTAAAGAGAAGTGACTGATTTGTTGTACTGGACAACATGCGGGAGAGTCTTCTAGAACTACGCCTACTATGCCTACACATCAGGCGTCTAAACTTTTGTAGCAAGATGGAAGTCTTACGAACAAGTCACGCCAGAGGTCTTATGGCTTGGAAAGATCCGGCATCCAAATAATCATCCTCGAAGGATAATCACACGATAAACAAAAGATCAGGCTATACATTTTTGCTCAAAAACCGCACCTATTTCAATTGCATAAGATGCCCTGGCGTTTAGCTTGATATGATGTCGTCTTACATTCCAATGGTAAACCATTTAGAAAAAAATTTACATCATGTCTCAAGTAAAAACGCCATTGCGCCGTGTTCCTATTCACGACGGTGCCACGGTGGTGCTGTCGACTTTTCTTTGCCATAAATGCTGACGCTGCATTAACTATTATAACACTTTACGCAAATTCAAATAAGCCAAATAAAATAAAAACTTGCTGTAAAATATAACTGAGAAGAACAAAACTCACGTTCCAGCCGGACACTTTGACACGCATCTGCTCTTATACGTGTAGTTGCGGCAAATGATACACTCAGTCGCATTCGCCAGCTTGCAGCCGAGACACTGTTCATCACAGTTTGTATCAACATCGTCCGGCAGCCGCTGGCATTTCCTGAATAACATAATGTATAATTATTTCCAAAATTACTCCATATACTGTTATCAGTTGGACCGATAAATTAGCCAATTGCTTAAAGCATCACGTCTTAGGGTGCACCAGATAATTATAGCTTCAATATTTTATTTCTGTGTTAGTCGAGTCAGAATTAGACATTAGATTAAAAAAGAACGCCCATGCTCAATTTTTTTAAGGGATAATGACGCATCAAATAAAGAGTTAGAAATGTTCTATGGGTATGGGGTAGTAAGACTGCTTGATGATCAAGCACTGCCTCTACCTTAAAGTTTAACAGCAAAAGTTTTCAACCAATGCGTCATACCTGTCATAATTACATTCGATGTTAAGACGTGGGCAGTCCCTGTACGGCTGTTCATCAAGTTTTACAGTGGAGTAAAGATTTGGAAAACTTCAGGGGAAAGCTGGATACGACAAACTAAAGCACGGTATAATAGTGTTACGAACGTGGAGTTCGGGATTTGGATAAAACACCGTTGACTTATTAGAAGATTTTATTAGGCGATGAACAGGTCGCAGATACTATCAGAAAAGCCAAATCACAAGAATCGTAGTCCGGTGGGTCGCTGAGGTCGTTGGTTCCAAAACACTGTTAGCCAATCCGCAGAGTAGTACTTAGATCCGTTGGTATCGCTAAAGTCGTCGTTACTTCGCACTAGATCACTTTTCGCAGGTATCGCACCAAAAGCTCAGAATGAACTGACTCGGCGTCTCAAGTCCTGTTATTTATATATCTCAACATCGACGCCGGTCGTACATACTAGAATGTTCGTTTTCTAGAAGAAATTACAAGGACGTTAAACGTAAACAACTCTAGTAAGTTATGCCATTTTGTGCCTTAATCTGTAAACTTAAAGTTCAATGTCGCTTGCACTAAGGTCTTGTTATTACTTTGTGGCCGAACTTAGGTAGTTATGTACATTCCTCTAGCGATATCTCGAACCTTCTAGCATGACCGCGACACTGCCCTCCTCTTAGAGATGCTCGTCCCGAGCGTCATCGTTATTCCCGTTATAACGTGCCAAGCGGTCGATGTGAACTACCTTAAGTGCTCCTCTCGGTGGCCGTTGGATCCGGTATGTAACATCGTTTATTCGCGTGACAACTTTGTACGGCCCTTCCCATCTTGTCTGTAATTTAGGTGACCTCCCTTTTCTCCGTATCGGGTTATGTAGCCAGACTAGTGCTCCTTCATCAAAGCCACTGGTATTCGCTTTCCGGTCATATCTAGTCTTCATGTTTTCACTCGATTGCAAGCCGTTTTCTCGAACCATGGCATAAATGTCCCGCATCTTGTCTTGCAAATCGGAGACATAATCCTGTACGGTGACGTGATCGTCTGGCGCTCCTCCGGTTACAAGGTCTACCGGTAACCTTAGCTCTCGTCCGAAGTTAATATATGCCGGGGTCGTTTTTGTGCTCTCATGTTCCGAAGTCCTGTAGGCGAGAAGGAATGGTGCAATGTACTTGTCCCAGTCTCTTTGATGGTTGTCCACCAATTTTGCTAAATGCCTCTCTAGTGTTTGGTTAAACCTTTCTACCATGCCGTCGGACTGAGGGTGATAAGCAGTGGTTCTCGTCTTGTGCATGCCCAATATTTTGCAGACTCCTTGAAACACGTTCGACTCAAAATTTCTGCCCTGATCGGAATGAATTTCCAGGGGTACACCATATCGGCATATGACTTCTTCAACCAATTTAGAGGCTACAGTCGTAGCTTCTTGATTAGGTATAGCGAAGACTTCTGGCCACTTGGTGAAGTAATCCATGACGACCATAAAGTACTTGTTCCCCGACTCTGTCACAGGGAATGGTCCGGCAACATCCACTGCTATCCGCTCCCATGGTGCACCAACGTTATAAAGTTGAAGGTGTCCTCGACTCCTGGTGGATGGACCTTTCACCGCAGCACAAGTGGTACATTTCCGACACCAATCTTGTACATCAACTCTGCAGTTAAGCCAGTAGAATCTATCCCGTAGCTTTGTTAAGGTCCTTTTTACACCTAGATGCCCTCCTGATATGCCATCGTGTACCTCTCGAAGAACATCCTTGATCCTTTCCCGTGGGACGACCAGCTGTAGGTGGCACTCTCTACCGTTAGGTTTTTCCCATTTCCGATAAAGTATCCCGTTTTGCAAAATGAAACTGTCCCATTGAGCCCAGTACGCTTTAGTCGTAGCACTCGTAGGCGCAACTTCATGCCATCTCGGCTTAGCGTTACCGCGTTTCTTCCATGCGACGATCAGTCGTATGTCTTCGTCTTTTTCCTGAGCTTCTCTCATGGACTCATCTTCCCAGGATCTCGGAGGACTTGTCCTCGTTATTTGTACACAGTCCTCTTTAGACTCCAGCTTGATGCAGTGCTTGCACTCTTCTGGGCACGGTCTTCTTGAGAGGGCGTCAGCATTCCCATGTGTCTTTCCACTACGATGTTCGGTAGTGAAGTCGTATTCTTGAAGCTGTTCAATCCACCTAGCAACCTGACCTTCGGGACTTTTAAAATGAAGCAGCCACTTTAAAGCAGCATGGTCGGTACGAAGCACGAACTTTCTGCCGATAATGTACTTGCTGAAATGTTGTAGCGTTTTGACCACTGCTAAAAGTTCTCTTCTTGTCACACAGTAGTTTCTTTTAGGCTTCGATAACGATTTGCTGAAGTAGGCAATCACAACTTCTCTGTCTCCTTGTTTTTGAGATAGTACTCCACCAATAGCTGTGTTGCTTGCATCCGTATCGACGACGAATTGCCCATTAGCTTGTGGGTATCCCAAGATTGGAGTCTCACATAAACATTGCCTCAACCTTTGGAAGGAATCCTCGCAAGCGTCATCCCAGCAAAACCCTCTCTTTTCTTCCGTCAGGCGATGCAATGGCTTGGCAATTTCGGAGAATCCCTTAACAAAGCGTCTGTAGTATGAGCATAAACCCAAAAATGCTCTTACTTCCGTTTTATCTTTGGGAGTTGGCCACTTCTGCACGGCTTCTATTTTAGCTGGATCAGTCTGTATTCCATCACTGGTGATAACGTGTCCGAGGTAGTTTACCTTGTTTCTGAACAGATCGCATTTCTTCGGGTTCAGCTTTAGGTTGGCTCCACGTATCTTTCTTAAGACTTTTTCCAGGTTAAATAAATGGTCTTCGAAGTCCCGACCCATGATGATCACGTCATCCAAATATACTAGGCAGGCTTCTCCCACCAATCCTGCCAGGATACATTCCATGAGTCGCTCAAAAGTGGCCGGCGCGTTGCATAATCCAAATGGCATGACGTTAAATTGCCATAGCCCCTTCCCTGTAGAAAATGCTGTCTTCTCCTTATCCTTTGGATGAATTTCAACTTGCCAATATCCAGACTTCAAATCAAGTGTCGAGAACCATGTCTTGCCACTTAGGGTATCCAAGGTGTCGTCGATGCGCGGTAGAGGATAGCTGTCCTTCTTGGTGATGTCGTTCAGTCGTCGATAGTCCACACAAAACCTTGTACTTCCATCTTTCTTTTTTACTAAGACGACAGGAGAACACCACGGACTTGCAGAAGGTTCGATGATCTTATTCTTCCTCATGCTCTCCAGCATATCCTCAATTTCTTGTTCCTTGGCAATCGGTATTCGCCTTGCTCGTTGCCGGATAGGTCCTTCATTTCCGGTGTCTATCTTGTGCTGTACCAAGGATGTCCTCCCCAAATCTCCTTCTTCTGAAGAAAACACGTCTGAAAAGCGCTGAAGCAGGTCTTTGGCTTTCATGCTTTGAGAATAACTTAAGTTACTTTTGCATCCTTTAAGAAGTTCTGCGATGGTAGAATTATCCTTGGTTATCGTCTTACTCAAAGTTGTTTGGCACTTTCTGACCCAAACAGCTTCTTCGCATCTTCCAATAACGTCACCTTCCTTTACTTAGATCTCGTGGTCTTCTAAATTCACAACTCTAACTTTTGCAGTTGTGGACCCCTTGACAAGTGTTCTGGCTGCCAGAAGCTTTTGTGTCTTTGACTTGCTTAGTGTATCTTCGATCAACACACACCTATTCTTCTCATTCTTCTTAGCACGTGGTAGCTTCACCAGCAGTTCTGCTTGTGTTCTTCCGGGTATGTTGATCTTCTTTAGGCATGTTACTTTCCCTTCGGGCCCACCCAGGATGAAAAGCTCTTCATTACCACACTTAAATATGCCATTGAGACAATCATCGTCGGGGCTTCTTCCGTTCCAGCCAGCACCCGCCCCCTAGTTCTGGCTGTTACTCGTTTCCCTGCTTCCCAGCAGAAGATGGGGTCTCCTGCTTCTTTAACATATCCAGGCGTTCCTCAAACATCTTGCTCATCATTTCAGCAAGTTTAGCTGTCTGCTGCGTCTCGTTCTTGGGACAGGTGAATTGCAGATGACCCTTTTCTCCACATTTATAGCACATAGATCCAGTTATTTTTTTCTTAGGAGGAAATGATGTCTTCTTTTCCTGTACTTCTTCAATCACCTCTCGTATTTTGTGAGTTGGCCGAACATCTTTCCTCAAGGCTTCTACTTCCAGAGCGTGCGCTAGAGCTTCCTTCAGTGAGGCATGGTGGCGCAGCCCCACTGCAGCCCTAATCTCCATGTCTCTGATCCCATCGACGAATGCTTGGAGTAGGGTAGAGTCCACCATCTTTGCATCAGCAGATGGGTATGCTTTGCGGACTAATTTTTCAATCTCCAGAGCCCATTGCTGCAGTCCTTCTCCAGAACGCTGAACCCGGTCCCGTAGTTGAGCGCGGAAGACATGCTCCAGATGGCGTTCTCCATAACGAGCTTCGAGTGCCCCCATCAGATCGTTGAATGTGCTACCCGAGGATGGTATCGCCTCCAAAACAGAAAGAGCCGATCCCCGCAGAGCAACAGTGAGAGCTGTTAGACTCTGTTCCTCTGTCCATCCGTTAGCAGCGGCAACGGTCTGAAACTGTTGGCGGTAAGCGGTCCAGGACGTAGTGCCGTCGTAGGATGGTACTTTCACCCTGGGTGCCGGGCTGGTAAATACGACGTCACTCGGCGCGGGGGGTCCAGCGGTCTCCAGTTTCAGAACCTTTTTCTGTAATCCAGCGAGGTCCACTTTCACGCTGTCTATGTTGGCCTCCAGATTAGTTACCCTTTCTTCTACCAGGTCCACATTCTTCTGTAGGTTTTGCACCATATCACCCACTGAACCTACGGCAAGCAGCACCTTTTGTTGTTCTTGTCGCATTTCGTCCTGTTTTCCTTGCATTTCTTCCTGTTTAGCTTTAATCGCTTTTTGCATTCTATCCTGTTTTCCTTGCATTTCTTCCTGTTTAGCTTGAATCGCTTCTTGCATTCTATCCTGTTTCTGGCACATGAAGTCCATCATCTGCATCAATCTACTAAAGTCGAATGCAGATGCTCTGGCTTCTTGAGCTGATGATGGCGTAGTAGCCCGGTGAGCGGAGACAGTAGGCGAGGCCGGCGACGCAGTGGGTAAAGCTTCCATTCCGGTAGGCGTGGACTGGTCGATGGACGATGCTTGGTGGGCGGAGCAAATAGGTGTAGTATCCCGATGGTCAGTAGCCTGTCGGGTAGTAGCCGTGGCTTCCGCAGCTTGCTGTGCCCTGGTTCTAACGCCAGCAGTATCTTCCCTCGGAGTCACTGGCATTTCCAAATCTCACTTCTGACACCAAATGTTACGAACGTGGAGTTCGGGATTTGGATAAAACACCGTTGACTTATTAGAAGATTTTATTAGGCGATGAACAGGTCGCAGATACTATCAGAAAAGCCAAATCACAAGAATCGTAGTCCGGTGGGTCGCTGAGGTCGTTGGTTCCAAAACACTGTTAGCCAATCCGCAGAGTAGTACTTAGATCCGTTGGTATCGCTAAAGTCGTCGTTACTTCGCACTAGATCACTTTTCGCAGGTATCGCACCAAAAGCTCAGAATGAACTGACTCGGCGTCTCAAGTCCTGTTATTTATATATCTCAACATCGACGCCGGTCGTACATACTAGAATGTTCGTTTTCTAGAAGAAATTACAAGGACGTTAAACGTAAACAACTCTAGTAAGTTATGCCATTTTGTGCCTTAATCTGTAAACTTAAAGTTCAATGTCGCTTGCACTAAGGTCTTGTTATTACTTTGTGGCCGAACTTAGGTAGTTATGTACATTCCTCTAGCGATATCTCGAACCTTCTAGCATGACCGCGACAATAGTTTGTTTTAGGGGAGACCTATGTCCAGCAGAGGACTGCTAAAGCCGATCATTATGATGAATATTGCATATCATACTAGCTGCGAAGCCCTTGTCAACCGTAGGGGTTTAGTGGGATTTGAATCTCATCCTGAGAGGACCCTACCTACTAAGAACCTTACAGCGTCTGTCTGATAATTGAGTCAGGATCATTAGGATGTGGTCCCGTTACTTACATGGTGTTTCCGTGGAGACTCCCAATAAAGCTGGTGAAGACCCAGCTGAGTTTAAAGTTTCACGGGGGCTACAAAGTGGGCCATACACGTGCGTTTCATCAACAAGCTAGTTTTTTATATTTGCACGTGAATTCCCATCGTACATGGATACAATAAAATTTAAAATCACGAGTTGAGATATCTTACATAATATTCCAACAGTAATTGGTAGAAGCATTTCTTGAACAAGTGCATGCATTATTGCAGTGTGGACTGTCCTCGATTGGGTGAAGCACGTGTCGTGATCGAGGGGCGATAGTCTTCCAGTTCACTGTGTAGATAAAGCAGGCTTGAGGAACCGTCCAGATGATAACACCACCACGGTCTATTTTCATGAGATTGTACAGACCGACCTGTGGTTAAACAATGACAAAGCATTTAAATAGCCAAATCTATCCAAGAATACGATCACGATATAGCTAAACAAATTGGCGAACAAAGAGAAACATTTATTCGTTACCAAACCAACACTAAAAGACAATTAATAATATTTTGACTCTTCCAGTCAACTGTGGTGAATCAAACTAATTAATACGTGTTAATAAGATTTCTGATTTTCATCTTTATGATGCTGCCGAAAACCTGCCTGTATCTATGTAGGTACGCGTACATATTTTTTTATTATTTACGAATAGGTAAGATGAGGGAAAAATAATGTGTTTTTTAATCAAAATTTTAGGAAAACATGTCTAGGTAAGTAAGTAGTATAGTATGAGGTTGGTACTCGGAAGGTGTAGACTTCAGTATATAAAAAAATATCCATACTGTACAGTTTTTCTCAGGGCAAACAAATTACTTTGTTGAATAGCGAGGACGATATGCAAGTTAATTAAACAAAACTATTTCGAGGTTATGACGTGTTAGATAACATCTAACGTTTGTATGCTTTTGACGTAACAACAACATGGCTTTTGTGCCATTATTTATTACGTATGTGTGTCATCACTTTGAAGGTTAATTAGATTAATGCTCGAAATTAAATTTAGATATGTATAGGTTCTACGAATAATGTTACTTAGTTCAATTTGATTTGTAAGATACTTGAACAGTCAGTTGAATCTGGCCAGTATAATTACGTAAATATTAGCCTACTCGTATTACATCAGGTGGTACCACTAGTTCACACGCCCTGCGACATCGACTTCATTGCACTCTCTACAATGTCCCTGTTATATCACATTACATCGCTCTCCAAAAAGATCACTTAAAATTTTTGCAATTGCTATATTATTATTACGAGTATTTTATTCTCTGAAAAAGACAATATTGATTCCCGAAACACACTTTCACCCCTTCTATCTCGTAAGAGATGATTTCGGACACAATTATCCTTTATAATAGTCAGGGTCACAATCTATACCAAATTTCATCTATATCTCTTAAGAAATCATCTGTTTCCCATAAAAATTCTACCTTATTTCTTACCCCAAGTTATTTAAACCCATATTTGCTGTCTAAACATAACCGAAATTTCTGGACCAGAGACATTGACCCAATAAACATTATTTAAATTAATTTACCTACTCCCTTTAAAGACAATACTTGCAATTTTTAAATACGCAGACAACTTTTCCCCACCCAGTAGGACTTTAATAATTAGTAAGACGTGAGATGGCTTCTATTATTTAATTTTTTGGACCACCTATAAAAAAATATGCAAATATGCCAAGCGGCGCCTGCATAAAATAAAAAACCCTTTCTCGTCTTACGGGTGTCCTAAGAGGATGTGACAAATGGAGTATTTCCAAGAGACAGGAAGCACGGTCTACCCTCTACAATACCACAACGATCGCACACAGCAATAATGGTGAACTCCATCTTTTGAATAGGCATTTGTTCAGCAGTGAACTAAAGTGGACTGGTGAGGATGACAATGAACATGGCGCTTGCAGCAGTGCCGAAATTTACTAAAGTAGACTGATGAGGATGACAATGATCATGGCGCTTGCAGCAGTGCCGAAATATCGGAAACTCATAATAAATAAGGTACATGATTTAAACTACGAATCAAATAAATCTAGTGACAATTACACAACTTAAGTAGAATCTATATTTCGTCTACTAAATGATGACAATGATGATACATACCTCTTTGAGATCAGCCATGTCATAGATAATCAACCCGTAGTTGTAGAGCACATGTTTTCCCCTAATCCGAGCTAGATTAGGGAATAATTGGCCGATTGATTCTAGCCCATATACTCTGTAGAAGGCTACATAGCCTGTCACCTGGAATTGAAGTATTTTCAAACAATTTTAATTGTCGAGCTCTCAATGTTCCTTTTGCTTTATTTATTTGGTGAAGTGTGCAATATATAAGATTTATCGATTTCTTTTTTGATTTTATCTACTCATCGAAGTCTGTATTATTAGCTGAAGTTAAAGATATATTTACGGATTAAACTCACGTTTATTAAGAGTTTTACGTACATTACATTTTGGTTAGTGCCGTCGTAAACTTCGTTAATTCAAAAACCAATCTGTATATTCGCATTACTTCATTCAAAAGACTGTAGAAAATATGACGAGTGCAACGTTATTCGAAAATTCAATTCACGTGTTTTGCAATGATTTCCATATTTTCCATTATTTATCAAATCTATCCGAATGATATTTAGAATCTGTAAAACCTTTATGCATGTCGTCAAGTCATTAATTAATATTCATACTTCTCTCAATTTCGGAAATTTCAAATCCTTAAAGTCCTCCTTGTGTGCCGTCTCCAATAATACAACTCTGACATTTCCCAATACCACCACACAATCCTTCAGCATCCTTTCTAATTTGTCCAGTCTATTGCAGTTCACGTTTCTGCAAATCTTGCCTGTGCCGTTCGTCGGTTCTGAATCCAACCTCTGTGCAGACGACCATCCCAATATCAATATCAGCCTAAAACATAGCAAGCATTAAATCAGTTTAGCTGTTGCCCTCGAATATGTACGCGTCAAATTTCGATACCGAGACGACCAATTCAACCATACCATGAAAACCGTACACCTCCTACTCCCTTTTCTTAGATTCATCAAATATACAAAACAAATTTCATAGAATAGACTAGGTGGCACAAGATTTTTGTGTGTTAGATATGCAATAGATGGCATGCATTTAATATCCGTGTGTTACGTGTGAACTAACAAATGACAGTGAAATTTGGTCAATACTTGATAAAATATGATATTTTAGCAACTTAATTGCAATTATAATATCAGTATTCAAACTTGAAACTATTAAAACAAAAATCAAAAACTATTTAGGTAACTGTTTCATCGTAACTGACTGCCAAACATCTGTAAAGATTCCTTTCTGGCGTTAATAGTGCAAAACTTCTAACATTTGATGAAAATAAGCTGGCTTACAGCGATGAAACGTACTTAGAAATTAGCGCTGTGACGTTATGTCTCGGTAGCTTAATTGGACAGAGCGCCGCGCCTAGTATGCATAAAGATGCGGGTTCGAGTCCTGCCAGAGACAATTATTTTTAAGTTTAAATATTAGGGGTTAAAGTATGAAATTGCCGTTTTGTATAGACGAAATCGAGAAAAGTCATTTTTCCATACTAACAATTTTTTAGTTTTTTTAAAAACGCCTGAACCGTTTTCGATGCAATTAAAGGTGAAAGTTAGATGGTTATAAAGCAACGCATCATAGTATTTAAATTTCTGAATATCAAAGTATATAATACAAATTCAATAATTGAAGCAAGAAGGTCAGCTGACACATTGTAAGGGGTCTTTTCAACGACTTCCTTTGAAGTAATAGGCACTAGTATTGCATTTTTTTTTTAGTCAAAAGTTACTTTATTTAGTTTTTGATACAATACAAAAAGAATTACTCAATAATATGACTATACTGAAAAGCTATAAACAAAATGGGAAAATAATCGGCAATTTCATACTTTAACCCCTATTACTACCTTATGTCAGTTTCGAATAATTTCTCAGCCCGAACCAAGATTTGGTAATAATATAACAATAACATTGGGTTATTTGTGGATGTGGTTAGAACTATCTAATCTTCAACAAAGATTTAAAACAACGTTCAGGCGTTGATTGAAAACACCGGCAGGTGAAACAATACAGTTAGGTACTTATCAATACTTTAATGTCAATTGGTAATGTTATCACGGCCTTTTTCACGTTCGTTTTTGAGCCTAACTCTGACAAACAAAAACCTTGGATTTTGCATAGTTACATACATCATTTGTAATATTAGACTGAGTGACAAAATTGACTTAAACGTTACTCTTAGTACCTACATAAAAATTGGACGACATGCTCGAAGACAGAGATATCATTTATATGATTAAATTATCAAGTGAAATTTGACATATCGAATAAAAAAAATACAGTAAGTAAGGAGACATTAGTTAAAATAAAAGTTACTTAAGTTATTTACCAAATCATCGACGTCGCCATGTCACCTTTAGTTTTTTCTTGCTGAATCGTTTATACTTCTGCGCCTGCGCACCCAATCGCCTGCGTAGTATCGCCCGGTAGACTAGCCCCATGCATTTACGCGGTATGCCAATGGGAAAACACATTGTATGAAGAAAACTCCCATGGCTTTTCGCTGCTACTCGTGCCAAATGCGAGCCATTGTGTTTACATCCGTGTTCAGCAGCAACTCAGTATTATGTGGGTCAGTATTTTCTGCTGTTGTGAATGTACCTATGCACTGATTTAGGTTTAATTTGTACACTCTTTCCTAAAACAACGATAGGCAGTCAAAAAATATGTGTTTTTTTTTATCTCTAAACTACTTTTACTAGTAACAACGAAAGATTCAATTAATTAAACAAATCTTATTTAATCTCATATTAGCCTTATAAGGATAATGTGGTTTCTTCGTACAGAGAAGACTTTCCCGTCTTCTTTTGGCAAAATTGCAAATAAAGATTTCTTTGTAGTGAAACTTTCTTATAGAAAATTCAACTGCTCAAATTTACCCTTTATATTGTTTTCCAGTATTGTGAGGCTTTATTCTAAATGCTGGTTACTAATTTTAACACTTCACAAATTAAATTCGATTTTAAATCACTCTATAGCCCCTTATCCTTAACACTGCGAGCATATTCGGCCCTATCTGTCTGACCTCTGACACTCATTAAAACACCACAGGGTGTTCACAAAAGCATAGATATCATACATTTAGTTTTTAATCATTAACTGGCTAATCATTTTTCTTTTTCTATAAGACTAGCGTTCAATCCGTCCGCATGGGAACCGGCTATATCGCACTCTCGATTATATCGTGTAAACGACTATATCGCGGATACGATTATGTCTAATATAATAAATAATAAAAATCTTTATTTTCCTTTCACAATCTGGAATAACAACATTGGTATAAAACATATTTAAATGCGTAGCAATTTACAATAGGTTGTGAGAGGACTGGAGTCTGAACTAGGCAAAGGCCTGGCATACAGGGCTCCAGTACTCCCCTCTCTTGATGGTGGTCAAGTGCACATAAATAGTAGTTTTTATACAATCTGAATCAAAAAGGAATTTTAAAACAAAAGCAGTTGTGTGTTAGTACACGTGGGTGTGCGATTGTGTGTGTGTATGTGTGCGTGTGTGTGTGCTTGTGTGTGTGTGAGTGTGTATGACATACAACCAGTATGTGATTATCTGGCTGGATGAGAAGATTCTCAGTTTCTGCATACGTCTGGGTTTGTAAAAGGTTTGATACCTTGGTCTTACAAATGAATTTAGGTAAAGAGTAGAAGTCTAGTTCACGATTAAGTGCATTGTAAAGAAATGGACCTAGGAAGCAAAAGAAACGATGAGAGAAAAAGGCTTTAAACGCAGATGAACGCGCTACCAAACGGTTGCTCTCCTTAGAGATCTTTTTTTTTGTAATCGCTTTCTGACTTTCTTTATCTAAATTAAGAAATCGTTGATTCTGCATACACATTTCCACACCTCCTTTCAACCCCTTTGAGAAATGATATCATGTTTATAGAGTCTCAAACACAATTTCATGTTTATAGAGTAAGAAACTATTGATTCCCCATACAAATTTTCACCCCCCTTGCAATCTTTAAATAATGAGTGTCTATTTGGATAAAAACTATTGTTATGATTTTCCACAACTCAAACTATTTCTATACCAAATTTCATCTGAATTTTGAGTTCGTCTGAAAAGAGGTTTACTGATTTTAGAGTTTATGTACACATTAAAAATAGTTTTTATTTGTGGTATTTAGATTATTTTTTAATTATTTGGCGTTAAGATACATGCAAACTGATCTAAACACATCACGAGGAGTCTCTAATATTATTATTACAGAAATCAAACAAACATAACGCTACACTACACTTGTTAAGTATCACATAACATGTATTAGAAACCAGTTGTATGGGAAATTTAAATTTAGCACAACATTTTTCAAAATGTTAAGGTTCTTAATCTGAACGCATAGTTTCTTTGTAATTGTAACAAAATAAAACCGTTATTATTTATTTTTAACACGTAATAATTTAATCTAACCGCACTTAATAAAATACAATAAATTGATAATAACATAGAAAGAGCTGTAACTATACCTTGGCACTAATCAGAGTGATAACGAAAAGGAAACATATTAATTAGTACTGGCAATAAACACAAATGACTGTACTCTACAATACTCGATAGCAGACTGTGAAAATGAGTTCCAACTTCAAATGCATTTTTAGTTTCCTATTGCCATTAATATTAGGTCACGAACTTACGACTACAAAAGTTTGAAGATAAATGGTGTTTGTTTTTGAAAGTTCGTAATATTTACATTAATATGGACAAAACAGTATTTATATCAATAACAATATTTATCCTCTGTTTACTCATTCGAATTTGCCAAGTTTTAATCTATTTTTAGTTTTATCTATACTTGAGGTTTCTGTTAGGTATAAGTTACGATTAGCTAATATTTTTTTATTTCCAAATAACTTAAGCGACGATATACCTAAGCGTAATGAGCCAACAATTTTGAGCCGGAGCATGACGTTCACCGGTGATTTCTTGTTTGGCAACGACCGACGCTTTCCGTTGATTTCATTTTTTACGAAAAATGATTTAATCTGTTATTTTTGGAAGGCTGTCAACCCTAACTCATTATTTCATTTTAGAACAGTATCATTTCAGCGAATTACCTTTAGTATTTATTGAAAACTTTTAATTTAGTTGTTTATAAAGTCGAATTTGTCGCTAACGCCAAAAGCGGACGCTTTTAGCAATAATGTAATTACGAAAGAATGCCAGAATGAAAAGCAGTTAACAGTGATTCAATAAATAGTAAGTAATTTGGACGACCATTTGGATCAGCGGTAGTTAACACTGCTTCTGAGCCATGGGTCGCGGGTTCGATCCCCGCACAGTACAAATATTTGTGTGCATGAACATGTCTGTTTGTACTGGTCTGGGTGTTTTCTATGTATTATAAGTATGTATTTACAAAAAAAAAAAGTATATAAGTAAGTTTATCGGTTGTCTAGTACCCCATACGACAGGGTACTAAATAGTACCTTAATTTGGGACTAGATGGCTATGTGTAGCCCAGTGTGGCATGTCTTAAAAAAAAAAAAAAAAAAAAATTACTAAAATGGTGTTGTTCAAGTTTTTTGAGAATTGATTTTGTTTGGAAGTAATAAAATTAAATTAATTAATTAATTGGAGCCCATAGCTCTAGTAGTTACCTGGACAGTTACTTACTTTGGGAAGAGAGCAGATGGACAGAACAGTGTCTTTATTGAGTAATGTTTTCCACATTTATTTATTACTAGCTTTACGTACCCGCGGCTCTACCCGTGTGAACTAGACCATACATAACGCGTTCGGATACCTGTGCCCAGCATCGGGATACAAAACCGCCTATCTCAAGGTCTAATTTATCTTTGGACCAAATTTAACCAAAATGACAGACAGACATACAGATAGACGGAGTTGGTATTGGTAACGGGCTCCCTTTTCCGCATTTAGGCTCCACTTGGCCCATTATGCGTAGGGGGGATTGGGGTGGTCGGGCCAACCTACCTAACTCCTTCCAGAAGCACAGACGTCTTTTAGAACAGCTCGGTTCGCCGAAAGAATGATAAATATTTTTTTCGGCGAACCGAGCTGTCGGTAAAAAATATATTTGTATCGATGAACGATGAACAGTGATTTCTATGTAATTCTGTAAATCATTATGGGCTCGACGTTCGCAGGCTACTGAAAGGTAACTGGATAGACGGAGTTACCTACTTTCTCATTAATAATATCAGTAAGAAAATAAGTAATTAAGGATTTAATTAAATTGTCTATCCGTAACCACGAACGCTCACTAAAGTGTTCGAAACGTTACGATACATAAAGATATTATTGGTAATGTTAAACCTTAAAAAAAGCTAGTTAAATCCGTAAAATTAAATGTCTTTCCTTTCTTAAGTAGGTATAATTTATGCTATTATGATTTGAGTGTATCCAAATATGTACCCTATTTTAAAATTACTATTATGCGTTGTTTAATGATAATATTATCAAATACTAGAATACCTACCTATACATTCTGGAGACGTAACATAATAAATACATAAGACATTATACGCAGATTTGTCATTTTGACCCCAACGTAAAAACAGCGTAGAGATCAAATTCTGTTATCAATAAGTCATCAACCCGTGTAAAATGAAAAACAAACGATCATTATACACGCAAAATATTACGCACTATTATAATAATATATTTACAATAACTACCTATATGTTTATACCCGCCCATTTACTTACAAAAAGCTTTTTATTAACTTTTTCGAGATTACATACAGGGTTACCTGCAATTCGATACATTCCTTTGGAGGGGTAAAAGTAGAGCTCATTTGCAATAGAATTTTATACTATAAAAAAAATATAAAAGCAACTAACGATTTCACGTGCATAATATAAAATATTAGAGTATTTCTACATCTTATTGTTATTTTTAGGAAGTGTTGAGATGTTACGTATCAGATCATACATAAAAAATTGCATCAAAATGAGACATTCATATAGGATCAATTCAAAAATAAAAGCACAAAACCTGAATTATAATATCTTAAAAAGTAATAAACCACTATCGGCTGCTAGGGTAAATCATGACAAAGTCTATTGCAAATGAGCTCTACTTTAACCCTCCAAAGGAATGTATCAAATTACCGGTAACCCTGTATACGTACGGTACGAAGGTACGTACTAGGGCAGCTTAATGCAATACATTGTTTTAGTTTAGACTTTTATACAATTGTTCGGTTCGATTCCATGGAAGAGTAGCTTGCTAAAATGATTAACTGCACCTGCATTAACAGGAAAATACATCAAAAAATACCCACGAACATTATTAATTCCATGACTTTAATTAATCAACTTTACAAGCAAGATACAATACGTTTTTCCTTACTGATCATAAGTTGAAAAACAATAAATTTATTTAGTATTGTTGGTGAAAATCATATAATTTTTGTGTGGAATTTGACATTCGCGTATGATATCCACAGCTAGGCCTCTCCGAGTGTAGAAGTTTGCCATAATATCAGGTTGACAATCGATGTTTCGCAGCGAAAGTTTCGAATTGTCGAACATTGCTCGGGTTTGTGATCACGAACGCGTATTTGGCAAGCGTGGTGATTATACCTACCTATACCCATCACTGCTATGGTAACATGATTTCAAGGATGGAGGCCTTTACCCTGCAGTAGGATGATTATATAGGCCATTAATCGGATTTTGGCCAATGAATAATGAAAGACACTGCTGTATGTATGTGGCTCTTCTAATGGCAGTACTCGTTTAGTTCCCGTTTACCACGTCCGTATAACAAGATCATACTACTGTACATTATTAAACAAGAGATTTTCGAGTAAGAGTAAATAAAAACTATCTCATCTTGATAGTATCATGTTGTTAATAAAATTAAACGCCCTGTGTAAGCTGAGACCTCTGGGTCAAGTGATCTTAACGAGCAATATTGCATTTTATACGAAGTACCACTCAATGTCGAGTTGGGGTCAGATTTAGTGTTCCATAGTGGAAAGCAAACGATATTTTTAGTATCCGATAGTGGGGATAGTTTCGTCTACATCAGAATGAAATTCGGTATCGGTTTCAGGAAAAATCCGAAACCAAAATTATAACAAAACATGAACTTAAGTTCCTGAACTTAAATCTTACATTTAGATTTGTGGTATTAGATCAATATACTGTAAGATTTATTTTAGTTATCTACTTAGATAGGTGCGTTATGTGTGCATCTTTTTAACATATGTGTGCCGTAAAAAGCTACTTAATGGGTATTGCTAGAAGGGCAGCATCATCTTCTCCCTATCATTGATTACAATGTAATCTCCTAACCGCCTGTCAAGCGTGATATCAATGGCAAAATCTTCTATTGTGAGAGTCATAGGCCTAGCATTATTGGCCTTATATTAAGAAATAGACAACAGTCTAATTGTCAAATTCTAGAAGTTTCGTGGTAATAACCTTTTTTTTACAGCAGGAGAATCCTGGAAGTCCAGGAATCAAATCCGGAAGCGCAAAGCAGGCGACACCTTGAAAGCCATGGTATACGCAAATCCACCACGATCGTAAAAATAGATTTAACCACAGCAAATAAGATATGGGTGCGGTGTAGCGCCGCGTCCGGTATGCATGGAGATGCGGGTTCGAATCTCGCCTTAGACATAATTTTTCAAGTTTAAATACTGATATTATAATTGCAACTAAATTGCTAAAATATCATATAAAATCCACAGCAAATAAGTAAAGCATTCGTTTTGATTTGATTCAAGGTCTGATTTTGGTTTCGGCTGAAACCATACAGATAGGTACCGAACCATAGTTTCGGCTATAAACTACTACCTACCTACGTTGAGCTGGCACTAGAGTAATATTTTCTCTACGTCCCTCGAGATCAGGTAGAGTGGATGTCGAATGATACTCAGGGACCGGGCAAATATAATATCATCAATAAGTAAGTAATATTAGCGTCGCCATTACCGCTTGTGGTCGGGATTAATTAGTGTCAATACCGTATGGGGTTTGCTATTATGGATTTTGAGGCATTGAATATTAGGGGTACAATGCGTAGGTCTCGGTACCTATAGTATGTTTTTGCTGCTAATTTATTATCAGACTTACTAGGTACAAATAACTACGTTCTGACGCGATGAACGTTTCATAACTCTCTTTTAGTGTTTAACAGAGTTCGGTTTTGTATCTTATTCGGTTACGTGTTACTGTACTTATCTAAGGGACCATCCGTAAATTACGTAACACGAATTTGTCAAAGCTGGTCATTTTTGTGAAAACAGTACACTTGAATCCCTAGAAGATACCTTTGTTTGTATCTTCTAGGGATACTGATAAGTCAACGGCAGATTAACTTACCGACCCAACGACAAAAGTTAATAACTGTTTGACCTATATGCTTACTAGCTGTTGCCCGCGACTTCGTTAGCGTCAATTTCTGTTATTATGATCGTGATTATTTTTGCAACATTTTTCACTGATTCTTCGCTCCTATTGGTCGCAGCGTGATGTTATATAATAGGTAGCCTAAAGCTTTCCTCGATAAATGGACTATCCAACACATAAAGAATTTATCAATTCGAACGAGTACTTCCTTCCTGAGATTAGCGCGTTAAACAAATAAACAAACAAACTCTTCAGCTTTATAATATTAGTATAGATAAGGAAATATTTGTGGAACAGTACACGTGAATCCCTAGAAAGATACAAACATAGGTAAGTTGTACAACTTACTTATGTAAACAAAAGTAATTTTGTTTGTATCTTCCGGGGATATAGACAAGTCAGCGGTAGATTAACTTACCTACCCAATTATGACAAGTAAATAATTTTTTGACCTGTGACTAGTGTTGCCAGGTCCGAATTGTGTTAAATCGGGACAGATGGTAAAACAAATCGGGACAGTAAAAAATCAAGTTTTTTTTAAAATTATCTTATATTTACTGCGTTTTGCAACTAATATTCCTAGTAACTTTGAATTTAATCTTAAACAGGTGACTGATCTACGGATTGAGTGAACCATCGCGAAGCGGTCGCGTCTCTGAGCCAAAGAACAAAACAAAGCTATACCCTTGCTATACCGCTACTACTGCTAGTGTAGTCATTCGCGCGAGTCATATGCTATTTTGAGCGCTTTTTCGCATAGTGATGTGTCATTTAGTTAATATTAATAATTTATTTTTAAATGTTTATCAAATTTATTGATTTATCGGGACATTTAGTGTCCCATCAGGTGCAAATCGGGACGCGTCCCCAGACCCCTGGAAAATCGGGACGTCCCGCGCAAATCGGGACACCTGGCAACACTACCTGTGACTTACTTATTAGGAAGAATTACACAATTTTTAAGCGCGACCTATCGATTTAATAATAAGACAGTCCTCTACAAAAACGATACTTAAAACAATCCTTTATTGAATGGTTGACGTTGATTTTATGTCGCCATATAATCACCACGCTTGCTAAAATCGGGTTGGTTAAACCCGAGCAATGTTCGAAAATTTTGTTACCTGACCCGGGGATCGAACCCGGGACCCCAAGATCTTGGCCCGGTATTCAAACCGCTGCACCAAACGGGGCGTAGTCAGTAGTCCACAAGGTGCGGGGCACTAGGGCGCAGGTTCTGGGAAGTGGGAAGGCACCACAACCACATGTAAGGAAGCAATCGCCTGGCGCCTCCTTACCTAAACCACAGATAATACTAAAGTACCTAAACCTACCTGTACGCGACGTGAGGGAATGAGGGATCAGGAAAGGAAGTAAATAAATAAAAAAATTAAAATATTTACAATTATAATTCACGTGTTGAAAAGCAAGAACAATGACAACTAAGAAACAAACAATTCATAAAGCGATGACAATAAAAAGGTTAAAAATAGAATGATATAAATGTAAAGAGGTTCGGTTCGCCACACTACCCATATCATACAAGACTGACTAAAAGTACAAATATCTCGCTCTACAAATAGGCGGGCGTGCCGACCAGTTCTACCGAGACTGTATCAATCATGCATTCATCCAAAATGCATTCTTGTTGGTAATTTGGTACAGTGGTGCGCTGGCCCGCCTCACGAAAAGGTCCCGTTCGATGCCGAGACAACTTAAAAAACGATCTATACTAATATTATAAAGAGCAAAGTTTTGTATTTCTGTGTGTGTGTATTTTTGTAATGAATAAACTCAAAAAAACACTGAACCGTTTTTGATGAAATTTTGTACGATGGTCGATTATGCCTTGGGGAAGGATATAGGCTAGCTAGGATTTTTAACCGACTTTAAAAAAGGGGGGTGATATTATTTTATTTTAAAAAAAGACGTGTGGCTCTCGGAGACTGCCGCGGTAAAGCTATTGCATAGCATTTTTTATCAACTTATGCAATTATAAAACTAAAAAGTATCACCGCTGTGCCGGTTGGAGTAGGGGGTGATAGGTTATTTTCGTTACGGAATTTCTGGATTCGGTCTCCAGTCTCCACGCTCATAATTATATAATAGTTCATAATAGTTTAATTTTATAATTTTATGTATTTTCTAATTTTGACTTTTGTAATTAAATTTTTCTGTTATTTTGGCAGATATGGTTACCATAGGCAACCATACTGTCAAAATCCTTATTTTCTTCTAAATTATTTTAAATATCTGAAATTCAAAATTGTTCGATCGTGCCTCGCCCCGAGTGTTAGGTTAGGTTATTTTCGTTACGGAATTTCTACATTCGGTCTCTACGCTCAAGGCCCGCGATAGAAGCTATGCAATAGCTTAAAAAATACTAAAAATAACTACTTCACCAACGATCGCTAGATAAAACAGCATTTTAATGTTATTAAAAACTGCTCCTAAAGCGAGTAAGTCTAATCATGTAAGCTAGTGTAAGTGTTGGAGGTACTTAGAGGTAGTTGGAGGTAGACGGTAGACTGAGCCAGGCAGTTTTTATTCAAGGAATTGTGTTTTCAATTAACACTAGTAATTTATTTACTTAAAAACATTAAAAAGAATCTTCATTCATAAATTACTAAAGCATAAGAAGAAGAAGGTAGAGAAAAATAGGAGCCGCTTGATTTTTTCACCCAACCCTTGAATACCACTACCGCTTTTCCAATATCATTCTCTCTCTCTCTCTGTTTCTCTCGGCCCCTCGCTCTCTTTCTCTATTTCCCTTCCTCTCTCCCTCTCTTCTGGAACCAAGGATCTTCACAATGATAATAATAAGAAGTGGCCCGTAGCCTCTTTGTTTTGCTGGAAATTTTCTTCATTTCATTTGGAAAAGAATTAATAACTGACTCAAGCAGGAGTCGACATGTAGCGAATTCGCTGCGAACTGGGGCCTTACCATTAGCTCTTAAAGCAGGACTGCTATTGGACTGCATTGCTCTTTTGTACTATGACATCGTTTTTAGCAGGCCTGTGGCAGGCCAATTTACGTTGACGTTTCTAAACCGTTCACCATTTTTTTACTATGAACTTTCAATCTTTTCATACCATGACACTCAATTTGACAGCAGGTAAACGTCCTTTTGAGCGAAGCTAATGTCATCCTAGCCATCTTGAAGAAGTTACTAGGAGACTAACTTTTTCGACATATTTTATGCGTTTCTCAGACTTTTTTCAGCAGTTTTGTGAAAATTTACATGTTTCATTATAGATTAAGGAACCTAATTACAGTGTAAAGAAACCTGAAGGTCTTTGAGATAGTATTTTGTATAAAATGTTTATATCATCATTTACCAAAATGAAAATACAATTTCGACAAAATTGTTAGCATGGTTTTGTGATGTAATAGGTATATACAATAGAATATATTGAAAAAACTGTACTTTCAAATTTTATAACTCTTCTTTCTTGCTAATATTTATGTGTAATACTTTTTTCAGATTTGTAACAAATACATGGAAATTATAATTTAGTCTGATTGGTGAGCTCAGCAGCGCTGCAGTTGGTTGCTCTATTGATAATATTCCATATAACAACATTAGTTACGCCGACGATATGGTGCTGCTGAGCCCATCAATTAGTGGTATAAGAAAATTGGTAGGTATTTGTGAGAAGTATGCAGCGGCTCATGGCTTACGGTACAATGTTAAGAAGAGCGAGATTGTCGTTTTTAAATCAAAAAATAAGAGTTACAATTTCCCTACAGTTGCTCTTGAAGGCTTACCAATAAAAAGGGTGACAAGTTTTAAGTACTTGGGTCACTGGGTTACTGAAAATATGTCGGATGAGGCTGACATAGAGAGGGAGCGCAGGGCTTTAGCTATGAGAGCGAATATGCTCGCCCGTAGATTTGCACGGTGCAATACTGAAGTAAAGTTAACTCTTTTCAGAGCCTATTGTCAGTCCTTCTACACCTGCAGTCTATGGGTTGATTATACACAGCGGACGCTCTCAGCCCTGCGCGTCCAATACAATAATGGGTTCAGGATGTTGGTGGGGCTGCCCCGGTACTGCAGCGCATCCGCAATGTTTGCTGAGGCTCGTATTGACAGCTTCCCAGCTGTCATGCGCAAGCGGGTCGCCTCCGCGTGGCGCCGCGTCCGGGACAGCCCCAACAGCCTCCTGGCGGCGGTAGGTAGTCGCTATTGCTGTCCTATCTTGAGGCACTGGAACAGTGTCCATGTCGACTCGAGACCAGCTCTGGTAAATGTAAAGTAGTAGTAGCCTTTCTTTAAATATTATTTGTATTGATTTACTAACCCTAGCTTATAAGATTTCTGTAACTACTAACCCATTCTATGGAAAGCAATTTCTGAATTAAAATTATATTATTATTATTATTATTATTATAAGTGTAAATGATGGCTATGATTCATTCAATTTACAATAAAATATGGTCTCATCATCCTTTGTAGTCTCACTTGAATGAACTGAGCACTATAGCATCTGTATGGCTTTTAGGTAAACATACAATACACATTTTAGTTTAACTTTAAAGATATGTCCTTTCCGTTCAATTGAGTAAAAAGAAAAGATAAAGAAACATATTTTACAGGTTATAGCACCTAAAACCCTTGTGTTATGAATATGTTGCTGATTTTGTTTGTTTAAATATTGCCTGGGTGTAAAACACAACTAAGTTTTAGTTCTTATATAACACATTTGCAGCAGTCTTACAAAGATGATAAAATTAATGAATATTTCCTTTTATTGTAGGTGATTCTAGATATTCACTGCTCAAATTTATGATGACAACAATTGTTAAAGCAGAATTAGATTTTTCTGAAGCCTATTATACCTATACAGAGACATGTAAAAACTCTTAATGACAGAGAGAGATCAATTATAGGTGTTCTACAGACTCTTATTCAATGGTTCATTACCAACCTCAGGTAGCTAGCCTTATTGCAAAAGCATTTGTAATCCTACATAACATTTTGCAATGCAGCTAATCAATTATCTCACAGATCAAGCAAATTTATCTCACAGACGAAGAGGTTCACCAATAAGCTTATGTATTGATGTATTTTTTAACCCCTTGTAATTCCAGACACAAATAAATTGTCTTATGGCTCGATTCCACAACTTCGGTAGCCGACCAGTTAATACATATACCTAGAAAGTTATGGTTGTTTTGTTAGATTTTAAATTTAGGGTTAAAACTGAAGTACTGTTATATTAAGTATGTCTTTTTTATTTTAATATGTGTTTGAAATATATTTTTTTCTAATTATATTACATGTATGAAATCATGTGTTTGTTTTTTTTACTGCAAAAATTCTACAAAACATGTCTACTTAACCAAATGCTCGACTGGTAGAGAATACCTAATATGTAATATAATTTTCTGTTTCCTCTTCCTCTCCTTGAATCATTAATTATTTTATGTTTTATTTTTTGCATTTAGTCTACCCAGTCAGTACTAAAATAGAATAGATTATTATAATACCCATGTAAAAAGTAGTAGTAGTCTTTTACTACACAGTGTAACTGAACCAGAAACTTCATTCAAACCCTAATTTTATGACTACATCGCCCGCAGAATTAAAATTTCTGCCACCCTTTCCATTCGCTTGGAGTGGTCTCCAGCTGTTAAAGATTTGTTAACTGTTATTCCCAAAGGTTATACAATTGGGTGTAAGAAACTAGGCGGTTTTTTTTGTTGGTTTTCACTGAAAGTCAATGGATGATCACTTTTTTATACTAATATTTTAATAAAATTACTTACAATTCCACTTGACTTTATTCAATACTTACACACAAGTATGACATTGTGAAAATATGGTTTAACCACATGAATAAATATTTACTCATGTGGTTTAACTCAATGTTTAACTGTAAATATAAAATAGTCGAACGTACGTACTACTCCGGGAAAATGAAATATTTCTTCAATTTTTTAATGTTACCGCCAAAAATGCAGGCAGAACCGTTCCAATCATGATCACGTTAAAATGTCTATCCACATTTTCAATAACCCAACACTGTACATTAATTACTATCACCAAGAAGGTAATTTTACTAGAATTGAGTATTTTAAGTAATCTCCTGCAAAATAGCAACATTTAGATCGACTTTTTCTCTTTAAAATCCAATAAGTATAAAGTTTTTCAGAAACCGGTAATTTGGAATAAATCTTGTATTTGTGTATTTGAACGTTTTCAACTAAAAAGAGACAGATTTATCTGAACCAGTATAGCTCTGTCTCGTTCATGCAATCTGCAGACAAACAGACCATAGACAAGCTTAGCAGTTCACCTTTTGGTTTAGCGGTGCTTAAGTCGTTCAGCTATTCAGCGGTTATGGTATGATTTTTAGCAGGGCAAAAGCAGCCCTACTGTTGAACTGCCTGGAAATTGAGTGGCTTGCTATAAGCTGATAGTAAGCCCCCTGAACCACAGAAAATAAGAAAGGTAATTTCAAATCTTTCAAGTGAGCATTGTGTAGCCAGAATTATTTCATTATTTATGTTTTCTCTAGTAACCCATAATATCGTGTTAAAATAGGTGCGGTTTTGTAATGTAAATTATGTATGTACATACAACCTAGTACAACCTGATACGCATCCCATTGCTGGGACGTAATAATCACCCACGTCATGTTCAGTACCCTGAGCGATCAATTTCGACCTTTATACATACCAAGTTGTAACATAATAATAGCATTTCGGAATACAAATCGGACGAAAGTACAAAGATACGGCTGTCATACTTAACTGTCTTTGTTTCGTAATTTTGTGAAATTATCCTAAGCGGCATTTATTGTGATAAAGTGGTGGCATTTTAAGAGTCAGTGAGTAGGATAAATCAAATAAAAGTGAGAGACAGGGAAAGGCGCTTCTATTTAACTTTGAACCACGATCTCGTGTAAAACTCCTGTAATCATTGAAATGTATGAACCACCCATACATTTCAATGATTTAGTTTAGGTTTAGGTTAGATTAGGCTATTATGTATATGTAAGTATATAAGATATTGTATGTAGGTATTTCAAATTAACATTATAACTAAAGACTAGGCTGTATGGACTCGTCCGAAGCCGTTAAATTTCTACGAAAAAAAATCTTGTCACAATCACAACTGGAGTTTTGCGCGGGAAACGAGAAGAGAAAGATGGACTTTGGTTCGTAATTTTGTGAAATTATCGTAAGCGGCATTTATTGTGAGGTTAAAGTTTAGAATATGGACCCTTGAATTAAGGGGCGTGGAGGGGGGTAGGGGGGACCCCTCTGCAAAGGGGGGTTGCGGAAATAAACAGTTTTTGCAAAAAAACAAAATGAAATTTTGAGGTTAGATTGGGCAAAAAAGGCAGAGGGGACCTGGTGCTCGGCGGCTGCTACCGCGGCCCGCTCTCGCTTCGCTCGCTCGTCTTCGCGCGTTTATGGTCACTGTTTTAACTGTGGTTCTAACCTAACCTATATGTATGTTTTTTTTTCGGAAATAGAAGGAGCACCACACGTAAAAAGAAACGCATCTGACAGTTGTGAAAGAAAAAAACGAAATCTTAAGTTTAAACATTGCTTAAATTACTACTTGAGTAACTACCATTTAGCTACAAAATTGCGGAATCCCAGAAGTCCGGTCCATAATCTAGGTGTGGTTTAGGTTTGGTTAGGCCACAGAACACAATTTACCCTACGGGTTAGGCTATTATGTTTATGTAAGTTTTTATGATAATGTATGACAAGGTATTTTAAATTGACAATAAAACTAAAGACTAGGCTGTATAGACTCGTCCGAAGCCGTAAAATTTTTAGGGAAAAAAAAGTACTGACAGTGACAAATCGCCTTATCAACAAATTGTTGTCAAACAAATTAAGGGAAATTGATTGTTTTGCAATTTATTCCATATAAATAATTGACTGATACACCCATTGGACTTATAAATCGAGCAAACTATTATATTTGCTGAAAGCAAAGAAGGCATAACTTGAACAAAAATTATAAGATAACCTAAAAAGGTTTTAGTAAATACAATGTAAGCATAATTGTTTTATTTTTTATTTAATTATACATTTTGCAGTGTTATTTGCGTATACCTATACCCATGATAAAATTTCCAGGGGCAAGAAAAAGAATAAGCGATACCAACCAACAACAAATCCATTCTGGTCTAATATTGCTAGCAATGATAAAAAGCAAGCAGAGGCCCGAGTTAATCTAGTAAACTTGGGAAATGTTCCAAAAACCCCAACAAATCAACAATTTCAGTCCCCATACCATCAACAGGACTTGATGGCAGATTTGACAGATGATACTTCTCCAAATAACCCTATGTATAATGCTAAAAAGAATCCCAGAGGAAATACTCAGGAACAACCAAATCAGTAAGTACTAGTGCCTCTGTATGTAATGAAAAAAAATAAACTCCTAATTTTTTTAAATAAATTTGTCTTCTTCTATTTTTATTTCACTATCTCTTCTTAAATCATAAAACACTTTATTTATTTTAATTTTGTGTCATGGTTGGTTGCTAGCCTTCTTTAAAGATTTCAACTCGCGATCCACAATAGGATCAAAAATATAAATACAATAAATGACAAACAAAGTAATAACTATTTCATTATTTTAGGAAAAGCAATCTTGCAACTCAGCCAATATTTGACACAAGTGATAACATGGAAGCAGACGAGATTAAATCTGAAGAGCCATCAGTAAACACGCAAAGCGGCTCATTGTCACAATCAAATTGGAAGCCAATTAAGAATGGTAAGTCCAAAACATCATTTATCTGATTTGTATTGAAGCAGAATTTCAACAAATTATTATAATCAGCCACCCCACTGCGCACTGCTCAGTTGCGTGCACACCATAAATGCCTATAATTATTGCAGACCCTGCCCATAACATTTAATACGGACGATTTCTGGACCGGTCAATGTAGAAAAAAAGTATTTTTCTACATTTTCTCGGGTCTGGGTGTTTTTTCTGGTTTGTTGTTTCTGGTTTCCAAAATACGAGTGCTTTAAATAGTTATTCAAATTGGGATCAGAATAATGAATGTGATGTTCTCCACATTAATATTATGTTTTATTTTAACACCCCGCTAGTTCAGTGGTTTTTATCCATCTATACTTTTAAAATTTAAATGGCACTTGATCTGGCCTTAGAGAATGTGTAACATGTAATATATCTACTTATTTAAACTTGCATGGTCATCGTAACTATCGAAATAACTAACTCTTATGTATTATATCTTACAGCTGAAGAACCAAATAAGAATGTGGTGCAAGGATCAGCCTCTAGCATCAAATTGATGGTCCAAGGTTCGAAGTCACTGTCAGTAGCAACCTCATCAACAGTGACTACCGCAAATGAGAAACCCAAACCAACAATATTAGCGTCCGAGTCTGTTGGGTCTATATTTTCTCTTCCTAAATGTAAGTTTAAGAACACCATCAGAATAGCATTTGTCTAAAATTTTTTCAGTTAGATCTTAAAATATTAAATAGAGTTGTTTTTGTCTAATGCGCAATATGTTGTGTATAACCACAAAACTTTATTTTAAAACTCCTTTCGTACTCTGACGAAAATGCTGGGGTCATTATCTGTTTTGTGACGTCATATGGATCAAAACAAACATTGACAATTCATTCAAGTTAATCTAAGCTCAAAGACAACATGTGTCACAATAATATCAGTATATAAACTTGAAAAATTTTGTGCGGATGCAAGTTTATATACTGATATTATAAGTGCAATTAAGTTGCTAAAATATCAAATAAAGTATATAAATAGCTGTTTCATCTTAACTGACTGTCAAACATCTGCAAAGATGTTTCTTTCGGGTGTTAAGGGTACAAACTCCTAACATTTGATAAAGCAACGCTGGCTCACAGCGTAAGAATATGCTTGAAAAATTCGCGCCGTGTCGCAGTGTCTCGGTGGTATGGCGCCCGCCCGGCATGCGAGGAGATGCGGGTTCATGTCCCGCCTGAGACAAAATTTTTCAAGTTTATATACTGATATTATAAGTGCAATTAAGTTGCTAAAATATCAAATAAAATATGTGTCACAATGTTTGTTATCGAACTTTTTCGAGACGGCTTGAACGACTCTCATGAAATTTTATATGTATATTCGGTAGGTCTGAGAATGGGTCGTACTATTTTTCATCACCGAAAAAGTGCTGTTCCCATGAAAAAGAGTTAAAGGACAAACCCGTTTCCCATACAATCTCGGGCCTGACGTTACAAGGCTGGGTATTGGCCATAAATTAAAGCAAATTGAAAAGAATCATAAGCCCTATTGTCACAACTTTCTGCAATGGGGAAGTTACTTAAATCAAGCAATGAACTTATTTTATTTTATAAGCTTTATCATGTATTATTTTACTAAAATATACCATTTCGGTACTTTAACTGGATAAGATCTAGGTTCTTTTTCTATCTATAGGAGATACAGGTAGTAAACAGAGCACTTCAACAGAGTAGTGAGAAAAATACAAAACACATTAACTTGCGCACGAGTACGAAAACATGTTAAAATGTACTCTATGTACGAAACGAAATATGAGTGAATTGGAATGAATGACAAATGACAATTAACTGTCATTGTCAACTAATATTCTTAATAATAGTGCAGCCTGTTACATCAGGAATTGAAATATTCGAAATGTTTAACTGTTTTATCAATGATTACTAATTATTGAACTGCAAAACTTGTGGAAAAAATTTTTAATTACATTCTCCAAGTTTTTTATTTTTTATATCAGGCTTTTAAAACTAACTATTTAGCTTATTCCTTTAAAAATTCAATTGTAAAAAAAGTATTAATAAGAATCGATTTATTCCAAATCTATTAAAACGTAGAATGCGCCGCTCTATGTACTGACAGAGCGTTTACGGAGATAGTCACGTTTTGATTAAATGTGTGTATAACGGTTCACAGAGACTGTTTAAGTATTAGAAAAACAATGTGTTTTATCCATTTTCTTCAATTGTCCATTGCCAATTTAACAATTTTTTAGACAAATAGGCAAGTAAAATAAAAGGGATTTTTTGGCATAATTTCCATTGTTGTAATGTTGGGCTCATAAATGGGATTCTCCTTTAATATTCCACGCATACGAAGTTGCGGGCAACATAAACTATACATTTTAGTTTCAAATTATCATCTATTTGAACTACTTAAGATATCTTACTGTTAAACCTGATGTTTTTTTGTCTGTCTGTAATTTTAATAATGCTTAACTTTATAAATACCATTTTGCTGCTAATATATTTATTTATACTTTATACGATATTTTAGCAATTTAATTGCAATTATTGTATCTGTATTTAAACTTGATAGTGCAAACTCATAACATTTGATGAAACTACGCTGGCTAACAGCGATAAGAATATGCTTGAAAATTCGCGCTATGACGCAGTACGTCGGTGGCTTCATGGTATAGCGCCGCGCCCGGTATGTAATGGAGATGCGGGTTCGAGTCTCGCCTGAGACATAATTTTTCAAATTTAAATGCCAACGTTATTTATATTTACAGCTGCTCCAAACTTAACGCTTAAAGGAGTGCAGCAACAGGTTGTCAAAGTTGAAGATATACCAAAAGGGCAAGTTTTTTATGGTAAGACAAATTTTTCTCTTGTGAATGCGTAAGTAAACTGTAGGGTTAAAATGCGAAACCACGATAAAATTGTCGCACGACATGAGAAAATTTGTTTACTTGTCTTATTTTATAATTTTTCCTAACATGGCAACCACCCGCGATAAAAATTCTTCGCTAGACAAACGTTTATCTACATGACAAATAGGTGTAGCCATTTATGTAATTATATAGTGTTCTGTGTAGAAACGTAGAAACATTTGTTAATAATAATCATTTGTTCAATTTTACGTCCGATTTGGCTGAAGCACTTCTTGCGTAAACTGCGTTGACACATCTTTGACCATGTTAAAGTTTGTAGACAATTTTATCGTATTTCGTTTTTAGACAGTTAGAGATGACATAAACGGCCTGTCATGTTAGCAGCGGTAGACAAACGATATAACGCTGTTAAAATACGATAAAAGGCCGCGATAAAATTATCGTCGCTGCGCGTGCAACACCGCGGAAGAGCAATTTGCAAATACCGCGTATCTGCTTCCGCGGACCAAACCAAGTAGTTACTTTTTTGTGACTTACTTTATAAGAAAGTTACTAGTTAGTTCGGCCCGTAAAATATTGTCAAATGACTAAGATTTCCAGTTATCTTAACCTCTTGAAAATTTTTATAAAAACAGATACGCGGCATTTACAAACTGCTCTTCCGCGGTGTTGCATGCGCAGCGACGTTATGTCGTCTACTGAACATTTTTGGAAGACCGATATCGCTATAATCCGCCAATCGCAATAGATAGTCTTCGCTTGATTGGATGTGGCATGTGACACAGGCACAAACATAAGATTAAAAAAAACTGGCGAAGTTCGCGGGAAGCCGCTGGATGAAGGTGGCGCAGACCGATCGTGCACTCCTCCGAAGCGGTTCGAAGGATTTTAATCCTTTTTTATATGTTTGCAAGGTGCTACAATAGATTTTAAAGTAGTTTCAATCCTGCCCCCATTTTAAGAAATTGAAGAATATCAATTAATCCACCATATCATATTATTCCACCGGTCGTTCAATGACTTCAAATTAGTTCACATGAAGTGTCGCGTCAGTTTGACATTTGATTCTGGATTTTTTATGTTATTAAGGGGACTACTTGAGCTAAGTGCTGCCCCTAATTGATTTAATTTAATTACTTCTAAACAAAATCTTTTCTCAAAAAACTAGAACAGTATTACCTTGGCCAATTACATCTGGTATTTAATAAATCACAGTAAACTTATTCAATAAATACTAGAGGTTGTGTTGTTATTTTGCTAAGCATTATTTTGACGACCTCCATGGCGGAGTGGCGTACACACCGGTTTTCAAGGTGTCGCCTACTCCGAGGTCCCGGATTCGATTCCCGGACTGGTCAATGTAGGAAAAAAGTGTTTTTCTATATTTTCTCGGGTCTAAGTGTGTCTAGGTGTCTGTGGTACCTATGTTGTTTCTGCTTTCCAAAATACGAATGCTTTAAATAGTTATTCATATTAAGATCAGAACAATGTATGTGATGTTGTCCACATTTATCAAAACTGGAAAAGACCTTAGTAGAATAGGTTATTAATATCGGCCGTTAGTAAATTAATACACATTCCTCTGTTACAGTCACCAAACAAATAAACACTATAATAAATAGAGATAAGAATCAAAAGCCTCAGCAGTACAAAGCACCAGTGAAGTTGCAACCAGGTAAATTTCAATTTTATTTTATTTATAAAAGTACATCACTAAACATGGAAAAAGGTTAGAAAGGCTGCCTTGCGCCAACAAATGTGGCCGCTTGCGCCCCACTACTTCTAGTATACATAATACACACAAGCTTTCCCACACGTAAACGAGTTCAAAGAACGCCAATCAAGCGAATTCTTTTGACATCGCGCGACCAATAGGGTTGCTCGACGTCAAAAGAAACCAATCACAGCGCTCACTGACATTCATGTTTGAGCAGAAGTATGAGGTCATTACCTCTGTGGCGCGCCTTAGGCCAGATCCCTGGTAAATGAACCTTACACAGTTAGGTACGTACGCGTCACAGTGTGTTTAGAAATGAATAGTCTATCTCTAATTCAGTAATAGTAACCTGCGATTATTTTTATTGATTTCCAAGATGTTATACAAAATATAGGTACTCGTAGTTACATAACGGTGTATTCTTATACAGTGTATAGTATAAGATAGACTGAAGGTTAATTAGACGATAACTAATACATTTGTCGACCGAGAAAACCTTTTTTTCGCACTCCTGGTCCCAACATAATGAAAGTTAAAAACTAATTTGAAAAAAAAAGACAATCTTTACAAGTAAAAGACATAATCACAAACGTTTTTTTTTTACAATATCATATATAATTGGTGGATTACTTAGTGACTTCTATACGATTCATTTATTTTATTAAAAACAAATTATTTTTACTTAGTAGTTTATATTTCTGTACATACAACAAAGGAGGACGCGTACCCACCGACCAATAACGACCAGACGTATGTCGTTAGAAAGCTCTTTTCATGACTATCATTTGTTATTATGGGGCTAGTCTCAATACGTTGTGGGGAAAATGTTATAGTTACTTAAATGAACTATTAAGACGCTGACTGCAGCCGATGACTTTGAGCAATGAACACGCCCACCTATTTATTCGTCTTTGAATTTCTTTGGAACGCGCCACAGCCATCACTGTCGATTTTCGTAGGAGTGACAGAGAAAAAGCGCATGGAATAGAAGGGCCTAAGTGCCAAACAACAAAATTCGTTGTGCAATTTAAAATTGCCATTTTATTAAAAATCTAAATCAGCCATTTGCTTAAGCAACATGTAATATACAATATAGCAAAATTTTATTATCATTGTTATACGGACTGCTGAGAAAAATGGTAATTTATGTATTTTCAGTGGCTAATTTGAGATTTTTTTCTATCGAGAAAAGTTTTTAGAATCGTGTTTTGGAAACAGCCACCTGGTCGAAAATATGATCAATTACAACTACATAGAATTTGGCAACAATACGAGCCATAGGCCTAAAGCAAAACAATCTTCATTGAGCTCAATTTGGCTCATGTCAGCGTCTTAATGCAAGGTGTAACACTGCCGAAATGACGTGCGACGCGTTGCGCACGCGTCGCCCGCCGGCCGCCCGTCGCGCCCGCGATCGCCGCCTTTGTTTTTTTTTATTTTAAGTTTCTTTTTCACGATTTGACTGACCTCATACTTAACATTATAACGCTGAAAGTACATGGAATCCACACAAAAACTGTTTTTTAGGTATCTACGAGTAGATTTAACAACTTTTATTTTAACCCTGCAGTACTCGCTAGGTATTTACAGACACGAATACTCGCTACCGGGTAATAAATACCACAGGTTTTAAAGTACAGCTATTTAAAAAAAATACTGGAAATTTCAAGATTTTGTTATTGTATATTGTTATTTACATTATTTTTAATAAATAAAACAGCAAATGAAAGTTTCAATGTTTATTCGTTTGAAATTAAAGCATATCCTAATAAATCAACAAAAATATTAACTTTTTTGGTTACAACTGCAGAATAATCAACAAAAAATATTTTTTTTCTTTGGGACTATTAAAAGTCGAGATCAGTATCAAAATAGGACCTAAAACACTACCAAAATAATACAAAATAATGATACCTTCATAATAATTGAACTTTGAGAAAATCAACTTCAAACATTGTAGTGACAACTACTTTATTTTATCATAGCAATCGCCACAGATTGGGGTTGTATGCTCTTTGCATATTTTTTTAAAGCATAACTCGCAAATTGTTTTTGTTTTTCTGTCCTTCTTCCATTCACATACAGCACAGCGAGAAGCAGATGTGGATGGACGGGGCCTGGATGAGGTAGAAGACGTATTTTCCTCATGCAAATTGGCACTTAGCAAAAACTGTATCTTTGTTTTAATGTATGCTGACAAATTAGGTACCGATGACCTTTTTTGTACCTGTGGCATCACAAGACCCAAAGCTAGTTCTTTCAAGGCAATCCTTCTCTCAGCCATCAAAACTCCTCTATTATCTTTATTCTTCTTCACTATAATATACGCATTGATGCCGGCAATGTTCAGAAGCCCATAGAAAAGGACCAGTGGCCATCTTTTTGTTGCTCGTGCAACAGAATAAGTAGCGCACATCTCGTCCACAACATCGACGCCACATTTGGTTTTGTTGTAGTCCATGATCATTTCAGGCTTTTTGCTTTCACCTGAATCTTTTTTTGCATCATGATGCATAGTAGAAGCTAATAGCACAACTTTATCCTTTTTTGGAACATATGACACTACCGTACAATCTTTTTGAAACCCAAAAAGGGAGCTGTGAACTTCTCGTCCTTTGGTTGCTGTAAATACAGGTGGAATTTCAGCTTTATTCTTCCTCAACGTGCCTAGTGCTGTCAGTCCATAATCTTTGAGCAAGTCATTCAATAGGGGAAAACTGGTGAACCAGTTGTCCATCACTATGTTTCGGTGGCTGTTCTTTATAGGTTCTACCAAACGCTTGACAACATCGCTTGGTGAATTGCTGTGATCGTATTGTCCTTCATTTTTTCCCACATAAACTTCCATATTGTAAGTATAAAAAGTTCGGGCGTCAGCCATCACTAAAATTTTAATGCCATATTTACCAGGCTTGCTGGGTATATATTGCCTGAATGGACAGCGACCACGTGTTTTCTCCAACTTTTCATCAATTGTCACGTCTGCGCCAAGGGCATAATACTTTTTTATGCTATCATTAATTTCTTGGAAAATCTCTCGGAAGGGCGCTAGCTTATCTGCCTGTCTCCTTTCTGCTCTTGTATGCAAATTATCAAAACGCAAACATCTCAGTAAGAAATGGAACCTTTCTCTTGACATTGTAGCTATGCATATATCACAGCCACTACCATCTTTTTCCCAGAGATCTTTTGTATTTAGGTGACCGCTTCGCAGCTTTCCGCAATAGTATAGTAATCCCAAAAGTGATCTCAGTTCATCAATGTTTGTACACTTACAATCACGTTCTCTGGAGAAGTTGAATCGCAGATTTTCAATGTAAATGTTAGTGTATGTGACTATCTTTTGCAGACAACTTTCCGAAAAAAACAAATTCCAAGCTTCTAACATAGTTGAACAAGATCTGCCTTCGCCAGTCGGTCCCGGTTCTTGGTAAATAATGTTATGAAATCTTGTACGTACACGTCGCGACGGCTCATGAACTTGCCACTGAGTTCTTCTGTCTTTTCCAGTAAAATGTCCTCGTCTAATATACTTTAATGGCACATCCTCTAAATATTCTTCATTTATCAGTTCTTCATTTTCCTCCGAATATGAGGGTAGTTGGTACAGAACATCGTCTGAATCTGACACCGCGTCCAAATTATCTGCTTCCTGCTCAGATTCACTTTCGTGTTCACTAAACTCCTCATGATCTTCAATTTCCGACACATTTTCCTCTTCACTATCTTCTTCAGCAAGCAATTGTTCTATTATGCTATCCCTATGTGGTGTATTCATCGTAATAACCTATAAAACAAAAAATACAGTTGATAATATACCGAAAAATAATATGTCAAGAACCGTCGCTACCGGGTATTTTTCACCCATACTCACTTTGCACGTCCGTTGTTGACAAGCGACACACGCGAACTGGTTGCCACACGGGGTGCGGGTGTGTTAACTATCGGTTCGAAGGTACTTAAAATCCTGTTACGCTAGAAACATTAGAAAAAAAGATGCAACTCAAACTAAGCACTCTGTGGTATTTTTTACCCAGTAGCGAGTGTCGCCGGGTTAATAGTATTTATTTATGTAACTATAACATTTTCCCCACAACGAATTGAGACTAGCCCCCATAAGAACAAATGATAGTCATGAAAAGAGCTTTCTAACGTCATACGTCTGGTCGTTATTGGTCGGTGAGTACATTCCGCCCGTCATCCTTTAACAGCTTTGTATTTACAAACTTCATATTTTTTTTATTTTTTACAGTGTTGCCAGTAAGTGCAGTACCACAGAGTCCTGTACAGCAATATAACATGCAAAATAAACCACAACCATCAGCAGGTCAGTATATTATTAAACTCAATTTATATGTACCCTGACGTTATCCTGAATTATAATATTATAAAATATTAGTACCGTTAACATTTCAAATATATTTTCCTAATTTCAGTGTTGCCAGTAAGTGCAGTACCACAGACTCCTGTACAGCAATATAACATGCAAAATAACGCACATCCATCAGCAGGTTAGTTATTATTGAAATCAATTTATACACCGTGTATTTTTGACCACCTGTAAAACAAATCCCACGTTATGTTACCATTATGTATAACATCTTGGCAGTGTTTTTTTTAAAATTATTATGCAAGTCTTAGAAAAATGTAAAAAAAATATAATATTCATTTTGAATGATGCTGTGACGCACACAGGCGTGTTACTTTGCTTCGGCTAGGTCTTGGATGAATGAAGCTTACACAAATAGAGAATAGGTGAATCAATATTTTAAATTTTTCTTAGATACTTTTTTGATAATAAAAAAAAACCTGCCAAGATGTTGACGTGGGCTTCGCTTGTTAGAAGGTTCAAGTGTTCAAGAAGGTTAGCGTAATCCTGAATTATAATATTACTAGCGGACCCGACAGACGTTGTCCTGTCTTAATTATAAATATTGATTTCAGGAATGGTATATTTAAAAAAAAAATTCAGATACAAATTTATTTATCGACATTACAAATGCTAACCGCTCTGGAAATTGTATCCGTTTGCAGCATGCATTCTGTCAATGTTATGTCAAACGCCATAATGTTACATTAAAAAGTTTAAATTGTCAAAAGCACCAAAGTTACATTACAAATAATTTTGTATGGTGATTAAATTTTCTTAAATTTTCTAATTTTTTAGAATGTTCCTTTAACATTCTCCTGACTGTAACAAACAAAACAAAAATAGGATTAGCGAAATAGGTCCAGCCGTTCACGCGTGATACGATGACCAAGGGAAATAGGGATTCATTTTTATATATATAGATAAAATATTAGTAACGTTAACATTTCAAATATCTTTTTTTTTATTTCAGTGTTACCAGTAAGTGCAGTACCCCAGAGTCCTGTACAGCAATATAACATGCAAAATAACGCACATCCATCAGCAGGTCAGTATATTATCGAACTCAATTTATATTTACCCTAATAACGTTATCCTTAATTATAGTATTATAAAATATTAGCGGAACCCGCGAACTTCGTATCGCCTCAGAATAGCATTTGATTTTGACTTAAATGTCATTTTCATCAAATATGGGGTGGTAGGAAAAAAAATATGTAATGTTAACTTTCTAACGTTTTTAATACTTACTATCCTGTTCCCGACAGAGACAAATCCAAAAACACCAAAATCATCAAAATCGGTCCAGTCGATCTCGAGTTATGAGAGGTCGACTGGACCGAATTTGATGATCTCGAGTTATGAGTGGTGTAACTAGCACGACTTTCTTTTATATAAATATTTAGATTACCGTTAACATTTTTTTTTAATTTCAGTATTGCCAGTAAATGCAGTATCACAGAGTCCTGTACAGCAATATAACAATCAAAATAACGCACATCCATCAGCAGGTTAGTATATTATCGAACTCAATTTATATTTACCCTAACGTTATCCTTAATTATAGTATTATAAAATATTAGCGGAACCCGCGAACTTCGTATCGCCTCAGAATAGCATTTGATTTTGACTTAAATGTCATTTTCATCAAATATGGGGTGGTAGGAAAAAAAAATGTAATGTTAACTTTCTAACGTTTTTAATACTTACTATCCTGTTCCCGACAGAGACAAATCCAAAAACACCAAAATCATCAAAATCGGTCCAGTCGATCTCGAGTTATGAGAGGTCGACTGGACCGATTTTGATGATCTCGAGTTATGAGTAGTGTAACTAGCACGACTTTCTTTTATATAAATATGTAGATTACCGTTAACATTTTTTTTTTATTTCAGTATTGCCAGTAAATGCAGTATCACAGAGTCCTGTACAGCAATATAACATGCAAAATAAATCACATCCATCCGCAGGTCAGTATGTTATTAAACTCAATTTATATTTACCCTAACTTTATCCTTAAATATAATATTATAAATATTAGTACCGTTCACATTTTAAATAATAGGGGTTAAAGTATGAAATTGCCGATTATTTTCCCACTTTTTATTTTGTTTATAGCTCTTAAGTATAGTCATATTATTGCGTAATTCTTTTTGTATTGTATCAAAAACTAAATAAAGTAACTTTTGACTAAAAAAATGCAATACTAGTGCCTATTACTTCAAAGGAAGTCGTTGAAAAGACCCCTTACAATGTGTCAGCTGACCTTCTTGCTTCAATTAAGTATATTTGTATTATATACTTTGATTTTCAGAAATTTAAATACTATAATGCGTAGCTTTATAACCATCTAACTTTCACCTTTAATTGCATCGAAAACGGTTCAGGCGTTTTTAAAAAAAACTAAAAAATTGTTAGTATGGAAAAATGACTTTTCTCGATTTCGTCCATACAAAACGGCAATTTCATACTTTTACCCCTAATATATATTTTTTTAATTTCAGTGTTGCCAGTAAGTGCAGTACCACAGACTCCTGTACAGCAATATAACATGCAAAACAGTGCACATTCATCCGCAGGTTATTATATTATTTGAATCAATTAATGTAAACGCTGCTTGTGAGCCAAAGGTCGGGTTCGATCCCCGCAATGTACACACGGCGGCACATCAGACTATACATGTTGACCTTGAGACCGCCTTTATGCCCTACGTAATAAAAGCTGTTATCGCAGTTCAACTGTTTAACTCGATGTGCTGTCGAGTGTACAAATATTTGTGTGCATTTCTTGAACATGTCTGCTTGTACTGGTCTGGGTGTTTTTCTATGTAATATTGTAAGTAACATGTCTGCATGTAAACTGGTCTGGGTGTTTTACTATGTATTATTATCAGTATAGATTTACAAAAAGTATAGTATGTAAGTTTATCGGTTGTCTAGTAGTACCCCATACGCCAAGCTACTTAGTAGCTTAATTTGGGACTCGATGGCTCTGTGTGGCCCAGTGAGGCATGTCTTAAAAATATTATTATTTTTCTTTATTTAGGTATTGCATACCGTACCCAGAATGGGCTACATACGTTAGATCAAAGGGGCTCCCATAAAAAAGACATGTTTTTTAAATAGTGTTCCGTGTGTGTGTGACAATGTGAGTGTATTCTTCTAATGGGGGCTATCGCTAGTGAATTTGCCACTAGAGGCGCTTGTGTCGCGTGAGGTCCAATATCATTCACTTTTCTGGTTTTAGCGGGCTTCGTTGCATAAATTATAATTTCTTTAATTTACCTGCTGGAAAGTGATCTCCTTCATAAAATATCGCAAATATGGATTATTTGGCGATTAATGTGAACGCTTAACGGAATTAAGAATAAGCGCAATAATAGGCGGCCTTAAGAGCAACTATTTCAGAAGGTAGTTTGTTGATATCAAGATAGTTATTTACAAATAATAAACTTTAATTAGATTCAAGATATAACACTTTGTTTCGGCGCCAATCGCCTTTGACAGCTATACCTCCGGACCTCAGTCTACAGTGGCGCCAACTGGTGAGCAAAGAAACGGTAGTCCCCATTGCTTTAGTTTGTTTGCGTGAAAAATACGATATGGTGAGGGTTTTGCTGGGCACGCTCCTGCCAATGAGTGTCGTAAGAGCATTCCTAAACGAGTACTGCTCGAAGGAAACGGGTAGCAGCGTCTTCCCTTCACCATTGGCCATACTGCGATCGCCAACCCGCCTGCCACGCGTGGCGGTTATGGCAAAAATTTCCATTAGGAGAGGCTTGTGTCCAACTGTGGACTGTTTTAGGCTGGTGATGACGATGATGATGAAGTGATTTTAACTTATTTCCAGTTTTTCTGTTACAGGTTTCCAAAATTATCCTAAAGGTATGCCTAATTTTATCATGTTTCTTTTTTTTTCATTGTTATAAAACAACCTGCTAACAAATGTAAACTCAAAAAGAAAGCTCTGGCAATGACAATTCTTAAAATTATATTTTTGTATTTTTTTTTTTTTTATATTTTAATCAGAAAACTAAAAGAACAATTAATTTATAGGTATACCAAAAAGTTTTCTGATGCGCACTGCTACACAATTACCGGAACCCTACTCAAGTAAGTAAAAATTAATATAACTAAGAATTACAAACCTGTCAAAGCGAAACTAAACCAAATAATTAATTTCATATCATAATTGGAGTCATTTATTGCGTCATTTGCTTATCTACGCTTTAAGTAATAAAAAGTTACACGAATGAGCCATGCCTGGGCATTAAGGCAGTTATACCCTTTCCAATCGTTTATTTAACTTTTGACAGATCACGCACATAAAGTTTTGTAATAATTTTTGATAATTAATGTACTACAGGGAATACTGTACTTTATGGACGGGCTCCGCCCACTTAGAGATGTGTCATTCGTGATTAATGACCACAGACTATAAAACGGTTTTGAAATAAATCGATTATCGACTATATTAATTAAATATACAATAAAATTATTGTGATTGTATTGTGAGTGTGTTAAATCGATCAAAACTTTTTCATGAATAAAATCGATCGATAAAAGAAATCGAATCGGGAACGGGTCAGGGTATCACTATTTGATTAAGTATTAGAGCTGTCAAAAGTTAAACAAACGATTGGAAAGTGTATAATTTCCTAAACAAAATTTTGTTATGGGGTCACTAGGGGTGCCACATTCTCAAAGAACAACCGATTGAGATAGCCCTAATTATAATTAGTACTTTACATTATATCAGTATTTAGGTTTATATTTAATGCGAATGTTTGTTCCTCAATCACGCCAAAAAGGCTTATCTACATAAAATTTGGTATGGATATCGATTATGGTCAAGAATAGCACATAGGCTGCTTTTTATCCCGAAAAAAATGCGGTTGCCGTGGGATTGTTTCAAATTCAAAATTCCACACGAACGACGTAGCGTGTAACGGCTAGTGTAAAATAATCTTAATTATATCGTTATACAAAATCCATGTTTACTTAACGCCCTTCCAGCTTTTTATTGTGAGTATTATGACATTTTGTCGTAAAATAAATAAATTAAATAATGTGAGAGTCGTTAGAGGTGAATGAAGGTCTAAAATGCCAGAAGAAGGCAGTTCTTTTCGCCATCATCAGCTAAACTGCAATCATTAACCCGCAGGCCAAGCGTGGCGATAGTTGCAAAATTATCCTTTTCGATAGACTCTTTGGGAGACAGACACTGGTCAAGTGTTTAAAATAACGCCATCTCCAAAGTTCCGAGTTGAATTCCCGGACGAGTAAAGGGACGAAAGACATTTTCCTAAATTGTTTCAGGTCTAGATCTGAATGTTCGTGGTACTTTTATTATTTCTTATTTCCACTTTACTTAACTCACTGAACAAATGCTTTAATAGTTAGTTACTTTGGGATATTGAACAATTTGTTGATGTTGTCCATATTTTTTTAGCTCGCTAGATATCCTGACTATCAGTTAAACAGCTTTCAAATATTAATAGACATGCAAATTGTACAAATGATTATACATTTAAAACCAATTTAAAAAATCTCAAGGCTGTCTCTTTTCATTCGCCTTAAAGAGCCAGAGATATACAACCAATTCATATTATTACGAAAGTGGAGTTCGAGATATGTATTAACCTCTCACATGTGCTATATTCAGAGCCAATAGAAATTAAATTGTGTCTGGGACGGATCCTAAGCATGCACATAAGAGGGCTTAAACACCGTCGACTTATTGGATGCTGCCTGCTGCTGTCACGAACCTTCCAGCATGTTCGTGATGATATAATGAATAAAACAATGATAATGAAAACAATGTTTTCAGATTCCAATATGCCTGATCCCAACCAACAGTGGGTTGAGCCCAAGCAACCCGTAGTCGCTCCCAATGTGATAGAATACGCCTATAACTATAATCCTAACGTAAACAGGGGGTACAATGAGAATTTACCCTTGTACGTACATACCACTACTGAGAATGACCCAGTCGTCGAGAAGGAAGCTTACTCCCCTTCAGATGTGTACGCTGACAATTTGCTTGGTACTGCTATGGATGGTAAGTTTATACGCGATATTGGTAAGATAAACAGTAGATACTATCAGTAACAGTAGGTACAATGGCTCAACATAAGTAAATTAGCGGAATTGGGGGCCAGTAATAATGAAATCAGTATTATTGTTTTTCTAGTGGCTTAAGTACCTACTCGGCCTAGATCTCCGGGTCCTGGGTTCCGAGTTTTCGAACATTAATCGGATTTGTGATCTACAACCCGAATTGCAAGCGTGTTGATTATACCTGTACCCAACATTGCTGTGTTAACTTGAATTCAATTGTAGAGATTTTTGCCCTGCAGTGGGTTCTACAGAGATCTCACTTCTACATATCACAGATACAGTGTCATTGTTTTATTGAATCTTGGTCCGCCCATTGACGACTTCCGTTGCGGAGTGGCGTACACGCCGGTTTTCAAGGTGTATCCAGCTCCGAAGTCCCGGGTTCGATTCCCGGACGGGTCAATGAAAAATTTCTGATTTCCATAATACAAGTGCTTTAAATAGCTACTCAAATTGGGATCAGAACAATGCAGTCGATGTTGTTCACATTTATTTATTTATGGCGCGTTTTTTCTGGATTTCAGAAGATCAAGAAGTAAATACCATAGGATCAGAATCACCGGACCCGTGCGGATCGCGTGAGAAGAGATTGAGCGCCTTTCAGAGGCTCGGTCCACTCACTGAACCCAAGAAACCGAAGCTAACTATCAATCTACTGTGCAATAAGGACCAGTCAGTCAGGTATACTACGTGGTTTTATTTGTTACTAGCTGTTGCCCGCGACTTTGTACGCGTGTAATTTGGTATTTCTTTTTTGTATATTGATCCCATGGGAACCGTACCTTTTCCCGGGATGAAAAGTACCATATATGTTATTCCAGCCAATAAACTAACACCTGGCCAAATTTTATTCAGATCACACATTTTGGGGAAACCTGCGTCGTTAGACTGTATGCGAAACATCTGCAAAGATGTTTCTTTCGGGTGTTAAGGGTGCAAACTAATAACATTTGATGAAACAACGCTGGCTCACAGCGTAAGAATATGCTTGAAAAATTCGCGCCGTGTCGCAGTGTCTCGGTGGCCTAATGGTATGGCGCCCGCCCGGCATGCGAGGAGATGCGGGTTCGAGTCCCGCCTGAGACAAATTTTTTCAAGTTTATATACAGTTTATATTATGTCATAAATAAACGTAATTTCTGTTAGGGCCTTAGTTTATAAGGAAATGTATTAGCGCAGGGCTTGTTTTATTTCTATATTATAGCAAACCGGTTTCTTATTTCCACTTACAATATCTAAAGTTGTAGGTAGGATCTGGTATGGTTGTTTGAAGGTACTGGGGTGATGGAAAATAACCATAGACCGTCCCGCTCACGCGCGGCGGAGGTATCCTATAGGCTGTTCCTGTCCCCCTAACGGATTCTGAAGGTCGGTAGCAAAAACCCATGTAGGTAGGATTTGTAAGTGGAAATAATGTTAAGAAACCTGTAGGTAGGTTTAGAATAAGTAAGACAGAGATAGCAATACACATATCGGACCTCTCTTTTCTCCGAAGTTATTATGTGGGTGGATCGGGAAAGTGTCCGAAGAGTAAAAGAGACTATGTGTGTTCTATCTTTGTCTATCTTAGAAAAATGACGAATTTTGTATAGTCACTAAGCTAGTTTAAGAAATGTAAATAAGAATAAGACGTGATCAGGCGAAAATTGTCCCTGCTCTCACGTTCATCTATCAAGAAAAGAAATAAACTCTGAAGAATTCAACAAGTGTTTTCGTCCGCATACAGTCCACTCAGGAAGTCCATGGTTGGCTTGTTCCTACAACCAACAATCTAAAAATTGTTTGTCCGCGATGGAATCCTAAACTACTTAACCGATTTTAATCAAATTTGCGCACCGTTTGTAGTTTGATTCAACTTGAAAGATAGGATAGCTTACATCTCAATTTATAGTCGCTATATTATTTTGTTCTGTATAACATGGTAAGGTAAACGCCATATTTGATGCCGATGACATTGTGTGACGTCTTACGTCAAATCTAACTATATTATTCTGAGGCGATACGAAGTTCGCGGGGTCAGCTAGTTATAATATACATATGGAAAGATAGTATGTTTAGATGGCGCCACTTTCGTTTTCAGGGAAGTGGTAGACGAAACGGAAAAAGAACCAAAATACGTTCCGTTCCACCAACGTGCGGATATCACGAATAGTACGAATGAAATTGTGATGAAGTACCTTCTCTTTTGGCCTTGGAAGAAACCGTTGCAGCTGAAGAAAACCGTCACGTTCAGAAATTCTAGGGTAATGTTTATAATTAATATTTTTTTAAATCCATAATAATATGTATGTTTTTAAAAAAACTGTACCTACTTCAAGCGATTGAAATGCTCTTTGAGACTCGAACCTCTTTTACTTTCCCGGGCTCTAACCATTGTGTTACTCAAACATTGTTTTTGCCGTCGAATTTATTAATAATTAAAAATAAAGAAAAATAATATCAGTATTTAAACTTGAAAAATTATGTCTCAGTCGGGACTCGAACCTGAACCGAATGCTGGACGAAAATATGCGGGTTCGAGACCTGCCTAAGACATATTTTTTCATTGCAATTAAATTGCTTAAATATCATATAAAGTATAAAAATATTATCCTTAAAGAGATTTGAACTTATGACGCTTTCCGAAAGACTGCTCTTCATATTCCTCGCGTTTTTATGATCAAAACAATATTGTCAGTCCATCAATTGTACATTCATATTTATTTTGTGCAATAAAGTTTTAAATAAGTAAATAAATATTATCTAATATATTTGAAAACGATCGTTATACATATTTATAATAAATTGTTCTCTTTTTTTGACAGTCCGTAATGATTTTGGAGCAGGAGCAAATGGTTGAGATATATGAAAAAAACAATGTTTTTATCCAAGTTTCCGTAAGTACACTGTTTTCTTGAGTTTACGCGAACACTATACATTGAAATGAAAGATATGTTTACGGATTCAGTACGCGTTTATTTTTGATTTAACCCGACGTTTCGAACACTTTACAGCAGTGGTCGGCAAACCGCATGCGGTTCGCGGACTTCTTACTTGTAATTTTTTTAATTTTTTTTTATTTGGACAACATCACATACATTGTTCTGATCCCAATTTGAATAACTATTTAAAGCATTCGTGTTTTGGAAACCAGAAACAACGAAGGTACCACAAACACCCAGACCCGAGAAAATGTAGAAAAACACTTTTTTTCTACATTGACCCGTCCGGGAATCGAACCCGGGACCTCGGAGCAGGCGAAACCTTGAAAACCGGTGTGCACGCCACTCCGCCACGGAGGACCACTTCTGGTCACAACAAATAACAGCAAAGTAACAGCCTATAATCATCCCACTGCAGGGCAAAAGCCTCCATCATTGAATTAAAGATACCAGACCAATGATGGCTACTGGCATAATCACCACGCTTGCCAAATGCGGGTTTATGATCACAAGCACGAGCAATGTTCGACAATTTGTCGGCAACAAATTTTGCCCTGCAGTGGGATGATTATAGGCTGTTACTTTGCTGTTATTTGTTGTGACCAGAAGTGCTCCTCCTTGGCAGAGTGGCGTACACACCGGTTTTCAAGGTGTCGCCTGCTCCGATGTCCCAGGTTCAATTTCCGGACGGGTCAATGTAGAATAAAAGATTTTTTCTACATTAACTAGTGTCTGGGTGTTTGTGGTACCTTCGTTGTATCTGGTTTCCACAATACGAGTGCTTTAAATAGTTATTCAAATTGGGATCAGAACAATGTATGTGATGTCGTCCACATTTATTTATTTGTTTCATCCTATGTAGTTAACTACATTTACTCTTTAGAAAATTCAGTAACAAAGACTAAATCAAATTTTTTTGTAATTTGATTCTAGGTGAAAGGTTATCCACCGAAATGGAACAAAGAGCAAGTTCTGGACACTTTGTTAGACTTGGTCAACGGTAAATCTTTCATACCGTGCTTCACTGAGGTAATTGTGATAAGAAAATAATAGGAGTTAAAGTATGAAATTGCCGATTATTTTCCCACTTTTTATTTTGTTTATAGCTCTTAAGTATAGTCATATTATTGCGTAATTCTTTTTGTATTGTATCAAAAACTAAATAAAGTAACTTTTGACTAAATAAAAAATGCAATACTCTAGTGCCTATTACTTCAAAGGAAGTCGTTGAAAAGGCCCCTTACAATGTGTCAGCTGACCTTCTTGCTTCAATTAAGTATATTTGTATTATATACTTTGATTTTCAGAAATTTAAATACTATAATGCGTAGCTTTATAACCATCTTACTTTCACCTTTAATTGCATCGAAAACGGTTCAGGCGTTTTTAAAAAAACAAAAAATTTTAGTGTGGAAAAATGACTTTTCTCGATTTCGTCTATACAAAATGGCAATTTCATACTTTAACCCCTAATATTACTTCACTTAAACAGCTTTTATGATATTTTAGTAACTTAATTGCAATTATAATATCAGTATTAAAACTAAAAAAAAAATATGTCAAAGGCCGGACTTGACGCTGACTTACAGCGATGAGGATATGACGCCTGTGATGTATTGTCTCGGCGGCTAAATTGGTAAAGCGCCCCGCCCGATATGCATGTAAATGCGGGTTCGAGTCCCGCCTGAGACATAATTAATCAAGTTTAAATGTGAATCATTTGAACTTCCTATACCAAATCCAAAGAGATATATTTAATTTTAATATCTTTCTTTTAGTTCACACCACAAGAATGCAAGTTCCTTGTGATCAGGAGTCGATGGGCACTGACAGTGTTCCACAAGATCGGATTCATCACGCACAAAGATGGCCACGAACTTTACATAGCTATATCACAGACCGAGTTGACGCTAAACAAAATTGAATTCATACCGAAATTCATATTGAGAAAGTTACTTGTTTCCGCCTGCTCTGGAGAGAACAGTTTGAATTTGAGCTACTTCACATTGACAGAAGGTTAGTGAAATTATTTTAATATATTAATTATATAATTTAATTGCAATCGCCTCGATGGTCTAGTGGTTTAAATACCTGACCAAGATCTCGGGGTCCTAGGTTCGATCCCCGGGTCGGGCAACAAAAAAGTTTCGAATTTTCTAACGTTGCTCGGGTTTGTAATCACCAACCCGCATTTGGCAAGCGTCGTGATTATGTCAGTTCCCATCATTGCTGTGGTAACTTGAATTCAATGATGGAGGCCTTTTCCCTGCAGTGGGATGATTATATGCTGTTACTTTAATTGCAATTATAATATCAGTATTTGCGATGTCTCAGGCGGGACTGGAACCCGCATCTCCTTACGTCTTAAGACGACCAATAGGATAGTTTGATGGATAATTTGGTTGTTTAGTGGTTGCTGTTTCATCTTAACTGTTTGTAAATATTTGATAAAATATCGTCGCGGTCATGCTAGAAGGTTCGAGATATCGCTAGAGGAATGTACACAACTACCTAAGTTCGACCACAAAGTAATAACAAGACCTTAGTGCAAGCGACATTGAACTTTAAGTTTACAGATTAAGGCGCAAAATGGCATAACTTACTAGAGTTGTTTACGCTTAACGTCCTTGTTATTTCTTCTGGAAAACGAACATTCTAGTATGTACGACCGGCGTCGATGTTGAGATATATAAAGAACGGGACTTGAGACGCCGCAGGCAGTTCATTCATAGCTTTCGGTTCGATACCTGCGAAAAGTGATCTAGTTCGAAGTAACGACGACTTTAGCGATACCAACGGATCTAAGGACTACTCTACGGATTGGCTAATAGTGATTTGGTACCAACGACCTCAGCGACCCACCGGACTACGATTCTTGTGATTTGGCTTTTGTGATAGTGTCTGCGACCTGTTCATCGCCTAATAAAATCTTCTAATAAGTCAACGGTGTTTTATCCAAAATCCGAACTCCACGTTCGTAACAATATTATAAAAAATATGTTAAAAGGTACTGACCAAACATTGATGAAACACCGTTGGCTTACAGCGATAAGCCTTGAATAAATTCGTCGGCACACCAAACCCCTTTGGCTTGGACACAAGTGGAAGCTTGTGGGTTCGAGTCCCATCTTAGCTAGTCGAATATGTTTTCTTTATTTTAAACGATTTAAGCAATCGCTAGCGTAAAAGACAATTCTTTGCATACATGTTTATTGCTTTGGATAAATTCGTCGACGCCAAAAAATGGTTTTGGTAACTCAATGGCTAAAGCAGTCACCTAGTGAGTGAGGACATGGGTTCGACTCCTACCTAAGGCAAGAGAAAAAAGCGTTTCACTCTAGAATTGTATTTTTAACACATCAAATTATCGTTTACTTTACTGAATAATTAAAAGACATTATACAATATGTAATTTAATTATGTAGTCTGTTTAGTAAACAATTTTTTTATATATTTAATGGCACAGTGACCTTGGATTTTAGCTTTTCTTTTTAAAATTCTATGACAAATGACTATGTTTCTTTCTTATAGTTTGTCGCATACGTTTCCAACTCATAGCCGTGTTTAATTTTAATTATTGTTTATTACAGAGATAAGCCACTTCATATATTTCCCACTGAACCGTCAGCACAATCAGATGGACATAGTGCAGCAACAGACCTCCGTCGTCTGGGAATACCTCACCGACATCAATCTGTCGCACAATAGACTGACGTGAGTCGAAACTTTTATATTTATAGCCATTAAGGGGACTACAAGAGCTAAGTGCTGCCGCCAATTGATTTATTTTATTATTTCTAAACAAAATCAATGCTCAAAAATTTAGAACCGTATCATTCTAGCAAATTACCTCTAGTATTTATTGAATCACAGTAAACTTTTTCATTTAGTTGTTTATAAAGTCGAATTTTTCGCTAACGCCAAAAGCGGCCGCTTTTAGCAATACTGTACAATACAAAAGAATGCCAGAATGAAAATTTGTTAACAGTGATTCAATAAATACTAGAGGTATTTAGCTAAAATGATGCTGTTCTAGTTTTTTGAGAATTTATTTTGTTAAGAAGTAACATAATAAAATCAATTGGGGGCAGCACATAGCTCTAACAGTCGCCTTAATTAATTGGCCAATCACAGTGCTCGAAATCTGCGATCTGTAGAAAACGATCTCTCTGATTGGTCATTTCGCGGTTACTCTCTTACTTACGCTACCTTTATAAACTTGCGAAAACCCTTAGTTCAGGCCTGTCACAATTTTCTTTCTTAGCGACTGACTCATTAAGTAAACCTGAGAGAGTTGTTATAAGACCTTTTTAATACGGCCCTGTCGCAAAATCCTTTCTTCTATAAACTACCTCACTGTCAAATTGTATCTATATACGTAAAATAACAACATAGTAAGAAGAACCGATAACCGTTGGGGCGGAAAGGTTCTTTAATGGCGACCGCGTACCTGATGTCAACCTATTGGCAGAGCCCCCCCCCCCCCCACAGAGGCGGGGCAGGCGCGCCACTGAGGTTATGAGCAACTGCTCATACTTCTACCCAAACATGAATGTAAGTGAGCGCTGTGATTGGTTTCTTTTGACGTCGAGCAACCCTATTGGTCGCGCGACGTCAAAAGAATTCGCTTGATTGGCGTTCTTTGAACTCGTTTACGAGTATGTGTGCGAAAGCTTGTGTTTATTATGTGTACTAGTAGTAGTGGGGCCGTAAGCGGCGACATCGGTGTTAGACAGCCTTTCTAACCTCTTTCAATGTTCTGTGGATACAACTGTCTTCTATCGTTGTTGCGAGTGACAGTTATTATTAAATGGCGTCTTTATTTTTACCTTGTAGATCAATAGACGGCTTCAACCTACCAGTAACAACGCCCCGTTTGAAGAATTTGGATCTGTCTTTCAATCACATAGAGAAGGTTACGCTTCTGCTAACATGTAGGTCGCTGCCACTACAGTCGATCAAATTGGAGGGAAATCCCCTTTGCACCGATTATACAGACCCATCGTACTACGTGAAAGTGTTGAAGATGATGTTCCCTACTTTGGTGGAAATCGTAAGTAATTAAAACTGTTTTAGTAAATTTTATAGTCCGTAAAATATAGCTTGATTAGAATGACACCTGTCAAACTGAGGTGACTAGTGATGGGACTGACTCGACTGATCAAACGAAAAAAAAAACAGTTATGGCGAATAGAATAAAACAAAACTCAGATATATATTACGAATTAACAATAAGTCAGTGTCGTAATCATTATCAGAATAATTGGAACAATCATGAAAATCAATTAGATTTTGTGATCGCATATACAGGATGAAATTTTAACCACTTTCCAAAATTTTTGTAGGCGTTCAGTATCGTGTTTAGAGCCTATTTATGAAGTTAAAAATGTAAAACAAGTTGTCACCCGAAAATATTTTTCGCGATATAGTTTTAAATTTTTATGGTCCTAGACCTGTTAAAGTATAAAGGAAAAAATCAAAAACATATGAATAGTATCGTAATGAATGAATGAGATGCGCGACGCGTAAAAAAAGTGTTGCTAAGCGGCCGTATCAAAAATTTTAGATTTTTTTCTGACATTTTCTAAGTGCTTTATCTTGGCATTTTTGTACTGGGCTATACCAAAAGAAAAAATACGTCATTTGTTTTTTGTCTCGAAGATTGATATAGTAAAATTTGGAAGGTGGTTAAAATTTCGCGCTGTAGAATCTAATAAATTTGACAATTTTTCGTAAACTATTTATAATTGCAATTTGATGTTCTTAGCATCAACCAATGATCATTAAATCATTTGTAACATTTATGTTACATTACTTCGATTTTGAAATATTGGTAGTCTGTCGATTTCGATTTGCCCATTTTACGTCATCACTAGCGATTAGTCTTTTAAAGTTATGTGTAATTTTTGTGTATGGATTATTTTGATGTTTTTAACTTGAAATATCTATTTTATATAATTCAATTGATTAATATGTACAGCAATTTATAAAAAATATTCTTAGCATGCCAGTTACCAATATTTTTTTCGTGTGTAGATGTGTTTCACTTGTGTGAAACACATCTACACACGCTGGTACAAAGTTACGTCGTCTCTTTCAGTGAGAACTTTATTTTAATCAAGCTTTATTTTAAGGACTAGGGGGCTACTAGAGCTAAGTTAAAGAGATAAATTGATTTAATTTTATTACTTCTAAACAAAATCAATTCTCAAAAAACTAGAACAGTATCAGTTTAGCAAATTATCTCTGGTATTTATTTAATCACTGTAAACCTTGACACATTTTGAGGCGATACGAATTACGAAGTTCGCGGGGTCTCCTATATAGTTAATAATAAAATATTGTTTGTTATTCAGGATGGCATCCCGATCAAGCGTCCGGGTGAAATGCCCACCTTCAAAAAGAACTACTGCCCAGAAGCAGCTACAAATGTAATTGAAAAGTTTCTGGAAATCTATTTTCCACTACTGGACTCAATCGACGAGAACAGGGACAAGCTAAGGGAATTGTACCACGAGAGAGCAACGATGACTGTGACTACTAGGTATAAGTTACGTAAGTATTCAATATAAATAAAGGTTCTAATATTACCAATTGTCATGTTAAATCTTTGGCGATGCTTCGCTCCTATTAGTCGATACACGGACTATCCAACACAAAATATTTTTTCGATTCGAACCAGTACTTCCAGAGATTTGCGCGTTCAAACAAACAAACAAACAAACTCTTCAGCTTTATAATAATATTAGGGGTTAAAGTATGAAATTGCCGTTTTGTTTGGACGAAATCGAGAAAAGTCATTTTTCCACACTAACAATTTTTTAGTTTTTTTTAAAAACGCCTGAACCGTTTTCGATGCAATTAAAGGTGAAAGTTAGATGGTTATAAAGCTACGCATTATAGTATTTAAATTTCTGAAAATCAAAGTATATAATACAAATATACTTAATTGAAGCAAGAAGGTCAGCTGACACATTGTAAGGGGTCTTTTCAACGACTTCCTTTGAAGTAATAGGCACTAGTATTGCATTTTTTTTAGTCAAAAGTTACTTTATTTAGTTTTTGATACAATACAAAAAGAATTACGCAATAATATGACTATACTTAAGAGCTATAAACAAAATAAAAAGTGGGAAAATAATCGGCAATTTCATACTTTAACCCCTATTATGTTGTATATCATAAATCATAATAATAATAAACAATGGGTAAAACCATTTCGTAATCAATAATTATCTATAGTTAAGACAGGACAACGTCTGTCCGGTCCGCTGGTTAATAATATTGGTATGATTTTAAGATATATATTAAACTTAAAACTTATTATTTCATCCCAGGATACGGATCGAACTTCAAGTCGTTCAGAAGCCTGTTCAGCCGGTCACGCGTGATCGACGAGGACATCCTTGACTCCATAGATGGCGCTAAAGACATCGCCAAGGTCATCGCAAAATGGCCGCCGCTGAAACACGACCCGTTTACGTTCACCGTCGACGTATTAATGCATGATGTAAGTAGTTGTCACGTTCTAATATCAAAGACGTAGTAAGCCACGAGTAGGAAGGAATCGGCAGATTCTCACCCCCCTCCCCTTACTTCTTGAGATTTCTCCGACGGCGAAATGACGACCTCCGTGGCGGAGTGTCGTACACACCGGTATTCAAGGTGTCGCCTGCTTCGAGGTCCCGGGTTTGATTTCCGGACGGGTCAATATAGTAAAAAAGTGTTTTTCTACATTTTCTCGGGTCTGGGTGTGAATGGTGTCTTTGTTGTTTCTGCTTTAAATAGTTATTCAAATTGGGATCAGAGCAATGTATGTGATGTCCACATTTATTTTATTTTTTATTTCTTTCCGTGTCTTTTACAAAGTCCTGGCTACGCCCCTGTCTGAATTCGATTTATCTACATAATTAAATTTTAATCACCTTCGTAATTTTCATACAACAATCTACCCAGTACAAAAATTTTAAAGTTAAAGCTCTTAGAAAATGTCAGCCAAATATCTAAAATCTTTGATACCGCCGCCTAGCAACACTTTTTTACGCGATGCGCATCTCATTCATTCATTACGATACTATTCATAAGTTGTTGATTATCCCTTCATACTCGTACCTTAACAGGCTTAACATTATTGACAGTTTGTTTAATAGAAAACATCATAGCATGCCACTGTTATTATAAATTGACAAAAGTGTGATTTAACAACAAAATAGTAGTACTTTATATGATACCCCGCGAACTTTGTATCGCCTCAGAACATATAATTTGATTATGACGTCTTAAATGTCACTGTCATCCAACATGGCGTTTTTCTTTACCAAATTACCTTGCCATAAACAAATAATGTGTAATAAAAAAATAATGCGCCAATAAATTGAGTTACTAACTATCCTATCTTTCAAGTTCGATCTAACTGCACACAGTGCACAAAATTTGATTAAAATCAGTTTAATAGTTTAGGATTCCATCGCGGACACACAACGTGATACGACATTTTTTAAAGATTTAAGCAACTTATTTGAATTAACGCTGGCTTACAGCGATAAGAATATGCTTGAAAAATAGGCGCTCTGCCGTAGTGTCTCTATGGCTTAAATGGTAAAGCGCCGCGCCCGGTATGCATGGAGATGCGGGTTCGACTTCCGCCTGAGACATTTTTTTCTTAAGTTTAAATAATCTGATAAAAAAGTAGTAGTTGTAGTTTAGCGTAGAGGCAACTAAACAATATTGAAACAAAATCTGACTATTTGCTCAGTTTCCTTCGTATCTTATGGTGCCTATATCATATTTTAAAAATAAAACATGGACCTTCATTTAAATAAATACATTAAAGTAACTGCCTTCAATCATCCCACTGCAGGGAAAAGGCCTCCATCATAGAATTCAATTTACCACAGCAATGATGGGTACTGGCATAATCACCACGCTTGCCGAAATGCGGGTTAGTGATCTCAAACCCGAGCAATGTTCGAAAATACGAAACTTTTTGCTGCCCGGGTTCGATCCCGGTATCTTGGCTCGGTATTTAACCTCTCACATGTGCCATATCTAGAGACAATAGAAATTTTATTGTGTCTGGGACGGATCCTAAACATACACACACATACGGGAGCTTAAACTAATAGACCAACGGGATGTAAATTTTTTTTTTTAATAGCGTACCTATCTAATTTTATAATTTTTTAAATATGTATTTTGACCTATTAAAATTTTATGTCTAGGATTACACCACAATATTCAAAATCGGCGGTCTGGTCCGCATCACGGCCGAGACTCTGGCGGAAGACGAACATTTGCTAGCGTTCACGCGAACGTTCGTGCTGCATTCGTACGACGGCACCGAATATAAGATCGCGAACGAACTGGTATACTGGGACGAACCGACAGAAGAATGCGCTCACACTGCGTTCCAGATGACGGTGAGTGTCTTTGAAACACGTGTAAAATTGACTGCACCTTTAGTACAATATCAATTCAGGATGAAATTTTAACCACCTTCCAAATTTCGAGACAAAAAAACGAATGACGTATTTTTACTTTTGGTATACACCGTGAAATTTTAGTGGTTGTTTTCCCGCAACAGAACGATTTAGCTTTAGTAGCACCATCGAATCGTGCGAGTTATTTTTTGAAAATAAAGATATCGTTGTCCTCAACTAATCAAAAAAATTATCATCAACTCAAAAACGTGAGATACGATAGTATCTTTACAAAATGTGACGTGTTTGGGTACTGCTTGCCGCACGAAATCAATGTTCAAAGCAAAAGAAGCTCTACGCACTAAGTAATACAGCATAAACTGCACGCGCGAGGGGCAATGACCCCGGCCAGTGACCGGCTGCGGCGCGGCTGGTACCATTGGTTCGAGGTTGCTTTCGAGTTTCGTTTATCACAATCGTGAAACTGCTATTTTTTTATTTGAATAAAAAAAAATGGACAAATCTATTGTACTACTAAGATAGAATCATTTTACTGCGGGAAAACAACCACTAAAATTTCACGGTGTATAGCCCAGTACAAAAATGTCAAGATTAAGCACTTAGAAATGTCCGTCAAAAATCTAAATTAAAAAAAAAAACTTTTTTACGCATTGCTCATCTCACTCATTCGTTACGATACTATTCGTAAGTTTTGTTTTTCCTTTTTTACCTTAACAGTACCGTAAAAATTAAAAACTATATCGCGAAAAAAAAATTCCGGTGACAACTTGATTTACATTTTTTACTTCATAAATAGGCTCTACTCGTAAATACTAGGCATGAGTTCGATATTTCAAAACGTAGCTAATAACCGTTTTCGGCTAGATATCGTATCGTATCGATATCGCATAACTACATAACCGATATCACAAAAACTAAACGCGCGCTTAAACTCGATACGAGAACCAGAACTAACAGGCAACTGAAAAACGAAAACCGAACAAAAACGATACGCACGCAACTAACTTAGGCAACGCATCATGCTATCATGATATTCGCTCCTTCTCTTTTCTATAAACGTACTTAAGGCGGTGTAAGAGAGATGAAGCGAATATTGCTACCGGCGCGGCAACGGGAATGCTCGGGTGATTTGGTTATTCAGTAGAATTTCGCTATTAGTTTATTAGCAATAAGGTTCAATTTTTATATTGCGTAATTTGTAGAAGCTGAGTCGTCGATCGATGTCACATAGCAAAGCGAGTGTCTTACAAAGGAAAATGGAACTAAACGACATATGAAAACGGTTTAATTTTAATTCAGGATATTCATAATATTTGTTACAACTGATATCGATATCAAAAAACTGTTTTTGATATCGATATCAAAACTAAATATCGGTTGCCTAACGGTTATCGTAAAATATCGAAAACGCCCATGTCTAGTAAATACGATACTGAACGCCTAAATAAAATAATATTAGCACAGAAATTTTGGAAAGTGGTTAAAATTTCATCCTGTAAAATAGTAACAATATGACACAAATATCCAAACTATTGCATGTCGATATAATTTGGCCGGGTTATAAAATTGACACTGATTACACAATTGGCGACCGAAAGGAGCCTTTACTCCATGAGCGCCCACTTGAACATTTGGGTGCTAATATTATAACTAAGTCCATTTTAATTTTATTTGGGTGCTATTTTGACTAATAATAATATTTAAGATATGCCTCACTGGGTAAGATAGCCTCCTCCTTTCTCAATATCTAAACTATGTACCAAATTTCACCGAAATCTGTTTAGCTTTAGGCGTGAAATAGTAACAGACAGACAAAAGTAACTTTCGCATTTAATTTATAATATTAGTAAGGAGGCAAGGATGCTACGTAGATTCAACCGTGGATATTTCATTTAATCAAGCATCATTTTTGTATGGAAAAGAGTATATAGTTCAGGGTATCCTAAACTGTTTGCAATGGGGGGCTATCGCTAGTGAATTTGCCACTAGAGGCGCTAGTGTCGCGTGAGGTCCAATATCATGCACTTTGTACTGGTTTTAGTGGAATTTGTTGCATAAATTATAATTTCTTTAATTTACCTGCTGTGATCTCCTTCGTAAAATATCGCAAATATGGATTATTTGGCGATTTGTGTGAACGCTTTAAAAGCGGAATTAAGAAAAAGCTCAAAAATAGGCGGCCTCAAGAGCAACTATTTCAGAAGTTAGTTTGTTGATATCAAGATAGTTATTTATAAACAATATAACCTTAATTAGATTCAAGATATAACTCTTTGTTTCGGCGCCAATCGCCTTTGACAGCTATACCTCCGGACCTCAGTCTACAGTGGCGCCAACTGGTGAGCAAAGAAACGGTAGTCCCCATTACGGACGCTTTAAGAATTTAAACAATTCGACGGCCCAGGCAAAACATTATTTTTGAAGATATCTAATTAAAAAAAGCTCCATTTATATTAATTTACTAGATGACCCGGTGTACTTCGTATCACCTATCCTAGCAACATTAAAACTGACCATTCGCTAAAATGGCTGAAAAATTTGATGTAGGACATTTCATATGGGAATATATAATTAAGGTCGATGTTTACTAGGGACGCAAAAGTGATATTGAAAGGAGAGTAAATGCTGGTAACAGAGTAAATGGTGCGCTGCGCGCCTTTATGAATAGCCAGAAGATTTCTACGAAAGCTCGTCTGGCTGTGCATAGAGTGGTGTTGGTTCCAACACTCATGTACGGAAGTGAAAGTTTGGTATGGCAGAAAAAGCATGAAAGTAGAATAACTGCAGTAGGAATGAGAGCGCTAAGAAGTATGTTAGGAGTGAAATTGAGTGACAGGATAAGAAATAGTGTGATAAGAGAACGTTGTGGTGTGAAAGAAGATATTGTCACACGGATTGAGAAAGGGATGCTTAGATGGTTTGGGCATGTAGAGAGGATGAATGAGAGAAGAATGACTAGACAGATCTATAAGACGAGTGTGAAAGGGAACGTTGGAAGAGGAAGGCCTAGACGAACTTACCACGATCAAATCGGGGATGTGTGAAGAAAGGTCAGGTCAAGAGTACTCCAAACCGACGAGCATGCATGAAAAGATTGATGAATGTGGAAGAAGCGAAAGATGTATGCCAGGATCGTAGTAAGTGGAAGGCCTTGGTCTCTGCCTACCCCGTTGGGAAGGAGGCATGATAATATGTATGTATGTATGTATGTACGTTTTTACTATATTCCTCACAATTTTTCCATATTTTCTCATCGCTTAAACGCATAACGCATCCCTGGACTACCACAAATATTTCAAGACCAAAATTATCCGAATCGGTCCAGCCGTTCTCGAGTTTTAGCGAGACTAACGAACAGCAATTCATTTTTATATGTTATAGAAGATTAATAAAAATTACTTTTATTGTTACTTTAATTACACTTACTACTAACTTAATTAGAAGGGTGCTGCTGTTTGGCCTCAATGAGAGACTGTCTTTGACAAGACAGGACACATGTTATCTGCGAAATTCAATCTGCGGACCCCTAATACGCACGCTACGGACCCCTAAGGAAACCGTGGACCCCATTTTCAGAAACCCTAGTCTAGTTCTTAATCTTTGCTATTCTGTCTTCGTGTCGTATGATTATTCGAGAATAATTTGTATTCATAGTTTTCCAATCCGCATATTATAATTCTTTTAACTTTTTTCTACAACTAAAGATAAAATATATCTTACTAGCTGTTGACCGCAGCTTCGTATGCGTGTATTTTTGAATTTAAAACTGTGTAATTATTAAAATTATCCCACGGGAACCATATCTTTTTCCGGGATAAAAAGTAGCCTATATGTTATTCCAGCCAATAAACTAACACTGTGCCAAATTTCATTCAGATCCGTTACGTAGTTTTAGCGTGAAAGAGTAACAAACATTCATACGTTATTACAAGCTTTCGCGTTTATAACATTAATAGGACTATAGAAGCCGTGACCAGCCCCCTTACTCTTGAATTTGATTTAAGTTCGATCTCGATTCGACCTAGACAAAATCTGAACAAATTCAATCGAATCGAAATCAAAATCAAGTCAAGATCGATCTAAAATGGCGATCCGTTAAACATTTTCGGTTGATAACGTAATCACCATCGACTCAAAGGTTTAGGTTCACTTTTCAGAGTACCAAATCACTGATTCTCGACGTCGATTCGATTTTGATCGTAACTCGAACTTGTCAAGAGTAAGCCTGCAGCGGCTTACGGCTTTTAATGACTGTTCATATATGACGGGTGTTTAAATTCGATAGTAAACGCTAAAGTGTGGTTCAATATTTACTAATATTATTTACGCGAAATTAGTTTTATTTCTGTAATAATAAATAATAATAATAATAGTTATTTGTTATACAAGAGTGCAAAGTTATTTTTTAACCGCGTGCTCAACTTTGATGACCGAGCAAGCAAAGGATTCTAAAATTAGAATCCTGAGCGTTAGCGAGGGAATTAAAAGAGCATAAGGTGAAAAATCTTTGCACTCGAGTGCAACACGTAACTTTTCATCCCCCCTTAGCGAGGAAATGACTAAATGCAAAATAAAACATTTACAATCACAAGATACTTTTATTTTAGTTTAGGTACATATTTACTACAACATTATGATATGTAAGTATTAAAATAAACTTCTTCGTCGCTGGAATGACTCATTTTCGTTTTTTTTTTTTACTTGTTTTCAAGTTTCTTAATTATATCAATACGAATTCAAAACAAAATGGCGAGCGCAAAGGAAATTGAAAACAAAAGTACACTAAGGAGGTTAAGAGTCTGAGTTTTCAACAAATTAAAAAAAAGTTGTATGATAAATACGGCACCATGGAGATGAAAGTAAATAGGTTTAATAATGTTTTGAAATCACATACCTAGTGCACGCGATGTTCTAAATTCAAATTTAATTTATCCTCTAGCGAATAAAAACCGTTTTTGCACTCAGTTATCGAAGAGCAAAAATACTCTTTCCGAGATGGTGGGATGAAAATGTTGTTTATTATCCACCAGAATATTACATTTCAATAAATATAAGTAAATAACAAAAGTAAAGTAAGAGAAAAAAAGGATCATAATATTTAGGAGGACTGGAGCCTAACCTAGGATATTCCTGTATTTCAGGACTCCAGGATCCCCCCTTCCAGACTGTGTGTATGTTTCAAAATTAGTCAAACTATATGTGAGTGTATGTGCAGATTTATAAGTGTGAATTAGTTACCTTAATTACCTATGCTATTTATTAATAATTCTGTTTCGTGTTAATTTAGTCGCAATAAATAGTTTCTAAGGGAAGTTTTGCATTCATATATTATTTTAGGATAAATATGCAGTATCGAGTTCAACTTGTTGTATAAGTATTTAGTGAGAAAGACTGACGACGTAAGAAGGCGGTGTTACATTTGTCTATTTGGCATATCTTAGGCTGCCTTTGACTATTGGTGTGTTTTGTAATTGGGTTGTAGTTTAAGAGTTTGTGCTGTCTTAACGTCCCGCCCTAAGGATACCCTCTGACCAGAAAGGCTTTTTAAACATTACCTTAAGCAATGATCGTTGCGCTAGTTCCAACCTTATAATTTTGGTTTTGCATGCCCCTCCCCAAACCGGTATGCAGTACATTAACACAGATTGAACAAGGGAATAGTAAACAGTCTTTAGTAATAATAGTTTAAGAATACATCTTAACTTTCTAAACAACCAGATTAACTTTCTTACACGTGCTGACAACAGATCTATTTGGGTATGTCACGACAGATTCTCGTCCAGTTGAACGCCAAGATATCTAATGGTGTCAACCTTTTGTAGAGGAGTGTAAAGGCCTCAGGAGGCGCTTTTACACGTCCCAATATAAACCTACCACTGCGTCGGGACAACAGTGAGCTAGTGCCGCGTAAAAACGGCGCGAGAAACTCGGTCACTGCTGTCAGTCTCTTTTAAAATAAAAATGTTACCAAAAAATATGTGCCAGTGCGAGATAGGACAATGTAAAGCCCGACGTTCCTTTCATTTATACACCGTGCATTTTTGATCACCTGACAAACGAAGCCCACGCTTTGTGACCATTATGTATAACATCTTGGCAGTGTTTTTTTATTCTTTTATTAATTAAAATATTCTTAGAAAAATTTAAAAAATAAGACCATTCATTTTGAGTCATGCTGTGACGGGCAAGGAAGTATTATTTTGCTTCAGCCTGGTCCTGGATAATTGAAACTTAGACAGATACGTCCGTGTGTGTCACAGCGTGTTTCAAAATGAATAGCTGAATCAATAGTTTATTTTTCTCTAAGATATTTTTTTGATAAAAAATATTTATTTTATCTATTTAAACTTTATTGCACAAATGAGTAAATATGTACAAAAGGTGGACCCTCTCCCAGTCAACCTTTGGGTTAAATAGAAATGTTTTGTAGGCGGTGCGACATTAAAACAAAAAAAAACAACAATCGAGAGAAAAAAGTCTAGATCAGACGAAACTAAAAAAAACACGTCAAATAAACAAACTACATATAAACAGCAATACAGGGTGAAATTTTAACCACTTTCCAAAATTTTTATATGCGTTCAGTATCGTGTTTAAAGCCTATTTATGAAGTAAAAAATGTAAATCAAGTTGTCACCCGAAATTATTTTCCGTGATATAGTTTTCAATTTTTACGGTCCAAGACCTGTTAAGGTATAAAGGGAAATTCAAAAACTCATGAATAGTATTGTATTAAATGAATGAGATGCCCATCGCGTAAAAAAAGTGTTACTAGGATGCCGTATCAAAAATATTAGATTTTTGGCGGACATTTTCTAAGTGCTTTATCCAGACATTTTTGTACTGGGCTATACCAAAAGAAAAAATACGTCATTTGTTTTTTGCCCCGTAGATTGCTATATTAAAATTTGGAAAGTGGTTAAAATTTCACCCTGTATACACACACATACAAACTACGTACTAATACTGATTAAAATAATACAATACTATGTAATTAAATAAAAAATACAGATGGCGACGAATTTAATAGAAGCAGAGTTTATGACGATGATTACACTTTACTTAGGTAATGAGACCTAAAATGTTTCCTAAAAAAATAATAAAAATACACTGCAAAGATGTTACACATAGATAGATAGATAATTCTTTTAAAACAAAGGTAACATAAATTACAATGTGACACTTATGTACAATTACGGCCATTTCCAATAACCTATCTATCTTCAGTTTTGGCATATCGGAGATAGGAAACAATTTCTATCTCTGTTTTTGCCGTCCAGAGAAACAAAGACAGAAGTTGTTTTCTATATCCGATATGCCAAAACTGAAGATAGATAGGTTATTGGAAATGGCCGTAAGGCGGTCACATAGTGGTTACTTATCGTGGGCTTCGTTTGTCTGGTCAAAATGCACGGTGAGGTGATGCCCGCGACTTCGTACACGGAAAACCGTATAATTTTTGGGATAAAAATAGACCATGACGTGCTATTCCTACATTTAATCTATATACCCGCTACATATCATCGTAATCCGTTTAACCGTTCTGGCGTCATTGAATGACAAACAGACATTCAAATTTTCGCATTTATAATATTAGTATGTAATATTAATACTTACCTAATATTAGGGGTTAAAGTATGAAATTGCCGTTTTGTATGGACGAAATCGAGAAAAGTCATTTTTCCATACTAACAATTTTTTAGTTTTTTTAAAAACGCCTGAACCGTTTTCGATGCAATTAAAGGTGAAAGTTAGATATATTATATATATTATTATATTGGTCATAAAATTTTTCTATAAAATTACTTTGACATACGATTCACGTATAAGTAAAGGGAGTTCAGAAAGTGTTAAATTGGTGAAAATCGTATACAATTTCCCACTTTTCGCAGTCTGAAACTAAAAGTTTGTATGGAAGAAATCAGGTCAGATATTATAATAGAAAAAATATTTTTCTTCATCTATTCATGCTGCAAGCTGAACTGGTATGGAATGCTGTTGGCAAAAAATTAAAGATGAACTCAGGCCATCATCACTAAAGTTTTTTTTATTTGTACGCGATAAAAGTGTATGTAAATCTTACTTATCTTTGGATAAATGTTAGTTATTCAATCACGCCAAAACGGCTGGACGGATCTGGATGAGATTTGGCACGAAGATTGATTATAGGCAGGAATAGCACATAGGCTACTTCTTATTCCGGATAAATGTACGGTTCATGTAAGGTAAGTTCAAGTTCAAGTTCAAAAATCTGCTAAACGGGCAACAAATAGTAATTTACTGTTTTCTTGAGTTTACGCGAACACTATACATTGAAATGAAAGATAGCTCACGGATTTAGAACGCGTTTATTTTTGATTTAACCCGACGTTTCGAACCCCTCAAACCAAACTTCATAATGCTGACACAATTTCTAATTTACTAAATTGCGTTCAATTAAATTAACTAGTGTAAGGTGTGTTAGTAAAAGACTGTTCCATAAGAAAAAATATGTTTTATTATTATTATTATTATTATTGAATTTAAAATGTGCAGTAATTATAAATGGCATGATGAGCGTATCTACTTATCACTCTTTTATTATTGATTCGTCCACAAAATGTTCAAAACAATGAGTAACAATTATTTTGTTTTTCAAGAATTGATTTTATTTCTCCCAATACAGATCCATTACAAAACATACATATTTCTATATGATATTCTTATATTGTACCACACATAATATCCCAACATAATTGTCAGCTATGAGGAATGACTTGGCACTATCGGTTTGAATTACATACTCTTATAAGTAGGTAGTGGATGTGAGAGAATAATGAAATAAATCTACTAAGTCTGTATAAAACAACAGCTGAATGATTCTCACACTGTGTCCATGGACTCTTCGTTCATAGGTTCAGTCTCCATTTCCATATCTTTATCATCAGCCCCAGAGGCATATTTCAATCTCAATTTCTCATAATGCAGTTGTTCTTTTGATGACACAGAAGGTTTGCATTTCGCAAGAGCTGCTCTGAAATCTTCGAAAACCACTTGTATTTCGCCGTCAAGGTCCAAAGTACCATTCGTGATATGCGTCGTAAGAGCATTAGATGCGGCCGTTTTTACTAAACCAGCCAAATCGGCGCCGGTGTAACCCTCTGTGAGGCCTGCAATCATTTGCATATCTACATCAGGACCTAATATGGGTCTTGTGCCGTTCTTGGTCAGTTTCTTGAGTATGTCGTACCTATCTTCCCTTGCTGGCATCCCGACGTACATAACGCGGTCCAAACGACCAGGTCGAAGCACCGCCGGGTCAATTATGTCTGGCCTATTTGAGGCAGCCAAAACAAACACCCCTTCCCTCCCCTCTATGCCATCCATTTCAGTCAGTAGTTGATTCACCACTCTTGCTGCCCCATTGTGGTCTTGAGAAGTACGCCTCGGACATAGTGCGTCAAACTCATCGAAAAATATTACACAGGGTGCTGAATTTCGCGCACGCCTGAAGCATGTGCGAACGGCCCTCTCACTCTCACCAACATACATGTTCAGCAACTCCGGGCCTTTTACTGAAATGAAGTTTACGCCAGCTTCATTTGCCACTGCTTTAGCCAGCAATGTCTTACCACAGCCAGGTGGTCCGCAAAGTAATACACCACTTGCTGCAGCCAAACCAAGCTTCTTTAGCTGTTCTGGATATTTAACCGGTGCTAGTACAGCCATTTGCAAATCTTTGCGGACTTGACTCAAAGATCCAACATCGTCCCATGTGACATCAGGTACAGTAATTATGCCTTCACGGACTGAGCAAGGTTTTGTGGTTTTCAAAGCATTCAAGAAATCTTCTTGCCTAATAGAAAGGCCTGAAAGCTTGTCTGAAGTATAAGGCACGGCCTCTCCCAGAAGACTCAATACTTCATCAATAGGATCCAACAGCACAGCCTTTTCCGGTTCAACATGATTGGCCTCTACTTCAGGTACATTTTCAGTAGCTTCTGTGGGGTTTTCTGAACTTTCAGTTTGGACATCTTGTTCTTGATCATTTGTGACTGCATCACCCCCTTCTTTTACTTCTTCAGTCTCTTTTTCCCCATTTGGGATAACAGTAACTTCTTCACTGGGCTTAGGTTTTTCTACAACCTTTTTTGATGCTTCTTCAGAAGCCCGAAACTGAGCAAAGATCCTCTTCACAGCATATGTACTAGCTTTATTTACTAGAGCTTGCAAATCAGCCCCAACGAAACCTGGTGTTATTTGAGCTAGGTTGTTCATATCAATGTCATCACTCAAAACCAAATTTTTACACAATATTGAGATAATTTCCTTTCTTGCATTTAAAGATGGGATACCTAATGTTATTTCCTGTTCAAGGCGGCCTGCTCTCCTCAACGCAGGGTCTAATGAATCAGGATTGTTAGTAGCAGCCAATATGAGCACAGATTCATTATTTTCACTCAATGTGTCTAAGCTGGCTAAGAGTTGAGATACCATCCTTTTTTCCATGTCTTTCTGTGCATGAATTCTGTTTCCACAAACGGCATCTATTTCATCAATGAATAATACACTAGGTGCAACTGATACTGCCCTCTCAAATAGCTCTCTTATTCTCTCCTCGGATTCACCTGACATACCTCCCACCAGCTCTGTGCCAGTCACAGCAACAAGGGGCAGCTGTAATTTGCCAGCAATTGCATGTGCCAACAAAGTTTTCCCTGTACCAGGTGGCCCGTGTAACAATGCACCTCTTGGAGCTTTAATTCCTAACTTAGTATACACTTCTGGATGCCTCATGTGCAATATAAGATCACAAATCTGTGTTATGATGTCAGAAATACCACCAATATCATCAAAACTAACTTTGACATTTTTGTTGGCTCCTATCTCAAACTTTTTCTTACCCGATACACTTTTGTTGGTGTCCACTTTACGTTTTTTGTCTACAATATGTACATTCTGTTGAGATTTCGGGGTATTTTCTATGGTTGTGCTGTTTGAATTTTTCACTGGAATATGTGGGGTTATGGTTATTTGATCATTGATTTTTGGTAGTTTCGCAGCGACGGAGCCGTCTTCGTCGCTGCTTATTATATCTATTGGCTCGCCAGTTTTGTCGGTGGCACGGCGTGTAGCCGCGGGGCGTTTTTTATCCTGCATTTTGTACATCGCGAGCAGGCGGTCGTTGAGTGCACTGTTGTTTTCATCTAACAACTCTAAATCGGACTCTTCTTCGCTTCCTTCCGAAGTTGACGCCCCGTCTAATCCGTAGCTCTGCAAAACGACCTTGTAGGCATTTTCAACCATCTGGCAAAAGGCACTGTCGCTCCTGTTGTTGTATTCACGATAGCGCTCTTTCAGAGAACGCGCCATTTGACTCACATCGACAAACGTTTTATCCACGTTTTCCGCCAAATAGTTTTTAACACGAGACACTATTACAGGGTCGTTCATAGTTTTCTGTCTAGTTTGTTTCTTCATTTTTATAACAATACAGCCTCAATAAAAGTGTAGATCTCAAATTAATTTGATTGTCGTCTCCGCAAATTGCAATGTTTGACAGTAGCGGCGTCGGCAAATCGATGAAAGTTGAATGAATGCAATGAATGAATGGTGAACCACGGCCATCTGAATGACAGATAAAAAAATGGAGTATTATCTATGGTTTCAACGATTTAAGCGTAAAGTAGACGAAAAAAAAATCTACCGGATATTATTTTTCCGCACACCTGTTGAAACTAATGTTAATTCATTGCACACACAAATCACACAATAATAGCTATTTTCAAACCGTGACTTCCTCCGCTTGCGATTTGTTGTCACGATAATCGATTTACATATTTGTTTGACTTGTAGATTCTCACTATTTTTGTTTAATTTATTATCAAGTCGACAATTAGTAGGAAATAGATATTTTTTTTAAATTAACCTTTTCAGCTCCGACTATCCTATACGCGATGTCACGCTGTACGCCAACGTATTAATGTATTTATAACAGATTCTATAGTACGAAATCAAAGAATGGCGGTTACGTCACATCGATAGATAAAAAATAAATGCGTATTATTGAAGTTTGTTTTCAAATTTACAAATATAAATAAATACAAACACATTATTATGGTAACTTCTTTTATTCTATGAATATTTTTAGTAATAAACTTGCTAGAGATAATATTATAATAGGCACATCACTATTCACTTCATATACGCAGTCCGTTGACTTCATATCAAGTCTTTGGCGTACATAGTACGGTAAATTTCTTAAGAAAAAGGGTATTAGTAGTGATGGCTGCTTTCAATATTTGGTATTCCGAGTTTGTGAATATTGTGATATTGATAGATTTAAAAAAGCTTAAACACGAATAAACTCTATTTATTTTCAAATAGAATATTTTCCACTCTCCCTATACAAAGTGCAATACTGTGCGTCGCTACGGTGCACCACGAGCAGTTATAACGTTCAGCAGTGACTACCTACATATATGTGCGAAAACGAACCGGGCCTTCCTAGCTAAAACTTCTATCTGATCCTACGGTGACGGACAATTTTTGAGCATTTGTTGTTAAATGCCGCACATAGTCCGTAAAAAAATATAAACATGTAAGTATATTTACTTACATGTTTATATTTTTGATACTAATACCTAACCTATATGATATTTAAAACCAATACCTAAACTATGTGATATTTAAAAATTCAACCATACCCGAAACTGTTTTAAAAAAAATCAAGTAATATTGATTGAACTTAGCTTAGTAGGTATTGTGTTATTGGCCGTATTTATGACTTTATAAACAAGTTTCTAATTGATTCGCAACTTAATTACCCATCTTACTTCGTAAAATTAGCACATAACTATATCCACATATTGAGATAACTTGTTTTATTTGCACTTTAGTAATTATCTAACAATAAAACAAGGTAATGTTTACCGACTAAAACTTACCTCATTCATTCACGGTCATTCACGGAGGAGGAGGATACTCCTCCGTGAATGTACTATGTGCGCTTACGACGTCACGGATTTACTTGAAATGAAGTTAGTGGCGCTGTTAGTACTGACATCTTGCCATTACGTAGAGATGGGTGGAGCAATATCGAAAATTCTCAGTGAAGTTAATTAATTTGAATGAAATGATTGAATACGTACATTAATATAACAATATACTGAATAATATGTTGTTCACTGACTGTAATTAATTCATAAATTATAAAATGTATGCTCATTTGTATGAAATAAAACAAATTAACGGTAGTGGATTGTAATGAATGCAACTTTCGCGTCACAACACTGGCCAACTTGATATGAAGTAGTTGGCGTGAAGGACATGTCAATATTAGAGGCGTTTTTGTTTTTATCCATTTTAAAACACAAAAAAGCCTTTTTTTCTAGAAAAATAAATAAATCGGATTTCAGTAGTGTCCATCTTTAAAAATTACAAAAGAAAAAAATGTCCTATGTATCGTAGTTGCATTTTATTACATTAGGTGCAATGAAGGGCTTCTATATAATAGAAGTCGTGGCGTGGGGGGCACGAAAATCTCGAACTTCTATAAAAGTCGTTGGCTGTGAAAAGGTTAACAATGTTTGTTGCAAAAGTTCCAGATTAACCTTAAATATTTTAGGATTTGACTGTTTAACGCTTCGAAGTTTCGAACCCCACGCGACAGCTGATGCCTTACTCTGCAACAGCTGCAATTTTCGGATATAAATCTCTTTCAGATGCTTCAAGACATCGGTATGAGCGATAGGGACAGATGCATTCAAATATACGGACATTGTGTTGCAGAGTAAGGCCTCTGGCTGTCGCGATAACATTAATTAAGTATTGATTTTAATTGTGTCTGGAATAGCCCATGCTCGAAGGGTAAAATTACATGCATCTATTTAGTATTCCTAAGTCGGCCTACCGAATCAAACCATGTTTTGTCAGATAAGCATATTAACACGATGTATTTTAAATAATTTTTTTTTCCTTTTGTTTTCAGTTTAAACCAAAACGTTTGACTCTAAAACTAGAGTCTACTCCTGATGAGGATCTCAAGAAACAATTGATTCAAATATTCATGAATTTAACGGAGGCGAATGAGTCAGTTAGCGAAAAGTAAGTTGTTCATTTTAGTACATGCCGAAAGGCCACACTAATAAGTGACCTAGTAGCAATGATATTACAAAGTATCATTGCCTAGTGGGCAAACAAAACAATTTATTTATAATGCGCATGACAGCTAAATAAAATAAAATAAATAAATGTGGACAACATCACATACATTGTTCTGATCCCAATTTGAATAACTATTTAAAGCATTCGTATTTTGGAAAACAGAAACAACGAAGGTACCACAAACACCCAGACCTGAGAAAATGTAGAAAAACTCATTTTTTCTACATTGACCCGTCCGGGAATCGAACCCGGGACCTCGGAGCAGGCGACACCTTGAAAACCGGTGTGTACGCCACTCCGCCACGGAGGTCGTCAGGTAGCTAAGACGTCGTAAGAAATAAGCAAGTGACTACATGGTATTATTTAGAGCAGTGATCTATAACCTAGTATTTATTAGTTACATAAGTAATACTAAAATATTAGTATTTAAGAATTATTTGAAATGGGTTATTCCCAGTTGCCCCCACCGACCGACATCCATATTATTTATTATATTGCTAGAAGCGAAGCGAAAAATGTAGCAATTGTTTAAATATTGAATAATGTGTTCTGAATGCTAAATGAAAAAGAATGTCTAATGGAATATAAAAAATCGAATCTAAGCTTATCGTGATAGTAACACAAGAGCCGTGTTTCCATACAAACGTAGTCCCTTGTTTCATCTCTGGATAATGCCAGTAGAGCAATAATGTTTATTACAAAAATCTATGGACACTATTAGCATGTTTCTGTTTTCCTTTTTTTTTTCATAAAGTAAATAATAAAAGAGATGTGAGCCTCCAAAAATGTAAAAAATTCGCCAGATTTTTCGCTGTACTTACTCAAACATCCAGAAAACAAATTTGGCTAAATTTTAGAAAAAAAGCTTTATACGAACACGGTTTTTAATGAAAAAAGTATTTAAATTCGGCTAGATTTGGAAAAGGAATCGGGGGACTACGAAAAGTTGATTTTGTGGGCTTTTAGTAGGTATTATCGGTCCAAAATGCAGTTGTCTCTATCACGCTCTGCGGGGGAGGCGTTTGGGACTACGCGACAGCAATAGATTTTACAAATGCCTACTTTTCAATTCTCTCGACCGTATTTAGGTTAGGTTTATGTGTAAAATTAATTAATTTCTTGTACTTTCAGATGCTTAGAACAAAAAGAATGGAATCTAAAATCTGCATTGGAGCACTTCATGAAACTTTTAAAACTAGATGATTTAGAATCTTTGACAAAAGAAATTAATGCTTACGATAGTTAAGTAATAAAAAAAAACACGCGAAGCGAATATGTTTTGAAACTGTAACTGTCTGTTTTTATTATTCCTCTGATAAACGAAAAGGATCCAACAAATAATTACTTATGCATAATACATAGAATAAATGATAAATGAAAAATGATAATATGAGACACAAATTTAACAATTTATTTAAACCATTATTATATATAGGTACGAGTGTGGACATCACCAAATAAGGACGTTGTTCTGATCACAAAGATTATTAAGTACCTATCTACTTACTTGATTTTATTGAATTTTTGGTTCAAATAGTAAAAAAGAAATAATCCCTAATTTGGTTTCTATTAAAAATAAAGACAACAAGCTGTTAAACTTAATAAACATGTTACAAATCCTTTGTTTTTGTTTTTATCCTTTGTATGTTTTGTTTTCTATTAAAGTAATATTTTATTCAACATTTTACCAAACATAAAAAACACAAGACACCATTTTAGCAATATTTATTAAAATTCGTTAAGTAAATGAATCACACAATCATCTCGAGATGTCTAGCATACTCAATAGTTTGCTCAGCAAGTTCCGCTGAGGGTAGAACACCAGCAGCCGCCGCACACGTCTCTTCGGCAGCGTTGAAGTGGTAACAATTATCAGCACCAATCACCCAGTTACGCTGTGAAAGTTTTAAGTTTATATCAAATTTGGTACACAAACAGATCAGTCATTTACAGAGCCAATATTCAACACTTTTAATCCCGCGCGACAGCCGGCTATCGCGTTAAAAATTGATTTCAATTGTGTCTTGTATAACCCATGCTCGAAGGGTTAGCAAAAAAATACAATTATGCAACAAGACAGAGATCCATATTCAGCGTACACAGCATGATTAATATTAACACTTTCCAGAACACCAGCCGCCTGTCGTCGTGATAGCAATAAGACTTCTATTGTGTCTAGCATTGTGTCCCGTAATGTGTTGAGAAACATTGTTTCAACACTTCTCGATTGTGTTTAAGATCATTATAGTATTACCATCAATCAACGAACTACAGAAAAAAAATATTAAGCCTAGTGTATTTTTTTTTATTGAAATTTATTCATGTCATCATCAACCCTGGTTATAAGCCAAAAGGAAAATGTCGCCGTAATCGGAAGACAGGTTGGCGATCGCAGTTTGGCTTCTGGTGGACAGATGATGGTGCTTCCTCTTTTTCTGGTGCTATTCCATCAGTGGCCTCTTACGGCACCAGTAAAAGCAGAGGTTAAAGAGGTTCTACTCTTACCTGGCACCATAAAACAGCATAATGTTTAAGATAACAATTTTTTTCTACATTGACCCGTTTAGAAGTCGAACCTGGGAACTTGGAGCAGGCAACACCTTGAAAACCTGTGTGTATGCCACTCAACCACGGAACCACAGTCAGCAAAATGTCAACAAATTATCATCAAATTCAGAATGCAGAAAGCTTTTCAATCCAGCTACTTAATCAATTAGCATACTAACCTTCTTTCCATATTCGTGTACAGCCTGCTGTGATGGTAGATTCAACCTTCGAGCAGCTTCACTGCAAGAGATGCACAAGTATGCCTTCTCAATGCAAGCAGCTATTTCTCCTCTAACTGTATCAAGGAGTGTATCCATGAAGAATGTGTAGCTCTCCGCTGGGACGTTACCCTGAAAATTACAATAATTTGATATGTTACAGATATGTATTATATCACTTATAAAATGTCATCATCAATCTCAGCAAAACGATAAACTGGACATAGGCATAGGCCTAATTGTTATCTATTGCTTGGTATTGCCTGCAACTTTGCATGTGTGTAATTCAGTGCTGGATTTACAAATTTGCTGTTCCAAAGCGGTACATTCCATACATTTTTGCCACCCCTACTGATCTCTAAAATTAGATACACTGTTCATAATAACGTTAATACCTTTTTTTTTAGAACTTTTTCGGTAAATTTTAAGCTAATAAAAACAAAGCTTTATTTTTACTGCCATAATTATAGTTATTTGGCCTATTTTACCCTACGCTGCAGCTTTTTCAGCTTCTATGGTAAATCCGGCACTGGTGGAATTACCTACCAAATCTATATAAACGAATTCAAAGAAGCAATTGTCATAATGTGATTTTAAATATTAGAATACCCATTAAAAATCTACTTAATGGAATTTAACTGCATCAAATCAGTGCATGAATCAAGTAAGGTGAATGTACCAATACTAAAAAGTCTTGCTCTGGTTCACAAAACACGATTAATGAGTAAGTAAATTAAATAACATAAAAAAAGTAGTTGAGGTACATTCAAACTCTGATATGAGATCCTTCAAATAAAATTATAAATCTAAAGCTAGAATAGGTGATAAGTTACCTTAGCCAAAAAGATCTTATTGTAACTGCCTTCCATTAGATACTGTTCCAAAGCAAGCGGATGCTTCACATATGGATCCGCTCTGATTACATCCACTGAGAGGCGCTCCAGCTCTGTATGGAATTCAGCAACTCGGTTTTGTGATAACAAGAACAACAGGTTCAGACCAAGAAGTTGGTACATAAATGCTGACTCAGGCAAATGGTCCCTAGAATAAGAATTTTAATCTTTAAAAGCACTCTTTTTGATACATCATCAACATTACAAGCCTAACCAGTCCACTGCTGGGCCTCTCGGAGGGGAGAATTTTGCCTTAACTCTATGAGCATAGTTTATTCCAGACAATTAAAATCAATTGTTATCGCAACAGGCTGTCACACGAGGTTTAATGCGTTAATCTCCAAGCTTGACAGGTCGTTTGGTGTTTGCAGTTTGGTCAATGGTGAAAGGTTAACAATGGTGCCAGTCATCTTTTGGCAGTTCTTATTTAGTTGCCTCTTAATCCCTCAACCCCCAGGAGGCACTCGGGTGCCACGATGACAATTGATTTCAATTGTGTCTGGAATAACTCACGATCGAGGGATTAAATACTTATTTCGCAATAAGTAGAACTCGAACATTTTTGATATTTTTAATTTTTCTTTTACTACAACCAGTTTTTCAGAAATAAGTAGCATCAAAGTTGTTTTCAAGTATATTTTGACTACAACAGTACATAACAGACTGTGGGTTAATTTCAATTTTCTAATTGCATGATACAGTGGTTAAAAATAAAAAAAATCTTTCTATTAAATTAATTAAAGCATTACTAATGCATAACACTTACTTATAATCGAAATAATAGCATTTTAACTGAGACATGAAGCGTTCGAACGCTTTTACATCCTTTACAGCAACGGCCCATTGTGCTCCGATTTCTAGTACGTCCCGGGCCAAAATTAACTCTTTTTGATTTGCAGCAGTATTATTACTAGGAAGGAAAGTCAATTGTGTCAGCGCTACCTAAAAAAAAGAAGGTTGTAATACAAATTCAGATTAATTAATGTATTGCAAATATTGCACAGTCATCTCCAACGTACCTTTATTTTGTTTAACAATTCACCACATTTGTCCAGTTTACGGGGCTTCTTACCCCATTCAGTTTTCAAACTTTGATATAAAGTAGCAACATCTTTTACTGAAGCCATGATTTATAAATTCTACTTGGTTTGTTTTACAATAACTAAAAATTAGCAATTTTTTAATTGTCTTCTTCTTCTTTTTTAATATGTCTCGAAAACAGAAGTTGCACTTATCCACAGACCACTAAGAGGATACTTTTTTTTCTCATATAAATTTAACGGCTTCGGACGAGTCCACATAGCCTAGTCTTTAGTTATAATGTCATTTTAAAATACATATTAAACAATATCATAAATAGTTACATAAACATAATAGCCTAACCTAACTCATTGAAATGTATGGGTAGTTTATACATTTCAATGAATACTGAGACAGAAATGCTATTATACACTTATTTTTTTAAAGACAAATTATAAAGGCCAAAATTCATTCATATTTAGCCTAGCATGAACATGTCGCAAAAAAAAATAATTTAACCAATAATTATTTTATAATTAAACAGGCATTCCTTCTTTTTATTTTTGTGTCAATCATCCTTAAAGAAAATCAAATAATTATAGTAAACATATGTCCCGCGCGAATGAAGAGTATTACTCAATGTTTATTTATTCGTTCTATTGATATATCGTGAGTGTTGTGTTTGTAAATTCTGTATCGAAGACTTCGTTTTCTCAGTACGGGCTCTGATATTTCTACTTCCAACGACTCTGACGCACTTTCAGATATTGAACTCGCATTTTGTTAACAAATCTCGCTAAAACGTTGACCGAGGCTTACCTTTGTTGTTGTAAGTAACCTTCTTTTAGCAAATGTTAAAAACAGTTTTTAAGGATCTTCTTATTATAAACTAACAATACAACTACAACAAAAACGCTCAATTGCTTGTCCACGCTAGGCCAAAGCCACTATGGTAAGTGAGCAATGTCCTTTCCATAAGCAATAAGATGTGTTTTTTGTCCTCGTTTTGCGGAACCATATGTTTTTTATTTATTAAATATTTACATAATGGGGGCTATCGCTAGTAAATTTGCCACTAGAGGCGCTAGTGTCGCGTGAGGTCCAATATCATTCACTTTGTACTTGTTTTTGCGGAATTTGTCGCATAAATTATAATTTCTTTAATTTACCTGCTGGAAAGTGATCTCCTTCGTAAAAGATCGCAAATATGGATTATTTGGCGATTAATGTGAACGCTTTAAAAGCGGAATTAAGAAAAAGCGCAAAAATATGCGGCCTAAAGAGCAACTATTTCAGAAGTTAGTTTGTTGATATCAAGATAGTTATTTATAAACAATATAACCTTAATTAGATTGTTGTTGTTTCGGCGCCAATCGCCTTTGATAGCTATACCTTCGGACCTCAGTCTACAGTGGCGCCAACTGGTGAGCATAGAAACGGTAGTCCCCATTGAATATTGACATTATTTGACATAATTGATTATTGACATTTTAGAATTTAATTTAATTGACACGTAATTGCCATCAACCGTTTCACTGACATTGACTTTAATTTACTGGCTTATGAATGATTATTGTTGATTAGGAATTGGAATATTATTGTATAATTGGCTAAATTAATATTATAGCACCTAATATTTGTACGCCGAAAGGCAAGATATGTAAGCACAACAATTTTTTTTAAACCAATAACTGCATGTAAAAATACTCATGTCTTACAAATAAACTATCTTTATCTTTATCTTTGTTTCGCAAAATAACACCACTTTTACGACCCAAAAATCACTATAAACAAAAAAATTCGGTAAAACAAACGGACTCCAAAGACTCCAAACGTATCTCACGAACTCCCGCCAAAAACTCTTCTTCTTCTTCCTTTTTATGGCGACGAACTTGTGTTTTCCGCAGTGGGTACACTGTTTGGCCAGTATCACGTATGTAGCTGTTACACGGATATTATGAGAGATAATATGGAGATAATGGTAATCTTACGATACTATAAGCGAACTTAACACAAAGTGTAAAACAGAGGATAGGGTAGGTAAGTACTATGACAAATAAAAATGAAGGTGGTTCCATATTTATTTGTCATTATAGAAAATGGCCTAATTACAGATTAATTTTATTAGTGTTTATAAATTTAATTAAAGATTTTAAAAGCGTAGGTTTTAAAGAACTTAGAATACATTTAATATTAGTCGGACGAGGAAAGGTTTTAGGAAGGAAATCAAAAAACGAGGAACCTATTTTGGAGCAATTAAAGAAAATATGGTTAACAGTACCTTCATCAAGACCACATTCACATATAAAACTATCCTTAATTCGAATTTTTGCCAAGTGGACTGGAGTACAAGAATGGCCTATACGAAGACGACAAATGATAGAAACTATTTTTTTTAGGTAGATGAGGATATTTAAAAAACCAAGGTCTGGGGGGAATGACTTGTTGAATATCTGCATAATACCTACCAACGCCTTTTCGTTTCGAGTTCTCCTAATGAGTATTCCTAGAAATGAGTAAATGAGATCGGGAAAGGCGTGCTACATCGTAAGAATATGATTTGTAGTGGTCTAGGGAGCCAGTAGTGGCAGCACTTTTGGCACACGAGTCAACCGATTCATTGCCTGGAATTCCTACATGACTGGGAATCCAAGCAAGGACTATGTTTAAACCCTTCTGAATGCAGGCAAAGAGTGCTTCTCTTATTTTAAGGATAGGAGGAAATTTCGTTTTTGATTTAAAAGGGTTTGCTAAAATTGATTGAAGACAGCTTAGGGAATCGGTAAATATTATGGTATTATTTAAGCAGTGAGCACTTACGTAGAGAATGGCTTCTAGGATAGCTATAGATTCTCCCGTAAAAATTGATGTAGTTGGGGGACATTTAAAACTTAAGGAGATTCTGTAAGTAGGAATCCAGACCGCTGAACCAACGCATCTATCTTCAGCAAATTTGGACGCATCCGTATATATACAAAGCCAGCCCTGCCAATGTTCGGAAATAATGTTCTTAAATTCCTGAGAAGCTGAACAGGAAATCCTTAGAAATACCAAAATTTAAAATTATAGAAGGCTTAAAGATTAGTGACTCAAAGCTGTTGGAGTAAAGAGAGTTAAAAGAATATCTTGTAATAGGTGAAGGGAGACGGTTGAATTTTTGGAAACTGAGAAGGATGCAGGTAGTATTCTGTGAATTAGTTACCTAATGATGAAAGGTGATCAAGTTTAGCCAATAGAGCATGTTGAGAATTCTGAACAACCTTAGCAAAGAATCGATCACTAAGATATTGTCTGCGGAGATAGAGAGGAGGATCTGCTCCTTCAATTTGGAGGGCGTTGATGGGTGAAGTTTTCATTGCTCCCAATATTACGCGCAGACATTTGGATTGGGTTTTCGAAAGTTTTTCAAGAACAGCGTTACTGCAAGGGTCCAGAAGAAACGCTGCATAATCAAAATGGCTGCGCATGACAGCATGATATAATATTTTTTGTGAGTAAGGATGGGCACCCCACCAAGTACCCGATAGCGCACGTAAGATATTTAAACCTTTCTCAGCTTTCCCGAGAATGTAGTTAAAATGCGGAATTCCAGTCAGTTTTGAATCCAGAACTAAGCCTAAGAACTTTACTTCTCTACTACATGAGATAGGATTTCCGTTGAGTAAAATTTGTAGATCTGGAAAATCTCGTTTGCAAGTGAAAATGACACAACTGCACTTTGGAACAGAAATGGAGAGACCATGATTAGACAACCAATTGTCAAGATATTGTAGGGCCGAATTTAGACGAGATGATGATTCTGACAAGGATTTCGAGGAAAAGTAAAGAGCTATGTCATCAGCATATTGAAGAATATTACAAAAGGAATCTACAGTTTTATCTAGGTCATAAGTATAAATGTTGTAAAGCAGAGGGCTAAGAACCGAACCTTGTGGTAAACCTTTCCAAATTAGACGAGGGGAAACAACGGTATCCTGATTTCTTACCGATATCGATCGAGACATTAACGTGTTGCAGATGAAACGAACCAACTTCTCCGAGACACTCAGCTGAAGCAATTTATGCCTGAGTACTGGAAGAAGGACATTGTCATAGGCAGAGTATATGTCCAGAAATACTCCAACCAGGTACTCCTGATTTTTAAAGGCTAACCGAATATCTGTTGTCAGAATACTTAAACTGTCTAGAGTACTTATGCCCTTGTGAAAGCCAAATTGGGTCTTAGACAGAACTTCTTTAGATTCCATAAAACAATCTAGTCGGTTCCTGATCATATGCTCCATTATTTTGTGAAGGACAGAAGAAAGAGCTATAGGTCGGTATGAGTTATGGTCTAAAGGATCTTTTTTTGGTTTAAGGATGGGGATTACTATTTGATGTTTCCAGGAGTCTGGGAGGATTCCTTCATCGAAAAAAGAATTTACTAAATTAAGGAAATATAATTTTGCCTCTTTTGGGGATTGCACGAGAAAAGAATAAGGAATGCCATCTTCACCAGGAGATGAGTCCAGCAGCCCGTTCAATGTTATATTAAGTTCCTCGAAAGAAAAAAGGTTATCTAAATTATTTGAAGAAGGAGGAACACCAGCAGAGGATGGAAAACAATCTATAAACGGGACCTAAGGAGGGCCTCCCTAAGACTAACCCCCGTATTTATAAAGAAGTAATTACTTATTGCTTAAGAAAGTCATAACTTAAAATGTTCATACCTAGTCCTTAAGTGAAAGAAATTGGTCACCATTAATAGTCATATTATTTGGCTAGAAATGCTAACTTTTGGTAGTTATAACTTCTAGTAATTTCTTGATTAAGGCATACAAATTGTCTCTCAAGTAATTACTTTTAGTCAAGTAATTACTTTTACTTGTTTATAAATACGGGGGTTAGAGGATACCTACTTTTTTTTCTTTAGTCAGTTTAACGGTCTCGGATACTTGTCATACAGCCAATTCTTTAGTATTGTCTTTGTTTTTGCATTAAAACGTTGATGTTAGACGTTTTAATGCTTCGATGGAGTTTTTGGAGACAGTCGAAAGATTGAAGGAATGTAGAGAAGTCCCCAAGAAAGAGGTGAACTGTTCGCGTTCCCGCGCAAAATTTACGGTCCACTTTTTTTGGTTACGACCCACACACCATCTTATTTCACCGAACTGTATATTCTTCACAAGACAAGTCTCCAAGACCGTTAAACTTAGTAAAAAAAAAATGTCAGTCAAACGAAATGCCAAAATTTTCTCAGATTTTCTAGTTTTAGTCACAGAGTACCTTGGCTTTAGTTTTGTCTTAGAATATTATTCTAAGAGTTTTGTGTAGTTTTGTTGTTACGTACGGTAAAAATGGTGTTCGATTTATTCATCATTTGTAACACTTGTGATCGACTCTTTTCACTTCGGATGAAATGAAATGTATTAGGAAAAATGAGTTCAACATCGGCGGTGGCTTGCCGTGAAGTTTTTGATGAAAACAGTCAACCCTCTGCAGAAGGTAATTTATTACAATAGGCTCCAATTAAAATAATTATCTACATTTAGTCGCCGGTACCTTTTATTCGCTGCAGATAAATTGGTCAACTTCAAAATAGATTGATTTCAGGTGTATTCATAATAAATCTTATTACTAGGGTTACAAAATAATACTAAGTTGGGAATTAAGGAGTAAAATAATGATGACCTATAATTTGAAAATCAGTTACTGCTTTTATAATATTAAGAGCCAGTTTCAATTTGCAGGAATTTTTAATTTTAATTTTTAATGAAGTTTATGACAGTTCATAAATTAGAGAAAAATTTACTTGAAACTATTAAAACCAGATTAAAAATATAACTTCTAAGCTAACATTTAAAAAAACTACAACAGTGTCTGCTGCATAAACATATTTCAACATTCTCAAGAGACTCAAAACTTATTACTTATTTATTTTCTGTTGACCTAAAACTGAAATCAAAGGTTTGTTCTTGTAAAAATCATGTATCTTTTGTTAAGAGTTTACACTAACTCATTACAAAAGATACATGAAATAAATTGGTGTGTACCTATGACTATTCAAACTTAAAACTTCAAACACAACACAAATTGATACAAAAATTCAACCAACATAACACAAAACATTAATAAGAACTCCCTGTATAAAAACACAGAACAGTAAAAAATTCACTGTGCCAAGTAGCTGCTGGTCTGCTTGAAGACATAAAACTTTAGCATAGAACTTTAAGCATGCATGAAGTAATCATATTGGCTTTTTTAAGGGGGGAAAGCCAGCTCTGTCAATGTAGAAAACCTCTTTACTATATTTGTTGGTCTGGGTCCAGGTGTTTGAGTGGTATCCATGTTATTTTTGATTTTCACAAAAACAAGCATTTTGATAGCTTATTAATCCCTCGATCGTGAGTTATTCCACACAATTAAAATCAATTGTTATCGTGTCACCCGAGTGCCTCCTGGGGGTTGAGGGATTAATTGGGATCAAAACATTGTGATTTGGGTCTTAATGCCTACTAATTTATAGTTTATTCTTTCCACTTTGTTAATGACAAATGCAATTTATTATAACACTTTTCAAAGTTTCTGTAGATTATTGTCAACAACGCAGCTGACATCATCAGACTCTTAATGGATACAGATAGATGGAATAAGACTGTAATTTATGACTCACTGTGTAATACTGTGTTATGTACTATGTTGTGTTGATGGAATTGTGAATTTTCCAGAAATCTCCGAATATGCTCAGCAGTTGGGCATCGACCCTGAAAGCGAGAGCCACCTCTTGCCGTTGGCTCGAGATGGCCTCATGCAAGCGTTGCCACCACCATGGAAGGCTTAGTAAGTATCGAAAGTTAATTTATCTTTCTCATAGTTATTGTTGATTTAATCTATTGTCCACCTACTAGTGTTTGATTCCCAAGCGAATTGGCTTAGATTTAGAAGTACAGTGGAATCCGTTTATAATGACATCGAAGGTAATCGACAAACACGTCATAATAACCGGACGTCATACAAAGCGGTTTGTGAAAAAAGAAACATTTTTATGTATGTATTTAATTTAATCCCTCAACCCCCAGAAGGCACGCGCGTGCCGCGATAACAATTGATTTCAATTGTGTCTGGAATAACTCACGAGGGATTAATAGAGAAACATACTAACTAATGAAATTAAATTTGCATACAAGTATACACATACAAGTGTATTTTTTAATGAATGTAATCTGTAATTTTTGTCTGCTTTTGTTTTTTCATTTTATTGTTACACATTATACACATACAAGTGTATTTTTTAATGAATGTAATCTATAATTTTTGTCTGCTTTTGTTTTTTCATTTTATTGTAAAAATAGTCTCTAATACTATTACTAGAGTTATTTAATTCGGGGTTTATACCATGTACCTTATTTATTATGAGTTTCCGATATTTCGGCACTGTTGCAAGCGCCATGATCACGGGAGAACTGTTGTATCTGCGGGTGGGTAGCTGTTAAGAGCAGACAAATCGATCTACCCTCCGTCGAAGTCTTTTATTACACACTACACTGGTTCAACTCATAATAAATAGGGTAGATACATGGTATAAACCCCGAATTAAATAACTCTAGTGATGGTGACCATGAAAGTTTAAATCTAATACTATTGTATATAGAAGACATTGCCATGGTCAAATTGTCGTTTTCAATATTGCTATTAACAAATCGGGATAATAATTCTGCAGCTTTTAATGCCTCTAACATATAAAACATAAACATGATACTTTGCACTGTCAGTCATTATAACCGGACATAATTTATTAAAAGTGGGTCATAATAAGCGACATGTCACTATAAGCGAAGTCATTATATCCGACTTTTTTATCAAGAATTTTATATGAAAACCAAACTTCGTAGTGTAATTACGTCTTAATCCCTCAACCCCCAGGAGGCACTCGGGTGCCGCGATAACAATTGATTTCAATTGTGTCTGGAATAATTCACGATCGAGGGAATAATAGGCGGTTGGTCAATATAAGCGGCATCATAATAAACGGATTCTACTGTAGCTGGTAGGTCTACTGTTCCAGTACTTCAGAAGACACGTTTAAGCAGCTGATCCTAGACTTGTAATGGCTGGCTTACTAAACTCTTAATACCACATTAGCCTTGAGGATAACTATAGAATAAGATGAGAAGCTGTTGAATTTACTGATAGTTATAGCTAGGAAAATATAACATTTGAAATTTATTTGATTGCTGCAAATAATCTAAAGTGTGACTCTGCTTTTCTATCAGTCTTCCTTGAGCTCAAGGAAATTCAAAATAGCTGAGTAACTTGATTTAATACATGACTTATATTTATTTATATTGTACATCTTTTATTAGCTTTGATGAGAAACTACAAACCCACTATTACTATAACGAAGAGACGAAGAAAACACAATGGGATCACCCGTTAGACAACATCTACAGGGAGCTTGTGAAACGTGCCAGGGATGTGTCGATGCAAGATGACACTTGTGCTTCAGTTCAGGTATCTGTAGTATAGTGTTATTTAGTTTGTTTAAGTATTAGATTAATAATATTATAATAGCTAAATAACAAAAAATAACTCTGGAGTAATCACATGTACACATAGAGTAAGCCGTTATGGCGGAAAGGTTCTGTAATGGCGACTGCGCACGGACGACGATTTAATTTATAGAAGAAAAACAGACAAGCCATACGGCCCACGAGTTGATGTATTTACTGCCTGTGTGTGTATTCAATCCAATGCATTTCTCGTCTTACCCACCAGTAGGTTTTTTTTCTTTTCAAGAGTAAATAATTCTGTGCGTCCTGTGAAAAGTGATATAAGTCAACTTATATCGAATTTGATATTACTGTTGCACCTTCATCAGAAAAAAATACCCTATTTTTCTGTCTAGTTAACATTTTGATACGTCTATTAGTTTCCGTGATCGTATGGTACATATAAGACGAAATGTCGTGTTTTGATAAATATTTTTGTGTAAATAAATACATGTTGACATGTCTCGTTCGCAATATTCAAGTTATGAAATAAATATTTGTGTGTAGAGATGTATCTCAAGTCATATCATTATTCACATATATTTATTACCTTCTATTAAGGTGTCATCTGATACATGTTTAGTTATATTAATTGACACAAAGGAAATTCGTACACTACACCGGTAGAACTAAAGTTGTATTATTGCTCACAATCATAGGAAACTAATATTTTTTGTGTAAAGTGATTCAAGTAGAGTTCTATCAGTAATCACGAGAAAATCAGAACGGTTTTAATCCAAAATATGTGCAAAGTGATACATCTTCTAAGCGCAGGTATTGCGCGGGGCGCCGGGGACGTTACTGCGGGGGTACCGCCGTCCACGCGGGGTCAGTGCCGCACACACGACTGGACGAGGTGCCCGCGCACATTGTCACAGCATTCGAACATGGCGCACAGCATAAGTATTAGATGTATCATTTTACACAAAATTTTAATATTTTTTCGTGTTTTCATAATAACAAGGATTAATATCAATTGACACAAAAAAATTCTCCAGTTACATCAAAATACACAAAATCTATTTATTATTGTGATTTTTATAACTAAAAAGTAATGAATACTTGTTTATGATATTGTTATAAATTTTATTTGTTATTTATGTTTTATGATTGTATTCCTATATTGTTAAATAGTCTACATTATAAAATATCATTTTTGCAGCGTCGTTATTGTCGTGCAAAACGCATGTTAGACATGTTAAACGAAAATAGTGAGAATGAAAATGTTGATGTTTTCGTGGATGAAGACATTTCTCCTACTTCCTGTCAAAAAACAAAAGCATTTCTGGTCGATACGATTCATGTTTACGATTTTTTTGAAATATCGTGTTCCTAATCAGTGGCCCAACGTTGCAAAAATTATTTTGTACTCCAACACTTGCGCTGGACAAAATTAAAACTTGGCGACTATGATGCTCGTAGCTGCTCACGATCTGTCGAGTGATTACTTGCTCAGTGATCTCTCGTACTATAATCATTTCCATAGAGCTCAAATTTTTGACTCCTGGTCATACAAGAATGGAAGTAGATAGTGACCATTCACTAATAGAAAGAGCTAAAAAAGAAACAACTATGAATATACTTTATTTGATATTTTAGCAATTAAATTGCAATTATTATATCTGTATATAAACTTGAAAAAAAATTGTCTCAGGCGGGACTCGAACCCACATCTCCTCGCATGCCGGGCGGGCGCTATACCATTAAGCTTAATGGTAATGGGTTGGAGTCCCGCCTGAGACAACAATTTTTCAAGTTTATATACTGATACAACTATGAATATTCACCATCCTCGAGATTGGGCTCAATTAATACGATCGGCAGGGAGACCTGGGAAAGTTGCTGTTATCGAGATGGCTGAAACTAAATTTTACGTTTTTTATTGATTTTTAGAAACAAAACTTATGAAAAAATATAATCAAGACAACATTAAGTTCGTTTGGGCCGATGTTAAACTTCTAAAATTTGACAAGACGTTGTTTCCGTGTCTCAAATATAAAACGGATTGGCAAGCTGATGACTTTGATCTGATCTCTTTGGCAAAAACGGGTAAAAATTATGGATTAGAAGTACTTGCCAATAAAAATTTACTAAACGAGATGAAGAATGTTTTAATTTCATTACTGCTATACATTGATAGTAGTTATCATAATTATTATTATATTGATTCTGATTTGATCTTTAGTTAATAAGACTGAAAAATGTTTAATTTTAGTAGTAAGTTGTTGATTTATTCATTTCTACTAATTAATATTAAATTATGTTTAATTTGATAAATATTATTTTAAGTTTAAGTTTTTGATAAATGTTATTATATTTTAATTCATTCCCAGAATTCCAAATTTTAATATTAAATTAGGTCAAGTTTGATATTATGTAAATTTATGTTCAATTAAGTTTGAATTTTGTTTTAATATGAGTATAGTTTAAACACAAAGAATACCGAGAATTTGATTTTGGTTTAGGTATTTTCTGTATGAAAAACTATTTTTCGTTATATATTGTTACTTTATGTCATTGATTGATTATTATTTTTTAATATTAAATAATAAATGTTAACTACCATATTAAAGTTTTAGATTGAAGCTAAATTAAAATAATTTAACTTTCAATTACGTGAACCCTTAAAAAATAAATGTTTTTCTTTTTATTGCTTTATTTTTATGCCTTTTGCCTTTAAACTGTTTCTTGTATCATCTTACACAAATTTTAGTTGAGATATAAGTTAACTTATATCAAATTACACATAATAACACGACCGTTATTCTCGTGTAAAATGCTATAAACAACAAAAACACAACTTTTACGAGTTTTGTGCTTATAGTGCTTTTGCTGACTGAAAAATATTAGATATTTGTTAAACTGATTTGAACAGGGGTTGATGTAGTTTCGTATAAAACTACCTGACAATGCAACAATATCACCTTTCACCAAAGCTTCACATAAAGTGTTAAGTGATACAACTCATTTAGAATCATTATACACGACCATTCGTTTGTGTGTTTTGATACAACAAATAGTTTTTTTTAAATATCTTTTCTGGATCTAACGCCTTTTTAGCAGAAACTCAATAGGATGTAGACAGTACGACACCAATGTAAAATGTATCACTATTTTTGTAAAATAATTATCCTAACAAAAGTTACGATTTTTTAAACACAAAAACTACTCTATTGTAAAGTTGACATTTTCGAGATGTATCGGTTTTCACAGGACGCACAGAATTAAACTTCCTGTGGACTTGTTCAAGTATATCTTCTGTGGAGCGCTCTTCTGAGCTAGTTCTTTAACAATCTACACAAAACTAAACTAACTAACTAATGCTAGTGGCACAAACAATCTAATTTTACTATTGACATCAGTCCACATAATTTAAGCCCTATAAGCACTGGCACTTAAGACTGCCATTTGTCATTAACTAAAAATGGCATTATGTGAAATGACCTTTGTATACCTGACAATTATATTTTTTATGACTAAAATTTGAGTGCCATTGCTGAAAATAATTTTGAAATGCAGGAACTTCTAACATTCGAGGAGAACACAAAAATCCTCGAACGAGTCGAAACTAAAGTGGAGAGCGATGACGACGACCTCACAACAGACAGCGAAAACCAAACGGATGTCAAAGACAACGCATCAGCAACCTTTGCGCCTGGCATTAAGCGTCTGAATCCCTTGGGACGACCACCTCTTGCGCCTCTAGCGAGATTGGATAAGAAGCTCAGTGATCTACGAATATCGCCTCTGAGACGTAGCATGGACAATCCGATTTCGAGTAAACCGAATCTCGTTAGGAATACATCCGACAGAGACCTTCTAAGTCGGCCGGCGTTCGAGAGACCGAAGCAACTGTTCAAACAACAATCAGAAATCATAGACTTAAAGATGCACATATTAACTAGTCCCGAGGAAGAGAACTTCAGTCCTCTGCTCTCGTCTGCCAAAGTGGACAAGGGTTTACCATTGACAGGTGAGCTAGCAGCTAGGCATTATATCGTCACTGACAGAATTGAATTTCACGATCGTAAATAAAACATCCGCCGTAGGCACTTTACCCACACTACTTACACCCTCAAGAATACTTAAGAGTACTAACACACTCACAAAACGTTTGTTATACAGCCATTGCAATTGTTTGACATATTTTTTTTATTTGAAATTTAGTAACAGATTGCCGTAAAGTTAAACTTGAAACCATTCACCGTCGGAACTGCTTAGTTCTAAAAATTAATAAAATCTAAATTTTATTCATTCATTATTTCATTCAAATCATTTATTTCAGACACATACTCAAGTCCATTTAGGCATTATATTTAAGCAGCTTTATGCACAGTGCGAATTATATATATGAGCTTTGCTTTAGAGTGATAGTGACTAATAATATTTTTTTCCCAGGTAAAGGTGGCATGTTCCTCAAACTCAGTAAGTCAGATTTTCCTAGCCCCGACACGGAGAAATCGTTCCCTCTGGATTCTGTGACTAAAAGTGACCCCCCCAAAGGGATATTACGCGAAAAGATATCTGACGCTCTACAGAGGAAAGCCGATAGTGTGGTAATAGGGAAATCTAAGCAGGCAGCTAGCTTCGAAGAAGATAGGAAGAGTGTCAGGTATGTTTGAAATTATTAATAAATAATACGAGTATTTCCTAGTTCCTGTTTTCCGTCTAAGTACTTTTGGTCAAAACAATGCATGTCTGACTAACGCATTGACTGTGTGTGATCGGTGTATAGGTATTTCTAAAAAATGTATACCATGTTGTTGTAATCACATTTAAAAAAACAATAACAGTCGACTTGTTTGTAAATGAAGAAATTCAAATTATTCTCTAGAAGGGTAAATCAACCAAAAAATATTGTGCTAACCAAAAAATGGTTCCACATAAAATAAATAAATAAATAAATAAATATTTCAGACATGCCACACTGGGCCACAATGAGCCATCTAGTCCCAAATTAAGGTACTATTAAGTACCCTGTCGTATGGGGTACTAGACAACCGATAAACTTACTTATATACTTTTTTTTTTGTAAATACATACTTATAATACATAGAATACATAGAAAACACCCAGACCAGTACAAACAGACATGTTCATGCACACAAATATTTGTACTGTGCGGAGATCGAACCCGCGACCCATGGCTCAGAAGCAGCCGAAAAGAACCCGTGGTTGGCGTAAAATAGGGACATCGCGGTGCGTCAGTCGGGCGGTGAAGTCATGAAGTGACCTTGAGGCATTAAATCGCTTGAAAGCTTTTTCTATGAGAGTAAGTTTTTCGTTGTAGTACGTCATTGGAACTAATAACGAAACTGTTATTCTTAGAGAATGGTTATTGTAGATAATGATTATTCATAGAAATTACACGATGAAACAAAATAAAAACTGTTTAAATCTTAAATTTATGCTTAGGGCGGCTATACCGATACCCATAATTATAATATATTTTTTTAATGATACTCATCGATTTTTTTACGCTTTTTCTGACAAATACACTACTGCTGATCTAGGTCGAGGCTAGGCACCAGATCTACTTTAGGCATCAGTACACTGCAAATGCTTGTTTACAATAAACAGTTCTTTAGGGAACCAGATTCCATACAAGAAGAACTGAAACAAATACGAGGACTAGGATATTTCTGGACAGACTTGAAATGGTTCGGATAGCCGAATTTTATTAATAGAAAATCAAATTCCTGATAATTAGTAAAAAATAACGAGTCCTAGTTTTGAAAATTAACTCAAGTCTCAAAATGAAGACTAAGACTTGAGTTTCTTACAACACTACGACTGCCCTTTCAACTTATCTACGGAGACAGTACATATGTCGGCAAAGAAAATTAAATCCCTATAGTAGTTTTGGACCTTAAATTTTTCGGAGTTGTAAAATTCCAGACATTTCTGACAGTCGTAATTCAATAGCAGGTTTTTGACAGTTCTTGTATGGGCTCAATGTCAAAATCGCCCAATTCAATCACGATCGAACTGCAATAGAAATAGCTGAATAAGGCCCTAGTACACATTTATTTTCCCTATCCGGAAAATCCATGTCGAATCAACTAACTACTTAAAGCATCAAGGCAAATTCACTTATATTTCCATTACAGATTCAAGCTAGAAAATCTCCCCGAACCAACAATCAGCCCGGGCTCGAACAGTTCGTCGGAACAGAACGATGGTCAGAGTTCCATTATCAGCGCAGCTCCCGCGGTACTGTCCCCCATCATCCCCTCTTCGCCCCTCATCCCCCCCATACAGCCGAACCCCTCGATAGTGTTGTCCCCTTTGGTGGCGAGGCCGCCGCTGCCACCGAGGCCGTTGGCGGAGAGTCCAAAGGAGGCTAGGAGCTCGTCGATTTCGGAGAAGGAGTCTGTCGGTAAGTGTTTACATTAATAACTTAAATAAAAATTCTTTTTTGCATCTCTATCAAAAGTTTTTTTTAGCTAGAGAATCAGCTAAAAGTGTCTTAAAAACACGTTCACTCAAATTAGATGATACAAATTAATATCTAACAATAAATGTTTTTTAAGTAACCCTGTTAATAACAAGTGAAAAGAAAACATAGATACCATTTGTTAGACACTATTTTTCATGTTTCATGGTTAACGCTGAAAGCACCAAGTATATTAGGATGTTTTTCTTATAGTAAAATATGCCAGCAGCTGACTGTGTAGTTAAGAAAAATTGCTATTGTTGGTTACTACAACATTTGAAAGAAATAATAGGGATTAAAGTATGAAATTGCCGATTATTTTCCCACTTTTTATTTTGTTTATAGCTCTTAAGTATAGTCGTATTATTGCGTAATTCTTTTTGTATTGTATCAGAAACTAAATAAAGTAACTTTTGATTAAACAAAAAATGCAATACTAGTGCCTATTAAGAAAGTCGTTGAAAAGACCCCTTACAATGTGTCAGCTGACCATCTTGCTTCAATTAAGTATATTTGTATTATATACTTTGATTTTCAGAAATTTAAATACTATAATGCGTAGCTTTATAACCATCTAACTTTCACCTTTAATTGCATCGAAAACGGTTCAGGCGTTTTTAAAAAAACTAAAAAATTGTTAGTATGGAATAATGAATTTTCTCGATTTCGTCCATACAAAACGGCAATTTCATACTTTAACCCAATTTCATTTTTTCAATTTCATAATTTTTCCCAATTTCTACAAATCCCTAAAAATAAATAGCCAAATAAATTATTAGAAGTTTAGACTACTATTTTAATATTATTCGAACATAAATGTATATACAACGTGTTCCTTTTGATATCCCATAACTCTAGGGTATTAAACAGACCATGGTAACGAATCAAATTGCATATGAATTATTTTTCAATAATATTTTTTTTTGTTTAATGTTTTCATACAAAATAATTCTATAAAGTCACGACTGTTTATGTAAAACATCCTTACCTTGTTATGAATGAACTTTTGAATGAAAACGATTTACTTGTACCTACTTATCAATGAAAAAACCCACACACGTCAATGTTTTTTTACAAGTTACGCTCTTCCGCTCCTTTACTACTACACTTTAGTGTAAGTTTGCCAACGTCTCGCAAAACTAAGGATTTGCCATACTGGTTCCATTTTTTTAACAAATTTAACTAAAATTTGTGTTATTCATTCGAAACTATTGATTTTTGAACCACATGTTCTAGGGCGTTTTATATTATTTTTACCTATAGAACATAACCTTAGAGTTATGGGATATCAAAAAGGAATACGTTGTAGATTTCCTGATTTAACTTTCGAATATAATATGAACTTTGTGACTCAGTAAAACAGTTGAAAGCGCTTCAACTGATCTACGAAAACAATATCAATATATACCAGGTATATCAGCTAAATTTCATACTCACAGTAGTTTCGGACATTGAATTTGTCGAAGATGGAAAATTCCAGATTCCATCTCTTTTTTCTACCCTTTTCAGACAGTGAAAGCCGCGAAAGTCGTGCCACTTCGCCCAGAAGGCGAGTTCTTCGCCCACCGGCGGGTGACTACATCAAACCGGACTTGTTCCAGAAGAACTTCCAGAAAATATCTGATTTGGTCCGCCCTGGAGACATCGAAACCACATCTCTCAATCTTGAGGAACCGTCTGTAGAGAAAGAAGCGAGGCCTAGGTAAGGAAAAAACCATTTTAGTGTACATTTTAATTAATTTAATTATTTAGATTAACTCTTTGCGTAAAGGTCAATTGCATAAAGTTTAAAGTATGGTGGGAATTTTTCAACCTTTGCCCGCTAAAGGTTTAAGTTTTGTTCAACCAATGCTGAGGATCAAGGACTGTAGAGCTTTGTAATTTTTAATGAATTTGAAAAAACGTAAAATAGACAAGTCTTGTTTAAATGAATTAAACCTCTATTCAACTTTTTCAAGCATTACATATTAATTAGGATTATGAGACTGACAACAACCTAACAGTCTCATCTTTTTCAGATCACCAATGATACCTCAAAAGAGTAAAATATCCATAAACTTAATGGAGAGTATTGAATCTGAAACATCAATCGATTCACCGGACCGAGAGTTCGCTAATTTCGATCTAAACGACCTAGACGATTCCAATGACATACAGAAAGACGACCCGAACGAGAAAATTCCAGAAAAAGATTCAGATAAAACTCCTAAGGACGTTGAATTAACAGAATGTTCAGAAAAAACTTCAACACATTCCAAAGCGTCATCCCAAAACAAATCGCGTTTAGCTGACAGCGTACCGATACCTCAAATAAAAGTTCCTAACTTAGATTTTATTTCGAAACAAAACAAACTAATGCACTCTGATTCAGATGATTCAAAGAAATCTCATAACGATGACTCTAAAACTAGATCTGTTAGTGTAGAAATACACAAAACCCCTCTATTAAAAGTGTCTCCAACACCTAGTTTTGGTTCCGAAATGAGATCTCCAAGAGAGTTCAGTAAGCCATGGAGTCCTCTGTCTGCTTTTAAGCCTCCTCTTAACAAAGCTGTTATAGCGCCCCAAATTAAAACATCAGACTCTGCTTCGAGTCTGGGTAAAGGTCTGGCTAGTCCTAGATTAGATGGGGTAATATTATCCCAAGGGAAGTCCACGGATAATGTTGTAGTAGTCTATCAGTTTGAGACACAAGAGGATCCTGTTACTAAGATGATCAAATCGCCAATGATGCCCGATATGGGTACGCGAGATATGTTTGAGAGAACGAAGGGAGATGAAAGGAGAAGATTAGAGCTGTCTCTGCAGAAGGAGTTGGAGAATATGAGGTTGGAGTGGACGTCGAGGGAAAGGAGAATGAGGGCGGAGTTACAAGAAGAACTGAGGGAGGCAGAAGAAAGGTTTTTGACGGAGAAAAGAGTTAGGTTGGCGGAGCAGATTGAAAGACATAAACGGGAAATGGAAGAGGTAAGTTTTAACTATAGCTCAATGAATAGGTAATAAGTAAGTTAATTTTGGCTAACAGTGTACTGTTAACTTCCCATTGATGCCACCAGCATCCGTTGGTCCACCTGATGGGGGGCATACCTAGAGATCGTCTTCGGTCGCTATTCCAGAACCTTTCCACCTCAACGGACATTGGTTCTTCTTACTATGAGTCCCGCCTACTGCAACTTTGGCGATGTCGGCTAGCTTAGCACTCTACGGATTTTCTCATTTCAAGCAAGCAAGAAAAATCCCCAGTGACCTTGGACCTTCTTATGAGACCCATATTAAGCGACCACGTTTCAGTTCCATAAGGCATCCCTGGATCACACACAGGTTAAAGACTTTAGTCTTAAGACACTGCGGACTGGATCTCATTAGTTGAGTTAGACGAACAGTCCCCCTGAAAGCCGACCTGACAAAATCTTTATATCATAATGTCTTAGAAATCTCAAAATTAAGCAACTTCATGTGTTCTCGCTTCCTTTAGGAATTACAGACAGCTGAACGAAACCACAAACAGGCATTACAAAGCTCTCTCAAAGAACTTAAGGATCAGTTTCACAGCAATACAGCTATGGCAGCACGCCAGTATGAAGAGAGGATGACGAAACTCAAAGAGGAGTACAATGCTAAACTTCTGGAGAGGAAAAACCAGCTAGAAATAGGTGAGATTAATTTAAAACCAGTATAATTATGACCCGGTTTTGTGTAGTAGTGCGGTGGTCAGCCTACTTCCAAATCTTTCCAGTCAAGTTAATTTAGCGAACGATTTTTGCTAAATTATCTCGGCTTCACAAGGGCTAGTAGTCTAAAGCCCTGCTTTGTTAAGCCGTTCGTCCTAATGTCTGTTTCAAGATGAAAGTCATGAAATCAAATCACTTCAGTGGCCTGTTTGCAACATACACCTTGGAAAACTCTAACACCAGATTATCCTTGAACGATAAATTTGACGACAAAAAGTATTCATAACCAGTATAATTTTCGGTCTGACTTCTTTCTGACAGGCTTCGGAGTTTTCATTTGTGCTGCGGTCTGGGTCTGCCTTAGGGATTCGCTGCGTTATGTGACATGTATTTATTCCCGTGCTAATTTTTGGTTCGGACAACCCAGCCGGTGATATATTGCGGTTTCGATTTTAAGTCGGGTCAGTGGCCTTACTCCGCAACACAATGTCCGTATATTCGAATCCATCTGTCCCTGTCACTCATACCGATGTCTTAAAGTGTCTGAAAGAGACAGATATATCCGTAAATACGAGCTTCGTGTTGCAGAGTAAGGCATAAATATAGGAAACGAACTTATCTAAATTGGGTTGGGTCTGGAAGAGGCTCTCCAAAGCACTATTATAGTGCTTTAGAGACACGTTAAGCCATTGGTGTAGTAGGCAAGTTAATAAAAGCCTTTTTTGTTTTCAGAAAACGAACGCGCTATCTCGGATGTGTGTGAACAATTACAAACGAATCTGCATAGGGAAAGGGCTCGGATGGTAGAAGAAAATAGAGCTACCATAGACGCCTTAAGGGAAGAACACACCGCCAGAGTGACGGAATTGAGACACGATTATAGAGCAGAGGTAAGTTTAGAAATTGTGTATTATTTTTGTTGATTTAAGTACCCTGCTATTTTAACAACCGCTGATTCCCATATAGAGATTTGTAGTTGTCGTTTACTACATGCAAAATTCAAACGATTCTCTTCATTTCTACTAATACAAAATAAAGCAAAAATATAATTTTTGATTTTGTTTTGTAAAGCCTTCCGAGGAAGGCTTTATAAAACAAATAAATTGGACTATCCAACACAAAAAGATTTTTTCAATTCGAACCAGGATTTCCTGACAAACAAACAAACTCTTCAGCTTTATAATATTAGTATCGATTTACACTTACGTCTAATAACAGGTAGAACGTCTCAGAACGCAACACGCTTGCCACTTAGAAGAGTTGCGGGCGAAGCTGGCGGGAGAACGAGCGGCCTCCGGTCGCCATCAGGAAGAACGTGCCACGGCCGAAAAGTATAAATGCTTGAAGGAGAAGTACGCAAGGCTCAAGCACGATGTCAAGGTGAGGATTACATTATACGTTAACAGTTTTTTTATATGATACTAGCACGTGAATAAATATTCCCACCAGAATACAAGCTACCTATATGCGGCCCGCTGTTGATCCACTCACACATAGCGCGGCGATGTACGCGTGACATCTCACCGACGCGTTCACCGACGCGTCGCCGGGGTAAGAACTGGTTTTCGCCGATTCAGTTGCGGTATAAATGACAGGGCTGCCGCCTGCACGTCGCGCGCATTAGTCGACATTTATTTAAGTGATTTGGCTGACGAATTGTGATTTTACAATTTCTACGATTCAATTATTTATATAATATTGATTAAGGAAAATTGGTGTTAAATAAACAAAGGGTCAGTTACGCACTGCTATGGTTTGTGCATGATAATTGTATAGGAAATGTCTGGATCGACACAAGTGCAAGAAATCGGAATCCTATCGGAAAACGCCTTAAATATAAGCAATGATTCCTTATTTATTCATAGTAAAGGCTTTAATGCAGGTAACAAATCTACAGGCCGGGTTCCTTTAAATACTGCCAGGTCCAGATAATTATTGTCGCGGACATGCTAGATGCTTCGAGATATCGCTAGAGGAATGTACATAACTACCTAAGTTGAACCACAAAGTAATAACAAGATGTTAGTGCAAGCGACATTGGATTTTAAGTTTACAGATTAAGGCGCAAAATGGTATAACTCACTAGAGTTGTTTACGTTTAAACGTCCTTGTGATTTTTCTGGAAAATGAACATTCTAGTATGTACGACCGGCATCGATGTTGAGATATATAAATAACAGGACTTAAGACGCCGTAGTCAGTTCATTCTGAGCTTTCGGTGCGATACCTGCGAAAAGTGATCTAGTGCGAAGTAACGACGACTTTAGCGATACCAACGGATATAAGGACTACTCTACGGATTGGCTAATAGTGATTTGGAACCAACGACCTCAGCGACCCACCGGACTACGATTCTTGTGATTTGGCTTTCGTGTTAGTGTTTGCGACCTCTTTATCGCCTATTAAATTCTTCTAATAAGTCAACGGTGTTTTATCCAAATCCCGAACTCCACGTTCGTAACATTATGTTAATTTTATTGTTGAAATGAAAAAAAAAACATACCAAGATTATTTTAATAATGTGATAAGTATAAAAATAAAATTATAAATTAATTATCTTTTGACATGCCATGCGAATATTTTCCGATCACTTATTTAAGGAAACTGTAGGTATTAGATTCAGACTGTAACACACGTTATAAAGAAATAAGAAATATTTGAAGAAAAATAAATTATTTAGGGTTAGCCATTTATAAACTAATTTAACTTTAGTATTGTCAAATTACACTAAACCTTATATTATATACCTTTTGAAATAGACTTTTTAGTATGTAGGTAGGTACTTACCGTATTTAATTTTTACTTTTTTTTGACTTGCAACAGGTGTCAGCCCTATCAGAATAGTTTAAAAGTCAAGAAGCTTGTACTTGTCATGTTTGCAATCTCATTGTATGTAATAAAAGGTAGGATGTTTTGGTTAGCGAGCCAGTCGCAATAAACTACACTCCGAATAAGACGTGTTTCATTTCTTAGCAGTGGCGAACGCGGTAAATAATAAAAGTCTCGGATTTGGACGGATTGTGGATTGTTTAGAATGTCGGTCGGACAAATGCGTGAGTTTGATGTGAGATCGGGTAACTGGTCAAGTTACGTAGAGAGAATAGAAATGTATTTTATAGTGAATAAAGTGGTGAATGAGTTTAAACTACCGACGTTAATTTCGGTAATGGGTGAAGAGGCGTACGACTTGTTATCTACATTAGCCAGTCCTCAGAAACCATCGGAGTTGTCGTTTAACCGAGCAGTGGAATTATTATCTGCTCATCTGCAGCCAAAACCGTCAATACTGGCCGAAAGGTACAAGTTTCGACAACGGCGACAACTCAATGATGAATCCATAGCCGACTACGTCACAGAGTTGAAAAAATTATCAAAAAATTGCGATTTCAACACAGCATTAGACGAAAATCTCCGTGATCAATTTGTGTGTGGGCTTAAAAGTGAAGCTATAAGGCAACGATTATTTTCAGAAGAGAAAATTCAATATAATCGAGCGATAACATTGGCCTTATCGTTGGAAGCCGCCGAGCGCGATGCGAGTGCCGTAGAACGCACAGATTTGTCGGAGGGACTTCATAAATTATCCTTGATAACGGAATGTCCAAAGTGTGGAGACTGTAAACATAATGCGAAAGATTGCGTATACCAAAATTATCAATGCAGCTGGTGTCGTGAGATCGGCCACCTAAGGAGGATGTGTCCTAAGAAACATTCCGGCAATCATCAACAAGGGCTGGAGTCGGCGGAATCAGCCGGCGGTTATTACTATAATACGAGGTCACGCGGCGGGCGCATGAGCAGCGCGGGACGCTTTAGGGGATGGCGAACAGCGCGCGGACAGCGCGTTGGCGCGGGCGGTGCGGTCCGAGGGAAACAACAACGCATCCCTGTTTACCGGTTGAGTGAGCGAGATGGCGATAATGATATATCGGATAAGGAGGACTCTAGTGAACAGAACATGTATCAAATGTCACTAAGTAACTATAAGCCGGTGCGTATTACTCTTAACGTTCAAAATTGTTTACTTGAAATGGAAGTTGACACTGGATCTGCCTTGTCTTGCATAAGCAAAAAACTGTACAACGAAATGTTTAGTAACGTAGAGTTGATCCCTTGTTCGCTAAATATTAAATTGTATGATGGTTCTATTATTCAACCAATCGGGTTTATAGAAACAGTAGTTGGGTATAAGGGGATCACAAAAAAATTAGATCTGTATATTTTAGATAAAGGAACCACAAATCTGTTAGGGCGGCAGTGGCTAGCGGAGTTAGAAATACCTATTAGTGTAACTAAAGATCCATGTCACAATTATTATATGGCAGATGGCAAACTCAATGGCAGTGATGTATTGAAAGAAATTGTTTTTAGGCATAAATCTCTGTTCGACGGCACATTGGGCAAGTATACGGGAGGCTCAGCCCAGCTGTGTGTGCGCGCCGGGGCTCAAGCTATTTTTTGCCGCGCACGGCCTCTTCCGTATGCGCTACGCGAACGCGTGGACGCGGAACTTGACTTGATGCTGAGCGCCGGTGTCATCGAGCCGGTGGAGCACTCGGACTGGGCTACGCCACTGGTCGTAGTACGCAAGCCAGACGGAGGTTTGAGACTTTGTGCAGATTTTAAGGTAACCCTTAATAAAGTTTTAGAAGTTGAGCGATTTCCGGTTCCGAAAATGGAGGATCTATTCAGTAACCTCAGTGGTAACAAATTTTTTAGTAAGCTTGATTTATCACAAGCGTATAATCAAATTTTACTATCAGAAAGCTCGAAGAAGTACACTGTAATCAATACACATAGGGGTTTGTATAAGTATAATCGCCTAGTATATGGCCTCTCTTCTAGTCCGGGTATTTTCCAAAAAATCATGGTAAATATGTTTAAAAATGTTAAGAATGTTGTTATTTTTTATGATGACATATTAATAAAAAATTCGGATTTGGATAGTCATTTAAAAACAATTAAACAGGTACTCGACATCTTAGAAAGAAATGGCTTAAAAATTAAAGAAAACAAATGCAGTTTTTTAGTAAAAGAAGTCAAGTATTTAGGTTTTATTATTGATAGAAACGGAGTCCGAGTAGATCCTGATAAAGTAGATGCAATAACATCTATGCCTCATCCTAGTAATGTCAGTGAATTGAAGTCATTCATTGGAATGGTAAATTTTTATGGCAAATTTATTGAGAATCTAAGCACGCATTTATCACCTTTATATAATCTATTAAAAAAGGGTAAACATTGGAAATGGGAATCGGTACAAAACACCGCTTTTATAAAGGTAAAAAAGTTATTGTGTAGTACGAAAACTTTAGCACATTTTAATATGCAATGTGAAACGGTATTGACGGTGGACGCTAGCGCGAAGGGCCTCGGCGCGGTGCTGTCGCAGCGCGCGGCCGGCGGCGGCGACGTCGAGGGCGAAGCGCCCGAGCGGGTGGTGGCTTATGCGTCGCGTGCGCTCACGGCTCATGAATTCAACTATAGCCAAATACACAAGGAAGCATTAGCAATCGTATTTGCAGTCGAAAAGTTTCATAATTATTTATATGGGAGAAAATTTGTACTTCGAACTGACCATAAGCCTCTTGTCAGTATTTTTGGTCCTAACATAGGTATACCAAACGCGGCGGCTAGCAGGTTGCAACGCTGGGCGGTAAAATTGTCAGCTTATGATTTTACGATCGAATATATTAAAACTGATAGAAATACAGCAGATATTCTGTCGCGTTTGATAAAATCTCAGAAAGATGAGACAACATCATTAGAAGTAGACTTGCCAGAGCAGACATATTTACATTTTTCGTCAGAAGCCTTGCTGCTAGACTATAATATTTTAAAAAAGGAGACTAGCAAAGATCCTATTCTATCTCGTGTTTTAAGTTTCATAGTAGACGGTTGGCCAGATGATGTCGAAATTAGAGAGTTAAAGCCATATTTAAATAGAAAAAAAGAGTTATATTCAGAACTAGGCTGTATCATGTGGGGCCATCGGGTGGTTGTACCGTCTGCCTGTAGAGATCGAGTGCTTGCTGAGCTTCACGATCCACACATGGGTATCGTTAAGACGAAATCACTAGCCCGGAGCTACGTTTGGTGGCCGGGGATCGACGAAGCTGTGGAGGCGGAGTGCCGCGCGTGCAGCGTGTGTGCGGCCGCGGCCGACGCGCCGTCGGGGCAGGCACCGCGCTCGTGGCCTTGGCCTTCACGCCCTTGGTCGAGACTCCATCTAGATTTCCTAGGCCCTATAGGGGGGTTAACGTATTTAGTGGTAGTGGATTCATGTTCGAAATGGATAGAGGCAATAAAAATGAAAAAAACAACAGCGGCGGAGGTGATAATTGTACTTAGAGATCTTTGTTCAAAGTTTGGTCTTCCTAGACAAACTGTTAGCGACAATGGGCCACCGTTTATGAGTTCCGAATTTCAAAATTTCTTAAGTCATAATGGTATCGAACACATCTTCTCTGCTCCTTACCACCCAGCTTCAAACGGGGCTGCAGAGAACGCGGTCAAAATTTGCAAAAGAGTTATTAAAAAGGCATTCAAACAAAACTTAGATGTAACTACGGCACTGAGTAGATTCTTACTAGCATATAGAAATACGGAACATAGTACTACTGGGGAGAGTCCAGCAAAAATCTTACAGGGGCGTAATCTACGTATGAGATTAGATAATCTGAAACCTGAGCGTGCATCTCGAGTCGAGGCTGCGCAGGCGCGCAGCGATCGTGCCGCGGGCGGGGCACACCGCCGGTTCGAGCCCGGTGCGCTAGTGTGGTACCGGGACTATAGGGGCCCAGATAAATGGATAGCCGGTACAGTCGTTAAATTAATAGGAGACAGTGATTACTATATAAGATCCACCTCTGGACCGGAAATCCACCGGCATATCGATCAAATCAAATTAAGGGTTACGAGAAATCAATCTAAGGATAGTCAAAACCAAGCTAGTTTAGATGTTATCAAACAAAAATTAGAACTTAATACACAGTCTCGTAAGTCTCTGGCAGCGTCTTCGATCAGTGGTGAGGAGTTGGATCGAAGTGCGAGTGTATCTGAAACAGAGGCACCAGAAACAAGTTGTTCTAGAGCCATTGCACCCGTGTGTGAGTCTAATGTGTCGGGGGAAAGAGAGTCAACCGAACAAGAGAATAGTAATACACCAGATAGACATCCAGTTCGGATACGTAAACCACCGGTTCGATATGGGTTTGAGATAAATAATTAATATAGGTCGGCAGGTATTTAAGTTACTTAAGTAAAAGTGTCAGGTAAAATAAGGACACTTCTTGTTATTAAAAATAGGATAAGCAGCATTAATTTGTCATATTGTTTATAATAATACATTAACCTAATGAAACTTGTATGTTATCGATTAAGGGTGGAGGTGTCATGTTTGCAATCTCATTGTATGTAATAAAAGGTAGGATGTTTTGGTTAGCGAGCCAGTCGCAATAAACTACACTCCGAATAAGACGTGTTTCATTTCTTAGCAGTACTCTGTAGGGATTTTTACTCATGTGCTTGTACTCTGTAGGAATATTTATTCATGTGATACTAGCAGATCCCGCGTACTTCGTATTGCCTCAGAATAATGTAATTTGATTTTGACGTCTTAAATGTCATTGTCATCAAACATAGCGTTTTTCTTTACCAAATTACCTTGCTATAAACAAATATTGTGCAATAAAAAAAATAATGCGACAATAAATTGAGATATAAACTATCCTATCTTTCGAGTTGGATCAAACTGCACACATTGTGCAAAATTTAATTAAAATCAGTTGAGTAGTTTAGGATTCCATCGCGGACAATATTTTTATATATTAAGATTTAAGCAATTTAATTCCATTTTTGCGAGGAGATGCGGGTTCGAGTCCCGCCTGAGACGTAATTTTTCAAGTTTACTAAGTTTTTTCCTAAATACGAATAATTAAAAGTAACGCTCCTACAATTACAGTTTCAAATTTTGTTACATTTACCCAAAACAAACTAAATGCAATTAATTACATCAAAATATTGACGAATCTTGTAAGCGAGTTTGTAACAGAGGTTATCACTGATTTGATTTACGAGTTTGGTATCCTGACGGTTTTCGGAAATATTTAGTTACAATAAATAAATAAATAATAATACCTATATTTATTTTATAAAATTGGTTTTAGATGTCGATAGAGCGGCGTAACAAGAGAAGAGAGATGAGCATGACTACTGGATCGGAGACTGAGAAATCCAATTCTCACAAAGCGACTCAAGAAAGGTCTGTATTATTTTTATAATATTAGGGGTTAAAGTATGAAATTGCCGTTTTGTATGGACGAAATCGAGAAAAGTCATTTTTCCATACTAACAATTTTTTAGTTTTTTTAAAAACGCCTGAACCGTTTTCGATGCAATTAATACAAATATACTTAATTGAAGCAAGAAGGTCAGCTGACACATTGTAAGGGGTCTTTTCAACGACTTCCTTTGAAGTAATAGGCACTAGTATTGCATTTTTTTTTAGTCAAAAGTTACTTTATTTAGTTTTTGATACAATACAAAAAGAATTCCGCAATAATATGACTATACTTAAGAGCTATAAACAAAATAAAAAGTGGGAAAATAATCGGCAATTTCATACTTTAACCCTTATTATTAATGCTATTTAAGTCATGTTAGGGGCCGTCCACAAATTACGGAGGAGGGGGGGGCTTACTTTTGGTGGCATTGGGCAAAATATAGGAATTTTCGTAAAAATGCGTGTCAAGCAGGAGGGGGGGGGGGGGGGAGGCGTGTCTAAAGAATTTAAAAATCGTGTGACGTAATTTATGGATGACCCATTAGTAATATAGGTCAAACATGGCGCCCAAACCTATCGGTTATGGCCCAGTATCCTGTGTTGTGTATCCACTTCATCATTTAGGTAATATGGTTTAATGAGAAATTCCCATCCTTTCTTTTTTGTTTACGCAGGAAAAAATGCATTACGCATACTTACTGCTTCAGGAGCATCAGTAGGTTATGTGGGACTCTCTTGTCGGTGCTCGACAAGCATACCCACAAAAAGACCTGCGGCATACCTTGCAACATATGTTGACAGTGTATGGGTTTCCCTTAGGATGCCCTCCATGCACCGCCTACGTACGGCCTATGCCGGGCCTCAGGCATAAAGTATGGGTGATCCTGTACACCAGGAATCACCCCCAGGCTGGCGAGCTGTGCAATGCGAGCGTTGAGCCCCGCGGCCCAACGCCCACTAGCCTGCTAGAGGGGGAAGTTGAGTTCGGCGTATGTATGCGAAAAGGTAAAGAAAAAGGTCGAGTATGTAATAGCCTACATCCCGAACGCTATACGTCCCTGCAATACGCCACTTTTTGAGCAGCTTTATTAAAAAAGTAATAAATACTCGCTCACCTTCGGCTGCGCCTCGGCTCGGGTAGACATTTGTCGGAACTCTTTGCAATGACAGGCTTTCCGCACTCGTAATGAAATATACTTAATTTCTACATTGACCCGTCCTGTACAGGGAGTCGGATCAAGCGACACTTGGAAAACCGATTCTTACGCCACTCCGCCACGGAAGTCGACAAATTATATGTGTGCTGTGACATTTATAGTCATTATTTTTTCTCAGATGTAAAGAACTTAATGAAAAATCGTCCAGCATCGCAGCGGAGACGGAGGGTAGCGGCCGAGCGAACAACAATCCCACGGTCAGATACAACGACAACGAAACGTCACAGTCGGAGACGCACAAGTCGTGCACAAACAACAACCATAACTGGAGCGGTGCTAGGGAGAACGTGAGTAGCTAAAGCAACCGCATCTACTCGCATACCGGGCGCTGTACGATAAAGCGCCGCACCCGGTATGCGAGGAGATTCGGGTTCAATTCCCGCCCGAGACATAATTTTTCAAGTTTATGACAGTATATATAATTGCAATTTAATTGCTAAAATATCATATAATAAAGTAAATTAACAGTTATATGGAAAACCTTCATTCTTCTATTTCATAATAGGCTAAGACGTGCCCGTTTATTTGGTTAGTCAAACTTTCTTCAACTCTACTGCTTAATTACAATAAATATAGAAAAAAATATATCTTAGTACATAGAGGGAAGGGAACCTGCAAAACTGACTATCACAGTTGGGTTTTTTACAATTCAATCAATTGACATACTGTTATGAACTGTCAAAGCTCAATTTTGCCATAGATTTTGTAAAACCATAGTGAACTATGACGTCACTATGTATCATACTCAAACTGACTGACTGTTTACCGATGCAAAAAAAAGCCTTATTTTATAAGTAGGTACATGCAATTCTTCCTAATCCAGGCCTTGCTTATGGTCTATTTAAAAATATACAGGATGAAATTTCAATCACCTTCCAAATTTTAATATAGGAATCTACGAGACTAAAACAAATAAGGTATTTTTTTTTTGTATAGCCCAGTACAAAAATGAGATAAAGCGCTTAGAAAATGTCCGCCAAAAATCTAAAATTTATGACACGGCCTCCTAGTAACACTTTTTTATGCGATGCGCATCTCATTCATTCATTACGATACTATTCATTAGTTTTTTATTTTCCGTTCATACCTTAACAGGCTCAGGACCGTAAAAACTGTAAATATGTTTCGAAAAATATTTTTGAGTGAAAACTTGATTAACTTCATTAATGGGCTCTAAATACGATACTGAACGGCTATGAAAAATTTTGAAGATGATGAAAAAGTTATTTTAAATTTTTTTCATGTATGTAGGTATCTCCTATTTCCGAATGTATCCATTGTCAACTACTCATTCCACAGATCATAGTCAGTAGAATAATATCGCATTGTCTGGTTCGCAGACAATACCTTCGGCAGATACGTCGCAAATATCCGCCGTAAAACATCAAAGACCTCACCGCCGCACCGCTGTCGCCTTTAGGGAACCGCCCCGTCGGAGGAGGGAGAGAGATAGAGATGCGGGTAAAAAAGATAGATATATCTCTTATGCATGTTTCTTTGGCGACCTACGTGGCGGAGTGGCGTACATACCGGTTTTAATGGTGTAGCTCAGCGATCCCGGATTCGATTACCGGACGGGTCAATGGAGGGAAAAAGTGTTTTTTCTACATTTCCTAGGGTCGTGTTTGTGGTACCTTCGTTGTTTCTGATTCTAACGAAACAATTAGCTTTTGGGGTCAGAACAATGTATGTGATGTTGTTCACATTTATTTATTTATTTATTCTTTACTTTGACAATTGAAGAACCGGTTGGTATAGTAGTGCTAAGTTTGATTCGAACGCAAAGGTTTCTAGTTTCCAGTTGTGGTCAATTTAGATATCCTTAACACAATCACATAATGTATAAAATGTTTGTTTTTTTTTTGGGTCTAGATTTTGATAAAAAACACCACAAATCAAGATTAATTATTAATACCTCTTACCGTAATCCGCCTATCTTGCATATTTTTTTAGTAGCGTATCTTCATGTGTATTATATGAGAATTTATTTTATAGGTGCAACCACAGATTGTCAAGACTCGTCCGATGCCACTACAACGGCTGATGAAAAACCTAAAGAAGCTGTAAATGGTAAGAAAATCATATATGGTAAACAAACAGATTTTTCGAATTGTCGTTCCTGCCTTTATATCAGTTTCAAAATAACAGTAATGTTCGAGCATACTATTTAATTAACAAGAATCGTATTATTTGTCTGATATGTCAGACTTAAATACTTACCAAATACATTTTACATCTGTTAAGAATAAAATCCTATAGAAAAGTATAACTCTAACAATGAAACCTTCCATTTTGGTTACAGTTTGGCTATATTTCGCAACATAATGTTCTAAAATAAGCAATACGACATACTAATACTAGCTTATAGACATAGCTTGCGTGCGATTGGCTACGTCAAGATCACGTGACTTGCGCGCCTCGCTGTCCTTATTTTACGCCCCGCCTGTTACAGGTTCTATTTCGTGGAACCGGTTTTTTGTCATAAATCTAAAAAAAATATAAATTTTAGTAGTAGGTATTTACACTAAAACTTCTTCTAGGAAAAAAAACATTCGTTTTGTATGACTTACATGACTTTCCTTCAAGGATTGTCTAGTGCCAGAGTTCTGTAAATCCCCTATTACAGCCCTTTTACAAGACATGTTCTTTCAACTTCCAATTTGCGACAAAAACCTGGACTAAAGGCATAGCTTGACATCCGAAGCCCGACGATAACTTCCAACCTTTTAAAACAGAACCCAATCTCGAAAATATCTTTTCTTAAATTGGCCCGAGTCCTTTGTGAAGTAAGCGGTGCACCGCTCCACTACAATTCAAATTCAATTTATTTCAGGCTCTGTGCCCATATAACCGTTAAAAAATAATAGTTTAAAAAATGTTTTCCCTTACAAATGATCAGAGTACAGACCAGAGTAAATTGTTGTAGTTTTGCACTATGGGATAGAATTTTTTTTTTATTTCAATGTATTTTTTTGTTCTAGGACATGGACGTCGTCGGTGCTTTACAAGATTAAAATCGGCGTCCACATCACGACTTAACTATTCACCCAAGTAAGAATATTCTTATTATTTTATACGCAAAGACTGATCAATTATATTAATACCTAATGACCCCGTGAATGAACCTGAAGATTATAGACATAGAAAATTCTTAACGAGACATTCACTTAGTTCTCGCAAACTACACTTCAAACGCTTGCGTGATTAAGTGGCGCCAGTGCCATCTATAGGCCAGCAGCAAAATCACGCCAACATATAGAAGGTTTTTTACTCAGCGAAAAAAGCGTTAAAATAAAGTATTTGCGGTTTTTTAGGTACTGAAAAGTAGGGTTTTTTTTGTCTAAAATTTTCAAACATTGCTCAGAATATTTTGTGATCACTAACCCGCATTTGGCAAGCATGATATGCCTACAACCACAGAACATGACAAAAGGTTAGAAAGGCGATGTAGGCGGGGCAAGCGCGCCACAGAGGTTATAAGCAAATGCTTGTAAGTGAGCGATGTGATTAGTTTCTTTAGACGTCGCGCAACCCTGATGGACGCGTGACGTCAAAAGAATTCGCTTGATTGGCGTTCTTTGAACTCGTTTATGTGAAGTGGGGCGCAAGTGGTGACATCGGTTCTTATACAAATGGCGCATGACAGCCTTTCTAACCTTTTTCCATGTTCTATGCCTACAAACGACCATTTGGATCAGCGGTAGTAAACGCTGCTTCCGAGCCATGGGTCGCGGGTTCGATCCCTTCACAGTACAAATATTTGTGAATTCAAATTCTTTATTTGCTATAAACAGGGTTGGAATGTTCTTACAATGTTGTAATGGAGCTTGCAGACCTATTTAGCCATAAAATATAGCATGCAAATCATAAATTATTAATAAAATATTGGATGGATCATTACAGGTCAAAATTCATTACAATTTATTACAACTTATCTATACACAATGTCAATTCAAATAATAGTCAATAAATAATAAGATTTCAGTCTGTTCATAAATTACACATCAAATCAAAAAAAAAAAATATATATATAATGTATAGTGTGCATGAACATGTCTGTTTGTACTGGTCTGGGTGTTTTCTATGTATTATAAGTATGTATTTACAAAAAAAAGTAAAAAAGTAAAAGTAAAAAAAGTTTATCGGTTGTCTAGTACCCCATACGACAGGGTATTTAATAGTAGCTTAATTTGGGACTAGATGGCTCTGTGTGGCCCAGTGTGGAATGTTTTAAAATATTTATTTATAAACCATCATTGTTGTGGTAACTTGATTTCAATGATGGAGACCTTTGCCCTGCAGTGGGCTGATATAGGCCATTACATTAAGTAACATTTTTATAATCGAATGTTTTAGACGGGGAGAAGGCTGGTCGAGTCCGCTAGAATGCCTTCGGCAGCAGCTGCGCAAACTGGACGATTTAGAAGATCAGTTCCCAGACCTGGCGTGCCAACCGGCTTATAGTTTAAGATACCCTTTCGCGGAGATAGGTAAGTTATAATACTCAACAGTCTTAGGACCGTAAAAATTTAAAACTATGTTGTGAAAAATATTTTCGGGTGAAAACTTGACCAACATTTTTTACTTCATAAATGGGCTCTAAATACGATACTGAACGTCTATAAGGTGATGAAAAAGTCACCTGTGTAAATAACTAGCTGACAGTAGATAAGTTATAATATAAAGAGACTTCAAAAGTTGTTTTGTCATACTACCATCTTAGTGTACGTGTGGGAGTGTTTTTTTTATTCATGATTGTCATATTTTTACTACCTTTTATTCTATTCCGAATGTAGATAAATCCAAAAACAATAATATCATAAAACTTGGTCTAGGCGCTTTTGAGTTATAAATGGTGCACTTAACGTGATTTTACTTTAATATACACCGTGCATTTTTAACTGTCTAACGAACGAAAACCACGACATGTAAACGTATAACATCTTGGTAGTGTTATTTTTATTTTATTATCAACTAGCTGTTCCCCGCGACTTCGTACGTGTCAATTTTTATATTTGCAATATTTTCACTGATTCTTCGCTCCTATTGGTCGCAGCGTGATGTTATATAGCCTAAAGCCTTCCTTGATACATGGACTATTACAACACAAAAAAAAATCAATTCGAACCAGTACTTTCAGAGATTAGCGATTAACAAACAAACAAATTCTTTAGCTTCATAATATTAGTATAGATAAAAATATAATTTAGAGAAATATAAAATATTGATTCCTATTCATTTTGTGACGCGTACGGACGTATTATTTTGCTGCGGCCACGTCCTTGGTGAATGAACCTTACACAGTCGTTTTTAGGGTTCCGTACCCAAAGGGTAAAAACGGGTCCCTATTACTAAGACTTCGCTGTCTGTCCGTCGCTCTGTCACCAGGCTGTATCTCAAGAGCCGCAATAGCTAGACAGTTGAAATTTTCACAAATTGTGTTGTTCTGTTGCCGCAATAACAACAAATACTAAAAACAAAATAAAATAAATAATTAAAATAAATATTCCCATACAAAAAACCGGTTTTTTTTGACTCGCATTTGTCCGGTTATTAAGCTTGCAGTGACCAGTCAATAGTCTAGGTATTCGAGCAGAAAGTATATATTATTGTTTGGTACAGGGTCGGTAGCAACGGCTGACCCTCCAGAGCTAGAATTCGTTCGTCATCGCGCTTTAGTGGAAAGAGAAGGGATGCGAAGAGCCCGCGCTGTGTTGAAGAGACGACGGGCGGCGCTAAGGGAAACTAGAGCTTCGTTGTCGCCTCACAGGGCTCCATCGGTGAGTAATCAAACTTTTTATATGATATCTTTTTTTCGTGTTTTGATCATTATTCAAGTTTTAAGTATGACTTTTATAGGTTTGATTTTGAAGTTCTTTGGCATAGAGTGGTAATCTTTAACTCTTGTCCGGACAGAAGTTTTTTATTTCAAGATACTTACTGTTTTTATTTCATTGTGATTTGTGACATTCAGAAGAGTTTGTCGTTGATTCAGATTCGATTTGTGTTGAAAATCTATATTTTGTATCCTGTAAGTATCCCTAAAAGAAGTAGTCGTCATAAGATTCCCAAAATCGAAAAAAACGAAACAGGCGAGAGTAACCTTTAACTATACAAGTTGTAATTTTTCAATTATACGCAATTATCTCAAGGGCCGATTCTAGTGCTTAAATATAAACCCATTTGTAACAAAGGGTAACAAATTGTTTTTTTTTTTCAATACACGATAATAGATAATGTTTGCTACATTTGATGTGTTCTAGTATCAGAAACTCTGCTCTGTATTGCGTTATTTAGAATGAACGAATGAATAAAATATCTTGATTAGATACAAGCTAAAGAGATACTGGCAGTTATGGGTCTTACGTTTACTGCGATAGATATGTCGTTTATATCTTATATATTGCGATACTAGGAGGAACGTGAAGCGACAGAACTCGAAGTGGCATTACACAGAGCTCGAGCGTTACTAGGAGAGAAAGAAATAAGGCTGAGACACATCGAGCGTGCGCTTCGGAAGCTAGCCGATGCTCATCCACCTCCGTTGATACAGGTTTTAGTCAATTTTGAGCTTTGTGACGTAGGTGTTATGTTTGCATTCTCTTTGCAACTTCATTATTGTTTGGTTTTTCTTGTTCTATAGAGGCCATGCTACGCAACGCTGTATAGACTGATATCCGTCTCTTTCACACGCTTTAAAACAGTGGCATGTGTAAGAGAGACTGATGCGGAGTAAGGCATCTGTTTTGATTTCGGTATACATTCAGTTGGTTTTGTCATCATCATTCGTTTGGTTTACATTACGAAACGCTATCATAACTTTTCCGTTTGTTGTTCTTTTATGGTTGATTTGTCGCCATTTCGCCATTATTTCAGTTCCTTCTTACATCAAATTATCGCTTACTTGGCTTTTAGTGTCTCATTTGCTAATTTTCATGTCAACATCAATTTATAGCTTTTCTTCGAACGTATCTTTTCGGCTATTCAACACTGCTTTCTGTTTCTCATTCGTCTTGTTTGTACTTCCTTTAGTTTTCGATGTATCATGCACTACTTTTTTTGAAAATTTTACTAGAATAGTCTTAGATCTAAAATGTTTTCTTTCCAGTTGATATGTTTAAGAGAACTAATAGCATTAGAAGTGCAAAGAAAATTCGTTAAGTTTCGGTTTTGTTGCATTCCCTGTTATTTTAAATAATACATCATGAAACTATCGTTGCTCTCTTTATAATAACTGCGTTCGTCACGTTCCTTCTTTTGTAATTTTCTCTCTCAATCGAACGAGTGTGAAGACATTTCTTAATTGCTGTACATTAATTTGACAAGGCAATGTAATTTGGATAACCGCTCTACAAAACCGAAGCCAGGCGACCATTTGTAGATTTCCTAGTTTATGGATGCCATCATCATTAGTAAGAAAACCAAAGATGCCGTTGCCCAGGGTGGACCACTAGGAGGTAGATCCCACCACCCCAAATTTATTATTATTAGATAAAAGCTAGAAAATTTCTACCTCTATTATTGTCAACCGGTGACTTCGAGGACAGTCGTGCGCGATATACAATAAAATACATACAATCTTTCATAGACAAATTAAAATAATAGGTCTTCTAGAAAAGTTGCTAAAGTAAATAACTTTGGATTGAACAATGTTTGCGATGCATGTCCATTGTTCACATGTTATTTTAAATGTGCTTTGAAAATTGAATAACCATTTAACTGTGAAAAAATATATTTGCCTCTTGCCAGTCCTTTTATGCGTGTATCCTGTGGGTCAGCTAGCTATACGCTGAAAACAATCAGCGCGCTGCGCGTACAACAATGCGTTTAGGATGTTGTTGGGGCTGCCGCGTTATTGTAGCGCATCAGGCATGTTCGCGGATGCTCACACCGATGGCTTCCACGCCATCCTTCGTAAAAGAGCCGCCTCGATGCTAAGCCGTGTTCGTAGGAGCTCCAATGATATTCTGCGTGTTGTGGCTGGGCGAGTAGATTGCTCATTTATGAAGCACTGGGTTCACACGTCGTAACCTAAATGCTTTTATTTATTTATTGTTGCATATTCTTTTGTTTTCTGTACTGCTAGCTGACTTGTGTAATTCTTATTTTGCCTAACTATGGACCACTGTTTGTCTGAAATAGACGCATTGATTTTGAAAAAAAAAGCAGCTGGCAACTGTAGAAATAAGTTAAAATTGTTATATTATACATAAGTATCCATAATATTGCATGTCGATATAATTTAACCGGGTGATACTGTCATACAATCAACGTCAATGAATGAATGCATTCAATCGAGAACAGTTTTAGACCCGAGTTCACCAATACTCGTATTTAAACAGCCGGTAAACATAGATTGACGATTAATTTGACACAATTCCCATACAAAATATGTCAAATAATATTTTAAACGCTGTTTAAATTTTAACCGTCCGTTGGTGAACTCTATCCTTAGGTGTCATTTTTTATCAGACAGTGCATCTAGTTCTTATTATACACCGTGCAATTTTAACCACCTGTAAAACGAAGCCCACGTTATTGGACCATTATTTATAACATCATGGCAGTGTTATTTTTTTGATTAAAAATAATTTTTGAAAAATTTAACTTTTTGATTCAGACTTTTAATTTTGTAATACGCTGTGACGATATTAAATATTTTATTAAAATTTTTTTTTGTAATAAATATTAAATAACATTGCCAAGATGTTTTACAGGTGGTTAAAATTGCACGGTGAATATCGATTATTGTACATTACCAAGCAGCACCGTCTCTGGGTGGCGCGAGGAACTACTAGTCATATTATACCGTGTTATAGGAAGCGACAACCAGCGAAGCGTCTTCAGGTAGCGAAGCGGTTGTCGAGAACGAAGCGGGTGGAGCTGTTCTAAGGTCGCTACGGGCCTTGCACGCTGACGTACGAGACATTTGGCGGGCGTTGGACGCTAGGCGGCCTTATACAGGTCAGAATTCATTTCGACGACCTCCGTGGCGGAGTGGCGTACACACCGGTTTTCAAGGTGTCGCGTGCTTATAGGTCCCGGGTTCGATTACTGGACGGGTCAATGTGGAAAAAAAATGTTTTTCCTACATTTTCTCGTGTCTGGGTTTTTGTGGTACCTTCGTTGTATCTGGTTTCCACAATACGAGTGCTTTAAATAGTTATTCAAATTGGGATCAGAACAATGTATGTGATGTTGTCCACATTTATTTATTATTATTTGCATTTGTTCACCAGAACATTCATTTGTACCCATCATTGCTATGGTAACTAGAATTCAGTGATGGAGGCCTTTGCCCTGCAGTGGAATGATGTTAGGCAGTAACTTTTTTTTTCAATTTCCAGGACAGTGAGCACAGTTTGAATGTAGGCCCTCGTATCATTTACATGATAAGAGGGAACAAGTAATTATGCACTACGTCTCGTTGGTCTAGTGTTTTATTTACCTACCGGTCCAAGATCTTGGGGCCATAGGCGATAAATGTTTCGAATTTTCGAACATTGCTCGGGTTTGTGATCACCAACTCACATATTTGCCAAGAGTGGTGATTATGCCTGATGCAAGTACCCAATATTGCTGTGATAACTTGAATTCAATGATGGAGGCCATTGCCTTTGGGATGATTGTAGACCGTTACTCATTCACTTTTTTGTACGTTGCAATACAATGAACTATGCACTACGTCCACAAACAACACAACCTAAAGACTACGATTACTCGAACGTCATTTGCAAACAAACAAAATTAAAAAAGTTTTGGTAACCTATAGTCCGCTCAAAGAATAATCCAAAAGCAGGTGTAGAGTGCGTGAGAGTGCACCTAAGCAATTTCTACAGAAATTGGTTCAGGATGCTTAGAGAGTAAACATACTAAAAATCCCCGCCTCTAGGAAGGGCGCCGGAGTGGGGGGAGGGGGTTAAAGTTCCCTCTTTCGAGTTTTTTGCTAATACCTTTAAAATGGTGCGTCGTAGAGAAAAAGTGTCTTCTACGTAATGAAAGCTAATAAAATTGTCTGCAACTTTTGTCCTACACAATTTTTCGGATCTCTAACTGTTTTGTAACTACACGTGCCGGTAAAGTGAAATTTTTGAAAAAAATAACGACTTATCAAACACTTCCTCTTGTCTGCTACTTCAATCGTGTTATTTCGAGATGAAAAATAGCCTGCATGTTAATCCAGGTCCTAATACATCTACATACCAAATTTCATACAAATCTGTTCAGCCATAGAGCTCTCGAAACATTTTTCCTTTTTTTAACTGTTTTATTATATATGTATTTTTTTATAATATTTATTTTATTTTATATTTTTATCCGTTTAGGCTGTGAAGGTCCTGGCAAGGGTTCTTCTTCCAAAGTACCCTAATCTTCAGTGAATGGTTCTTGCTCTACGTCATCTTCAACCTCCTCTTCGTCAAGAGACACGCCGTTGAGACATTTCCCTTGGCAGTGGAGGCATGCCGCAGAACATTTGATTTGAATCTGTTTACCCCTGGGGTGAACAATACTCGATTCCCATATTTTCTTCAATTAGCCTTGATGGTTCGCCACTGAGGTTTATCCCCTGTTTCGACGCCCAGTATCTCGTCTTGAGAGAACTGACAATCGATGCTACTTTCCATGTAGTCAAAAATCCCTTGCATTGCCTCTGAGACATGGCTGTCTCTGGGGATCTCAGCTTTCGAACTTGGGCAACTAATGGGCCTAACAAAAGTGTAGTAGCAGTCTTTGCGGTATACTGCTCCCTCAGCTACAATATTGTTAATCGAGGACAAGCGACCAAGAACAACATCACCCCAGGAATCCTTCCTCATAGAACACACCTCCCTGATACGATATTGAAGAGTAAGAGTTTCAACTTTATGTACTATTCTCCTTTTACTATAAGGCGTTTTAGTTTCTTCTTGTACATAATGTGCACATAAAAACAATAACTCTTAACATCGAATTGGGGAGCTGAAGACCTGAGTTGAGACGGCCCTGCTTCTTCCTGAGTTGTGGATGCATCCCTTACATCTTTATTAATTGTTTTAATTGGGTGGGTGTTATTTTTACGACAATTCGTGTGAATTAAAAGGGATGTTAAGCCACGGATGATTTGGTGCTTGTCATCTTTCCAGTCTTGACTAGCTTTGATGAGGCCTAGTATTCCCTTTTCTTTCATCTCAGTGACGTCCTTACTCCCTTTCACGACGTCCTCGTTACACACAGGACACTTATTAATACTCACTGCGGATAATCCGATTCGTTACTGATAACTTTTATAGATCACAGAATCTTTAGAACGGCCTTGTGGCTGCTTCCCTGCGTTACCGGGTAGGCTACTTCCAAACAAGTCAAAATGAGATCAGAGACGATGATAACATAAGCCCGAAGGCATGGATGATAAAGGTAATGGGAGTTTTAGCCATCAAGATCGCGTTTTCTGTGATTGTGCATTGGAGATAAAAAGTGGTGACCGCTTTCGCTCCATTTTTTGCCGAAAACGCGATTTCAAACTGTTACCGCCTTCACCGCTGAAAGGTGCTTCCAGCTTATGTTATCAACAAAATACTTAATTTATAGTTTTCAACATCAGGTAATGCCCGTCACGCTGAAAAAGATTCATTTTCACTATTTCGGAGCGTGATGCTCGAGAACTGATGAGGGTTTCGAATAAGTGTATAGAACAAAATTTGTAGGAAATTTTATTAGCTTTCATTTCGTAGACAACACCTTTTCTCTACGACGCACCATTTTAAAGGTATTAGCGTAAAACTCAAAAGTGGGAACTTTATACCCCTCCCCCTCCTCCGGCGCCCCTCCTAGAGGCGGGGATTTTTAGTATGTTTACTCTCTAAGCATCCTGAACAAATTTATGAAGAAATTACTTAGGTTCCAGCTCACGCACTCTACACCTACTTTGTTGGGTGGACTACTAATAGAACCACAATTAAAACCAGAAATTTGATTGCTTTAAAAAACGCTTAAGGAGACTACTAGATCTAAATGATGCCCCCAATTTGTCTAAACAAAACCAATTATTAAAAAACTAGAACAGTATCATTTTAGCAAATTACCTCTAGTATTAATTGAATCAAAGTAAACTTTTCATTTAGTTGTTTGTCAAGTCGAATTTGTCGCTAACGCCAAAAGCGGACGCTTTTAGCAATAGTGTACAATACGAAAGAATGCCAGAATGAAGAGCAGTTAACAGTGATTCAATAAATACTAGAGCTAATTTGCTTAAAATGATACTGTTCTATTTTTATGAGAATTGATTTTGTTTAGAAGTGATAAAATTTAATCAATTGGGGGTAGCACTTAGCCGTCTATATTTCTTTTAAATCGCCTCTTGCTATCATTTTCAGCTTCGCCGGAAACTAGTTCTTGTAATGCGCCCAGCACGTCTCAAACTCGGATGACCTTATCTGCTGTAAGTATTGTACGACCTGTATTTAAATTTGAAAAATGATTTCTCGGACGTGACTCGAACCCGTATTTCCATGCATACCGACCGCTTGCGCCCCACTACACACAAACGAATTCAAAGAACGCCAAGCAAGAGAATTCTTTCGACATCGAGCGAACAATAGGGTCGCGCGACGTCAAAACAAACCAATCACAGTGCTCACTTACAAGCATTTGCTTATAAACTCTGTGGCGCGCGTGCCCCGCCTACATAGCTTTTCTAACCTTTTTGAATGTTCAGGGGCCTTATTCAGCTATTTCAATCACAGTTCGATCGTGATTGAATTGACATTTAGCCCATACTAGAACTGTCAAAAACCTGCTATTTAATTACGATAGTGATACGATTTGGTTTCGCGAATTAGGGGTCTGTGTGGACAAATTTGTTTGTATGGTAGGTCAAAAAAGTGAGTCTACCAGTTTTGATAAAATTTAATGTGTAAGAAAAATAGCGATATCTTATCGCTACACTTTTTACACTCATTTAACAGACGAGAGATGTTATAACGTTTTATTATTAGTAGTTGTCCGAATATTTTTGCATGGGAAAATTAACCCTGTTGTTATATATGACGTGCAAATGATTTTCAACCTTAGAGTGATCATAGGAAAAGAAATATACTAGAGTACCATTTGCTAGTCAAGAAATGTCCTCCCGAATTCTTTTTAAAATATTACGACAGATTGCGCTAGGAGTCTTGATTTGAATAAAATCATAGACCAAGGTAATTACAATCGAAATATTGTGACCTATCCAACAATTACGAGAACAATTTGCAAGCAAATGTGGCTTATTGGCTATGCTTTGACTATGACATTAACGTTCCGTAAGATGGCGCTTTATTAGCTTTTAATGTAAATGCCAAGAAAAATCCAAAGTAAATTATTAGAATTTCTATTATTACAATAAAATCATTATTTGTTTTTATTTTTTCATAAATCGTTACAAAAATGCCGTACGTATAACATGTACGTGATGTATTTTAACATTAACTAACGGGAAAAAGCATGCTTTGCGACACTAGCGCTACGGAAATAGCAAAACAGTCTACAAATACCGGCAGCAGAGAAAGACTTTCTGTCTCTTTCTATTTAACACGAGCGCTCAGTAATGCCATCTATGCTTAATACAGAATTTTAGCTTTCTTCCGAAAGACGATCTTTATTGTGTAGATTGGAACTCTAGTATATTACTTTCCCTATGGAGTGATCCACTGTCTAGGCTGACGGTACTAGTGACTAAAATGTGCAGTGTCTTATGATGTCTATTTCGTACCATAACTTCTACCAACTAATAGTCTAAATTGTGGTGAAGTGGCCAATGAAACTGCTCTATACACCGTGCTTTTTGAACCACCTGGAAAACGAAACCCACATTATTAGACCATTATGTATAACATCATGGGTGTTATTTTTTTTTATATTTTAAATTTTCTTTCAGACTTATGTTTTTGTAATACGCTGTGACGCGCACAGACGTATCATTTTGCTGCGGCGGGGTCCCGGTAGAATGGACTTTACACAGCTACATCTGTGTGCTACATGTTTCAAAATAAATAGCTGAACTAATAAATAAAATAAATAAGTAATAATAAATTTGGACAACATCACATACATTGTTCTGATCCCAATTTGAATAACTATTCAAAGCATTCGTATTTTTGTAACCAGAAACAACACCCAGACCCGAGAAAATGTAGAAAAACACTTTTTTTCTACATTGACCCGTCCGGGAATCGAACCCGGGACCTCGGAGCAGACGACACCTTGAAAACCGGTGTGTACGCCACTCCGCCACGGAGGTCTAATATTTAATATAAAAAGTATGTTTGTTAAAAAAAATCAAATAACACTGCGAAGATGTTATACATAATGGTAACATAAAGTAGGCTTCGTTTAACAGGTGGTTGAAAATGCACCGTGTATTAATCATAATTTAAAAAAGATTTAATTTTGTGTCAATGGCGTGAAGTATCTGAATTCCGTCATACAGGTTTAATCCTAGCACAGAGGTCCGAGATTTCATTCTATTCTGTATTAGTCTTACTGCGTTGTATGTATTGTATTCCACTATTTCTGTTCTATCTTTGTTATAAATAAATAAATAATCTTTCTCAGCCTGAACCAGTAATGCAAGACACCTCAGACGGCGGTGTCGCCGAGAGAGCCAGGGGTCTACGAGCGTGGTTACAGACGGCCCCGTAAGAACACCACGTTGACTTAACATCGACAATACTATAGATTCGGTAGGTCGTGACGAGCTAGATAGTTGTGTAGCGGTACTTAAATTATGTCTGATGTTCTATTTAAGCTTAATCTGGTACTAAACGGATTGATAATGAATCAAGTAGTGTAAATATTGTTTTTTTTTGCAATTAACTTTACAAAATAGTTTTTCTGCATCGTATGTTAATGGATCTTATTTTTCTTTGATATTCTAACTTTCTGTTTCAACTGAGCGGGGATCTCAGGTCCTGTTTAATTGTTTTAAACTTTGAACTTTAAAAGCTTGATAATGTTTCTGTTCTATACAGTTGTAGCAGAGGAATTATTTTTATGTTTCATTTTATGTAAGTATTCAACATACCAATGATAAGCATTAACATATTTAATTTTAACCATGTATAACTATAATTTATTTATTTATTATTATTTTTTGTACACGTGTTATGTGAGATCTGGTATAATGGCGTCGTATCATACCACTGAATTATTTATACGCTGTGGTATGTTGTTATGACAGAGACAACGCTCTACAAAGCCGATACTAGTCGTTTGGTCATGGTAATATACAATTATTTCACATAGTAAAAGTTTTTTTGGTATATTATGTGCTTTTGCTTAATTATGTGTTTCAGCGAAAACATTTATTACGGATAGTACACAAAAACTACCTATTGCATTAGTCAGTAGCAATTTTGATTTACTACTAACAGTTTAAATTGCGTCATTTAAATGCTAGTCTGAAATTATAACTAGTCGAATATAATCTCAAATAAAGGCACAAATCTAAGCGTTGCGCTTTTTATCTATCTAGGTTGGTAAATATGTCTATAAAACTTAACCTATATAAGGCTACATATTAGTTATGTAAACTGTGAAATTAATTCGCACAAATTGTACATTATTATTTAATCATGGCCATGCGCAGTTTGAAAGCTATAAACATGTACAAAACTAATGCCAAATTATGTAACTTATATTTAATTTAAGAAAAAAAATTATACCTATAAATTTCCAAGTACTAGAAACAAACAGTTTATATTTATTCAAAGTAAAAGTCGGAGAAAGGCTTTTATAATAATCGGTTTTAAAAAATCTACTTCATGAGTCTAAATTACAGTCATAAATTAATGTGTTTTTTTTAAATAAATTGGAACTGTTCTTCTACCAGTTTTTTTTCTAAATCAAAGAAATATTTTTTGACCGGTCGGTAAAGTATTCCAGGCAGCGTATGGCCGTATTTTAAATACATTCAATATTTGTCAAGTATTAATTATGTATAAAAATGACTTTTGTCATTTACTTTGTTTTTAAAAACTATATTAAAACTCGAAATCAGTTCGTAAAAACATGGGTAGGAAGTTTAAAATGCTACTGTTAAACGATAATTCATGCTTATGATATGAAAATGCAACGTTGTCAATTAGTAATACTCATGATTTTGATTCTTTAGCGCGGGCAACGTCGCGAAATATTTTCGTTCCTTTTAAAAGTTTGTTTAATACACCAGCTGATAAGCCTACTACAAAATGTCTAATTTACGATATTAAACTCATGCATAAAGTTAAATGATATTGAGGTAGGCAGGTTGATAAGATTTAAGAGACTTAAGGTTAAAATTTCAATTGATTTTGAACTTTAAGTCATTTTCAACTTTTAAGTCCTACCTATAAAGTTCAGTTTTAATTGAGAGAGAACGATATTTTGTGGTAGGTTTTTCTGCTTTATGTATATCGTACATGTATTTAGGATTGCGTACATAAGTAGTAGTTTCGAAGAAACATTTTGATAAGTAAACAAAAAAAAAGAACATCAAAATATTAGACGCTTACATCCCAGTTTGTGATCAGATTTTATGCTTGTCAAAAGCATTTAATGAAATTGAAACGCAACAAAAAAAAAATATTTATTAACCTTTATTAGGTGTTAGAAATAAAATCGTTAGAGTAATGCCTTCGATTAATATCGAAGATCATAATGTATCTTCCAACTTATATATCTATTTCTTCAGTTTATCGGTGGAAAATTTTATTTTAATTAAAATATTTGACTTGGGGCAAACGTGCCGAGGTGATATGCTCGCGCTTGCAAATTGCTTGTATGGCATAAAACAAGCCGAAATCAGCCTTTGTCTTTATAACATATGCATATCTATATACTCTTATATAAAAATGAATCCCTATTTCCCTTGGTCATCGCATAACGCGTGAACGGCTCGACCGATTTCGCTGATTCTTTTTTTTGTTTTGTTTGTTATTGTCAGGAGAATGTTCTTATGATAGAAAAAAATAAAAAAAATGCACGGAATATTAGAAAATTTGAGAATACTTAATCACCATACTAAATTATTTGTAATGTAACCTTATCGCTTTTGACAATTTAAACTTTTTTAAAGTATGGCGTTTGACATAACATTGACAAAATGCGTGCTACAAATATCGTCAAATAGGGGTTAAAAAACTGAATATTGCACATGGCCAGTAATGTCGCCTGTTACCGTGTCGGAATACCAACAAAGCTATTTATCTATCCACCAGAAAAAAAAACAAAGAATATTGTGTATCATGAACGAAGTACTCGTACAATAATAACAAACTATTGGTAATATATTTTTTATTATACCATTTCGTTATCAATATTTATAGTTCAAGGCAGGACAACGTCTGTCGGGTCCGCTAGTATGCATATAAATATTATAATGAAGTCAGAAATTTGATATCAGCATTTTTAAAATCTCAAAATTTTAGTTCGTTACGAAAAAAAAAATTCAAATAATGATATCAAATTTCCGACTTTACCATAGTATTTATATTTTATGCACATGTTAATATAGGCTGGTTTCGGCTTGGTATACCATTTACCTAACATCCTGTATGAACCAGTATTTTCACTTGTCGCTAATTGTTATAGTCCATAAAATATAGATTGATTAGAATGACACCTGTCAAACTGAGGTGACTAGTGATGGGACTGACTCGACTGATCAAACGAAAAAAAAACAGAAGGCAAACAAGGCATATAAAATACAATGAAAATCAGATATATTAAGATTTAACATGTAATGATCATGATGAGAATAATTTGTAACAATCATGAAAATCAATTAGAAAATTTTAACGCATATAGAATATAGAATCTAATAAATGTGAAAATTTTTCGTCAACTATTAATAATTGCAATTTGATGTTCTAAGCATCAACCAATGCTTATTACATCATTTTTAACATTTATGTTACATTACTTCGGTTTTAAAATACTGTTAGCGATTTCGATTTGTCGATTTTACCTCATCACTATCGATTATAAAAAATGACGTAACCTTGTAAAGACGTCTTTTGAAGATTATTTTAATGATTTTAACTTTAGATAATATCTATTTTATATAATTAAATTGATTAATATGTACAGCAATGTTTAAAAAAATATTTTTAACATGCCAATTACCAATATTTTTTCGTGTGCAAATGTGTTTTACTTGTGTGACGCTGGTACAAAGTTACGTCGTCTCTTTCAGTGAGAACTGTCATTCTAATCAAGCTATATTTTAAGGACTATAGTCACATGAGTAAATATTCCTACAGAGTACAAGCTTCTTAACTTTTAAACTATTGCAGGTCAAAAAAAAATAGGGAGTAAAAGTAAAATACGGTAAGTACCTACCTACATAATAAAACGTGTATTTCAAAAGGTATAAAATATAAGGTTTAGTGTAATTTGACAATACTAAAGTTGAATTAGTTTATAAATGGCTAACCCTAAATAATTTATTTTTCTTTAAATATTTCTTATTTCTTTTTAACGTGTGATACAGTCTGAATATAATATACAAATTCCTTAAATAACTGATCGGAAAACATTCGCATGGCATGCCAAAAGATAATTAATTTATAATTTTATTTTTATATTTAATTTCCAATATTTTGAATTCTCGGATCATTATTAAAATAATCTTGGTACCTATGTTTTTTTTTCATGTCACCAATAAAATTTACATAATTATCTGGACCTGGCGGTATTTTAAGGAACCCGGCCTGTAGATACATACGTTACCTACATTAAAGTCTTTACGATAAATAAATAGGGAATCATTGATTATATTTATGGCATTATCCGATAGGATTCCGATTTCTTGCACTTGTGTCGATCCAGACATTTCCTATACAATTATCCGGCAACAAACCATAGCAGTGCGTAACTGACCCTTTGTTTTATATATTTAGATTTAACACCAATTTTCCATAATCAATGTTATATAAATAATTGAATCATAGAAATGGTAAAATCACAATTCGTCAGCCAAATCACTCAAATAAATGTCGTCTAATGCTCGCGACGTGCAGGCGGCAGCCCTGTCATTTATACCGCAACTGAATCGGCGAAAACCAGTTCTTACCCCGGCGACGCGACGGTGAACGCGTCGGTGAGATGTCACGCGCACATCGCCGCGCTATGTGTGAGTGGAACAACAGCGGGCCGCATATAGGTAGCTTGTATTCTGGTGGGAATATTTATTAATGTGCTATAGTACTGATAAAAAGCAGCCCCTTAAACCTACACCCGTGTCACAAGTCCCGGGAGCTACTCGGAGTTTCTCTTTCTGACACACGATGGAGCCGGCACCCGCACGGTGAATCCACGGAATGCTAAGAAGCAGCAGAAACTGTTGTAGAGCTGTTGTCGCTTTTCACGTTTGCCCCTTTAGATAGTGTTTACGATACTTTCGAATTATTAGTAAGTTCCACCTTTATATCATTGTGATCGAATTAATTTAACTGTGATGAGGCATAGTCCCAGATCATGAAGTGTCTTTTCAACATATTCAATGTTTGACCGTGTTGTCTATCGTAATTTTAGTTGTTTATTCGTTGTATTAATCTAGTCTGATGTCTCGATTCACTGGCCTTCTAAAATAGTATATTTTTAAACTGTGTTTATTTCATTTAAATCGATTATTAAAGATATTATCGTTAAAAACTGTTGACTGTATGAAAGCCTAAATTTGTTTCTCTTCGAGTATTTTATTTATAGTTTTTTTTTTAAAACAATATGAAGGAAAAAACTCAGTTTAATGTATTTTTTTATGTTTACACTTCTGGTCATTAAAAAACGGTTCACAAATCTTCGTATTATAATACTCGTTTTAAAAGGTCAGTGATATAGTGATTAACTCTTGCCTTGCTTTAAACTAGTATAAAACATTCCTAGATATAAGAATTCCAATTTTATGTTGTGATAGTAAACTAGATAGTTTTATACGGTAAGTCTCAGTAAAAGAACTGTTTGCACGTAGATTGTATTCGTATAACGCATTCGGCCATGTTAAAGTATACACCAATATTTAAAATCGTATTGTTGATTGTGGAATTGATGTAATCTATCTGTGTGCGGTCTTAATACATGGTGTTGTCAACGCATACAATGTTCAATGAGGTCATCGGTGACTTCTGTTTTTCGATTGAAATTTGAATGTTGTTTTTCTGTCCATAAAACACTACCTGCTTGATCGAAATATATGAATAAAAGTGTTTAGACACATGAACACAAATCTGTCAGTGTCATTTTTAGGGTTCCGTACCCGAAGGGTAAAAATGGGACCCTATTACTAAGACTTCGCTGTCTGTCCATCTGTCCAGGCTGTATCTCAAGAGCCGCTATAGCTAGACTGTTGGAATTTTCACAAATTATGTATTTCTGTTTCCGCAATAACAACAAATACTAAAAACAAAATAAAATAAATATTTAAGGGCTCCCGTACAACAAACCCGTTTTTTTGCCTTTTTGGTACGGAGCCCTACGTGCGCGAGTCCGACTCGCACTTGGCCGGTTTTATTTTGTTTAAAAGAGTCATAATCAAGTCGAATAAATTCCCAAAGCGTGCATTGCATACATTACTTGCCCTCACCAATCTTCTTCTTCCTAGGAACTGTCCCGTCTGGTGACGGGGTCTGCTTTCCGACTATTCTTCCTCCACTTTGCCCTATCCTGGACGTCGTCCTCGGTTAAGTCACAGCTTTCTAGGTGACTGACATGACACACGGTTGAGTGTTACATTGCCGATGTAGTCAGGTGGTCTCCTTTTCACGTGTCCAAACCATCGCAGCCGGTTTTCTTGTAATTTATCGGCGACGTCACGCACGCCGAGGCTACCGCGCACGTACTCGTTGCGGATCTTGTCGAGCCTCGTCACTCCGCACATCCATCGCAACATCTTCATCTCAGCAACTTGAATGGTCTGTACGTGTTTTTTTTGTGACAGCCCAGGTCTCGCTACCATATGTTAGCACTGGTCTTATGACTGAATTGTACACCAGTCCTTTTAACTTTATGGGCATTCTACTGTCACATGTTACGCCCGTAACTTCACGCCACTTGAGCCAGGCGGCTGCTATGCGGTGCTGTAGGTTATTCTCCAGATTACCAGACTCGTTCATCACGCTGCCGAGGTACTTGTACTCCTGACACTGTTCAATCACCTGTCCATCTATTACGATCGGAACAGGGTCGGGGCACGCAATGTTAAGCGCCATGTACTGGGTTTTCTTAACGCTAAGCACTAGTCCGCCTGCTTGCAATTGCTCCTTCCATGCACTTATGGCCTCTTCCAAATCTTGCCTCCTATTACAGCAGATCGCCACATCATCCGCGTATATAAAAGTCCATGCAGCTTTTTGTTGAGCATCTTCGGTCAGTGAGTCCAGTACTAGACTGAATAGGTAAGGACTTAAAACTGATCCTTGATGGACCCCTTCTGTGACTGGGATAGACTTATTAATTCCGGCTGTTGTTCTGATAAAGGACCTAGCCGCCTTGTACATGTCAGCAACAACGGACACGTATGCCTCAGGGATAAGTCTTTTCCTAAGACTCCACCATATAGTACTTCGAGGCACACGGTCAAAAGCTTTTTCCATGTCTAAAAAGGCGATGTAAAGTGGTTCTTCTTTCGCTCTGTGTTCTTCAGCAATCATAGTTATAGCGACTGTTGGATCTACAGTTGACAGTCCTGGCACGAAGCCGTACTGGTGTCGGGAAAGTGAGCACTCCATGCGAAGTCGGCTATCTATGACTCGTTCGTACAATTTAATAGTATGGCATATCAACTTGATACCTCTATAATTATTACATTCGTATCTGCTTCCTTTGCCTTTATAGAGAGGAACAATCGAACTCAGTCTCCAAGTGTTTCGTATGCGCCCTCACCAATAAAATATCCAATCTTCAATCCATACATTGAGGACATGTATGGATACAGCATAGTATAATTAAGTTCGTAAACTATTTAAACATCACATAGTAACAAAGTAATTACTTAGCGCAGTCTAGCCTTGTGTATATTTGTAGCAGAAGCAACCAACGTCTTTATTCAGCATTGCATGTGATATAATCAACGCCATGTGTATGTGTCGGCTAACCCTTATATCCCACCTAGTTCGGTGTAACCACTAGCCAAATAAAATCGTAGCTAATTAGATATACTAGTCAAATGTCACTGATAGTGATCGTAATTTAGACTTGGAACGTGCTAGCTATGACGTCATAGAGTCATACGAAATGCAGATGTAAGAAAATTTTTGCTCACCCTTATACCTGTTGACTGTGAAACAGCTATATCTATTATTGCTATATGAATATATTAATATTATATACAACCTGTATAATCGATATAAACTACGTCATTGTCCTTTACTGTACAAACAAATCTTAAAGCCAAAAAATGTTATAAGTAAATAAAATACGAATTTCCTTGTTACTCACTTTTATTTACATTTATGCATCACCGTCTCTGTACTTTGATATATATTTTAGACAGTAAAATTTAATATTTAAATGTCATTTTATATACACGAACTATTCGTTGGAAATTGAAACTTATGTCCTGCACGATATGACTCGTTTCTTAGAATTCAATTATATTTACACAAATTTTAAATATTGTATGTGTGCGTTTTTTCTGAACTACATTGTAATTGTTAGTGAGGTATAAAAAGTACAGTTATGCGCAAATTGTGTACTTCAATAATTCGGTCAAATAGTTTTATCTTCGTTTTTATGAAAAACAATAGGTTCATATTCATATTCATATTCATTAATTTCATCTTTTGGTAATACGATACACTTAGACAAAAGTTCGCATAAATAAAGACAAACATTATTATTCATTTGTGAAATATATTTATATTATATATTTATTTATGCCCAATTAATATCGGTATATACGTACGTTTAGTCACAATTTGCGCATAGCTAAACTAGCCTGGTGGGCAGACTGAGTTGTTGATGTGTTTCTATCGCTTGGCGAATTCATTATCATTATCGTGAAACGAATTACCTGTGTCAGTTTTGTATTTAATTGATTGTGACAAATCAAATCTGTCTTTTGATTGGACATCATGAAGCCGAAGTATGCCTTATTCGTCTTAAAATGGTTTTCAACGCGGCCCTGTTGTGCAACTGCTTTGAAATTGCCTCAGCGTTTGTTTATTATTATTTTGTTGTACACAAACCACCGAGACAGTAGACAGACCCGTTCCGTATCCAAAGGGTAAAAATGGGACCCTATTGCAAAGACTTCGCTGTCTGTTCGTCTATCCGTCTGCCTGTCACCAGGTTGTATCTCAAGAGCCGCGATAGCTAGACAGTTGAAATTATCACAAAATTTGTATTTCTGTTGCCGCACTAACAACAAATACAACAAACAAAATAAAATTAATATTTAAGGTGGGCTCCGATACAAAAAACGCGATTTGTTTGCCCTTTTTTGCTCCATATTAATAAAAGCAACAGGTCGGCACTTGAAATATTCACAAAACACAGAGTTGTATTTTTACTTTAATAAGAAATAATAAAATTGAAATAAAATAAATATTTAATAATATTTACAGAAAACGCCTATTTTTGCCTAATTTTGCTCGATATCAATAAATGGTAATAGGTAGGCACAACATTAACTTAATATATGTACCTACTGTTGTGTACCTAGTCACTGGTACGGAACCCTTCGTGCGCTAGTCCGACTCGCACTTGGCCGGTGTTTTTCAAGCATATTCTTATCGCTGTAAGCCAGCTTAGATTCATAAAAATTAGAAGTTTCTACCCTTAAGTGCCATGCCACACTGGCGGATTACAAGCGTTTTCAAAGCGGAGCTGCCACGCAGCGAACACGCCCCGGATGCGCGGCGAAAACGTCGCGGCTGCCCAGCGAACACGTTTCGGACGTGGAGCGTACGCGTCGCGGATTCGCAGCGTTTCCGCCTTGAGTGAGCGGCGAACGATACACTCAGTAACAGAATGGATTCCGACGAGAAAATGCTGCTGTTAGCTTTGTTACTTCGACGACGCAAGAAACGTAAACCAATACTTCGAAGATATTGGGAGAATCCAATAACAACCAATCGACTGAATTAAAGCGACTACTATGTGTTGTTATGCAAAAGAATAAAAAATAATACTAAACTAAAACTACTAATAAAAAATATAACTGAAGTAGTATAAAACTAGTAGTAATAAAACTATGTACTAATAAAAAATAATAAAACTAAAGTAGCGCGGGAGCGGTGGTTTCGGTATGCGAGTGTACAAAATGGCGGCCACGCTTCTCTTCGCGGCGAAATCGTCGCGGACTGCGCCTCCGCGACGTATTCGCTGCGCAGCCGCGACGTTTTCGCCGCGCACACGCGGCGTGTTCACTGCGTGGCCGCTCCGCTTTGAAAACGCTTGTAATCCGCCAGTGTGGCATGGCCCTTACACCCGACAGAAACATCTTTACAGTTGTTTGACAGTCGGTTAAGATGATCAAAGCACAATTTTATAAAATATGATTTTTTATTTATAACTACATACTATTATGTTAATACTTTTAAATCGAAATTCGAATGTTTCCGTTACTTTGAGGTGAATAGTTGTGACGCATTTGATAATGAAATCGTCGAAGCGACGCGTGATGGCGCTGTGATAATAAATAATATTAGCGATCATGATATATCGATTTCATTGATCATTCTTTTAATATTTAAATCTTACTCATGAGGCCTACAATGCGATTTAATGTTATTTTAAAATCTATTTGTATTTATATTCTTATGTCTGTAAAACGGTTATGCAGTTGAACAAGCCGGGTCCGAAATTGATTTTGATTACTGGTAAACTTCGCTCGTCCTTCGCTGTACACATAATGCCATAGTTTTGTGATAATCACTAATCATCGGTGATCGGAGTAAGATACTCGTAAATGACGACAAACGTATATTTTGTGGTTACATTTCGGTATTGCTGAGTTAAATGAAGTGTTTTGACAAATAATACTAAAAAAACAAATACAATGATCTCCTAAATTTACTAACGAAAAACGGTTATATAGTTAGTCTATATGCTGTAGAAGTAGGAGCGATAAAAATGATTTCAAATCTTAATACCATACATTTTTAACAGCAGTATTTTGTACAGGTTGCTGCTTACTCCGACTGCTGATAATTATAATGTATGATGTACATTAATGTACACTCGACAGCACATCAAGTTAAACAGTTGAACTGCGATAACAGCTTTTATTATGTAGGGCATAAAGGCGGCCTCAAGGTCAACATGTATAGTCTGATGTGCCGCCGTGTGTACAACCATTAAGAACCTTTGTTTAATCACATTAAAATATTATATTCAAACGGCTAAAAGTTTTCATATCATATTACATGGGCTATAATATGTTACAATTACTGCTGTTCAACTCAATAACAGTTCACTAACATATACAGGATGAAATTTTAACCACCTTCCAAATTTTAATATATCAATCTACGAGACAAAAAACAAATGACGTATTTTTTCTTTTGGTATAGCCCAGTACAAAAATGTCAAGATAAAGCACTTAGAAAATGTCCGCCAAAAATCTAAAATGTTTGATACGGCCGCCTAGCAACACTTTTTTTACGCGTTGTGCATCTCATTCATTCATTACGATACTATTCATAAGTTTTTGATTTTTTCTTTATACCTTAACAGGTCTAGGACCGCAAAAATTGAAAACTAAATCGCGAAAAAATATTTTCGGTTGACAACTTGATTTACATTTTTTACTTCATAAATAGGCTCTGAATACGATACTGAAAGCCTATAAAAATTTTGGAAGTGGTTAAAATTTCATTCTGTATATTTTATTTGGTTAAATCTAGCGTGGATACTTTACAAATTATAAATAATATTTTATTGTACAGTGTAAATCAACTGCCCACAAAATGTAAAAATACCCCAATCGATTTTCAACTTCAACTAAAACACGTAAAGATCAGTTTCAATTCAGCAAAAACGTCATTTTGTGGTAAGTTGATATGCAGCCGTGTGTTCCTTCCGCTTTAGAACGAAATGTTTATGATTTATAATGCACATGCACATTTTAAATTAAATGCATCTTATATAATAATTAATTTAATTACTAAATGTTGCACATAAAATAGAATGAACAGTTTCATTAAATTTGTGTAAGTTTTTAATGTCCACGTCACGTCGTAATTAAATACATTAACTCGAATTGTTGTTTGTTACCTATTATAGATAATATTAAATGTAATAAAAATAACATCGCGGTATCTTAAACAGTAATAAAATAAAGAAAAGCCAAAAATGATCTTATGTAATAAGAGTATAAAGCTACAGTCATACTAACTAGATGAATAAAACAAAAAGGTATTTTATTTTATAAATGTAAGATTATGACATACACAAATCAACAAGTTTAAAGCTTATTTCTAAAACATTGAGATTCTTATCAATTTTAATATTTCTTTAAATTATTGGTATTATACAAACCTACTTTTATCTTATTTATATCTACTTATTTGTAATTTTTACAAATCTAGGATCAATTAAAATACACTTTTTGAAATATCAGTATATAAACTTGAAAAATTTTGTCTCAGGCGGGACTCGAACCCGCATCTCCTCGCGGATCTCCTCCTCTCCTCCTCCTCGGAAATGCGGGTTCGAGTCCCGCCTGAGACAAAATTTTTCAAGTTTATATACTGATATTATAAGTGCAATTAAGTTGCTAAAAATATCAAATAAAGTACACTTTTTGAAACATTACGAAACATAAAACATGTTAAACAACTAATAATATATGGACGTGCATAATTTTTTATCATTAGTATTGAGAAAAAAAACTTTGTTTCATAAACAAGTGGTTTTTATGTCCAGCAATTTCAACTAATACAATTTTTTTATGTGAAGTTGCTATTATGTTTATTTAGACATTAATCACTTTCTGTGAAACTGAGATTTTATGTTATGTAATAAAAAGAGTAAAAAGACTTTGTTGAACACTTATCTGTATGGTGTACACAGATTTACCTATATGTGAATAAAAGGTAGTTTAGAATATTGATTGAGTGAGACGTGTAAAAGCGTCTTAAAGCCTTTATGTAAAAATAAAACTTGATTTTTAGTGACATATTTGTTACTATTTTTTTAGCATAAAATTATGATAAGTAAAAAAAAATTCCGAACAATTCTGAACTGGAATTTTTCAGAGCAAGCACAAGACTAGTATGACTGCAGCTTAATAAAATCGTTTAAAACGATAATAAAATGTACTACAAAATAAAAATCAACAAACAACGTCATTGTTTTATTTAAGTATCCAAATGTTATGACCTTTCTTTATAAAAGTAATGTTGCCACACCGCTGATGATAAGTAGGGTTCCGTCTGAAAAAATATTTAGAAAGAGAGATTAAACTTAGAGGCTTTTAATTGTGTTCTTTCTTTACTGTTCATTAAACTAATAAATTGCCAAAGTATATTAAAAATACAATTCCATAACATTTCGATTGCTTGAGATGGGACTCGAACCCACAACCTTCCGCTTACCGAATGCTTTAACGTAGTGTAAAACAGTAAATTAAAAATACCTTTTCTTAAATAAAAGTGAGCAATATAGCAATTATTCATTTCTGGTATGATTTATTATTATTAGTTCTGATTTTGCAGCTCATGTGCATTGTGCAATATTTTTTTTAATATTTAAGACATGCCTCACTGGGCCACACAAAGCCATCTAGTCCCAAATTAAGCTACTATAAGTACCCTGTCGTATGGGGTACTAGACAACCGATAAACTTACATAAATACTTTTTTTTTGTAAATACATACTTATAATACATAGAAAACACCCAGACCAGTACAAACAGACATGTTCATGCACACAAATATTTGTACTGTGCGGGGATCGAACCCGCGACCCATGGCTCGGAAGCAGCGTTTACTACCGCTGATCCAAATTACAGAACAACCATAATTATATCTGTCAAAATGATCTTAAAAAGGCTTTATGCTTACCCAAAAGTATCCTATAAGCGTCGTTGTATTGCAGCGATAGTCCTCTCACAAGCTGACCATTCTTCAGCGTTTCTGGCGTGCACTGCGCTTTGTGTAATGCATCCGACTGTGGCGTGAATGTGGACCAGACGTCCCAAAGCTTAGATGTGGCGTTCCAAACAGGTGTACCATGGAAGTTATGGGGTACCTAGAATAAAAAACATTTATCTTCTGGTTCTGAATGTCAATCAATGCCTTATTCATCATAATAATAATATGTAATGTAGCTATTTTGTCTCTTCTTTGCGTCGTGACAGAGAAGTTAGTTGAAAAATATATAAAAGTAACAGCCTATAATCATCCCACTGCAGGGAAAAGGCCTCCATCATTGAATTCAAGTTACCACAGCAATGATGGGTGTACTGGCATAATCACCACGCTTGCCAAATGCGGGTTGGTGATCACAAACCCGAGCAATGTTCGAAAATTCGAAACTAATTTGTTGCCCGACCCGGGATTCGAACCTGGGACCCCGAGATCTTGGCCCGGTATTTAAACCACTAGACCAACGGGGCGTTATATAATGCAAATCATTTGATTTGATGTGATAAAACCCACTTGGACAGCGTTTTCAGTGTCGGAGAGTTCAGAAGGTGCGTACTTTATGGCTGTTAGGCATGCTTTGAGATAGGTCTTAACTGAAATGCATTGCAATTGAGGATAATAGTAGGTACCTAAGGAGGTAGGTACTGATAGATACGAATCCGCAGACTTTTTTGATTTTCAATTTGGTCAGCAGATGCAGCAAAAAGCAATGCTTTTACTTATATCTCAAACCCTGATCAGTATAGGCCTAAGCTCTTTCTACGGAGCCTTTCATTTCTTTGTTGACCTCTTGTTCCACATTCCGGACAGCAAATACAGCATGTTTACCAGGAATACCAGGGCAGTCCGTTATTATTGGATGCCCAATAAAAATGTTATAGGTTCTTTTAATGATATTTTAGCAACCTAATTGCAGTTGTAATATCATTATATAAACTTGAAAAATTATACTTTATTGATATTTTAGCAATTAAATTGCATTTATAATATCGATACCCGCATCTCCTCGCATGCGAGGAGATGCGGGTTCGAGTCCCGCCTGAGACATAATTTTTCAAGTTTATATACTGATATTTAAAAAAGTATGTCTCGTGTTAGCGGAACTCGAACCCGCATCTCCATGCATACCGGGCGCGGAAGCCAACGGCTGAACGAGTTTCCCGAAGTACTTAGTATCCATCCTCTTCCCTTCCAGACCCGAACCAATTCAGAAAATATCATTTCCAAAATTAATTCGACCGGGTATCGAACCTAGGAACCTAGCATAGGAGGTGGACCGCCGCATCACTATACTAATCGGATCGTCTTAGTTTTAGAAATTCTTTTAATAGGTCGACATATTATTGTAAACTGTGAAAGTCAGCCTTGAAAAAAAAAATCTGAAACTTGATTTGTCACCTTTTGATCATCGACCGTCCATATAATGCTTGGAGCCGGCAAACCGCTAGAGGTGCAGTTTAACGTTACCGGACCGGATTCTGATGTTATTGTTGACATAATAGCGTCGCTGGGTGGAACTGCAAAAAAAACCAAACTCAATATGACACCATAACTTTATACTTTTTTCTGACACTTCCGTCTTTATACATAATGGAGATTGCACTCTTTATAAGAACTAACCCTCATCTATTTCGACGCTTATCTGATAAAGTGACCCGTAACCGTCGTGATGAGAGCAAATTGTGCTCGCAACCGGGCAAAGACTGCTTTGTTAAGTAAAAGTTTATTATGCATGGCTCCAAGAATATATAATAAAATTCCTATATCTATGAAAATACTAAATAACAATATATTTAAAACTAAATTTAAGAAATTATTAATGGACAAATGCTATTATAATATAAATGAATTTTTGAATGATAAAGGCCACGGGCAAAAATGGGCCTGAACTTTACCGCCCGTTACACTGTTGAAATATGATGCAATATTTATTTAATGCTTTTTAATTTCTATTGACTTAAAATCACGATATTTTACAATGGGGTATTAAAGTATCATTTAAATAAAAACACAATTGACCCTCAATCGCTAAGTGTATTCTTCCGGTCCTAAAATGTTGCCAGGCATAATATGCGTTGATACACCACTTTTATATTTTTTCCTACAAAAAGGTATATTGCGATAATGCAAGTAGGTAAGTACACACTACTGTTTATTAGTTCAATATACAATACAATAGAATTATGGCGTATTTTTAAAATGTCTTTAAAGCATATGTGAAATCGATATAAAGTTAATATTACATAGATGGCATTAGGATTTGTAAAAAAAGAAAAACAAATGTCAAGATTGTCAACTGTCACAGTCATTGGTTGGCTTCGTTTTGCTTTGAGCTTGTATAAATAATACATAGTGGCCGAGTATTATTTATTATTCGAATCGATTGTCTTTTACGACTTGGCTAAGTTGTGGGATTCTGATGGTGATGCTAGAGCATACGATACACACATACTAGTACTATCATGGGAATGCATCAAATAAAAGATGAAGGTTTTTCTGTTATTAAACAACAGTAGATCGCACCTCAAGTATTAGTAAGTAGTTAAAAAGAAAGCAAGGGTCTTACGAAAATCTTATACTACCTGCACAATTCTTGTATAATATTCATATACCTACATTTATTATGATGATGAATAAATGTAATAAATGTAAAAAATAGTTCTTAAATGATTTTTTATTTAAATCCCTTTATTTATATTGCCATAAAGCATGTCGATCACAGACCTTTTCATAGTACTATGAATAGAACAGTTATTGGAATAACCACAATAACTTCTTCACATTTGAGGTTATTTATTGTTGATCAATATCATGCTATAACTTTTTTCTCCCATGGCAGATTTTTTTAAATCATTGCGTATTTGATATAAGACTATAGTTTCTATAAAATAACACCCCATTTGTGGATGTAACGTTTTCAGGCCCAGCTTTGTATGGAAGTTCGCCCGACGCCTTTTGATATTGTATAATTTTATTCTGTTTAATCGCTTCGTAAGTTTGTGTTTTTTATATAAGATATAATTAACACTTAACATATTACACGCTGAATATCAGTAAGACATGTTGTTACTTACTAATAATTTGGACTCCAAGAATATGTTTCTACAATGAAATTTATCTCACACATGTTTCTGTAAATAAATTTATCTTTATCTTTATAACGTATGGATTGCTGATGCCAGCTTTAGCTTGTAAAATGAAACGTAAAATGAAATCAATCAGGTTTGTGTTTAAAAACACAAACCTGATTGATTTCATTTTACGTTTAGGGTCAAAACACAACGGATGAGACGTTGGTAATTACAACAACATGCAAGGGGAAGCTCTCGAAACTGTCTTATTTTCTATCTAACAATCACATACCAATTACTTAGCAACATACTAAGCAAACCCCTATGACGGATAAACTTGTCAAACAGTCGCTTCTTACACTACTCATAGGAAGAGATAAGGCGTGGCTGGCTTTATTTATACCGGCAAACATACGATATGGCTAACGGAAACACATACTTATCCATTCTTTAAAATCCATAATTCTACAAATGCCAGTGCTTATCCTATGAACGCCCCGTTGGTCTAGTGGTTTAAATACCGGGCCAAGATCTCGGGGTCCCAGGTTTGATCCCCGGGTCGGGCAACAAAAAGTTTTTTCGAACGTTGCTCGGGTTTGTGATCACCAACCCGCATTTGGTAAGCGTGGTGGTTATGCCAGTTCCTATCATTGCAGTGGTAACTTGGATTCAATGATAGAGGCCTTTTCTCTGCAGTGGGATGATTATAGGCTGTTACTACTTACTTACAGTGCTTATCCTACATACATTTTCACCTGGCGAGATTTAAACCTCTGGATTTAGACTCCCCATGACCAGTTGCATTCTTATTAATGAAATAACCCGTAAAATATTTTACTCACCCAAGGCTTCTACTGTGACTTCTTTATCATCTATCCTAAAATAGGGTCCTTCTCCAGAAACTTCGCATCCGAAGGTAAAATCCTTCTTGGGGGCTAGCTGTGGCTCTAGAGTCAGGACACATCTTCCCTTAATCCCGCTTTCGACCGCCTCTAAGCAGTCCACCTTCATAATAGATTCAACCAGATCGAATGTGTTTGTCTTACGTAAGTTACCGTATTGGTTCTGTAACAAACATTTTAAATTATTGTGTTGTAGATACGCGTGCTCCAAAAATAGTGCGTTAAGACGCTGACTGCAGCCGATGACCTTGAGCAATGAATACGCCCACAAATTTATTCGTCTTTGAATTTCTTTGCAACGCGCCGCAGCTGTTACTGTCGATTCCCGTAGGAGTGACAGAGAAAAAGCGCATGGAATAGAAGGGCCTAAGTGCCAAACAACAAAATTCGTTGTGCAATTTAAAATTGCCATTTTATTAAAAATGAAAATCAGCCATTTGCTTAAGCAACATGTAATATACAATATAGCACACTTTTATTATTATTGTTATACGGACTGCTGAGAAAAATGGTAATTTATGTATTTTCAGAGGCTACTTTGAGATTATTTTCTGTCGAGAAAAGTTTTTAGAATCGTGTTTTGGAAACAACCACCTGGTCAAAAATATGATCAATTACAACTACATAGAATTTGGCAACAATACGAGCCATAGGCTTAAAGCAAAACAATCTTCATTGAGACTAACTAGTATTATATTATCTGTGATTGAGCTGAATTTGGCTCATGTCAGCGTCTTAATTCCCTGCGCCAATAGCATAGCAATTCGGATCGAATGGGATTTATTGAAAAAAATCCTAATACAATGGTGAAATTTTAAACATTCTTGTGTGTAATACTAATTTGTTCTGTCGTGATGGGCTTAAATGTATTGCGTTTGTCTAGAAATAATTTGTCATATCTAAGCTATGCTACGATTCCCATAGGATGAGTATAGGTGCTGCATTAAGTTTTAGGCATAGATTTAGTATACTCATCTACATTATATCTATGGATTTAGGCTAGTACCATATTATTTGTCCTGAATAGGCTTTAAAATGGCATACAACCCATTTTCGCTCACTGTTGAGCAGTTGATCACGGGTCTCTCTCCTTTTCAAGGAGAGGAGTTAAGGCCTTAGTACCAATAAACATCAATAAAATATATAAACTAGATTATCTCATGATAACAGTCTGGACCGACGACTTAACGTGCCCTTCGAAGTACGGAAGCGCTCAAGGTATGATGCCACAAACGGTCACCTATCCAATTAGTGACAGCTCCCACAGTTGCTTAACATTCGTGACAGAAACTGATCACGAAGAAGCATTGGGCTATGAGCGCTTGAAATAGCTTAAACATCCATGATTATATATATAAAAACTAGATACACAGTCCCTTACAAGAATGTTACTTTATTACGACTTACGGTAGGTATAAGTAGGGGGTCTACCATACCTACCGTAATCGTAGGTAATGAATATCTATTCAACCTTAAGTACCTAAACTTACGCAAGGAAATTAATTGCCCAAACCCATTCAGGTGTTCATTTGGTGATGACGCTTTTCTATCGCTGTTTACCTATATCTGCTTTTTTTATTCCACAACAATAAAAGAAAATCCCAAGCTAGCATTTTCTGCGAAGGTAGGTTATATTTAATTATTTGCAGAAATAATAAATCGTTAAAATAGATTTCTGTCACTATCTGTATGTTAGTAACCAAAACCGGCGAAGAGCTTATTTTTATGGACTAGTTGTTCTGCAAGGCCATTTCGTTTTCACGTTACAGGAACTAAAATTGTGTCATGTTTGTAATTAGCTGATTAATACTCATTAACATGTCTATCTCGCCATCCGCTCTCGAAACACACGTTCAAACGAGTTGACCACTGTGTTTGTATTGACCTGCATGGTCAGTCACCAAGTAAACAGAAAAGAGATTAAGACATACCTAATCCTGAATTTGATCTATGGTCTTGATCGTCAAACAAAAGCCAAATGGCATAAGTATTACTACTGTAATATCTGTTCCTCAAAATGTATTGTTTATCTATGAAAACTAACTAAAGTGCCTTTAAAATTTAAGTATTACCTCAATTTCCCTACGATATCAGATCTTGATCTGATGACTATGAGACCTACTGAGAAGTATGCCTTTTGAAACAAAAAAGCATGTTTTATCGGTCTAGACCTGTGGTCCAGACATAATCAGGGTACAGAAGAAAATATTCCGACATACTCGTATTTATAAGAATCTACTTTATTTTGTAGTCGGTAAAAAACATAAATGTGTTTCAGCAGTCATCATGTTAAGATCAATTTCCAATCAGTGTCCTTATTTCTTATATGTATCGGATATTTGAAGTAGGTAAAATACAGTAGTAGGTACCTACTTAGTATATTAAGTAATAAACGCAGTCTCTCACCTCAGGTCTAAATATGAAGAACTGTTGCTTGTTCTTGCTCAATTTAACTGATTGCAGCGTGTCGTTCATGTAGAGGTCCCAGGAACACGTCACCTCCCATCCGAAGTTGGGTTTCCATTCTTGTGTGATGTCTACTTTAGTGGCTTTCACCAGGGCTGAAAAAAGGGTTGAATATTAAACAAGACAATATTTAGACGTGGTTTTATTTTATTTTAATTAATGGGAAAACCAACAGCGTTTACAGTAAATTTTAAATAAACATGTAGAATGCAAATGGTATGGCCAATAACAGGTTTCCCTAAATTACTAAAAGTACTAATGTTGTTGAAAGTAAGTACTCACAGTATGAGTAAAATATAACCATAGAACAAACAAGCAACTCAAGGTTAAATTTTAAGAAGATGTTAAAGTGATATTTAGCCACAAGCCCTAAAACATCCAAATCTTGTGCATAAAAATTGTTCAAGCAAGGCATGACGTGTAAGTTAAAAACCTCAACAAGTTAGTGGATAGGTAGGTAATGCCAGATTGTGAGTTCTTCGTCGCTTTTAGATAACCCTACTTCCAACTCTTGGGGGCGCCACTCCCTTTAACTATGAAGCACTTAAAACTAATACACACTTAGAAATTAATTAAAAACGCCCCATTGGTCGAGCGGTTTAAAAACCTGATCAAGATTTTGGGATTCTGGTTACGATCCCGGTGTCGGGCAACGTAATAATTTATTTGGTTCTTAAGCTTTATTTTATGTCTTCTGAACTAGACAAGTGGTAATTAATGTGTTTATTAATTGATTCCAAGTTTGATTTAAAAACCTTACATAAAAATATAAACTTCGTTTGAATTTTTTTTTATTTAAATTTATTTAAATATATACCCTTAATGATTGTCGATTGTTTTCAAAATCACCCGAAGTTCATTTACTTTATTAATGACTGCGGAGTCTAGCTTATGTGTCATATTGCGGCGGTTAGAACGCTGAAGTGTCGGGTGCACCGAATGAGTTTCACAAAAATCTAAGCATTATGCACTAAGTATGAGTAAGTAAACACAATCCACATGAGTGGATTAAACAATTCATTATGTAAATGGGTCGACATTTACCGCCCAAACGGATGTTGGTCACGCAGGCTGGGCGGAATACACTTAATGCAAATGCTCGAGACGTTTGCGAGGTAGGTACAACATTTTAATGTGTAGGAAATATTAGGGAATATGTTAGGCTGTGTACATAATCTGACAAATGAATTTAAAAAATAGTACCTACTGTAACAGCCTATAATCATCTCGCTACAGGGCAAACGTCTCAATCATTGCATTTAAGTTATCGCAGCAATGATGGGTGCAGCACTTGCATTTTCTTAAATACTAAGAATACATTATTTTTAGTCAATTGATTGTACCTACCTACTTTAGGTAATGTGAGAAATAAAGTGTTTGTAGCTAAGTGATTATTGGGTACAGTGCTGTCGGCCGAAAATAGCATACTTAGCACCGCCTTTTCTTATTCCATTGGTGTCATCTTCTTATAGTGTGATTAATTAATTATGATTCAAGGATTATCTGGTGTCAGAGTTTTCTAAACCACCTATTCCAAGCCTCCAAATCAAAATTGAAAAAGTTATTTTATTTCATTGTCATATTTAGTACATGTAATTGACTGGTTCTATAGTTATCTGCATGGGCGTCGACAGCGCATCATTTCTGAGGATTCTTTCTCTTCATGGTGTGACGTCGAAGCTGGTGTACCGCAGGGTGGCGTCTTGTCTCCTCTCCTTTTTGCTATTTTCATAAATTCTATTACTCTTGATCTAACTTCTTCCTACCATCTCTATGCAGACGATCTCCAACTGTACTGTCAGGGTAACCTTGATGATCTACCAAAAGTTATCTCCACAGTAAACTCTGACATACGTCGCATTTCGGAGTGGAGTAAATCATTTGGGCTTAAAGTTAATCCTACAAAAACGCAAGTGATGATTGTTGGTAGCCCCCGGCTGATCTCAAAGATTAATTGGGATTCACTACCCTCAATTGTATTAGACGATGTCCAAATTCCATATAGTAAACATGTAAGGAACTTGGGAGTTCTGTTGGATAGTTCAATGTCATGGGACAAACATATCAGTGAAGTGAGCAGGAGGATGTTTGCATCAGCTAGTTGTCTGAATAGATTACGTAACTTTCTACCTATACCCACCAAAATTGCTCTGGTTCAGGCTTTACTTCTGCCAATTCTAGATTATGCTGATTGCTGCTATCTCGATCTCAATGAAAAATCCCTCGATAAGCTTGAGCGCCTTCAAAATTTCTGTATACGTATTATCTTTGGCTTACGGAAGTATGATCACGTTTCCATGTTTCGAGCTCAGCTTAACTGGCTCCCTATTCGTCTCCGTCGTGATCTGCATGTTCTTTCATTACTATACTCTGTATTATTTAACCCGCGGACTCCTTGCTATCTCAAAGAACGTTTTAAATTCTTGCAGCCGACCAGTGGTCCAGATAATTTGCGCTCGGGTCGTAAACTATTACTATCTTTCCCTTCCCATTCTTCACAGTTCTACTCACAATCCTTCACTGTTAAGTCTGTCCGCTTATGGAATTCTTTACCATTAACTTTTAGACAATCCGAGTCATTTCCTATTTTCAAGACCAGGGTCAAAACACTTTTCCTGTCGCGATCGCAGCATTAGGTTAACTATGTCGGTTCGTGTATGTGTGGATGGTTATTTTTATTTATCATTATTTAAAATATTATACTGTTCTTTAGGTAGGTGTATGTATTTTAAGTAGGTATATTATTTTGTATTATGTGTATTGTATATTAGGTATTGGTATGTAGGTATATGTGTATTGTATTTTAGTAACATGTATGTTATTGTATCTGTTATACATCGCTTGTCTTGCACAGTGCTACCCCTACTCTACTAAAACTAAATTTCCTCTACCCAAAGGTTGTCTGGTAGAGATCGCTTAAAGCGATAAGGCCGCCTATTTGTACATTTTCTCTTCTTTGTAATTTATTTGTTTTCTTTTATTTTGTGCAATAAAGTGTTATCTATCTATCTATCTATCTATTTAGATATATCAGAGACTTTTTCAATTCAAACCCAAGCAACCATTTCATAGTTCACGCATTCCCCAGGCCGGTTTTATATTTTTTAAATTACCCAAATTAAACGGGTGTATTAGTTAACAACACCAAGCGGATCACTTGACATAGGGCAACTAGTTTGCGCCAGACATAGGGGTTCTAATTAGTACTGTTTGCGTAGTGATAAAAAACATCAAGTTATTCTTTGGTTAGTATCTGGCCACTTACTAAGATCGAAAAAAAAATTGTAACAGTTTAACTTCTAAAACCTAAGTGTACCTTCATTATATCTCTACGCCAATATAAATGCCGTTGTTATAGGTTGAATAAGAATAGTTTGTATTCGTTTCCCTGGAAAAAAGAGATTGATAATTGTATAGTGAATTGAGCAGTTACTGGAGGCGTATGTCGAGCAGTGGAGTATTGTTATTTTTAATTTTATTTGTATGATACTTAACGAAGTATTATTGAATTGTTAATTTGGCTTTTGTAATTTATTTAACCGCCATATTGTGTCTTATTATTATTATTAATAAACATCTGTAATTGAGATTTCATGGTAATTAAATATCACTTGACAAAGTATGTAATATAAAATTTGAAAATAATATAATTTACTTTATGTGATATTAAAAAAAAAACAATATCAATTATATTATCAGTATTAAAACTTGAAAAATGTTAATGTTTTATTAATCAAACATCTAATGAGATTTGATATTTTAATTCTGTGACTTGAGTGTATTTTCAAAACATCATCCCTACTGATCAATTTAGACTTAAGCCGACTTTAATCAGCTCAATTGGCTCTTCTCGTTTCATATTAAATTAATAAAGTGTATTTAAAGTGGGGGCCATGTTGTAATCAGTTTTTTAAACATTTCACGATACTTAACTGCTTAAAATAATTATCACAAAAACAATGACTGTGAGAACAAGTATATAAAAAAAAACTATTTAGCTGCATGTTGACCTAACTGCGATTGTCTTTCAACTTGACAAGCTAAGCGATTATAGCAATATTATTTTTTTAGGGGCCCTAGTCTAGCAGTGGGTTGCTGATGAAGACAAGTCCTTTTCTACCCTTTGCAGGAGATTTTTTCCTAAATTTATAAGGGAACAACTATGTAGGTAGGTACTCAATATTATAGACCAACAAAAAGAACACGTCAAACACTGTTTTCATAAAAAGTTTGAAAACAATTAAGGTGGACAACATCACACATTATTCGGATCCCCAAATAACTGAGAATTGAAAGCACTTGTGATAAAGTCAGAAACAACGAAAGTACCACACCCAGATCCGAGGAAATTAAGAAAAACATCGTTTTGTTCTAGCTTGGGCAATCGCAATCTCGGAGTATGCGAAATCTCGGCAACCGGCGAATACTCCCACTCCATAAGAATAAGTATACGCTTCCATATTCTAAACTCCCAATTGATCTACGGTTCATAACTCAATGTGCTCGAAATTGTATGCACTAGCAATACCATCTATGGACCCTCTATGACTTGCTTGAGTCGTCGCTTAATTTGCCCAATTGGTCGGCAGCGCTCCTTAACAATTTAATGTGGCGTATTTAGGGCGTCATATACGTATCTCCTTCATGAATACGCGGAAACTGTTTATGAAGTGGATAATCTTGCAATGGTATGGTGACACATTGTTTTCTACTGGCCGAAAAACAGGAGAAGCTTAATTACATGCGTTAGTTTTTTAAGTGTACATTTTTGAAAACTGATTTCGATTTCAGCCAACAGCCCGTTTTCTTTCCACATTTACACCTCACTGCACCATTAGGTATATAAATAAAACTAAATAACCGAAACGTAATGTTGATACTTACGCGCATAAATTACAATCGACTGAACCATTTGATATTAAAAAAAAAGTTTGTGTGGAAAAAATGTTAGATATTAACATAAATAAACTGTTTGAAATACCTTTTTTAAATATCACATGCAAAATGTGTACAGGGTAGATAAACATGGTCAAATAAACCATTTGCTTGCATCTTCCTTGGTAAAAAGTTGAAAATAAAAAAATATATTTTTGAAAATAGAACAGAACATTTAAACGAAATCTTGTTCATTGTTATACCGTTTTCGACTCTTTTCGCTGCTGTCCTGAGTTTTGTGTCTTTTTGACTAACACGGTATAATATAATTGGGTCGCGTTATAATAAGGGTTGGGAAAGGGTAAGAGTGAATGACGTGCTGACATATTTTTCTACTCAGTGGGGTAGCGCAACTAACGGGAAACAAACAAATAATGCATCTACGGATTCTGATGTTTGGAGTGGATTTGAAAAAATTACAAAAAAAATTTTTTTCTATCTTTCTATAATATTGCATCATTTTAAAATAGTTATCGCTAACTTTTTCCAACGAAAAACAAAGTTTGTAAACAACACGCAAATAATAAATTAAACAAATCACAAGACAATGCACTAAATAATCGGTGCCAAACAAGAAATCAGCGATGATCGTCATGCACGATTTAAAAAGTGGTTACTAATTTCATCCTTTCTATATGAAAACTGATTCTTTTTCGAGTCTTTAATAACTCTATTATTAATTTATATTATGATACTTTTCGATCAGGATAATGTATGTGATATTGTCTAAAGATGATTCCTAGCACAGTTCTTCAGTGGCGTTTCCACGTATTCAGAACCTAAACACTTAATACTTAGTTGTGATCAGCGATTTACGTATCGCGCGCCATAACGGTTTAAAATTCTAAACGTCAGCTGAAAAACAAATGTGCATTTAATGTGTACCATCAACTGGCATTACAGAGTCATAATGCCGGTTATGGACGTCCCCATAATTGATTTTAATTGAGCGTTATTACAACAACTGCCGTTGCGTGCTTTCTTGTGAGAAAAAACATACAAGGAGCAAGTGGGCTTGCATATTCTTGTAAAGGAAAAAAGCGATGATAGGTTGCCACTGCAATTTACTGAAATCGATTTTACAAAGGTCCTTTCTTTGTCTTTGAAAACTTGGGTATGGGTATAATGCATGTGCTAGCTAACAAACATTTACCTATAGTTAGGTACTTAAGTCGCGTTCCCACTATGTCGTAAAGGTAATTTTATCGTTAGATGTTCATCGTCTCCATAAACGCAATCTGTGGAATTTTAACACACACACTCACACACACACAGAGATCACATTTATTTTTGTTTATTTCTGCTAAGTTTTAATTTACTTAAACAACGTACGTTAACGAAAAAGCGCATAACCTGAAACTAGTTTATTCAGAATCAAGAGTAAAATCCATTCCACTAATAAAAGATCGCTTTTTTTATATGTAATGGGCTTGCTCTTGACTACATACTTAACTATACGGTTAAGCAGAAGCCTAAGATGGAGCGAGCTTACCCAGAGGTACTGGTTCTCCCACACACCAGCGGAACACAGAATAACTGTTTGGCGCTGGTAGCATCCAGGCGGCCTCTTACGAAGCCTACCACCGCAGAGGGATCTGTTAGCCGTCATCATTGGTTAGAAAACCAAAGATGCCGTTGCCCAGGGTGGACCACTAGGAGGTAGATCCCACCACCCCAAAAGTCAAATTGTAGCTAAAAAAATATTATTATTACGCCGTGTTTAATCATTACTTAATTAACTCTACTAATAGAGACGGAGTGGCGTACACACCGGTTTTTAAGGTATCGCTTCAAGATCTCTTGTTCGATTCCAGGACGGGTCAATGTAGAACATTCTCCTGACAATAACAAACAAAACAAAAAAAGAATTAGCGAAATCGGTCCAGCCGTTCACGCGTGATGCGATGACCAAGGGAAAAAGGGATTCATTTTTATTAGATTTATTTATTGTTATAATGAACTTGTATATAACATAATGTTACATAATTCTTTGAAGAGACTAAATATTTCGCTTCTTTGCTCAAAAACAACTGCTAATTAATTAATTACAGGGACTCAAATAAAAAACCTAATCAAAGAAAAAACATGCAAAAAATGCTAAACGAATGCACTTAATTATTGCCTATATAACCGTCCACTGCAATTTTAGTAAATGCAGTTAGCGCAGCTTTACTGAAAGTGTTGTTCATTAAAGCAATTAGCGATCCATCAATTTGGTATAATTATACGAAATCAGTTGGTTGACGAGCAGCTTTCAGGATTCGTGTTAAATTGTTTTGTTATTAGTGACATTACGTATTCGTAAATGACACGCCAACGTGGCAGTATTTTACAAACATTTTCTGAATGTGTAAAATTGCATTTAGGCGCTGGAAGGTTCTGGATGTTTTTGGAATGGCGACCGCGAAGGCGGTATCTGGTGAAGGTCGATGCGGGTGGCGCGGGGCAGATCGTCGTGGGTATCCTTAGGGAGGCCTATGTCCAACAGTGGTCCGTTTTGTATTACTTAAATCAAGTAAACTCATTGCAATTTATTCGCGACTTATTAATAATAAACAAGGATATATTAAGGGTTAGAACAGTAACAAAATAACAATTTTTAATAAATATAAAAAAAGTATTTTAGTTACTGAGTATCTTTCAAATCGCATAAATGGGTAGGTACATGATCGCGTCTTAATGAGAGTAACCTAAAAATAAAAGATTTTTTTACTTATGGGCACAAATAAGAATGCTGTATGGCATTAGGCCCATCTTTTGTACATTTGTTTCTTAAATTTGGGAAATAAAGTTTTAAAATAAATAACAACAACATACTAAAAAATCTACTTACCTAACAAAAAACACAAAACGGTAATAGGTATTCTCATTTCCGGTGCTATCACAAAACACTTTACGGTCAATAAACTAAAACAAACAATTGTTTGGGACAACAATGTCTGCCGGCCGCCGTTGTTTGAGAGACACTGGGTTGAACCAGCGCGCGCGCATGTTGAATTAGCTGATGGTACAATGAGCTCGTTAAATACGAGTGCGCGTTTGGAGGGTTTGGCAGTCCCGAATCGGCCCCTAGGAATACTTTGATAATTATGTTTTTTTAGGTTTTCATACCTGAAAAGGAATGTACAGAACCCGTATAGAATCACTTTGTAGTCCGTCCGTCAGTCTGCCTGTCGAGACAGTTTGTTACAAAAACGTGTGGAGGTGTTGAGTTGAAATTAAAACTATATTACGGTTACAGTCTCGCTACTGTTTTCACGGTTTGACATATAATAATAAATAAAAATATTTTTACGTAATCATCATCATCATCTTCATCATCACCAGCTCATAACAGTTCCATGCTAGATACATATAGCCTATTAATAACTATAGAGATTTAGTAAATAATTGATACAAGTATCGTCAATACATTAAGCGAAATAATATAAAAACAAAATTAAAATAGCAAGCAAATTTTCCATACTCGGTAAAAGATAACCTTTTTCAGACGTTTCAATTATTACTTGATACTAAGATCAATAACATTGTTAGTTACACACACATACTCACGCATTCATACAAGCACGCTGTACAACACACAATCTAAATAAAATAAGTTTTTTTTTATTTATGATTTATTGATTCATAAAACTTTACTACTATTACATACAGATGTGGTGCTTAAGTACCTAAACTAGGTCTAGCCTGCTCTTATAGGCACTTATGCTCTTTGATGTGCTGCAAGGTGAGTAGATGTTGTACATACGTAATGTGTGTTGGAATTTTAGTTTAGTAAGTAAATCAATATGGAGACGGTAAAATAATGAGAGGGATTTATGTTTAAGTATTTAGATAGATACTTAGCAATGCCTGAAATGAAGTTATATTTGTTTTATACGTGTAAAAATAGGTACTATCCAGCTTATGTATATTTATGATGGTTTTACAAAATTCACACATATACACCGTGAAATTTTAGTGGTTGTTTTCCCGCAACAGAACGATTTACCTTTAGTAGCACCATCGAATCGTGCGAGTTATTTTTTGAAAATAAAGATATCGTTGTTCTCAACTAATCAAAAAAATAATCATCAACTCAAAAGCGTGAGATACGATAGTATCTTTACAAAATGTGACGTGTTTGGGTACTGCTTGCCGCACGAAATCAATGTTCAAAGCAAAAGAAGCTCTACGCACTAAGTAATACAGCATAATCTGTACCGCGCAAGGGGCAATGACCCCGGCCGGTGACCGGCTGCGGCGCGGCTGGTACCATTGGTTCGAGGTTGCTTTCGAGTTTCGTTTATCACAATCGTGAAACTGCTATTTTTTTATTTGAATAAAAAAAAACTGCACAAATCTATTGTACTACTAAGATAGAATCATTTTACTGCGGGAAAACAACCACTAAAATTTCACGGTGTATAGATCGACGGCAGAAAGCGACTTTGTCGTATCTCAAAAAATACGATTTTACACCAGAGCCAAAAAACTATTACAAAAAATTCTAAATCATAAATTAAGAAAGATCAATCAATCAATCAGCCCATTGCAGTCCACTGCTGAACGTAGGCCTCCCCAAGGGCACGCCACAGTGCACGATCCCCCGCTTTCCTCATCCAGCCACTACCAGCGACCTTCTTCAGGTCATCGGTCCATCTAGCAGGGCGGCGTCCTACACTACGTTTGCCGAGACGTGGTCTCCATTCGAGAACCCGTCTACTCCAACGCTCATCGGTTCTGCGACAAATATGGCCAGCCCACTGCCACTTCAGCTTGCTACACTTTTGGATAATGTCCGTAACTTTGGTCCTCTGCCGGATTATCTCGTTCCGGATTTTATCCCGCAGCGAAATACCGAGCATAGATCTTTCCATAGCTCGCTGAGCGACATGCAGTCGGTGGGCCAGCCTGACTGTCATGTTCCACGTTTCGGCTCCGTATGTCATGACGGGTAGGACGCACTGATTGAACACCCTACTCTTCAGGCATTGCGGCAGTGACGACGAGAAGATATGACGTAACTTCCCAAACGCTGCCCAACCCAGCTGCACTCTTCTTGTGATTTCACATTCAAAGTTGTCTCTACCTAACTGCAATATCTGCCCGAGGTAGACATATTCTTGGACAACTTCGAGCGCTTCACCGTTGATCAAGATTGGCTCCGGAGTGATAAAGTCGTTGAACATGACTTTGGTCTTGTCCAAATTCATCCGGAGACCGACCGATGTTGAAGCAGCATTAAGGCTTTGCAGCATTTTCTGCAAATCCTGCACTGATTCTGCCATCAATACTATGTCGTCGGCAAAGCGAAGGTGGCTGAGATATACGCCATTGATGTTGATGCCCAGTCCGTTCCAGTCAAGTGTTTTGAAGACATCCTCCAGTGCGTTGGAGAACAGTTTCGGAGAGATGACATCTCCCTGTCTCACCCCTCTGAGCAACTGAATGGGTTTCGTCTTGTGGTTCTGTACTTGGACGGACATCGACGCTGCTCTGTATAGGCTTCTCAGTACCTCCACATATCGCCAGTCGACTTGGCATCGCTGCAAGGATTCCAGAACAGCCCAGGTTTCTACCGAGTCGAATGCTTTCTCGTAGTCCACAAATGCTAGGCACAGCGGCTGATTATACTCTTGTGACTTCTGTATAATCTGCCTCACTGTGTGAATGTGGTCCACGGTGCTGAAACCTTTTCGAAACCCAGCCTGTTCCGGTGGCTGGAAGGCGTCAAATCTCGCGGCAAGACGGTTTGTGAGGACTCTCGAGAACAGCTTATAGACGTGGCTTAAGAGCGCGATTGGTCTGTAGTTTTTCAGGAGGGCTTTGTCTCCTTTCTTGAAAAACAAAGCCACCAAGCTCTCACTCCACGCCTTCGGGGTAGTCCAATTGGCTATGACGGAATTAAATAGCTCCTTTAGCTTTCTCAGCACTGCAGTTCCTCCTGCTTTGAGAAGCTCAGAAGTAATTCCGTCTTCGCCGGGAGCCTTCCCGTTCTGAAGCTGTTTGAGAGCCCCCTCAATTTCGTCTTCGTCCACTTCTGGGAGATCGTCGGAAAAGTGGCGCGTAAGTGTGGCTCTTGGGTCATTCGCGTCAGGCGGAGGCTTTGGAGCGTGCGAGGCATAAAGCTTCTGATAGAAGTTTTCAACTTCGGCGAGGATCTCTGGAACTGACGTGACGGTTTTGCCTATAGAGTTTTTGAGCTTCGTTAGGTGGCTCCTGCCCAGTCTTTTAGCAAAGACTTTTGACCCCCGATTTAGCTCAATCTCATCTCTTATGAGATCCGTATTGTAGCTCCGGAGGTCACGTCTCACCGACTTGCGGATTTCTTTGTTGAGACGGTGGGTATCCGACGAAGCTCCCTCCGGCATCTCGCGTCGAATCTTCATCAGTTCCAGAGTCTCCGCCGAAAGTTTAGACTTACGGCTAGCTCGCTTGCCCTTGAAGTGCCTGACTCCTACTTCGCGAAGCACCCTGGTCACACCTTCGAGGTCCTTGTCAACATCTGCAGTGGTTTCCAGCGCGGCGAAGCGATTGTGTAGTTCCAACTGGAACGCTTCAGAGCCATTCACGGTCTGGATCGGTGTTGGACGAAGAACGGATCTCACCATACGACTTCTCTCAACCTTGAAGTCAATATTTAGGGTGCCTCTTACCAGTCGGTGGTCACTTCCGGTGTTAAACCTATTGACCACAGAGACATCCCTAAATATGTTCTTCTTGTTCGTCAGGATGAAGTCGATCTCATTCTTTGTCTTACCGTCGGGGCTTTGCCAGGTCCACTTCCTATGGGGCTTCTTCCTAAAGAAGGTGTTCATACAGAAAAGCCCCTGCATGTCCAGGAAGTTGACAAGCATTTGCCCTCTATGGTTCCTTAATCCAATTCCGTGAGGCCCGATAGGATATTCGTCGCATTCTCGCACTCCCACTTTGGCATTAAAGTCTCCCATGACAACGGTGAAGTAGGTGTTGGTGGTGTTATTTATGGCCTTTGCGATATCTTCGTACATTGCCTCGACCTCTGTATCCAGGTGTGTCGATGTCGGCGCATATACCTGTACAACCTTGAGGGTATACCTCTCGGTCAGTTTCAGTACAAGGTACGCTACCCGGGTTGACACACTGGACACCTCCAACACGCTGTCCCGGAGAACTTTGTTGACAAGGAAGCCTACGCCACCCTGTGACTGCTGGTCACCCTCACGGAAGTAGAACAGATGGCCGGATTCTAGGGTTGTCGTGTCCTCCCCCTGTCTTCGGACTTCAGACAGCCCCAAAATGTGCCACTTGATATTTCCTAGTTCTACCTCCAGTTGTTGTAGGCTTTCGTCCAGCCGTAGACTGCGTCCATTGAACGTAGCCAAGGTCAAGTTGTGGCAGCCGTGATCCCTCGCCCGGGGATTCTTCGCACCCCCTGCCCCACCGAGATCAAGGCCGCTGCCATGGCCCGGAACCGTGGAGCTGCCGGGCACTGGGGGCCGTATTTGCGGCGTACTCATTTGGGGGTTTATGCCCATACTCACCACGCTGGGCAGGCGGGTTGGTGAGCGCAGGGCCGAGTCTCGCACCGACGGCGCTGCTGCCCGCCGCCGGCCTGGGTATTTAGGCTCGGCCTATTTGATGGTTATACCGCCATCGGTTCGGTGGCCAGAGCCTCGTTTGCTGATTGGCAGGGTGCACCGCGTGCAGGTGAGGTTGGCTTGGGACATAAAGATAGCAGGCTGTCCCCTTACACCCCAAAAGATATAAAGTTGAAATTTGAAACATATTTCTACCTCTCTAAATATTATTTGATAAAGTTGATTGAAATATCCTAGAGTTACTACTTCATTGACTTTTTACTAGTTACAGCAATTGATTTTTTAATATTGAGCTGCAGAAATGTTGTGTCTGTAAGGTAAAATGTATGACTAATTAAAGTGGATATAAATTTCCATGCAGCGGATCTGCCGTATCTCAAATATGTGATAAAGTTAACATAGTTATTTAGCAGTATGAGCTTTCAATTAAATTACTTTCTACATATAAAATGTTTTAAATACAATAAGAGCCAGAGATGTAAACACAATAAAATAATGTATCTTTTTTGAATCCTTTTATTTCAATTTAAAGAATGTGATGACACAAGAAAATCAGTCTGCCATAATTTGTATTCTTTATTAATTTCAGTAATCAGTCTGTTTAACCTCTTATTTATTAGTTACATACATCAGTCTGCTATACTTCCTCTTTATTCTTTTCAACAATCAGCCTGCTATAGTCTCTCTTCTTTATTAATTTTAAGGAGTACTTTCTCTTCAATAGTTTAACAGTCAGTCTGCTATAGTTCTACTAGTGGTGGAATCCTAGTGGTCCACCCTGGGCAAGGGCATCTTTGGTTTTCTAACCAATGATGACGGCAAACAAATACCTCTGCGATGGTAGGCTTCGTAAAAGGCTGCCTGGATGCTACCACCCTCCTGCAGGAGTCCAGCGCCAAACAGTTTTTCTGTGTTCCGCTGGTGTGTGGGAGAATCAGTACCTCTGGGTAAGTTCGCTCCATCTTAGGCTTCTTCTTAACCGTATTTTTAAGTATGTAGTCAAGAGCAAGCCCATTATTTATAAAAAAAAATCTTCTTCATTAGTTTCAACAATCAGTCTGCTATATTTGGTCTACTTTATTAAATTAAATAATCAGCATGTTACTCTTCCTTTTCTTCATTAGTTACATAAATTAATCTGCTTTACATCCTCTTTATTTGTTTCAACAATCACTCTGCTATCATCATCATCATCATCATCAGACTATAGCAGTTCAGTGCTGGACATAGGCCTCTCCAGTTGCACGCCACTTAGGTCGATCCTCGGCTTCTCTCATCCAGCTCCTGCCAGCCATCTTGCGCAAATCGTCACTCCACCTGGCCTGAGGGCTTCCTACACTACGTTTGCCAAGACGCGGTCTCCACTCAAGAACTCGTTTACCCCAGCAGTTGTCGGTTCTGCGGCTAATATGACCAGCCCACTACGACTTCAGCTTGCTAATCCGGTGGGCTATGTCGATAAACTTTAGTTCTCTGCCGAATCACCTCATCCTATATTACAAGCATAGCTTTTTTCATAGCCCGCCAAGCTGAACTTGTGGACTAGTCGTACCGTCAGTGGCCACGTTTTCGGCTCCGTATGTCATTTTGAGGCATTGTGAGATCGACGATGAGAAGACTCGACTTAGTTTCCCAAATACTTCCCAACCCAACTGAATTTTTCTGTTCACCTCATCCTCAGAGTTGTTTCTTCCCAATTGCAATGTCTGCCCAAAGTACAAATATTTTTGAACAACTTCGAGAACGGTGCCGTGCACTCAATCGGCTCCGATAGTACATGTCCATTGAACATAACCTTGGTTTTATCCAGGTTCATCCGTAAGCCGATGCGTACAGAAGAGTTAGCCAGGTCATTCAGCATCTGTTGTAGGTCCTGCAGCGTTTCTGCCATAATGACAATGTCGTCTGCAAATCACAAGTGAGAGATGTATCCACCATTGATGTTGATGCCCCGTCCTTTCCAGTGAAGCGTCTTGAAAATATCCTCCATTGCATTTGTGAACTTTTCGGGGAAATTACGTCCCCTTGTTTCACTCCTCCATGCAACGGTATAGGTTTTATTTGCCGATTATGTACTGGCAGCTTTGTAGAGACATCTTATCACTTGGACGTGCCGTCAATCTACTTGGCAACGCTGCAGGGATTCCAAAACGGAGAAGATCTCGATCGAGTCGAAGGATTTCTCATAGTCCACGAATGCTAGACACAAGGGCTGATTATACTCTTCTGTCTTCTGTATAATCTGCCGCACTGTGTGGATGTGGTATAAGGAGCCGTATCCGCTCCGAAATCCAGCTTGTTCCGGTGATTGAAATTTGTCGAGTCTTCGCGCAAAGCGGTTCGTGATAACTCTTGAAAACAGCTTATAGACGTGACATGGAAGGGAAATGGGTCAATAGTTCTTCAGCAGAGTCTTATCTCCCTTTTCGAAGAACAGGACGACCACACTCCTACCCCACGCCTCCGGAGTTCTCCCTTCAAACTAGACAGCGACAAAAAGCTTTTGAAGCTCCCTCAGTACGGGTTTACCTCCAGCCTTCAGCAACTTTGTTATAACGCCTTCCTCTCCAGGGGATTATCCATTTTTCAGCTGTTTAAGAGCCATTTCGATTTCATCAATGTTGACTTCCGGCAGGTCTTGATTGTAGTGGCGTGTTAACGCGGCTCTAGGGTCCTCATTTTCGGGATCAGGTCGAGATCAGAGTAGCGTATAACGAAAAACTAAAATCTTACAAAAGCACACCGTTAAGAGGAGAACGGAAGACCAGATAATGACACAAGCAAAAATGACGGAATAAAATGCATAAAAATAGGAAAATTAAAAATAGACAATAGAAGTAAAAAAAGTGTTTACATAAAATCCGGTCCGATAACCGATTTGTAACACCCTTAAAACCTATAGGTTAAACCTCGTATTTGGTACTTATAATGTAACGTAATCCTTCAACACTGCATCGGTCAATGGAGATCTAAGAAAAGAAAAATAAAATGAGTAATAGATAACCTATAAACTAATAAGTGGGCGACAACCTTTTACACGCCTACTTTAAATCTAGTCTAATCATTTGTCAAAACATACTCAGTTGGCTTACTAATATTTGTTTTCTGCTTATATATTTGACAAATGCTGAACTTATGATACTAATAAACTAAACAATACAGCTACCCACGTCAAAAAAGTAGGTAAGCTTTTGTCCTTTACTTACTTATTTGCTACTATCCTAGAATTTTATACTCGCTCACTAGGTACTTAGCATACTAGGTATCTAGTATGCTAAAATAAACAGAATTTCAACACATTTCACTAAATATAGGTTAATTTTATTACTTACTTGTACTCTTACTGAGTTTTTTTTTAAATTATTTCTAAACACCTAATTAAAAACTTTTTAATTATATTTTTCTCAATTATTACAATTCCGCGTTCTTAATATCGGCGCTAACGCACAATTGCCGCGCGATCAAAATGGCGTAGAGTGAAAACTCGTCGGAGCGGGGGAAGGGGTTCTGTCTGGCTAGAGTTCTATTCTAATGATTTAAGTGAGATTTTCGCTATTAGATGAAACGTTTAAAATGTAGTAACTATTCGATAAATACACACGCCAGTTCGGACCATTTGCTGTATGTTTGATAACGTAATATTTTGGGTCGGCTGAAATGCTGTATCTCTTTAAAGTCAATGTCGAACTCAGGAAAATAATGTTGTATCTGTTTATTATTCTAGTAGTATTGTCGTATCTATTTTATTTTCAAAAGTTGCGATTTTCTCACTATTTACAGCAATTGGTCGAGCAAATTGTAAACAAAATAGAAAAAATTCAACGTCGTATCTTTAATTTTTTTCCTCGTAGAAAGACGAGACATACACCATTCGACGCGGCTTTTTTTTCTTATCAACAATACATTAAAAAGTCATATAGGCCAATTTTTGAGATACGCCATTTCCGCTTTCTGCCGTCAAGATATAGATGAATACTTTTGAAAAATGTGTTAAAAATAAAGTATTTTTGTGTAAAGTTATGAACTATAAATAATATCGATAGAACTACATATTATATTTCGATATACAAATATATATTTAAGTTACTTTGATATTAAAAATAATTGAGAAAATGGTTTACAATTGATAAATAAGTTGATCAAAACATTACGCGGTACTTGTACTTCCGTTGTGGTTAAAACCCCACCTTGTTTTGATCAACTTATAAAAAGGAAATACTTGGACTCGGGAGTAGTCGGATTGAGACATCGAGCTGTGCGGAGCTCTGATACCTTTGAATGTTTTTTTTACTTAGTGTGCGAATAAATACAGTGTGAAAATCTACTTTTGTGTTTCAATCACCGGCTGGTGTCTATTATCCGAAGCGGGATTGATATCACACCCACAATATGGAAAAACATCAGGAAAATCGCCGTCGTCGGTCACGTAGCCGATCACGATCATACCGTGGAAAAAGGCGTCACAGACTCGACAGTTCTTCTGGGTCTGAACGCAAGTCGCGAAGAAAAGAAAGGAAGCATCGTAAGAAACATAGGCGCAACAAGAGATCTACAAGGTCAATAAGTCTCAGTATGTCTAGAGGCGGAAGGACACCAATTGAACTACCGCCGAAACGTACTGATAATCAGGAAAATACAATCACGTCATATCAGGCAAGTTCATTAATAAATAACTAAGTTGTTGAAATTGAAAGTATTATTTTATATATTGACGGTATTTTTTTTTCTCTTTTTCTTACTTTCTATTAAAAGCATACCTTCATTAAGTTTATGTACAAATTTAAATGTGCCAAATGTGTACAAATGTAGTAAGTTAAACGTTGAAATGCCGTTATTAAACACTTAATTACATATCGTTTCCCTTCGGTAAATAAAACGAAATACATGTTCAATTAGTGATATTTATCTACCAGTCGTGGGTAGTATCTTATTAAAAACCCATTCTTTCTGCATTTTATATAATATTAGTGTAACAATATAAAAACTGTAATAATTTTAAAAACATAAATTTGTTTAACAAAAAAATATATATATTTCTTGGAGTAATATGAAATACATAATATTATTATACAACATAATGTTTCCTTTGATGGTTATTTCTTGTGAAGAAGTTTTTCAATAATAATTGTTCAAACATCTAGAAGTGTATCTTCATCCAAATCGTATTTTTATGAGTAACACTGTTTGAATATAATATACCTACCTATTTAAATTTGAATTGCCTTGTCTTTACTTTTTCCTTTTCTAATTGAATATTGATACTCTGAAAAACAACACATTTCAGCCTCATGGTCAACTAATGGCGACTGAAACAATATTAGCGGAGCAATGTGCTGCTTCTTCATCACAAGGTGACGTCGGAGACCACGCGGTCCTGCAACGGTCGATACCGCCGCTTCTTGGATCAGTACAAACGTCTTTGGTGATTCCTGAGCCAGTGCCTCGTCCTGCAGATGTACAACACTCCATACCACCGGAACGTGAGCCCGTTTTGTTATCATCTCAATCTTATGTAGGAGAAGAAGATATTTCAACTAATACTACTAATAATGTTACGATTAACGCTAGTGATTTCGCTTTGTTACTTCAAAATATGTTAAAATCTAATTCTCATGGCATTTCATATGATAAAAATATAATACCTACCTTTGACCCCACTCAAAAGAATCAGAAAATCGAAAGTTGGATCGCTAAGGTTAACGAGTGTGCAAAAATATATAATTGGTCTGATGAGCAAACTTCACATTTCGCTTTGCCTAAATTGGCGGGACATGCCCAAAAATGGTACCAAGGCCTCCAAACGATACTTTTAACTTGGCATGAGTGGCAAGAACGTTTGATTAGGGCTTTTCCTTCTGAAATCAATTATGGGGCTTTATTATCTGATATGTTGGAGCGTCGAATGAGATTAGGTGAGTCAGTAGATGATTATTTCTTTGAAAAGTTGTCTTTATTAAATGCATGTGAAATTAAGGGAAAAAAGGCGGTCGATTGTCTAATTTATGGGATAGATGATCGAATGATTAGATCTAGTGCGTCTTCGGCAAGACTAAATGATCCTGAAAGTGTCCTGAAGTTCTTGAAGGATTTGTGTAGAGAATCTGACCCTCGCTTTATTCGACAAAGGCCTAACTTTTCAAATTTGAAAGACATTATATGTAATAAGTGCAACAAGTCAGGCCATCGTGGCGCGCAATGTCGTAATGTTGTATCTGAAATAATTTGTTTTAATTGCAAAGAAAAAGGTCACACTTTCAATAAATGCAGTAAACCTGTGATAAAATGTGATATCTGTAATCGATTTGGTCATAAATCAAATGAGTGCTATCAAAATAAATCAAAAGAATTTTCTCAGAATAAATCTTACATTAAACCTTATGAAAAGAGAACTATGATAACTAGATCCAATAAAACTGATGCTAAGTTCCATAAAGAGGCACTTATAAACAATAATATCAAAGTTCAGTGTTACATAGACTTTGGGAGCGACTGTACGCTTATTAGTAAAGACGTAGTCGATCAAAATTCTTTACCAAAGTTCGAAGATGACTTACCGACGATTCGCGGATTCGGTAATCATGTTTACACTCCATTATATAGGACGCAAATTGGACTTTCACTAGGGGAGGTAACTGCACAAATTGATGCTTACGTAGTTGAACCAAATATGATGGATGAGCAATTATTGATAGGTCAAAATTTTACTGAGAGACCGGAAGTCCTGGTAGTCAAAACAAATAATCAGCTTGATATACTGAAACAGAGAGAGCCACTTGAATTTTCTCATTTGCCAACTGATAATGACGTTCACGATAAAATAGTGTTACGAATTACTACAAATACAAGTGTTGACCGGTTAGGATTTATAAATTGTACCCATAGCAGTAATGCTTCATGTGATATAATTGTAGAAAATAGTGTTAGAGATACAGGACTTGTAGACTATCATATTCTAGGAGGTATTTATAGTTTAAAAGAAGGAAATTGTAAAATTGGCGTACAGAATTTTTCACGAAAATGTCTCGAGTTTCAAGAAGGCTCCGTGTTAGCTAGGGCAAAAACTGTCAATAGTTTTAAAACTGATACCATAAATAAAATAGTAAACTGTCAAAGAATTTCCAATAATAATATAATCCTTTCTCCAATTAAACAAACTGAAATTAATATTAATAACGATCTTTCCAAATCACAAACTGAAGCTGTCGTAAATCTCATTAATAAATACCGTACATGTTTTGCTCAAGAACTATGTGAATTAGGCTGCACACACTTAACAGAAATGAATATAGAATTAAATGACGACAACCCTGTTGTACATAGGCCGTACCGTTTAAGCTATCCTGAACGGCAAATTGTGAGAGATATGGTACAAGAACTGGTGGATAATGATGTCGTAGAAGAATCAAACTCTTCATATGCTAGTCCTATAGTATTAGTTGCAAAAAAGGGTGGAGGATACAGAATGTGTGTTGATTATAGGCTGTTAAATAGTAAAACAAAAAAGGATCATTTTCCTATGCCACGGATAGATGATCAATTGGATATGCTGAATGGTAATAAGTATTTTACAAGTTTAGATCTTGCTAGTGGTTACTATCAGATCCCCTTGCGTCCCAGTTGTAGACACCTCACAGCTTTCATAACTCCTGACGGTCTTTATCAATTCAAAAAAATGCCGTTTGGTTTGGTAAATTCTCCTGCCGTATTTCAGCGTACTATTAATAAAGTTCTTGGAAATACCCGGTTTAAGTCCGCTTTAGCATATATGGATGATATTCTAATTCCGGGTAAAAACTTTGAAGAAGAATTGTGTCGTCTAGAAGAAACTTTTAAATTATTTCAAGGAGCACGATTAACATTAAACTTAAAGAAATGCCATTTTTTTAAAGAAAATTTAGAGTATCTTGGTTATGAAATAAGTAAAAGCGGAATCAGACCGGGTCACGCTAAAATAACTGCTGTAGATAAATTTCCGACACCTCGGAATGCACACGAGATACGCCAATTTATAGGTTTGGCTAGTTACTTTCGAAAATTTATCAAAGATTTTGCAATAATAGCCCGACCTTTGACAGATTTGACCAAAAAGGGATGTATTTGGCATTGGGACGAAGATCAGGAGCAATCTTTTAATAAATTGAAGGAAATGTTAGTACAGAGGCCCTTGTTAGGTATATATGATCCACAGAATGAAACATCTCTTCATACAGATGCAAGTAAATATGGGATAGCTGGTATCTTGATACAAAAAACGGAATCTGGCGAAGTCAAGCCAATAGCATACTTTAGTAGGAAAACAACTGTCGACGAGCAGAAATATCATGCCTATGAGTTAGAAACGCTCGCAGTAATTGCGTCTTTACAGCGTTTTCGTGTTTATTTATTAGGATTAAAATTTACGCTAATTACGGACTGTAATGCATTACGTGCCACATTAACAAAACGAGACCTAATACCAAGAATTGCTCGTTGGTGGATAGCTATTCAAGAATATGATTTTGACATTCAATATAAACCGGGACACACAATGTCACACGTCGATGCGCTCAGTAGGAATCCCCAACCCAGTAATTTAGAAGCTAATTTTGATCCAATACCTGCCGTTCTGAGAATTACACAAGAAGACTGGCTTCTTAGCCTGCAATTGAATGATCCAAATATCCAGCGTATTCGTAATCTTCTAGAAGATAAAGAATACGCTGAAGTAAAAAAGAACTATACTGTAAAAAATAATAAGCTATTTCGTGTAGTAAACAATGAGCTTAAATGGGTTGTACCTAAATCTGCTCGCTTTCAGCTATGTAAACTAAACCATGATGATATTGGTCATTTTAGTATAGAAAAAACTTTTTATAAAATTAGTAAGGACTTTTGGTTTCCAAAAATGAAACGCTTTATAAAAAAGTATGTGAGGTCATGTATAGAATGTGCATACAGTAAAGAACCAGCTGGTCCTAAAGAAGGTTTTCTGCATTCAATACACAAGGTAAATAAGCCATTTGATACAGTTCACGTGGATCATTTAGGCCCCTTTGTTAAGAGCTCTAAAGGAAATACTTACCTCTTGGTACTTGTGGATGGTTACACTAAATTCTGTTTACTAAAGCCATTACGTAATTTGAAATCAAGTTTGACGATACGTGCCCTAGATGATATCTTTACAACTTTTGGCTATCCAAATAGAATGGTATCAGATCAAGGTTCATCATTTACTTCCAAGGATTTTAAAGAATTTTGTAGTAATACTAAGATAAAGCATATTCTTAATGCTGTAGCCTCTCCTCGTGCAAATGGGCAAGTCGAGAGGTACAACAGGACTATTTTGGATGCTTTAACGGCTTACACTGATAAGTTGGGTGAAAAATTTTGGGATTCAGTATTAGGAAAATTACAGTGGGGAATGAATAATACTCTTAATAAGGGTATAGGAAAAGCTCCATCGGAAGCATTATTTGGAATACAATTAGTAAGCAAGGGTGATAATGCCTTTTCAGATATTTTAAATGAAATACGCCAATCAGGTTCGGTACAAAATATAAGAGATCAAATTGACTCGCATATTGAGAAGGACCAGCAACTTCAAAAATCCAGATATGACAAAACTAGGACTAAAGCTAGAAGTTATAAAGAGGGAGATTTAGTTAAAATACTTAAACCAGTTCAGGGGAACGATGGCAAAAGTAAGAAGCTTCTTCCAAAGTATACTGGTCCCTTTAGAATCACAAAAGTTTTAGAAAATGACAGGTACGAGGTTTCAAGTATCGTTGGGAGCAACATTTCTAAGAAAAATTACTCTAATATATGGGCAGCAGACCGTATAAAACCGTGGATTACGACCTATAGCGATCACAACTGTAACAGTAGCTCTAGTAAAGAATGCAGTAGTAATGATAGTGGTGATGAGTAGGTCCATTAATTTTGATAATTAAATAAGGAAAACATACTTTTATAAATATCTTTTATGGTACTATTGTATAGTTTCATGTATCGAAAATAAAAGAAGGATGCGTTTAATAGATGAACTAAAAGTGTTGATAGATCTGTCCATTTACACGTAATGTACATTTGAGAGTGATCCACTTGTAAGTTATGTGTATATTAGTAAGAGTGTTGATAGATCCACTCGCAAGGTGTGTGAGTAAGAGTATTGATAGAACCACTCGCAAGATGTGTGTATAAGAGTGTTGATAGATCCACTCGCAAGGTGTGTGTGTGTAAGAGTGTTGATAGATCCACTCGCAAGGTGTGTGTATATAAGAGTGTTGATAGATCCACTCGCAAGGTGTGTATATAAGAGTGTTGATAGATCCACTCGCAAGGTGTGTATATAAGAGTGTTGATAGATCCACTCGCAAGCTGTGTGTATAAGAGTGTTGATAGATCCACTCGCAAGGTGTGTGTATAAGAGTGTTGATAGATCCACTCGCCAGGTGTGTGTATAAGAGTGTTGATAGATCCACTCGCAAGCTGTGTGTATTAGAAAAACTATGTATTTAAAGATTATATATTACAAATCACTTTATAAATGCGTAGATAGCTGGATTAATTAATTATTATAAATAATTAGCACTTAAAATGTAAGTAATTGATTAAATGTTTACTTGTTATCAGCAAATATAAATTGAATATGATTGATTGGTCATACAAATTTGAATATCTGTATATCTAAGGATTTTTATTTATATATTTTTTTAAGTTTGAGGACAAACTTATTATCAGGAAAGGCCGAATGTTAAAAATAAAGTATTTTTGTGTAAAGTTATGAACTATAAATAATATCGATAGAACTACATATTATATTTCGATATACAAATATATATTTAAGTTACTTTGATATTAAAAATAATTGAGAAAATGGTTTACAATTGATAAATAAGTTGATCAAAACATTACGCGGTACTTGTACTTCCGTTGTGGTTAAAACCCCACCTTGTTTTGATCAACTTATAAAAAGGAAATACTTGGACTCGGGAGTAGTCGGATTGAGACATCGAGCTGTGCGGAGCTCTGATACCTTTGAATGTTTTTTTTACTTAGTGTGCGAATAAATACAGTGTGAAAATCTACTTTTGTGTTTCAATCACCGGCTGGTGTCTATTAAATGTATGTAAACAACACAATAAAACGACAAGAAAACCAACACCAAGAAACGATAAAGTTTAAACACAATTTTGTCTGTCAACCGAGCTGCTTGTCAAGTTTTTTTTTGGGTTTTTTATGCATTTAATTTCGTGAAGTGACGCCCACAGACCGCTTTAGTCCATCATTCATTAATCTGTGTTACAACTACAAACTCCAGCAAGTTTCAAACGCATATATACTCATAAATATGTTATTCACAAGTTATCCGGCTTACAGTAGTCACAGTACAGCGGCGAATAATTCACAATAATATTAATTAACACAATCCCAGACTGCTCTGAATATGACGTCGCCACATGATTCTGCATAAATGATCAATCGATGACTCATTTGAATCGGGAATTTCAATTTTCAGCCGAACATCCTGACCTATGCTATCTCACTTTATGAAACGTGTAGTAGCTCAAGATAATTTTGTCATAAATGCTTTTAAAATCATGGCCATAGTAGTCGGTGCGCATTAATTGAATGAACGCACTGTAATCAAGTTGGAACTTAGTACAGGATTTCAGTTTAATTGATACGGTTCACGCTATACACAACGCCCCGTTGGTCTAGTGGTTTAAATACCGGGCCAAGATCTCGGGGTCCCAGGTTCGATCCCCGGGTCGGGCAACAAATAGTTTCGAATTTTCGAACGTTGCTCGGGTTTGTGATCACCAACCCGCATTTGGCAAGCGTGGTGATTATGCCAGTTCCCATCATTGCAGTGGTAACTTGAATTCAATGATAGAGGCCTTTTCCCTGCAGTGGGATGATTATAGGCTGTTACTACTACTACGCTATACACAACGCTCGCTTTTCGACAACGCCTTTAAATAAAATAGTTATGTTCTTAGAGATCCGTGCCTGTAGAGTAAAAACCAATCCCTTGTGGAATATTTTTTTCGTTTATCCGTAATGCATACTTTTAAAATAATATTATTATTATATGTGAATTTTGTAAAACCAATAAATAAATAAATCTGTGGTTAGATCTTTTGTCTGTTTATTTTGATGATAGGAAAGGTTGGTAAGGAGTATTTTTAAAAATATTATTATTAAATAACTGGTTCGAATAATATAAAAGTTATGAATTGTTTAAATCGAATATTGCTCGAATATTTACATTTATGACAAAAGTTTTTCATCAATTTAAAGAAAGAAAGAAATCTAAACTACTTCAAAAGGTAAAGAAAATAGGTAGACTGCCAAGAGAAGCAAAGAGTATACCCGACGAAAAGCATGCAATTCAGGCTACCAATTCTGAGTAGGTACCAAACAAGAAATCAGCGAATTTCAAAATTTGTACTTTATTTCATGCTTTTTCACCAAATATTTCCTAAAGAAGTTTTAGTTAATAGCCTATGTTTATTTTCAAGGTCTAATATATCCTTGTAGGTACCTAATTTAATCAAAACAGGTTTTAAAGTTTAGACCCGAGTTCACTAACACTTAAACAGCCGGTAAACAAAGAGTGACGATTAATTTAACACAATTCCCATACAAAATATGTCAAATAATATTTTAAAGGCTGTTTAAACGCTGTTTAAACTTAAACGCGTGTTGGTGAACTCGGGCCTTAGGCGTGAAAGCGTAATAGACAGATAAACAGAGTTTTAAACTATTATTTAGTGTATTTTCTTAAACTATATTAATTAAATTTTAAACATAGGTAGGTGGGCTCACATTTAATAAAACAAAAATAGAGAACGTTCTTAATTTGACTCCTGTATTACAGGATGATATAAGATGATTTGGAATTAGAGCAATATCTTAAAAGGGAAAACACATTTCTGTAAGATCAAAAATATGTTAAAATGTACCCTTATCTACTATCTACTCACACTTTTATGAAAGTTTTGACGTAGATCGATCACTAAATTTCATTGTTATAAAGCCAATACTAATGTTATAGCCATTTTATTCTAAATTGTACTTAAAAGCTATCGAAATAGAAACAAAGAAAACAAAGGTTCAGAAATATTGTGATTCGATACAGGCGCAGAGAGAATTGAAAATTTTACCGATGTGATTAGTCGCGTGGAAAATTACCCTCGGCTTGGGCAAATGTTGCAGAACTTTCAGTAGGCCCAACCTCTTAGAGGTTTAGTGGCCTGCAATTTAGGCTATTCATTGTAAAATAGCATTTATTTCAACTATATAAGGTTGCCCAGTGATTAGCTTGGTTTGCTGTCGTTTTTACAGTCATTTTAAGGGCCAGACATAAAACTACCCATAAATGTCAAATACGTTTATTTTCAGGTTTTAAAACTATCGTGTGTTAAGTGAGACGTTGGCTTTAGCTATAAAAAAGCTTACAAACCCAATACAGTACAAAATGTTTGTTATAAGAACAGTTTTAAACGCTTATTGATACGAGTATATTTAAATGACTATAGATATTTTTTTGTATTTTTAAGTAAAAATGTATTTGTTCTTTTGAATGTTCTAAATGTTGTTGGTGTGCCTTTTTAAACAAATTAAATAATGGCACCTCATCTATTTTACATTGTGCAGTCATTAAACAATGAATCTCAAGATATTGATAGGTTATAACACTGTTTTTTAACGTTAACGAGAAATTAAACACGATCATACGTTAAAAATTAAACCTGTTACCGATTCTAATAATTATGCAACGCGAAAGCTTTAAAGTACTCACGAACATTTTTTAAACACTGCAATAGCTGATTTGATTAGAAAATAAAATAATTGCTTGAATGGAAATTTCGACTATGAATCTGTGTTTTAGTATGGAAAATAAAATAGATATGCTAAGTGTAAGTATTTAGTATACCGAGCTCAGGACTCCTCCCAACTTAATTTCAATCGTACCTGCTGGACAATTTCGTATTTACCCACGATTGTAATATTCTCATGTAAGTGACCGTATGATTTTTAATGAGAAAATAAATATTCTTTAAACTGGACTACCTCAGTCTGGTCTCAAATCCAGAAACTTCCGCTTACAGTATGACTGCTTAGAGCAGTCGCTCGGTAAGTAGAGGTAAACTAGCGGATCCCGCGAACTTCGTATTGCCTCAAAGTAGGTAGTATTTGATTTTGACGTCTTAAATGTCATTGTCTAATATGACGGAGTTGGAAATTTGTATGAAGAAATACAGTTTTTTTTGTTTTTAACACTTATTATCCTATTCCTGACCAAGAAAAATTCAATAAAACCATAATTATAAAAATCGGTCCAGCCGTTCTCGACTTATAAGTGGTGTAACTAACACGACTTTCTTTTATATATTTTTTGATATTAAATTTAACACTAAAAGCCTAAGTATATAACTAGATTGAAGGTAAGAAGTCATCTTATAATATCAGTATATAAACTTGAAAAATTATGTCTCAGGCGGGAATCGAACCCGCATCTCCTCCCATGCTGGGCGGGCACTATACCATTATGCCACCGAGACACTGCAACTCAGCGCGAATTTTTCAAGCATATTCTTAACGCTGTAAGCCAGCGTCGCTTCATCAAATGTTAGGTGTTTGCACCCTTAACACCCAAAAGAAACATCTTTGCATATGTTTGACAGTCAGTTAAGATGAAACAGCTATTTATATACTTTATTTGATATTTTTGCAATTAAATTGCAATTATGATATCTTTATATAATTATATACTACAAGTTTATATACTGATATTATAATTGCAATTTAATTGCTTAAATATCAAATAAAGTATAAGTCATCTTATACTCGTATATTATAGGCGGTTAGCTGAAATCATGTTTTCTATCCCTATTTCTATTGTGGCGAATCGGAGGCAACGCTTTCAGATGTGGGGCACATTGATGAACTAAAAACTAATCTTTTCCACTATAGTTTGAATTTAGTTTTTTGTTTGATTGGTTTTTTCACGGTTTAGTGAATTCGTGGAATTGTTCAATCCGAATATTATTATCGTCTCTCCAGTATTGGTATAACTGCGAGCACCTACAGGACAAAAAATATTCTTTTCGTTCTCTGTCCAGCTGTGATGATGAAAGAGTAAGTATAACAGGAAGATATAGCGGTGTGGAAGTAGCGGGTCAGCTCACAGACATTGATAGGCCTAGATGCCCCAAGTGTACGTACTGCGCGTGTCAAAAAAAGGTTGAACATGTTCAACTTTTGATCGCGCTTGTTATTGAGATGTGCGTATTTTATTTAAAAAACAATTATTTTATCATTTGTGTCTATCAATATGTAAATACATGTACCTGTGTGCATACTACATGTTTAAATTACATTGCTGCATTTAGTTTTAAAGGTGTTGTACCTGTTCATTGAAGCAAGCAGTGAACGCAAATTTCGGCACGCGCGGGTTTTATAGAAATGAGTGCATTTGTGGCATCTAGGCCTATCAATGTCTGTGGGTCAGCTATAATAAAAAATGCGTAATTTAAGTACCTTTAGATACAGACAACGGCAGGTCTACCAATTAAAAAAGTTAAATATCTATGTATTGATTTTTAACTTTAAGTCCAACAAGTAGAGATCAATAATCAATACCAATTGAGAAAATTTGACGTTTTTTGGTAGGTTTACATACTGTTGTCTTTACAAAATAGATTCGTGCGCCTTATTAGAATAGGTGATAAAAACCTATAGGTGTAATATGATCAGGTTCATAATAATAGAAATTAACGCGGACGAAGTCGCGGGCAACAGCTAGTATTGTATAAACAGGTCAGTTCATCCGTACTTAGATACTGTTTTGTTCTAAACAATAAATCAAAAAGCCAGGCATGAGTGCCACGACCACGGTAGTTTTTTTGTGCGTAAGCCAAAATTGACGACCCTAGCGCCACCACCGGGCGTAGAAGCACATGAAACGAGAAGTACACACATACATGAGATTGACTTCTGTATTTAATTGTGTTTTGTGCCTACACCGACTCCTTGATGTTTATTTCTATCCTTCAAGTGGTGTAGTACGGAAAAAAAATCGTAGCATTTTTTGCAGGTTCGTAGCTGAACTTGATGTCGTAGTATTTGTACCAGATGCCATAACGTATCGTAGCGTTAGACACATAGACTTAGTATATAGTTACTAGCAAAGTTTAATTGCAGCTTCAATCTTCTTAAACAATAATTACCTATGTCTAACCAGGCATAATTATTGTTTAAGAAGATTGCAGCTGCATTAATCGGTACTATCGATAATGTAATACGTTTTTAATTGAAATCGTTCCCATGGAATACTGGTAAATGGTATACTTGTGTCATGTAAGTACTATGAGATCTCAGCCCGTCTCCTTCTGGTAGTACTCCTTACGACACCCATAAGAAGAGAAAAGATGGTAATGATCTTTCATGTATCGGCAATATAAGTACTCGAGTCTAACAAACACATGAGTATTTATTTAATTACTAACGTAAGTATAAAACGGGTTCTGCAACAATTTAATCCTATCCAAAAGTTTACTAAACCGACGAAAATTATTCGCAAAACTGTTCGCACATTGATAACCGGTCCGGTTGCGTTCAGTTAAATCCGGTTATAACAAGACTGCGCTGCATACCAGATTTAACCGGTTTACGCTGATCCTTACACACACTTACAACGTAGCAGATGCCTTACTCTGCAACAACTCTTTCAGATATTTTCAGACATCGGTATGAGTGATAGGGACAGATGGGTTCGAATATACGGACATTGTGTTTCGGAGTAAGGCCTCAGATCCGTGGCATACGTAATCGACCGATCGCATTTCCTCAAGGTAAGAGTATGTGCTTAAACCTGTAATGATCTTTTTTGGTCTATTTGAGCATGGTGAAACATTATAAATAAATAAATAAATAAATGTGGACATCATCACATACATTGTTCTGACCCCAATTTGAATAACTATTTAAAGCATTCGTTTTTGGAAACCAGAAACAACGAAGGTACCACAAACACCCAGACCCGAGAAAATGAAGAAAAACACACTTTTCCTACATTGACCCGTCCGGGAATCGAACAAGGGACCTGGGAGCAGGCGACACCTTGAAAACCGGTGTGTACGCCACTCCGCCACGGAGGTCGTCGAAAATTATGCATATACTTAAACTTTTTTCTTAAAATATTAACCCGAACTTTCTACTCTACTACGCAATCTGGACAAAGAAGATCTTATAAAGTTTGTTCAGGGTTCTATACCTCAAACGAAAAAAAAAAAAAATTGTTTCCTATTAATTTATAGATAGATAATATTATATTTCCTTTTTCACTTCAAAATAAAACTGAATCACCGAAATGTATTTACGCGCATAACTTCCTCTCGACTGTACCAAATAGATTTTTTTAAGATTTACAAATTAAAATATGCGTTAATTAAAGATATTTTTAAAAATACGATTCCTTGAATATAACTGCCTGAGGTGGGGCTCGGTGCCACAATCTTCCCTTCTTCTATCCATTTATAGCAAAGCAATGGACCGCATCCCATACATGCAAAAAGCACTGCATACTCTGCCCACTTCGCCTAACTAAATTACCAATCCCTGCATTAATTTAGGTTGTATACATATAGGGCAACAAAAAGTTCCGAATTTTCGAACATTGCTCGGGTTTGTCAACACCAACCCGCATTTGGCAAGCGTGGTGATTATGCCTGTACCCATTTTTGCTAACGTAACTTAAGAGGAAACACCACGGCCGTTTTTCCATACAAACGTAGTCCCCTGTTTCCTCCCTGGATAATGCCAGTAGAGCAATATTTTTTATCATAAAAATCTATGGTCACTATTAGCATGTTTCTATGTTTTCTGTTTTCTCATAAATTAATTAATAAAAAAGATATGAGCCCTCAAAAATCGAAAAAATTCGCCAGATTTTCCGCTGTGTTCAAACATCCAGAAAACAAATTTGGCTAAATTTTAGAAAAAAAGGTAAACATACGAACACGGCCAAAGCCTTTCTTTAATTTTTAATGAAAAAAGTATTTAAATCGGTATAGTTTTGGAAAAGTAATCGGGGGACTACCAAACGTTGATTTGGTGTGTTTTTAGTAGGTATTTTCGGTCCAAGAAGCAGTTGTCTCTATCACACTCTGCGATGAATGCGTTTGGCACTGCGCGACAGCAATAGATTTTACAAATACCTTTTTTTCAATTGTCTTGCCCGTAGTGTTTCCTCTTAAATTCATTTATGGAGGCCTTTGCCTTGCAGTGGGATGATTATAGGCCGGTACTTACTGCATACATACCCTACCCAAAATTGCTATGCACATGCAAAGGTCCCTTGGATCCATCACACAAGTGGAAGGTTTAGAACTAGCAGATCGAGCCGGCTTCAAAACTGTAAATGTAAATCTGTTCATTAAGCCGAGCGGAGTCGCGCTCAAAGGGATTACATGCGGCCTCGTTCCGTCACGCTGGACGGTTTTATTTGCACCAAAAAGAATCAGTTTGGTTCGGCTTTAGAAACTTTATATCGGTATATGTTAGCTAAAACTATTCCATACACCTTACTTCAATTCAAGCCGCATATGGTCTCGGTGTCCGGTTTCGATTCTCGGGTCGAGCAACAAGAGTTTCGAATTTCCGAAAATTTCTCGGGCTTATGATCACCATTTTGACGACCTCCGTGGCGGAGTGGCGTACACACCGGTTTTCAAGGTGTCGCCTGCTCCGAGATCCGGGTTCGATTCCCGGACGGGTCAATGTAGAAAAAATGTGTATTTCAACATTTTCTCGGGTCTGGGTGTTTGTGGTAGGTACCTTCGTTGTTTCTGGTTTCAAAACACGAATGCTTTAAATAGTTATTTAAATCGGGATCAGAACAATGTATGTGATGTTGTCCACATATTTTTTTAAATTTATTTAGCAAGCATGGTGATTATGTCTATACACATTATTGTTGTGGTAAGTAACGGCCTATAATCATCCCACTGCAGGGAAAAGGCCTCCATCATTGAATTCAAGTTACTGTAGCAATGATGGGTAAAGGCATAATCTCCACGCTTACCAAACGCGGGTTGGTGATGACAAACCCGAGCAATGTTAAGAAATTCGAAACCCGGGAATCAAACCAGGGACCCGTGATCTTGGCCCGGTATTTAAATCACTAGATCAATGGGGCGTTTTAGCGTCATTTAGGAATATCTCGTCATTTAGAATTATATGTATCAGTATATTATTATGTGTGTCAGGTAATATAATTCCTTGTACACTTTCCTTCAATTAACGCCCTGTTTGGTACATTGGATTAACGGCCATTTCCAATAACCTATCTATCTTCAGTTTTGGCATATCGGAGATAACAGTTTCTATCTCTGTTTTTGCCGTCCAGAGAAACAAAGACAGAAGTTGTTTTCTATCTCCGTTATGCCAAAACTGAAGATAGATAGGTTATTGGAAATGGCCGTTAGAAGGTACCGGTTCTGTCTGTGGGTTCGAGTCCTCTAAGAACTACCTAAAATATTATCATAACAAAAAGTATATTAATGCCTCATATGACAGTCGATAGAGGGCGACGTCGTGGCGGGATTCGTGAAAAAGTTTTCTAATGCTTAAAAATAAAAGGGAACAAGTAGAAAAACGATTTATTCAAGGTAACATTGTTTATTTTCCAACGCTTTTTAATATTTTACGGCTATCCTTATACTACGTTCTGCATTTAACTCATCCTGACCGTTTTAAACAGGCTAATTTTGAATTTTAAAGGGTCATAAGCGGTTCCTGTAACCGTGCCCCGTACAAGACCAAATTGAGTTACAAAAGGGTTGGGCCCTTGCACAATGCAAATGGGCAGAAACTTCTAATAGGTGGGATTAACAAAATTACTTTGTATAAAACGCCTTAAAATTACCAAAGTGTTCACCGCACAAGGCTATGGGAAACAGACAGCCCATCTCTACTTCTTACTAATATTATGTACTAGCGGATCCGACAGACGTTGTCCTGTCTGAACTATGAATATTGATTACGAAATGGTTTAATAAAAAAAATGTTACCTCAACATTCTTTGTTGTTGTTTTTTTCTGGCGGGTATATAAATAATTTTGTTGGTATTCCGACACGGTAACAGGCGACATATTTGACGATATTAGCAGCACGCATTATGTCAATGTTATGTCAAACGCCATACATTAAAAAAATTTTGAATTGCCAAAAGCGATAAGGTTACATAACAAATAATTTAGTATGGTGATTAAGTTTTCTTAAATTTTCTAATTTTCCGCGCAATTTTCTTAGTTTTTTCTTTCATAAGAACATTGTCCTGACAATAACAAACAAAACAAAAAAAAGAATAAGCGAAATTGGTCCCTCCGTTCACGCGTTATGCGATGACCAAGGGAAATATTTTTTGTAAATGAGTTGTAAATATCAAATTAAATGCATGAACGAACCATGATGAGAATTCGAGTACCATTCTACGAATTTCAACTACAAATATGAGAGTAAAATACAAGAAATAGCCTGCATATGGGATCTTAGACATCACATATATTGATATATTTTCTTATTTTATTAAATTTATTTCATTTTGCTTCCATGGGTTATGACCAATTATACGTTTATATATATCACCACTGCGACCCGCCATTTTATTTCGCCACCTTATGGCCCTTTCCTGCTATAAGGTTGCCGACCGCTGACATAAAGGCTACTCTTTATCCCGGGAAAAGGTATGGTTCCCGTTCGATAATTTTGATACATAGTTTTGACTTCAAAATTCCAAGTTGCGGGCAACAGCTAGGTACTATGAATGTGAATGTGAGTTGGTTTAGTTCGCTTTTACGCTGAAACTATTTAACCGATCATCAAGAAACTTTGTACACATATTTTCACAGGTAATAGGAAGGACATACTCTATTTTTTATCCTATTGCTAAGCATAGGTTTTCACCCACGCGATATGCGACACATATACGATATAAGATTCTATGGATCACTACAGGGATCGGTGCCGCGCCACACCGCATCCAACGGGTTCTTTCTAAGCCAGATCGTCAATCCACCTGATGGCGCCTACAAATGGACCATCAATCGTCCGGTGCGCGCTTGACATTCTAGCCCCCCGATTCCGCTAAATTACAAATGGCTCAATTTAATGGATCTCAATCGTATATTTTGACTCTAATAAATGTGTCAAAATATACGATTGAGATTCAATTACGATTCAATTGAGCCATTTGTAAATTAGCGAAATTGGGGCCCAGAGCCTTAGCGCCTCAACGGTCATCGGTTGTTCTTACTATGTGTCCGGCCTCTTCAGCATTGCGATTCTTCAACTATTTTGGTTACTATTAAGGCTGGGCTGTTATATCTAGGCTACGGTCATGTCTGAACGCTGCGTCCGTTGAACGTAATTCCAGCACTAATGGACCACGAGGTGATTAATGGAGGCGACAACATTATTTTAATGAGGATAAATCGCATCTTTGAGTGTCTTCTGTAATGGTTGTCTTAATTATTCTTTTGCGTGGCCGCGGATTAGCTATTGGAGATACATCGCGAAATGCGGTGTGTAAGGCAAAGTTTAAGGTTTTCTAAGGAGATTGAAAAACCTTTTGTCTGGATGGAAGATAGAATGATGAAAATGGTGTTCATTATTGATGATATAATATAGTATTAGAACGTTGTTCAAATTTCTGTAGAATCCCAAAAACTTGAGTTAAATATTACCTACTGATTTTGTAAAAAATTGTTTAGGTAATAAGCAGCTTTAGGATGACCAACTGCTGATTGATAAAGGCCATAGATATTATTTGAGCAAATTTATAACTTAAGCAAGTAAAGAGAATAAATACTGACGTAACAATCACTCGAAAATACAAGTAATTATCGTGTTAAACTTTAAACTTAGGAATTATTCAATTCATTTAATCACCAGATGATAATCCATTTTAATTAGGTACATATAATAAAAAACTTAAATATAAAATTAAACATACTAAAAATATATTTTATTGACAGTCGGTAAATGAACCATATTACAATAGTCCAAGTTCTGACAGTCAAAACGTTCCGCGAATGCGTTAAGAATACTGTTGCGGCTAGCCCTGACCCTGCGCACCAGGGATGCGCACCGCTTGCGCATAGTTGCATGGAAGCAGGGCCCCAATTCTGCTAATTTATAAATGGCAATCGCAATCGTAAATTTTGACATTATTACCATATTAAATGTGTCAAAATATACAATTGCGATGCAATTGCGATTCTATTGAGCCATTTGTAAATTAGCGGAATTGGGGGCCAGTGTACTCGCGCCTCGGCGAATATCCCTGATGCGCTACAATTATATTATGTTTTTACTAGAAGAAGATAATTCATAGAACAATGTTTAAACTAAACTACATAATTATGACTTTAAAATGTTTGTAGCACGTGCTAGCTTTAGTATACTTTTGCAAAGCTACCCTTTTTGAAGGAAGCCTCTTAACATACCATAAACAAAACCGATGTCGCGAGTGACGTATCAATTTGCTCGAACGCAATTTCCCGCGGGAACCCTTAGTTTGACATTGATGGTTCAAGACGATACTTGACTTGTATTGCACGTAGGTTAAGTTACCATCAAGGTGGATTACCAATAAATATCAAAGTCAAAAATATAATGTATACTTTATATGATATTTAAGCAATTTAATTGCAATTATAATATCAGTACCTATTTAAACTTAAAAAATATGTCTCAGGCGGGACTCGAACCCGAATCTCCTCGCATGCCGGGCGCGGCGCTTTACCATTCAGCAACCGAGACACTACGTCATAGGCGTCAATTTTTCTGCTTACGACGCCGCGCCCGGCATGCGAGGAGATGCGGGTTCGAGTCTCACCTGAGACATCATTTTTCAAGTTTTAATACCTACTGATAATATAATGTATGTTATAAAACTGTATAATATCCTCCTCACAAACTTTCGCATTGATAATATTAATAGATTTTATTTTTGTGGGTAATACTTGAGAATTTTATTATATGTTTATATAGAATTCAGTTCCTACTTACCTAGGCAGACGAGATTACCAACTTATCGCAAAAGCATCGCACTCAAAACGTATTCAAGATTTCATCCCGAAATCCTTTCACCATGAAATAATACGAGCATTATACTCTATATGCGAACACAAAATTCGATCAATACATATGCAATTAAACTGCTGTAAATACCTGCCTATAATCATCCCACTGCATAGCAAAGGCCTCTATCACTGAATATAAGTTGCTGTAGCATTAGGAATAATCACCACGCTTGCCAAATGCGGATTGGTGATCACAAACCCGAGCAATGTTTGAAAATTCGAAACACCTTTTACCTGACCCGGGTATCGGACCAAGTATCTTGGGATACCAATAATTAATAATTTTATGATTCATTTATTTAACTATACACAAGTAGGTATGTCATATTAAACATCATCAATATTTGTTAACTAGCTGTTGCCTGCGACTTCGTCTGCGTCAATTTCTGTTATTATGAACGCGATTCTTTTTGCAACATTTTTCACTGATGCTTCGCTCCTATTGGTCGCAGCGCGATGTTATATCCCGCTTGATAAATGGACTATCCAACACAAAAATATTTTTTCAAATCGAACCAGTGCATCCAGAGATTAGCGCGTTCAAACAAACAAACAAACAAACTCTTCAGCTTTATAATATTAGTATAGATAATATTGAAATTAAACGGCAGCACAGTTATAAGAAACAGCCACTTATCGCAAAGGAATTTAGATTCTCTATACTATATGACGACCTCCGTAAACGAGTTATTTGTGTATAACCATTTACGTATGTGTATACTGTTTGAAGCTTATATATTAGTTAATTATTTATATGTATGATATGTTATTTGTTTGTACCTAATTTTAAATAATTACTTGTAACTTTGCTTATACTTTGTCGCACCGCCCACTTTACATTTCTGCTTAACTTAATGGTCGACTGGCAGAGAATGCCATACGGCATTAAGTCCGCCATTTGTACTTTTTTTTAAATCTGTGCAATAAAGATTAAATAAATAAATAAACGAGTGGCTTAGATATAAATTTTCAACGAGTCACCGACTACAAAGAGCGGCTCGATGCCCGGACGGATCAATTTAGATCAAATAATATTTTTTCAATATTGTTTTGGGTCTGGTTGAATTTTAACTAAAAACAGTAGGTACTTGAAATGTTACTCCGGACCAAAACAATCTATACCAATGTTGTCCACATTAATTTCATATAAACTCCTAAGAAAAATGCTAACACTTTAAAATAAAAAGGTACCTATGCAGCAGGTAAGGTGCTCGAGCTTACTCGGGAAACCTCTTTGCCGACATAGTTCACACTAAAATAGCTGTGCACCAAACTAGAAATGTAATTCAAAAGATTGCGGGCCAATGTATTTCATCATTTCCTATGCGCCGTAGTGAGGGAATAGTTTCCTTACGCTTGCAAGTCCAAGGAAATCCGTCGTCAATTGAAAAATCTTTGTGGGATGTGAGTACTAGCGATTTATGGACGTAGGGAGACTGGAATTGGCAAATTTATGGCTCGGTTATAGATAAAGGTTTCGACTCGGGACCGTAGTATTTATTTCAATTTTTGAGACTCGGCGCTGCGACTTACGGGAGGCGTGTTGCAAATATTTTACTGTTTTATTGTTGACTAGTTGTTTGGCTGGATTTGCAAGAGTTTACCAGTGACGATAATGCAAGACTGCTTATGACCATGTTTAGAGTTCACACACTTTTTATAAGGATATTTCTAAAGAGTTTTTTTTCATTATTAAACATTTTCTCCAGGCTTCAGACTGCGAAAAGTAGGAAACTGTATTCGTAGGTATATTCAACAAATTACCACAGGGTATTGCTAAACTCCCTGTTAATGTTAAATTATTGTTAATTACTACCTGTACATAAACATAAATCATATGTCAAAGTAATTTTAATGAAAAAGGGTTATTACAATATAATAATTATTTAAATGATAGAAATATATGACATTAAATTGTATTAGCTCGTACTTGCTTAAACCGTTTGTAAACATTTATTTATTTAAAAAGGGGCTGACAACAGTGACCGAGTTTCTTGCGCTGCTTCTTCTCGGCACTAGCCCAGACTTGTCCCAAAGCAGTGGTAGGTTTTAAATATTGGGACCTGTAAAAGCGCCTCTTAGGGCCTAATTGCAGAAATAAAACTGATTTTACTGATTTTTACTGATACAAACCTTCTTCTGACCGTTAGGTAATAAAAAAAGAAATATTCAAAACGTTGCAACCATTTGAAGTGATGAACGTACTCGTATGTACGAGTAGGTACATTTTGGAGATAAATTTTTAATAATATAGATAGATAATGTCAAAAATACGTTTTGATTTAGGAAACAGACTGTGCCTTTGTTTTTTGTCAAAGTTAGTAGAGAAGATTCTGTTTGGAGACTAAAATTTTATAATAGTAAATGGATATGCCTATAGCACCTCTATGTAGCTCTAGTTTAAAAAAATAGCTCTCTTGAGTGTTCAGTACTGTACTCTCGATTTGGCTATATACAAACTAATCGGTTCACATAAGTATAGTATACTTAATAGGAGGACCTATTACATTATATCTCAAGAACTAACTTTAAAATTGTACTGAAGTTTAAGCACAATAAGTATATGGTACGTCTATTCTTCTACATTTGCTGTATTAAATTAGCGATAAGTCCTTAAATTCAGAGAGTTATTTCCCCAAAGTAGGTAGCCTTGATGTCTTATGAATTTGTTCAATGATTTAAGAACAAATCAGAAACCAAATTTCACAAATAATGGTAAGGGATAAAAGTCAAATGAAAAAATATAATAAAATTAGTATTTTTAGAACGGTTTTTTGAACAATTAAATTGCCAATTATTTAAATACAAACTCCCGATAAACGAGAGGTTGTGGGTTCAAGTCCCTCCTGCCTGACGCGTAATTGTCATTATTCAACAATAAAATAAGGTTGAAATTTATCATCATCATCATCACCAGCCTATAACGGTCCATTTTGGCATATTTGCCACGCTTGGCAGGCGGGCTGGTCGCAGTCTGGCCAATAGTGAAGGGGAGGCGCTGTTGCCCGTCTTTTTCTAGCAGCTCTCCTTCACTTAGACACCCATAGGAAGAGATGGTGTGGTCCTATTTTGACACATAAGGGTGTGAAAATTATAAGCTTGCTTTAAGAGGAAAAATACTTTTTTCATTAAAATTAATGAAAGGCTTTGGCCGTGTAAGTATGTTTTCCTTTTTTTCTAAAATTTCGCCAAAATTGTTTTCTGTATGTTTGAACACAGTGGAAAATCTGGCGAATTTTTTCGATTTTTGAGGGCTCATATCTTTTTATTAATAAATTTATAAAAAAACAGAAAATACAGAAACATGCTAATAGATATACAGGATGAAATTTTAACCAATTTCCAAAATTTTTATAGTCATTCAGTATCATATTTAAAACCTATTTATGAAGTAAAACATTTAAATCAAGTTGTCACCCGAAAATATTTTTCGCGATATAGTTTTCAATTTTTACGGTCCTAGATCTGTTAAGGTAAAAAGGGAAAATCAAAAACTTATGAATAGTATTGCGCAAAGCGTAAAAAAAGTGTTGCTAGGCGGCCGTACCAAAAATTTTAGATTTTTGACGGACATTTTCTAAGTGCTTTATCTTGACATTTTTGTATTGGGCTATACCAAAAGAAAAAATACGTCATTTGTTTTTCGTCTCGTAGATTGTTATATTAAAATTTGGAAGGTGGTTAAAATTTCACCCTGTATATAATATAGATTTTTATAATAAAAATTATTGCTCTACTGGCATTATCCAGGGAGGAAACAGGGGACTACGTTTGTATGGAAAAACGGCCGTTTTATTTCCTCTTAATATTGTGAACAGAAATGTGCGCCAACTTAAATCGTTAGCCAAGTTTGTGTGACGCCGTAAACTGCACAGGATAATCATTGTTTAGTTTGCTTATCTAATATCCCATTTGATGCATAATTTTACATCCACCGCGCACCGCTTAAATTACAAAATAATGGCAATCTCCCAAAATGCCGCATCTAGTTGCCAAATTCCCTTTCGAGTATTAGTCTCAAAGCCGCAGAGGCTTTGACGTCATATCTAATAACCTTTCGAATCTTCATTCTTTACGGCTCTAAGGATGTGTTATTACCTGGAGAGGTTTAGGACGCATTCAGATTGGCTTAAGGCGCCTCTGGGTCCAGGAGACTTTCATTTATAAAATAGTCTATGCCCATTTTTTATGGTCTAATTATCTTTGAAATGTCAGACTAAGGAATCCCCAAAGGCTCATACTTGACGTTGTCCCGAAGTCCAGAAAATATGGAAAAAGTTTTATCTGCATGTCTGTGCGTATTTATAACAGGATACCTAGTGAAATTAGGGATCTTACTATTAATTTGTTTAAGAACAGACTCTACAAATGGCTGAACGAGCATAGCTTTTATGATATTATGACTTCCTCTTATCTCATTGACATTATTCGGTTTGTGAATTAATTTATATTACCTGTTTGATTTTATGTAATGTCATTCAAATAATACAATGACAAATAATTTGTTAAATTTGCATGTTATCTTTATGGAGCAAAATACGCGCACATACTACTTTGTACCACTTTTATACCGTGTTTTAAGCAAATAAAAAATATAAAAAATATTTCTATTTGTACCAACCTCATTTTATCAAAATCACTTGTAGTTTAGACGCGAAAGCGTAACGTAGGTACATACAGTAGAATATAGGCAGACAGTTACCTTCGTGTTTACCTTAGCAAGGAAGTAAGGAATACTGACGAAAGTAAACCCTACTTGGTTCTTAATTAATATAACTTATAAAATACACGCTCGTGTGTGTGCGTGTGCGTGTGTTATTGACTCCCAAAAGATTTACTAGAGTTTAATTATTGATAAAAAATCCATGAGATTGTAGGTTTTTCGTCATTCAGACGTGACTAGCAAAGTCCCTTGTTAACCAACTAAAGTCCTAGAGTCCTAGGTCTAGCAAGAACCACGGTCATTTTCCAATAGAAATATCGAAAGTGGTGTTAGTAGAATCTGTCAAAGTATGGTTACGCAGGGAAGGCTGCCCGGGCAGTGAAGATGAGGTGAGAACAACAACGAATCGGAAGTCGACCCTCCTCAATTGACACTAAGGTGTAAACCAAGTGACCCAGGTCGCAAGTCCCAGCCACACCTAGGGTTCCCAACTTTTTGTACGAGAAAAGAACTATATTGAGGTCAAAGCAATAAAATAGTAAAATTCTGTTTTCTTTTGTATTTTACTAAATAAGGCAGTATTTTATGGTTTTGACGGTATAAACTATAAAGACATATTTTATCACGCCAAATGGTAGAAGACTTAATTGATTAGGGGGTTCTGCCATTTACTTGTTTGTTGTTTAAGAGTTTTCAAAGTTTCGGCACTGTTGCAAGCGCCATGATCACCGAAGAACTGATGTACTATCTGATGTGTTGTTGTTAGGAGCAGACAAAATGATCCACCCTCCGTCGCAGTCCATTTCACATGATCATCGTACAAACAAGAAACATGGTATAAATCCGAATCAATTACTCAAGTTATAGTGACCAAGAAAGTTGAAATCAGTATAAAAGATTTATTATCACTTAAATAATCGCTTAGTGCAGTCATAATTAAAAGTGAAATAACTGAAGTTTCTTGACTACGCTCAGTTATTAATTATTTAATAGTTATAGAAGTAACTTAATAGCCAGTTTATTAGAAGTTCGAGCGTGAATGATTCAATTACTTGCTTCAGATTTAAAGAGAAACAGTTTTGCAGGTGTTGAAGTTTGCTATGTTCTCAATTTGATGGGATTATTTATTTATAATCCTAATTTTCTATATATTTAAGCTCAGCGATAATGATTACCAACATTATTTAATTAATACACTCTTAGGCACGTGCCGAGCAGTGGTGACCAAAGAAAAGCACTAAGAGCTTGCTAAGATGCGACTAAATGTATGCTGTGTTGCCCCACACTCTTACTAGGCCCGTTGTCTAAATTGACTCAACCACCCGGTCGAGTCAATTTATCGAACTTAAGGCTAAGGTGAAACACGGAACCACTAAGCTAACCAGGTCTTTGATATTAACAAACACCATTTAAGTTGTATTTGATATCTACAAACACCATATAAACCAAATACATTGGTAAGTAACTCCTAAATTTATTAGGAATGCAACACGAATTTCTGTCCGGGAAGTTTAAAGTTGCAACAAAGTTTTCTTTGACAGCGAAACTAGTTTAGTTAATTAGCGCAATAGTACGTAATTAGGTGTCCAAGTAGACAGAACAAGGAACAATGAAATATTTGCGGGCATTGTACAAATACGAGTAGAAGTAGAAATGTATGAATACGTAACGTGTTCGCTTAATATGGGTCTCATTGGGCTTAAGGTGGCACAGCGGGCAATGGATAGGGCAATGCTTGGTATTTCTCTACGCTATAGAATCAGAAATTAGGAAATCCGTATAAGAACTATGATGAGCGACATCGCTCGAAGAATTGCTGGGCTTGAGTCACAAACATATCATTTTGACGCAACATTACCGACTCGATAATCACATTGCATTGTTTCGTGCACGTTTCCAACATCTCAATGCAAGAAGAAATAAAGTCGCTTATAAATCATTCCAAGTTCACTTCTAAACAGACTGAGGAAGCTGAGTCAAGGAAAGCGGATTGGATAATCGCGCGAGCACTCGCATTTGGGACCGCGATCCACAAAAATGCGACTTAAATTTTTGAATACTACAAAGTTGAGCGAGGTAAGGGGGGATCCCCGTTCGGCAATCTTCTTAGCGTAAGAAGCTTAGAGGAAGTCTTCAGCGATCGAAAGCGGTTTCGTTCCGAATTTGAATTCGAATTAATGTGGATGTTTAATCCGACGCCTTGGTCTGTCTAGGACTTGTTATGGTTGAATTCTATTCAGATGAAAATATACAGGGTGCTTGTTGGATTTTATGTATAACTTTTGTTTATTAAACTATGGTCAAAAAACATTGGTTGTTGATCTAAAGCTCGGTAAGAAGGTTTGTGGTCAGGTTAGGAAAAATTTGAAAAAAGTAAAGTAAAACATGTTATGCCATCAATAACACCAATTTTCAAGTGCTGTAGGAAACAAAGCATATACAATGGCTACGATGCTATATACATGAATACATTTATAAATAGCCATAGCCGATGTATAATGCATATCATCATCAGCCTATTGCTGACCACTGCTGGACATAGGCCTCTCATAAAACCAAAAAATTAAACGCTTAATTGTTTTTTTATTCATAAAAAAACATTTTTTTAATTATTTATTATTTTCCCGAACCTAAGAATCTACCGATAAAATGCTATTCTAACTAGGTGCTGCCAAGTGCAAATGCAAGCATGCAGATAACATGTATGGATGCAAGCAAGCATGCAATCATGCATGCAGGCAAGCAGCATGCATGCAGGCAAGCAGCATATAAGCAGGCAAGCAGCATGCAAGCAAGCAAGCAGCATGCATGCAGGCAAGCAGCATGTATGCAGGCTACCAAGCATGGATACAGGCCAGCAAGCAGACAAGCATGCATGGATTTGTGCAAGCAGGCAAGCATGCATGCATGCATGCAGGCAAGCAGGCAAGCACGCATGCATTTAGTTTTGCTCTTCTTCGGTGCTGCGGGAAGTGCAGTCCTTCCGCCCTTGCGTAACAAATCTCGGGCACCCACACTCGCTTTCTTCGGCTTGCTGGTCGCCTTAGACGACCAGCCTCAGCCGCTACAGCTCGCCCGGACGCCCGAGCTTTGTTACTGCAAGCGAGGACTGCTCTCCCTCCGCGCCTCCGGCTTTTAAATTGCATTCTAGTATTGGGCAGACAAGTACAACTTTATTACAATTCGTAATAAAGTTTTTCGGGTTAATAACACAACGGATTTTTCATCCTTCTTATTAATGAGATTCGGAATATAAAAGATTCGTACTTTTGATATTCTGTAAAATGTTTGCATGGTTTTGAATAGTCGGAATTTTGATTCTTCGGAACTTTGATATTCGGGGGTTTAAAAATCGGAATATTCAATTTAGAAATTAAATATTTCGGAATTTTTGAGTGTTCCCAAAAAAATGCACCATCAAAATAGAAACCGAGGTGGCGGCGCATGTAGTAACGCGTGGTGTGTCAGTACAATCGTCTCTAACGGCCATTTCCAATAACCTATCTATCTTCAGTTTTGGCATATCGGAAATAGAAAACAACTTCTGTCTTTGTTTCTCTGGACGGCAAAAACAGAGATAGAAACTGTTTCCTATCTCCGATATGCCAAAACTGAAGATAGATAGGTTGTTGGAACCGGCCGTATAGAGAGTGTCAATATTTCGTTGTGCCTGATGCTAATTTATGTGCGTAAGTAGCACCAAAATCAAAATTGTCATTGTTAGAAAATTACTTACAAAAATGTATCGTATACGTAACGTTATGATTTTTGAGGTCCAATTAAAAAAAATATACCACAAATTTTGAGGGACCGACATCACTGAACATATTGACACAACTATTAATTGAAATTAAAGATATGTTTACGGATTACCTATTCGCATTTATTTTTAAATGACTTCCAAAAAAAGGAGGAGGTTCTCAATTCGAGAGTTATTTTTAAATCTTTTTTACCTCAGAACTTTCGACTGGTTAAACGGATATTAAAAATTCTTTTTTTGTTTGAAAGCTGGTGCTTCCCATGTGGTCTCATTTTAACGAAGTCATGATCTGATGTTGGAATCCGGGGAAATCGAGGGAAACCCTCAAATTTTATAAGCACGTATTACGTTTTTGCATATCTTTCTTAAGGCTTTTCAGTATTTGCGTCTGGTACTCATAATTTTATGTTGTTGAGCTGATGATGCAAGGTAAAACACCTTAACGGTTAGGAGTAGGAGGATTATTCTTCAAATAGGTACTATAGGCGCGTATAGTCAGATAGTTGTCTTCCTTCAGGTTATTTACGTGAGCTGATGATGGAAGGTCAAACTCCTAAGCAGTTAGGAGTTGGAGGATGATTCTTAAGATTCTATAGCGACGAGGGGGGGAGTTTCTCAAATAATTCATACATTTTCATCTAAAAGTCGTCATCACTATTTTTATATAGTTACTGTTTAATAATTGTGTAATTTATTTAACACTAAAAAGAGAAAAATTAATTATTTTTAAATAAAAAATTGAACCGATTAAAAAAAAAAACTCACTAAAAAGTACAAAATAACACAAGAACAATGTTTTATTTTAAAACCTATTTACCTACTTACAACATTATTTTAACTACTAACAACTAAACAGATCGAAGTCGTTGCCGAGCCCAAACGACACAAAAATAATTCTACAAATAAAGTTTTTGGTTTAACCAAAGCATTCGAACACTTTACAGCGTCCATGGTCACGGACAGAATATGGTGTTATTCGACTTAAAGTAGGTAATTTGGAAAATATTTAAAACTACCGCCTCTAATTTTTATCGTTAGTTGTCCGGAGTCCGGAGTCTTCGCGGTGTTGCCATGGTTTGTGGACTTCATTGATGATAAGACGGGGTCCCAAGAAGCTAATAATTAATTGTACTTAAATTTTTAACCCTGTATACCAATCATTAGTTTTTAATATAATTTTCTTTTCTTCCACGTATCGGCAGTGACCCTTACCATGAACCAGATTTCTTGTATCGTGAATATGAACCCTAAGCCGGCGGCCCTTTACGTCACCTGCAAAGAGAATATTAAAAATAAAATACCTACCAGTACGGTTTTTTCCAAGCGAGGATTTGCAGGACTTCAAAAGGGCTCAAGATACGACTGTCAAAGATAATATCCTTGCAAGTGTTTTTCGCAAAATATGGGGTTTCGTAAATATTATTTATTGTATTTCGATGGCATCAAATTAAATTTTGTTTATTAAACCTTATTCTTCGTCATAGCATTTTGTTTTATGTAGTTATTTGTGTTACATTGATTTTTGTGGACCATTATTGAAAATGTAAGATTAGAAGGCAAGGCCTTATGTCGGTTTAGGAATACCAAACAAATTAGGAACGTCTAATTTATTCGCACCTTGACAGAAATCTATGTTCCGCTGAACGCTGGCATCATTAGCGTACCGCCTGGCTACGGCGAATTTTGAGCAACGAATTGTAAATATAATTTTAGAATCAGTTGATTGACACACATCCAACCAACAATGAAGATAGCCTTAAAGCATATTTTCCCATGTAGTTTTAAAATTGATTGAAATTATACTGCAGTTTGACAATAATGCTTTATGCTACAAGCCGTGTAAAAGCGTCTCTTGGGCAATTGCAGATATGAAACTGATTTAAACTATATAGATTAATACTGAAATAGTCACATTATCATAAGAGTTAACTATTTCGGACCATGGATCTTGATTTCATGAGAGTCCGATATTTTTTGTCTGATTAAATTTTAAGGCACACATACATCGATATTGCAGGTTCGATTATTGGTCAAGTCAGTTTAGATCAATTAAAAATAGTCAATTTGGATCTAGAAAGGGCTGGTTATCGTTGTCGTTATCGTCGTTACATTCGACACTAATCTTTTATCTCCTTCTTTTCGACAAAAAATGCTTTTAAACGATAAATGAATATATATGATAAAAAAAAGGTGAGGGGCGGTATCATAGATCTTTGCAGTGTGAGAATAACCCATACCAAATAACTTACGTAACAAAAGGTAACTATTTTTTTTGCGGAATAATTAAACAGACTAAAAGCTTAAAATAATTCATCAATTCTGTGGTGCTGATTTATGATTGCCAGATTTTTTTTATCAAATTAGTGGCTCATTTCACGTTTCTCATAGGTAAAGTTTTTGTACATTTATTGTATCATTGTCATTGTCATTTATCAATCATTGAAGTTTTTTTCAAATTTCAATGGGACTACCTTGTAAGTTTTACCATGGGGACATTACAAAGACGACAAAATAATAAGTGATAATAATTTTAAGTTTCACCAACTGGACAAACATGTGCGAAATCACTTGTGTCCAGTTGGTGAATAAGCCAAAGAAACAATCTAGGGCAAAGCAAACGAACAAAATAACATCAAACCAAAATATTAAAAATATAATAATTATGTAAGATGTGGTCTCTGCCTAACCCTCCGGGAAAAAGGCATGAGTGTATGTATGTATGTATGTATACGTGTTAAATTGAGCATCACCTTTTGCATCGGTTCAAAATAAAGTCAAATGACTTAAGAGTGTTTTTGTATTTTCTTTTCTTAAAACCGACCATCCGTCACCATTATCATTCGAAGTTAGTTTAAAAATATGACTTAACCGATTCAGTTCAACGGTGGGTTTGTTAGACTTTAGCGCCTGGCGGCGAACAAATGTTTCATGGCTCCTCACGAGCGCCACCCGCCATGTAGTATAACTGATCGCTGTTTCGTCGGTTTCCACTTGTTTTTATCATAGTTTCAATTCAACAGCGAACGTCAGCGGTCTAATAAATCATTTGAAGTGTTGAAAAGTGACTAATTAAGTGTTTATACGGAAATGGAAGGTAAGTGTCTTATTTTTATCAGTCGTTGTAAACCTTTTGCTATATGTTTGGCACGATTGATTTATCAATTCGTTTCCTTTATTATTGTTTAATGCCACGCGGCCGAAGCTAGTTTAGACATAAAAACACTTTTTACCTTTAACAATTGTGTGTAAAATTATTTCTTAATTATTTTTAAGTAGCTAACATAAAAAATAATTCGGTATCCGTATTAATCATATTGATCTTTGAATTGAAAAGGTTTACAACTTCTGAAGTGTGTTATTTCATGAAATATCCCGAAACTGTGGGACAAATAAAGACACTTTAATAAAGGGGGTAATCTTTAGAAATGCTACTTTATCAGTGTTTTACATGTAAATAATCTGGTTCCTCTTGGGCGCGACCCGCCATTTACAAAAAATACCCATGGCGCCACTACGAAGCCATTCGCACGGAATCGGTGCTACATCGCATTAAATGCTTAATGAAAAATATGACACAAAATAACTAATATCGTGAAACTTTGTTAGACTTTTAAAACATTAGGAGCAATTCAATTTATCACCCTTCCTTATAAAGTGAGCCCAAAGTGAATTCACAGGTGTAAGTAGATTACGCGAACGTTTTCTCTAAACAACGCGCGCGCTCAAAAAACGTCCGTAAGTAGGCACATTAGAGTGCGGGCTATATACGCCGAATTTCGACAAATTATATTTCTAGGAAAATCCGTAACTTAAAGAATCCGTAAAGAAAGTAGTATATGCTGAGTAAATGTTACGGTTTGACCACGACTCTGGCTAGTCTGGCTCTAGCTCTGGTAAAATCTAGAAAAAAAGTCAAGATCATAATCCAAATGCAGACTTCATTGATTTAAACTTTGCATGGTCATTAAAATTAGAGTATTACATGTTAGATGTATTTTATTTATTACGAATTTCCGAATAATCACAAAAGAAATCCGAAATAATTAATTCTCATAAGGGCTGTCTATCCGATTGGTGTGAAGGACCGAACACAGGTATTTTCCAATAATTTCTGAATCAGTAGATCTCTTTATTTTAATGAAATCGTGGACAATAGCTAGTTCTTAAATAAACTATTATGAACAAAAATCAAAAAAGTTTAAAAGAATTTGTTATATTGTTTTGTCAAACCGTAAAATAAATTTGAAAAGAAATCCAAGCGAAAAAGCTAGATCCTGTCTCAAATTGTCGCTTTGTCACGACAAAGGGCCGAAGGTGCAGGCTGCGAGGACGCCGAATATTCCCAAAGACTCCGGCCGGAAAATTAAGCGCCTTCACACCTTTGTTCGTTTTGGTAGACGCTACACTTTGTTCCAATACAAAGTCCCAAAGTGGCGCTAGTGTCGCTCCCGCCATTCGAAATTAAACGTTGGTAAATTGTGATAAATATAACGATCGTTTGGTTTTTTATATTAATTGCGATACAATTTTTTTGGGTTTTTGCTAACCAGGCGACGGCTGACAATTGCGCTACCGGGACATTATTTGCGTAGAGAAAGATTTTTTAACCTACAATAAAGAGGTGGTTCACACAATGGAACGCTTTTTTTGTTATTTACGACTACGTTTTAATTTTTACTAGGTGGACTGATTTCGAAGATAATTTTTGTTAGAGAGGATTTGACCCAAAATTAATCCTACACTGAAAATAATGTGGAAACCCATAATTCTGCGTTAAAAAGAGTAATATATTTGACCTTTGTGGTCGAATGGTTTAGACAAAAGTTTACAAGGGTTGCCAGCTCTAAATCTCAGGTTTGACTTCTGGACATGTTATACCACTTTTCGACAGAACTGAGATATTTAAAGTAGTTTTGTTCGTGAATCAACCCAGGTGTTTGTGGCACCTTTTTATTTTTAAAAAAGCAAGTGGTTTTAATTGTTACCTAACACTCTGAGATCAAAAAAATGTGTGATGCTTAAATTGTACAATAAAATTAATATTATTCCAGCAGTGAAAGGTATCCTTAAGTTTGTGTTTCCGAGTCCGGGAACCTAAGGTAGATGACATTTTTATTCAAGCATTGTATTTTCTATTACATAGCAGTATAGTATTCCCGCAAAATAGATACAAGAAAACAGTGAACATAAAGTACCATTTTCAGGACTACTCTTTCTGCCGTAGCCGCTTTCCATTCGAGCATTTCCTGTATTTGAAATACGCGAACTGGCATGCTATTTACAATAAACAAATGCTGAATGCGTGAAACCGAATTGCGTGTTGTTGAGCCACAAGGAGTTTATGCGTGGTCCTTTATCGGGAGTGCGGAATGGGAACACAGGCTTATTCCGTAACAAAATTTCTGTATATTCGAATCCAGCTGTCCCTATCACTCATACCGATGTCTATAGTATCTGAAAGAGACAGATATATCAGTAAATACAAGCTTCGTGCGTAGTAGGATAGTAGGACCTCAGGTCCTATTCCATAAACACTGGAGTTTACCGCTTCAAGTGTGTTATTCTATACCACTGCGCCTAAGAATGAGAACATTGAATTCATGGTTTTTTGGTATCTGGAAACTATTTTGGCGATGTGATACGGCTGAGTTCAACTTGAACTCGCGCATTGAGGGATTTGTGCCGTGTACTAGGTATATCATTTTAATTAAGTTTGGTATCAAAATGAAACCTTTCATGTCAACAAAAACTTATATTACCTACTTTAATTGTAATTCGTAAAAAGATTTGCTGATTTTAGTACTGTATCTGTTAGACACTTATAGTAAGTACATACATAGGTACAGGGTGAAATTATAACCACTTTCCAAAATTTTTATAGGCGTTCGTTATCGTATTTAGAGCCCATTTATGAAGTAAAAAAATGTAAATCAAGCTTTCACCCGAAAATATTTTTCGCAATATAGTTTTCAATTTTTACGGTCCTAGGCCCGATTAGGCCTAGGATAGATTTTCCCTTCATACCTTTAAAGGGAAAATCAAAACGTATGAATAGTATCGTTAATAAATAAATGAGATGCGAATCGCGTAAAAAAAGTGTTGCTAGGCGGCCGCATCAAACATTTTAGATTTTTGCGTTGCGATCTTGACATTTGTGTACCGGGCTATACCAAAAGGAAAAATACGTCATTTGTTTTTTGTCTCGAAGATTGATATACCTAGGTATTAAAATTTGGAAAGTGGTTAAAATTTCATCCTGTATTTTGAAACTGTTTTAAGCAAATAAATAGTTGGTGTAAAAAAATACAATCCCTTGAATAAGAATTTTAACTGCTGCACTTAAGGCGGTTGTCTTACTTAGTTTTACTTGATAGACCAAACAGATAACTATTATATTAATTAATATGATTTGAATAAACTTGGTTAAAAATTATCAAAAAACATAGTCTCAGATATAAAAAAAATTGTCATAAATCAGCTCACCTGTAACCTTCGAATGTAAAAACTAAAAACAACCATATTATAAAACGAAGTTTTAAATAATTATAGCAAATTCTAATGCAACCAAATTGTTTGTTAAAAGAAAATCGTTGGCAGTTCAATACCCCTTCTCAGGCATTGTAGAACTATTTTCTATGTATGTATTTACAGTTATCTATACTAATATTATAAAGCTGAAGAGTTTGTTTGTTTGTTTGTTTGTTTGAACGCGCTAATCTCAGGAAGTACTGGTCCGATTTGAAAAATTATTTTTGAGTAAGATAGTCCATTTATCGAGGAAGGCTTTAGGCTATATAACATCACGCTGCGACCAATAGTAGCGAAGCATAAGTGAAAATGTTGCAAAAATAATCGCGATCATAATAATAACGGAAATTGACGCGGACGAAGTCGCGGGGAACAGCTAGTGTTCAATATACGGCCAAAACTACCAAAAACTATGTGTAAAACCCCCAATCCGGTCCTACAGTCGCAAATTGTTTAACCACGAAACATCTTCGACCTAAGGCAACATTCTAAAACGTGGTAAGTTAATAAAATGTACAAAAAGTACCACCGTCCGTTCGTGTCAATGAGACATTAAGGGTTAACACGTTTAGCTCGCCTTATTTCGCCGGGTAAAAACATTAAATGAAAACGTTACTGTAGACGAGAGGGCGTGGACGTAATAAATTCCTTTACGTTGTACAAACGGCAGTGCCTATAACGGTGGCAGTTGTAGGATCCAAATTAGTGTATTGTTGAGCTTAAGTCTATATCAAGAAAGCACTTGTCAGATTGGTGTAGTTTTTTTATTTTTATTATTAAATGTGGACAACATCACACACATTGTTCTAAACCCAATTTTGAGTAACCATTTAAAGCACTCGTATTTTGAAAATCAGAAACAACGACGTCACTACAAAAAGTAGAAAAACACTTTTTTTTTTACATCGACCCGTCCGGAAATCGAACCCGGGACCACGGAGCAGGCGACACCTTGAAAACCGGTGTGTACGCCACTCCGCCACGGAGGTCGTCATTTCATCTAGATTGTCCACATATGTAAAGAGTTACATCACCCTTTCACTTCATATGGGTGTCGTAAAACGCGACTAAAGGAGTTCTGACAGAAAAATGACGGGTAGCAGCGTCTTCTATTAACTATTGGCCAAACTGCGATCGCCAACCCGCCTGCCAAACGTGGCGATGCTGGCAAAGTCCTCCTTTTGAAGCTCGTATACCGAGACTAGTATAGGCAGGTTATGGCGAAGTACTAAAGAGACATTAGTCAAGAGATAATAAAAAGATTTTAAGCATCTCAAAGAGTGAGGTATAACCAAATAAAACCGGCCAAATGCGAGTCGGACTCGCGCACGAAGGGTTCCGTACCAAAACGGCAAAAAAAAACGGAGTTTTTGTAAGGGAGCCCCCCTTAAATATTTATTTTATTTTGTTTTTAGTAGTTGTTGTTATTGCGGCAACAGAACTACATAATTTGTGAAAATTTCAACTGTCTAGCTATCGCGGCTCTTGAGATACAGCCTGGTGACAGAGCGACGGATAGACGGACAGACGGACAGACAGCGAAGTCTTAGAAATAGGGTCCCGTTTTTACCCTTTGGGTACGGAACCCTAAAAAAGCGACAAAGCCGAGAATAATAATAAACATTACTGTAGTATACAGTTTATGTGTATAATGTTACCGTAAAATTGTAAACTTCGTCAATTTATAATTGAACGTCGATGGATTACAATCTAACCTAACCTAACCCACCGTTAGTTTGTAATCTCACGCGTTGTTTTGTAAACTGACTGACAGATCTAACAATTTTACGATGACATATAGGTAATAATAATGTATAGTGGCATAACCAAGAACGATTTAACTGGAACCAAGCAGACGGTGTAGCAGTTGGCAGCGCGAATTCACCTATCACCTATAAGAATTGCAAACTATATCAAGCCTATAACATTAATAAACTATTCTTAGTACGAAATTCACTAAAAAAGAAGAATGAAAAGAATATCATTTATGAATGCCGTGCTGTGACAAGCATGAACGAGCGAGAACTTCTAAAAACAGTTTCATATTAAACCATTTTTAGGGATCCGTACCCAAAGGGTAAAAACGGGACACTATTACTAAGACTTCGCTGTCTGTTCGTCTGTCCGTCGCTTTGTCACTAGGCTGTATCTCAAGAGCCGCAATAGCTAGAAAGTTAAAATTTTCACAAATTGTGTATTTCTGTTACCGCAATAACAACAAATACTAAAAACAAAATAAAATAAATATTTAAGAGGGGCCCCCATACAACAAACCCATTTTTTTAGCCTTTTTGGTACGGAACCCTTCGTGCGCGAGTCCGACTCGCACTTGGCCGGTTATAGTATTAAAATCCGAAAGACGCTGACTGGAGCCGATGACCTTGAGCAATGAATACGCCCACTTTATTCTTCTTTCAACGCACCGCAGCTATCACTGTCGATTCCCGTAGGAGTGACAGAGAAAAAGCGCATGGAATAGAAGGGCCTAAGTGCCAAACAACAAAATTCGTTGTGCAATTTAAAATTGCCATTTTATTAAAAATCTAAATCGGCCATTTGCTTAAGCAACATGTAATATACAATATAGCGAAATTGTATTATCATTGTTATACGGACTGCTGCGAAAAATGGTAATTTATGTATTTTCAGAGGCAACTTTGAGATTATTTTCTATCGAGAAAAGTTTTTAGAATTGTGTTTTGGAAACGACCACCTGGTCAAAAATATGATGAATTACAACTACATAGAATTTGGCAACAATACGAGCCATAGGCTTAAAGCAAAACAATCTTCATTGAGCTGAATTTGGCTCATGTCAGCGTCTTAAGTTGTGTTTCCTGCAAAAATATAGAACGGAAAAGTATTCGATTTTAAGGGGACTAGGTACAAGAGCTAAGTGCTGCCCCCAAATGATTTAATTTTATTACGTCTAAACAAAATCAATTCTCAAAAAACTAGAACAGTATCATTTTGGCAAATTACCTCTAGTATTTTTTGAATCACAGTAAACTTTTAATTTAGTTGTTTATAAAGTTGAATTTGTCGCTAACGCCAAAAGCGGCCGCTTTTAGCAATAATGTACAACACAAAAGTATGCCAGAATGAAAAGCAGTTAACAGTGATTCAATAAATACTAGAGGTAATTTGCTAAAATGATACTGTTCTAGTTTTTTGAGAATTGATTTTGATTAGAAGAAATAAAATTAAATCAAGGGGGGGGGGGGCACTCAGCACATAGCTCTAGTAGCCCACTTAAGTGTTTATACAGGATGGAATTTTAACTACATTCCAAATTTTTTGTAGGCGTTCAGTATCGTATTTAGAGCCCATATATGAAGTAAAAAATGTAAATCAAGTTTTTACCCGAAAATATTTTTCGCAATATAGTTTTATATTTTTACAGTTTTAGGCCTGTTTAGGTGTAAAGAGAAATTCAAAAACTTATTATTAGTATCGTAATGAATGAATGTGATGTGCATTGCGTAAAAAAGGTGTTGCTAGGCGGCTGTATCAAAAATTTATCATTTTTGGCTGACATTTTCTAAGTGCTTTATCTTGACATTTTTGTACTGGGCTATACCAAAAGTTTTGGATTAATTATTTGTGTATTTACAACAGGTAAGATTTTATTAACTAACTAGTTATGATTTGGTTCTGGCTTCTAGTTTTAATGTATAAACTTTTGCCTTGAAAAGCATACCTTTTTAGGGTCCCGTAGCCGAATGGCAAAAAACGGAACCCTTATAGTTTCGTCAAGTCTGTCTGTCTGTCTGTCCGTCCGTCCGTATGTCACAGCCACTTTTTTCTGGAAGTATTAGCGTTACACATTAGAAATTTGGTAGGTAGGTGTATCCTGTTGACCGCTTTACGATTTTAAAACTAAAAATAAAAAAATGTGATATTAAAGGGGGACTTCCCATACATAGAACTAAAACTAAAATTTTTACCTAAACCTATGCGTATGGGATATCTATGGATAGGTCTTTTAAAATGGCATAGAGGTTTCTAAAAGTCTAACATTTGGAAGACAGACGCTTTCAAAGTGGTAATATGTGTGTCCCCCCATGTGAAAATTTGGAAAAAATATTTAATGTAGATCTTTACGAATACTTTCAACGAAAAATGGTTTGATGAAATCAAACTGGTAGTTTTTGATAAATAGCACATTTTTAACCTGTAGTATTTTGAATCACTGTTATCTGCTTTTCATGCTGGCATTATTTTGTATTGTACATTATTGCTAAAAGAGGCCGCTTTTGGCATTAGCGTCTAATTCGACTAAATAAACAACTAAATTAAAAGTTTACCGTGTAAAAGTTCATCGACTGTCAAATAATACTTAACTCAAATTTCGTTTTTAACATTTCGTGTTTTAAGCAGTAAATACATATATTATGTTTACAATTTTCGACATTGCTTTGGTTTGTGATTACCAATCAGCATTTGGCAAGCGTGGTAATTAAGTCCGTTACCCATCATTGCTTTGGTAACTTGAATTCAATGATGGAGGCCTTTTACCTGCAGTAGCATGATTGCAGGCTTGCTTTAGATTAGATTATCTTATTTATATTGCACCATTAAACAATACGGTCTAGTTGGGCGGTGACTATGACTACCTGATACAGGTATCTTTTTACTTACCAGGAATGTCACCAAAATATTTGTAACCAAATGGTCTGTTACTGAATAAAATATTTTTGATTTTGATTTTGATTTTTGATTTGATTTTATCTACTTTTATATTGACATTGGAGGCTTGTATACACCGTGCTTTTTGAATCATCTGCAAAACGAAACCCGCTTTATTGGACCGTAATATAATATAACATTATGTTAATGCTATTTATTATATGATTACAATTTTTTTTATAATAAAATTTTTAATTCATACTTTTAATTTTGTAACACGCTATGACGCGCCCAGACGTATTGTTTTGCTGCGGCGGGGTCTCGGTTCAATGGACCTTACACAGCTACATCTGTGCGCGTCACAGCGTGTTTCAAAATAAATTGCTAAACCAACATTTAATATTAAAAAAAAAAGATGTGTGGCACTCGGAGACTGCCGCGGTAAAGCTATTGCATAGCATTTTTTATCAACTTATGCAATTATAAAACTAAAAAGTATCACCGCTGTGCCGGTCGGAGTGGGGGGTGTTAGGTTATTTTCGTTACGGAATTTCGGGATTCGGTCTCCACGCTCAAGGCCCGCGATAGAAGCTATGCAATAGCTTAATTTTATAATTTTATGTATTTTCTAATTTTCACTTTTGTAATTAAATTTTTCTGTTATTTTGGCAGATATGGTTACCATAGGCAACCATACTGTCAAAATCCTTATTTTCTTCTAAATTATTTTAAATATCGGAAATTCAAAATTGATCGATCGTGCCTCGCCCCGAGTGTTAGGTTATTTTCGTTACGGAATTTCTGGATTCGGTCTCCACGCTCAAGGCCCGCGATAGAAGCTATGCAATAGCTTAAAATAATAAAACTGTCAAGACGTTATACGTAATGGTTACATAACGTGGGTTTCGTTTTACAGGTGGATGAAAATTATTTTATGTTCAAAAATTCTTTGAACACTAATCTTTTTTACGAAACACATTTCGTCGTGGTGGCTTTAGTTGCAATAGGCACCTAAGGGTCAAAGGGCCGTAATTATTCAAAGGTAGATTTAGATTATGGCTTGGCTAGAACGTTATAAATAATACTTCAACTAAATATGTCAGATATTATATCCTTTTGATAAAATATATCGTCTAAATGGGTCGGCCCCAGTAAAAAGCTTTGGATCATCATATATAATTAAATACTAGGCCTATAACACATTTTCTCTTTTTTTATTAACAAATTGAGAAATTGTTGGTTCCCAATACAACTTCCAAATCCTGTATTATGTACCTCTCCAACCTAAAAACCCCGCCAACTCATAATAAAAAATGTTTTGTAAGCTATGAATTTGCATTCAAATAAATTTCCCCATAGCGTGCATAGTTTAATTCGTTTGCACACTCAGCCTATTCATTTTTTGCGTTACGTCTTACTGGCGCGGCGCCGGAGAAAAAGTTCATTTAAATAACATAATGCAATTTGTATTCGCACTTTACGGCAATAATTGCTGCGATAATATTATATTTATTGCGACAAAACATTTGAAGTTATACCGGGTGATTATAAAAGAGTGGAATGAGTGAATGAGCAGAAAATTAGAATTGCAAAAAGGATAATGTCAATGTGTCATACATACATATCCTATGTATGACACATTGACATATGAAATTTTAACCACTTGCCAAATTTTAATATAACAGTCTGCGAGACAAAAAACAAATGACGTGTTTTTTAATTTGGTATAGCCCAGTACAAAAATGTCAAGATAAAGCACTTAGAAAATGTCAGTCAAAAGTCAAAAAATTGATACGGCCTCCTAGCAAAACTTTTTTTACGCGATGCGCATCTCTTTCATTTATTACGACACTATTTATAAGTTTTTGATTATCCTTCATACTTTATCAGGCTTAGGACCGTAAAAATTGAAAACTATGTTGCAAAAAATATTTTCAGATGATAACTTGATTTCATCTTTTACTTCATAAATGGGCTCTAAATACGATACTGAACGCTTATAATTTTTTTAAAGATGATGAAAAAGTCACCCTGTATACCTATATACATAAATACATCAACATATTTACAAAAAAAAGAGAAGTATACATGCGATTGACTTCTGTATATATCTGTTTTATTGCGGAAGGGTTTTCTGTAAAAGTGACATTTATTTTCATGGTCCTTTTATTCAGATTATTATTTTCGATTCTTATTATTAATCAACAGAATGCGAGCTCTGTCTAACGCGGCGAGCCTTCATTCTGGCGGGACCTAAAGTAATTCTATAGGCAGCCTATTGAAGCGCATTTGTCATTACTATCTCGGCCGAATAACGCCCACTGCTGAACATAGGCCTCCCCAATGGACCTACACAACGATCGGTTCCACGCCACTTGCATTCCGAGGGTTAGCCGCTACTTTCGCCACATTGTCGGTCCACCTGGTAAGGGGCTTACCCACTGATCGTCGTCCTGTACGCGGTAGCTGTTCCAGATTTTTTCCGCCCCAACGACCATCGGTTCTTCTTACTATGTGACCCATTTTTCGAGTGATATCGGTTATCTAAGATATCCTACGAATTTCCTCATTTCTGATTCTATCACGCAGGCTTATACCAAGCATTGTTCTTTCTATTGCCCGCTGAGCAACCTTCAGTCTTTTTATGAGACCTATATTAAGCAAGCACGTTTCAGTTCCATAAGGCATCACTGACAATGCTAGTCCTGAAAAAAAAAAATCTTTTTCGTTTGTAAAATGCATGACCTTTACATACTCAAACAACGGTCTAAAATGTGAAATGCGACAGTACATATTGTGGAAGTCACCCTGTATAATATTAACGGCGAGGCGTTTAAGCTTATAATCCTGCAGCACAACTGCAGTTAATGCTGCTTTAATAATGTAAATGTTTATTTGGATCGCATTGCAATGATTTTTATCAGTATCGCTTGAGCTGGGTTGGGCAAACGAACTGTAATACCTGTAGTGATTTTTCATTACAGGTATTTTGAGCTATTTTTGATCGGTGATGTTATAAGCAAATTAGGTATATAATAAATAAGTTTCTTACTAATATTATAAGAGCGAAAATTTGTTTGTTCTTGTGTATGTTGTTGTTTGTTACTCTTCCACGCCAAAAGTATCGAACGTATTTTGATGAAACTTTTCAGTTTCCAGTAATGTTAGCTTGGGTATCAGAAAAATAAATAGGATGTAATTTATCCTGAAATTCAGAGAAGTTCCTAAAGGAACACGGCGTAGTAATTGTATTTTCTGTATAGTCACGTCACAGATAATATGATACTACTAGGTCACGTGATACAAACGATAGATGGCTTTGCCGGTTGCAATATTTTAGCAACTTTATTGCAATTATAATATCAGTATTTAAATTATGTCTCAGGATGGACTCGAACCCGCATATCCATGCATACCGGTCGCGGCACTTTACTTATTAAGCCACCGACACCGTTACAACATCAATTTTTTAAGCGTGTTTTAATATTTATTAGCATAATTATTCGTTTTTCTCTGAAACTAATACCGAAATCCACGCGGGCGAAGTCACGGGCAAGTGTTAGTGTTAAATATTATTTATTTAACACTAACACTTGCCCGTGACTTCGCCCGCAATTTTAACAGCAACACATTATTTGAGAAATTTTCAAGAAAGATTAGAAAAAAAAACGAATTACTTGTTGTTCAAGAATAAAGAACATATTCTGTATAACAATATATTTACCGATGAAAGAAAACTATTTTATCGTGGCAGATTAAACTCTAGAAAGAATTTGAATAAAATACAATACATAAAATAAAGAGTAACATTATACAGAATCCCACAGATACGAAATACGTGTGTGTACCTATATAATCTACTGCAAGTTTTAATATCAAATTCAAAGATCAATAAATCAATACCAATATAAATTTCGTACTCATCAGTAATATACAGGATGAAATTTTAACCAAATTTTAATATATCAATCTACGAGACAAAAAACAAATGACGTATTTTTTCTTTTGTTATAGCCCAGTACAAAAATGTCAAGATAAAGCACTCAGAAAATGTTCGCTAAAAAACTAAAATTCTTGAAACGGCCGCCTCGCAACTCTTTTTTTACGCGATTCGCATCTCATTTATTCATTGCTATACTATTCATAAGTTTTCAATTTTCCCTTTATACTTTATCAGGCCTAGGAACGTAAAAATTAAAAATATATTGCGAAAAATATTTTCGGGTAAAAGCATGATTTACATTTTTTAATTCATAAATGGGCTTTAAATACGATACCGAAAGCCTATAAAAAATTTGGAAAGTGGTTAAAATTTCACCCTGTATTTATACCAAACATTATGTTTCGTAATGAATGTGGGTAAAAAAATATAAACAAAGTTGTCAGACATAAAGTGTACGTTAAATATTAAAACGTGTAGTTTCCATGCAATAAAGCCGCTTGCACCGCTCATTTGTAGTTTTGTACGAAGTTTTCATACTCTCCATGACGAGACCCATCCCTTACCTAGGATTGCTGATACAATTTTAAAATCAACTTGGTAGCGAGTAACGATTTATCTCGCAAGATTGCATTACGCTCTTGGGAGTAAAAGCTTTCAGTTTCCAGATGAGGTAGCGGGGACGTAATTTGTTTAGTTTTTTTTGTATATTAACCAGTCGTACGCTTATGGACGTATCTGGCATATATGACAATAGATTTATATTAGGGGTTAAAGTATGAAATTGCCGTTTTGTATGGATGAAATCGAGAAAAGTCATTTTTCCATACTAACAATTTTTCAGTTTTTTAAAAACGCCTGAACCGTTTTCGATGCAATTAAAGGTGAAAGCTAGATGGTTATAAAGCTACGCATTATAGTATTTAAATTTCTGAAAATCAAAGTATATAATACAAATATACTTAATTGAAGCATGAAGGTCAGCTGACACATTGTAAGGGGTCTTTTCAACGACCTCCTTTGAAGTAATAGGCACTAGTATTGCATTTTTTTTTTACTTAAATGTTACTTTGTTAAGTTTTTGATACAATACAAAAAGAATTACGCAATAATATGACTATACTTAATAGCTGTAAACAAAATAAAAAGTGGGAAAATAATCGGCAATTTCATACTTTAACCCCTATTATTTTGTCTGCAAATAACTTCACGTAAAAGTGTAGTAACGCCCTATAACCATCCCACTGCAGGGCAAAGGCATCCATCATTGATTTAAGTTACCACAACAATGACAGGCATAATCACCACGCTTTCCAAATGAGGTGTTAGTGATCACAAACTCGAGCTATACACAGTCTGGCCATAAATACTGTTACAATTAAAAATAAGAAAGATATTACATTTGAATTTGGAATCTGTCATTTTTATACGATTGCTCATTGTGTTTTCTAATTTTGGCGCCAATACATTTTATAATATTTTGCGATATTAAAATGGAGTGGGGTGATAAAGAGAACCTAGTCGCTGTGATTGCATTACACTAAGTTGGTATGGAGCCAAATGCAATTTTTAAAACTCTCCATACGCTTAGTATTAGTCAAATGTTTGTGTACCGGGCTATCAATAGGTACAATGAGACCTCCTCTGTTTGTGACAGGAAAAGATCTGGCCGTCCACGTAGTGTTCGTACGAAAAAGGTGGTCAAAGCAGTAAGGGAAAGAATTCGCAGAAATCCTGTCCGAAAGCAAAAGATTTTATCTCGGGGGATGAAGATAGCACCCAGAACCATGTCGCGTATTTTAAAAGATGACTTAGGACTTGCAGCCTATATGAGACGCACTGGTCATTTTTTAACTGATAATTCAAAAAAAGAATAGGGTGGTAAAATCGAAAAAACTACTGAAGGTACGCAAAGGGAGGTCACAGAAAAATTTTGTTTACGGATGAGAAAATCTTTACAATTGAGCAACATTTTAACAAACAAAATGACCGTATTTATGCTCAAACCTCTAAGGAAGCTTTCCAATCAGTCGGCAGAGTGCAACGTGGGCATTACCCGACTTCAGTGATGGTTTGGTGGGGTGTTAGCTATGAAGGAGTGACTGAGCCATATTTTTGTGAAAAAGGTATCAAAACATTGGCACAAGTGTATCAAGATACCATTCTTGAGAAGGTAGTTAAGCCCCTTAACAACACTATGTTCAATAACCAAGCATGGTCTTTCCAACAAGACTCGGCGCCGGGTCATAAAGCTCGGTCCACGCAGTCTTGGTTAGAAGCGAACGTTTCGGACTTCATCAGAGCTGAAGACTGGCCGTCGTCTAGTCCCGATCTTAATCCGCTGGATTATGATTTATGGTCAGTTTTCGAGAGTACGGCTTGCTCTAAACGCCATGATAATTTGGAGTCCCTAAAACAATCCATACGATTGGCAGTGAAGAATTTTCCCATGGAAAGAGTACGTGCTTCTATTGATAACTGGCCTCAACGTTTAAAGGACTGTATTGTAGCCAATGGAGACCACTTCGAATAAGCTTTTTATATTTTAAATTGTTTTATATTTATGTATAAAACTAACACACTGTAAAAGTAATAAATATTATTTGCTTTAAAATAAAAAAAAAATTCTTTGTGACAATATTTATGGCAAGACTAGGTATACGCCTCAAATTGAATACCTTCTTTTTTGTAGGCTTAAAGTTAATGCTGAAAGTTCAATTTTTTTGTAGTTCAATATAAATTTCCATTTGTTGTAGGCGGTTAAATTATTTATCCTTAATAACAATACAATGTCAATGTACCCATGTAAACTTGTTGAGCGCGTCCGTTTGCGTCGATTTTCTTACAGACCTATGCAAATTTAGACCTTTATTTAATTCGAAAAAGCTTATTTAAATAATCCTTAAGAGCTTTAATTATAATGGCATATCTAAAGCTAAAGGTCATCGCACACTCATCGCATGTTTGTCTCCTCAACTAGAGGCTTTGTACAAATTTAGGAGGCGGATTTTATGTTTGTGTTTTTCTTTGATCAAATATAATGTCCCTTAAGAAGTTTCTGTATTTATGAGTTAGTATTGTGAATAAAGGTAAAACACTTAGTAGGATTAGTTTATAAAAACGTTAAACATTATTTTATTTGATTCGTATATTTCAAAAGTAAATTAAACTTAAATTGCAATTTTCAAAGTTTGTGTAGGTACGTGACAGTACTTACGAATATCATCATCGTCAACAGCCTAAAACGCCTCGTTGGTCTAGTGGCTTAAATACTGGTCCATGATCTCGGGGTCCCAGGTTCGATTCACGGGTCGAGAAACAAAAAAAAAGTTTTGGATTTTCGAATGTTTCTCGGGTTTGTGATCATCAACCCGCATTTGGCGTGGTGATTAAGCCAGGACCCATCATTGCTGTGGTAACTTGAATTCAATGATGGAAGCTTTTTCCGTGCAGTATGATGATTATAGGCTGTTACTTTACTTTACAACAGCCTATATGAACCCACAGCTGGACCTGTGCCTCTCCAAAAAGAGGATTATTAAAAAAACCTAGTTCTTCCTAAAGGTATACTACTTTTTATCTGGGACCATAAGGATTCAGATATTGTTAAGAGGAAACACTACGGGCGAGAGAATTGAATTGGAGAGAGAGGTATTTGTAAAATCTATTGCTGTCGCGCAGTGCCAAACGCCTTCACCGCAGAGTGTGATAAAGACAACTGCTTCTTGGACCGAAAATACCTACTAAAAGCACACCAAATCAACGTTTCGTAGTCCCCCGATTACTTTTCCAAAACTAGACCGTTTTAAATACTGTTTTCCATTAAAAATTAAAGAAAGGCTTTGACCGAGTTTGTATGTTCTCCTTTTTTCTAAAATTTTGCCAAATTTATGAAAAAACAGAAAACATAGAAACATGCTAATAGTGGCCGTAGATTTTAATAATAAAAATTATTGCTCTACTGGCATTATCCAGGGAAGAAACAGGGGACTACGTTTGTATGGAAAAACGGCAGTTGCATTTCCTCTTAAGAGCAAATTTTTTTACTACCTTTCGTAATATTTGATTGAAGTAATGGTTTTTGGGAAGTGTGCGACTATCCTTAAGTATTACTGTTCAAACCCTACAAATGTGGTCACCCAACGTTATTATATCGAATTAATAATTAAGCCGTACACCGTCTGGTTAATTAATTTAAATAATTTAGATTATATCTTTATAATTAGCAGCAAAGGGAGCCATGATACAGAGACTTTCCGCCATTTGTATTATTGAATTTAAAAATTAAAATTACCCTTTACAGGTTTGAATTTCTGCGCAATCAGCGATCGAAAAACACTCTCAAGAAATTATAACATTAAGGTGACACCCATTATTTAGGTGATCTTTCTTCTTAAAAGTATACAACATAACAGGCCCCTAATTCCGCTAATTTACAAATGGCTCAATAGAACCGTAATATCATCTCAATTGTATATTTTGACACATTTATTAAGGTAGTAATATCAAACTATATACGATTGAGATGCAATTTTACGATTCTATTGAGCCATTTGTAAATTAGCGGAATTTGAGCCCAGGTATTTAACATGAAAACATCTACGAAGACTCAACACCGGACTCTGTGTGCCATTTATGTTTGGGGCTGCCTGTTTATAAAGCCGAATATGCAGTTAAAATCAGTTTGATTTCTGCAAATAGGCCCCAGGAGGCGCTTTTAGACGTCCCAATTTAAACCTACCACTGCTTCGGGACAAGTCTGGGCTAGTGCCAAGAAGAAGCAGCGCAAGAAACTCGGTCACTATTGTCAGCCTCTTTTTAAATACATTTTTACAAGGTAAGGTGATTTTTACAAGGTTTAAGCAAGTACGAGCTGGGACAATTTAATGCCATACATTTGTATCATTTAAATAATCATTGACAGTGTAATAGCCCTTTTTCATTAAAATTACTTTGACATACGATTTAAGTTTATGTACAGGGAGTTCAGCAATATCCTTTGGTAATTTGTTGAAAATACGAATACAATTTCCCATAAACGATTTGCCTACTTTTCGCAGTCTGAAGCCTGGAACGGCAAGTTTATCTTTATTTCTGGTATTGAAATTGTGTACGTTACTTTTCTTAAGAAGTAAATGTATATTCTTACGAACGTAAACAATATTCTCGAGAATGTATTGATAATATTTGAGAAGACACTGTAAGTATATCTTTGAAGAGCTCTTGCAGCGAGACACGGGGTCGAAGGCCGTAAATAGCCCGTACAGCACGTTTTTTTAATATAAAAATTGATTCAATATCTGCCGTATTGAATTCCGTATGACATTATGCTATGACAGTAGCTAAAATATACTAATCTTGCCGTTTTAGCGTCAGTCAATTGCCTTATCTTTCTCACAGCATAAGCAGCAGAACTAAGTCTTCCAGACAGCACCCTAATATGAGCAACCTATTGCAAATGAGAGTCTACAGTTATACCTAAAAAGGTAGTTGAATCTACAGAGTTTAGTGGTTCATCTTTAACAATTATATGAGTAGCAGCAAACCTTACATTTTTTGCTTTTAATTTAGCAGGTAAGTCACTTTAATGCACGCGGAACGATACGTTAATCACCGGCATAATAATGTCCATAATGTATTGAATTAAAAACCTTTTTTTTTCGTCGGTAATCGGCTGACACAAAATAACTTGGCTCTGTTATTCTAAGGCTCGGATCGCATACATACCAAAAATGTATTCGAGCCTGAAATAGATTGGCGACGCATCATATTTACTACATAATTAATTTATCAATACGACGATGTTAATTAATTAAGGAGCCCAATTTTCTACTTGTAAAGATTCTTAATTTTGAATTACTATAATAATTGGTCTTCTTAAATTATAATATGATCTCATTTCTCTATTATATTCGATAATTCGAATATTATGAAAACTTTATTTCGTTGAATTCCTTATTACCAAGAATTAAGTTCTTATGGTTTCAAACCTAATTCTGATAACAATTTTCTTGTCCTCTATTTGGTTTAGATTGGGCCACGCGATGCTTATGGTTTACGTCGCAAATGCCAACTTATTTAATTATGTTTTTCCATAACCAACCACTGACCTGTGACGTATCATTTTCCCCTATACGTCCCATCTGTGAGACAGAATTCCGCCATTCTTACAGACAGGGGTCCATCCTAGACTATTTGTTAATAAACACTAAAAAAAACAGTTTCTATTAAGAAGTAACGAATTCCTTACGTTATTTATTATTCTGAAATAGTTTTTGTACCTTTTTCTTAAATTTAAATATAAACAATTGTACTTTATTTGATATTTTAGCAACTTAATTGCATTTATAATATCAGTATATAAACTTGAAAAATTCGGGTTCGTGTCCCGCCTGAGACAACATTTTTCAAAAATTTTTCAAGTTTATATACTGATATTATAAACAATTGTTTGATTACAATAATCGAATAAAACAAAAAAAAAACATTATTTATCAAGAAATCTGCTACAAAACACTTCAAGGTTTATCAAAAATCAGCAATTATCTCGCAAAGTTCACGCTCAAAACGGCAACATTTTTATATGAATGTTTTTTTTTCTCAACGCGCTTGTACTGAAAAAGTGTACTGTGATTTTTTTAATAAACTTTCCCAATGCTTCAAATAATAACTTTATGATAGCTAAAGAAAGGTGGCAGCCCCATCTTTATAACAGTGGCCAAACTGCGATCTACAATCCGCCTAAAAAGTCTACAGAATTAAGTTAAAACCTGTTTTTGAAGACTAGTTATTATTATATTTTCGTTTTTCCTGTTTCATTTTGAACAGTAAATCAAACAAATAGTTTTTTGTGCATGACCCAAAGTTGACGACTCTAAAGCGACAGTGGAGTGTAGGTATGAAAGTGTCGTACCTACTTAATCTATGGGATAGATAAGTACAGAATGTACCGATCAATCTTTTGTGCCTATATCCTGTACCTGTGGATTGATATAAACTGATAATAATAATGATGATAAAGTGTCTCCTATAATTTTGAATTTAATTAAAATGCACTCAAGTCCATTAGCAGTCACTTGGGTGGACAAAAACTCCCCCATGAAATTATATGCGGAACCTTTTGGCTTAGTCAGCATTACACCTTGATCATAGTCAAAAGAAAACAGCTTTTAACTTGTATAAAGTAACGGCCTATTATTATGGTTTGGGGTGGTGGGATCTACCTCCTAGTGGTCTACCCTGGGCTACGGCATCTTTGGTTTTACAACCAATGATGACGGCTAACAGATCCCCCTGCGGTGGTAGGCTTCGTAAGAGGCCGCCTGGATGCTACCACCCTCCTGCCGGAGTCCAGCGCCAAACAGTTTTTCTGTGTTCCACTGGTGTGTGTGAGGACTAGTACCTCTGGGTAAGCTCGCTCCATCTTAGGCTTCTTCTTACCCGTATAGTTAAGTATGTAGTCAAGAGAAAGCCCATTATTTATAAAAAAAATCATCTCACTGCAGGCCAAAGGACTCCACCATTGAATTCAAGTTACCATAGCAATGATCGGTACAGGCATAATCACCACGCTTGCCAAATGCGGGTTAGTGATAACAAACCCGAGTAAACATTGAAAATTCGAAACTCCTAGGTTCAATCCCTAGGTCCTGGTGACCCGGGGATTGAACCCTGAGATCTTAGCCCGGTACTCAAACCACTAAACCAACGAAGCGTCGCAAAAAGAGTAGTTATTAATGGAGGATCGGGGAAATGAATTAAACACGGTGCATTTTAAAATAATGTGAAACGAAGCCCACGTTATGTAACCATTATGTATAACATCTTGGCAGTGTTATTTTTGATATTCTTATCCAAAAAATTTTTTAAATAAAATATTTCATATTTGTTCAGCCATTTATTTTGAAACACGCTGTGACGCGCACAGATGTAGCTGTGTAAGGCAAGGCTTGAAATACCGGTAAAAATTTGGTAACGTTACTTGCAAGTACCTGAGGTATCGATACTTTATAAGGTATCGTTATTCAAAGTATCGTTACTTTAGTAACATTAAACTAAATAAATGTTACCGTTACAATCCTGCTATTATCGTTATATTTTAACGATACTCGTATCATTTTACCGGTAAATTATTTTAATCTATCTTAACGTTACCATGGTAATATCGTTACTTACCTAAATTCTAAATTGGTACCTAACGAATGATTTATATACAAGTAATACAAGCTTTTATTTAGTTCCACCTGTCCCGATTTTTGTAATCAAATCTTGCAAGCTAAATTTGATCCACTTCCCGGTTTCCGATTGAACTGAAATTTTGCATGCATGTATAAATCGGATGACCATGCAATATTTTTATGACATAGAGCTGATCTGATGATGGAGCTGGAAGGTGGCCATAGGAACTCCGTAGTTAAACGAAGCAACCCCATCGAGTTTGTGCTCATTTGATTAGTCTTGATGAGTACTTTGATACTATATGGTAACAAGGGTCTGATTATGGATCAGGAAAGTGGCCATAGGAACTCCGTAATAACACGACTCAACCCCATCGAGTTTGGGCTCGTTTGATTCATTTCAACGAGTACTTTTATACTAGATGGTAACCAGGGTCTGATGATGGAGCTGTAAGGTGGCCATAGGAACTCAGCAATTAAGCGCCTAAACCCCATCGAGTTTGGGCTCGTTTGCTTCGTTTCCACGAGTCAGGGTCTGATGATGAAGCTGGATAGAGGCCATAATAACTCCGTAATTACACGACTCAACCCCATCGAGTTTGGGCTCGTTTGCTTCGTTTCCACGAGTCAGGGTCTGATGATGAAGCTGGATAGAGGCCATAATAACTCCGTAATTACACGACTCAACCCCATCGAGTTTGGGCTCGTTTGATTCGTTTCAACGAGTACTTTTATACTAGATGGTAACCAGGGTCTGATGATGGAGCTGTAAGGTGGCCATAGGAACTCAGTAATAAAGCGCCTAAACCCCATCGAGTTTGGGCTCGTTTGATTAGTTTTAACGAGTACTTGTACTTTCATACTAGATGGTAACCGGGGTCTAATGATGGAGCTGGAAGGTGGCCATAGGAATTCCGTAATTAAACGACGAAACCCCATCGAGTTTGGGCTCGTATGATTCGTTTCAACGAGTACTTTCATACTAGATGGTAATCAGGGTTTGATGGTGAAGCTGGAATGTGGCTATTGGAATTCCGTAATTAAGCAACGAAACCCCATCGAGTTTGGGCTCGTTTGATTCGTGTCAACGAGTACTTTCATACTAGATGGTAATCAGGGTCTGATGATGAAGCTGGATAGGGGCCATAGAAACTCCATAATTACACGACTCAACCCCATCGAGTTTGTGCTCATTTGATTAGTCTTGACGAGTACTTTGATACTTTATGGTAACAAGGGTCTGATGATGGATCTGGAAGGTGGCCATAGGAACTCCGTAATAACACGACTCAACCCCATCGAGTTTGGGCTCGTTTGATTCTTTTCAACGAGTACTTTTATACTAGATGGTAACCAGGTTCTGATGATGAAGCTGGATAGAGGCCATAGGAACTCCGTAATTATACGACTCAACCCCATCGAGTTTGGGCTCGTTTGATTCGTTTCCACGAGTCAGGGTCTGATGATGAAGCTGGATAGAGGCCATAGGAACTCCGTAATTACACGACTCAACCCCATCGAGTTTGGGCTCGTTTGATTCGTTTCCACGAGTACTTTCATACTAAATGATAACCAGGGTCTGATGATGAAGCTGGACAGAGGCTATAGGAACTCCGTAATTAAACGACGAAACCTCATCGATTTTGGGCTCGTTTGATTCTTTTTAACGATTACTTTCATACTAGATGGTAATCAGGGTCTGATGATGAAGCTGGAAGGTGGCCATTAGAACTCCGTAATTTAATATTATCTCCGTAATAAGTTTGTTTTAAGCGCATTTCATTGATTCTGTTTGTTTATTTCTATCTTTTGTAGAAGGCTATATGTTTTAGATTTTTTTAAATGGGGCGCTTTTTGGTTTCCGTTTTGGGGTTATTTGGAACTGAGTTTTAAATAGCCCCATTGAAGATCATCATAAATTAATATGGGTTTTCATCATCATTTCAAATTGCTAATTTTATCTCAATTAAGGGTAAGTTTATTTTCAGCACTCTTCTTAACAAAAACATATATTGCATGAACGATAGTTACAATAATATAAATAAATCTATATTTTCTTGTTTAGGTGATTTTTTTTTCGTTTAAAGTTAAAAAAAAGACAGATCTACATAAAATATTTAATCAGTATAAGATACCTATTTAATTTCTCTATAGTATTTTATATTGTCATACATGAAACCATGATGCGAACATACCAAAGAAAGTTAACAACTCCCGCAATGGCAGGACTCATTCACCTTACATTACATTCGCATTATGGTTATAAAGTTTTATTGAAATCCATTCAGCAGTTTTTGCGTGAAATATTAACAAACATCCATACATCCAGATACACTTACAAACTTTCACGTTTATATTATTATTAGAATAAAATATGGCTCAGCCTTAAATATTCCAAATATTGCTTCTTTTTTTTTTAAATCATAATGTGGTTATAAGATAAATAACCCCGAAGTAGCAACTGATGTCATTTTGAATAAAAGATCAAATTGTCGTCTAATGTTTTTTAGGAGCCGATAGGATTGAAGTAGCGATGCACCCACCATAATATACAGCTTTTTATTCTGTTACTTTTCCAAATATCGCTTACGGATTTCTTTTTGACACAAAAGTTTTTTTTTTTTTTTTTTAAGACATGCCTCACTGGGCCACACAGAGCCATCTAGTCCCAAATTAAGCTACTATTAAGTACCCTGTCGTATGGGGTACTAGACAACCGATAAACTTACTTATATACTTTTTTTTTTTTGTAAATACATACTTAAAATACATAGAAAACACCCAGACCAGTACAAACAGACATGTTCATGCACACAAATATTTGTACTGTGCGGGGATCGAACCCGCGACCCATGGCTCAGAAGCAGCGTTAACTACCGCTGATCCAAATGGTCGTCAAAATTTGTTAAGAAGTCAATTAAATTCGATGATACATATTACCGTTAAAATCGAATTTGACTAAAACATCTGAACCGATATTATGTTAATATGATCTGTTTTTTTTTAAACAAAACAAGTCCGTAGTCCTAAATAAGGTCGCAAATTGCTTGCTTTTGCCGACTTGATTTAATATTAAATTAATAGACGTCCTTTTATTTTTCGATAGAATCGTTTAAAAAACAAAACAAATGGCACGAAAACAAAAGAAGATCCAGTAAAACCAGTAACTACATTTACACCTTTTTTGATTAAATAAAAGGGTCATTATTATATAATACTAGCTGACCCGGCAAACGTTGTTTTGCCATAAAAATGATTAAATTACTAAAATGGCTAACAAAAAATAGGGTTGGTGGTAAAAGGGTAAAAATTTAGGGTTGTATATACTTTATAAAATTTTAATATTTTACTACCCTACCCCTACCCTACCCTACCCCTAACCTACCCTAACCCTAACCTACCCTACCCCTAACCTACCCTACCCCTACCCTACCCTACAAATACCCTATCCCTACCCTACTCCCATCCCTACTCTAAACCCTTCCCTACCCCTACCCTACCCTTACAAAAAAGACGATAATTGATCAGTTTTCGACCGGAGAGGAAAAATGATTAAATTACTTTAAAAAATTAAAAAATAAAATTTAGGGGTGGACTACCCCTAACATTTAGGGGGATGAAAAGTAGATGTTGGCCGATTCTCATAGATACCGGATAAGCACAAAAAATTTCATCAAAATCGGTCAAGCCGTTTCGGAGGAGTATGGCAACGAAAACTGTGACACGAGAATTTTATTATTTAATATACGAGTATTTTATACACAAACACTGTTAACAAGTAAGAAGAAAAAATTCCCATGAGTTCTGTGAAAAAAAACAAGCTAATTATTAACCGAACTAGTGGGATAAAAATTCCCATTAGTTTCGTCAACAGAATCATCCCACAAAACTAGTGAAAATAAAGGCACGGAAATGCCTCGTGTCATGTTCAGTCAATGCGCAAGCGAGCAAGCGAGCGAGGTTGCCGCTCCGCTCATCGAATCGCGCGGAGCGGCAACGCCAAAGGACTAGGTATCGATTCAAGTATCGTTAAAAATATCGTTACCTTTTAACGATATCTTATAGTAATGTTACTTATGAGATACCGTTAAAGTATCAATTCTGATACATATTACCGTTATCAATTAACGGTAAATTTTAATTTTGTTACCGAGATATCGTTAAACATCTTACCGTTAAAAAAAGTATTTTAATGTGAAATTGGTAACGTTACCAAGCCCTGGTGTAAGGTCCATTCAACCGAGACCCCGCCGCAGCAAAATAATGCACCAGTGCCCGTCACAGCGTGTTACAAAATTAAAAGTCTGAACCAAAAGGATATTGACCAAAAAACTATAGAACCTCGGCCCACTTTGCGTCAGCATGCTTCTTTACAAAAAGTTAGGGAAAAAGTCGGAAATATATTAAAGAGTAGACACAAAAAATATTTCACAAATATAATTAGGGGTTTACGAGAAATTCAATGGCAGATTAGGCATTTTCAGGTAATGTTTTGTGATTGCAGTAGTTAATTTAGGTACCTATCTCACCAAGTTAATACAGCTAGCTATCGTTTTAAGGCTTACCAAATGATGACCAGGTACAAGAGCTGATGAACACAAGTTAGAAGGATTGACGAGAATGACTTAGGAAACTTAAGGCGAAATTATGAGGCACATATAAATTAAGTCTGTAAAAGTTTGATTTTTGGAGCCAGATTTTATTATACATACATTTCTTTAAGTTGGAGTCACAGTCCTAAGCTATGTTATGCTAATGTAGAACTCTATCCAACTCACACCAATATCAAGCTATACTTTACAAAGTGTGCGACAGGAGAAGTAAAACAAATAGGTTAGAGGTTATTCAAAATATAGGTATTTGTTAGTGCATGTCTTATATTTTTATTATATAATAACATTATATACCCTAATCAAAAAAGTTAAATCTAAAAATTGACACTAGTGTCATAATGTGTGCGCAACAACCTGTTGTTATTGTTAAAAACGGAATCGGGAGACAGAATTATGCTTTGCTCAAATGACAGTGATTCATACATAATATAGGCACATGAAATATAGGTACATATTATGTCAATTATTACAAAACGGCATAAATGGCGCTTCGTACCGAATTTAACCATTATCGATTTTGACGTACTAAAAATAGTTTCCAAATTCACAGTTCCTTGTCTTTTAACCCGTGTGTACACGATAATATCGATTTTGGCTCATTTCGGAACTACACCGGAAATGTATTTGCAACTATTTAAGAGTTTCTTTTAAACCCCTATTTATTTGATTAGCAAAAATACCAGTACAATTATAATTTGAAAAGAGATTTTTGAAACATAAACTACAAAGACGCAATCTGGGCCTGGTTTTGGTCATTATCTTTTAATATTTATCATAAATTATTTTTAATCAAAAAACAAATAACTCCGCCATTATGTTATACATAATCCAATAAAGTGGGCTTCGTTTTACAGGTGGTTCAAAAAGCACGGTGTACAGTCGTCTTCATAAGTCTTACTTTATATCGTCTTCACAAGTCTTTCTAATCTTAAATTATAAAACTATCCGTCCTTACTCTTTCACCGCGATGTTTCAAGTCTCTCAAGTCTTTCATCTTACGTCGGGATGAACCAAAATATATCTAAAACTTTATTTGATATTTTAGCAACTTAATTGCACTTATAATATCAGTATATAAACTTGAAAAATTTTGTCTCAGGCGGGACTCGAACCCGCATCTCCGCGAGGAGATGCGGGTTCGAGTCCCGCCTGAGACAAAATTTTTCAAATTTTTCAAGTTTATATACTGATATATCTAAAATCTTAATAAACGCGCGTCAATTAAACATATATTTTATTTCAATGTTGGCTGTTCTGTTTGACCTGTGCCTATATCCACGACTCGTTAAACAGTCCTTGAACGAAGGGTGGTGATGATTCAAAGCCAAAACCCTGTCGTGTTCGATGCACATTAAAACCGCGAATGCCTCGTTTCCACAGTTTTACACGCCAACTATATTCAATGTGGTATAACTTTTGGCTTAATCATTGTTAGATCTCCTGGAAATGACTTGTGAAAAATTAAATAAATGAGTAACAAAAAACTACTAATTTTACAAATGTCTTTCAATCAAAAGTCATCGTTGTAGCGCTAAGACCGCTCAAGCTATGCAGCTTTGATATGTGTGACGATTTAGTTACTTATTTAGTATTAAAGTGATTCTCAAACTAAATATTCTGAAATATTTCAAGCGTCTACCTGTTGCCGTTAATTGTTTTGAGCAAAAAATGGCAAAACAATTACGTTGCTGTATGAGAGCCACGCTTAAGTAATAGGGGTTAAAGTATGAAATTGCCGTTTTGTATGGACGAAATCGAGAAAAGTCATTTTTCCATACTAACAATTTTTAAAATTTTTAAAAACCCCTGAACCGTTTTCGATGCAATTAAAGGTGAAAGTTAGATGGTTATAAATCTACGCATTATAGTATTTAAATTTCTGAAAATCAAAGCATATAATACAAATATACTTAATTGAAGCAAGAAGGTCAGCTGACACATTGTAAGGGGTCTTTTCAACGACTTCCTTTGAAGTAATAGGCACTAGTATTGCATTTTTTTTTTAGTCAAAAGTTACTTTATTTAGTTTTTGATACAATACAAAAAGAATTACGCAATAATATGACTATACTTAAGAGCTATAAACAAAATAACAAGTGGGAAAATAATCGTCAATTTCATACTTTAACCCCTATTATTATGATTTTAGTATTTGTTTAAAGTAAAGCAACCATATAAATACATCATGTGTAAATTTTCAACTGTCTTGCTATTATGTTTTTTTTTATGGTATATAGCCTGGTGACTGACAAACAGTCAGGCAGATAGACGAACTGGAGTCTTATAAGGTCCTGTTTTTATCCTTTGGGTGCGGAACCCTAAAAGAAACTTTACCTTAAATGGCAATCAAAAGCTAAGAACTATGGTTAAATAAGGTGATAAGCTTTATTTAAAAGACAAATAGTTCGGGATCAATGGCCGGTTTGTGTCAAAAATTTAAACAAACTGGGCATTGAACCTGAACTTCGAAACCGACTAGGAGTTTGATTCAATGAGTATATCTCTGTTTGAGTGGGATGAACTGGGATGACGACATTGTTATTTGGGTAAAATAAGTTTTTCTCATTGGTCACAGGGATAACTTTATTAAAAAGGTTATGAACCACTGATCTAACTCCTTGCTAAATTTCATCAAAAACCGTTTTGTGTTTGTGTCATGATTGAGAAACAAATTTTCAAACTACGAGTAGGATAAGTAAAATTAAAATGTCAGTCAGTCAGGACCAAGTCAATTATATTTGTGCTTATTCAAATTTTCTAGTTTCTCTAATTCCTTGTTTGAACATAAAGTTAAAATCAAAACGCTAACGGTTCGTAGAAACGAGGATAAAAACTGCCAATTCACTAATGTGCCATTGTGCCTGTAATTGACTATTTGTACATTCCGCTGCCATAGAAAAAATACCCTACAAAGTTATTTTAATGGGAAAAAAGAACTGCTTCACCCAACATGGTGAATGTATTCTTTGGAATGGTTTATCTTTAAAGCTATTGTTAATTGAAAATATTGTATATTTTTCTCGGTGGTAGATCATTAGCCCGGTAATCAAACGGTTATGGGTTCAAGTCCCATATAAGAGTCGAAATTTTAATTCAAGGAATCATATTTTTAATTTATACTATCAATTCATTGCTTAAAACAAAAGCTTGTTTAATATAAGCTGTAAATATTCTATAGATTTTCATATCGACGACAACATTGTGTGCTAGCGCCATCTATCGATAAAACTAAAGACTTTCGCTTCCGACCTGCGATGTTCTCATTTACAGTGTCTAATGTTTTGCGGTATTCGATTGGCTGGTATAATGTCTGCAGCAGTTCTGCACTATGCCCTTTATTGCACATATTGTTTGAGCTAGACAGGCTAATATTTACTGAGGCTTTTTACTCTCCTCTGGGAAATAGAGTCGAAAATGAAACTGCCCTCGCTTTGTTTGAAGATGCCTGTTTGCTTTTATCGTAAGAGTTCTAGCTGCAAAAAAATGTGTAAGCTGAATTTTATTTTGGTATGTGGTAGGTGAACAAACAAAGTGATATTTTGGTCGAGTTGTACTGTGTTTGATTTGAGTTGGCTTTCGTTTTAGAGGTTGTAAGCTATGTATATCATGGAAATTATCATTACATTGAGCGGTGTTGACTGGTCTTAACTTAACGTTAGTTGCACTTACTTAAGTTTCCATTCAAAATTTGATTTCATCTAGTAGACAAAGTAGGGTTGATTAAATATAAGATGTAGAAAATCACTTGTTATAACAGAACCTTATTACGATACTGCCATTTTTCTAGTAATGTTCATAAAGTTGAAAAACATATTGAATAATTTGACACTTATAAAAGCTGATTTTAAACATTACATTTCTATGTTGTTATCACATAAGAATAGAAATAAAAGCATAATTAAATATTTGAAAAAATCTTACTGATCACGTGGTAAAAATGTGTAAGAGGAATCAATATTTTTGCTAAGAAAAACAGACAGCGATTGCAAAAATTTGAAGTTACATCTATATAAGGAGAGTGATATAATCGAAAACGCAATATAACCAGGAGAGCGATATAGTCACATATTTTTGGATGTATTAGAAGTAACATAAGCTATTTGGTATCTCACTGTTAAGCACAACTTTCCGACAGAGCCAAGGGCGAAAAGCTGGTTGCTAATTAATAAAAAACACGTTTTTTTTATTACAGTGAGTCGATAGAAGAAAAATATGGAAGCCATATTTTAATCGTAATTAATTACACTAAATGTCAGTATATAAACTTGAAAAATTTTTTTCCCGCCTGAGACAAAATTTTTCAAGTTTATATACTGATATTATAAGTGCAATTAAGTTGCTAAAATATCAAATAAAGTATACACTAAATGTGTTTATTATAGCATATCCAAACAATCCATTTTCATAGTGAAATAGCCATATCAAACACTGAGATTAACCGCAGATAAACAGACTGTCAGATAGACTACAGAACCCCAACACGCTGGCTGAACGCAAAGTTATAATAAAATGGCGGGATATATTATACCAATTACAAAACCCAAATTGTCGAAACAAAAGAGCGTAGTATTACATATTCACTTGCCCCAGTTTGGGCTAAAACTACGAAAAATGCACGCTCATTTATTGTAAGTTGACCTCCACATTACTTCGATATATTCACGCCAGTCGACCGTGTAAGTGTATAGGGCATTTTTCTTTTGGGGAAATAACGCACACTTTGGATTTTTTCACCTCATTACTAATAATCGGAGTAGGTAGATAGCTTTTTCATCCGAAAAATCAGGTATTCCAGTTTCAGTAAATATTATTTCAGTTTTACTTTTATGAAAACTTTTGGAAACTGACAAAAATATTTTTGGAGAAGGCGAAATTTTAACCACCTTCCTAATTTTAATATATTATTATCAATCTACGACACAAAAAACAAAAGATGTATTTTTTCTTTTGGTATGGCCCAGTACAAAAATGTCAAGATAAAGCACTTAGAAAATGTCCGCCAAAAATCTAAAATTGTTGATACGGCCTCCTAGCAACACTTTTTTTACGCATTGCGCATTTCATTCATTAATTACGATACTAGTTATTCATAAGTTTTTGATTGTCTTTAGGACCGTAAAAATTGAAAACTATATCGCGAAAATTATTTTTGGGCGACAACTTTATTTACATTTTTTACTTTATAAATACGCTCTAAATAAGATACTGAACGCCTATAAAATTTTTGGAAAGTGGTTAAAATTGTAATCCTGTATAGGCACTGCGAATAAACTAATAAGATTGATTGTTTTATAGTATTTTTAAAATTCAGAAATCCTGAAAGCATATTAAAACCTATTGTATATTTAAGATCATTGATCCCAAATCACTCTACCTATTCCAATCACTTCACACTGCACACTTACACATCACATAATTTCTTTTCGTGTGAGGAGTTGAGTGTGAGACATCATAAAAAAAGGAAATCTAATGATTTGCTTTTTGATCTGCTGAAGTTTGTTACAACTAACAAGCTTCTTTCGAAACGCATATCTGCGCCATTCTTTAAGTAGCTTTATATGAATATGTTTTCCCCTGACACATTTTTTACCCAATCTATAAACTTATTTTAGTGTAGTGTAACAATTTAAATCTTTAAAATAAAGGCAAGTGTTGCAATCTAGGCACTGGAAGTCGGTGCTAACAGGCTTTTTCTGAACCTACTTCTAGCTTCAGTCTCTTACAAAGTTCGATAAATAACCTAGTATTTAGGATAACTGCTTCACTATTAAGTCTATTGTGTGAGAGAATGAATGGATGTTGTTTTATTTTTATAAGTCTATTTATAACTTGTAGCCAGTCTACATTTAATAACTTTATAACAATAAAATGTAAAATAAGTTTGTGAATATTCAACTCTAGTGCTGTTATAGGTAAACAGAAAATTGTTGCCAATACATCGAAAAAAAATGGCTCAGTGCGATTAGTCGTTCGTGTGCTCATGTTTAAACGAAGGCATGGCCACATGCATACATTATTATGATACATCTACGCCCTCTCTGACAAATGTATCGAATAAATCAAACTGATTGCCCTCTACTATTTCAATCAACGAAAATGTTTCCGTATTTTTATCGCCATTTTAATACGATGTAATAATAATAGTTTCCTTTGGTTAATATTTTGTATAAAAAAGATAATAACCGAAAAATGAAACTCTAATTTTTAGACGACGAAGTTTAAAATTTGTTATTTTATGTTTTTAGACGGTATTTTTTTGTAGATATTTATCATTGATCTTCGAACGACGGAAAAATGGATTCTATAATAACGGTTATACTCTTAAAAGGTATGCGTTGTCATTATGATCATCACCACCAGCCTATATCTGTCCACTGATGGACATGGAATTCTTCATGTTTTTTTTTTTAATAACAAGCATTAAATAAATAACATGAATATTTACTTGTACTAACCTTCTAAAGCAGCTCTTCCTGTATGTGTGAAATGCTCATGTACAACCTGTATATTTGATGAGACGTAGGTAATCTGCAAATCACCGAACAGGTCAATGCCGTATGAACTTTCCATTACTACTTACTTAAAAATGTTGCTTTTAATTTAAAAAAAAACAGTAATCGTTAAGCATATTTTGGGTCGCAGACATCGTGGATGCGAAAAAATACTTTGTAGTTTGAATTTTAAAATTGTGTTTACTCAAGTGAAATAATATGCTGAGAGTTTTTGTTTAATTACACGTGGGTTGTGCTAAGTCACTATCTCGTTTAGTAATCAGTAGGTGTTATAAATGAGTTAAGGGACATTTTCATTACTATACAAAGTAGAGCTTCTGTTTTAAGATATTATGCATATTCTAATGTAGTGTAGGAATCAAATTTTAACCAAAAACTGAAAAATTAAAATAGAACATTACTAAATTACTAATTTTACATAAACCTTTTTATTGAATTGCATAGCAAAGGTTACTAATCTTATGGAAATTAGGTGTGAATTAAGCGACCGGTGTTGAGTTGATGATTTTATTCAAACAAAATTATAAAAACACATAATTACTTTAATAAAAATGGCTTATAAATAAACATTTGTAAAATGTAACAAAAACCATCTTGTTAACAGATTAATCTATTTTTATTGTTTTCTTTTAATGTACAGACGACAGCAGGTCAGCCTACCCTAAAAGTTAGAGGTCATTGAACTGATTTTCAACTTTAAGTCGAGAGTAGAGATCAATATAAATTGAGAAAATTTGGCTTTTTGTGGTAGGTTGACGTGCTGTTGTCTATACAAAATACAAACACCATTATTATCTTTTCAGTAACACTATTCAGTTAGGTATATTTAAAAGGTATTTAAATTATTCCCGTTTGATTATGGTGGTGGTAATTAGAGTGATTGGAGTACACAATATGTATATAGGTATAATGGTTCAACCGTATTCAAAAATATTAAGACATTATCATTTTTTGAAGTCCAAAAGACTAGCACTTGTCTTATCATTTCATAGTTCGTACCAATCACTTGCGTTCCCAAGGTAGATATTCCTGCGTCAAACGAAAACATATCTTAGAATATGCAGTATATTCTATATTACACTTATGATGAAATTGTCTCATGTTTTCGATAGAACAGACGATATCTCAAAGCGAAATTGGATGGAAAACAAAAATATTACTTTCGGTTAAAGATTGATTGAATGTCGTTAGAAAAACACGTCGTTGCAAGAACAGCGAGGCGGTTTTATCATAGTTGTTTGTGTAGTTTGGAGGCAGGCAGAAAAACAATCAGCTAGGAAGATAGAAGAAAAAGTATTTTGATTGTATATTGGTTACTGAAGTAATCGACCTTTGTGTTTTAATTTTACCCAGACGTTTGCAGAAACTGATAATCTTCTAAATCTTATACACAGACATACATTCATACCACAATTGATTAAATTGTATTATTAATAAAATCAATTCTCCAAAAACTAGAACAGTATCATCTTAGCAAATTACTCCTAGTATTTATTGAATCACTGTTAACTGCTTTTCATTCTAGCATTCTTTCGTATTGTACAGACAGACAACAGCACGTCAACCTACCACAAAACGTTAAATTTTCTCAATTGATATTGATGTCTACTCATTGGACTTAAAGTTGAAAATCGATTCAATGACCTTTAACTTTTTGGGTAGGTTGACCTGCCGTTGTCTGTACATTATTGCTAAAAGCGACCGCTTTTGGCGTTGACAAATTCGATTTTATAAACAACTAAATGAAAACTTTACTGTAATTCAATAAATACCTGAGGTATTTTGATACTGCTCTAGTTTTTTGAGAATTGTTTTTGTTTAGAAGTAATAAAATTATATTAATTGAGGGCAGGACATAGCTCTACTAGTCCTCTTAAACTAAAATACTGCTGAAGCTGAAAAACCTTATAAATCATAAATCATAAATCTTTATTGTGGAACACAGGTATACAACAAGGGTCTTATAAAATGTCATGCTTAGAACTAACCGTGTCCTGCCACTAGGGCGTACAATCAAATAATTAAAAACATTATTACAAGTATAACATTTAACATTATTATTATTATTTAATCTTACAATAAAATATAATTTACACCATTCCATTAATATATTAATCACTATTATTATACAATATGACAATAAAATTTCCACTTACTTATACAAGTACCTAATCTTATAAAACCCATTTGATAAAATTATTACAGTGGCTGTATAAAAGGCATGACTTTTGCGGATTTCCTTAAAAAAGTACTCCTTTTTGCCTGGAAGCTATTTAAATATGTAAATAAGCCTTATTTAATCTCAAGTATGTAACCTTTGCGGAGTTTAGTTATTAAAGGAGGTAAGGTCACATGCAAGTGATGTTTCGGGTAGATGTTCAGTAATCGCCCGGGGCACACCATCTTGGGTGTGCTTAGGGCGAAAACACACTGCTCTGATGAGACAGTGATATTAATAGATGATTGTGTAGGCTGTATAAGGAAATTTTATGCCTATTTACATAAGATGCTTCTAAATGTCCTAATATTTCAACCTATCACAGTATCGGGACAAATAGTTTAGTGACGAATAGGATGTTCAGTAACAGTATTGGTCAGCCTCTTTCTTTAGATAGAAAATCGCAATACATATATTTCATTAATAATATTGCAAATTTGTTGTTCCAATTGTAAGAGCACATTTATATTCCTATTCCTCTTTTAGTTTTACTCTAAGCAATTAGAGCGTTTTTTCATTTCTAATGAACATTCTAGTCGCATTCGAGAATTTCACTATCAGTACTAAGTAAAATATCTGCTACTAGCCGAATAATCTAAATATGGCGCCCACTTACACGCGTTTGTATGTGAAAAAAATACTTGTTAACATTTTATTACGATGTGTTTAGGAATACTGAGGTAAGAATAATAGTTTAAATAAAATAAAAACGGTTTGAATCCTATAGAGAAAAATAAAACTATTTCGGAAGGCACGTTAAGCCATTGACTTTGGAAGGGGCATGTCCAGCCGTGGACTGCTATAGGTTCAAATTCAAATTTAATTCAAAGATGTTAAAAACTTAAATGATAGTGCTCTGTGATCTGCCATTTGGCGTACAAATGTATTACTCCTAATTAATTGGTTTAAATTATTTACTATACAATGCAAATTACATAAATAACAATTATTTAATATTACTTAATTCATTAAAATATAAAATGTATGTGAGAATTATGAATAAAACAAAATAAAAATATGTAATGTCAAGTGTGTGTCTGGTGATATGTCAACTATTTATAGTATCGAAAAATTCCTGAACCGAATAGAAAGCCTTTTGCGTGAGATGTTCGAAAAGCATTTTCTTAAATGTCAAGATATTATTATCTGTCTTAATTTTCTTTGGTAATCTATTGAAAATTTTAGTAGACATACCAAAGATACTGTTGCTGCAGAGTTTTGTTTTGTTTATAGTTATTTGTTTAACAGTTACAAAATCACATCACACAGGTTGATGATGAATGAAGTACAGTTATAGTAGAATAGTTTAAAAGTCAGACTTAATGCCAAAAGCATTATCTACCAGTCAATGCCAAGCAGAAATGGTACAGACGGTGCATGAAGTGACAAAAAATCTTTAAGCATATTAAAACCTATATTTTAATGATCATAATGTTTCATGAAAGTGATATTGAAAGGAGAGTAAATGCTGGTAACAGAGTGAATGGTGTGCTGCACGCCTTTGTGAATAGCCAGAAGATTTCTATGAAAGCTCGTCTGGCTGTGCATAGAGGGGTGTTGGTTCCAACACTCATGTACGGAAGTGAAAGTTGGGTATGGCAGAAAAAGCATGAAAGTAGAATAAATGCAGTAGAAATGAGAGCGCTAAGAAGTATGTTAGGAGTGAAATTGAGTGACAGGATAAGAAATAGTGTGATAAGAGAACGTTGTGGTGTGAAAGAAGATATTGTCACAAGGATTGAGAAAGGGATGCTTAGATGGTTTGGGCATGTAGAGAGGATGATTGAGAGAAGAATGACTAGACAGATCTACAAGACGAGTGTGAAAGGGAACGTTGGAAGAGGAAGGCTTAGACGAACCTATCACGATCAAATCGGGGATGTTCTGAAGAAAGGTCAGGTCAAGAGTACTCTAAACCGACGAGCATGCATGAAAAGATTGATGAATGTGGAAGAAGCGAAAGATGTATGCCAGGATCGTAGCAAGTGGAAGGCCTTGGTCTCTGCCTACCCCGTTGGGAAGGAGGCGTGATAATATGTATGTATGTAATGTTTCATGACGTACATTCTATTAGCTATTCGCCCGAGGCTCTGCCCGCGTTAAACTATACTTCATATCGCACGAGCGGAAACTTGTGCCCAAAAGTGAGATACCAAATAGCCTATGTTACTTCTAATACCTCTAAGCATGATGATGGGTTAAGAATTTTTCGCGTGAAAGCGTAACTAACAACAAAGTATGTTAATACTATTTTCAATCAAACCAATTATATTTATTATTATAAACTTAGTTGTTTCAGCGAAATAATTTGAAATTGAATTTGAATATAATAATTCGTGTTTACTGCATCCAGCGTGTACACATCCTAACCGCATCTTGTTAAAGTATACCTGTTACTTGAGTAAATTTCATGTGCCCCTTTTTGATGGCTCAAACTTGATACATAAGCTAAAGTTACTTTACGAGTGTAAAACAACATAATGTACTATACTTGTTGTTATGATTACAATGTAATATTTCGCCAAGAGTCAGAGGAAATACTGATTGTTCGCTAATCCGTGCTACCTACCTAATTAGATAATTACGACGACTGCTGTGGCGGAGTGGCGTGCACACCGGTTTCCAAGGAGTCGCCTGCTCCGGGGTTCCTGGTTCAATTCCCGGACGGGTTGATGGAGGCAAAAAAGTGTTTCATACTTAGGATTTTAAACTATCTTGTTGCATTTTTTAAACACTAAAAACTTAACACTACACGGGGTTTACTGCAACCGAATGAAATTCTTTAAAGGTAAAATATACTAATTTACCTTCCCGACGTTTCGATCCGATTGCACGAATCATGGTCGCGGGCAGACTGGAGGCGCTCGGCGTCGTCTTGCCGGTTGAGAAGAAATGTTTTCTTCTACCCGCACTTCTTCAACAATTTCGTCACTCGTACAGTCAGCTCTACAAACTACACTAACAGTATCCGGGGTTTTTACTAACGGCATAGCACGCGATTTACACTTTGTTAAAGGTAGACTTCGGAGCAATGCGGCTTGCGGCTTGCGTCGTGCGACATGCGACACTTGCGGCCCACGCGGCCATGCGGCTGTACTTTAGATTAAAGGAGTGTATGAAACCCTTTCCGAGCGAAGCGTCGCGGCCGCATGCGTCGGTCGGAAAGGGTTTCATACACTCTTGGCCGCGTAAGCCGCAAGTGTCGCATGTCGCACGACGCAAGCCGCAAGCCGCATTGCTCCGAAGTCTACCTTAACACTGGGTACCATGACGATGACAGGTGGAAACCATCCTTTCTATTGAAATTGGTTAATCGGGAAGGTAAATTAGTATATTTTACCTTTAAATAATTTCATTCGGTTGCAGTAAACCCCGTTTAGAGTTAAGTTTTAAGTGTTTCATACTTCTTCTCGGGTCTGGGTGTTTGTAGTACCTGGTCTGGGTCGTTGTTTCTGACTTCCACAGTACGAGTTTAAATAGTCACTCACTTTGGAATAAGAACATTGTATGTGATGTTATCAGATTTTTTTAATATAAATTTTTAATAAATTTAAATTTGTAAAAGAGGATGTAGTGACCAGTATTGAAAAAGGAATGCTTAAATGGTTTGGACATGTTGAGAGGATGAATGAAAGCAGGTTGACTAAAAAGATATATATGGCGAGTATGAATGGAAATGTTGGAAGGGGAAGGCCTCGACGAACTTATCTTGATAAAATCGGGGAAGTTCTAAAGAAAGGTCAGGTCAAGAGTACCCTAAACCGGCGAGCGTGTATGAAAAGATTAATGAATGTGGATGAAGCGAAAGTTGTCTGTAGGGATCGTAGCAAGTGGAAGGATGTGGTCTCTGCCTACCCCTCCGGGAAAAAGGCGTGAGTGTATGTATGTATGTATGTAAATTTTTAATAAGATTAAATTAAGGTATTTTGAACTTAGACATTAATTGATTATAATGCGGTGCTGTTTTTATACTGGTTATTAAACAATTCGTCACCATACTGATGCTTTTCACGGAAGCTTCGTGATCATGACGTCAAAAAATTCTACTCGTCTTATTTATGCTTTTTTAAATGAGCAGACATTTTTGTTTTTTGTTTTACAAAACATTGCTGGTGTGAAATAAAGCACAATTTCTTGGATAAAAAAATTGTCAGCCTCACATAGGACTTAAAACCACAACCATCCAGACCTGAACCCACAAGCGGTAAGAAGATGGTGGTAGGTAGAGTTGCAGAACTATCGATAGTTGACCTCGAAAACTAGTTACAATATCGATAGTGCTATTGATATTATCGTAATTATGGAATCAATCAATACTATAGATACTATCGGTAGTATTGCTACCAATCAATAGTATCAGTGAATTCGTAATATCGATACTTTCGAAACTATCGATAGTATTGTTCAGAAGCAATATATTGGCTTTAATAGTATCGATACTATTGATAGTATTGTTCCGAAGCAATATCTTCGTCTTTAATAGGATCGATACTATCGCTAATACCGATACTATCACTCATATAGTAAAAGCGCCTCCAGGGACCAATTTGCAGAAATAAAACTGATTTTACTGATTCGATCGATATTATCCATAGGCTATCGATACTATTGAAATAACGTCAGCTATCGATAAAATATCGATAGACTATCAATAGTGGAGTAACGAGCGGCAACTCTAGTGGTAGGTTCAAGTCCCATTTGAGCCAGTCTTAATCCCTCGATCGTGAGTTGTTCCAGACACAATTTAAATCAATTCTTATCGTGGCACTCGAGTGCCTCATGGGGGTTGAGGGATTAAAATTGTATTCTACCAGATTTTTTTAACCCATAAGCAGTCAGCGGAAGCTTATGGATTAGAGTCCCGGAGTCCAAGACAGTCGAAAAACTTTACGTTACGGGATTTGTACCCACAAGCGGCAAGTGTTGTTGTTTAAGCCCCCCCCCCCACCTGTCGAAAGTTTTTCTTCAAAGATAATCAACCAAGCCGACTTTTTTAGCCCGTTTCGTGAAATCAGCCAGCTCAATTTTAACCATTTCCGATTGATATAACCAAAATTCCATATCATTGCGATTGCGGTGGATATGTCACACCACACACTCGTGTACGTGTTACAGCACACAACCACAGGACAACTAATAAAGATTGGCAGTGCTAATTCCCGCCATTTTCAATTACTCAAACCGATCAGGATTTAACGCGTTTATTTATAGAAAAGATCTAAATGAAATTTCGTGTAGCGTTAGATAACGCTAGCTAACATTTGGCACTAGATATAGTTTCGTATTAAAATGTGGGGTTCCTTTATTATGATACAAAACCATAAAACTAAATAAATAATAAAATAATATAATTTGAGTGGTTATTTAAAACACTCGTATTATGGAAATCAGAAACAATGAAGGTACCTACCACGAACACCCAGACCCGAGAAAAGGTAAAAAAATACTTCAAAAAAAGGCAAAGTAAAAAAATACTACAAGACCAGTCCGGTAATCGAACCTGGGACCTCAGTCTATGCGACATTTTGAAAACCGGCGTAAGCGCCACTCCGCCACGGAGGGCGTCATATTTCAAGACATTTAAAGTCATTTCATGATACCTATGCCACATTGGGCTTTACATAATGTTGGGTAGGGTGTGGTTGACTTAAATATTGGTATGTGTAAAAGCGCCTTCTGAGCTTTATTTGCAGAAATAAGACATCTACAAAATGCAAGATACTTTTAAATTTAGTATATAACTTCAGATAAAAAATACAAATAACTTTCTGAAATGGTATCTGAAATACTAGATACAAAACTACATCTTCCAAATATTTTTTAAACATAAAATATTTTTTTTTAAGAAATTAAATACAATGGAATTTTTCTACGTGAATTATTAACAAATAAATTACGTGAACATCACGCAAATGTAACAAGAAAAACATATTTGTTTAAGATTTTAATTGACACTTAAGTAGAAGCAGTACTTATGTTTAATGACTAATTTTTCTTCGATGAGGCTTCACAATGCAACACAACTTCATATTACCACTTATACCATTAGAAAAGTCGCTCTATGTTATAGGACACCTTTTGTCTAGTCCCCCCATTATGCCAAGCTACTTAATAGTAGCTTCATTTGGGACTAGATTGCTCTGTGAGGGCCCATTGTGGCATTTCATGAAATATTATTATTATTTTTGCCCACACTGCGACAGCAAACCCGGCGATTTGACTAAGTAAACTATTCAATTAGACCAATTCTCGCATTCGGGGTGGTATGATCTACCTCCTAGTGGTCTACCCTGGGCAACGGCATCTTTGGTTTTCTAACCAATGGTGACGGCTAATAGTTCCCTCTGCAGTGGTAGGCTTCGTAAGAGGCTGCCTAAATGCTACTGCTCCTACCGGAGTCCAGAGCCAAACAGTTTTTCTGTGTTCTGCTGGTGTGTGGGAGAACCAGTGCCATTCTTCTTAACCGTAGAGTTAAGTATATGTAGTCAAGAGTAAGCCCATTGATTATATTTATTTAAAAAATTCAATCATATTGAAAACCTGTTATCCTGAAGAAGCTTGAAGAGTACGGAACACTTTTTGTATGAGACAGAGAATCCATAGCAAAATATAATCTATTTCAGATAGCATTGTCAATGTGGCACACGAGAGTAGATATATTTCGGCACCAAATCCTTTGACGCTCGGTGTATTGGAACACGAGCGACAATTTGATCTTTCCATATTTGATGAAGGAGTTATGAAATTCATTGAACTTTATACTGAACAAAATTAAAAGGGAATCTATTTTTGCAGAGTTATGGCTGGCGTGTTAAAAAATTCATAAAAAGTCCGTTGAAAAGCTTTAGACAAATTTTGATTCGGTGCTCGATTAGCGTCAGTATTTTTTTGTTTTATGATATACCTTCATGGAGGTTTTTCTACTAAATTTTAATGGGACTAACTTTGGGCTTAATCCGTACTTACTATAATTATTATAATATTATAAATGGGAAAGTGTGTGTGACTGTTTGTTTGTCCGTCTTTCACGAGTGATTTTTTAAGTGAAGATAGTTGAAGGAATAGAGAGTGACATAGGCTGCTTTTTGTATCCTTCTAACTCCCCACTTCCCTAAAATGGGGGGTGGAAGTTTGTATGGTGCTTTCCGCAATTTTCAAGGTAGAAAGCTTAAAATTGGTATCCGGACTATTAATTTGTGACCAAAAAAAAAATCGTGCATCATTTTTTTTGAGAATCCGCCCCCAACCCTTTAAAAGTGGGGGTGAAATTTTATTGTTACCTCGAGTTTAACGCGAGCGAGGCCGTAGTAAAGCTAGTAATATATATCGAACCAAACTATCATCAACATTGGGCAACCTGGTACAAATTAAATAAATAAATAAATATTTAAGACATGCCTCACTGGGCCACACAGAGCCATCTAGTCCCAAATTAAGCTACTATTAAGTACCCTGTCGTATGGGGTACTAGACAACCGATAAACTTACTTATATACTTTTTTTTTGTAAATATATACTTATAATATATAGAAAACACCCAGACCAGTACAAACAGACATGTTCATGCACACAAATATTTGTACTGTGCGGGGATCGAACCCGCGACCCATGGCTCAGAAGCAGCGTTTACTACCGCTGATCCAAATGGTCGTCAATTAAATTAATACGGAATTAAATAAATTCATACGGAAGACATCATGTACCTATATTGGTCCTAAAGTTAAAGCACTTGTTTTGTGCTTTAAATATATTATATTATTTACTAACTTTAGGTGTAATTAGTACACCCAGTCCCGAGAAAATATAGAAAGAAAAACTCTTTCCCTACATTGACCCGTGCAGGAGTCATACCCAAACCGTCCTATTATCCGAAAACTCAGTCTAAATTTGAAAAACCAACCGAAATCCGCATATAAAAAAGATAATTGAGGCGAAAAATCGGTATCGGGTGTTTTTGCCGTCAGCGGAAGGTCCGATAAATAAAGCAAATGGCGATGGCCGGATGCTATCACGGGCACCTGTCGATTTTTCAACGACAACTCAGCCCCCGATTAAGTAAGGATACAGCTTTTACTTTTAACTGACTACCTAAAATTTATATTTCAATTGAGGACTAATAAAAGTGTGATTAGGCAAATAAAAGTTATTATTATGAATTTGGATACATCGTCATGGAATTCAGTCATATATCGCTCTTGGTTATATAACGCTTTCGGTTATATTGCGCTATTAATCATATTTCGCTCTCCTATTATATGACGCACTCGGTAAACTCGGTTATATCGCGCTCTTGACTATTTCACATTTTTAGTTATATCACACATTAGGTTATATTCCTTTTTCTTTTATATTCCGCTCCCGCTTATATGACGCTCTTGGTTTATCGCGCTCTAGATTATCAATAATACATTCTCGTTTACACCAAACTCCCGGTTTTATTCTCCTCTCGGTTACAACGTTTATATCACGCTCTCGATTATATTACGATCTCGGTTACCTACATCTAACTTACGGTTATATTCCGTTTTTGCTTGTATCACGCTTTCGGTTATATTATCGGGCTCTCGTTTATATCGTGCACTCGATGATCCGCTCTTTGTAATAGTGCACTTTCTGATATATCACGCTCTCAACTGTTTGGCATTATTAATTTTTAGGGTTCCGTACCCAAAGGGTAAAAACGGGACCCTATTACTAAGACTTCACTGTCTGTCCGTCTGTCCGTCTGTCCGTCGCTCTGTCACCAGACTGCATCTCAAGAGCCGCAATAGCTAGACAGTTAAAATTTTCACAAATTGTGTATTTCTGTTACCGCAATAACAACAAATACTAAAAACAAAATAAAATAAATATTTAAGGGGGCTCCCATACAACAAACCCGTTTTTTTGGCCTTTTTGGTACGGAACCCTTCGTGCGCGAGTCCGACTCACACTTGGCCGGTTTTTTTATCTATTCAAGGGATGATTGCCTGGATAAAATCTATTTTATATCCTTTTTAGCAAAGTTATTTTAAACAATTATTGATACCCAACTTTTCACCCCCTTAACGCTTCGAACCCCGCGCGTCGCGATAACAATTGATTTTTTTAATTGTGTCTGGAATAACCCACGCTCGAAGAGTTAAGCATGTTTTACGAAAAAAACTACCAAAATTCATCTAATCACTTCAGCGATTTTAGTGTAAAGAGGTAACATACAAAAAGATACACTTTTTCATTTATAGTATGGATTATATAGTTTAACTTTTTTGCTAGGATATTTCAACGGGTTTTAGTTATACGAAAGCCACTTCCATACTTTTGAGCTTTAAAGCTGTTCAAGGGGTGTAATGTGACAATACAGCCGGAGTGTCAAATCTGGTTCCGGACATTTCGTACCCAATCTACTGGCCCCTTGAAAAAGAAAACCTGGCTCTACAAACACCATCCAAAACAGACCTCTGACTAGAGAAAAAAGTAGAACAAACATTGTAAGTGTGGGGGTCTAGAAAAACTGGCGTGTAATAAGTATTGATCGAATTTTGTGTTCGCATATAGAGTATAATGCTCGTATTATTTCATGGTGAAAGGATTTCGGGATGAAATCTTGAATACGTTTTGAGTGCGATGCTTTTGCGATAAGTTGGTAATCTCGTCTGCCTAGGTAAGTAGGAACTGAATTCTATATAAACATAATATCAGTATATAAACTTGAAAAATTTTGTCTCAGGCGGGGAAAAAAAAAAAAAATTTCAAGTTTATATACTGATATTATAAGTGCAATTAAGTTGCTAAAATATCAAATGAAGTATATATAAACATATAATAAAATTCTCAAGTATTACCCACAAAAAAAAATCTATTAATATTATCAATGCGAAAGTTTGTGAGGAGGATATATGGATGTTTGTTTCTCTTATACGCTAAAACGACTCATCGGATCTAAATAAAATTTTAATTTTTTTCAATTTGGATATTTATATTTTTGAAAAAAAATATTATCATACAAATCGTAATCCAAAAATTTTTATTAATGTAAAAATAATATAAATTCAAATGGTGATAATATCATTATCTTTAATTTTTTTTATCAAATTTCTCACTTCACCATTATAACATGCAACATAGGCTGTTTTTGGGACAGATCTACTTAGAGCACCCACCCGAATAGCACCTGCGCGAATAGCACCTGGCCTAGTCCACGAATAGCACCTATCGATATTTGGTGCTCTTCGTGGATTCAAGTTTCTTTTATATTTTTGTCCACGAACAGCACCTACAACACAGCAGCCTAGTGGTGGCTGCTAATATGCATTTGATAGGTTATTAAATGAGATATATCGAAAATATACTTGAACGAATATTAATAAAAATACTTTCGTACATACAAATCTCTCATTTAATAACGTCCTGTCTATCAAATACATATTAGCAGCCAGCACTAGGCTGCTGTATTGTAGGTGCTGTTCGTGGACAAAAATGTAAAAAAAAAACTTGAATTCACGAAGAACATCAAATATCGATAGGTGCTCTTCGTGGACTAGGCCAGGTGCTATTCGCGCAAGTGCTATTCGGGCGGGTGCTATAAGTGGAATACGTCGTTTTCGGCTTGCTAGACCATTTACCAAACACTCTGTTTATACAATGATTGTGATAAATTTGTTGAAATTTTTTATTTGTGTATTCAACAAATGTAATATCAGTATATAAACTTGAAAAATTTTGTCTCAGGCGGGACAAAAAAAATTTTTCAAGTTTATATACTGATATTATAAGTGCAATTAAGTTGCTAAAATATCAAATAAAGTATTCAACAAATGTGTTCTTTGAATATGTTGCTAGTGTCTTCAATCGTTAGTAATTTAAATATGAATAGGTATATCCCTCGGGAACCGTTCTTTATTCCGGGACAAAATTAGCCTAAGTGCTATTCCAGCCAACAATCTATCAGATTGCCAATTATATTCGTTAGGTCGTTCTGACTAGATTCGGGAATAAATATACATCTAAACTTTTGCATTTTAAATATTAAAAGTAAGATAAATAAGTTATAATCAGATAAGACTACTACGAATGTAATTCAACTCCCTGTTTATTTAGGCTCCTACTATTTATATTCCGTACTAAGTAATTTAATATTTATACGTGAAGCAAAAACTTTGTACCCCTACTTAAGAAAATAGCGAGTAGATAGTGAGAAGTACTATTTCGCACACTTATGGTAAACCATAAGTGTTTATGGTAAACCATAACTCTTTCCCTATATAAATATAGGGAAAGAGTGCAGAATGCTAATATTTTATTTAAATTATTCATAAAAATACCTACATGAAATCAAAATTTCAACCACGTAATAAATGTGGATAACATTACTTAAATACGTTTCCCAGATCGCAAAGTAACTAACTATTTAAAATGTTTTGTGGAAATCTAAAACTATAGACACCCTGATCAGAGAAAATATTGAAAAAAACAAAAAAAAATCTACATTATCCATCTGCAAGTCGATCGCGGTACTACAAGATTGCCTCAATTATTTCGTGTCATCTTAAATAGACATCAAATTCCACCAACTATTATGATGCTTCAGCTCCTGACAATTGTTAGGAAAAACTTGACGTAAAACAAATGGCTTTGCATTGAAAAAACTTAAACGGCGTCAAGTGCAGTCTCAATAATATAAGAGCCTTAGAGGTTGACTAGATGAGAATGGAGAACGAAGAGGCTCTTCATAACAATATCTGTCTCTATTTATAAGAAAACGGTTTGTCTGGTGCGCCTTCATTATTTCGAAACGGAACTAAGATGGCTTAAGGCGCGCTGTTCGGGAACAGACTTACAGGAAGTATTTTTACAGTCGTAAAATGTTAAATAGTAGATTACTTTACTAATTTATCAGTTTGAGGTTTATAAATGAGTTTATTTAGTATTGTAAACGATGGCTATAGGTTTTTTTTAATGATGGTATTAGTTAAATTCACCACTTCACTTTAAACAAAATTTACCGTTAATAATTGGTTAATCAAATCTATAAATTTTCATGGAAAATTTCCGATAACTTTCGTTGACTTTATATTTATTCAACAAACCTTCACTATTTAACAGTTCAATTTAAAATAATACATAATTGTCTAATCTTATGTGGGACTTGGGTAAATTATAATAAATTTATATCTATACTAATATTATAAAGCTGAAGAGTTTGTTTGTTTGTTTGTTTCACCGCGCTTATCTCAGGAATTAAAAAAATCTTTTTGTGTTCGATAGTCCATTTATCGAGGAAGGCTTTAGGATATATAACATCACGCTGCGACTAATAGGTGCGATCATCATCAGTGAAAAATGTTGCAAAAATAATCGCGATCTTAATGACAGAAATTGACGCGTACGAAGTCGCGGGCATCAGCTAGTCTGCTATAATAGGTATTATACCTGCAAGTATATACCATTAAATACATAATTTGAGAAGATTCGTTACCCTTTGATGGGAATTGCTAAATAAAGATTTGCTAAACCCATGATAGATAAGTATAAATTCTTCAAAGTCAAGTAAATTTTAATTGATATAACTACTAATAGCATTAATATATTTTTGTCATTGTTATCAAAGATGAACAAAAACACAAATAGCGATTATTATTATTATTTCTATGTATTATAAGTATATATTTACAAAAAAATAATAGGGGTTAAAGTATGAAATTGCCGATTATTTTCCCACTTTTTATTTTGTTTATAGCTCTTAAGTATAGTCATATTATTACGTTTTTTTTTTGTATTGTATCAAAAACTAAATAAAGTAACTTTTGACTAAAAAAAAATGCAATACCAGTGCCTATTACTTCAAAGGAAGTCGTTGAAAAGACCCCTTACAATGTGTCAGCTGACCTTCTTGCTTCAATTAAGTATTTGTATTATATACTTTGATTTTCAGAAATTTCAATACTATAATGCGTAGCTTTATAACCATCTAACTTTCACCTTTAATTGCTTCGAAAACGGTTCAAGCGTTTTTAAAAAAACTAAAAAATTGTTAGTATGGAAAAATTACTTTTCTCGATTTCGTCCATACAAAACGGCAATTTCATACTTTAACCCCTAATATATATATATAAGTATGTTTATCGTAAGACAAGCTTCGTAGTAGTTGCTTAGTTTTGGGACTAGATGACTCTGTGTGGCCCAGTGTGGCATGTCAAAAACAAAATGACTGTCACTGGCACGCCTTAAGCAGATTGTTGGCAGAATACAACGTTGCGCTCTTGATTTTCGCAAATAAACAGAGCCACCCATTTAATACACAATACAATATCAAATGGGCTACACAAATTATAAAAACTGAAATAAAAGCAGTTACTCTAGTGTTCTTATTGAAATAAATATTGCACAGAACAACCCGCCATTACATTTACTAGAGTATGAAAAGGCATTCTGTATTCTGAGTACCAAGTACTTGGGCTAAGAATGTTTCAAGAAAATAAGTTATTTTAGATTGATTCGATCAGGCATTGTGAGTATGGTACCCATTAGGCTGTCTCTCTCAGCTTATATTTTAACCGAATGAAAACTAAGTAATTGCTCTACTAAGCCGTGGTGGGCTGTCATTGACTATCTGTTAAACTATTGTCTACTAATTTTGATTATTAAGCACCGGACTAATAATAATATACATTTAAAAAATTTGTAGACGTTTCCAGTATTAAACTGGTATAAATCATCATCAGATTTTTTTAAGCTATTGCATAGCTTCTATCGCGGGCTTTGAGCGTGGAGACCGAATCCAGAAATTCCGTAACGAAAATAATCTAACACCCCCCACTCCGACCGGCACAGCGGTGATACTTTTTGGTTTTATAATTGCATAAGTTCATAAAAAATGCTATGCAATAGCTTTACTGCGGCAGTCTCTGAGTGCCACACGTCTTTTTTACCATTCTAAGTTGTAATCTTCAAAATTATCATTGTGCCTCCTGCTATAAAGCAAAGGTTCTTCATTTAACGAGTTTTATGTTAGATTATAATTTGTAAATAACATCCACACTGTCACTCAATAATAAACTTAATATGCTTCTCAAACTTGGATAGTATTGGAAGTATTATTCCAACGTCGAAACAAAAACGGAAATGGTTTTCAAAAACTCGTACGCCGAAGAAATTTTGTATCCAGGCATAATAAAACCTGCTTATCCAATTTATTTGACCTCTAATTCTATTAATAAAATTGAATTTGTAATCAGAAATAGTCAAACAAACATTGTTTTACTTAATACGATAGCCAAACGTTACTATTAACCAAACAGACCCTTTGAATAAAACTTTCAATAACGTAATTTGAAAATGAGTTTTATTATTTGTAAGTCAGTAAAAGAAGATTTCAAAAAGTTGATAAAATTAGTTCTATTTCTCCAAATAGGCCCCTGGAGGCGCTTTTACACATATGAATAAAATTCTGTATAATGAATGACATATAAATGGTCATAAGAATAATTTCTTTGTAGTGTGCTCATAAAAGATTACAAAGAGTAGACAGTTAGGCCTAGAGCTAGAATAAACAGTTTTTATACATAAATAGAAAATATATGACAGATGCATTATCTTGTAGGAGCACTAAAATAACCGACATCGCTCAAAGATGTGGCTGGATGTGGAAACAACTCCGTGGCGGAGTGGCGTACACACCGGTTTTCAAGGTGTCGTCTGCTCCGAGGTCCCGGGTTCGATTCCCGGACGGGTCAATGTAGAAAAAAAGTGTATTTCTACATTTTCTCGGGTCTGGGTGTTTGTGGTACCTTCGTTGTTTCTGGTTTCCAAAATACGAATGCTTTGAATAGTTATTCAAATTGGGATCAGAACAATGTATGTGATGTTGTCCACATTATTTATTTATTTATTTATTTATTGTGGAGCTCAAGTGGCAGTGGGCGAGACACATGGTAAAAAGAACCGATGGCTGTTAGGGCTAGAAGTTTCTGGAATGGCGACCGCTCTCAAGATGAGGATCCCGCAAGGTTGCGGGAAATGTCCTTAGAAGAGTCCAGCCGTGGGCATCTTTTAGCTGAGGTGTCGAACATTAAAAACGGCAGATCATAAAAAGTACTTGTACTGCTTGCGGAATAAAACATATGGCAGTGAGCCATAACCTTTTTGTACAAATATCGTGTCATACTTTATATTTGGCTTCAGGATTATGTAAATAATTTTTTCCAAATGAACAGTCTTTAATGCTTTAGACGAGGTACTTTTATGCTTTTCATTCAAAACATGCGTAAAATATGAATTTTCGATCATCTAAATAAGTAAGCCCCAGTCAATTATGTAATTAAATTCGTGTCAAATTGTGAGCATATACATTATTATTTTGACTTAATGAGAATATACAGGGTGTTCAGTAATATTTTTTATTTATTCAATAAACTTTTAAAAAGAGAAACAACTTGTAACGTACTTGATATTCTTTATTAAGAATAAATATTAGTTCGAGTGTATCATAAAAGTACATAATAATGTAAAATTTTCTTAATAGATTTATAAACTAGTGCAAAGTGCGACTCTGCACGCGTGAACTACACTTTAGATAGTGCGTCTGGAACCTTGTGCCAAGCAGTGGGATACCGAATGATACCTCCAAAAACATGTGTACAAATTCTATGATCGGTTACTTAACGGTTACTACTTGAAACTATTTAGTTTTTGCGTGAAAGTATAACAAACAACTTATTTTCACATTTATAATATTAAAAAGGATAGTAATGATAGCGCTATTTGACTAATGATTTAAGAAACTAGTTACTTATAAATTTGCTCTATTTCATCTTTTATTACCTTAGTTCTATTTTAAAACTATCTTCAAGTTAAATAATACTTCGTTTCGTAGTCCCCCGATTCCTTTTCCAAAACTAGACCGATTTAAATACTTTATTTATTAAAAATTAAAGAAAGGTTTTGGCCGTGTTTGTATATTTGGCTTTTTTTTCTAAAATTTAGCCAAATTTGTTTTCTGGATGTTTGCGCACAGCAGAAAATCTAGCGAATTTTTGAGATTTTTGGAGGATTTATCTCTTTTATTATTTAATTTATGAAAAAAAAGTAAAACCTAGAAACATGCTAATAGTGGCTATAGATTTTTGTAAAAAAAAATATTGCTCTACTGGCATTATCCAGGGAGGAAACAGGAAACTACGTTTGTATGGAAAAACGGCCCTCTTGTTTCCTCGATTTCAAAGAGTCACAACAGCCCAAGAGTGAGACAGTAGGATCTGATATTGATATCCAATTACTAAAAAGGCACCTTTTTGTTCCCTTTCTGTATAATTGAAGAATATTTGAGCCCCTCGATCTCAAGGGACGTGAGCTATAAAAAAAATAAAGCGATAAGAACACGTACTTAAGTGCTACTTCTGAACAAAACGTTGGTATTTATAAAATCGAGTGGTTATTTATTCGAAATATACATAGAGGTAATGAGCAAAGATTTTAAGAGTGTACTTGAACGTAGAATGTATGTATTTTGAATGCCTCGCTTTGTTGAAATATCAGCTCGCCTTTTATATTTTTCAATAATTTTAATCCAGATTTAACGATCACTTGAAACCCTGCACATATTAACATTACAAATGTGAGTAATTATCTTGATCGTCTGCTACGTTTTCACATATTACTTAGTCACTGAACAGTAAAAAAAAGTTAAGTAACAGCCTAAATCATCCCACTGCAGGGAAAAGGCCTCCATCATTGAATTCAAGTTACCACAGCAATGATGGGTACTGGCTTAATCACCACGCTTGCCAAATGCGGGTGGGTGATCACAAACCCAAGCAACGTTCGAAAATTCGTTTTTTTTTTTATTTTGTTGCCCGACCCGGGAATCGAACCTGGGATCCCGAGATCATGGGCCGGTATTTAAAACCGGGGCGTAAAGACCAACGGGGCACTGAACAGACTTGATGAAAGTTAGAAAAGTTAGAAATTAAACGACACAGGATAGATAGGTACTTTTGGCGGAGTGCTAGTTCAGAAAATAAATAAATGTGGAAAACAACAATATTTACATGGTTTTGGTTTCAAAGGAAGTACATTTACAACGCTCGTTAAATTATGTGATATTTTGAATATAAAAAAGTGATTATGCTACAAGTACATCGATCTATCAAGGAATCGTACCCGGGACCTGCGTCATCTTATTCTTTCAAGAAAAGTCTAGAGTCAAGGTTTTCTGAGCTCTCTATCAGACCTCAGACTTGACTTGATTTTAGGACTTCGAACCTTCGACAGAAACTTTGAAAATGGCATATCTTATGTACCTGCTAAAAAAGTTTGATTCTATTCTAACTGCAAACTAAGATTTCATATTTTTATAAGATAAAGCGTGTATCATCATCATCATCATCATATCAGCCGAACGACGCCCACTGCTGGGCATAGGCCTCCCCCAAGGAACTCCACAACGATCGGTCCTGTGCTGTCCGCATCCAGCGGCTCGATCAAATCAGAAATGATGAGATCCGCAGGAGAATTAAAACAACCGACATCGCTCGAAGGATTGCATCGTTGAAGTGGCAGTGGGCGGGACACATAGCGCGGAGAACCGATGGCCGTTGGGGCGGAAAGGTTCTCGAATGGCGACCGCGTACCGGACGACGTTCCGTGGGCAGGCCCCCTACAAGGTGGACCGACGATCTGGTCAAAGCGTGTATAGACATTCACAATTCAATATTGAACTGACACAATATGCAAACTAGACCCATTTTTCTATCCCAATATTTTCTTTCAGGGGCGAAACTCTATCAAAACACGAAACTTTCAATACATTGGTCAGAAAACAATAGACGGGTGTAAATTGTTATTCGAACAAAATCCCGAACAAAACTTTTGCTTGTTTTGTAGACGCAAAAACTATATCCTTTATTAAAATACGAACCGTCCCTAGTTACCATATATAGAAAACTCCCGATCTGGTACTACAAGCCCTTGGAAAAGAATAACCTGTGAAATGAACCAACGTGAATAACGCTTAGAAGGCTGTTACTGAAAATAACTCTGAGCACTATGCCATCATTTCTAAGCGTTAACAGACTGAAAGTTAAAAAGTAGTTATTAAAATATGACCTAAGTCCTTTAAATTCATAACGGCTTGGTGTACGGTATTATTTCTGAGAGTAATAACGAAGGAAAGGAACGTACGAATATAATGAACTATAAGTTTAGTAATTAAAAACCCAAACAATGTTTGAGTTTTAGAATAAAACTAGTATTAAGGCCTGCTGTCGGTTTTTTACAGAATACTATTGCATTTAATCAGAAAAAAAAAGTAAAATCAAATCAAAGTTATATCAATCAAAAAATTATGAGTGCGGCATGGTGGTGGCTTAATGTAGGGGTGGTGCTTGTAATAAGGGTCGTAATTAACGACCGAAGGAGTAATCCAGAATAATCTATGCCACTGTCCAAACTGCGACCGGCAATATTTCACAACAAAGCACAATGACTAACGTAAAAAGTGACAGCTAATCATCCAACGCAGCGGGAAAAAGGTCTTCATCATTGAATTCAAGTTACCACAGCAGTGATGGCTGCTGGCATAATCACCACGCTTGCCAAATAGGGGTTGGTGACTTTTTGTTGCCCGACCTGGGGATCGAACCCGGGACCCCGAAATCTTGGCCTGGTATTGAAACCACTAGACCAACGAGGCGTTAATAACACAATGACTATTCGTAAATAATGCGAGATAATCTTATTCAGAAATACTTTACTTTTAAAACGTACCACAGTTTAAAGTCGCAGGAACTGTTCAGTTCATGATATAATTAAAATGTAGCTGTTTACAACGGAAGAGAAATCCTTGGGCAATAAGAAGAAGGCGTAGCTGACTGCTTGGCTAATTTCCCCTTTTAGATTGCTGAGGAATCGGAGTTATCGAGGTAATATATGAAATTATCCGTATAAATATAAAAAGTTACGAGTATGTTTGAAAGATTTTTTTTAATGCCTCTCTTGTAATTCTACAGTTAGTCTTGTGAGTACGTAAAGTAAAAAATTTGGAACTGATAGTCTAATCAATCTTTTTTTACTATTGTTTTCTTGAATTTACGCGACCACTTTTCAATGTATTGAAATAAAAGTCATATTTACGGACGGTGATCTGTGATTCGACGATTTTGCCAAGGTCCCGGAGAGCCACTAGATGCTGGTGGCGCAGGACCAATAGTTATTGAGATCCTGAGGGGTTCCTAAAAACATTAGACGATTTCGACAAGTTAGTTAGTTAGTTAGCCAAATTCACGATTATACATTTACAATCAGTTATAATAACTTTTTTGTTGCTCTATTTTTACACCACCAATATTACAGACGTGTATTTCAAGCGAATGGCACACGCGCTCGTACTGGTCTCAACTGGTCCGAGATATCGTGTCTGCGAGCGGTGTCTATGTGTGCTTTATACTATTTGTTGAAGTTTTTCATCTCTTAACATTTTCGCGGACGGTATACAAGCAACACATAATCATTATTACCAGTCTATATAAGGCCACTGCTGAATATAGACCTCTCCAAAACCGCCGTGGAGTTGTGCGATCTACCTCCTAGTGGTCCACCCTGGGCAACGGCATCTTTGGTTTTCTAACCAATGATGATGGCTAACAGATCCCTCTGTGGTGGTAGGCTTCGTAAGAGGCCGCCTGGATGCTACCACCCTCCTGCCGGAGTCCAGCGCCAAACAGTTTTTCTGTTTTCCGCTGGTGTGTGGGAGAAGCAGTGCCTCTTTCTGGGTAAGCTCGCTCCATCTTAGGCTTCTTCTTAACCGTAGAGTTAAGCTTGTATGTAGGTAGTCAAGAGCAAGCCCATTATTTATAAAAAAAAGAAGACCTAATCGTAAAGCTTGGTAGGCGTGTTGGAAAACGCAGTTTGGCCAATAGTGATGAGAAACCACTGCTTCCCGTCTTCATCTGGCCTGGTAAGAGTCTACTTACGAACGACATCCATAGAAAAAGAGAAGGTGCTGGGCATTTTGTATGTACCGGCGATAACACGACGGATATGAAACTCAATTGGAGCAGGAGCAGTGTCCGCGAAGCGTGAGAAAAAAATGGTACGGAACTCTTCGTGTTTTCTTCGTGCAAGTGAACACATATTTGGAAATACATTATTTCGGTACTAGCACTGACGTAGTAGTAGCTTAATTAGTTTAAGAAGTTGCCTAAGTCAAGTCCCACTTAAGACAGTCTCAACATTTTTAAACGGGTTACTTTATTTTCAGCATATTTAGACTTAAGTTTATTGTGACGACAATGTGAAATTTACGACTTACTTAATATAGCCGACAGGAAGACGAAAAGAGCTTAAGAGGTGATCGTTGAATGACAGGAGGATTTCTGATTGCGGGGTCAGTGAACTGGAAGGATATGTATGAAAAGGTATGACACAGAATATTTAATGTGCTGTAATGCGAGTGAATTGTATTAAGTTTCATTTTTGTTTGTTTGTTATAAGATTTTATTTTATTCTTTAGAATATCAGTATATAAACTTGAAAAATTTTGTCTCAGGCGGGACTCTAATCCGCATCTCCTCGCATGCCGGGCGGGCGCCATACCATTAGGCCACCGAGACACTGCGACACGGCGCGAATTTTTCAAGCATATTCTTACGCTGTAAGCCAGCGTTGTTTCATCAAATGTGAGGAGTTTGCACCCTTAACACCCGAAAGAAACATCTTTGCAGATGTTTGACAGTCGGTTAAGATGAAACAGCTATTTATATACTTTATTTGATATTTTAGCAACTTAATTGCACGTTTAATATCAGTATCATAAGTAATATATCAATATCAGTAAGCTTGAAAAATTCGCGCCGTGTCGCAGTGTCTCGGTGGCCTAATGGTATGGCGCCCGCCCGGCATGCGAGGAGATGCGGGTTCCAGTCCCGCCTGAGACAAAATTTTTCAAGTTTATATACTGATATTAAACGTGCAATTAAGTTGCTAAAATATCAAATAAAGAGTTTAGAATATGTCAAATTTTCTAAATGTAAATTCATAAAATTTGGACCGACTTGCTACGAGTATCGTAATATCGTACTGAAAATCCATCAAAACCTGTAAAAAAGTATGTCGTGCCAAGTATTGCAATTTGTTTTAGGTTTCTCGTTAATTACTTACGACATTACAACGAGCAAGACTTCCAAAACTGTTGTTATGTTATGACGTAGTATTGGGTCAGCAGGGCGCCTTTTGTTACATTTTTGGGTATACAAGGTGTCCTCGATAGATAATCGTTTAGGGAAAATTACTTTAAAAAAATATAATAAAGAATCCCAGATTCTTTAGGTTTCTCTTTTGAATCATCTATAAGATATTTAAAACTATTTAGATTTTCGTAAATCATGTCTAATAAGCAGATCTTAGGCACATTTTTTAAGTAGTTTTCATTAGAAAGTTCAATTCGTTTATATTTCAAGTGAATCAAACAAATTCAATTTTCAATTCAACAATTCAATTTAAAATAAAGAAGAATTCAAATCAAATCAAATCAAATCAAAATATTTATTTGTATTATTTTGGGTATGTGTTACAGGTCTTGTTAATATAACAATATAGTAGTGCAGTGACCAAAATATGCTATTATGTAGCGTACAAATATTAAATATATTTTATGGTAGGAACATTAAGTACCTACCTACTTAAGCAATTAAACAATATATTTACAATGGGTACACAGTTATTTCTGTACACATTAAAATTAAAAGAAGACTTATGATAGGTATTATTATTATAAAAAAAAAAACAATAGCAATTTAAGTAAATTTAGCGACTAATATTATAATACATTTTTAAATTATCCCTAAGTATGTAATTAGTTTTATATACACATAAAAACCTTAATACTAATACACGTTAAATACCATATGAAAAATATTCATCTAATGAATAAAATGAGTTCTCGGTTAGCCACGCGTGCAGTTTTTTTTTTAAAGGTGGGCCTGATAGATTTCGTAAATTTTCTGGTAAAGCGTTGAAGATTTTAATAGCCATTACAAATGAATTTCTTTTAAACAATGTTAATCTGCCTTTAGGAAGCTGTAGTAAGTGTGAAGGACGATTTCTAAGACCTATTCCTGTATATGTTTTTTTAAGTGGGAAAAAACCTGGATGTTCTTTAATAAAAAGAAATATTTGTTTAATATACATACACATGAGGGTTAGAACAATCATGCTTTTAAAAAGAGGTCTACATGAGTCTCTGAAATCAGCTCCAAAGAGCGCCCTAATACACTTCTTTTGCATCTTAAATGCCAAATTAATGTCTGTCGAATTTCCCCAGATCATTAAGCCGTACTGTAAAACAGACACTACATAGGCATAGTATGCCTCTTTAGCTACTTCCAAAGACACAGTTTCTCGTAGGCGGCGAAGAACGAATACATATCTGCTAAGCTTGGTGCATACGTCTTTGATATGAGCTTTCCAGTTGCAATGCTCATCTATAATAACGCCTAAAAATTTAAATGTTGGAACTACTTTTATTTGTTGTCCTTCATATTTTATATTAATATCTAATTTTGGAGATTGGTATGTTCGAAACTGCATCATTTTTGTTTTATTAACATTAATTCTTAAATTATTTTCGTTTAACCAATTTAGTGCGTCTTTGATAATTATATTAATTTCATTTTCTAGATGGTCTTTATTTTTGGCTGTTATAATGAAGGTTGTGTCATCGGCAAATAGTACTGACTTATGTTTCGTTATATTGGGAAGGTCATTAATATAAAGTATGAACAGAATTGGCCCTAATATGCTACCTTGTGGCACGCCATATTTGTTTTCCCTTAATCCTGACCTATATTTAACATTACTTAGTTTTCCACCAAAATTTTCCATTTTTTTAACCTCTACACACTGTGTCCGATTGCATTCCGATTCATTATCTCTTAAGTAGTAGGTAATTCAAAAACTTTAAAAAATTAAATAGTTCTATAGCCGACATCCACTTAGATTATCGCGATATCATGTTTAATAATTTTACAATAAGGTCCTTCCTTAAGGTCAATACAAATTTTTGTAGGCGTTCAGTATCGTGTTTAGAGCCCATTTATGTAGTAAAAAAAGTTTTCACCCGAAAATATTTTTCGTAATGGTTTAAATTTTAGATTTTTGGCGGACATTTTCTAAGTGCTTTATCTTGACATTTTTGTACTGGGCTATACCAAACGAAAAAATACGTCATTTTTTTTTTGCCTCGTAGATATCTCAATTAAAATTTGGAAGGTGGTTTAAATTATACCCTGTATAATTTAGTAAGTATAAATATGTAACCATTGCCTTGACCTGCTATTTTCGCAACCCCCTGTATGTAGAACAAAATACTATTTTACCTATTCCTATCTTAAGCTCACCAGGTTCTTATAGTTAATCTCTATCCCGCTGCGAAGTAAATAGATTTTGAAATAGTGAGTTTATTACATACTTAGTAATATTTAGACCACCAATAAATCATTTTATAAAACTATAAATAAACTACCAGCTGTTTCCCGAACTTTATGCGCGTGATAATCACATTGTTTCCTGTTGAAATTTGAATATAAATGTAAACAGGATTCGATGGCGTTGACATATCCGCAGGGTAACATTTTTTTTCTTTATTTATTTGGGACTTTTTGATACAATCCATGCCAGCCCCATCATACCTTAATCTTTAACATACAGACAGACGTAAAATTTTTGATTTGTAATGATTCCACGAGATCCATATATGTTACTGGGAATAAAAGTAGGTAGGTGATATTTCAGCCTTTTATGTAACTGTGCCAAAATTCCTTTCATTCCGTTCAGTTTTTCTGTCTTAATTGAGTAACAAACTTCCATCAGAACTTGCATTTATAATGCTGGACCTGTGCAGGTTTGGGTTGTACCCTGTCCCCTATACTACTGTAGTATATGACGATATCAGTAGTTGTACCGCGACTTAACGTTACGCGCTGCTACATTGGCGAACGGTGTTGACTCAGCATTAGGCTGCCCGCCCACGTCCGATAATCGGTGACCGATTTTTTGTAGGAGAAAAATAGAACGTACTGAGAGCAATGGAGCAACGCACACGTCCTACAAAAAATCGATCATGATTGTGTACGCTGCTACCTACTATAGTAAAATCGGCCCGATTATCGGTCCTACAAAAAGTCGGACGTGGGCGGGCAGCCTTATGTTTACTTAAATAGTTTGTAATTAGTTATAAGCGCTCTCTACCATATTATACTTCAACCTGTACTTGTGTGTTCTCAATACACGATGTCTAGAATTCTGAGTTTCACTTAACACGTCGACCTACCTACAACTCACCTCACTACTCGTAGGTACCTCTAGTCAAAATATTGTATCGATCGCTTACAATATCAAAACAAACGTGCCCGTCCTATGAAATCCGCTTTTTTTACGACATGAAAAACAGCCTAAACTTTAAGGCAGGATTAGCAGGTTCGTACCAGATTTGGCTGGGCAGGGAGAGAAACACGAGTGGAGAGGGTGAGTGTTGATGTACGTCGGAAAGGGGCCCCTTAAACATACACCCGGGTCACAAGTACCGGGAACTACTCGGAGTTTCTCTTTCTGCCACACGAATGCACCCGGCACCCGCACGGTGAATCCATGGAACGCTAAGAAGTTTGTTTCGTCTCTAAGTCATCATACACCTTACCAGTCTATATCAGACCACTGGAAGACATCGGCTTCTCCAACAGGAAGACTTTGCTATAATCGCCACATGTCGCAGGCACTATAACGATCGCAGCTTGGCCAATAATGGTACAAAAAAGATGATATTGCCAGTTGACTTCGGGCAGTATTTCTTTAGTCTCCTCTTACGAAACAGAACAAATAAAATGTTTTTTAAAAAGTTTTCCGCAGCGTGGGCGCCTTAGTTTCAGCACTTAGTGCAAACCGTACGCAACTCGCCTTAAACACTCCTTACTCTGCAACAACACAAATCTCGTATTTGCGGATGTATCTGTCTCTTTCAGATACTTTAAGAATCGGTATGAGTGATAGGGACAGATGGATTCGAATATACGGACATTGTGTTAAGGAGTAAGGCCTCTGATCCGGAAGATTTGTGAAAATGTCAAAGCCATTAATTATGACATGAAAGTTAAAATATAATAGTGTAAAATAGTAATAGTGATTTTACAATCTAAATTAAAAATGTAAAATTATTGTACTACTGTCGATAATATTTACTGATTTCAGAATTGATTGTTTTGTAAGACAATTGCTTGCCGAGACTCGGCAGGCGTGTTATACCGCAGGATGAATGAATAGATTTCCATCTGATCTAGGAAGGCCTCTATGGGACGCTCCCAGCGGAGACCTATGAAAAACAAAGGCCTAAAGATAGATGGATAGTTATAATACTCTTTATTGCACATAAAATAAATTAAATACATTACTTACCAGTTGCACAATATAGGCAGATTTGTCGCTAGATGCGAACTCTTCCAGACAACCATCAGGTAGAGCCTATACAACAGTTAATGTTTCTAAGTAAAATGATGGCTCTGCCGCAAATTAATGCCGTAAATCTTATCTTATTAACTAGCTTACCCCGCGAACTTCGTATTGCCTCAGAATAATATAATTTGATTATGACATCTTGAATGTCATTGTCTGAATTTAACTGATTTTAATCGCCAAAAAAACGGCGTTTTTCTTAACCAAATTACCTTGCCATATACAAATAATGTGCAATAAAAAAATAATGCGACAATAAATTGAGTTAATAACTATCCTATCTTACAAGTTGGATCAAACTGCACACGGTGTGAAAATTTGATTAAAATCGGTTAAGTAGTTTAGGAGTCCATCGCGGACAAACAACGTAACACGTAATTTATATATATTAAGAAGAAGATTTTATTTAGCCAATAATATAAATGCGAAGTTTTGGATAAATCTTTGTAACGCAATCACACCCGAACACGAAATTTGGCATTGACATAGATTTTAAGCTAAAATAACTTAAAGGATTCTTTATCATCATTATCATTATCATTATCATTATCATTACATAGTATAAAACAAAGTCGCTTTTTCTTTCCCCATGTCCCTTTGTATGCTTAAATCTCTAAAACTACGCAACGGATTTTGATGCGGTTTTTTTTAATAGATAGAGTGATTCAAGAGGAAGGTTCATATGTATAATAACATCCATTAAATAGTGGAGAAATACTGTTATTTTTGAGGTTTCTAATATGATGTCGTAAATATTCACATTTTTTTCCGCTTACATTGCAAACGCAGGCTAAACCCTACGAAATTTATCAAAATAATGTTCTAAGTATTGTACATATTGAAAAGGTCTACAGAAAACTCCGCGATGGTGTATGTCTATCTGTTATGGATATCCCACAATAACATTTTTTTGTCATTTACTTTTACGACTAATAATGGCTAATTTTCGAAGCGATTTTAACCAATACAACATTAATCCTTATCCAATTTAATACTTTAAATACATTGTTGATTTAATATTGATCTATATGGCCCTTTACAAAATACTGGATCGATTTTAATAATTTTTTCAGTGACATATTTCATACCCGTGCGAAGCCGGAGCGGGCCACTATGTTTTTTTTTATATACAACGTTCACAGTTTTTTTGTAGTGTATTTAGTATCAGCATTGCACCCGTGCGAAGCTGGGGCGGGTCGCTAGTAAACTGATAAAATAAAATTTTCCTGTGCGATAGTTCCTCTACGAGAACAAAGTCGCAAGCAGCGGCTAGTTAACTACTTGTATATATATGTATATTAAAATAATAACATTGTTAATCCATTTAAATACTAGCTGTGACGTTTTTATACTAACAAGACTAGTCAATCGTGCTTTGCCGTTTCATATAGTTCACTGGAAGGGTCTTAATCCTTCAGTTAAATATTAACATAAAGCCGAGCGCACATGGCTGGAATGAGCGTTGAAATATACACGAGCGGTCTGCCTCCGGTCACGTCACAAACAATCGCATGAAACATAAATTGAGTACAAAAATTACATTTTCATTTTGAGGATTAATCGCGCTCGCTCTCAAAATATGGTAGTTCGTGAATTAATTCACTAGTGGTCTGTGGTTGCGATGTAATCATTTTAACTTGCGTCTGAATCAATAATGTGACAGCTCGTTTCGATAGGTAATAAATAAAAATCAATCAACTTTTCTCGTTACCAAAAACCAACTTATTTTAGTATAAAAATACTTCAAAATAAACCTCAGTAAAATACTTACTGTTTAAGAATGAACTGGTAAATGATGACTAGTATTATTAGTTTAGACTGATCAATTAACTGATTCATGTCATGTCTTTTTAAACGAAATACTAATTAATAGTTAAATGTTGTGATGACCATGTTTTTATTACATACATATAAATAAAACAAGTGTAATGGAAGCAGAAACTCGTCAGCAGTTTCAAAGTAAGCACGGCTCATCTAGTTACGCTGTATTCGTAAAGTTTCACGTTCTCGCTTACCGGCGATTTGAAAGCTCAGTCGCGTCGTTGATTCGGTAGTAAGCGAACGGTCGCTCCTTCGCTCGCTCTACGAGTTACGAGTACGTGTCACGTGTCTACGTTCCGAGAGTGTAGGTACGGCACTATTTTGTTTTATATTTTTAAATGACGTTCGAATTTCAAATGTGGTATAAAATATTTTTATAGTGCGTCCAAGGAGGTTTGAGTATTATTTCTATGTTGGCTTAGATTTTTTTATTCATTTAAAATAAATTACGTACTGCCAGATAACGTTGAATTTATTTTATAGTCTTTGGACATGCTATGAAACAAAATGAGGGATTTTAATTAGTGCTATGCCAATTACAATATTTAAGTATTGTATAATATAAGCGTAAAATGGGTAAGTAAAAAGTTAGATATTCGTGAATTTAAGAAGTTATTATTTGTGTTACGACCTTAAAACTTCATGAAAGGTAAGTAATTATTTGAAAAGTTTTGAGTTCATTAATTATTAACTTTGTTTGAAATTTAAAGGATTGTAGAAATATAACAATCTGTGTTTCCAATATATTTACAAATAGATAATAAAATAAAATTACGATGATCTAAGTTGTACAAAAAGTTTCCGCTCTTTAATAAGCTTTGCCAAAGAATTTAAAAAAAATAAATATGAAAGTTAATTATTTTTATGAAAAAATTTTCGTCAAATCATTTTTGTAAAATACAATTAACTAAAGAAAGATGAAGATATCCTCAAATTTAAGTCTAAACTATTATGATTTTATTTTATAGTAATATAACATGTGAATATAATTAAATATTGCGAGTCTAAGGAATACACTTATCGCACTTTTCGCTCACGAAAGTTACAAACTTGGCTAAACAACTATTTTAAATAAAAAAACTGAACTTTTAAAGTCAAACCGTTTAAATCTGCCTTAAACGCCAATCGAACTCGCAACCGTTGGTTTTATACTCTACAACCACTAGACCACAAGGATGTCTAGAATTTTCCTGTAGGTACAACCGTACTAAAAAACGTAAATCTGTGTTTGTTTTATTTATAATAAACATGTCGTTTTATTTTTAAGCTGTTGTTTAATCAATTATATTGTTAGTGCACATAGTAAATACAATTCTTTGGCAAATATTTCGCTTGCCTTATATTATATTATTTGAACCCACAACCTTCTACTTACAGGGTGAATGCTCTAACCAATGAGCTAGCAAGACATTTATTTGTCAACAAATTTATTAAAGGCCTAACGCTGTAGCCAGTGTTGTGTCATGCAAATTTTCATCATGTAAGAAATTGAAATGAGATGCACATCGCGTAAAAAAAAGTTTCGCTATAGGCCGCATCAAAAATTTTAGATTTTTGGCGGACATTTTCTAAGTACTATATGTTGACATTTTTCTACTAGGCTTCAAAAGAAAAAAATACGTCCTTTGTTTTTGTCTCGTAGATTGTTATATTGAAATTTGGAAAATGGTTAAAATTTCATCCTGTATACTTTTGCTCGGGTCGCGCCGTGATTTGGTGTACGTTGTTTCTGATTTGCACAAAAAAGTGTTGGAATCGTTACTTTGGGATAAGAACGATATACGAGTAGGTATGTGATGACGCCTCCTTTTTTTTAATAAGTAACTAAGAAAACCCGTGATTTATAAAAAAAAACATTCACTCCATATAATAAAGATAAATAAATAAAAAAAAAATAAAAATGATTATATTATTATTGTTTGTTTGTTTATTAATTTTTTTGACTCAGTTTTTACTAATAGTTGAAAACAAAACGGCTTTATTATTGTAATATAAGTAGTAGATTTGAGCTAAAAATTTTTGGCCCATTTGGGAAATGAAAAACTTTACACCTTGAAAACCGATATAAACATCACCCCACCACGTCGTCAAACCATAAATGAAAAAATCCAAGAACTGTGTAAAAAGACTGACAAATTTATAACAATCTTCATTTTATCGTATTACCAGAATATCCTTCGAAGATACTCTAATATCAAAGTTATAACAATCTTCATCTTATCGTATCACCAGAATATCCTTCGAAGATACTCTAATATCAAAGTCATAACATTTTTATCTTATCGTGTCAGCAGATTATACTTCGAATATACTGTAATATCAAAGTTATAACAATCTTCGTCTTATCGTATTACCAGAATATCCTTCAAAGATACTCTAATATTAAAGTTTTAATAATCTTCATCTTATCGTATCACCAGAATATCCTTCGAAGATACTCTATTATCAAAGTTATAACAATGTTTATTTTATCGTATAAGCAGAATATCTTTTGAAGATACTCTAATATCAAAGTTATAACAATGTTCATCTTATCGTTTAAGCAGAATATCCTTCAAAGATACTCTAATATTAAAGTTATAATAATCTTTATCTTATCGTATCACCAGAATGTCCTTCGAAGACAAGAAGAAAGTTTCTAATAAAAGTTTTCCTAGCCCTCTTTAAACGTGAATTGTTTTTACGTCACTTTACATGACATTTCACCAACTTAATTGCAATTATAATATTAGTACTTCATCATCATCATCATCACAGCCAAAATGCCTACTGCTTGGCATAGGCCTCCCCCAAGGATCTCAACAACGATCGGTCCCGCGCCACCCGCATCCAACAGCTTCCCGCAACCTTCACCAGATCGCCGGTCCACATTTTTTTTTATATAAATAATGGGCTTGCTCTTGAATACATACTTAACTATACGGTTAAGAAGAAGCCTAAGATGGAGCGAGCTTACGCATAGGTACTGTTCTCCCACACACCAGCAGAACAAAGAAAAACTGTTTGGCGCTGGACTCTGGCAGGAGGGTGGTAGCATCCAGGCAGCCTCTTACGAAGCTTACCAGAGGGATCTGTTAGCCGTCATCATTGGTTAGAAAACCAAAGATGCCGTTGCCCAGGGTGGACCGCTAGGAGGTAGATCCCACATGGTGGGGAGCCTTCTCACAGATCACCGTCCGGTGCATTTCAGTCCGGTCGCCATTCCAGAACCTTCCCGCCCCAACGGCCATCGGTTCTTCGTACTAAGTGTCTCGCCCACTGCCATGTCAGCTCCGCAATTTTTTGAAATATCAGTATATAAACTTGAAAAATGAAGTTTCAGTTGGGACTCGAACCCGCATCTCCAATCAAACCAGGCGCGGTGTTTTTCCAATTGAGCTACCGAGACTACCGAGAATATTCTTTTCGCTGTAAGCCAGCGCAGTTGTTTTTACGTCTTCCGTATTTCGACAGAAGCTGGGATTGACGGCTTAAGGCGACACATTGAAAAAATGCCATGTTCTTCATCGATTACTATAGATCAATGACAAGACTGCCGGATCTGGAATTACAGTATAAGTAACTTCAGTTCTTTATCTAGAATTTGCTTGTTCAAAAACGCGATTGCAAAATGTTGACTCTATATAACACTATTTTTGAAATTACAAACAAATTACTTAATCCTTATCCTTCAAAGTCACGTAGTACTTTGCTTATATTAATATCAAAAATCTTATTGCTGCATATTTTGATTGATGAATCCTTTTTTTAAATAATTTAAATTCTGTGGCACCTCAAGATGCCTTTCGAAGCACAATTAATTAGACTCCCAACACAACTCCCATCATTTCCAGACCCATACCAATTTAGATAGTTTCCTGAATTTACCTTACCGGGAATCGTCTCGATTACCAAATCAGTCGTCAATAAAATTATAAAAAAAAAAATTAAAACTTTATTTGTGCAATTGAGAATATATTTCCTTAAAACAAAATTAAATACAAAATATTAGCAACAGTTTAACTCGTGTCCATTTCAGTAGACACAAAATTATCAAAAAATTTATAATTGCAAATTCTTTTTTTCACCATAATATACTTAAATTACACCACTAATATGCAGGAATATAACAGTTCGGAAATTTTTTTTAAACACTGTGTTGTAATTTATGTCTGAAGGGGCTATGTTAATTATTTTGATAAAACCTAGGTATCCGGTAATTATGACTCATGGCGTCAGTTTATGTTTTGTATAGGTACTTAATTCCTTGAACAGAAGTGTTTAATCAAGCTGTTGTATTTTCGAAACAACTCTCTTTGTGCCTAACACTGTATCTCGTAGTGTTAAAAAGAAAATACGCAAATTGTCCGCCATAATAAATAACGTTTAGCCTAAAAAGCTGAAGTTATCGGTCACTGTGGAGTTCATCAGCTTGCTACCGGGCTATGAATTAATTCCGCCACTAAACAGAGTACAGGTGATATAAATTAGGCTATAGCCTCCATTTACATTAATAATTTATGCTTAAATTTGACACTATACTTTGCCGAAATTTAGTTGGGGCAGTATTATATTATCTGTGGTTGGCTAAAAAGTTTCAGTATTATTTAAAATTGGAGTTATAAATTGAATTATTAGAATTAGTCATATATTGCTCAAGTTCTCTGGAGTTTTAATAGAGTACTTAAGTACTTAACGTAGAATAAACATTAACACGTCGTTTATGCTGAAAAAAGCGTTATCTCTAAATAAGTGACACTTCAGGTGTAAAACAACACACTACGAAGTTTTTAAGTCATCTTTGTCATTATCCCTACCAACAAGCCAATCAATCCACTACTGGATATGGAAATGAGGTTTTTGCAGGAGGAGGGGGGGGGGGGGCTGGCAATCGCAGTTTGGCCAATGATGGGGATAGAAATCTTCTACCCGTATTTTTTAGCAGTGCTCATTTAAGTAGTCTCTTATGATGTGCTTTTATGTGCTGCCACTACACATGAAAAACGAAGGTCTTGGAGGCAACCTTTCTCATTGTAGCTTTAACATATAAATATTCATTATTTTTTAAAGATTGACTTGCAATTTATTATTTATTTTGTACATACATTTTTATTCATATTAAACTATGGGTAACTGCGGGCAAAACGTTCTAAAGATAAAAAAAATAGGTATCAGGCTTGTTTAGGATATTGATACATTTGCGATGAAACATTACTAAGTTTTAATACTTACGAGGGAAAGTATTTCACGACTCAAGAAATTTACATATAAAATTGCCTTTATTTAGGTGACTGAAGCGTAAACTAAAAACACAGCTAAGGTTTAACTTATTGGTCCTTTCAATCCGCCTTCCGGGCTGGCCGTAATTCGCTGTTTCGGTCTAGATAAAATTCAGCCAAAGCATTATAAATTGGGTCAATACGCGATGCCATGCTGTGCCATTAAGGCTCTTTGATACTTGAATTTCGTATCGAAATTAGAGAGTCTTTTAAAGGGGTTTTTAGAGCACGTAATTCAAATAAGGAGACAAGGGTTTTTCTGGTAGCTGAACTGTGTGGTGCTGCTTTAATATATTACACCTACACCTAAGGTGTAATATAGGTGTCGTAAGAACTGTCTGAAGGAGTACCAACTGCTATTCGACGATTTCGTCGAAGATTTAGTCGTCCGAAAATTGTACTTTTTAAGACGGCTGTGTCCAGTAGTGGGTTAAATGCCGTCTTATCCATATTGGGCGATGCTCAAAAATCACATAATACTTGCTAAAAAAAGGACATAAATATTTATGTTCTGCTAGGTATTTGGTTTTCTCTTTGTCTACTCAATATTTTTATTGCAATACATAGGTTACAGAAAGTTTTACACTGTTATGGTATCTCTAAATAATCATAAACCTGTCTAATTAATGTCATTCTGATATTTATTCGGTACAGCATTAAAATACCGAAATAAGTATTCAATTACATACAAAATTAACTAAAACATTCTTAAGGTAATAAATCAACTTATTTTCCCCTTATACTGTAATTATCCATCGCGGAGTGCAAATTAAATATTCAACCTGAAAATGAGACGATGTGCCCTTAATAATTCAACGGCCGGCCTTCGTATATAGAAAATACGAAACTATTTTCTATTAATTATTAAGTGATTCAGGCTTAGGGGAGACTTGTGCAAAATGTGCCGGGGGAAATTATAAGCGCTTAGAATATTTCTTTTCTATCATTTGCTAAAAAGTGTTCTGTGTTACCCGCTTGAATATTATAACCCATTACGTCCGATAGGTTTCGTAAGAGATACCCAAAGGAGTACTGTACTGCCAGAAGAGGTCGTGCAGTAGCATCTTCTCATCTTCTCCCATCATTGGCAGGGCCATCCAAGTCACCTGGGTCTAAGTGTGGTGAAATAAAAAAAAGAACCTGGAGATTCCTATGAATACGACTGTTGTAGGTTTAAAATGATTAAGTTATAAGATTGTATGTTGAAACTAAAAAGCTCCAAAAATTTGAAGCATGCAAAAACCGTACATTGAAATGTAACAAAATTTTACTTATTTTACTTATTAGTTTTTTATATTTTAGGGTTTGACATTTAGATATAAAATGAGATTCATTTTATATCTGTTAAATACAAAATCATAGATCGAAAAATGTCCTCACAAATCAGTGCTTTCAAGAATATTTTTGTTTTCTTTCAATTTAATTAGCATTCAATTTTACATCTTACACACAAGGTTGAATATATTTGACACATGACAACAGCTCTATCAATTAAAAAACATTACATCATATTTTGGACTTCACACATCAAAATTAAAATAAAATGAGAGACCCTAAGAAACGCCAGTTCAAATCTTTTAATATCTTGTATGTTCCAGTTTAGTATTTGAATCGCTTTCAAATTTGTAAGGTTTCTATGTTGCTTGCACCACTTAGTGCTACGTGAATTTGGAACATTGTACAACAGGGTAGAATTCGATTACGCCATTGCTTTGACATTTCATATCGTGTGTCGAGTACAAAAGCCCGCGAATGCCGCAAAACGGTAGTTAGGTTTGCGTAGATTCGCGGTATTCTACGATCCAATCCCATCTCTGGGACGCGATGGGTTAAGTAGGCAACGACATGATAATATACGCATATACATATGTCACCCTAAAATTGTGAGATCTGTAAGTTTACAAAACAACGCGTGAGATTATAAACTAACGGTCGGTTTCGGTTAGGTAAGGTTAGATTGTAAACCATCGACGTTAAATTATGAACTGACAAAGTTTACAATTTTACGGTGTCACAATACACTAAAAACAGTCACAACTCTATAATACGAGTAGGTTCTCTTGCGGTGGTAGGCTCCGTAAGAGGCCGCCTGGATGCTACCACCCTCCTGCCGGAGTCCAGCGCTAAACAGTTTTTCTGTGTTCCGCTGGTGTGTGGGAGAACCAGTACCTCTGGGTAAGCTCGCTTCATCTTAGGCTTCTTCTTAACCTTAGAGTTAAGTATGTAGTCAAGAGCAAGCCCATTGTATAAAAAAAAGGCATGCAACTTTGATTGTGTCTGTGTTGTTGTATTTATTTTAGGCCCGTATTCTAGAACGTCGCTCAAGCACAGTTTGAACTCAAATCACCTAATCATTGCTTAAGTGAAGAATTAACACTCGAGTGCGTTACTTATTCTAGAACGCATTTCAAACAAGTATTAGTTGAAGCGAGTTTTAAACTAGATTTAGGGAGAAATTCCGATTTGTCTATGATACAAGTCTGTTTTCGTGTATGATTCATTTTTTCCTGCAGTTTGTTTCGTTACTTGCAGTAATAACTATTTGTTGCTTATGACAAATAGGGACAAATCTTCGTTAACGATATCGTGGATAACAATACATACAAATCTCTACTCAAGCGTGGTGAGGAGGTCTCTTGAGAAAACACAGATAAAATCTCAACTCAGCGCCGATTAGCGCTTGAGAGACGTTTTAGAATAAGCATAATCTGTGATCAGCGAATCTATGCTCAAGTGCAATTTTAGAATAAAATTCAGATTGCTAATTCGGCGTTACACCTTCTTAGATACCTAAGTAAATGTTTTGTCAACTTCTTGATGTTCTATTCGTATAAACGTATAAAGAACGTAAAGTACGTATATTGGTATTCCTTTCATTAAAATTAATAATACGAGAAATATCGTGTAAACTAATATGTGTCACCTTACCTAGTCTTTCGGATGCAATTTCGTATGTTTCAACTAAGGTAAGGCGCTGGCATCAATATATAATAAGAAGGTGATATTTTATTTTATTTATTGATATATAATATTACGCCACCTAGAGGAGTAAAATATGAGAAAATTCATTAGATCGTAACATTCGAAAGCTTTTATTGAATATATTATTGAAAAATTTGGACGTAATCCCGGAAAAAAAAATATAAACAAACTAAATTTAAAAATTATACAAGTAATTTCGACATGATAGACGGCCATTGAACGATAAATCACCTAATTAATCAATTACGTTACGTTACATTGTTAAAGTTACCATACATTTTTCGATTAAAATAAATTTGTACACACATTACTTAGTTTAAAATTGATTTAAAACAACTTACACCTAGATTTTCCTAAAACCGCCCACTACTCTACGACTACAAGCAGGCCATATGTTATTTTCTATTAAATAAAAGAAAGCTCTGTTAGTTACACCACTTTTATCTTGAGATCAGTTGGACCGAATTTTATGATTTTAGTGTATTTGGATTTGTCTTTGACGGGAATAGGATAATAAGTATTAATAAATCGGCGAAGTGCGAGTCGGACTCGCGCACGAAGGGTTCCGTACTGAAAAGGCCAAAAAAACGAGTTTGTTGTATGGGAGCCCCCCTTAAATATTTATTTTATTTTGTTTTTAGTATTTGTTGTTATTGCGGTAACAGAAATGGGTATATATCGGGATGCCTAATTATTTGTACTCCTAATTGTCATTGGCGCACAAACTATTAGCCTAAAATTTTTTCGCACATTTTTACTATTCCTAAACTTGCTTAGCCTATTTTTACTACGCTTAACTTTATATCGCCGTATTATAATTTCGCCGAATATATCATAACACCTACCCTTTTGCAGTTCCAAATTTTTATTCGCAGAAAGTTAAAACTTTATTAGCATGCATGCTTGTAAAGAAGTAAGCATGCATGCAAGCAAGCAAGCAAGCAAGCAAGCATGAATGCATGCAAACAAGCATGCATGCATGCAAAGAAGTAAGCATGCATGCAAGCAAGCAAGCAAGCATGTATGCAAACAAGCAATCATGCATGCAAACAAGCAATCATGCATGCAATCAAGCAGACATGCATGCAAACAAGCAATCATGCATGCATCCAAACAATCAGACTTCCGTGACGGCTTCGGCGCTGCGGGGCTCCGGCGGTCCCACGCGTGCTTATCGTCGCAGATGGCTTACGCTCACCACCGCAGCTTCGGCTTTCTGGCCGGCTGTGCCGGCCAGCCTCAGCCGCGGCGCCTCGCTTACAGCCTCCTGCTCCTCAGCCCGCGGGCCGCCTCGCCCCTCCGCGCCTACGCGCTTTTGAATTACACTCTAGGGGTAGGGCAGACAAGACTGCTTGGGGTCGGTTTGTGAGCGATACGTTTCTTAAACTTTTCTGTTTAAAAAAAATAGAGCGTAATGTCAAAATAAGATGCTAATACATTTTAGTGCTTTCGATATTAGACATACTGAAATTAGGGTTTTAAATTTTTAGACCAATCTATAATAGTGCGAAAACAACTGTTAGACTAGACAATAATTATACGTTATAAGTTTAGGCCAATACGGTTCGGCCAAATGAAATTAGGACTTTAAATTTTAGGCGAACCGAAGGGCACCCAACAGAAATACATAATTTGCGAAAATTTCAACTGTCTAGCTATCGCGGCTCTTGAGATACAGCCTGGTGACAGAGCGACGGACAGACGGACAGACGGACAGACGGACAGACGGACAGCGAAGTCTTAGTAATAGGGTCCCGTTTTTACCCTTTGGGTACGGAACCCTAAAAACGTGCGAAAGTTAACGTTTAAAAAATTTAAGAATTGTATTTTTTGATATGTTTTTCCAACCACGCCATATTTGATGACAATGTCATTTAAGACGTCACTAACGGCCATTTCCAATAACTTATCTATCTTCAGTTTTGGCATATCGGAGATAGAAAACAACTTCTGTCTTGGTTTCTCTGGACGGCAAAAACAGATAGAAACTGTTTCCTATCTCCGATATGCCAAAACTGAAGAGAGATAGGTTATTGGAACTGGTCGTAAATCAAATAATTTTCTGAGGTGATACAAAGTTCGCGGGGTCCGCTATTTCTATTTTCTTTTCTATTTCATCAAATATTTTCGAAATACTCAAGTCTCTTGACATTTAACGATCCCTGCATAGTTTCAATGCAGCAGAGATCTGTATGAAAACAGGGCGAGATAGCTTTCGCCCTGTGATTCTGGAAAGGTCTGTACGTCAAAGTGATTGGAATCGATTCCATTGATAAGATTTGTGCCTGACTGCGTGCGATTTACTATGAAATTGCTGTGGTAACTTGAATTCAATGATGGAAGCCTTTTCCTTGCAGTGGGATGATTATAGGCTGTTACTTTACTTTACTTTTACTTTGTCCTTCGAGAATGATCTATACTGCGATTGTGTAAGGTTGTTCAGGGATGGACAATGAATAAAATTGATCATCGATCGTATTATGTAAATTCTAATTGAGTAATTTTGTTAATTACACCAAGACCAAAAAGTGACCGGTGATATTTATGAAAACGTTTCACATATTTGCGTTTTATTATCGCAAAACATTCGGTAAAACTTTTTTTTTTACAAATGTTAAATTGTATTCTAATATAAATGCAGTTTTTTAATAAACTTTTACAATTTCACCTCAAAAACAAACTTTTATTCATAAAAACATTGAATTCAAACTAAATATTTGAATTTAAAATCTAACAATTTGAACAAATTTGCGTATTCACGATTGTCATGAGTCACGAACCACCGCAATCGTTTGACATTAGCAATGAGCTCAAAAAACATACGCAATTCGAATTCTGGTGTCGAGAGTTTTCCATGCCGTCTTTATCAGGCCTCTGACGTGAATTGATTTTACGACTTCCATTGACAGAAGCCGGGACAAACTGCTAAACGTGCCTTTCAAAGCAAGATTATTCCAAAATTATTTCGAAAAAAGTTTTGAATAGACAATTTATTTAATTGACCCGACCGGTAATCGAACCCTTGCGCAGTAAACGGCACTTCAAACCACTAACCGGGTTGTACAGCACTATGATAATCCTTTTTTAAGGTTTTATTATAACCCATATTAAGTAAATAAAACAAGGTTTACTAGTTAGGTCGTAGGATAGAAGTGTGTGTGACCAGCGCATAATCATCATAGCTTCTGAAGACGGGACCACCAATGGCTTACTTTCCCAACACGGTTCAGGCTGCATATTTTTCCGTTTTCTGAAACACAAAACCTGTTATGGGGAAATGTGAAAGCAAATCACAGAAAGGAGCGAACAATAACATAAAATCAGTCTTTAAGCTTGAAAAGTTATGTCTCAGTCGGGACTCGAATTCGCATCTCCATGCATACCTACTATTCCAGTTTATACTTATAAAGCAAGATCTATAGGTAATCTCCTAAAATTCAATTTAACCGACACTATGCACGGATTTATATAAATTTCTCAGCTGTTAGGCAGTCTCAAAATGTACATAGTATGAAGCTAAAATAATAACAACCGCTCAAACTGGCCCCATATAAATGAAAATGAAACAGAGATGTCCGAAAGTTTTGTTATAAATGCTGTCTCTACGTCCAAAGTTATTTTAACAAGGGAACTTTAATTTGTTCCATGATTTTTCCTCTTTTTCATAAGGGACGGAAAACTGTTATAGCTTACGACAATGTTTAGATAACGTCATTTCAGAAAACTATGCTTTAACTTCGCTGAATAACTAAGTAATATAACGATAACGATATTAACATAAATAAATAAATAAATAAATGTGGACAACATCACATACATTGTTCTGATCCCAATTTGAATAACTATTGAAAGCATTCGTATTTTGGAAACCAGAAACAACGAAGGTACCACAAACACCCAGACCCAAGAAAATGTAAAAAAACACTTTTTTTTCTACATCGACCCGTCCGGGAATCGAACCCGGGACCTCGGAGCAGGCGACACCTTGAAAACCGGTGTGTACGCCACTCCGCCACGGAGGTCGTCTAGAAGAAACATGTTTTAATGTACTTTTAATGAGTTATAGATAAATGTTGGTAGCAGGTTGGTCATGTTTCAATGTCAATTACAGGTATATTTGAATAGGTCATTGGTCTATTAAGTACCGGGCAAAGATCTCGGGGTCCCGGGTTCGATCCCGGGTTGGGTAACAAGATTAATTATAAATAAGAGAGGTATTCGAACATTGGTCGGGATTGTGATCATCACCAACCAAAAAGAAACCCGCATTTGGCAAGCGTGGTGTTGCCAAATACGGGTTTATTGTGCCTGTACCCAAAATTGCCGCAGTTTTTTTTTTTGACCGACCTATCACTGAAACCTTATATGGAAGGCTTTAATCAGTTAAACCGGGCAGAGTGTGGCGAGCGCTGAAGGCGCTCAGCCTAGGTCCGCTACGCTAGCGGTATCTCGGTGCGTCTGAGGGTGAAGCCTCAGGCTCGCTCGCACCGGGGCCCATACTCGCGGGCGTGATCGGGCGATTGCCCTGGATCTTGAATATAATGGTGGAAGTCTTTGCCCTGCAGTGGGATGATTATAGACTTTTCTTTAAACTTTTGATGAGCTATAGCTCTATGTTGCTATCTGTTTGTTGTAAATTACAGTATACACCGTGCTTTCTAGACCACCTGGAAAACGAAGCCAACGTTATTGGACCGTTATGTATGACATCATGGCAGTATTAATATTTTTTTATTACACAAATATTACATTTTGATTCAGACTTTTCATTTTGTAACACGCTATGACGCGCACATACGGATTATTTTTCTGCGACGGGGTCTCGGTTAAATGGACCTTACTCAGCTACATATGTGCATGTCACACCGTGTTTTAAAATAAATAGATAAACCAATAAAAACAATTTTTGGTAATAAAATTAAAATAACACTGCCAAGATGTCATACATAATGGTTAAATAACGAGGAGTTCGTTTTACAGGTGGTTTCCCGCCCGGTGAAGCCGTAACGGCCTTCTGCCACAGCATAGGTCCTTACAAAAAAAAAACAGTTGGTTGAAAATGCATCGTGTAACAAAATTTGGCATGCGCTGCCCGCATGAACATTACGTTATATCGCGCAAACGGAAGCTTATGCCCAGCAGCGGGATAAAAATTAGCCTATGTCTCTTTGTACCAAAATCGGTACAGTAGTTTAGGCAGAACAGCGTAATAGACAGACAAATAGACAGAGATACTTTCGCATTAATAGTATTAGTAACAAAATAAGGATTCCAACTGGTTTTTAAGGTGATCCCAGTTCTGAGGTCCCGAGTTTGATCCCTTGCCATTACAACAACAATGGATATTGACCATTTACGTAACACGCTGTATACGGATCTAGCTATCTCATTCAAATACTCTAACCCCCGTATTTATAAACAAGTAAAAGTAATTACTTGACTAAAAGTAATTACTTAGGTGACAATTTCTAGTCCTTAATCTAGTAAATATAGGAAGTTACATCTATGAAAAGTTAGCATTCTCAGCCTAACAATATATCTATTAATGCTGACCCATTTCCTTCATGTAAGTACTAGGTAGGAACATCTTAAATTATGACTTTCTTAAGCAATAAGTAATAACTTCTTTATAAATACGGGCGTAAGACATCGGTATGAGTCAGAGAGGCAGATGGTATCGAATGAACTAATTTTATGAAGTGTATTGTATTGTCTAAGAAATAAATAAAATTATTACTATGAATGGACATTCTCTGAGGATTATGGTCTGAGGCCGTACGATGCTTGTAGGTATATACTGAACAATTTGTCTCTTTCAGATATTTCGATACTTAGGCACGAGTAAGAGAGATAGATACAATCAAACAAACGGATATTGTCGTATATCATAGCAAGGTACCTTGTACGAATAACCTTGAAACGACGGAATAAGAGGATTTTAATAATAGCGTACTAAAACGATTTATTGAGCCGCAATAGTATGAATATTAGATAACTTCTTAATTCTGCGGTAACTTTGGTATGTGGTCTTTACGGGAAATTTTGTTGTGCGAAACTTTTTGTATTCCAACGGTGTTACAATCTCCCTCAATTCCTGTCCAAAGTTTTGTATGACCTGACAAATTAATGTGACAGCCGATATGTTGGTTTATTGCTCGGTTATATTATTATAGTCAACGGTTCATATTTAACTTTAAGTGCTGTAAGTTGAAAATCGATTACAGAAATTTTCAAACAAATTAATTACTTACCTCGAACCCGAACTAATCTAAGTTTATTGAATGGCATATGCCTTAAAATATTATTAACATACACATTATAACAACAATGGATATTGCCTTTTTTTTTTAAGATTTTTTTAAAACTCGCTCGCAATCGTACATTTCTTAAAGCATGCCTTTATTTTTCTTTTATTACGATAGTAAGGAGGAAGAATTTTTCTAGCAAATATTAAACAAAAGTAAAATATTTTTATATTAGGTATTAGCCTCACAAAACTAATCTTTACATTTAATAAAATTGGGAGTGGACCAAGCACCATAATATGTATTTCGTTTTCGTCTGTCTTCTTTTCTTTAACTGTAATCTGGTGTCAGAGTCTTACGAACCCATTCAAGCTTGTATAATAATTTGTTTTTACGACGTTATTGGGACAGAAGGACGAGACCAACGGACCTTGCCTTCGATGACGATTAAAGCCCTTCCAAGCCCTATTTAGAAAAGTCCATTACAGAATTCTTAGTGGACTCGGTGCAACGTACTGGTTAAAAATTTATCCATCGGCTATTATAGCGTGCTTATCGTAATAATAATAACTAGGTACGTAATTAAAGCATTTCTGGCTAGCGGCTGACATGCTTGGGTTCATTAATATTCAATATAATTAGGGAATGCCACACCGTTCCAGAAATGTGCCGTATCTACGCCGACAATCAATTTTATGGGGCTTGTTAGAAAATTTACTATCGCGCATTATTTATGTGGTCGCTTTATTAATATTGGACACCGAAGCATTGACTTTGTTGTTTGTTGGTTTATCGATTCACATTTGTTTTGAAAACTTTTGTTTGTGTTACTAAAATATTGTAGTTGATGAATACAATTAGAGCGATTGATGTTTTTACGGAGTTTTATTTTAAGGAGTACTAAATTAGAAAAGTGCTTGAAGTTTGTCTGGGGAAAATAGGAAATAGTTGTAGTAAATTTGGAAGCGTTCCCTTAGGAGTGTGATGGTTAGAACGTTTAAGACGTTGCGAATTTTAACAGTCTTTCTGAACATGATTTTCGTTATAAAGTTTCCAAGATTTCCCAAAACCATTCCAATTTTATGACAGGCACGCTTGTTAGGCAACATTATGTTGTTTTATCAAGCGAAAGTTTTTTACGAGTGAAACGGCAAATGGGTGCCGAAATTTATTCCTTTGAATACATGTATATGTTTGTTACAATTAAAACGACGGCCCGGAGCCCAAGCCACGCGGTGATTTGCCTATATCGCAAGATTTCTCGGGTTCGATTCTCGATATTCATTTTCAAATTAACCAGTCTCTGTAAAATCAGAAAATCAGTTTTATTCCTGCAAATAGGTGCTTTTACACGTCACAATATTTGAACCTATCACTGCTTCGGGACTCTTTTGTCAGGCTCTTTTTAAATAATTATGTTTGCAAAAATTAAATAAACGTGCAAGCTAGGACATTAAATGCCATAAATTTTTATCATTCGTATTAGTGTAATATCTCTTTTTCATTAAAATTTGTTTATGATATAATTAAAGTTTAATTTTATGAATCTTGTTTCATAAAATCGCATTTTGGATATACGAGTAGATAGATAGAATGTCAAGTATAAACTGCGATCTTAGTGGAATGCGTCTGCTAAGCAATACAAAACATTAATGTGTGAAACATTAGGTACTTATAAAATTTTTTAGCTCTTGGTACATATAATGAATAAGTATATTATTTCTGGTATTTATAAGTATATACAATAAGGTGTGGAATGTTACAGTAGTACTTAGCCGTTGGTCTATGCTTTTGTCGCATCATACCTTATGCTAGCACACACACGTTTCCTTTAGCAGAGTCAAGTAATAAAATAAAAGGGACATAATTAGTGAAAGTGCTCTTATGACCAAGCAAAGTGCCTCCATAAAAAAGCATTTTCATTATTAGACATACATAAGAAAGAAAGAAAGAAACATTTGATTGGCCACAAGCACATTACAATAGACATAGACAAAATTACAGGTAGACAATAGAACAAAAGACACAAAACAAAAAAAAAAAAAACAAATTGACACAAGTAATATGGCCAATTAAGTCCCACCTCAGCATGTGCTGCAACGACCCAAGGGCCGCTGAAGCGCTGGTATTCTGGTGGACCCATAAGAGTGACACGACAGACGCATATTGTGGAAAAGAAAAGAAAAAAAAGAGAACATTGATAATGCATTACTAACGTTATTTTGTAGGTAGGTACTCGTACATAAAAAAAATATAAATAATAATAACGTTATTACATAAATACCGTTATAATGTAAGGCAAAATTTAGAAGATATCAAGATAGACATAAAAGTCAGGTATACAAGCAAAGTCCCAGAAAACTGTTTACACAGTTTGTCGGCAGGATCATGGACAATTCCTGCCTCACGTTGCAATGTAAATGTTGGTGGATGACGATCGTTCACTGAAAGTGTCTCCTGTGCACTTTTTGTTGAAAAATAGGTAGGTACAGGCATTTATAAACTGGCCCCTGGGTTACACGTAAAACTCTATAGAGTAGCCAGAACATTGACAAACAAAAAAGTGATGCCTCGTGTTGTGTGTGGGGATTTATTATTAATTAATGAATATTTTTGTGATTGCTCGACCATAAATAAAAAAAACAAAATTAAACAGAAAAAAAATTGATTTCGCATAAATCTGTAGGCATAGTTTGTTTGGCTTTTTGCTTTCTTTAGTTTTTTTCTTGTATACTATCATATGTATTTACGCCGTCTAAGTTACTTTCAAATATTGAGTTTTACTTATTGAAATTTTCTTACTAATATTTAATTGCATTATTGTTACTCAATCACGTGAAAACAACTTGACGGATCTGGATTGAATTTGCTACGTTTCATCCAAATTAAAGTATGTTTTTCGCGTCAGTTTCCCCACATGCACGAAGGCGCGTGCAACAACTAGTATTATACAATAAATCAATCAATGTGACAGAAAGTGTCAAAATCACCAAAAACATTTTCAACTCGCCAATCCTATTGCCACAAAAATGGCAGGCGCGCAGTATATTTGCTAATGGTATAAGCTTTTTCACTGCGTTTATTTTTGTTCTAAAAACGTTTCGTCGTCACGTATACATGCATACCTATGCTGATTTCAGCAAAAGTATGTTACAGTATCTGCAAATAATATTAGTATGCACAAGCATTTCACTCGTTTAACTAAGGTAAAGATAAAGACTAATTGATGTTCGGCTGGACTTACACAGCAAATAGAACAGCTACCCATCTTAATAATCAGTTAAAAATCAGTTAAAATCAGTTTTATTTCTGCAAATAGGCCCCTGGAGGCGCTTTTACACGTCCCAATATTTAACCTACCACTGCTTCGGGACAAATGTGGGCTAGTGCCGAGAAGAAGCAGCGCAAGAAACTCGGTCACTATTGTCAGCCTCTTTTTAAATAAACATGTTTACATAAGATATATGCCAGTGCGAGCTGATACAATTTAAAGCCAAACGTTCCTATCATTTATATAATCATCAATAGTGTAATAGCCCTTTTTCATCAAAACAACTTTGATATATGATTTGCATTTATGTACAGGGAGGTCAGCAATTGACAGTCTATCAGTCTATCAATCTATCAAGGGAGTCACCAACTAATTAATATCATTATCTGCATCATCTCAGCCAAAGGAAGTCCACTACTGGGTATAGGCCATCATTTAGTATTCATATCGTTTACTAAAATTTGAATAGTTTTTTCAGAGATTGTCTAGGATCATCATTCTTAAAACTTTAGAATATTTTTGGCATATAAAACATACAACAGTGGCTGGATGAGGAAAGCGGGGGATCGTGCACTGTGGCGTGCCCTTGGGGAGGCCTACGTTCAGCAGTGGACTGCAATAGGCTGATTGATTTGATAAAACATAAAACTCACTCTTCAACGAAGCTTTCCAAATGCCCTTAGGTGATCACAAACCCAAGCAATACCTATTCGAAAAATTCGAAAACATTATCGCCTCGACTTTGAGATCTTGGCCACGGTACTTAAGTCTTGAATTTGCTAATTTAAAAATATTACTAAAAATATAGTCATACCTATTTATTGCAAGAATTCTAATCGAAACTATTATTCATGCTATTTTCTGATTTTTAAATTCTGGCATCTAACAGACTTTCTTATTTATCAAATTAACGGAAGCAATACTTCTGTGCTATCAATATTCGAATTAACTATTAAGATGAACTTAAGCTACGGTAGAGATAATATCAAAGTGGCATAATAAATAATAATAATGTTTCTCGTGAACAGGCCGTTTTCTTTGTGATGTGTTCTAGTTCTCCCGGGAACGTGGTTACTAAACTGTGGCTCGCTAACTAAAACATACTCGCACATTCAGAATCAAAACGTCACTAAACAAAATTGGACAAAAATTAGTTTAAAGCGCCATCTATCAACACGATCCAAAACGTTTCTCTTGCAAAAACACCTACACCTGTAGCTTCAAAATGACACCAGATGTCATTAGTGTCGTTATGCATTTAAGAGGGGAGGGGGCCGGTGCTTTCCCGCAAAATTGACATGTTTCCAGTAGCGACGCGCGCGGCGTAATGTTCACGTGAGCTCTGTGTTCAACAGTGTCATTTTTTGTATAAGGACACAATTTCATAAAATTATAAGGTAAGTCGAATCTATAATTACACGAATAATGTTGTTATAGAAAAAGTGTCACTTTTGTTAATATATCCGTGCTTACTTTGTTTTGACATTTCGCTGAATATTGTCTTTAAAGAAAATGTGTCAGTTTTGATATTATTTTTGTGCTTTCAATAGTAGATGATTTCGCTAAAACTGACCTTAAGCAAAATATGCCAGGTTTCTTTGACTTACGAATTCAATTTGATTTATCGTTTTTATGAAAAAGTGACACCAAACATAAAATGTCGGCTTTGCCATAAACTGAACATTCTATTAAGATTTATTTTACATAAAATAATGCATTCTGATGTTATAGTGTCGTTTATCTGCATTTGTATGTTTTTTGTGACTAATTTTGAAATGAGATGAAATAAAAATATCCTTAAAATAAATGCGATTATTCAATTAAAATAAATAAATTGTTTTAAATAGCATATCTTTTTTTACAGTTATTAAAATGCCTCGATTCAATGCAAGAACCACTAAATTTAAAGAAATAATAAAGCAAATGATGACCAGTACTTCCAACGATACACCAATAGAAGCTTATGATGTTGACAATAAAGTAATAGCCAATTCTTCCGAAACTGAATTAAATACTGCAGGTCAGTCATGTGTTAATTCCGCAGACTTCAGCATTGCCATAAACCAAACTGAAAAACACAGCCGAAATAGGAATCAATCTACAGATTCATGCAACAGCAATCAATCTGGTCGAGATTTTTCACCTGCATCTGATGATGACCAAGAATACAAACTCAGTTTAAATGACAAATCTTCTGAATCTGACACAAATCAAACCAGATGTTATAAGAATAAGCAAAAGCCGAAGCAGAAACCAATCCTTAAGCTACATATGTCTACACCGAATACTTCAATATCAACACCAAGAAGATCCAGGTCTTATGCTCCATCAGGATCTTCTAGTTCTTCAGGATCTTCTAGTTCGTCAGGATCAACTACAACATCAAGATCGTGTTCAACAAATTCTTCACGCGACAGGTCCACAAGTTTAGGTTCTAACTCAGCTACACCGTCAAAAAGGAACTGTATTTCCTTGAAAGATTTGCCAACTGAAATCACGTCCGGTGAATTGAATAAATCCGTTTCTGCATTACAGTTAATCGCCATTGAATACGAAAATGAGTCTTTATCTAATGATGAAACTAAATCTATTAATAATATGCCTGTTTATAACCCATTTTCTTTAAAAAGATTAGCAATGGAACAATTAAATAATAACATACGACGATCGAATATCATTGAGCCTGAAACTTTACCCTGCACTCATTCAAATAGAGGAACCCTGAAAAGAAAGCGTGGAAGTAAAAAAGAATTAGCAAAAACACTGCGAAATATGGGATTACAGTACACATCATCATCTCTATCACAGAAAGTGTTTCCTGAAGGAAAAATGAGGATTCCATGTGGTATGACCTGCCGCTTAAAATGTTCAGAGAGGTTTGCTGAAGAAGAACGTCGTACTATTTTTAAAGATTACTGGAAAATGGGTTCCCTTACTAAACAAAGAGATTTTATTTCTGAACATATGGCAGAGATCAAACCTAAGTATCAATACAAAAAAATATTTAACAATAGAAAAGCTAAACACGCATTTTACTTGACGGTAAATAACGAAAAACGAAAAGTATGCAAAACATTCTTCAAAAACACATTGGGTATTAACGACCGTCCTATTCGAACAGTTGTTGAAAAAATGAATTTAAGTGGTGTTGTTGAACCAGACCTTCGAGGTAAACATGACAACCATGGGACCAAAATATCAACTGAACTATTGGACAGGGCTAGAAAACATATTGCGAGTATACCTCGCATTGAAAGTCACTATTTACGCAAACAGACATCCAGGGAATTTATAGAAGGTGGCAAAACACTAACAGATCTGTACAGAGATTACAAGACAGAATGTGAAATTGAGGGACATGACCATGTAAAAATAAATATATATCGCAAAATGTTTAAAGAAGATTTCAATATTAGTTTCTTTGTTCCCAAAAAAGACCAGTGCGAAGATTGTGTTGCTTACATAAATGCAGTCCCTGAAGAGAGAGAAGATATGGAAGAAAAACACAGACTTCATTTAAGAGAAAAAGAGCTAAGCCGAGAAGAGAAAACACGAGACAAAGAGTTAATTGACGACAAGAACATAGTGGCATGCTTTGATTTGCAGGCTATGCTACAAGTTCCAAATGGAGATGTTAGTTCATTTTATTATAAATCAAGACTTAACTGCTTGAACTTCACAGTTTGTGAACTGAAAGCCGACCGCACTCAATGCTATTTTTGGACAGAAGTAGAAGGACAGAAAGGTGCCAATGAAATTGGTTCCTGTTTATTTAAATTTCTAGAACAAAAATCAGCGTCAGCATCCACTAACCTCAATATAATTTTTTACTCAGACAATTGTTGTGGACAGCAAAAAAATCAATTCGTTTTCTCCATGTACATCTATGCCATCATACATTTGCCAAAAATCGAATCAATTACGCACAAATTCCTAATCAAAGGACACACACAGAACGAAGGGGATGCAGTTCATGCCACAATTGAACGACAAATTAAAAAAAACTTAGATCAGGGCCCATCTATGTGCCAGACCAATATATAAGTGTTATTCAAGATGCTAAAAAGAAAGGTAATAAATACAATGTAGTGGAAATGTCACACAGTCAATTTTATGATATAAAGAAACTTCAGGAATTTAAATTGACAAAAAACACTGAAGGAGGTGCAGTTAAAGTAAGTGAAATAAAAATTTTAAAAGTTGAAAAGTCTGACTCTGACAACAAAGTACGAGTTTCTTACAAAACTTCTTATTTGGATGAAACATATAAAGAAATAAATTTACTTCGGCTTCGTCGAGCACAACCTCAACTGAAACCGTTGTATCATAGTAGATTACCATTAGCTGAAAATAAGAAGAAAGATCTTATGGATCTCATTAAAAAAAAACGCTATTTTGCCATACTATGTTTCGTCTTTCTACAACCATATTTTATAAAGCAGATTATTGTACACGTTACAATTTAGAAGATTAAGTTTTTGTTTTTTGAGAAGTTTATTTTTGTGAATTTAACACTCTACTGTGAAGTGACCTTTTACTTGTTATTTAAAAGGTAAAACAAACATTATTTATGTAATTATTTTTATTACTGATTGATCTCATTATAGTATAGTAGGTATAATGTTCAAACTGCTATTAATGTGCCAAGAATTGTTGAGGTTTTCTTTCTCCAACTGTTTTAGATTTTTTTTGGTGAATCATAGTTTTTTATTACTGCTATTTTTTTTTAGAAGATTTTCTTGATTTAAGAATAGTTATTAATCTTTATCACAATGCAAGTGAGGATATATGCAAGTAGATATTACTTCCTTTATTAGATATCTTAGATATTTTTGTATTTTTTTAGATTAACTAGGTAGCAAAAGTACCTTAATCTGATTTTTGAGATGATTATTTTAAATATTTTTTAATATTACGTAAGTTTGAAACTAAAGATTGATTAAAAAGTGCCTTATAAGGTTATGTGCTAATGTAGAAAACTCTGTTCAAAGAGTGGAAATTAAACCAAATGATTAGAATAATTAAACTAAATAAAAAGCCTGATTTTTCTATAGTAGTTTTATTACATTTTCAAATATTCTGATTTTTGATCCCCAACATAATAGGTATATAAAGACACTTTGAACTCATTTCTTTGAATCATGTATTAGTTTGTCTAATAGAATACTGTCACTATCAAAAAATATGTGGAAAAGTGACACTATTTTTGGCGAAAAATTTAAATATTTCCTCAAATTCATGTTCAGTTTCGATTAAAAAGAGCCTCATGTAAAGCTGGGCTTGGTTCTAATTATACTAAAAATAGTTTTGTTATTTCTAACTATATTTACACATTTTGTAACTGATTGACATTTAAGGAACTTTAAAGTCATTTACTGAAAAATGCTGTTTTTTGTTTAGTAACGGTTTGATTCTGAATGTGCGAATTACGTTTATCGTTTTTAAAACTGCATCCATGTCTATAAAAACGGCGTGTTAAGGAAAGCTCTTGGTTATTTTCTGTTAAAAAGCAACTAAAGAGTGGTAATTAAAGTTCACTACCATTTTTTCGCTGGTTACGGTAAAAACCCCTTTTGCAAATATTAATAAAAATAGCCTAGTTTCTTTCGTTTGAATATTTAGTCATTATTGTAATTTTACTAATGACTTGTGAATGAAGTGTTTTATGAATACATTTAACTAAGTATAAAATTTTGGGGGACGCCCCGTTAGTCTAGTGGTTTAAATACCGGGCCAAGATAAGATCTCGGGGTCCCAGGTTCGATCCCCGGGTCGGGCAACAAAATAAAAAAAAAACGAATTTTCGAACGTTGCTTGGGTTTGTGATCACCCACCCGCATTTGGCAAGCGTGGTGATTATGCCAGTTCCCATCATTACAGTGGTAACTTGAATTCAATGATGGAGGCCTTTTCCCTGCAGTGGGATGATTATAGGCTGTTACTTTAAGTATAATATACTCGTATAACCTACTATCAACACTATCAACATTTACAAGGGTCTCGAAAATTTACGGTGACTGCTGAACTAAGCAAATTGGTTGAATCTCAGTAGTCAGATAAGTAATTAATAAAAAGAGAAGAGACATAATCCTAATAAATAAATGATGTAAAGCTGCCTCTTCTAATCGTACTGTCATTGAGATGGCTTAAATTATGTTTAAAAGAACGACGACTTAAATTATGTTTAAATTATGTTTAGGGGTGGTGAGATCTACCTCCTAGTGGTCCACCCTGGGCAACGGTATCTTTGGTTGTCTAACCAATAATGACGGCTAACAGACCCCTCTGCGGTGGTAGGCTTCGCAAGGGGCTGCCTGGATGCTACCACCCTCCTGACGAAGTCCAGCGCCAAACAGTTATTCCGTGTTCCGTTGGTGTGTGGGAGAACCAGTACCTCTGGGTAAGCTCGCTTCATCTTAGGCTTCTTCTTAACCGTACTGCGTTCACAAACTCGTATGCTAAGCGTGGCAACTAAGTCGAGATTAAAAAAAATACATTTGACTAAAACTTGGATATGTCGGAAATATTCACCCCTGTACAAATTATGAGTTATGTTAGTTATGAGAGAAAAATATTATGTACCTTAGTAAAACTAGTGAAGTGTCATGTGGAGTCGGCACATTAATAGAGTAGCATCACCCTCTTCTCTTTCAATGAATGTCGAAAGAGGTGACCAAAGGACTACCAGAAAAGAATGGGTAGCAGCGTCTTTTCTCTATTTTTGGCCAAACGATTGGTGCGAGGCATGGACTATAAAAGAGGACACAGGAGACGCCTGCAGGCGTTTGAGATGTGGTGTTATCTTCGCATGCTCCACATCAGCTGGATTAATAATGTCAGGAACGAAACCGTACTCCAGTCGAGTACCTCGGGCACGTGCTCATGCACGACAGGTACAGGCTGTTTTAACTCATTACGATGGGCAAGGTTGAAAGGAAAAAGGAAGGAAAAAAGAAAAAGTCGTGACCGAGAAATATCTGAGAGTGGACCGGGATCAAATCCGTCTAGGAATTGTTCCGTCTTACAATGAACAGAGAGAGGTTTGGAAAACTAGCGGCCAACCTTCCCAATTGAAGAGGCACCCAAAGAAGTAGAAGAAGGCCGACTTCAATCGACAACCCGGATGCCAGGCGTGGCGATTATGGAGTAGGCCTTCTTCTGGAGCGACTCGTGTCCAGCCGTGGACTAGGCTATGCTAGTTATGATGATACGATAGTGTAAAACTTATAAATGTTTGCAGAAAAGCGGCTTTGCCATTTTAATTCTCATAAACTCGTTGTAGTACATTTCCACTGTAATTCAAAATTATTTGTAGATACAATTCCACCTGATACATACTCAAGTATCACTTGGAAATATAAGTGTTTTCGTTAAATGGGGATTCCAGTAAGTATTTTTGTTTGTTGAGAACGTTGCAAAAGATGAATATACGCAATCGAATACCTTCTTGGCGGAGTGACATATCACTGGTTTTCAAGGTGTCGCTTTCTCTGAGGTCCCTGGTTCGATTCCCCGGACGGGTCAGTGTATAAAAAAATATTTTTATATAGTTTCGTCATATAATATTTATTCATTTGGTTTCGTGGTACCATCGTTGTTACTGATTTCCACAAAACAAGTGCTTCAAATAGTTACTTACATTGGGATCAAAGCAATGTAAGTATGTGACGTTTGTCTACATTTATTTTTATATATTTTTTTCTATTTATTTGGCTAAACGAACAATAGCAAACTTACAAATTAAACAAGAAATATTTATAAAAAATATTTCTTGTTTAATTTGTAGCATCGTTTAACACAGATCACTGGAGATAGGTGTTAAATTGAAGATACATTGTTTTGCAGAGTGCTAGCGTTAAATTTTCAACCTTACGAACAAATTATTACTAATTACTACACTAACGACTAAGTTTATGATTAACATAATAATATTACTAGCTGAATCAGCAGACGTCGTTCAGCGTGAGCAATCAGAACAAATGAGTGCATCATTTTAACCTACAATCATATTAATTTTAGTATTTTTTTTTCCTTTGCACGTTACATCGTTTTTAATTAGGTATTAATGACAAGCACAAGTCTGTATTATAAGTGTACAAATGTAAAAAGTAAATTAATAAAATAATAATAGTTATACAGCATCCAGTATGAGCTTTTTGTATAAACTAGGACGTGAAATATATTTATTAAAACTTTAATATGTACACTTTGCTTCTATTTTTTTTTAATTTAAGTACATAATTGTTTCCCTAATATAGTAGGATACTATATTATATAGTAGGGTAGGAAAACCGAGTTCTGCCCCTGGTCCCACTACCTATTTTGAAATAACATCAAACGTTCAGTATTTAAATCTTCTTTATAGGTTTACCTACTACAATGCGCTGATCTGCATTTTAGACCCAATAAAATGCGCTTCTTTTAATATTTAGTTAGTTAATACAGCGCCATATAAAAATGGTGATAATGTCTCATTCAGAACTATTAGCGTGACATGCACAGAAGGTAATTATTATTAATTTGTAATCCCATGACAATAGCTCACTAGTGGTCTTTCACTACATCTGGATAAAAGCATTTAAATAGCCACCATTAGAGGCACGGCTGGGAAAGTGCCGATTAAATTATCTACGATAAATCCTTATTCCCATAGGATTAGAGTTGAAAATTATTTTTCTTTGTTTTAATGGCTTGACTATAGGAACCAGTTGTCAATGTACGAGTAATTAAACCGACACATTATAATAACATAGAACAAAAAGGAATTTGTCACGCATGGGGTGTATCCCTATACACATACGAGGTTTGTTGGGGCAAATGAGTAGCGTAGTTCCAAAGTGCATCGTGTCCTTATTTTGTGAGGTCAAAATGAGTTATGAATTTGATTTAAACAAATGACGATCGTTTAAACATTTTTGTTTGCCGACTCAAGATTAATTATCATTTTAGGCTTCTTAAAGTTGGAAGTTTGTTAATGGAAAATATAATTTTAATTTGAAAAAATAACAACAGTTTATTGCTGAACTACCTTTACAAATTACAATTTCAAATCTCGTTTTAATGTTTTTTTTTTTTTTTTTATAAAAATTAGGTAAATTATAAGTACTAATTATTATCTAGTTTATAAAAATGTATGGATTTTTTTGCTTAAATAAACTCAAGTTAATACTGTCTTATAAACCTTTAAATTCAATATACCTACATATCTCCTTTTTCCCGTAATTAATAGATAATTTAACTTTAACTACAATAATAATATTTGTCAGTTATTTCTGTTAGTCGGTTAAATTTTTGTAAAAAAAGAATCTTTAGGCTGCCCGCCCACGTCCGACTTTTTGTAGGGCCGATTTTACTATAGTAGGCAGCAGCATATACAATCATGACCATACATTTTTTGTAGGACGTGTGCGTTGCTCCTTTGCTATCAGTATGTTCTATTTTTCTCCTACAAAAAATCGGTCACCGATTATCGGACGTGGGCGGGCAGCCTTATAGACTCTGTCACCTTTTCTATTGTAACCATAGAAGTGATTTAAAAAAAATACTGTTACCAATTGTAAGGTAATCAAAATTGGAAACATCTATGCCATTTTGACTTATCACTGCCAACATAACTTTCGACCCGAGAGTTCCGTATCAAAAATATCAAACCCTCCAAAATAAAACTATTCAACTAATTGAATGCCAGATGCAATATCTCACCTGCACGTACCATAATAAAACTAGGTACATTAATTTTAATTAAACATCCGGCCCGGGTAATTAAAACTGACTGTGTTGGGGTTCGAGTAGTAACATTTTATCTTTGGTCCGGAATTTCGACCGCCAATTTCAAATGCGGCTTTTAAATGCGATTAAAATGCTTTATGGTGTAGGTAAACAGTGAAAAATCAATTCTATGTTATAAGCATTACTTGATAAGACGACGCACTGATTGTTCACCATAAATTTCAATGAAAGTATATTTTGTTGTTATAATTTCGTGAACCTCTTTAAATTTGTGAAACAGACTGATCACTAAGAAGCGTTCATAGCTTCATAGTGATCATGGCAGCCCCTGCCACGAATGTTAAGCAACGCTGGGAGCGGTCACTTATTGGATGCGTGACTGTTTGTGGCATCATATCTTGAGCCCGTCGACCGAGGCTGTTATCACGAGATAACAGTCGTTAAGCTCTATTGGAGGCTTTCTGGTAGCTTGAAAACGTTCAAACGTCAAGCGGGGTGATGTTGCCATAGCATCACCCTAACTATCCACCAACCCGCACTAGGCCAGTGTGGTAGAACAAAGCCCTTAACCCCTCTCCATAAAAAGGAGAGAGACCCGTGCTCAACACCGAGTGAAAGTGGGTTGTTACTTTACTTCACACTTCTTTTGTTATAATGTTAAAATACCAGAAGCTCTTTATCTTCTAGTAGAAGTTATAGTTTTTTTTTACCTTATCTTCGGTACACCTACAGAAGAATTCAAATTCAAATTCAAATATATTTATTGCGAATTAAGTGTATATCTTACAGAGATCTTAGAAACTAGACAATGGAGCTTAACTACTTAATTACCTTATTCTGTGCTACAAATCAGCGCCCGATTCGCTGTCGCCATTCCAGAAGTATTGAATAACTAAATTCAGTCCATGATAATTATAGAATTTTGTATATTACGGCTATATCCTTTCAATGTATGAAAAAGTATATCTGCGACTATCAAAAAAATAACGCCCCAAAAAGGTTAAATATTTAGGTTATTACGGTACCAACCGGTGTGCTAGGCGGTCCTTGAATATCTAACTTTTAAAACAAAGATTACAGCATGGCATGTACTGTCATTGAGATGGCTTAAATTATGTTTAAAAGAACGACGACTTAAATTATGTTTAAATTATGTTTAGGGGTGGTGAGATCTACCTCCTAGTGGTCCACCCTGGGCAACGGTATCTTTGGTTGTCTAACCAATAATGACGGCTAACAGACCCCTCTGCGGTGGTAGGCTTCGCAAGGGGCTGCCTGGATGCTACCACCCTCCTGACGAAGTCCAGCGCCAAACAGTTATTCCGTGTTCCGTTGGTGTGTGGGAGAACCAGTACCTCTGGGTAAGCTCGCTTCATCTTAGGCTTCTTCTTAACCGTACTGCGTTCACAAACTCGTATGCTAAGCGTGGCAACTAAGTCGAGATTAAAAAAAATACATTTGACTAAAACTTGGATATGTCGGAAATATTCACCCCTGTACAAATTATGAGTTATGTTAGTTATGAGAGAAAAATATTATGTACCTTAGTAAAACTAGTGAAGTGTCATGTGGAGTCGGCACATTAATAGAGTAGCATCACCCTCTTCTCTTTCAATGAATGTCGAAAGAGGTGACCAAAGGACTACCAGAAAAGAATGGGTAGCAGCGTCTTTTCTCTATTTTTGGCCAAACGATTGGTGCGAGGCATGGACTATAAAAGAGGACACAGGAGACGCCTGCAGGCGTTTGAGATGTGGTGTTATCTTCGCATGCTCCACATCAGCTGGATTAATAATGTCAGGAACGAAACCGTACTCCAGTCGAGTACCTCGGGCACGTGCTCATGCACGACAGGTACAGGCTGTTTTAACTCATTACGATGGGCAAGGTTGAAAGGAAAAAGGAAGGAAAAAAGAAAAAGTCGTGACCGAGAAATATCTGAGAGTGGACCGGGATCAAATCCGTCTAGGAATTGTTCCGTCTTACAATGAACAGAGAGAGGTTTGGAAAACTAGCGGCCAACCTTCCCAATTGAAGAGGCACCCAAAGAAGTAGAAGAAGGCCGACTTCAATCGACAACCCGGATGCCAGGCGTGGCGATTATGGAGTAGGCCTTCTTCTGGAGCGACTCGTGTCCAGCCGTGGACTAGGCTATGCTAGTTATGATGATACGATAGTGTAAAACTTATAAATGTTTGCAGAAAAGCGGCTTTGCCATTTTAATTCTCATAAACTCGTTGTAGTACATTTCCACTGTAATTCAAAATTATTTGTAGATACAATTCCACCTGATACATACTCAAGTATCACTTGGAAATATAAGTGTTTTCGTTAAATGGGGATTCCAGTAAGTATTTTTGTTTGTTGAGAACGTTGCAAAAGATGAATATACGCAATCGAATACCTTCTTGGCGGAGTGGCATATCACTGGTTTTCAAGGTGTCGCTTTCTCTGAGGTCCCTGGTTCGATTCCCCGGACGGGTCAGTGTATAAAAAAATATTTTTATATAGTTTCGTCATATAATATTTATTCATTTGGTTTCGTGGTACCATCGTTGTTACTGATTTCCACAAAACAAGTGCTTCAAATAGTTACTTACATTGGGATCAAAGCAATGTAAGTATGTGACGTTTGTCTACATTTATTTTTATATATTTTTTTCTATTTATTTGGCTAAACGAACAATAGCAAACTTACAAATTAAACAAGAAATATTTATAAAAAATATTTCTTGTTTAATTTGTAGCATCGTTTAACACAGATCACTGGAGATAGGTGTTAAATTGAAGATACATTGTTTTGCAGAGTGCTAGCGTTAAATTTTCAACCTTACGAACAAATTATTACTAATTACTACACTAACGACTAAGTTTATGATTAACATAATAATATTACTAGCTGAATCAGCAGACGTCGTTCAGCGTGAGCAATCAGAACAAATGAGTGCATCATTTTAACCTACAATCATATTAATTTTAGTATTTTTTTTTCCTTTGCACGTTACATCGTTTTTAATTAGGTATTAATGACAAGCACAAGTCTGTATTATAAGTGTACAAATGTAAAAAGTAAATTAATAAAATAATAATAGTTATACAGCATCCAGTATGAGCTTTTTGTATAAACTAGGACGTGAAATATATTTATTAAAACTTTAATATGTACACTTTGCTTCTATTTTTTTTTAATTTAAGTACATAATTGTTTCCCTAATATAGTAGGATACTATATTATATAGTAGGGTAGGAAAACCGAGTTCTGCCCCTGGTCCCACTACCTATTTTGAAATAACATCAAACGTTCAGTATTTAAATCTTCTTTATAGGTTTACCTACTACAATGCGCTGATCTGCATTTTAGACCCAATAAAATGCGCTTCTTTTAATATTTAGTTAGTTAATACAGCGCCATATAAAAATGGTGATAATGTCTCATTCAGAACTATTAGCGTGACATGCACAGAAGGTAATTATTATTAATTTGTAATCCCATGACAATAGCTCACTAGTGGTCTTTCACTACATCTGGATAAAAGCATTTAAATAGCCACCATTAGAGGCACGGCTGGGAAAGTGCCGATTAAATTATCTACGATAAATCCTTATTCCCATAGGATTAGAGTTGAAAATTATTTTTCTTTGTTTTAATGGCTTGACTATAGGAACCAGTTGTCAATGTACGAGTAATTAAACCGACACATTATAATAACATAGAACAAAAAGGAATTTGTCACGCATGGGGTGTATCCCTATACACATACGAGGTTTGTTGGGGCAAATGAGTAGCGTAGTTCCAAAGTGCATCGTGTCCTTATTTTGTGAGGTCAAAATGAGTTATGAATTTGATTTAAACAAATGACGATCGTTTAAACATTTTTGTTTGCCGACTCAAGATTAATTATCATTTTAGGCTTCTTAAAGTTGGAAGTTTGTTAATGGAAAATATAATTTTAATTTGAAAAAATAACAACAGTTTATTGCTGAACTACCTTTACAAATTACAATTTCAAATCTCGTTTTAATGTTTTTTTTTTTTTTTTTATAAAAATTAGGTAAATTATAAGTACTAATTATTATCTAGTTTATAAAAATGTATGGATTTTTTTGCTTAAATAAACTCAAGTTAATACTGTCTTATAAACCTTTAAATTCAATATACCTACATATCTCCTTTTTCCCGTAATTAATAGATAATTTAACTTTAACTACAATAATAATATTTGTCAGTTATTTCTGTTAGTCGGTTAAATTTTTGTAAAAAAAGAATCTTTAGGCTGCCCGCCCACGTCCGACTTTTTGTAGGGCCGATTTTACTATAGTAGGCAGCAGCATATACAATCATGACCATACATTTTTTGTAGGACGTGTGCGTTGCTCCTTTGCTATCAGTATGTTCTATTTTTCTCCTACAAAAAATCGGTCACCGATTATCGGACGTGGGCGGGCAGCCTTATAGACTCTGTCACCTTTTCTATTGTAACCATAGAAGTGATTTAAAAAAAATACTGTTACCAATTGTAAGGTAATCAAAATTGGAAACATCTATGCCATTTTGACTTATCACTGCCAACATAACTTTCGACCCGAGAGTTCCGTATCAAAAATATCAAACCCTCCAAAATAAAACTATTCAACTAATTGAATGCCAGATGCAATATCTCACCTGCACGTACCATAATAAAACTAGGTACATTAATTTTAATTAAACATCCGGCCCGGGTAATTAAAACTGACTGTGTTGGGGTTCGAGTAGTAACATTTTATCTTTGGTCCGGAATTTCGACCGCCAATTTCAAATGCGGCTTTTAAATGCGATTAAAATGCTTTATGGTGTAGGTAAACAGTGAAAAATCAATTCTATGTTATAAGCATTACTTGATAAGACGACGCACTGATTGTTCACCATAAATTTCAATGAAAGTATATTTTGTTGTTATAATTTCGTGAACCTCTTTAAATTTGTGAAACAGACTGATCACTAAGAAGCGTTCATAGCTTCATAGTGATCATGGCAGCCCCTGCCACGAATGTTAAGCAACGCTGGGAGCGGTCACTTATTGGATGCGTGACTGTTTGTGGCATCATATCTTGAGCCCGTCGACCGAGGCTGTTATCACGAGATAACAGTCGTTAAGCTCTATTGGAGGCTTTCTGGTAGCTTGAAAACGTTCAAACGTCAAGCGGGGTGATGTTGCCATAGCATCACCCTAACTATCCACCAACCCGCACTAGGCCAGTGTGGTAGAACAAAGCCCTTAACCCCTCTCCATAAAAAGGAGAGAGACCCGTGCTCAACACCGAGTGAAAGTGGGTTGTTACTTTACTTCACACTTCTTTTGTTATAATGTTAAAATACCAGAAGCTCTTTATCTTCTAGTAGAAGTTATAGTTTTTTTTTACCTTATCTTCGGTACACCTACAGAAGAATTCAAATTCAAATTCAAATATATTTATTGCGAATTAAGTGTATATCTTACAGAGATCTTAGAAACTAGACAATGGAGCTTAACTACTTAATTACCTTATTCTGTGCTACAAATCAGCGCCCGATTCGCTGTCGCCATTCCAGAAGTATTGAATAACTAAATTCAGTCCATGATAATTATAGAATTTTGTATATTACGGCTATATCCTTTCAATGTATGAAAAAGTATATCTGCGACTATCAAAAAAATAACGCCCCAAAAAGGTTAAATATTTAGGTTATTACGGTACCAACCGGTGTGCTAGGCGGTCCTTGAATATCTAACTTTTAAAACAAAGATTACAGCATGCCAGCTAATTTTCTAAACATTTATTTAAATATTCACAGATATAATATTTTTATAAACTTCAACTTTGTGAATACTGCGACATGCTGTCGCGCCTAATTTATTTCCCAAAAGATACGGCCATTAAAATGTAAACAGGCTGGAAATTAATAAGAAAAAACTTTTCATACACTTAACGCGAAAACCTACGGGATCCGGCGAGGAGATAACACGTGAATAAAATTAAATTTAATAAAAAAGTTTCACGCCTCTTTAAAAAGTTGTAAAACCATCGCAAAATATCAAACTTTTTTGCTCGAGTGTACTTGTTTTTTTGCACAGTACAAGTTTATGCGGTAAGCTCTCTCACAACTTGTGAACTCGGTAATTGCGCATCCTTAATAAAAATGAAAACTTTTTAAAAATTATTGTTCATTACATCAGTAAATAATGATGAGTTTAACTATTGAAAACCAATTTTGATAAGATTTTTAAGATTAAAACAACATGGTCTGATTTTCTTTGTTGTATTATTTTCGTTGACAGTTACTACACGTGACCATTGTGGGTAAACTAAGTTTGTTTAAGGGCGTTCTAAGATTGTCGAGACCTAAATTTAAAATGTAAAAAGGGTTGTTTAAAATAAAACAACTTGAATAAAAGGGTTGCTCTTGACATTTTCCATTGATAAATATATGTAGGATCGAGGACTTTCACTGAAACACTTTTTCTTCGGTATATTCATATATTTTAGAAATTTAACACGGAGCCACATGGATCGGTTACAAGTCGTGCCGCCATTCTCCCCTCTCTTCCCTCTCGCTCCCTCACATACATCTCTCATTCACTCAGTGTTGCAATCCTACATTCGGTCATCCTGATACTATGTCTGGCCTCAGACATTCCTTCCACACACTTTTCATAACAATATACTCTAACAGCACCCTCATTCACAACCATTAAACAATTTAGCCCAATTTAGATCTTTTCACACCCTTCACACATAAAATTCCACAAGCATACTGCACGACACATTAAGTGTTACATTTACATACTTACATTACTTACAGCATTAAGTTATGAAAATACACAAACATACTTTAAATATTTTCACAAGTTGCAAGTATCTTCTTGTTATTACCTTCTAAATTACAAAGTCTTACTGTACAAAATAATAATATATCTGTAATGTTACTTTTACTTTTACAAAATAAAGAACCCTAAGCTAATTATCTAGTCTTTTTCTTCTTTAACAACATTAACAACATCTTGTAAATTATACACACAGCTTAGATACAAAACAATGCCAGTTAAGTAAAGGTTAAATATTTCTGCAAGTACATCATTGATTACATTTGACACAATAGGTATGGTCTTTATAAAATATAAGTACATTATTAGTTTAATAAGAAACAAAATGGAATGGTACAGCAGTAATGATGACAGTTTTTCATTCATACAAACCTTTCATTAATTAACTTGCTTACCTGATCTCTTACTCTTCATTTGGTATCGGCCACCTCTTCATTTGGTCAGCCGAGCTAGATGTTTTGTTAGGTCCCTCTGTGTTTATGTCCACCTTTTCTACATCGTAGCGATCCTTGCGCTTCACTTTGGTAACTTGGTAGGGTCCCAAGTACTTAGGCTTTAGTTTCAAACCAGTCCCAAACTGAGTCCTTTTAATCGCCACCAGATCTCCAATATTATACTTAGAGCTTGGTTTTCTATTTTTATCATAAGTCTTTTTGTTTTCTTCTTGAACCTTGAGAATTTGTTGTTTTGCTCTAACCCTTAGCTCTTCTCTATCCTTGTTATATTCATCTAACTCTTCCTGTTTCAATATTTCTATAATTTGTAAATCTTCTTTTGACCTCATATGGATGCCAATCATAAGTTGAAATGGAGAGGTATCTATACTTCTCTGGTAGGTACTGTTCAAAGCCCGCTGCAACCGACTTACATGTCTGTACCACATTGATGGGTTCTCTATGCATAGCTTCGTCAATGCTGACAGGATTGTCCGATGCAGTCTCTCGACTTGACCATTTCCTCTAGGTACCCCTGTGGTTATAGTGATGTGGTGAATATGTTCCTCTTGGCAAAATTCACGAAATTCACCACTCGTAAATGCAGTTCCACGGTCAGTAATAATCCTTGCTGGATTTCCGAAATTCTGTTGATGTATCTTTATTTTATCTATAGTCTCTTTACTGGTGGTGCTTTTCACGGGAAATATCCATGTGAATTTGGTAAACGCATCCACAATGGTCAATATGTAATTATATAATTTCCGCGTCTCTGTTAACGGGCCAACGTGGTCCATGTGGAGCGTATGTAACGGCACACTTTCCTTGTCGTTTTTTTTTTTTTTTTCAGTTAAAATCAGTTTTATTTCTGCAAATAGGCCCCAGGAGACGCTTTTACGCGGAGGCGATTGGATTCAGGTAGCCTTCTTGCTTACCAGCTCTCCTAGTTGCAAGTATACATGGTATACATGAAACAGCAAAGTTTTGCAGCTTCTGATCCAAGTCCTTTATGTAATAATCTTTCACAATCAATTCCTTCATTTTTCTTATCGAAAAATGACCATTGCTATGTACCTGTTTGATGATCTCGTTTTCCATGGATCTTGGTATAACTAGCAGCTTCTGCTCACCCTTGTAAAGTAGACCATTGTCAATCCAATAATCTAGATAAGAGCCATTAAGCAAAACTTCAGATATTGCCTTCAGCCCTTCATCCTTCTGCTGAGCTAATCTTATTTGATCATGTAAATTGTTGGCCACGATTGTCATACAGGGACTCCTACTAAGTGCATCTGCATGCTTCATCTTTGATCCTGGCCGATGTTCAACTTTATAATCAAATTGGTCCAAAAACAATACCCAGCGGGCTACTTTCGGGGTCAAATCCTTTTTCCTTAGGGTTGATTCAAACGCTTGACAGTCTGTAACAATCTTGAAATGAACACCATACAAATAGACACGAAACCTCTTCACACCCTCTATTATAGCCAATGCTTCTAATTCATAGCTACAATATTTGGATTCTGTCTCGCTAGTTCTTTTACTCATGTAATATACTGGATGCCATCCATCTGTGTGTAGCTGTAGTAGTATAGCAGAATAAGCAATAGAAGATGCATCCGTGTGCAGTTCAGTAGGCAGTTTTGAATTGTATATCTTCAACACAGGGCCTTCGCCGAGTCTCTGTTTTAAATTTTCAAATGCAATACGTTGCTCCTCTTCAAACTTGAATGATGAATCCTTCTTTAATAAATCAGAGAGTGGCTTTGCGATCTCTGCATAGTTTTGTATGTACTTTCTAAAATATGAGGTCAGCCCGAGAAAGCTGCGCACTTGCTTCACTGAGGTTGGCCTGGGATATCGTATAACTGCATCAATCTTCTCCGGAGTAGGTCTCACTTCACCGTTCTTTATCAGATGACCTAAATACTCTATTTCTCGGCTTACAAGGTTTGCTTTCTTCCAGTTGATTTCTAATCCATATTGCTCTGCAATTGAAAGTACATTTTTAAGTCGTTGAACGGCTTCAGGTTCATCTTTAGCAGGGATCAGCAAATCGACAATAAATATCATAACCTCACCCCGAACTAAAAGATCTCTGAATATTATCGAGATAAACCTCATGAAGTATTTCGGACATGTCGATAGACCAAAGGGAGCACGCAAGAATTCAAATTGACCATGGTGAGTTACAAAAGATGTGTAGGGAACTGAATCCTCACATATTTTTAAATGGAAAAATCCATTTTTCAGGTCCAATACACTGTACACCTTAGCGTCTTTCAGTTTATCAATTAAGTCCTCGACTATGGGCAATGGAAATTCATCTTTAACAATCTTCTTGTTTAACATTCTATAGTCGACACATACACGTGTGGAGCCATCTTTCTTGTTCACCAATACTAGGGGACTACTATACTCAGAATAACTTACCCTAATTATTCCATTTTCCAACCACTCAGATACTTGTTGTTCCACAATGTCTTGCTCCTTAAGTGACAATCTGCGAGGCCGCTGAACTACGGGAACTTCATCTTTAAGTACAATCTTGAGTTGCAGTGGTACTTCCTTCACCTGTTGAGGCCTGTAGTTTTCCACACACTGGATCACCTCCTGTCTCAAGTGGTGGTTTGTCATGGGACCTATAACAGAATCAACAGAACACATGTTGCTTGCATAACACCCTAACTGTACCAAATCTCTATCCACAAACCTAACAGAGCCACTGTTCATTACTACTGTAACACCATTCAGAAACTCTTGGCCGATTATTGCGTCATATTGAATAAACTCTCTACCGATTACATGGAATATCACATTTTCGTAGTATTGTTCGTCAACACACAAACGCAATTGGCATCTTCCCAATGATCGCACCGTCGATAGTCCAATTCCCGAGAGTACGATGTCATCTCGTTCACATTGTGGCCTACCTATCGCACTGTAAATATCCGAAGCTATAATATTCACATCACTTCACGAATCTATTAACGCTTTTACGCAGTGTCCACTTATTTTCGCGGTTATTATCGGCTTCTTTAATGATTTACGTTCACGGTGTTTGTTTACAACTTGCATAACCTCCGTCACTGATAGATCGCTGTCACTGTCATCGTAATAGACAACCGAAGCCATCTTGGATTCCTCGTTCACCATTTGACCGCTCGGGGCGCTGCCGTCGTCTGTTGAAGTGAAGTTAGCCGCGTTACTGCTGACCGTTCCGAACATCGCTCGTTTTGCTGTAGTTACGTTTACGTCTTGACGTTGGTAGCCTTGCCGCGACTTCCCGAAGTTGTCCGATGACTTACGATCTTGATTCGCGACAGTTTCGTGCTTCTTCGTAACTTGTTGCGTACACGTAGAACCAACATGGCCAAATTCGTTGCATTTAAAACATTTCAGGCCTTTGTGCTTGTGTGGACAATCTGTAGATGCATGGCCTAACTCGCCACAGCCATAACACCTGATGCGACGTTTATATTGCTGCTTGCTTGATGTTGCCGCTTCTATAACTTGATGCGTCGTTGCGTTTTTCATTTTGCTTGCAATAAATTCGTAAATCTTGAGCTTTTCTTTTAGGTCGGAGTAGGTAGTAACACCATACAGCATCACTTTTCTAGTTTCCACGTCTATAATTCCGTCCACAATATATTTAATAGCGACGTAGTCAGCCATTTTGCCGCGTTTCCCTAACTCTTTCATTACTAGCATGTAGTCTAGGCAGGTCTCATCTGTTCGCTTTTTTCTCGCGCTCATTATCTCATGTATGGCTTTCACGTCAACCGTATCCGGGAATTCTTTAGACAATGCGGCTTTTAAATCATCCCAGCTTTTGAATGGACGTTCTGCTCGCAGCCAAAGTTGTGCAGTACCCGTAAGCGATCGTCGAGCTACTAACAACTGCTGTAACGGGGACCAGCCAAATATTTCTGCGTTACTCTCGACGTCTTCTATCCAACGCGCCACGGGATAGGTATTATCCCGCCCGCTGAAACTAGGCACTAACTCCGCCGTCATTTGCAGCATGTGCGTTGGGCTATGCCTAACGAAGGTATCTTCTTCGTCACCGTCTTTATAATCGTCTTGTCGGCTTTTTCGTCGTTCCTTTCCGTCTCTCGGCATGTTTTCGTCGTATAATAAAATACACACCGGTACAATGGAGACTGGCGTGGTAATCGACCACGTGCTCTCGTACGTCTTGCGGATGATTTCTCTCGAAGAACCCGATCCTCCAAAAAAAGTATTATCCCGGACGAGCCCCCAAATTTGTAGGATCGAGGACTTTCACTGAAACACTTTTTCTTCGGTATATTCATATATTTTAGAAATTTAACACGGAGCCACATGGATCGGTTACAAGTCGTGCCGCCATTCTCCCCTCTCTTCCCTCTCGCTCCCTCACATACATCTCTCATTCACTCAGTGTTGCAATCCTACATATATGCCACCAAAACCTAAAGCCGCTAGAAACGTTTTTTGTCCACATTTATTTAAGTTTTTAACTGCCAAGATACTAGACACAAGAGAAAATGTATTAATTGGGGATTGACGTCGATCGCCAAGGCGCATCATTATATACATATACTTTATATAAATAAATTTGGATAACATCATACATAATTTTGATCCTAAGTATTAAATTACTTGCTTTTGGTGAAATCAGAAACCGAAGGCCTCAGAGCGGGAGAAACCTTTTAGCCTGTCTAAGCTACTCGGCTAGGGAGGTCGTCAAACGCTACTTCGCTTAGGTATAACTGCATCTTAAGCTACTGCGCCAGATACTTTGTACTGTGTCCATTCTAACTTTTCCACTCACTCGAGTCTACATGGAAGAATTATTTGCGCTAGCTAAAGCTTTTCATTAATGCAACCAAAGCGTTTATAAAGACTGGAAGGTACAATTTAGCCAGTAGAGTGACTTCGATTTTTTCTATTATTGATTCATTATTATTTTAATTCGCTTTTGATAACGTTATATTTTACTAGCAAAGTCATTTTACATACAGGATGTAATTTAAACCACTTTCCAAAATTTTAATAGGCGTTCAGTATCGTATTTAGTGCCTATTTATGAATAAAAAATGTAAATAAAGTTTTCAACTGAAAATATTTTTCGCAATATACCTAGTTTTCAATTTTTACGGTCCTAGGCTTGTTAAGATATAAAGAGTAAATCAAAAACTTATGAATAGTAAGTATCGTAATGAATGAATGAGATGCGCAACGCGTAAAAAAAGTGTTGCTGGGCGGCCTTATCAAAAATTTTAGATTTTTGGCGGACATTTTCTAAGTGCTTTATATTGACATTTTTGTACTGTGCTATACCAAAAAAAAAAATACGTCATTTGTTTTTTGTCTCGTAGATTGATATACTAAAATTTGGAAAAATTTCACCCTGTATACTTTCGCTAAAAAAATGTACCTTAGTTTGGTTAAGTATTCAATATTATTCTTTAAAATAAAACGTTACCGCTTGTAAAATAAAAGTCTTCCACATAAAGTCACCGTAGTTTCCGGATAACTAAACTCGCGATTTAAAAAAAAAAACTATTTATATAGAGAATACTTGATTAAACAAAATCAATCTTTAAACCTCCAAATTTATCTGCACTACGAAATAAGACAAATAGTTCACGTTAATCAAATCATAATTGATTGCATGCTCGGATATTTTAGTATCTGAATAAAGACTAGAATAAAGACGCCATAAAGGGTGCAATAGTGACAGTCCCTATGTATCGAAATGAATGAACCTTACTTATACGCCGCTGAACTAGAGACAGTCGAAATATTTAGCCAATATTAAGATTTAAATATGATAAACTTTGAACTACCTATTCGTTATCAAGGTAAAAAAAAATGACCTACCCTGTAAAAACAAATGAGAGCATGTAGTAGTGTGACATGCAGGGTAGAGTTCACCAACAGGCGGTTAAAATTTAAACAGCGTTTAAAATATTATTTAACATATTTTGTATGGGAATTGTGTCAAATTAATCTTCAATCTATGTTTACCGGCTGTTTAAATATTGGTGAACTCGGGTCTAAAAACCATTTCGTTTTTACTGCGGTTAGGAATTGATCAACTTTTTTTGCTGAGGGTATCATACTTTGAAAACGTCTTTGTTAGTTTCTGTAGGGTGCCGTAAATAATTTTACATTTTCCAAAGTCGAATGGTATAAACATTAAATTCAGTTCGTTAGTCTAGCTATAACTCGAAAACAGCTATCCTATTAGGAATATTTTCGTTAAAAATATTTGTTAAAGTCTTAGAAAAGATTAAATAGAAAAAAAGAAGGAAAAATAGCGAATAAATTGTTAAAACTATAATTTTGTTTTAGAAACTGTTCTTATCCTACCTATCAAACATTAATATTTTGATGTTTTTAGAGTTTTATTGGGGCGCTTAGGTTTTCTTTAGGTTAATTAACTTAGAAATAAGTACAGGACAGCGTCTCTCAGTTGGTCAATATAAATATCATATAAATTTTGGTTCATCTTGAACAACGTAGTCCAATGAAACCAATTTCAGATAAAACCGTCAAACTTGCTGTCACATCTCGGTTATCGGTTAATCGAACCACCAAACTATCGAATTTCTATTTATAAATCGACCATCACTTTTGTTCACTCAGTATTATATTCATAATATTTCTTGACTTTACTGCAGCAAGGTCTAAATTCAAATGTTCGTTGCTTGTGGCTGTACGACTAATGACTGATTCGACTCATTAGGCGAGTTAAGTAATCGACAGGACCAACTAATCACTCTAGCCTGCTTTTAACTTTAAAACTAGAATTTAAGTTGTCGATTTTGTTGGACGGACGATTTTTCATGACCGTCCATTTGGCGGTGTCGGCTTGAAGTAATAAGATTTGTGAAAAACGCGCGATGTGGGGTTCGGTAGTTTCAAATCATAAATATTGGCTAAATTAAGTACTTTATTGTTCCATAATTTCACATTATTCAGTAATTTGTATGTAAGTACCTGTAAAACGTGAATAACGATTTTATTAAAAAAAACTACAACGGATTTTGTTAGAAAGTATCCTACTTCAAATAAGCTTAATTTAAATAGGTAACATTCAAACTTTATTTAGTTCTGATAGTTTTTAAATTAACTTTGGTATACTAAAAGTAGTCCAAAAAGTGACGACATTTTATTAAAATTAAATTCATCACATATTTTTTCTGTAGTACTCCATGTATGTTTCACGATTTTGAGCTGTTTAGAAGTTATGATTTTTTAAATGTAATTATTAAGAAGGTATGTTGGTGAACTTCCTGCCGGATCAACTCAGCTAACATTAAATTTAAGCTTTGAAGAAATAAATAATAAATAATAATAAAATTATGGCTTAATATCTGGTGACCCACACATAACAGCATACGGTCGAATATGTGTTCCTTTTTTTGAAGTCTGTTCAAAATGGCCGCCCATGCCACCGAAGCTGAATCAAACGAAGCTTACGCAGAGTTTCCGAAGTAAATAATTGGAGTCCAGCATAATGGGTTAATCCACTTTAAAGCGAATTTCGGTTAAATGAAAGATCGTCAATTATCAGAGCAGGTTGTGCCTCGATCGAGATTCAGTGCGTGTCTGTTAATGAGCTGTCGGCCGCCTACCGCAAAATACACGAAGTGAATATGGAATTGTTAACCTGACTTTATTAAGTTGCTGACATAGATATTGAGATGAAAGAGACATTTTAGATGTAGGATCAGGCGTCCAGCCAGCTCAGACAGAATAAAAAACTGGCAGCTTAGAAAACGACACTGACATTTGACTATTAGATTAGAAAATTTACGAAAAGTTAAGTGCGTTTCCTTTTAAGCCTTGTAGACGCGACAAGCTGTTTTCAAGAGTCATCACGAACCGCCTTGCGCGAAGACTCGACAAATTCCAACCACCGGAACAGGCTGGATTTCGGAGCGGATACGGCACCATAGACCACATCCACACAGTGCGGCAGATTATACAGAAGACCGAAAAGTATAATCAGCCCCTGTGTCTAGCATTTGTGGACTATGAGAAAGCCTTCGACTCGATCGAGATCTGGTCCGTTCTGGAGTCCCTGCAGCGTTGCCAAGTAGATTGGCGGTACGTCCAAGTGATGAGATGTCTCTACGAAGCCGCCACCATGTCCGTCTAAGTACAGAATCAGCAAACAAAACCTATACCGTTGCATCGAGGAGTGAGACAAGGGGACGTCTTAAATCTAAAATGGTTACCACGCTTGATTACGATCAGTGGGTAGACGCTCCACCACTCCATAAGTTGGTTCTACAATCTGGTGAAGGTCGCTCGCAAGGAAGGACTAGAATGACGCGAGCCAATCTTTATGGAAATTCTTAAAGAGAACACATGTCCAGATATGGGAATTGTTTGGCTTAGATGACACAAAGTTAACTCATTATTCAGAACTTTTCGTTTTTATTTTCTTTTGGCAATAAGTTTGTTCAACGAAAACCAAAACTGTTTCCATCATCTTGTTACTGAACTAATAATTAATCCACCGCGTACTTCAGTGACGGATTCAGGATCTTGATTTGGAACAGGCGTAACCCAAGTTAAGCCACTAGACGCGTTTGAATTGGGCGTTCAAAAATACTATTTTTTGACATCCCATTGGTCTGTGTCTAGTATCGGACCAGTGGTTTAAATTAAGCCAAGAACACGGGGTCCTGGGGCCGATCTCCGGGTTGTACAACTAAATTTTCGAATAGGTTTTGATTATCCGAATAGTTCGAGTTTGTGATTACCAACCCGCATTAGGCAAGCGTGATCATGCCAGCACCCATCATTGCTGTGGTTACTTTAATTCAATGGTGGAGGCGTTTGCCCTGCAGTGGGATGATAAGAGGCTGTTCCTAACCATTTTTAGAACTTGGTTCAGGGTTAGTTGTCATAAAGAAGTTGCTCCTGGTACTGAAAGTTACTGGAATTCGATTTGTCATGGGAACTCTAATATGGTTTTGGAGGGGCTTTAGTCTATTAGCCCTCCTAGATCCGCCACTGGTGTACCTCAATCAGATAACAAAAGCGTAATCAAAGGCAGTACGAAACGAAACACTATAAGTGCGGTATCCGTTGATTAAGCCGGCCGCATCCGAACCGTATTGTAGTTAACATTTAGTTAACTGCCGGGTAAAAACCGTTCCGTTTCGATACTGTTCGACAATGCGTTCATTAGTGGCACTGACTCGTTAATTGATTAATTCCGATGACACTGTAAGACTGCATTACAATGAAATTCATTACATTGGTTCGGTCGTTCGGTGGTAGTTAACGCTGCTTCTGAGAATTCGATCCCCACGCAATACAAATATTTGTGTGCATGATTATAACTTTCGAACTAGTCTGGGAAATGATATTATATTGAAACGAAGCAGAATGTTATAACCGGGCGCGTTGTTAAGACTAAAATACGTCCTAATCAGGGAATTTTTTACAACGTCTAGGTCGAGCGCAGTCAGGAGCTACCGCTATTAGGTACCCCTAATCATTAAAAATTATAGTCAGTTCTTTCATTTTCATTTTTTGTCAATGTGTACAGTTTTGGATTGCTCGGAACAGATTTAATACGCGAATTACTATGAAGGTAACATATCTATACTTTAAAATATCATTGAGTCTGGGTGTATTCTATAAATCAGTGTATACAGGATGAAATTTTAATCACCTTCCAAATTTTATTATGTCAATCTACAAGACAAAAAACAAATGACGTATTTTTTCTTTTGGTATAGCCCAGTAGAAAAATGTCAAGATAAAGCTCTTAGAAAATGTCTGCCAAAAATCCAAATTTTTTGATACGGCCGCTCAACTTTTTTTTTACGCGTTGCGCATCTCATTCATTAATTACGATACTATGCATAAGTTTTTGATTTTCCCTTTATATCTTAACAGGTCTAGGACCGTAATAATTGAAAACTATATCGCGAAAAATATTTTCGGGTGACAACTTGATTTACATTTTTTACTTCATAAATAGGCTCTAAATACGATACTGAACGCCTATAAAAATTTTGGAAAGTGGTTAAAATTTCACCCTGTATTTTACAAAAAAGTGTCGTAGTAACGTTTTTTAGTCGTCCAGAACCTACATATTACAATTTTATTAATAGTTTCATTTGTGACTAGATGGCTCTGAGTGGCATGGTGTCTTAAAATTTAAGTTAACCCCCGTATTTATAAACAAGTAAAAGTAATTACTTGACTAAAAGTAATTACTTGAGAGACAATTTGTATGCCCTAATCAAGAAATTACTAGAAGTTATAACTACCAAAAGTTAGCATTTCCAGCCAAATAATATGACTATGAATGGTGACCAATTTCTTTCACTTAAGGACTAGGTATGAACATTTTAAGTTATGACTTTCTTAAGCAATAAGTAATTACTTCTTTATAAATACGGGGGTTAGAGTCGTTAAGTACTTACTTAAGAAATATTACTAATTTTGGATATGAATTTCGCTATAATAAACTTTATAATACCTACGTAATGAAGTGTGTAATAAGATTTTATTAGATTACGAAGTTACAGGAAATGTATATCTTAAGGCCTTAATGAATATATTAGGTCACCTCGTTTCAAGTGAAAATATTAATACGAAGTCTCTAATTATATCAGAGAAATTAATAATAGGGGTTAAAGTATGAAATTGCCGATTATTTTCCAACTTTTTTTTGTTTATAGCTCTTAAGTATAGTCATATTATTGCGTAATTCTTTTTGTATTGTATCAAAAACTAAATAAAGTAACTTTTGACTAAAAAAAATGCAATACTAGTGCCTATTACTTCAAAGGAAGTCGTTGAAAAAACCCCTTACAATGTGTCAGCTTTCAATTAAGTATATTTGTATTATATACTTTGATTTTCAGAAATTTAAATACTACAATGTGTAGCTTTATAACCATTTAACTTTCACCTTTAATTGCATCGAAAACGGTTCAGACAGTTTTAAAAAAACTAATAATTGTTAGTATGGAAAAATGACTTTTCTCGATTTCGTCCATACAAAACGGCAATTTCATACTTTAACCCCTAATATGACCCTATAATTATTATAGAAATAAACTGACTACTTTTTATTTAATTTTTTGTAACAAAAGAAATAATAATTTTACAGAGAAATTACACTTTTGATACAATAATCACTGTTTTAGCGCAGCTACAAAATATATTATTTAAGTAACCATATTAGAAAAAAAAGGCTCTGTCTTTAGCCTTTGTTTTACCTAAGTTGAAAATAAAAGAATACCGAGTGCCCTTTGTACAGTACATATCCTACACAAACATAATTATTGACTCAAAGTCCTCTGTTAGCTTTTGTTCTTATATTTAGGTGCGTAACTTTTATTTTGTTTCTAAATACTTTCACAGGCACATAGTGTTTGTGAGCACAAAAAAAGTTTGGTACCATTATGAAGAGTAGGATTTGGCAAATGAAATATTCGATTTAATGAACATATATAGGTATGCCCCTACGTTTCACCTTTTTTTAAATAATAAAGGGGCTTGTTCTTGACTTCATACTTTTTACGGTTAAGAAGAAGCCAAAGATGGAGCGAACTTACCCAGAGGCACTGGTTCTCCCACACACCAGCGGAACACAGAAAAACGGTTTGGCGCTTGACTCCGGCAGGAGGGTGGTAGCATCCAGGCGGCCTCTTACGAAGCCTACCACTGCAGAGAGATCTGTTAGCCGTCATCATTGATTAAAAAACCAAAGATGCCGTTGCCCAGGGTGGACCACTAGAAGGCATATTCCACCACCCCTAATAAATGACTCAAAGTCCACCTGCGTTTGTTTTAGAAAAAAAAAATACAGTGCCCCCCGGGCTCTCATGACCGGCTGGCACATTATAATTTGCTTAAAACTAACACCTACACTTAGGCTTCGAAATGAGGACTGAAATAAAATACACAAGGCCAGTATTCTAATCTTGTAGGTACTTAGCTAGCCGGTTGGTTTGGGACAACTTTATTAAGAGAATGGTACCAATACTGTATTAATACAATTTATTTGTAGAACTTTTCTCTGGTAACTAAACTTCTTTCGACATTCATTGTTTTTAAGTAAATTGATTGTGTAGTTTCTTAACTAAAATTCCAAAGTGTATTTAAGGTATCGTTAAATATTTTACTCTTAAATAATTAATAGCTGACTGTTAACATTCGTAGGGTGGTTTAATTTTAAATAACGAAAGTAGTTTAGTAAATATGAAATGCCATCATTGCTATTGTAACTTGAATTCAATGATGGAGGCCTTTGCCCAGCAGTTGGATGATTATAGGCCGTTACTACTGAATATAAAGAGTAAAAAGCAGAACCCATAAAAAATCACTTTGCCCATGGATCTGTCCGTCCAAGTCTATCTAAACTTGTTTGTCTCAGGAACGAATGGATGTATCGAGTGGAAATTAAAACCACATACTCAAATGTAGGGTCATTTGATGCTGTAAAAATAAAAACGCTTCTGAGTTATTATGAAAAAAGATATTGTCGTTTATGCCGCCTTGCTTTGCCGCAGCAATATCGGATATTTCAACACTCTCAAAGGAATCAAAATTTACAGGGTAGGCTTTGAGTGATATGAAATTGAGCAAATAGTACTGTCTTATAAAACAAGGATGAGGAAAGGTCTGAAAACTATTTTTTTGGAAATAAACCTTAAAAACCGGCCAAGTGCGAGTCGGACTCGCGCACGAAGGGTTCCGTACCATTGACTAGGTAAACAACAGTAGCTACAACATAAATTTAGTTAATGTAGTGCCTACCTGCTACCATTTATTGATATCGAACGAAAATAGGCAAAAAATTGCGTTTGTTGTATAGGAGCCCCCCTTAAATATTAATTTTATTTTGTTTTTAGTATTTATTGTTATTGCGGCAGCAGAAATACATCATTGGTGAAAATTTCAAATGTCTAGCTATTGCGGCTCTTGAGATACAGGCAGACGGACATACGGACAGACAGCGAGTCTTAGTAATAGACTGTGGTAATAGGGTCCCGATTTTACCCTTTGGGTACGGAAACCTATAAATGAAGTCTTTATTTAAAGTACGTACTCAAACATCGATGTTAAGCAATGGTATGCGTGGTGTGTATAATATGTGCCTGCCTATGTCTTATTATTTATAGAGCCTTCAGTAAACGAGCCTATGTCAGTATTCTAGTGTAAAATCCTATTAAACGCAAGTTAATCCGTAAACACATCTTCGCGTAGATTTAGATACCATCGTTATTTTAAATCATGAAATTCATGTGATTTCAAAATATTTAAATAACCTACAACTTATTCTACTTGGAACAAAATGATTTATTACTAGGTACACCATAACTCGACTGTGTCGCCAAACATTCGTTCGCGTTTTAATCTGATCGCAGTCGTTTATCAAACTAATGAAATATAACCAGAGAAAAAACATCCCGACTTTCATAATAACGCGCGTAGTCCACTCATATTTCTAGGATATTTATCACTATAAAAACACGGTAGACTGTAGTACCCGAATATGTTCTATAACAAATGGAACGCTTACGTTGGGTTGCACAAGGCTAGTTTTAGGGTTCCACGGCCAAATAGTGATAACGAAACCCTTATAATTCGGACCAGCTTAGATAGGAAGACAAATAAATGTAACGCAAATATTGTGATTGAAAACTGCTGAAATTCAGTATCAAACTGATTTCAAACAACCAAACTACTGGAGAAGACGGTGGGTATATGCCTAACCTACAACTGTCGAAATTTTTATTCAAGTAACACGTGATTGCTAAGAAGTATATTATGTATGTTTATTAATATTTTACAATCAAGTGATGAATGAAGATATAAATATTCAAGATTTTACTACAAATCTATTACTTAGTATTAAACCTCTGATTTATCATAGCGTTTCATCATCATCACAAGCCAAGTCCAATTTCGTATAATCGCTAAGCGGTCTCTGTTCCGCCAATGGTGGCCGCTGCTTATCTTGTTCTGACAGTAGTCTTTTAGTAAAATCAGTTTTATTTTTGCAAATAAGGTCAAAGCCAAAAGCTTTGACACACACCCATAGGAAGGTAAGGGGTTGAACGGAATGCTATTTTCATACCAGTGGCCACGGTATTTAGATTTACATGTACTTATCATCCCAAATACTATGAGTCCGAAATACTATAAGTAAATGACTATAAAGTCATAATATAACACTCAATGCACAACCCTGTTACTCCAGATATGACACAATTTCACAACACTGCAGTCTGCTCTGAACATGTCCCACTTATAAGTGATACGGAACGTGTTTTCAGGGCTATCAAACAAGCAATTTGATAATAATTATGATGAAAAAAAAAAGGAAAGGTGTGAGTTAGATTCGCTCACTGAGGGTTCTGTTCAAATTTGTAGGTACATAATTATAAATAGTTCAGGAGTCAAGACTCGCAGTTTTATTCAAGTTTTCCCTTATCTTTTTAATGATGTTAAAAAATCTATATTTGTAGCAAAAGACGGTATTAATTGCGAAATTTTATAGTTCCCGGTCAACGGGAAACACCTTATTTATTTTGATTAATTATGCAGTGTCGAAATATTCGTTTTTTGCGGCATAAACTTCCATTTCTTATTTTCTTACATTAAAATTTTTGAGCTTCAAGGTACTGTAGGCCTGAGTATGGTTTTATTTAAACTTGAACGTGTGGATGACATGTTCCTGAGATAAACGGTCTCGACAGATAGACGGACGGACGAATAGAAAACATAGTGATCCTATATGGGTTATGTTTTTATCTTCTTGAGGTACGGAAACCTAATAAACGCTATCAAGCGAAATAAACTCTATCAATTCGATTGATAGTGAATATCACTTCACTTATGGACAATTAAGTTATGACAAAAACAAACTAAAAATCTAAACAACGTCTAAATCATTACACCTGACGATTATGGCTTAATCCTCTGTTTGAAGAGTCTATCCAGCAGTGATCTGATATCGACTGATGATCATGAAAATATTATAAATTTTTGGGTAGTCTAAATAAATCAAATAAATATCTGATATCTCAAATTAGTTTACTTTTGTTTCTATAACATTTTAATAATAGGGGTTAAAGTATGAAATTGCCGATTTGTACTGAAAATCAAAATTGTTTATTTTTTAATTTTTAACAAATTTATTTAATCAAAATAGTTACCATTATTATCTATACATTGCTGCCATCTAATAGGAAGGTCATTTATGCCTTTGTGATAGAACTCTGAGGATCTAGACTGCACAAACTGTGTGAAAGCATTTTGTACTGCCTCCTGGGAAGAAAACTTCTTGTCACGTAAGTAATTGTCCAAATCACGAAAAAAATGGTATTCCGTTGGAGCAAGGTCTGGCAAATACGGAGGATGTCGAATGGTTTCTAATTGCAGTTCCTGAAGGGTCAAAACGGTTTCTCGTGCTGTATGAGGTCTCGCGTTGTCATGGAGCAATAATGGTGAAGATCGACTCATGAGTCGGGGCTGTTTTACTGCTAGTTTTGCCAACATTGTTTGGAGTTCGGCACAATAGACATCTGCCGTTATTGATTGACCAGATCGGAGAAAACTATAGTGAATAGCACCATGCTGAGACCACCAAACAGTTACCATTACCTTTTTATTGTTAAGTTTTGCTTTAGGACACTGTTGTGGCGTTTAACCTGGGGTCAGTCATTGCATTTTTCTTTTACGGTTATCATAAAGAATCCACTTTTCATCACATGTCACAATTCGATTTAATATTCCTTCATTTCTGTAGAAACTTCAACAAGGCAACACAAGTTCCAACACGCGTTTCTTTGTGCACATCAGTCAAATCATGAGGCACCCATTTTTCGTATTTTTTCATTTTATTGATTTGACGCAAATGAGTCAATATTGTGGGTAAGGTTACGTTAAGCCATGCCGCTAATTCCTGGGTAGTTTGACTAGGATCGGCTTCCACCATCTCTCTTAATTCATCGTTAATCACCTGTGTGGGCGGTCTTCCTCGTGGCTCGTTTTTCAAGTCGAAGTTTCCATCACGAAAGCGTTTAAACCAAAATCGCACGGTGCGTTCATAAGCAGATCCCTCTCCAAACGCAACATTGATATTGCGGGCTGTATCTGTCGCGTTACTTCCGCGTCGGAACTCGTATTCAAAAATCACTCGAATTTTCGCAGTATCCATCTTTTTTGTCTAAGTTAAATAACAAAAACAATTGAAAGTCGATATTCAAATGTTTCACATTTTTAAAAAGAAGAACAGCATAGAAACCATGGGAAAAAAGTTTCATTCGAAAACCTCAAACCATGAAGATTCTATGTCAATTCAAAGAACCTATTACAATAAAACGGCAATTTCATATTTTAACCCCTAATATTAAGATAAAAACAGACAAAGCATTACTTAAAATATGGTAACAACCTATATCAGATTGATCGACATGTTTAAATATCATGTTGACTTTCACCTTTGATGGGACCGTTTGATCTTGTAGCTCGTCCAAGATTTCAACCACGTACGTTCAGATGAATTTAAAATATTTCGGCATTATTGAAAGCGACGTTATAACAGAATGACAATCAAAAATATCAAACTCATATTTTATTAGCGTTAAAATGAGTACCTATAGATTTTTATTTTTAAACGTACCTTTATCGCGAGGGAAAACAATTGTTGTTTCTCAAAACTATCATTATATTCCACGTCAAGAAAACTCTATAAATTTCACCAATTAAAAATCTAAAATAGAATGTCTAATCGAAAGAAATATTCCATGTTCATTAAAAACTATTGACAGCCCTATTACGGCGTCTGTTTTTGAACTTTCCTTAAATGCAGGGCTGCGTTCAGTAAAAAGGCCACTGCTAATGTGCAGAAGTAGAGCGGGGCATTATGCATTTAAAATTGAATCAGAAAATCGTGCACCATAAGGCTATGTTCTCACGCACTGCTTCATACTACTTCAGGCATGGTACTGCAGAGAAATTCTTTAACAACACTTACGTGCTCTATGATTTTTGAATCCTTGTAATATTATAAAACGCGAGTGTTATATGGATGTGTGGATATTTTTACTATTTTACGCAAAAACTACTGAACGGTCTGTAATGAAACTTTCCATTTAAGCTACATTAGCTTAGATGTCAGAAAAAATAAAGTTTTTTTACCTAGTTATTTAAGAATATCCCTTACATCCATTACGCCAGACATATCCAATGCCATAGAGGTGGCAAAACATCAATGCAAAAGTTAGCACGGATAATTTAAGTATTAGGTAAAAGTATTAGTATTATATTGTGTACAATTGCTGCGTGATTTAAAGGAAGCCTACGTCCAGCAGTGTACAGACAATAAATGTTGAAATATTAAAAAAATAGTATATAATTTATTTTAAAAATACGTGTAGTTTTCGTTAGTTGTAGTTAGTAGTTAAGCAAGTTTTATACGTTTCTCTCTGAGCCCATAATATAGGAATCCACTCGGACAAAGTCGCAGACAAAAACTAGAATATAATACAGAGCCGCGATCGTACGCGTAGAGTTTTAAATTTGGGACTATTCTAGGGCAAGCGTTATCTTTTTCGAAATAAAAAGTAGCCTTGTTCATTTCCGACCCATATTTATCTTCGTGCTAAGTTATCCAGATCCGTAGTGATTTCGTAGTGTTTCAGTATCAAACATCCATCAAAATATTTCCAATTTTATAAAATTATTAGCTATTGCCACTGGATTTATTTGGGTGTAATTTTAAACTTGTAATACGAGTATTCCAAATTTTTTTCCAAGTTTAAAAGTAAAGGACTTAATATACCTTAGGACTATTCCAGCCAATAATCTATCTGTATGCCAAATTGCATACATAAAGGTACTTTTCTGAAGTAATTGAGCATAGATTTAATATTCTTGTCTAAATCTATGTGATTTAGCATCACAACCATCCAAAATTTTGCATTTTATTAAACTTAACACTAAAGCGGGATCGAATGTACTGTGGATTTTTTTGTGAAGGTAAAAAAATATTTTTGCTTTTTATAATAACTATTACTAGCTTTTTCCGCGTCTCGGCCAGCGTCAATAATAATACGTCGTATCGCGTGGGTGTAAACTGTCCAGCAATGGGTAAAACTAGCCTAAGTGTAACGTTAATGAACACTACTACAATGGGGACTACCGTTTCTTTGCTCACCAGTTGGCGCCACTGTAGACTGAGGTCCGGAGGTATAGCTGTCAAAGGCGATCGGCGCCGAAACAAAGTGTAAATCTTGAATCTAATTAAGGTTTATTATTTATAAATAAGTATCTTGATATCAACAAACTAACTTCTGAAATAGTTGCTCTTTGAGGCCGCTCACATTAATCGACAAATAATCCATATTTGCGATATTTTACGAAGGAGATCACTTTCCAGCAGGTAAATTAAAGAAATTATAATTTACGTAGCGAAACCCGCTTAAACCAGTGAAAAGTTAATGTTATTGGACCTCACGCGACACTAGCGCCTCTAGTGGCAAATTCACTAGAGATAGCTCCCATTGAAGCCGCTTTAGCGTTTATTTATTAAGATTATAGTATATTAAAGTACTCTGAGATTACCGTTGCTGGTTATCTATACTTACTAATATTATAAAGCTGAAAAGTTTGTTTGTTTGTTTGTTTGTTTGAACGCGCTAATCTCAGGAAGTACTGGTCCGATTTGAAAAATTCTTTTTGTGTTGGATAGTCCATTTATTGAGGAAGACTTTAGGCTATATTACATCACGCTGCGACCAATAGGAGCGAAGCATGAGTGAAAAATGTTGCAAAAATAATCGCGATCATAATAACAGAAATTGACGCGGAAGTCGCGGGCAACAGCTAGTAAAGTAAGAAACTTTAACAATAATATCACCTGATATGTCACCCATAATGTATAGCTGTTGGTTGTTCCTTATGATAAATAAAATATATAAAAATAAAATATATTTTCTCGAGGTCGAGTCTTTTCTTTGTTCATCAAACAGTAAAATTAGTTAAGTACTCGTAGTTTAGGTTTGAAAGAGTAAATAGGGTGGGAGGGTTTTTTTTTAAGTAAGCGTAAAAAATGAATCATAATAAATTAGAGGAAGTACGTTCTGGTCAATGGATGTTTTGGGACGATGTCATACATATATCTTAGATAGGCTAAAATCATTTACTTAATAATCGAAAATTTATCGCAATTATCGTATTTAAAGCCCCATTGTTTTGATCACACGAATATTTACTTGGTGTGTTCCAATGAAGAATTTGGTGTTTTATAGTTGTTAGTTAGTTTGCAAAGGACCTTTGTGAGGTCGTATGTTTTTCACTAACAATAGTAAGTGAAAATGCACGCTGCCTGCGATTTTAGCCAAATAAGTGGAACTCGTATCCAGTTCTGTTTTTAGGTTACTTGCTTTTTTATTTGACGGTTTCAAACCATTTAACTTTTACTACTACACCTGTCTCTCTCTCTCTCTCTCACGCGCACGCCGCATGCCTACTATACATACACCGTTCATTTTGAACCTCTTGACAAACGAAGCCAACGTTATGTTACCACCATGTATGACATCTTGGCAGTGTTTTTTATCAGCAATTAAAACGACTATAAGTGTAAATTAAGTCACAAATTTGATTAACAAATACATTTAGACTTATTCATTATCAGTAGTTTCTTGTTTGACGCCAACTGAATTATTTTCTGTGAAAAAAGATTATTTTTAGTTTTTGATGGCTGCAAGGCAGCAGAAAGTTCATCAAAAACTGTTAAACTGATAAAAAATAGGTAGGTAGACATAAATAAAAAATAACATTTTGTGTAACATAGTAACAGTACTAGTGCATCGAATTATTTATTTTCCAATTTTTTTTTTTTTTTTTGTGGACGGACCTATCACTGAAACCCCATATGGGAGGCTTTAATCAGTTAAACCGGGCAGCGTGTGGCGGGCGCTGAAGGCGCTCAGCTTAGGTCCGCCACGCTAGCGGTACTCCGGTGCGGCCGAGGGTGAGGCCTCAGGCTCGCTCGCACCGGGGCCCATACTAGCGGGCGTGATCGGGCCAGTGTGGGGTGCTAAGGGCACCCTACCAAATGGCGAACCCACCAGTGGTGGCGCCACCGGAACCGGAGATGCCGTGGCATGCCGGATCACGGTCGGGCTCCATTCTGGCGGGCCCGATCTGGGAGGGGGGATCGGACAGCGTTTTCCAATTGTCTTTGTCATGTTTAATTTATACCTTTTTTTGTATACTAACGTCGGTACAGCGAGATATGGTGACAACCCTGATTCCAAACTGTGGCATATTTAGTTTTTTTGCTTTTTTTGCAAGTTTGTGATAAACGCTTAGCTGCGTCCTTTTCAACGTTGTCTGTTTAAATCAACACAAAAGAGGAGAAAAGTTAGAAAGCGCTTTTCATATTTTTACACAATGTTTTACTGACAATACAAAAAGTAAAGTACCTGGCGTTATTGTGAGCATTTTTATTGTGGCCAGCTTCAATGGTAGCGTCTAGTTTGTTTAGGGCGTGAAGCGCTGTTTGGGTTAGTTGATTTGAGTTTCGATGATCCTAAAAAGTTTCGAATGTTGTTTTTATTGGTTTCTTTGGTACAAAAAGGTGTTTGTAGTTGTTGCTAGTGGCCAGATCTTTGTGGGATTTAGTTTTGTGCGTGAACTGAATTGTTTAATATATTGATTTAGTTCTTCCGTGATTATGGCGCTTGAACATGCCGAAATATTTGAAGTTCATAAAAAAATTGTGGGTAAAAATTAAAATGTCAAAGCGACTCATAATATGATAGTGACCATAAAAATAAAATTCAGTAGATTGATTCATAGACCTAGAAAATATAAGACTCATGTAAATATTTTCTCTTATAAAAAAAATAGATTTTAATTTAATTAAACACAAAATTGAAAAAAAAATTTTTGTTTACGAATTATTATACGAGTAGGTAGGACTACTCGTCTATTATTTAATTAGGAGTCGACTTTAAAATAAGGTACTGATTTAAAATTTTTGCCTATTCTTATTTTTAAATTTAGAAATTTTAGGTGAAAAAGAACATAAAAGCTTCTTATCAGTATTTAAACTTGAAAAATTTTGTCTCAGGCGGGACTCGAACCCGCATCTCCTCGCATGCCGGGCGGGCGCCATACCATTAGGCCACCGAGACACTGCGACACGGCGCGAATTTTAGGTGCAATTGAGTTGCTGAAATATCAAATAAAGTATATAAAAGCTTCTTTATTTGTCAATCGTTTTGCATTGTCAAATATGTCTTACCTAAGGTAGCTGTAACACAATATGAACCCTGAAATGCAGCCGTGTAGATACTTTTATTTTAGCTATATCCACACGAGGGCGTCATAAGTGCATGCCAGCGTCACCTTCAAAAGGGCATGTTAAACAAAAAGCGTTTTACACCCACTAGTCAGTATGCACAATCGCACGATGAGCTTGCTTAATTATCACGACGTAGAACACTGTACTGGAATGGAAGCGCCGTGAAAACACTATATGGCGAATTTAAAATAAGTCCAGAACATTCGAGAGAATAATAATCGAAAAAGGTGATTCGGCTGTTCTCTTCGTTTAAATATTTTGGCGGAATAAACAATTGAAAGATGGCGGGAAAGTTTTATTAATTTTTTCTTTTTCTTATTGTCTTGTTATTTGATATTAAAACCAGCCAGATACAAACTAAAAAGATTTTTGTCTTTGTTTTTATGACTAAAATACGAAAACTTGTTACCCGACGGTTTAGGTTTATTTATTAGCTGTTCAGTCTTTGCTAAAAGGCTTTGCGTTTTGGTTATGCTTTTGTTTATTATCTACAGAATGAATTAACAACAATGTCAATCTTTAATGGGTAGTTTCTATTAAAACAAATACTACAGTGTAATTACACTGACGATGCATCGTTGTGATTTGATGCGATAGTGCCGTGTTTTTATAGCTGCTTTTTATTATTATAAAATTCAGCCGATTACGATTTAGTTAATAAAATTTTAGCACAAATAATAGGTTTTTGTGTAAAACACAATGTTTTTCTTCGCCCTGTATAATAAATGGGAACCCATCACTTAACCGCAAGTTTCTTCAACGATTTTCATTCCCCATAAAACAATTCGCAGATGTTTCTAAACGATATTCAACATATTCTAGAATCATGTTACATCACAATTTCATTTGGTCGAATGCTTATTATCTACAAACTTACTTCATCGTTATTTCTTTTCATTTATGTATTTTATCGAAGTAATGTTAGTTTACTATTTTCTTACTCATAATTTTATTTCCACGTAAGTTGCATGCATTAATTCATGCCTGCTTGCTTGCTTTGGGAACCGTTACACATTGAAACATGTTTTTATGAATGGTTTTATCGATAACTTAATAATTCTATGAAACATTAGTTTGATATATCGTATTCTGCTTAACAAAACAATTGCAAAACATTTTTTTTGTGAAATGTTATTCAATGTTATGAAACGGCGTTATTAACTATTCGATAAATCATGAAAAAAAGATATTAACATTCATAGAATAGTTTTCTGTGAAATGAAATTCGGTATCAAAAAAGTATGTGTCTTGATAGATACCCATACTAAATACTTTAGTAGAAAAGAAAAAGAAGCGAGTTCTTTAACCTGACAACAGCGTAAATTCCTTGATGAAAAAATTGACAACCTTAAGCGAAAATTCTCTCATATTAATATACAGGTGAATTTTAAATCATTGTATTTTTGTAGTCGGGTTACAGCTTTTTAAAGTATTTATTATTGTATTTTTTTTTTATAAATCATGATCTAGTAAACAAAGGCCCCCACTACAGTCTACAAAAGTACTAAGTCCATGTCGGTCGGGGCACAGAGTTTGGGTCCGCCACTCGCATGCACAATTGCGCGATGCGCACGCCTAATTAACATGACACAGACATAGGTTTACGCCTGGAAGAGTCAGGGCGATGCATTTTCTAAATGAAATGAAATGAAATGAAATGAAAAGATTTATTTCTAAGAAAGTGGTGGTATTCTTATAGGTACCACCACTTTGTAAATAGTTGAGCATAGTTCAGCACTTTCTTCTACTAATAGCGTAGAAATATTCATTTATAATACGTTCTATATCACACACATTAGTGGAACCATGCATTAGACTCGTAGACATAGAAATAAAAAAAAAAAGACGTGAGGCATTCGGAGACTGCCGCGGTAAAGCTATTGCATAGCATTTTTTATCAACTTATGCAATTATAAAACTAAAAAGTATCACCGCTGTGCCGGTCGGAGTGGGGGGTGTTAGGTAATTTTGACTTTTGTAATTAATTTTTTCTGTTATTTTGGCAGATATGGTTACCATACTGTCAAAATCCTTATTTTCTTCTAAATTCTTTTAAATTTCGGAAATTCAAAATTGTTCGATCGTGCCTCGCCCCGAGTGTGTGGGTGTGGGTGTTAGATTATTTTCGTTACGGAATTTCTGGATTCGGTCTCCACGCTCAAGGCCCGCGATAGAAGCTATGCAATAGTATCAATTCAATTAATAAAAATTCAATAATACAATTAAAACACAATAATATCCTCGTTAGTCGTCAATTAATTAAAGCTCAAACCATGTCATATTACAAAATATTATCGCTGGAAAATGATTTTTATTTTTAGCATTCAATAAAATATTATAATAAATTCATAGTGCGCAATGTGTACTAGTCGGGTCGGAGCGCCGCTGCGCTGATGGTGATGGCTGCTAAGAAAGATATGTCCACAGACATATTTTAACCCATATATTCTATTGTGTATTGTAATTAATAAAGCCTTAGATTGAGTAGCTTCAAGGTCGGAGTTTGGTTTTTTGCATACATACCTACATACTTAATTAGGTATTGTATTTATCCAGTATATATGGATTTATTAGTGTATTCGCATGTCTAAGTATTTAGCTTAAAGTTCTCTTACAATAATTTAGTTTCATCATTATTATTAGGTAGTTAAATTCAGTTCACTTTATACATCTACTTCGAATTTGTGAAATTAAGCTTTAATAAATAAATAAACATATTTTTTCCCTCTTTAGAGTTTTTTTTTTTAATTTAAGAATACACTAAAATTTTACTTCTACATCCGAATAATAAGAAAAAAGTGAGAGTTTGACGATAAAAAAATAATAAAATGTAATTCTTGATATGTTTTTCTAACCGACGTCAAAATTAGATATTACTCTGAGCCGATGCGAAGTTCGCGGGGCCCGCTAATAAATGATACAAATAAAATAAGAAAATAAGATAACCTTGTTAACCTTCTTATGACCGAAAGGTCAGTCACGTAATATGATAAGCAATAAACAAAATCACTATCGAGTAACAACAGCATTAATCGCTTTATTAATGTATTAAATTAGCGAGATAACATAATTAGAGAGTTTTCGTTATTCGTAATTGTATGAGATATTTGTGTCTATTCAGCTAAACTAAATATTGTGAAACTTCGTTTATCATCATCAGCCTAAACAAGTTGGATCAAAGGTAGTAAACGCTGCGTCTGATCCATTGGTCGCGGGTTCGATCCCCGCACAGTACAAATATTTGTGTGCATAAACATATCTGTTTGTTCTGGTATGAGTGTTTTCTATGTATATAAGTATGTATTTACAAAAAAAGTATATAAGTAAGTTTATCGGTTGTCTAGTACCCATAACCCAAGCTACTAAGTAGTAGCTTAATTTGGGACTAGATGGCTCTGTGTGGAAAGTCTGAAAAAAAAAACTTAAGAGGTGTCAAGGGACACCCGGATGGAACGAAGTTCATTTTTAGTGAAGAAATTGTAATCAAATTTTATTTTATTTTTAATTTATTTTTAATTCTCTCTCTCTCTCCCTCTCCCTTTCTCTCTCTCTCGCCGCACGGCTTACAACTATAGCAAAAAGTGTCAGTCAAAAAGTGTCGTTACAATTTTTTCCGTCTAGCCCCCTTTCGCAACGCGCGATAAGGAACTTCATTCCAACAGTATACAGTACACTGGAATTACTGATCGAGTAACGACTGAAGTTATAAAACTTGAATACATTTTTGTGTGTATTACACGGACATGAATCCCCAACCTTCCGCCTACCGGGCGATTGACCTTTGAGCTATCAGGACCTCTTTCGTGTTGACGAATTTATTCAAGAATATAGGTACGCTGTAAGCCATTTGTTTTTATTTGAGTTTTTGGTTATGTATCTCCAACATCGGACAGTTTTTTAGGGTTCCGTACCCAAAGGGTAAAAACGGGACCCTATTACTAAGACTTCGCTGTCTGTCCGTCTGTCCGTCTGTCCGTCTGTCCATCGCTCTGTCACCAGGCTGTATCTCTAGAGGCGCGATAGCTAGACAGTTGACATTTTCACAAATTATGTACTTCTGTTGCCGCAATAACAACAAATACTAAAAACAATATAAAATAAATATTTAAGGGGGGCTCCCATACATCAAACCAGTTTTTTTGGCCTTTTTGGTACGTAACCCTTCGTGCGCGAGTTCAACTCGCACTTGGCCGGTTATTTAAAATATAAATATATTGGTAACAACGATTAGTTTCATAAAATGTATTAACTGAGTTATGCTTTGTATAAAAAATATTGTAATAAAACATTCTAGTGTAAGACCTCTAGACTCGATCTGCGAAAGATATTATTTCAACAAATTCCTTGTAAACATACACAACAGTGTATGGTATAATCAGTTTAAAACCTAATTTAACGGAATTTGTGAACTACTTATTACTACTAAAATTGTATCTCATTATTGAAATTGAATTATAGATCATGGCCAAGACTCGATTGGTGTAGTGATTAAGTGAACTTGGAATAATGAAAGAATATTTTGAGTATATATATATACTTACATATATTTTTTTATGGAAATTTTATGTCTTTTAATTTGCTTTTTTTATGTCACACCGCCCACAAAATTATTTCTGCTTGGCCCTATGGTCGACTGGGAGAGAATGCCTTAAGGCATTAAGTCCACCTGTTGTACTTCATTATAGTGTTTGTGCAATAAAGTTTAAATAAATAAAAAAAAAGGAAAAGAAAAAATAACGGCACACTAACAAGCCTCAGTAAAAATTTGTATACATACAATATTCATTTTATAAATTTTCTTATTGAGAAACAAAGCGAAAACATGCGATTTAACAATTAAGTTCTCGAGCTAGATTTTTTCCCCTTTTCAGCCACATCCAGATAGTTTGTGACTTGTCGGTTGTGTTAATTATCAGAGGGCACATTAATATGTCTCCCTGCAGTTTTGTGCTGGTAGTTAGTCATAAGCCCCGGGTTTGCGCGTAGTACTTACTTTAATAACAATGTACGGGGTCATTAACCACTAAATTGGAATTTAGTGAGTTTTTACGAGACTATGAACGTTTGTTTACGCTGGTTTTAATTTGAGTTTTTAGTTGAATGTTTCTGTTTAGATAATAAAATGTTGGCAAATTTGTTAAACTGAACTAAGTTTGTTTTAGTTGACGTGGATTCAAAGTGAGAAAATAATTATGTTTTGTAGAGAAATTTTATGTGGAAAGTGAAAGAAAAGTTAACGTAGGTATAATTTTTGATAATGTAGTTAGTTTCATATGATGCCAGAAGAAATAACAGCTCAGCTCATCTTTCTCATATAAGATTAGTTAACTAACTTAAAAAGTACCGCCAGCAGAAATTGGACAGCACTGTTCTTACTAACTTCTTCTTTTGGAGACACTTGAATCCACAATTTGATCGATGAAGGCTATAAAAGTTTTTTTTTTTACATTAATTAATTATTTAGACATGCCACACTGGGCCACACTGAGCCATCTAGTCCTAAATTAAGGTACTATTAAGTACCCTGTCGTATGGGGTACTAGCCAACCGATAAACTTACTTATATACTTTTTTTCTTTTTATTTGTAAATACATACTTATAATAGGTACATAGAAAACACCCAGACCAGTACAAACAGACATGTTCATGCACACAAATATTTGTACTGTGCGGGGATCGAACCCGCGACCCATGGCTCAGAAGCAGCGTTAACTACCGCTGATCCAAATGGTCGTCACCTTTCTCTACGGCTTTCGTCTTTACGGCTACTTTCTGCAAAATTTTCCAGAATGTCGCTTCGTAGGTATTGGCTTTTATAGAAGTTACGGTTATTTTAATTTTGAAGCCGGCATTAAACGCATAAATCCATCATCACCCGCACTGATTCATAGGAAGATTTTCAATTAAAAACTTACCATCACCACATCGTTATCTGATTCTGCCATAATTCTTTTTACCTACCTACTTCCGTTTCCGTTGTTTACCCGGACTACATTCGAGTATTCATTTAAATGACGATAAATAAATAAAAATCAGTTCCTCATTGTTATCTTATATAATAAAGGTATTATATTTAAGATACTGACCCGAGTTCACCAACACTTAAACAGCCGGTAAACAAAGAGTAACGATTAATTTGACACAATTCCCATACAAAATATGTCAAATAATATTTTAAACGCTGTTTAAACTTAAACGTCTGTTGGTGAACTCGGGCCTAAGGGTAGAGTTCACCAACAAACGTTTAAGTTTTAAACAGCTTTTAAAATATTATTTGACATGTTTTGTATGGGAATTGTGTCAAATAAATCGTCGTCGTCGTGTTTACCGGCTGTTTGAGAATTGGTGAACTCGGGTCTAATAGTTAATGTATAAAAAGTGAAAAGGAAAAAAATACTAAGAAAAATAACTTAACCACTGAGAGCCTGAACATTGCCTTTTACTATTATTTCCTTAGATTATAAAAGACCCGCATAGGACTTTAATGAGCAACAATTATTAATTGACGTTAACCAACGAACTCGATCACAAAAGCAAGAACACAACAGCCAGCAAAGTGTAAAACTTTGTCGCGACTAAACAATGAATATCTACCAAGCGTCAAAAAGTTTTTGAACTCTATTGTTCGCATATTTTTGTTTTCTGCGACCCTGTTTTTCATATTTATAAATTCAAACGTACCTACATAACAATCGTTTTTTTGTCGACTAAAGTAACTCCTTGAAACGTTCATGCGGCTTCTGTACGTCAACAGTTCTTACAATTTACAATAAAGGTGACTTTGACTTATTATTTTAGCATAGATATACATACACTTAGGCCCGAGTTCACCAACAGACGTTTAAGTTTAAACAGCGTTTAAAATATTATTTGACATATTTTGTATGGGAATTGTGTCAAATTAATCGTCACTCTTTGTTTACCGGCTGTTTAAATGTTGGTGAACTTGGGTCTTAGAATAATAACGCTTATTCTAAGGATATACAGACAACTGCACGTCAACCTACCAGGTAAAAGGTCAAATTTTCTCAATTGATATTAATCTATACCTGGTGGACTTGTAGTTGAAAATCAATTCAATGACTTTTAACTGTTTGGGTAGGTCGACTTGCCGTTGTCTATACATCACAAACCTTAAAGCAAAACAGACGTAACTCGAATTGAATCAAAATTTAGTAAATTTCATTCTGGTTGCAGTTTTGCAGTTCCTATTTCAACAAGGCTTTGCTCATTAACTTGTTTTTCTATAGATTAGTGTTTCAAGACCGGCAGAGATGTGATGCTTGGGTGAAATCAAATGCAGTGATCATATGCTGTGCCTGTAGATACTACACTTACTATGTCGGTTGTATGCAAAATGTCCGTGCGGTTGTCAATGTCATTCAGGCATATGATAGGTGACAGTTGATTTGACGGTTTACATTTGTGAAGGAGTAGTTAGGTGATTGTTGGTGTGGTATAGTCCGTAATGAGAAATCAAAACAAAAACGCATAGAAGACACCATCACCACGTTTGGAATCAAGAAATCAAAAACGAATCGTGGTTCATTTTAAATTTAAAATTATTGATACTAAATAAATATTATGTAAACTATTGTTCTGCATATTATTTTTTGGAATAATACTCTAATAATATGAAGTTCCCCGCCCCGTTGGTCTAGTGGTTTATATACCGGGCCAAGATCTCGGGGTCCCAGGTTCGATCCCCGGGTCGGGCAACAAAAAGTTTCGAATTTTCGAACGTTGCTCGGGTTTGTGATCACCAACCCGCATTTGGCAAGCGTGGTGATTATGCCAGTTCCCATCATTGCAGTGGTAATTTGAATTCAATGATGGAGGCCTTTTCCCTGCAGTGGGATGATTATAGGCTGTTACTTACTTACTTACTTACTTAATATGAAGTTCGAAGAAAGCGGTACCACAATTTTGTGACCACGATTAGGTACTATAGAGAGTTCGAAACGTCGTTCGAAAATCAACAAAAAAAAAGATTTTACAACACAAGTTGACGCCGTAATCTAATCTTTCTACATAACTTCTATGCATAGTATTCTCGTAAATTTAAGCATACAAAAATCGTTTTTCAGTTATATTTTAATGTGTCTTTTACTTGCTCCTGTTAATGTTTAAAAAAAGTTTCTGAATATTTTTGTTGAGAAAAACAAAATATTTATGTACTTTTTTAAAATTTCTTCTTAGGTACAGATAGTGGCGACCCTAACCCAGTAGAGTTAAAATATGGATGGGTGCCCAAGGTAGCGCACGTGTGTTTTAAAAATATATCGTTGCGAACATTTTACTAACTACGTGCGGTTTTGAAAATATATTGAAATTTTATTTTTCCATTTGTAGGTACACCTGTGAAAACTTAAAGCCAATTTAAGGGCTTAACTACAATATTGTTCATTTTGATTCCGAAATGAAAGCTAGGGATATATTCACCTACTCGGTAAGAGGATTTAAACAGTTTTTATAAATCAAATCCAACTTTGGCAAATCGGCGTTGGATCTACCTTGGATCAAAATATCTAAATGTGGGAATGTCCATTCCCCAAGTTGTTCTTTTTTATCAAGTGTAAAATGGCTTTGTACTTGCTTTGAATCTCAATTTATTCAATTAAAAAATAATGTAACAACAATTTAATGTACTTAAGAGTCAATAAGATAAAATAAATCAGATCGGGATACATCCAACTAAGTGTAACCTGTACAATATTCTAGCATTATATCTGAACTTTGTTATGTACACGTATTGCAAGTGTATCATGTTAAACTAAGAAAATCGTAATAGGCATTACATTGTTTTTCTCAATACACCTAAGCAATTACCCCCGTATTTATAAAGAAGTAATTACTTATTGCTTAAGAAAGTCATACCTAGTGCTTAAGTGAAAGAAATTGGTCACCATTAATAGTCATATTATTTGGATGAAAATGCTAACTTTTGGTAGTTATAACTTCTAGTAATTTCTTGATTAGGGCATACAAATTGTCTCTCAAGTAATTACTTGTAGTCAAGTAATTACTTTTACTTGTTTATAAATACGGGGATTAGTCTGTAAGAACATGCTGTAGAATTTATATAAAAAAAAAATTTTTAATTGTGTCTAAAAATGATGCAAGCGAGACGAAAGGCTATTAAAACCAATTCTAATGTGAACGATCTTAATCTCGAACTGACAAGCGGAGCTAATTGATTTTATACCTCGAGCGCGTTGTTGTTTTTTGTTGTTAGAAACCATTGTAACAATCTTTTTTATGGCGTTAACGGACGAAAAATTTAATCTAATTCTCTATTTAAAAGTTAATTTGGCACATATTATTATCTGTTAAAAGTTAGATCGATTGGTTTTAGAGCTGACTCCATGTTAGCTCTTTATAAGGTAAATTTAACAGTTTTTAGTTTAGTCGAAGGTATCGATGTTATAGATATTATTTTTGATTCAACATTATTGATTAATGGAATAAATAAATTCAGCTGGAAATCTTAGTTTATGATATCTCAGTACCTCGATTGGAAGACCAGTCCCGTTAGTTAAGATTGCGAATTCAAATACCACCAGTGACAGTAAAAAAGTCACATTTTTGATTTTTAGGGGTTAAATTATAAATTGTGTTTTAGTAGCCTAATACTCTCCTTTTATTAATCTTACTAGCTGTTGCCCGCGACTTCGTCCGCGTCAATTTCTGTTATTATGATCGCGTAAGGATTTTTTATTATTTAGCCTTCCGCGACAAACGGACTTATATCCAAAACAAAAATATTTTTTTAATTCGTACCAGTGGTTCCAGAGATTAGCGCGTTCAAACAAACAAACAAACTCTTCAGCTTTATAATATTAGTATAGATTGCGGTAGGGTAGTTTCAAAGTAACACCCAAGCAGGGTGTTACTGACTTTAGTAGATTAGGGTGGTTTTAAAGTTTTCATGGAACTTTTTTGGGGCCAAGAACCGTAAACTTATCGGTTTTTGATTCTAAATTCAAAGTACAGTGGAGAGGCTTACTGAACTCAGATTAATCCATACGCTGCTTTGAGTATCTTTATTCTTTCCTAAGTCTTAAATTTATAGTATATTCTTACACATTTATTTAAAATGACATATAATTTATGTGAGTTTTTTGTTTGAGAAATGGTGACATTGCATGCTAATATTGGTAATTTATGTTTGCCACTTAAGTTAAGCACGCACAGAAAAAATATAAAGAATCTTAATATAAAAGTGTACAGTGGTGTAGAGTTACAAAAACCTTATTTTAGTTTTCTTCAGTCTGTGGATTAATACATACATTAATAATACATCTAAATGGTTTGTGTTCATAAAGACACACCCAAATTAATAGACCTATTAAACAATTAAAACATATTTGTAGTTACCCTATATGGGTGCGAGTCTTAACTGAGCATAATGTATATTAAGAATAAAAGAGCCATTAAGAGTTTAACGGGGCCATTCCGTCTGAATGGCGTGATAATAGCCACTGTTACTTTAACAGAAAATTTAACTTTTCATCTTTCGAACTATCAATGCAAAGTCAGTTAAGCTTCGTCTTAATAGCAACTTACCGTCCAACTTCAATACAGCCTAATCGCGAACTCAGTTAATGCACGGATCTCAGATAAAAAGGAAACAAAGAAACTCTTACTAAACGCATTCCGTTTGTTACAGATAAAAATCGCGCCGATGTGAAGAGGAACAAGGATGGACCTTAAATATTTGATCCTAATGATCGCTTTCGCGACAGTCGAAATAAACGTAACGGAGAGCCGGCAAAATGACAAAAGACGATGGAAAAACGACAAGGGCTACTCGCACTACGTCAACATTTGCGATATCCAAGATAGAGTGTCAAAAGTACATTGCTACTGCGAGAGCGTAAAGATAAAAACCGCCACAAAGGCCGATTGTTGGGTGTTCAATGGCGGCATCGCCGAGGACGATCCCTTTTGGTCCAACTTTTATTCCCAGCCAAAAATAGAGAAGCTGACTTTTAACGTACGAGCGGACGGCGGACTCACTTACATCCCGGCCAAAGTGATCGTACGCCTCGAACACCTCCAATACCTCAATATCCAATACGCGAACATTTTTAGCATTCCCTCATTCGCATTCACGAATTCGACTACTCTCCGTGAAATTACGTTGCCCAAGAACAAAATAACGAAACTGGAAAAGATGGCGTTCGCTCATCTACTACGTTTGTCAAACGTCAGCTTAGCTGAAAACCAGATATCGGAACTGAACAGAGACGTATTTTATTATCTGCCAAACCTGCAACGACTGTACTTATCGAAGAATACTATAAGCGTTTTGCATGACGGCTGCTTCAAGCATCTCAGCAACCTGATACGGTTGGATCTCGACAGCAATTTACTGACAGTTGTGATTAGAGAGAACTTTCAGGGTCTGTCTAACTTGATTACACTAGACATGAGGAACAATAAATTAACATTGATAGGGGACCTGGCGTTCGCAGAACTTTGGAGTCTCCAAGAACTTTACTTGGACGGTAATGAAATACTGTATATAGATGGCAGGGGTTTCGGGGGATTGACGCAACTGAGAAAACTTTCTTTAGCTGACAATAAGTTGGGCGCATTAGACGTGGGAGTGTTGAATGATAATCTCAAGTTGACTGTCTTGGATTTGAGAAATAATAACTTGGAGACGCTGCGGCAGGAGGCTGTTCAGAATGTTTTGGAAAACATGAAGACAAATTACGCTTTAATCTCTCTCGATGGTGAGTTACTAAAGTTTGCTACAAATTATCTATATTGTTCAGTTCTTTGACTGTCCCGTTTCGTTGGTACCGTCGTCAGAAAAACTTTTTACTGTTCGAATAATTGATGAACGCTACAATTTTGCAGATGAGACTTTTTGTTTTGAAATAGCAAACAATTTGTAAAAAGTGTGTTTCAAGTTTTACGGTAAACAGCTTATCGGTTTAAATCAAAAAGTATTATTTCTTAGTTGATATTAAAATTTAGGTGATACATTTTGACTAAGACATTGATTGATAAAAATTTGTTGCGTATTTGACGTCTGGTCACTTTGTCATCTAATCTTAACTCAACTCAACGGTTCTTAACAAAATTTCAGGCACAGATAAAGTATAGGTCGGATTAGAACAAAGTTTAATTCTTGTCCTTAAGAAAATTACGGTTCGTGTGGGATAGTTTTAAATTCCAAATACTACCCATACGAAACTATGTTATTAGGCTAGTCAATAGAATTATTTATTTACTACGTATTCAATTATAGTTTAAACAGATAATTTGCTATAAATGATAAATTAAAGAAAAAATGATTTATAAAGTCTGAGCCTTCATTTATAATTTCGTCTCAGTCACGAAATAATATTCTTTTTTCTTATTAAAATTATTTTTTGATTTAACTCGCGTTTATTAATATTGTCCAGGCTTGGACAAGTAAAATAACGAACACAGGTTCTAAGTTAATATTAGTTTACTGCTTTTAGGTCGTTACAATAATTATTACGAAAAATATTTATGAAGTCAAGAAAAGTTGTATGCGCGTATGCTATGCCCTGGCAGTTGATGCCGTCTGCCGAGCCTATCCATCGCCCCGCTCCGTCCAGCTGCGTCCGCGCCCCCCGCGCTTCTCTCACTCCCAGCGTGACGTCATAGGGTCTTTGACATTCTCCCCCCCTTGGAAGATACTCAAGTTTCTTCCAAGACATCATTTTCGTCTTCCATCTCTGTAGGTAGAGGGCAGACTCTGTTGACAGCACGCCGCTCAATGCCTCGATAGGTTAAAAAATCAGCTACTCGAACCACACCATCCCTTCCAGGGTAAAGTTGATGAACTCTGGCAAGTTTCCATTTAAGTGGCGGTAGATTTGGTTCCCTGAATACAACCATTTCTCCTTCTTTAAGATTTTTCTGGTGTGTACGCCATTTTGTTCGCTGTTGTAGTTCACCCAGGTATTCAGTGCTCCATCTGTTCCAGAAATGAGATCTCAGCTGCTCGATCAGTTGGTATCTGGTTCGTATTGTTCTGGTAGTGTTTCCAGGACTTGGTAGTGACGTCAGTGGCCGCCCGATGAGGAAGTGCCCTGGGGTCAAGGGAGAAAGGTCTGTTGGATCAGGTGATAAGGGTGTCAAGGGTCGGGAGTTGAGGATCGCTTCAATTTGTGTAAAGAGCGTACTCAACTCCTCGAAGGTAAGGCTAACATTCCCTGCAATACGCTTTAAGTAAAACTTGGCACTTTTTATACCAGCCTCGAATAACCCCCCGAAGGTCGGTGAATAGGGGGGATTAAAGCGAAATTTAATGCCTTCGTTTGCACCAAAGTCGTTTACAGAAGCTAAGTCGGACCGCAATATCCTACCTAACTCATTGTTTGCTCCAACAAAATTCTTGCCGTTATCACAACAAATTGTATGTGGCCTACCTCTTCTGGCTATAAATCGTCTAAGACAAGATATGAAAGCATGTGTTGTGAGGTCACTTACTACTTCCAAGTGTATGGCCTTTGTGGCAAAACAGATAAATAAACATAAGTAACATTTCGAAGTTCTACTACCTCGGCCCTTTTTACTAGATACTAGAAAAGGACCGGCAAAATCTACACCGATATTATGAAATGGAAATGTTTGAGAAATTCTATTTGAAGGGAGGGCACCCATAAAAGGTTCAATTGTCTTACCTTTTAACCTCGCACAAATAACGCACTTACGAACGATGCTCCTAGCCAGTGTTCTTCCACCGATCGGCCAAAACTGCTCTCTGAAGGTACTCAAAAGGAGCTGGGGCCCAGCGTGAAACAAGCGAAGATGTTCGCTCGACATCAATGCTTTTGTAAAAAAATGTTTTGCATCTAACAAAGCTGGGTGCTTTTTAGAGTAATCAATATTAGCATTATTCAAGCGGCCACCCACTCTTAATATGCCATGGTCATCAATAAAAGGAGACAATTGCAAAATATTTGATGAAGATTTAAGTGATTTTCCTTTATGAATTGTATCTATCTCAGAGCTAAAAGATTCCTGTTGTGCTATTTTTATAAGGTAATTTAAAGAATTGCTAAGTTCTGTTTCATTCAGAGAACCGGTCGTTTTATTATTCAAATTTTTACAATTGTTGATAAAACGAAAAATGTAGGCATATATTCTTTTTAATTTTAGGGCATTGGAATAGTCACGAAATCGAACAAAACAAGTTTCATCACCTTGAGTAAAATTTACTTTAAGTTCTGGTACATCTGAGGTAGCGACTTGCGATTTAGGCCAGTCAGATTCCTGTTTTGAGAGGAAAGAGGGACCTGACCACCACAAGGCACAATTTACCAACATTGCTGGCTCAATTCCTCGTGTCGCCATATCAGCAGGATTACTGTTGGTTGGCACGTGTCTCCAAGAATTTCTATCAGTTAATTCTCGAATTTCACTAACTCTGTTACAAACAAAAGCCTTTAAGAGTTTTGGTTGAGTTTGAATCCAAGTCAATACTATGGTGGAATCAGACCAGAATGTTGTTCTATCGATCTTACAACGAAGAGCTTCACTAACCTTTGCTGTAAGTTGCGCGCCTAAGAGAGCTCCACATAGTTCAAGTCTCGGGATTGTCGTGGGCTTTAATGGTGCTACGCGACTTTTAGCGCATAAGAGATCAACATTAACAGTGCCATTCACATCTACAGATCGTATGTATAAACAAGCAGCATAAGCTCCTTTTGACGCATCAACGAAACAATGCAATTCTATTGTGGCAACGTTAGGGCACAAAGCGTATCTGGAAATTGATACAGAATGCAGAATATCTATATTTTTAATAGTTCTTGACCACATATTCTTTATGTCATTGGGAACCTGGTCGTCCCAGTCTAACTTCAATTGCCATAGGTGTTGCAATAAAATTTTAAGAGTAATAGTGCATGCACTCAACAAACCTAAAGGATCAAAAATTTTACATGTATTCGACAATATTATTCTTTTAGTTATGTTATCATGAAATTGGTCCATATTTATTTGAAATCGAAGAACATCTGTTTCAGGGGTCCACAACACTCCTAAAACACTAGCCTCCTTAGATAAATTAAGAGATTCTAACTCGGTTGTATTATTGAATATCTGAGGGCAATTTGTTCTAAATTTATGTATTGGAAAACAAGCAGATGCAAGCACTTGCGTAATACCCTTATGTATGGAAGCTAAATCGACCTCGGAAGAAGCACCTGTCAATAAATCATCCACATAAAAGTCTTCTTTTATTATTTGAGATATAATTGGATCAGAACATTCCAATGATAGTTGTAGAAGACATCTAGTACTTAAATAAGGTGCGGATGCTGTACCATAAGTAACAGTGTTAAGCTGAAATATCTTAAGTGGCATATTCTTGTGTTCTCGCCACAATATAAGTTGCAAACAACGTTGAGACTCGTCAATCCTAATTTGTCGGTACATTTTCATAATATCGCCAGATAGCACCCATTTGTGTTGACGAAAACGTACTAGGATATTAAAGAGATCATCTTGTACTACGGGACCACAATATTGTATGTCATTTAAAGATTTTTGAGATGTAGTCTTAGCAGAAGCATCAAAGACAACACGAAGTTTTGTAGTTTCGTTGTTCGCTCTAATGACGGCGTGATGAGGCATATAAAAACCGAAAGGCGGTTTGTCAATCTGTGTTAAGTGACCGAGTTCCTCATATTCATTTATAAAGTTAAAATATTCTTTTTTTAAATCAGGATTTTTATCAAGTTTTCTTTCAAGAGTTAAGAAACGTTTTACTGCCATATTATAAGAATCGCCAAGCGATTGCTCTGGGGACTCTCTCAAGGGCATTTGTACTGAAAATCTACCATCAACACTGCGTTCTGTGGTCGAGGCATAATGATGTTCACAAAGCTCATCCTCAGCAGATAGTATCGTTTTTGAACTGGGTAATTCTTCAAGACTCCAGAATTTAGCTAGTTGATCACTAATTTCTCTAGTAAAGTTGCATTGAACCTGCCTGTGAGTCTGATGATTAGTATACATAGGACCTGCAACTAACCAACCTAATCTTGTGTTTTGTAGTATAGGCTGATTGGGACCCATTCTAATTTGATCACGAGTTATGATGTCGAAAAAGATATCTGCCCCTAGCAATAAATCAATGTCTGCAGGATGGAAAAAATTAGGATCAGCCAATTTAATATTTTCAGGTATGTTTAGTTCTGAAATGTCAACTGGAGAATTAGGCAGAAGGCCAGTAATTTTTGCAATTACCAAACACTTGAGATTTGTTCTAAAAGGATTGTTTAAGGAATTTATGACAATCTCGCAGCATTCAGATATTTTTGTTTTTGAGTTGTTTATGCCAGATACACATAATTGATCTGTACCTTTAGTCGTGAGCCCCATAATTTTCTTAAGGTTAGTTGTGATAAAGGACGACTGGCTACCAGCGTCGAGCAAGGCACGAGCAAGGTAAGTCTTATTATTTTTAGGGTTAACTACTTTGATTAAGGCGGTACACAGGAGAACTTGGCTAACAGACTGGGCTGTCAACGACACAGGTAAGTTATTAAAATTATTAAGAGTCGTATCTCTTTCAGAGTTACTGAGGTCTACGTGCAATAAAGTGTTGTGCTTTTGTCTACAAGTTTTACAGGTGCCTAATAAACGACATTCAAGAGCAACGTGACCTCTTCGAAGACAATTCAAACACAATTTCAACCTTGTAGCCTCACTATTCCTACGTTCTGGAGATAACTGTCGAAAAGATGAACAATCAATTATTTTATGATGCTCTTCACAGTATGGGCATATTAAACCTTGCTTTGAACTAGCAGAGGTCACGAAACTTTTTGAAGGCTTGTTATGAAAATGATTGTTCTGAACATGACTCTTTTGGCTGCTATCAAATTTTTTATCTTTATTATAACCGGTTGTGAGTTTCTGGTCTCGTTTAGCACCTCTGCTGATTGCTAAAGTTTCTAAAATATCAGCGCGATTACGTAGGAATTGCATAAAATCAGGTAATGTAGGTAAATCATTGACATTGTTTCTGTGTTCCTCCCATTTTGCAAACGTAATTGAATCAAGTTTAGTTGATATTAAGTATATAATAAGTACATCCCATTTGTCTGTCGGTTGATCTAAGCTATTAAGAGCCCTAAGATTTTTAGAGACGTGATCAACAAGAAACCTTAAAGCCCTGTGCGACTCGACAGACATAGGGTCAATTTCAAATAAAGATTTTAAGTGACTGTTAATAAGAATTCTTTTACAATCATAACGTTCACAAATTAATTCCCATGCGACGCTATAATTCCTTGCAGTGAGTTCAATAGATTTAATAATTGTAGCCGCATTACTCTCCAACGATGAACGCAAATAATGAAACTTGTTTATGTTCGAGATCGAATCATTCGAGTGAATCAATGAGTCAAACGTATCTCTAAATTCAAGCCATTTTAAATAATTGCCATCAAATGTAGGTAGTTTTATTGTGGGTAGTTTTATATTATTTTGATTACCATGACTGCATCCGTTAGAATTTGAACAAATTGATTTGGCTGAATGAAGAGAAGCGTCTTTATGTGACTCTTTTTCATAGGAATCAATTATATGCTGCGCAAGTGCCACCGTACTATAAAATGTGTTTTCAAAAACTTCCACTTCAAAATCATCGTCTGATGAAGACAGTAATATTTCGATCTCTGTCTGTAACTGGCTAAATTCGAATATTAAGTTTTCAATTTTACTTTGGCGTATTTGTAATTCTTTTATAGTGATTGCATCAATTTGACTATCCTTAAATTTATTTATCGAAGCCACATAATCTTTAAATCTTGTTAAACGACCTTTAATTACGCCACGGCTTTTTATTAATTCCTTTAATTTAATTTTGTCAATCTCCGAATTACCACTAGATGTCGAACCTTCAACAGGCATTTTGTTGCAGCAGATCAATAAATTAGGTAAAATAAAATGTGCACCAAACCAGCATTAAATGGATGGGATCAGCGGTTAACCGACGAATATCACGTCGATGTCGGTAGACGCGACGAAAATCCACGACGGCACAGCTCAGCGGTCACTGAAGGTCACGCGATCGACTCGTGCTTGATGATTTTTCTGGAATATTATCGGCGTCCAGAATTAATTCGCGATTCCTTAAACACTATTTACCACAAAAGGGAACTTAAGTTGTCTTAAGTTGTATTCTAAAGAATATTATTTTAAATTTAAGAAGAAAACAGTTACAAATAAACAAATTAAATTTCTATGTTTTGTAAGAAGATACTTTAAGCTGGCGATGATAAAGAGCAAGAAATAAAACTAGGGCATAAATAATAGTAAAGGAAGCAAAAACTAAAGTGCATACAGGTATTTTCGCAATGTTGAATTGAATCCTATTTATTTAAGCGGAAATAAAAATACCTAAGTGAATTCAAATTGCATACACGCAAACAGCAATTATTATTACGTAAATTTAGCAACAAGTTTTATATTTAATACAGTAAGACGAAGAAGAATAAAGAAGTAGGTAGTTAAGAAAGGTGCTCAAGCGGTTTTGCGAATTGCGATATTGTAGTTATGTATAAAAAAAAACCATTAAAAAATGGGTGTGAAAACAGTTAATTTAAAATGACGAATTGCATTGAATATTAAGGGCTAGATTTAATAATGATGATGAAATTTAATGAAAGTATTTAAGAATTGAAGTCGCACTCGTTACACAAATTAAAAGTAGGTAGTTGTTAAAGGTTATTATAAAGGATAAAGGACAGAGCTACTCCCCTGAATTCCGGCGGTTTCCACAGTGGCTGCTACTTTCACTTTTACGAACCGTTACAATTGAATATTCATTTATGTCGGTATTCGTCTGACCGATGCAATTTAATCTTCACAATCTACTTTGCTTCTTCGTCCTGTCACGGTCGCCAATAAATGTCCAGGCTTGGACAAGTAAAATAACGAACACAGGTTCTAAGTTAATATTAGTTTACTGCTTTTAGGTCGTTACAATAATTATTACGAAAAATATTTATGAAGTCAAGAAAAGTTGTATGCGCGTATGCTATGCCCTGGCAGTTGATGCCGTCTGCCGAGCCTATCCATCGCCCCGCTCCGTCCAGCTGCGTCCGCGCCCCCCGCGCTTCTCTCACTCCCAGCGTGACGTCATAGGGTCTTTGACAAATATTTTAGATTATATTTTATCATGACGTCATAAACACTTTGCAGCGTTCATGGTCACGGGTAGACATTTGCAAGTTCTTGATAAAATAGATTAATGTCGTAGGTGGGCGGTTTCTGTCAAGTAGAACCTCAATTATTGGTTTTACATTAAAGATTAATTGGACCGCATCATTCGCTTCACGATTTCAGCCACAGACCCCACAGAGGGCTCTAGCTATCACAGATAACTTAGATCAATAGACAAAGTGATACATCTCCATCATCTCACGATTAAGTCTCACGAATAGTAATTAAAAAAAAATATTTCAAACAAAAAAGATAAGTAACAACTATTTTAATAATCTTACTAATCCATCGCAACTCTACACCAACCGGGTCGTCCGTTTATGTTAAGATACGCAAATTCAAGCATAAAGACATTTAAAAAAAAACATAATACTGATAATGGTGTAAAAGATAGACATAAAATTAGTTTGAATTTTTTAGCCATTGAAATAGAACGACAAACCTTTTCAAATTCAATTTCTGGATCAAAAACAAAAGTTGTTTATACACACTTCTCTAGAAGTTGAGACGTAAGTAAGTGTTGATGGTTCAAAGCTTTTCCTTCTTCTATTTTTGTGCGGCTTCTACAAGATAAGTTGTCTGTGATAATAAATAATAGCTCGGCTATAGGCGGGTCAAATTGCTCGTAAAGAAACGTATTGGATTAATGCTTCATACGCAGTTGGGAGATGAATAGCCACTTTTTTATTGTCTTAGGTTTTTAGGGATTTCGTCATAATAGTATTATAGCAAATGTTTAGTTAAAAAGGCGCTATTGTGGGCATTCGTGACTTCTTTATTGTATTGTACTATCTAGTAGTACACGACATTTGAAGAGTATCTACTCTTCTATGTAGGTACACCGTACAAAATAAATGTAGCATAAATATGAAAATAAATTGGACCTTCAATTAAGGCGGCCTTATTGCAAGAAGCAATCTCTTTCAGACAAGTGGTGCAGTTACAGAATTATAACATTAAAATATTTATCCGTATTATTTGACTGACTTCAACAATTTTACTTCTTACTAATATTAAAAAAATATGAATGTTTCTGTGGATGTTTATTACTTACGTTACCTCCTATTTGATGACGTCAGAACGGTTGAAATGATCGTAAGTGCTAAAATACTGGAAAATATTTTTCGGAATATAGTCTTCAATTTTTACGGTCCTAGGCCTGATAAGGTATAAATGGAAAATCAAAAACTTATGAATAGTATCGTTATGAATAAAAGAGATGCGAATCGCGTAAAAAAAGTTTGGGGCCATATCAAATATTTTAGATTTATTGCGGACATTTTCTGAGTGCTTTATCTTGACATTTTTGATCTGGGCTATACCAAAAGATTACTATTTTGTCTCGTAGATTGCTATACTAAAATTTGGAAGTTGGTTAGAATTTCAACCTGTATATCCAAACAAACATTTTTTCTCTCCAAACGCAACAGCCATTTCTAATCCTTGGACGAATTGTATAACAAAAAGTTTTGAAATGTTTTTGCCTATTAGACAAAGGTCAAATTAAAGTAGTAACAACTTATAAGAAAAACTGTTGTCACACCTAACATAACATGTGTAACAAACTGTCAAGTTTGATTGACATATCTATATTCGGAGCAAACTTTACTTACTGTTTGACTTTGTGATAATTTGGGAGACTGTACAGTGGCTTGCACATTTGTATTGCAAAATCGCACCTATGAAATCGAAGATAAGATGCCTCAGTGTGGCCTGATGTTTTGTCGTCTGTACAATACCAAGACGCTTCACGGTAGCTACGCCTACGTGAATAGATACGCTTAGGTGTATCACAGAACATGGAAAAAGGTTAGAAAGGCGACGTAGGCGGGGCAGGCGCACCACAGAGGTTATGAGCAAATGCTCAAACTTTTGCCCAAGGATGGATTTGATGAATTATGATTGTTAGTGAGCGCTCTGATTGGTTTCTTTTGACAACGCGCGATTCTATTGGTTAAAAAATTTGCTTGATTGGCGTTCTTTAAACTTGCTTATGTGTGTGAAAGCTTGAGTTTATTATGTGCACAAATAGTGGGGCGCAAGTGGCGTCATCCATTCTTATACAAATGGCACATTTCTAACCTTTGTCCATGTTCTGTGGTGTATTTCTAACGGTCGGTCCCAACAACCTATCTATCTTCAGTTTTGGCATATCGGAGATAGAAAACAACTTTTGTCTTTGTTTCTCTGGACGGCAAAATAAGAGACAGATGTTTTCTATCTCCGATATGCCAAAACTGAAGATAGATAGGTTATTGGGACCGGCCGTTAGTCTATGCGCTTAGGTTCATTTCTAACATTCATTACTGAATAAATAAATTACCGCCCTTTTACATAATAATATGATTTACTTTTCGGCACTGTTTTGTCTTTAAGCATAATTTTACTATAATATGTACTCTAAACCTATTCATAATATTGACTGTTTGTGCCAAATAAAATGAAAATAATAATAATAATATTATGATAATTTGGCGTCCTGTTGACAAAATGACATACATTTTTCATATGACTAATGGTTGGCTAATAAGTTAGCCAATAGTAAGCTATTAATACTGTTTAATCTAAACGAGAAATTATTGGCAGAAAAATAGGGAAAAAATGCAAAAAAAATTCAACAACTTTATTATATTATTAGGTACCTACTGCCTCTACAAAAGAAGCATTTTTTCATAAAACCTTGTTTGGTAAAAGGTTGGCGATCACAATATGGTATATGGTGTAGAAAATGTTGGTGCTCGATTTTTCTGGCCATACCCATAAAATTTGAACAATATAAAATTATTGAACATCATGTCAGTCAGGATTTGCGACGTGCAAATACGGAAACTTTCACTATAAGTAGCCCACCGCGCACTTAGCTTTCATATTATTCAGTTTTACTATAATATCTTCAAATTTTTGTAATTATCACTTTCATCGCTCTAAGAATTGTGGAGTTGAAGTTTCAGTAGGCGGGACAAATAGTTAGAAGGACCGATGGCCGTTGGGGTGGAGACGTTCTGGAATCACTCACCGGACTACGATCTGTGGGTAGACCTGGTGAAGACGGTGAAGGTCGCGGGAAGTCGTTGGATGCGGGTTGTCCAATCGTTGTAGGGATCCTTGGGGCTTATATGCAGCAGTGGGCATCTGTTAGCAGAGATGATGATGATAATGATAAACATATGCAAAACTAGAAACATTAACTCGAGCTCTGAGTACCAATATTTTAATATCTTCGCGTTCAGGCGCATACAAAACAATTACAAAAAACGCCAATGAATCAAGCATGCAATGTTTCCTGCGACATTTTAATAGGGCCTATATTTCGTGGGCCGTGATATTTTCCGCCAAACTGCGCGCCAATGTACGGCATTGTTGCTATGATGTAGTGCGCTTTGTGTTTGCTAATTCGGTTATGTGGTCTGTTTATGGCTGCAGTCAGTGCAACCGCAAAACGGTTCTTAGTGGAAACGTTATGACCGTATAAGATTATGTGGCTTTGTACAATCATAATTGTTATAAATATTTTGATTTTGATTAAATCTATATCATAACTAGCTGACTGAGGAGACTTTATACGCGTGGAATTTTATATTATCATACGGGAAACGTCCTTTTGTCGGGATAAAAAAAATGTTAACGACAAATTCTCGGACCTATTGAATATATACAAAATAATTCATAAAAATTGGTCAAGCTATATCGCAGGAGTTTGGTAACAGACACTGTTGTGACAAAAGATTTTTAAAGTCTTTTAGACATCCTCGGGCGTGCTCACATCGAAGTTATAGGTATTACAATTGAATTATGTTCAAAATAACTCCCTAAATTAAATTAAATCGCCTTAATATCATAGCTTATTTTTTTAAATCTCATAAGTAAAACACACGACGAAAACATTGTAATTAAATTATGTGAATTAGTTAGTTTTGATACATATTCCTATTTCATGTTACTACAATATATATTTTTAATGTCAAATCAAATTTGCAAATAGCAATTACTATAAACTAAATATTTATTAAAAAACATGATTGTTATGCAAAAGGTAGTAAATAGGGATCTACACTCTGATCTTTTTGTGTACGAATCACTCTTACCAGCTGAGAAACGATAATATTACTTTTAGCGCTGAAAGCCATTTAAGAATATCCTTTTTGTCAAACAGGTAACAAGTTAAGCTGTGATTGTCGCCTCTCCTGGCTCCACAAGTTGCGGAACGAAACAAAAAGCAAAAGAACGAAATCATCCCTCAGCCGCCTCGTCTGCATCATGGACAACAACATCAAAACCAACAGCATCGCTATTAAAGTCACCACCAAAACTGACCCACCGCAGAAACTTGGATCGGTAATGTTCAAGAATAACTACGATGACAACGACGAAGATTTCGATGAAGATAGGACTTACGATGATACAATGCAAGACCAAGTGACAGATCTAGATTCTAAAATTGAATATCGAAGGAGGTTTCTGGAAATACCGTCTGATATGTTACCATGTCCAAATCAACAAGGCTATGAAGCGTCTTACTCACCTCCCACACAGGACGAAGTCAAGTACTACAAGGCTTCGTCTAGCGAAAATCTAAGGTCCGTTAGGTGGATACCGTTAATTGCAATGGCGTTTGCATTTATTTTGTAGCAGATCTGAAAGACACTGTAAATATTTTTATCTGAGAAAAAGCACAACTGGTTTGAAATGGATGTAACTTAAAATAAATGGATGTAACTTAAAATTTGTGTTTGTTCAGAATCAAATGGTCGTCTTTTGTTAAACGTCTACTAAAAATGTTATAAATATTAAGAACAAAAAAAAAAACAACTGATAAATAATGCGATTTCATCTCGTTAAAATGCTTCTTCAAAAACATTATTAATATCTACAGCACATCATGAGTATTTTTAAATAGAAAGAGAGTTACTTTTTAAATATTAGTAGTATATAGTATTTAGCTAAATATTGAATACCAGCTATAAATATTTAAATTTAATAATTTATTGTCATCGCATTTATATTTGAGTAAGTGATAAAAATTGTTTTAATTCTGAATTAGAAAACAATGCATTTATTAGTACCCACATAAAAATACTTAAGGATAATAAAAAAAATGTTTATGATTAAAAAATATGAATTATGTGTGTAAATATGAACAAATGGTTTAAAATACGTAATTAAATTTCTCAAGTTTGAATGAGTCTGTGCACGTTTTGTTTAAATAATGATATTATAGAAATTCTCCACAAAAATAATGTTATTAATCTTGTTAACGGATGTAATGCTAAGTTAGTGATGTAAGTGACGCAAATTATTCGTAATTTAGTGTAATAATTATATACTTTGTCATTATTTATATCATTGAAAGTAGAATCTATACTAATATTATAAAGCTGAAGAGTTTGTTTGTTTGTTTGTTTGAACGCGCTAATCTCCGGAAGTACTGGTTCGATTTGAAAAATTCTTTTTGTGTTGGATAGTCCATTTATTGAGGAAGGCTTTAGGCTATATAACATCACTCTGTGACCAATAGGAGCGAAGCATCAGTGAAAAATGTTGCAAAAATAATCGCGTTCATAATATCAGAAATTGACGTGGACGCAGTCGCGGGGAACAGCTAGTTATTTATATACACCATCGACCATTAACCACACGATGCTTTTAGCTACAAAATTATGTTCAATTCGTTTATCTGAATTCGGTATATTAGTAATATGTTTAGTTTTTTAAGATAAAAGTCATGTCTAAATTAGTTAATTGTCAAGTTAATATATCAAAGTGTTTACATTAGTTATAAAAGAAGTGAAATTCTACTTATAATTTATTTCATTCTTACTTTCTTCTTTCTTACAGCCAGCTGTATTACAACAGGTTAAGCAGCCACGCTTAAGCTATGCTAATTCATCTTGCTAAAACCTTCTGCTATGTAACAGAAAACAATCGCTTTAATTTACGTAAAGAAGACATCAAATTTGTTTACACCAACAAATGTAAGGATTCTAAACTAATCTAGTTTAAATGTATTATCAGTTGAAATGTAATAAATTATGTTTACATTTAACTAATTATAAGTTTAAACTTGCCATATTTCTGAATATTTAACAGAAGGTGGAATTAGCTTTGAATATTAATTTTGTATAAATTATTCTTGGAATAACAGTGATTTACAAACCAAAGATTGTTCTCAAAGCAAAACTTCATTATTTATTAGCAAATCAGGTTCAATTGTGTTGTTTACGGTAGAAGTAAATGTAAATAAACAATAATTTTACTGTAATTTATTCTATTTAAAGTGTGGACACAATAAATTGATACTTTTCCAAAGTAATTTGTTTCATTTAAACCATAATATTAGAGTACGTATTCATAGGATACAAATACAACAAATAGTGTAAGATCACACCTTTAAAAGTATTTGCGTTTATGTTATCAGACTAAGTCCCGTTGATGTAGTGGTTTAAATATCTACTTAACTAAACTTAAATAAACTACTTAACCGATTTTAAAGAAATTTCGATAATGGACGTACAGAAAGGACCAAAGCTATTTTGTATGCCACTGCTGGGCACAGGTTTCATCACATAAGTACACTGTTCTGATGCCAAAGTGTGGAAACAAACCTATTTAAAGCAATCGTAATGTGAAAATCAGAAACAAACAAGGTATCACATACACTCAGGCCCGAGACAATGTAGAAAAACACTTCTCTACATTGATCCGTCTGGGAATCGAACCGGGGACCTAGGATCAGGCGACACCTTTTAACGGAGAAAAATTCTTACGCAGAGAAAAATTTAAAAAAACTGCCTGAAAAAGTAAAAAAACATATCTTTTCTCTATACTCGCATACGAACATATTTTTTTCCAACCTCGCCATTTTAGACGTCGTCGTAATCAAATATCTGAGGCGATATGAAGTTTGAGGGGTCGCTAGTAACAGAATAAAAATGTCTACTGCCCCATTTTTATATTGCTAAAATTCATATTTACATCACAAATTAAATTAAGAATAGATTATTTTACTGAAAGAATTAGTACTTTTTAGGTCTACAAATCTCATTTATTCGTCTTCGTTAAAGAAACAGAAATAAAGTACCAAGCCAGTTTCCCAGTTAAAATTAGATATTCCACCGGAATATATTCTGTTGTCGCCACGTCAGAGGTGATAAGCGTAAACATTCTGTGGACCTTTTCAGTGCAGATGACAGACATGATCCCGACCCCCGACAAAGGTCCGGTCAACATCTTGAAATTACTTTTGAAATGTAAGTACGAGTATTTATACCTGTTCAAACTCTGTAGGTAATGTTGAGTGTATTCGAATAAATGTTATTAAATTGTCACCATATATTTTAACCGACAAAAAAGGAGGTGAATTCAATGATGGAGGCCTTTGCCCTGTGGTGGGATAACTATAGGCTATTACTGCCGTTCAGGAACCTAACTTAATGAGTAAATATATAAATATGGACAATAATAACAATTGTCAATCGAGTAGAGAATACAGGAAAATATAAAAAAAGGTTTTTAGGAAAATTGTAAAAAAAAAGTTACCCATAAATGGGTTTGTAATTTTTTTAGAGAGGAATCTCTACTGTCGAGAGTTTTAAAAATTAATTATTTGTAAAATCTATTGCTGTCGCGTAGTCCCGAACGCCTCCATCGCAGAGCGCGAAAATACCTACTTACGTTCATAGTACCCCGATTCCTTTTCCAAAATCGGTCGATTTAAATACTTTTTTCATTTAAAATAAAAGAAATGCTTTGGCGGTGTTCGTATATTTTGCTTTTTTTCTAAAATGTAGCCAAATTTGTTTTCTGGATGTTTGAGCACAGCGGAAAATCTGGCGAATTTTTTAGATTTTTGGAGGCTCATATATCTTTTATTATTTATTTTTGAAAAAAAAAGAAAACATAGAAACATGCTAATAGTGGCCATAAATTTTTGTAATAAAAATTATTGCTCAACTGGCATTATCCAGGGAGGAAACAAGGGACTACGTTTGTATGGAAAAACGGCCCTTGTGTTTCCTCTTAACCACCCTCTTGAATTTGGCTCGTACTTTTTAACAGCCTGTATAGATCTTATCTGATCTTATACTAAAGTAAAAAGTAGCAGGCTATGTTTCCATGAATCATTCCACTGCAGGCAAAGTCCTTCATCATTGAATCCGAGTTACCACAGCAATCATCCCAACTATTTAAAGCACTTGTTTTGAAAAATCAATTACAACAAAGGTATCACTTACTTACTCCTTACTCCGTTGGCTCAGCGACCCGAAGTGGATCTTGGCCTCCGATACGAGATGGCGCCATCGCGCCCTGTATTGAGCAATCTCCTCCCAGTTTTCTGCATTCAGAGCACGTAGGTCCTTGGCCACTTCATCCCTCCACCGGTATCGCGGTCGGCCAACCGGTCGACGACCTACAGGCTGCCCAATGTACGCCTTCCATACCGCCCTGTCATCTGGCATTCTTTCTAGATGCCCGAGCCAACGGAGTCCTGCTGCCTTTATCTCCCCAATGATGTTCGGCTCAGACACTAGTTCCTCCAGTTCTTGGTTCTTACGGATCCTCCAGCTACCATCCTCCCTCTGTGTCGGTCCCAAGATCTTACGAAAAATCATCCTCTCGGCAACGAGAAGCTTGTTTTCCTCTTTCAGGGTTAGTGTCCAGGCCTCGCATCCGTACATTAAGATAGGTCTTAGACGGTTTTATAGACTCTAATCTTAGTCTTCCGGCGCATCACCTTGGACACCAACACCTTATGCAGAGCCGCCGCGCATCTTAGGGTATTCTGAATGCGAAATTCAATCTCCTGTTCTCTGCTATTGGAATCATTTATCAGGCAGCCTAGGTATTTGAGTTTCTCCACTCCTTTATACTTAACCCCTTCTACGACCTGGTTTTCTCTAGGCTCCAAGATATTCCTGTATCTCCGCATGTGTAGGAACTCAGTCTTCTCCCTGCTGATTTTCAGACCAATTCTTGAGCCTTCCTCGCCCAATACCTTCGCCTTATCGGAGACAATAAAGCTGTTTTCTCCTAATATGGCTAAGTCATCTGCATATCCGACTATTTTATGCTGGCCATTCAACTTCACTCCACCGTCTAGTACTTGTACTTTCCTGATGACGTGTTCTAGAGCTAAATTGAACAGCATAGGGGATAACGCATCTCCCTGCTTGAGACCAGTAATGACATCAAATTCATCCGTCAGCTCTCCCCCAACCTTTTTACTCACACCCGTGGCAACTACAATGAGTCGTACGAGTTTATCAGGAATCTTGAAGTTTCTCAGGATGGAGAAGAGTGATTGTCTGTCAATACTATCATAAGCCTTGGCGAAGTCTACAAAAAGGCAGTGTATTCCTTGCGCAAATTCCCATTTCTTCTCCATGAGTTGTTTGAGGAGAAAGATCTGGTCCACTGTGCTGCGGTTACGCCGAAACCCACACTGGTAATCTCCAAGAATCTCTTCGGCATACTTTTCCAACCGACCCAGTAGGACATATGAGAAAACTTTGTAAGCCGTGGGAAGGAGTGATATTTCTCTGTAATTCGAGCACTTCTTCTTACACCCCTTCTTGTGTACCGGGCAAATGACCCCTACGTTCCACTCAGATGGTTGCCGTTCCTGTCGCCATACTAAAAGCAGCAATTATACAAACGGGATTGTGCTTCTCCCCCGCCACGCTTCCACAATTCCCCTGCCAAGCCGTCAATACCTGGTGCTTTATTGTTTTTCAGGCACATGATGGTATTCCTTACTTCCTCAAACTCCAGCTGATCGTCACCATCATTGCATACCTGAGCTTCCTGCAAATGATCGTCATTCACTGGGCAGTTCAAGAGACTCCGAAAGTAATTTCCCCACATATTTTTTATTTCTATAGGGTCCGAGATCAAGTTTACGTCGACATCTTCGAGAAATTGGACATTAGGCTGATAACCTTTTCGGACCGTCTGGACTTCCTTGTAGAATTTACGGGTATCACCTGTTCCGATTAGGGTTTCCATACTCCTTACAGTGTCCTCCTGATGTCTACGTTTAGCCTGTCTAAGCACCCTGCGGCAGTTATACCTAGCCTCCTGGTGCTTTTCTTTCCAAAGGTCATCTTGCTCCGCCAGGGTTTTATATTTCCGCCTATCTTCTATGGCCGCCTCACACTCATCCGTCCACCACTTCTTTCGCTTCTGGCGTTTCCGCCTTCCTAGTACCCTGAGACCCACCTCTTTCACAATATCCCTGGTTTTTTCCCACGTAACATCGATGTCATCCACAGGTTCCAAAGCTTCGAATCTATTCCTGAGTTCCAGTCTGAACTGCTGCTGCAAGTTCTTATCCTTCAGTGATTCTGTACAGATTTCAGGCTCCATTGTTGTACCCCTAGTTCTCTTGGCACTTTTGATCCGAAACTTCACTTTTATCACCAGAAGATAATGGTCGCTGTCACAATCCGCTCCTCGGAATGTTCTGACATCCTCTATTGTACTCTTATGCCTTTTGTCGACGAAAACATGATCGATTTGGTTTACCGTTCGCCCATCTGGCGACTTTCACGTCCCTTTATGAATATCTTTATGTGGATACATGGTGCTCGCAACAACCATCGATTTCGATACAGCAAAGTTTACTACTCTGAGGCCATTATCGTTCGTTTCTGCGTGTTTGCTGTGTCTTCCAATGGTCGGCAAGAAGACACCCTCGCGGCCTACCTTTGCATTGAAATCCCCCAGTACTATCTTAGTGTCATATCCGGGAATTTGATCGAACACATTCTCGAGTTCATCGTAAAAACTATCTTTAGCATCATCGTCACTAGTCTCGGTTGGTGCATAAACGTTCACAAAGGTGGTGTTTGCGAAACGGCCTCGTAGGCGTAGAGTACAGATTCTATCAGATACTGCTTCAAAGCGTAAAACAATCCCAACTAGGTTTTTACTTATGAGGAACCCTGTACCATTTATGTGCTGACTGCTGTCTGCCCCGCCATAAAACAGTATTGCTCCGTCATCTAACTGACACTCTCCTTTTCCAGGCCAGCGGACTTCCTGTAATGCAGCTAAATCTATCTTATAACGTTTCAGTTCTTTTTGTACTTGGTACAAGGCTCCCGGCCTGAATAAACTACGAACATTCCATGATGCCAATCGGAGGTCCATTTTGCCATGCACTCGGTCGTCGGTATAAGGAGATCGTACATTTCTTCGTATAGTATTCGTAACAATGGTTTTTTTTAAGTAGACGGGCCGTTAACCCGCCGCACAACCCCCGAAGTGCCAGGCCACACCCTACTTTGGTCAGCGAGTCCATCGGACTTAGCCGGGTAGCGTAGCTAGGCTGTACTACCGACCGTTCCCCCATCCGCCAGCCAGGGGACGCCCCTCTACGCCGTGAGGTCCAGCGCGAGGACAACAAAGGTACGAGTATCACAAGTATTGAATTCCGAAGAATTAATGATGTTTGTTACTCGATTACTCCAGAACGGCTGAACGGACCTGGATATAATTTGGCCTATCTATGTGCCAATCACAATAGGCTAGAATAGAACATTTGCTAGTTTTCAACCCGGACAACATTAAGCTGTTTTCAGACTACGCTATACTATTGTGCTATATACGAGTAGTATAGCAAATAAAGACCTAATGTACTAACTTACCTAATAATGGTACAGCTAAGTGTGAACGTGTCCCAATGTATGGTGCGCGATATTGTTGTGCTATGAACTATATATGCTATAAGCTATTAAATTATAGCATAGTCTAAAACCACCTTTACTTGGGATACTTTAAATTCAAATAAATCAAAGCTTATAGTGATGAAAAGTTAGTGATGAATAACTCAATACTACTTACGCGGACATTGCACAGATATAATCTGTGATAATTGTACTAAGAGATGTGCTATTTTCATCTTTCATTATAATAATATGTAAGCTAATAATCTAAATAATCCTCTCTATTTCGCATCGATAGGTTGTTTTACTTTAGTTTATTTCATACATCTAGTAGCAACGTTTACCCGTGGGTTTCATTTGAGGGTCAGCCCCAATAAACAATAACTCCAATTCGTAATAATAAGCGAACTGTGCCGTTTTGCCCATCTTATCTCCCAAATAACAATAACAATATAGCTTATGTTTACAACTTTAGCCCAACTCAACATTCCGAATTTAACTCCGAATTTTGTGATTTCATAAACATAAATAGAAGAACCTGATTATGTACATAATAAAAGAATAGACAGTATGCTGGCTTGAACGAAGAGAAAATTAAAATGATAATGACTCATTAGACAATAATTATAGTTATATACTCATAAATTGATAAATTGGATTAAGCTTCTTAGCTTAAAGGTTGCAATTCATATACAACCGCTACAATACTTAAAATTATCAATCATGTTTAATAGATAATTAAGTATATTCATTGGAGCTAGATGATTGAAAAAGCCAAGTGTAAGTGGCTTTTTCTGGTCATTCTTTTAATTAAAAACGCTTTCTCAGTTCACTCACATACATATAGTCAAAATTTAATCACATTTAAATCAATCGTTTCAGAAGGTATAAGTAAAAATGTATAACTATTTTAAGTCATAAACGCTGATTTATGACTTAACATAGTTCGATCTTCATGTTAATTTTGGAGAACAGTATGCTATATCTGGTACAGTCGTTCTCGGTAGTCTTCTACTATCCGTTCAATCCTTGATATTTGCAACCCATTTGCATCTTTGACAACTGAAATGCCAAAAAAAACTGGGAAAGAGAACCGCTTTCCTAGTGTGTTTGCATTTTATTCATGACATTTTTCTGTAATACTTTTTTATTGTAACATATTATCATCGTAAAATCAAGCTAATAATCAAATCATCGGAAGAAAAAGTCAAATAAACAAATAATACATGGTCAAATAAAACACCTCATTTATCTGTAAAATAAAAATCTACTCCATCAATTTCAACTGTGTCACAATACTTGACTCGAACAAACTTTGTACAGTTAAATGTTAGAGCTTCCCCGTGTTTTGTTTGCTCACTCCGTATTATCTCCTATTTAAGGAAATAGGAGAAATTAAAGTAATATAATTCGGTAAATATTTATGTTACTTGACGTGCAATAAAAAATAACGATTGTCTCCGAATCCATTCACGAAAATAGGGTAAAATATAAATGGGCCAATATTATTTCGTTACTTGAGCATAACGCAAAAAAGTTTAAAGCCGTTGTCTTATTTGAAAATAGAATCCCTTGAATAAATATTTTGGCTGCCTAAGGTGAGACTCGAACCCACAATTTCTCGCTTACCGGGAGACTGCTCTAACTATTTAACTACTCAGACATTTGGTGTGTTGTAGCCCAACTCAACATTCCGAATTTAACTTCGAATTTTGTGATTTCATAAACATTTATAGAATAGCCTGATTATGTCCATATACAAAATGAGTTTGAACAACTTCCATAATTTTTATGGCGTTCAGTATTCGTATTTAGAGCCTATTTATAAAGTAAAAAAATTTAATTAAGTTGTTACCAGAAAATATTTTTCGCGATATAGTTTTAAATTTTTACGGTTAAGGTATAAAGGGAAAATCAAAAACTTATGAATATTATCGTAATAAATGAATGAGATGCGCAACGCGTAAAAAAGTGTTGCTGGGACATTTTCTAAGTGCTTTATCTTGACATTTTTGTACTGGGCTATACCAAAAGAAAAAATACATCATTTGTTTTTTGTTTTATTTGGAAGGTGTTTAAAATTTCATCGTGTATGCAAGTATTTACGTTGTACTTAGGCCTGTAAATAATAAATAAATAGTAAATGTGGACAACATCACATACATTGTACTGATCCCAAGTAACTATTTCAATCACTCGTATTGTGAAAATCATTTTTTTTATACATTGACCCATCCGGGAATCGAACCTGGGACCTCGGAAAAGGCGGTTCATTGATAACCGGTGTGTACGCCACTCCACCACGGAGTTCATCAAGCTGTCAGCTGTCCCTTGTCTAGTTTAGTTAAGATCAATCCTTCCTTCCTTATTATTATTCTATAGGCGGAAGTCATTCTGTCTGTTACTTAAATTAAGTAACTCTGTCTTTTACTACTAGGTTAAGCCTTGAAAAAAAAACGTAGGCTATATTCTTATATTAGCGCGATGTAACGTGTAGGTCACGTGGACAGAGCCGCGGGAAAAAACTAGTTTAATATAAATAATGCAATGTATTTTGTTTTTAAGGTAAGGCATAGAATTTAGTCAGTAGCGTCTCTACCGGGGCTGAGAGTATTTTTTTAGCGGTTTCCGCAAAATTCCCGTGCGTTTGACAAGCTAGCTGCCACCACTGTCTTATACTGACCAAGCACCGTTTTAATACCAGGCTAGTGCTCTTAACATATTAAAATTTGATGTATGTTATACAGACTACCGAGGAGAATTATACCAGCTACTTTGCTTGGCGTTTGTGGACTTTGACAAAGCCTTTGGTTCGACTGAGACCTAGGCGGTGCTGCAGACTTTACCTTTGCGTAGTAGTAGGCATACCATAGCACTGTTGTATCAACAGGTTATTCCGCCAAATGTTAAAAAAAAAAAATATTATCCCACTGCAGAGCAAAGCAAAAGATAATTTCATTAAATTCAAGTAACCGCAGCAATGATGGGTATAGGCATTATAGCCACGCTTGCCAACTGCGGGTCGGTGAAGAATGTTTGAAAATTCTAACCTCTTGTTGTCTGACTCGGGGATAGATTTCAGGTACCCGAGATGCTGGTATGGTACTAAACCACTCGACCAATAGGGCGTTAAGAAATAATGGTCTTGGTGTGATATAAAAATTTGGGTACCTTCCCAAATTTTCTTTCATTAGCATCATAACCTAAGAGTGTCAATGCAATAGATGTGCTTATTCTATACTAAGGTAGGGCACATGAGTTGATTGCTTCGAGACTTCCACGATGTACCTAGTTTATATGAGGTAAAAATGTTCTTCCATGATCACGGTGTTCGCAATTCTGCCGAAATATCAGACACTCATAAATAACAAGGCATGATAGAAATATCGAAGCAACTAACTCATATCATTGTGATCACAAAAGTTTAAATAACTTCAGCATTTCAAAGTCCGTTCAAAAACAGCATATCGTTAACAAACCGGTCCAAGTTTAATGCCCCACGTGACTCCAAATTGGGTGGCTTTGAGCGTAACAATGATAAATTCACGTTTGTTTAATCCAACCCCACCGCTTTTCTGATCGTCAAGCGTATGTAGGTTTGTATTAAAAGGGGTTTTGTAGATTTTTCCTTTAATACCTTTATTTACCTTGCCGTGTGGTGGCTGGTACCATCTGAAGCAAACGGGCAGCAATGTCTTCTCACCCCTATAATTGGTGACAATGCGATTGCTAACCCGGCATCCAAGCGAAGTTATAGCAAAATCATCCTTTTGGTGCCCATGTCCAGGAGTGGATTGATTTAAGCTGATG